>OY728152.1:345540638-348040638 GCA_963277665.1 Viscum album | reverse complement strand
GATGAAGCACAATATTGAGAGTTTTCCAAATTCATGCAATGTGAGTTTGAAATTTCGATGAAAGATGTACTATTTTTTTCACTTATTTTACAAGTGACAGAAGGAAATAATAGCAATTTTCTATATAAAAATTTCCAAGGATGATTTAATATGGTTTTATATGGATAAATCCATGATGATGATGAATTCGGATGATACCTAATTGATACTATCATGGGATGATGAAAAAAGGCAATTAATATCCTTGAATACAAGAAATTCATTTTAAATCTGTTGTACCTAACAACGACAAAGCCTATTATTGTTTCTTTCACATGGAATGTAGTGAGATATCAATTTAATCCCATGTAGAGACACATGATTTCATTTAATAGAAATCATTGTTATACAACGAGAACTGTGTACTTTTTTCCATTTATAATAACAAATCTTATCAATTTTTATTGGGATATTTAGATTCAGATTAGGCCGGATCAGCCGATGAAATGAAATCATAATTCGAAGGTACATTTTATCTTACAATATTGTGTGTTTCTTGGTTGATTATGAAACAATATTGAATTTCACTGAGCACAGTAGAATTGGGATTTATTGCGGCCACCTAGCTTCCACACATCTTGTGTGGATTAAGAAAAATCTTGAGGATATGAGAGTTTTAGTGAAATATATGACTGGAATTCATTTGGATAATTCAAGTGCTGTAAATCTAGGTAGAAATATATTCCATCACTCAAGGACAAATAACATTGAAATCAAGTATCATTTTACAAGGAGAAGGTAGAGAAATGCCTTGTGATGGTGTAGTATGTGCCAACATAACATCATGTTGTTGATATTCCTATGAAGGTCTTACTAACAAAAGTTTTAGAAAGGAATTGACTTAATTTTGGAGTCATGTAGTATCCTCTCACATGAAAAAGTGTGGATGTGGGACCCCTATCCACGAGGTATAATGTGCCTTTCCATAATGTGATGATATGTGTTCTTTACCCAGTTGCATACAACCATGAAGTTCCCTAACGGTTTGTTGAAAAAGGGGGAGAATGTGTGACTAGTTCGGATGGAGAAAAGACACATGGTAAAGCTATTTGGTGGATAAGTGAGATGAGGTAGTATTAGATGAGTTGAGGCTATTTGGAGAAGCTATAACATAAAGGTATTAATAAATATAGTGATTCTATAAGTTACCGATCAATGTTTACATATCATGATAGTTGAGGATAATAATGAAAGAAGTTGTGGTTTCAAGTGATGGTGTTTGGAATTAATGTTATTGATTGATGAACAATTTATTATACTCTTGTTTCTCACACTGATCATGGCTCATGTGGGCTCAAATAATGTGTTGTGTGAATCTTTGATCTCTATCTAAATCACATGAAGAAAAATATGATTGAAATAAGATGGAGCGTCAACGATGTATCATAATGAGAATAATTTCTATGAGAAGAGTTTTCAACAATCCAAAAGAAGGATATTATTGAGAAAAACTTATTCAATGTGTCATCTCATAATTTGTTTTGTGTTATTGTGTTTTTTGACAAGTCCATATCATAACGAATATGTTTGTTTGGTGTTTTCCAATGATTTTTTAAGGTGGCCTAGTTTCCTAGTGTTTTCAAAAATTTAGTGGATGAAAATAGGGAATTTTAGTTTGGAAATGATAGTTTTCTTGATTGTACTAGATGGTGTTATAAATGGTGAACAAAATACGCCATGGAAGAAAAATTTAGATCTAGGAACATGGACTACTTACAATGCCCGAGAAGGGCTCACAGTCAAGTACCAGGTAGCAGGAATAGTACGCGAGAGTGGTTCGTGAAACCGGAATCAATTTGTGGTGATAGTTTTTAGTAATGGGTGTACCATATATAGATGATTAGTTGTCTTGTGGTATGAAATAAGAGAGTAGTTCTTCTTAGGAGCAATGATAGTATGCAAAATTCCTTGGAAAATGGTTCACAGAATGTTTGTGGTTCGCGGAAGGAGGATCGGTTATTTGTGGATGTTATACATAATCAATGAATTGGTAAATATCGGAATAGTCGATTTTTTAAATAATGATGCCTATGTGAGGAGTGATAATTTCCTAGATTATAATTGAGAGTTAATATAATTAGATAACATCAATTTTCTCCTAGAATTTCGTGATGTATGACGGAATTTTGCATGGGAGAATTCTGTGAAGTCTGAAGTGGTTCGCGTGGAAAAATTTCGATGAAGGTTTTTCAGGGGAGCGGAAGGCCACAAAGGAAGAAAATAGGTTTATTAACAACATAGTATGTGGATGGGGTTCTTTGGTGTGCAGAAGCGAATGGAGACTATGAAGAGAGAATAGTTCATAGACAGAGGGTGTCACAAACCTCCTTCTTCTAGACTATGGATAAGACACCAATGTGACACGTCTGTAAGAACATGGATCTTCTTTTCAGGTCTGAGTTTTTTTTCTGGTGTTTTTGAGAAAAAAAATATGTTTCTGGAAATTTTAAGAGTACATGTCGCATACCCGATTTCTACAGGTGACCGTGTACTGGTCGTGTAATGGTCGAGTACATGGTTGTGTGGGGTGACATGGAGGCCACCAAAAGTGGTTCCCATTAATGAAATGTAGACACTGTGTACTTTAAAAGAACATGTCGCGTACTTTCATTTTTTATTATTAAATCAGACTAGGATCGTATCTTATTGGCAGAAAAATCTTCTTCTAGGTCTGTCTCATCCATGAGTGACTGAAGCCGATGAATTTTTTCTAATATCTTGACTAGTCGTCCATTCTCCAATTAGATCATCATAGATTGCATTGGAATCCCCAAGGTATGCTATTCCGTCATCTAGAGTCTCATCTCTTGATTTCACCTCTCTAATGAGATATCCTTGGTTGAACATTTTTCATGTTTTTGTAGTTCAACTTCATTCAATATCGATTCAAGGGCCGACATTCAAGAGTGTTCTTCATAAAACATCAAGGTAGGTGGATTGTTCCTTTCTGTAGTTAGTCGTTGAATTTTATTTGAAAAAGTGCCCAATACCCTAGAAAGTGGAATTTATTGTTTAGGGATTATATCCTTGTTAATTCCTACTATGACTTGTGATCCTGAGTGGAGTTTTATTGATTGTGAATAGGGTTATTTTCCATGATATGGATGTATTTCCCATACTCATCTTGATATTGACCATATGGGCTTGCATTGCTTGGTAGGCTGTATTTTTTTCCATGCATGGTGTTTTAAAGATGTATTGATTTTTATTTGACATGTTGTGACAAGATTTAGACTATTTATCCAAGTAGTTATTGAGTTTTACATTGACAACCGTACATCGTTTATACACAATTGACGTACACAGGGCTGTGGGAACCTGGTGTATTAGACCATGGGGGGAATGAAAGTGGAGGGCTTACTCAAAAGGCCTATTTACATTTTATGTTGCGAGACCATTGGTGGAATAAACATCATTCTCCCTAAGAGTGTCTTTATTCCCACGTTGTGAGATCACAGGTGGGTTTATACGTTGTGTTCTTTACCATAGTATCTTTAGTTACCGATACGAGACCACATGTGAAATTGGCGGTGAGTGCTTCTTCATAGAGTCTTTACTAAAGATGAACTAAAGGGTTTAGACTTTGAGTACTTCCTAGAGGGTTGCCTATGTTTGATATGTTTAAGCGGAGGGGTTAGGCTTTGAGTACATCCCAAAGGGTTACCTTTTTTTGTTACCTTCTTACATGATATATGAAAATGAATGCAATTGGAATTGTATGATTGTTTAATTCTGAGTAGTTACTTGTTTACTGCATTATTTTTCTTATTCCCAGCAATATACATTCATTGACTATTCGACACAAATCATTGGGTGGTGTACTTATAGTATTTGTCTCACACATTGTTTGGGTCATGCTTTAGTCCCAAAAAGATTATATTGTTGTAGGTATGGATAAGGGAAAACTCTCCTCTGGGTTAGGTACTTGACTACAGTGGAGCCGGAGAGAATGGATCCAAGATAAGGCTTGTGATGGTGATGGAGTTTATTTGTTTTATTGTGCTTGGGTTTAGTATTGTATTCTATCATTATGACTTATTTGGCAGATTTCCAAGAAATAAGTATCATGCATCATTTATATATATATGTGTTCAAGTTGTTTATTGATTCTGATCCTCCATTATATACTTATTTCATGTAATTATTACATATTACGCAATTTTTATATGGTTATTTCCACTTCATTACTAAGAATATGAGGCCATAGTTTTCCCACTATCATAACCAAGGCCCTCGAAGCTAGTCGATATATTCTGGGGTGTGGGGAAATGAGCTTTAGTCCATGTGACCATCCTGGTATGGGGCACCTCTGGGCGGTTTCCGGAACCAGGAAATTACAATATGGTATCAGAGGGATTATTTTCTTCTTGATTTACTATTTGGATCCTATATCTAGGAATTGGATGGAGTAGGTATTTGGTAATAATTTGTTCCTAGTAGTGGTTAAACCGTGTACATGGAAAAGCTAATTTACCTCGATTGTGGAAAATTTTCTTGTTTGGCAATTTTACAATTGATATATTTCACTTTTGGGTGATTCACATGTTTTTTGGTGTAATAATAGATATTATTTTTGTTCTATTTCATTTTCAACCAGATGAGATGAGTGTATTCCATCTCATGCATCATATAGGTACTTTATATATGTCACATGTCATACATTATTTCCATGCCTTTTTGGATGCATTACTGATTGCATGTTTTTGTGATAGATGTTGTGCTAGATGTGCAGGATGTTGTGATAGATGCCTTGATTTAATACCTTCTATTTGATAGGATATTGAATTGTGTAATGTTTAATTTGAAGGAACTCTAAACATTAGTTCTTGAGGTGTTATGATACCTCATGAATCACAATTTGGTGGATCATCACATTGTTATGCATGTTTATGGAATGTATAAGACTCCATCATTTGTTTAGTGGGGTGTATGGGCCCCCATGGATCAGAATCTCACACTTTAATGTTTGTTTCAGTGTTTTTTTGGGTTTAGAAGTATTTCTAAGGCTTACTATCCAGAAAAACCCATAATACATGACTTGTGATTATAAATACTTTCCATGTATCTTTACATTTGGGAAGGAACTATTTTTCATAAGTACACACCATGTACTTATTTACACATTGTGTAGTGCCAAGCCTTGTTGCTGCCTGTGTGGGATGAGACACGACGTTGGGAGATATTTGGTGGAACACGCCATGTACCGATGTACTTGTCATGTGTATAGACTATGGGTCTAGTCGAGTGAGCCATGAAATGCGTGGATAATGGGTATTAATTACACGTCGTGTCTGGAACAAACACGTCTTGTAGAGTCATCCATGTAATGGGATGTGCAACTAACAACATGGGTTAGTGAAGATCATCTAGTACACGCTGTGTCTGTCAAAAACACAAAATGTAGTCCTACTCTAGGAGAACCGTGTGGGATAGTAGGGTAGATGAACATAGGTAGAGGAATATGATTCATGTACACACCGTGTGTTAGGCTAACACAATGTGTGTATGGGATGTTACATGACAAGGGTTGGATGGAGTGAACACCCATGTGAAGGCATAAATGAACACACCGTGTATGGGACAAACATGCCCTATATCCATGTTTCGAAAAACAGGAATTATTTCTTTCTCCTGTTCCATTATTACACATCTAAGTATCAGTACATGATAATCTTGATCTATGGTGTGAGTTTTACCTTGCAAATTCATTCCACCAAGACATCCCCCAGTTGAAATCTTGCTACAGGATTGTGACGTGACCCCGAAAAGGGAAAAACAGGAACTACCAGTAGATCCTCCAGTCGTCCCCGTCATGGAACCAGCCGTTATCTCAGATACATGTGATAATGTGCAGTTTTGAGAGTGCTTCATAAGGTTAACGTAGACTTTCCAAGGAGTACCGCATCCTACCCCTTCTATGGATGAGCTGGCGTGTGTTTCCAATAGTGACATCCTCCAACCTTCATAAAGGGCAGAGGACCTCAAGCAGCATAGCCATGGATAGAAGCCATTATATTTATCTGCGAGCATCGGGGGATGAATCCAGTGAATAAGGTGAAGCTAGATACATACATGTTTTTAGATTCTGGCAAAAGATGGTGGGATGTGATCACACTTGTGGGACGCCAACAGGTTAGGGCTTGGGATGAGTTCCAATGTGCCTTCTACTATTACTTCTACCTAGAGACATCGAGGGCTGACCACGCCCAGGGGTTCCTGAGTCTAGAGCAGGGTACTCTCTCAGTAATAGAGTATTTATCTCGTTTGATAGACCTGCATTGCTTTACACCCATCCCATGAGGTGATGAGTTATTCCTGGAAAGGATGCTTGAGGATGGTCTCTGGCAGGACATCCGATATCTGGTGAAAATATTAAGGTTAACATCCAACACATCCATAGTCAATTAGACTCTAATCACAGGGAACAACTTGAGGGATTATGGATATGTGAGTCAAGGCGGTTGGACATTCGGAGTTTGTACCACTCTGACTGATAGTAAGAATCACCGTAGGGAATCTAAATATAGAGATCGATATAGGCATGATACATCTTCTAAATGTCGGGTGGTGTGCTATCAGTTCCTAATGATCGGGCATAAGGGGCCACATATTACGAGAGACCCAGTGGAGTTCCGATCCTTCACTCATATGGGTCATCATTTTCATTTTGGTCAGATATTTTCACTAGTAGCGGGTGGCATAGGTTCCTCTATGGCTCATTATTGAGGAGAACTGCCACCAGTTTCTCATCATTCTGGGAACTGGAGTTCTTACAACTATTCAAGATGAGCTTGAGGTTGTGGCCATGGTTTCTAGTCTCCAGGCATTCAGTGACACTAGGGTGGATCAGCTCAGGGTGGTTAGGTATGGTCACAGGGCCGCAGTACAGGCCAGACATTTGCAGTGGAGCATATACAGCAGGAATAGGACCTCGAACCCTCTATAGATCAAGGTACTATTCATGTTTCATTAGTATTAGATTCTATCCTTTTGAATATAGGGGCTACCCATAGCTCTATATAAGATTCTTATTTAGATTAAATTGGGCTATGTATCTTTTCTTCTACTATTATCTTGATGCTAGACACTCCGTTGGCGACTAGAATAGCTAGTGCATGCCAGTGCATGGAGTTCCCACTTGAGGTTGGAGGGTTTCACTTATAATGGGATAGTTATGTATTAGAGATGATAGAATATGATGAAATTATCATAATGGACTTTGTAGTTTATTATAGGTAGTTGTTGACTGCTACCTCCGTAGGGTGAGTTTTACTTCACCAGAAGGCAGATCCTTTATACATAAGGGTGAATGGGATGTTCATACAAGAAGAGAAGGACCTGAGCATCATGGGTTGGGAGGAGTTATAGAGCATATTTCTAGTCTATATATGGATGACCAGGGGACATCATAAATGGAATTTCCTCTAGTATTGGATCATTTTAGGGATGTATTTCATGACCAATATTCATATTTTCATCCGGAGTGAGAGGTAGACTTTTCAATTGAACTTGTTCCAAGTGGAGCACTATTGTCCATTCATCATTATAGGATGGCTTAAAAAAGAGTTATAGGATCTCATGAAGCAGTTGGAGGAGTTACAAGGTAAGGGTTTCATTTGACCAAGCACATCTCGGTGGGGTTCTCCTATCTTATTAGAGAATAAGGAGGACATTACCATATGAATTTATGTGGATTATCGGAAGTCGAACCAGTTGACGGTCAAGAACCAATATCCCTTGCTGAGGATTGATGGCCTCTTTGATCAGCTTTGAGTATCCCATGTGTTCTCGAATATCATCTTGAGATTGGGTTACTAACAGTTTCACTTTAAAACATATGATATACCCCTTATAGCTTTTCATTGTAGGTACAGTCTATATGAGTATGCAGTTATGTTATTCGATATCACGAATGTAATTCTAGTTTTCATGGCACTGATGTACCATGTGTTCCATCCATACATCGATTCATTTTTGATGTTTTTTGTTGAATATGTCTTTGTGTACTCTCACACTAGACACGACCATGCCACCCATCTTGAGATCGTTCTGAGTACACTAAGAGAGAATTAGTTATATGACAAGCTCTGAAAATTGACCTTTTGGATGGACCTGATTCTCTTCTTAGGTCATTTTATCCCAGAGACAAGAGTATCAGTAGACCTAGAGAAAGAGAGTGTAGTAGTCTCATTGGTGAATACAAAGAATCTAATTTAGGTGTAGAGTTTTCTAGATATGGCTTGTTACTATAGACGTTTCATAAAGGAATTTTCACGCTTAGCAACGCCACTAACGAGCCTAGAGAAGAAGGGTTTGATGTACTTGTGGTCATATTATTTTGAGTCAACCTTTCAGGAGCTGAATGGGAGGTTAAATTTAGCACTGATACATGTATTTCCAGAGTCAGTAAATAGTTATATAGTTTACGGTGATGTATCAGGTATCAGGAAGGGGGCAGTGCCTATCCATGTGGAATTAGTCGTAGCGTACGGGTCTCGATAGTTGAGGCCACATGAAATAATCTAACCGATCGATGATCTCGAGTTTGCTGCAGTTGTCATTTCTTTACTCTATTGGTGACATTATCTTTTGGGATAGAATTTTTTGGTTTTAACCAACCAAAAAAATCTTAAATATATCTCTAATTATCATGATAGGAATTAGAGAAAACAAAGGTGGGTTGAGTATTTTCAGTCTTTTTATTTTGAACATGTATATATGCCTAAAAAAGGTAATGTTGTGGCTGATGTGTTGAGCATGAGGCTGCCTATACAGGCAGTCCAAGAGGCAAGTAGTGAGTGGAATATTATAGATCTAGTCCTTGAGATGCATTTAGAGGTGAAAGAGAGGCAAGGTCAGATGTTTCTTTCTTCTGTGGTTGTTACCTCTACACTACTTGATCGATTGCGAATGAGACAGCTATCAAATTCTGATGGCCAAGTCTGACATGAAATTGTGTCAGTATAGGACCCTATTCCATGATGGAATTTTGGAGAGGATGAGATCATGTATTCTCATGGGTGAATATGGGTTTTAGCAATCATTTGCGTGGAGTTGATGTAGGACTTTCACTCCCCAGTTTGGGCAGTTCATCTTGGTGTGACAAAGATGTATTGAGATCTAAACTATCGGTATTGGTGTCCGTGATTTAAGAAAGATGTCACTGGGGTTTTCATGAGGTTTTCTACTTATTAGAAGGTGAAGGTGGAGCATCAATGACCAGCAGGGCTTTGCAGCAGTTACCCATTCCCAAGTTGAAGTGGATTGATGTCACTTTGGACTTCATGACAAGGTTACATAGGTCACCTCGATTGAATTATGATTTTTGGTTTGTTGTTGAAAGTCTCAAGAAGGTTTCTCAAATATTTCCAATCAAGGAGACCACCATGGTTGATGAGTTGGGAAGGTTGTACATCAGAGTGATTTTTCTATTACATGGAGTTTTACACACTATTGTTTCAGACAAGGATGCATGATTAACTTCTACGGTCTATATGGGTTTACAAATGTATTTGGGTAAATATTTACTTACGAGTATGGCTTACCATACCCATGCAGATGTCCATTCAGAGCATAAGATTCAGGTGTGGGAGGTGATGCTTGAAGCCTGCATTCTAGATTTGGTATGTTCTCAAGAGAAACATATACCCCTTGTAGTGTTTTCCTACAATAATATCTTTAAAGAAAAATTAAGATGGAACCTTATCAGGATTTGTATGTTAGGCCATTCTGATCACCCCTATATTAGCTGGAGGCAGGAGAGGCAGCTATGCTTGGACTTCGTCTTGTCCAAGAGACCACAATGTTGGTGGAGTTGATTTGAAATAGGATTGATACTGTAAAATCACTTCAGAAGTATTATGATGATTGAAGGAGATGAACTATGGAGTTTGAGGTCAAGGATGAGGTTTTCTACATGTCACACCGAGGTTGGGACACTAGAGTATTAGGATATAGGGAAAGCTTTCGCCGACATACGTTGGAGCGTTTGAGGTTTTGGAGGTAGTCAGGCCAGTTCCCTATCGGTTGTAGTTACCCTATAGGTACCATGATATGCATGACTTTTTCAAATTTTTTCAGCTACAACATTATTTCTATGACCCATCTCATATCATTAAACCTGAATAGGTTGAGCTAGAGGAGGACACATTGTTAGAGGAGCATCCTATCTGGATTTTTGATCGCAGTGCAATGGTTCTCCATGGCTAGTCTATTCCTCTAGTAAGAGTTCTATAATAGCATGGTCGGGTACATGATGAGATGTGGGAGAGGGCGGTCGATGTACAATCACAGTGGCCAGAGATTTTTGAGCATTCCTCTTGTATGCCGCCTTGCTATGGAAGTTCGGGGAAAATTTTCTTTAACGGGGGATGTTTGTAAGAACCAGGATCATCCTTTTAGGTATGTGTTTTTTTCTAGTGATTTTAAGAAAAAGATGAGTTTCTTGATATTTCATGATTACAAACCATGTACTTATAAGTACATGGTATGTACCTAGTGGTCATGGGTGATCATGTACTAGCCGTGTAATGACCATGAAAATGGCCATGTGGGGTGACCAGAAGGCCACAAAAAGGGGTGCCCTATAATGGAAAGTACATGATTTTTAATTCTAACGAACACACAGTATAATTTACTTTTTAATAGATAAATCAGACTGGGGTCTCATATTTTTCGATGAAATGTCTTCTTCTAGGTCTGTCTCATCATGGAGCAACAAAATGTGATGAATCTTCTCCATACCCCTGACTCATTGTCTGTTCTCTTATTCGACCGTCATCAATTGCATTGGAATCTCCATAGTATGCTCTTCTTTCTTCATGATCCTCATCTCTTGATTTCTCATATCTCATGAGATATCCTATGTTGAATGGTTTTTTATGTTTTTGTAGATCTACCAAATTCGAGATCAATTCAAGGGCCATCATTCAAGACGGTTCTTCGTAAATCGCTGAGGTATGTGGTTTGTGCCATTCCGTAGTTAGCCTTTTAATTTTATGTGAAAATGTTCCCAATACCCTAGAACATGGTACGAATTGTATAGAGATTTTAGTCGTGTTAATGAATTTTGTGCTTTGTGTTCCTCTGTAGAGATTGTTTGATTTTGAATAGGGTTTTTTATATTATTTGGATGTATTTCCCATTCTTGTCTTGATATGGACTGTTTGGTCTATATTTTCTTGTTTGGCTACTTTTTTTCCATACCTAGTGATGTAAGGATAGAGTTATTTTTATCGAACATGTCGTGATATGTTGTAGATTGATTATACAAGTAGTTCTTGAGGTTTACATTGGATACCGTACATCGTTTGTGCACGATTTACATACACAGGGTTGTGGGAACCTGTTGTAGTCAATCGTTGGGGGAATGGATGTTGAGGGTTTTCCAGTGTGTTTGTTTACATTTTACATGGAAAGAACATAAGGGTATGGATTTTGTGGTCCATCAGAGGATATTTAATTATACAATGTGAGACCATAGGGGGTTTTGGACGTTGAGTGCATCCACATAGTGTCTATAGATACAGATACGAGACCACATGGGGGAATTTGATTGTGAGTGCTTCCTCAAAGAGTCTTTGCTAAAGATAAACAAGAGGGGTTAGTCTATGACAACATCCCAGACGGTTAACTGAGTTTGATAGGTTGAACTAGAGGGGTTAAGCTGTGATTAATTACTAGAGGTTTACATGTTTCTTATTTTCTTCTTACTTGATATATGAAAATGAATGAAATTGGAATTGTAGGATTGTTTATTTCTGAGTACTTCCTTGTTTATTGTTTTATTTTTCTTACAGCCTGCCATATATGTTCACTGACTATTAGGTTCCTATCTTTGGTTGGTTTCCTACTTGGATTCATCTCACACCCTTTATGGGTCCAAATTTAGGCCCAAATTGATTATATTATTGTAGGTATAGATAAGTTAATACACCCTTCTATGTCAGTTATGTGACTGATGTGGAGTTGTAGAGCAGGGACCAAGCTAAGGCATACGATGATGCTTGAGTTTAATTGTTTTCATATACATTGGTTTAGTACTATATTCCATCATTGTGATTTGTTTGGATTATTTCATAGAAATATGTATCATTCATCATTATATATACGTGTTCCAATGGATTATTACCTCGAGTCTTCCACTGTTTAAATATTTCATGTAATTATAACTACTTCTGCAATTGTTATTTGTTTATTTCTGCTGCATTACTCGACCAATGAGGGAGTAGTATCCCCAATATCACCCCAAGGATCTTGCTTCTAGTCGGCAGCCTCTAGAATTTTTGGAAATGCTCTTGAGGCCATGTGGCCAACCGGGTATGGGGCACCTCTAAGCGGCTTTCAGAACCGGGACATTACAACACCATTCCTTCCTCACGTTAAAGGATAGATAATAACCCCTCAAGTCTCACATTATATATTCCCTGTAGTGGTAAATATATCCAAGGGTATAGAATCTCATACCTAAATGGAAGGAAATTCCCATTTTCTACAACATGATTATGAGTTAATATGGTAAATCACAAAGAACACCAAGTACCATAAGTAAAAGTGATGCCAAAACCCAATACAACATGCATGTTAAAAATTAAATCTAAAACAAGGTACAATTAAATACCCATGGTAAAATTTCCAATAGAAATGAACTAGATAGGGATAAAAACCAATCCTAATTCCCGAGCTAGTAAGGTCCATCACGATCCTCTATGTCCTCCGGGAAACCTGTAAATTGTTTTATATACGTAGGGTTCACATAAAAATATAATTATTATGCAAAACCACAACCACCCATTCCCATGTGTGGAAACATGCTAATGCCCATGTGAGACAATAGTAGAACCTCAATGCACCTACCAAGGAATACTAACCAGAAATGACTCACCAAGGCACACTCCCTAAATGACACAAGTCAAATAAAGCAACGATATAAGAAAATCGATATTTATATAACCCACACCACATTACCAATGGTTAAATCTCATCCCTAATGGATAATGTATTGACATTACCACTCTCCCCATACATAGAACCACTTTCACAACCCACCCACAAAAACCTAGGAATCAAACAAAACACAATCCCACCTACATACACCTTGGCCCCAACAACCATACCTCTCACCTAAACACACCTGGGCGTCATCCCAAAGAGTGTTGAAAAAACAAGCTAGGCCATCAGTCTCCTAGGCCTCTCATCTGCAATAATCCATCACCCAAAGAATATAATACTATGCTATGCCTCATGTATTACAGCCTTCCCGGATACGCTCGAGCGGTAAGAACATAGAAGAGGGGGAAATGGACAATGTTTGTAACCCGACATCAATCTTCGCATAGGTATGTTTGGAAATAAATCCTCCCCCATGAAATAGAGTTGATCGGCACATAGTTCTTATCAAAGCCGGGGTGCATATAGAAATCAAAATAAACAGATATATATATATATATATAGGTAAACAAAAAATCATCCAATCCTAAGGGTTTCCAAACAACCAACCAGCCCACACAAACCAACTTTTCTTCTACTCCTATTTGAACAACAACACGAAGAGCCACAATAAAACACAAGCCTAAACCCCTTTCATTTATCCACAATCAATTTATTAATTAATGAGTTCTCATTAATATGTTCCAACAATACACATTGTAACTAACAAGCACAACATCTACAATCATTCATAGAAGGATAAATTCCACTAAAAAAACGTGGGAAAATCAGATGGAAGTCCCGCTACCTGATAGCAAAAACCCGTATTTTCTCTATCCGACTGCACAACATGTCTATATCCACACAAATAACCACTCACAATTTCACTCCGTGACCACAAAAAAACAGTGGTAGTTTTTCTTCCTATAAGTTAATACATTACACAATAAATAATTCTATTTGACTAAAGCCAACTCACTACCTATACCACACCACGTAGATATCTCACAATAACTACTATTAGCCCCATCCCTGCTGCACACTCATACCACACCGTTCTTATAGATCACACTTCTCATCCAACCCATGCACCGACAACCATTATCCTAACAGAAGCACCACAAAACTCAAAAAAGGTTCCAAAACTCCACAAAACACATCACTCAGCTGTACCTATCAACATGATATGTATACATTAATATCTATCTAGCATAGGTTCTTTAATTCCACTTAATTATAACTATGGTGATTACACCATAGTCTTGATTATGTGGCATTCATTTATTTAACGATGTATAGGTCATTATGTAGATTTCGCATTACAGTCATTTATTCATGCATCTCAACATAATAGAACAATAATATTGTTCAAGCATAGAACACCAATGGAAATGATTTTTCAAGTTAATATTTCCATTAATACCATAACATAATAATACATAACAGTAAAAACAAGTGATCGACATCAACCACTCTCTTACCTTTGTTTTATTTTCCCGTGTTATCTTTTGATCAAATTCAGTCCTTATTTGTCCCTTTTTTGTATTAAAAGTTTTCAATTGTTCCATAAAAGTATTAATTAGAATTTCCACCTCTCATGAGGAAAAAATAAATATAAGAAAGATAAATATCTACTTTGAATATCAAATGATCAATGTTCCTCCCTGTGTTAAGAACATGGGTCATGCAAGCAGTAGGGAAGAACTCCATGAAAACCGAGCAGGAGGGGCTCTAGCACAAGTGGATATCTCTTATAGGAAGGATGTCTCCAGTTGCACCAAGGGGAAATTTAAAACAAATTAGAAAGTGAATATCCCTACTATGAATTTTTAGATCCTATATTAAAGGAAGAACAGTTTTAAAGGACATCATCCTGGGATTGTGGTCAAGACCACACAGTTTGGGTATCTCAAATTGCCAAGGACATTTGGATATTTTAATAAATAATCAATACCATTTGAAAATACCTAAAAAATTCCCAAATAATGGTTTAAACTTCGTTTACATCATATTAATCTTAATAGATGAAAAATTGGAAAATTTGGAAAACCTGGGAAAAACTGTAAAAACCACAAATGAGTCACTGATGGGTGATCCACCGATGATGAGTCATCTAAGGGTGAGTTAACGACATGACCTTCCAATGATGATCCAAAAACAATAATCTTATGATGTCGAGCTATTGATGACACAACCTACCGACACAATGACCTACTAACGCCTCATCCCACCGATGCCATGACCTACAGATGCAATGACCTACCAATGCCATTACTTACCGACACGCAGACCTACTAACTGTGATTCCCTTGAGCCACTGATAACAATGCACCTAGAGAACTAATGATGACACACCTGACTCACCAATGATGACACACCGGACTCACTGATGTTGACACACTGACATATTGATGCACTAACAAGATGACATGCTGACATGCGGATGAAAAAACTTGAAATTTGGAAATCTCATGAAGTAAGACATCGAATACTCCACGGAAACCTAAAACATTGTATATTCCCAAAGTATAGGATTGAGGAAATTTGGGTTATTACTTCGGATACTTCTTAAACTATAATAGTCCTGGATAATTTCAAAACTGACATTAAAGAACAAAGAGGCCCAAACAACCATCCCTTAAGATACCTCTCATGAGTAAAAAACCTTATGTTATTAAAAATATGGAGTGAAAACCATGAAATCCCATAACATATCCTAAACATATATATCCTAAAGAACAATAGAAACACTAACTCTCTACATCCCCATGTAACCACACAAAAACCAAAAGTCACAGTATCCAGACACACAGATTAGGGAGATCCTTCCTCCTTGTCAAGATATTGTCTGCTTGGGGAAACACTATATCTCCCACACAAGTTTAATCACATGAGAATTAATTTTTATTGATTAGGGATTACATTCTCCCCTCCCAATAGATATTACATTTTCACAAAATCAAATTATATGGGAAAAAACAAATCATATATAATGCTATGTCAAAAAATTTAATCGTAATCATTGTACAAAAAACACACAATAGCATCTCCAAACAGTTCTAGGTATTGGGAATTCATATGTAATTCTCATTACTAAGTAATCTTCTCGGGGCCTCCATGACTCCACAACACAAGAACCAAATGAATAGCTTGTCCACACATCTCCTTCTCCTCATGATCCTTGATTCTTACTAGACGCTCAACGAATTTCACCTCATCCTCAATTTCCAACTATCCCTTGTCAAGGATTTGGGAGTAATTTTGTAGATACTGATGAAGCTGATTGACATGGAACACATCGTGGATCCTCTGCAACCATGGTGGAATTTTCAGCTAATATTCCACCTTTCCAACTCGTCCCACACTTCGAATGGGTCAATTAACTTAGGATAAATATTGCATCCTCTTCCAAACCTCCAATTCCCACGCTATGCGATGAATGTTATGAACAACTGGTGCCAAATAATAAACTCTAGAGGTATCCTCCTATGATAGGCATATGACTTCATCCAGTCCGGAGCCACCTTCATCCACTAACTCACAAGCTGAATTTTATCTGTTGTGGTCTGCACTTCCTCTAGTCCATGAAGGGTTGTTTCCCCTACCTTGGTCCATCACATGGGTGAGCAACACGATCATCCATTCAAGGATAAAAATGGTTCCATTCCAATTGTTGAGTGATAGATATTATTGTAGGAAAACTCTACCAAGGGTGAGTGTCGTATCCACGATCCTATGAAGTCCAATACACATGCCCGCAACATGTCCTCCAATGTTTGGATGGTCCTCTCCATTTTCCCATCCTTCTAAGGGTGTAAACCAGTGCTAAAGCATATCTGGGTTCCAAAATCAAGTTTCAATCCCCTACAGACTCGTGAGTATGCTGTGAATCTAAATCCATGAAAATTGATCTTGGAACTTCATGGAGTTACACCACTTTGCCTATGTGCCTCTCTTCTAAGGCTTCCATTGCGTTCGACTCCTTGATTACCATGGAGTGAGGCGATTTCATCAATCGATCCACCACTTCCCAAAGAGAATGCCATCATCCCTGATCCATGGGTAATCTTGTGAAAAAATCTAGGGAGATGAAATCCCATTTCCACTCAGTAACATCCAAGGGTTACAATAGAATACCAGGAACATAGATCCCATCCTTCAAATGCGGACACACTAGGAATCATTACACAAATTGTGCCACTAAATGATTCACACCGGTCCACAAAAAATATTCCATATAGACTAGGTTCATCTTAGAGAATCCAATATGCATTTCTAGGTGTGATCTATGAAACTCATAGAGAACACCCTTATGCATTACCACTGGGAAAAAAATCTTCCCACGGAACAAAATCTGATGCATGCTATCCTCTGTCCATCCCTTTAGAGAATCACCCTTGACAATGAAATCACATATTATGTAAGCCTCTGTATATCACTAAAAAGACTATCCTACCTACCACAAAAATGAAGACTACACTATCATCTGATATAAGTATCCACTCCCACTGTCCTCCCCTACGTCCGTGCAAAATGCAGCCAAATCCTCAAATTCCTTCTAAGAATCCATGGATTCTCGAACTAAGACCTTTTGAATATTTCTTTTCAAGGAATCATCCACCGAATTCTGATTTCATTATGTGTAAAATATATCAATGTTGTAGTCCTGGAGAAACTCCATCCACCATCACTGCTGCATGTTCAGTTCTCTTTGGGAAAAGATATACCTCAAGCTCTTATGATCTGTGAGGACCAAAAAGCACTCCCCAATGAGGTAATACCACAAAAGATTTTGTGAAAACGCTTCCATTTCATGATATAAAAGATGGGTGGAATAATTAATTTCATGACTAAATAATCGACTAGACCCATAACAGATTACTCTTCACCACATCATTTGCACACATTCTAAGACTGGGCCAGAAGCATCATAGAATACCTCAAACATCACTAATTACTCGAACAACCTAAGAACTAGGGAACATACTATCTTTCCAATCAGATAGCTAAAATATTCCTAATAATGCTAACCTCACATGGTCCCCTAGTCCTTTCTAATCAAGTAAATCAAAGGATATGAAACTCGAGAGATGTTTTGTAAGAACATATGATAATAACATGCAAGACCGAGGAAGCTAAAAACCTCCAACACATTATTGGGTGCGTCCCATGAAATAACCTCTTCAAACATTGAAGTGTCCACTATTATGACCTGATGAGACAACACATGTCCTAGGAATTTTACCTCTCCCATAGAGAACATACAATTAAAAAACCTTCCATAGATATAGTGGTGTTGTAGGACCTCCAATATTGTCCTCAGTTTCCAAGAGTGATCATACTCAAACCCTGAGTAGATCAAGATTTCATCAATGAACATGATGACAAACCAGTCCAGATACTCACAGAAAATAGAGTTCATGAGCCCCCTGAACACAGTAGGTGAATTCATGACACTGAAGGGCTTGATCGTGAACTCCATGTTTACATACCTTAACCTAAATATAGTCTTTAGGATGTTACCATTATTTACCCCAAATTTGTGATATCGAGACTATAGGTCATTCTTAGAGAATCAACATTTCACCTTTAACTAGTCGAAAATTTCATTGATCCTATGAAAAGGGAAATGGGTCTTGACTGTAACCTTATTTAGCCTTCAGTAGTCTATACATTGTCTAGGCCACTGTCCAAAATCATTGTGAACAGGACTGAAGCACCACATGGAGACACAATTGTCCAAATAAAACCCTTCTTCATCAGGTCGTCAACCAGAATTTGTGACTCCCACAACACATAATCTTTCATTCAATTTGGAGCCATCGAAATTGGATGGTCACTAAGTTCCAAGTCTATCATGAACTCAACATCACATCAAGGGGGTAGAGTCACAACATTTTCTGGGAATACATCAAGGAACTCAATGAAAAACCCTGAAACATCCACCATCCATGTATCTTCTTATTCCATAGACATAATGGCTAAAAAGGAAAGAAGTGTGACCACAATCTGGTTGCCCTCCTGACAACTCCTCTCTCCAGTGAAAGCCACACATTGGCTACTCATATATGAGAACATGACACTTATTTGGAAGAAGTCAAAAAAATCACATAAAACACCACATAAATGCCTCGTATTACATAATATAGATGCATCTAATGCAGAAGAAGATTCCCACTGGACTTGTGTGGCCCCAACAATAGTCTACATCCTCAAAAAAAAATCAAATAGACTGTTCTAAACTCCAAATAGAGAAGTGGACACAACGGGTAGGGGAAGTCACTCTACGTCTAGTCCTAGAGAATTGGGCTAGAATAGATTCAACAAAGGAGTGAAAGACCCGTGAATCAAAAAAAGAACATGCTGGAGTACTAAACAGACTGATCGTGCCATAAACAACCTCTGGCGCTGCTAGAAATCCTACCTTTATGGCATGAAACTTCCCACGCCCAACTCCACTACGTCACTACTGTCGAGAAAATCCTCAAACATGTCCTGGTCGAGGTTATTGAGGAGAACCATATGGTTAGCCTGCTCTTGCGCTCTCTACCCTCGGTGGAGGGAGAGATCACTACCCATGTAATTGGAAGGGAATGACCGGTAGCTTCAACTGCTGAGGTGGGTGCTGAACCTGCCTACCCCCACCATACTGCTCCTGAACATTGATCAAATTCCAATGATTCCCACAACCTACATAGAAAAAACACCTAGTTCTCGGGCCCAAGGGGAATGGGCGAGGACCTAAAGATTGAAACTGGAACTACTGAGGTCTATCCCCACTTTCCAAAACCTGGAAGGACCTAATTTCAGAGACCTTATGCGGATAGATTTCCCATTTGAAAAACTCGTATTTCGATCCTCTCACAACACACCTCCTAGAGACTATATCCTTTCCACAACTTCATCCTTCCTCTTAACCACTAAGAACGTCATTAGACTGAAAAGAGTTACATCCTTCTGGGTAGAATGTTGGAGTGCATCCTCTAAGCATCTTAATTAGGACTCCTTATCCATGAATAGATCTGATACGAAGTGTAGGAGATCATTTAACATGAACACAGTTCCCTCACGGACATACTCACCTATTTGAGGGATAGTAGTACCTACAACTTCTAGTACTTCATTGTGTAAAAAATTAATTTCTCCCAGAACACCATCTAAATGTCATCCCACAAGTCCTTTATTTCTGCCAGTCCCTTAGGTAAATTGTCAACCATGGACGTGATTATACTCATATCTGGAAAAATCCTAGAGGAACCCAATACTCTATCATAGATTTGTTCAAGATAGAAGGGATCAATAGCTCTTCTAGCCAACATTCTTTCTCTATGACTGATATTCATCACTTGTACTTGCCCAGAGTTTTCCTCTAGAAGGTAGGAAGAATCTCGTACCACTGGTCATTTTCCTCTTCTCGATTGGCCCTCCATTGACAAACCTCGTCAACTTATCGACCCTCAACTTCTCATACAACACCGATGGAATGTTCAGGTGCCACATCAAAAAATGTAATCAAAGAACTCTGAAGAACAAATATTGTCACAAATTTCCTTTCATTTTGTTTTAAATCATCATTAATTTTTAATTCCCATGACTCCCAAAAAAACACAAGAACACAAGTCCTTATGATGAATGTGCCATTCCTAGGGTATCTACCATGTATGTTAGTATAGCCTCACTTGGCCATTCCGTACGTCAATAGTCCTTGCATCAGATCACGGGTGGCCCAAAAATCACATGTCATAACCAGTTTCCCCTATCCTATTTCACATTCCATGATTTCATAACCCAATCGCCCTACCATGCCAAAATATAATCAATGTGCCTAACTCCAATCTCCATCATATCTATCAAACTACTTAATAAACCTCCCTATGATATCATTTTTTCATGACCCTCCTTCTTCATGATGAGGGAAGAGACAAAAAAGTGTCATTCCCTTCCTTACTTGTGTTTATGGAGAGAATATAACCCCCCCCCCAAGTCCCACCTTAAATAGGCCCCGAAGTTGAGACTAGTACCAGGGGAATAAAATATCACACAAAAATCGAAGGCATTACCCTTTCTATAAAACAAGACATGGGAAGGATTTTAAATCCCAAAAAACTCCATATATGAAAATTAAATGTGTAGAAAAAACCCATTCCCACATGAATGTAATTATTAAATAAAAAAATTTATAATGAATACACCAATGAAAAAGTACCATAAGAAAATCACTAGGCATTCAAAACAACTAATGCTGAGGCGAGAGATAGTAAGTTATAGAAGGGTCCTCAATGTCATCCTAGAATCCTGAAAATGGATTTATATACATAGGTTTAGCATACAAGTTTAATCAGTAGTAAAAACTATAGCCACCCATGCCAAAGTGAGGGAAAAAACTAATTTACCTATGGGAAAATAGTAGAACCTCAAACCACCTACCAGAGAATACTAACCAGATTACCCTCACAAGTACACACTGACTAAATAAATAATTCAATGTAAAGAAATAGCAGAAGCATTTCAATATTTGGGTACCACACACCACTTTATTTTTATTTAACTTCTCATCACAAATGCTTAATGTTTTGACACTTCTACTCTTCCCATATGATGTCCCACTGCCAAAACACACCCACACACATGGTCCTAAAAAATCACAAGATCATGCCTGTAGAAACTTAGACCACAATAACCACACAACTCACATGAAGACACATGGTCTTCATTGTGAAGACACATTGGAAATCAAACCTACCCTACAAACACCTAGGCCTCTCATCTATAGAAAAACCTCAACTAATGAATATTGGGCTATGGTAATCATGATGACATTATAGGATACCAAGATACACTCAAGGGGAAAGAACCTGTAAGATAATTAAAGGAAGAAAATCACTAACCATCCATCCATCGTCCCATAGGTGTGTTGGGAATGGCACCCTCCCACATGAAATGTGATTTTTTGGAAAATAGTTCTCAACAATTGTTAAGTACGTATAGAATCACAAGACACTATAATATATATATATAGGTAAACAAACACTCATCCTAACCTATGGGTTTCCAAACAAGAAATCATCCCACACAATCCACCTTTATTGATACCCATATATACCAAACCACTTAAAAAACTACAATAAAACACAAGCCTAACCCATTTTAATTTAATGAAATTCCATTTATTAATGAAGGGGTTCACATAAATGTTTTCGAGCACTACACAGGGAAACAAACAATCACAACATATGTAACCATTCATAGAAGGTTAATGGTCACTAAACACTACCATGGAAAAACCAAACTCTAATAATGAGGTCATGATCCTATGAGGAAAAATTAATTTTTAAAAGAATATCCATACACTGATTCCACCATGTCTCATGGTATCTAGGCCCCTTTTGGACATAACAATTGGTATCATTGGGAATGATTCTTTTATAAGAAGTTTTGTGCTCTGAAATTTCTTAATAAATTTATGAAGTTAATGATTCTGTCTACTATTATATTAGTGTTTCATTGCAAAGTGAATAACTCTAATGAAAAAGAAGAAGTCCTATGGTATTCCTCTATGTGGAAGTTTCTATTTATAAATAACGATAGAGTATAAGGAATACAATTGTTTAATGAATAATGGCGTTGATGAATTATACATAGAAAATATTGACTCACTAAATGATTCTGTTGTAATGAGTGAAAAACATGAAATACAAAGTGAAAATGAATATACTATTTATAATGAAACTCATAGAAGTATAGAATGGGAATATCTCCATCAAAAAATGTAATTGGATTGGAAATTTAGTGTATAAATTTAATCAAAAGATTTTCGGATCTACGAACTCATGATTTATATCATCAAGATAAGAGGATTAAATAAATGTGTTATTGATGTGGCTAATAACCTCAATGAGAATAATTATTCTCATGGTAAAGAGTTGAAAAAGTTTTCTTCTAAGATAGAAAAACTCAAAGCTGATGATAAGTGAAATAATATAAACATATAAGAAATTGAGAATCTAAAAGCTAGAGATGATGATATTGCAACACTGCTATCATAATTTGTCCAGGAAAAGAAAACTCTACAATAAGAGAATGAATGCTTTTCAGATTTTGTTTCTTAGGAAAAATTGAAAGTAAAGTATCAATGTGACATGGTGGATATGCTCACATGTGACTTAGAAGATTAGATGAGTATTGGGAAGAATATCAAGAGAGAACTAAATTCTCAAGTATAATCAAGGGATATAAATATTCCATAATTGGAATAAGGGTTAGAATTAGTGACGAAGTGGAGAGATCCAATGACTATGGAAATCCTAAAAAGAAGACTTCTTCAACTTACTATTTGATTATCCTTTGGCAGGTGATGAAGAACTGAAAAGAAAATTTGTTATTTATAACGAAAAACAAGAATACATATTCTCAAATCAAAGGTCATACAGTTTGGAAAAAATATTCTTTGGATTTTATGCATCCCCTTCAATAGATGAGAGGAATAAATATTTATTATGTTCTAAAGATATGAAAAATAATTTAGATTCTAGAGACATACATATAACAATTTTACAGGAAGTAATGAAAACATTTTCTATTTCAGTTGAATGCATGGTCAATCTATAAGATTTTTCATTGAGGTATTAGAATACATTCCCTGTTGTAAAGACAAAAATATTACTAAATCAGAAAATAAGGGGAAGATTCTTGAGAAATATGAATGAAAAGTCTCTCATATGGGAGTATCTATAATGTGATTTTATTGTGGAAGAATGGGACACCCCATGAGTATGTTTCGGGAAGCTCAAGAGCTCAATTTATTAATAATAACTCAAGCTACATCAATATATCTGTTAATAAATGACGAAATAAATTATTCCTTTGAAGGAAGATATATTATATGTTCTGATTGTTGGAATTTGGAAAGACATGGTAGCAAGAAGAAAGTGAGGAAGGAAAAAATAACCCATAACGATATACTAATCATGAGAAATGAAGAACAAAAATGTAAATAATGGAAGACAACATGGTGAGAAGAAAAATAGGTTTATTTCCTTAGTATAATCACAATGATCTCAATGAACTGTGTATCAATCACCTCATCTATTACACTAATAATGAATATCATTGAATTAATGTGGTAATCCTTGAAGAATAAAGGTAGATCAACTCTATTTATGAGTAAAAATAATGTAAAATCATTGGACGACTCAAGATCAATAGAAAAGGGTGGCATGGATCAATAGAAGAAGAATCATGAGCAAATGACTTGTTGAGACATTCCAAATTAGTGAAATATTCATGATAAATGGAATGTTTGGAGAGCATCAATGAAGAAAATGTGTCCTAGTGGGTACAAAATAAAGATTGTGAACAATTAAGAGCCTAAAAAATCTATATATTAGAAAAATTCTCAACATATGGGTAAAAAATGTCAAGTAATATGGCCCGAACTATTGATGTTAGCTTGGTAGTTGGAAAAAGAAAATAAAGAGTATAATTCTGTGCATGAAATTACATAATGTTTGATCTATCAAGGTGGACAAAATGCACTAAATTAGGATTATAGTGGATTCATAACTCCCCATGTGTATAAATGTTGTCATCATATGTTCATATGATTCATGTTTAAGGGCAGATACGATCCATGGGGAAGTCACATTAGAAGATGAAAAGTAGTGATGTAAAGTGCTCTAGAATGTAAACTGACTCTAATCAACTACAAGAATTGAGGATTCAATATGAAATAATTAAGAGAAAGGATTATATTGTCTATGACTGTATGAGATGTATGGATGTGATTAAGCACAATGGATAGTGATGAAATGATATAGGAGAAGAAGATGTTCGTGGTCTGCACAACAAGAAGAGTTTCATATCATAGGGGATCCTTCAGTCTCTCAATCAATTGCAAAATCCTGATGAAAAAACAAGGATTAACTTTTATGTTGTACTAAATCTTGATGAAAAATTGAATGAATAGTCTTGTTTTAATTCAAAAAGCTAAATAAGCTATAATTGGATGATCATGAAATTAAAAGTATTGAACATAAAATCATTGGCATCATTCCCCAGATCAGGAGCTAGTTTTCCACCGAGAGTAGAAAGATTATATGAAAGGTATAAAAACACATTAATTTAATGATTATATATTTTATTCTAATAATATGGGGTTTGATGACTATATTAAGGACACAATAATTCTATAAGTAAATATTGGAAATGGTTCAACGGGAGGCTTAGAAGCTAGATGAAATCAATGACGTCACCATAGTAGATAATGATCAGAATACTCATCAACATAGTGAAAAAATTCATGATTTTAGTGACATGGAGATAGATATGAGAACTGGGATGCAGATATCAATGTTGATCATGAAGAAAAAAATGAAATGAATCCAATGTGGGAGATTGTTTCATGGAAAAAAGGTAAGAATGTCATTGGGACAAAATTTGTCTTTCACAATAGGATGAATATATATGTCACAATGATTTGAAACAAGTCATAAGTAGTGTAAAAAGGGATCTACCTAATAGAGGGTTTTTATGTTGATGATACATTTCCACATGTTATATGGTTGTAGGAAACATGGATATTCTTGGCCACTATAATGTAGCGAAAGTTCAATGTTTTTCCAAAAAATGTTAAATCAACCTATAAAAATGGGGTTCAAGATAAGGAATTATACATGGAGTATCTAGATAGTTTTCTCATTCATAAATGTGAGAACATATTTTTTCATATGAATAAGGAATTATATGGTTTGAAGTAATCACCGAGAGCAAGCCATTCAAGGCTTTATGAATTTTTGAAGAAGCTCGTTTTCCAACATGGTGGAGTTGACTACAATGTATATTTCAAAAAATTAAATTAATCAATGGATGAAGGTGTCAGTTTATGAAAATGAAAAAATCATTGGTGGTTCATATGAAGCTCAATATTTATAGTTTTCCATATTCATGAATGGTGAGTTCGAAATTGTGATGATTGATGTACTCATTTTCACTTGGATTAAAAGTGACACAATGAAATAATGAAACATTTATATATAAAAATAAGCCAAGGAGGATTTGATATTGTTTTCAAAGTATAACTCCATGAAGATGATGAATCTGGTTGCTACCCAATTGATACTATCATGGGATGATGAAGGAAGACAATTAATTACCTTGAATACAAGAAATTCATTTGAAATCTATTGTTCCTGATAGCGATATAGCCTGTTATTGTATCTTCCACATGGAATGCAGTGAGATATCATGGTACTCCCAAGGAGAGACATATTACTTCATTTAATAGAAATCATTAGTATACCACACAAACTATAGAATTTTTTGAAATTTATAAAGGAAAATATTAGAAATTTTTATTGGGATATTCTGATTCAGATTAGGCCGGATCAACCGATGACATGAAATCAATGTTTGAAGGTACATTTTATCTTAGATTAGTGTTTATTTTTTGGTTTATAATGTACCAATATTGAATTTCGTTGAGCATAGTAGAATATGAATTTTTTTCGGCCACCCAAGCTTGCACACATCTTGTGTGGATTAAGAAACATCTTGAGGATATGAGAGTTGAAGTGAAATATCTGATTGGAATTCGTTGGGATAATTCATGTGCTATAAATCTGGGTGAAAATAAATTCCATCACTCGAGGACAATGAATATTTAAATCAATTATCATTTTACATGGAAAAGGTAGAGAATGGTCTAGTGATGGTGGAGTATGTGCCAACATAACATCATATTGTTGATATTATTATGAAGGTATTACTAAAAAAAG
Organism: Viscum album; assembly: GCA_963277665.1. Lineage (NCBI taxonomy): Eukaryota > Viridiplantae > Streptophyta > Magnoliopsida > Santalales > Viscaceae > Viscum > Viscum album. The sequence continues at coordinate 348,013,900 of OY728152.1, read as the reverse complement.
TGTTAGAAATGAATTGAATTAATTTGGGAGTCAAGTCATATCCTCCCACATGAAAAACTGTGGATTTGGGACCCCTTTCCCTGAGGTATAATGTGCCTTTCCATAATGTGTAGATATGTGTTCTTTACCAAGTTGTAGACATCCTTGAAGTTTCCTTTGGGTTTTTTGAAAAAAGGGGGGAAAGTGTGGCTAGTTCAGGTCGAGAAAAGACACATGGTGAAGCTCTTAGTTGGAGAAGTGTAATGGGGAGATTTTTAGATGAGATAAGCTATTTTTTGAAGCTATAACATAAAGGGATTATTAAATATAGTAATTATATAAGTTATCGATCAATGTTTTCATATCATGATAGCTGAGGTTAATGATGAAAGAAGTTGTTGTTTCAAGTGTTGGTGTCAGGAATGAAAGTGATTGATTGATGAACATTTTATTATAATCATGTTTATCACATTGATCATGGATCATGTGGGCTTAAAGAATGTGTTTTGAAAATATTTTATCACTATCTAAATCACATGAAGCGAAATTTTATTGAAATAAGACGGAGCTTTAACGATGTATCAAAATGAGAAGAATTACTATGAGAAGAGTTGTCAACAAACCCAAATAGGAATATTACTGAGAAAAAATCACTTAATGTGTCATATCATAATGTTTTGTGTGTTATTGTGTTTTTTGACCAATCTATATGATCACGAATATGTATGTTTGGCGTTTTCTGGTGAATTTTTTTAAGGTGGTGCAGTTTCGTAGTGTATTCAAATATTTAGGGTCTTAAAATAGAGAATTTTAGATTGGAAATGATAGTTTTCTTCATTAAAATGGACGGTGTGATGAATGGTGAACTAAATAGGACAAGGAATTAAAATTTAGAGCTAAGAATGTGAAATTCTTACCATGCCTGAGAAGGGCTCACAGTCGGGTACCAGGTAGCAGGAATAGTACGCGAGAGCGGTTCGTGAAACCGGAATCAATTTGGGGTCCCTGTTTTCGGTAATGGGTGTACAGTATATGGAAGGTGATTTGTCTTATGGGGTGAAAAAAGAGAATGTTGATTCTTACTAGCAATGATAGTACGCAAACTGCCGTCGAAAATTGTTCACTGAATGAATGCGGTTCGCGGTAGGTTGATCAGTTTGCGGTGGATGTTATACATAATCAATGATTTGGTAAATATCAGAATAGTAGATTTTTTAAATATCATTTCCTATGTGAGGAGAAATAATTTCATCGATTATAATTTATAGTGAATATCATTAGATAACATCAATTTTCTCCATGAATTTAGTGATGTAAGAAAAAAGTTCGCATGGGATAATTCTGCGAAGGCTGAAGTGGTTCGCATGGTAAAATTCCGATGAAGGTTTTTCTGGGGAGTTGAAGGCCACAACGGAAGAAAATATGTTTAATAACAACACAGTATATGGATGCGGTGCTTTGGTTTGCGTAAGTGAATGTAGTCAATAAAGAAAAATAGTTCATAGACAGAGGGTGTCATGACCCAACTTCTTCTAGATGATGGATGAGACACCAAAGTGCCACGTCTGTATGAATCCTGATCTTCCATTCAAGTTTGAGTTTTCTTTTCTGGGGGTTTTCAGAAAAAGATATGTTTATAGAAATTTCAGGAGTGCATGTCGTGTAACTAGTTTCTACAGGTGACAGTTTATAGGTCATGTAACGGTCGAGTACATGGTTGTGTGGGGTGACATGGAGGCCACCTAAAGTGGGGCCTGGTAAAGGAAAGAATAGACCGTGTACTTTAAAGGAACATGTCATGTACTTTCCTTTTCATTATTAAATTATACTGGGGCTGCATCTTATTGTCAGAAACATCTTCTTCTAGGTTAGTCTCATCCATGACTGACCGAAGCCGACAAGTTTTTTCTAATTCCTTGACTCGTCATCCATTCTACGATTCAATCTTTGTTGATTGCATTGGAATCATCAAGGTATGAACTTCCTTCATCTAGAGCCTCATATCTTGATTTATCCTCTCTCATGAGATATCATTGGTTGAACATTTTCTATGTTTTTATAGATCTTATGCATTAAATATCGATTCAAGGGCCGACATTCAAGAGTGTTCTTTATAAAACGCTGAGGTAGGTGGATTGTTCCTTTCTATAGTTATTCGTTAATTATTATGTGAAAAAGTTCCCAATATCCTATAATGTGGTATTTATTGTATAGGTATTTTACCCTTGTTAATGCCTACTATGCCTCGTGATCCTGAGTGGAGGTTCTTTGATTATGAATAGGGTTATTTTCCATGATATGGATGTATTTCCCATACTCATCATGATATTGGCCAATTTTCTAGCTTTTCTTCTCAGGCTATATTATTTTCCATGCCTTGTGTTGTTAAGGTGTATTGATTTTTATTTTACATGCTGTGACATGTTGTACACTATTTATCCAAGTAGTTATTGAGGTTTACATTGATAGACATACATCGTTTCTAGACGATTGAGTTACACAGAGCTATGGGAACCTAGTGTAGTATACCATACGGGGAATGTACTTTGAGGGATTCCCCAAATTGTCTGTTTACTTTTTTTGTTGTTATACCATAGGTGGTATGGACATCATGCTCTGTAAGAGTGTCAGTATTTCCACATTTCAAGACCACATGGGGGTTTTTATGTTGAGTGCTTCACCATAATATCATTTGTTTCTGATATGAGACCACCTGAGAAATAGACGGTAAGTGCTTCCTCAGAGAGTCTTTACCAAAGATGAACCAGAGGGGTTAGACTATGAGTACTTCCAAGAGGGTTTCCTGTGATTGATAGGGTGGACCCGAGGGGTTAGGCTGTGATTACATCCCAAAGGGTCACCTTATTTATTAGCTTCTTACATGATATAAGAAAATGAATGCAGTTCGAAATGTAAGATTGATTACTTCTGATTACTTCATTGATTACTGCATTATTTTGCTTATTGCCTGCAATATACATTCATTGATTGTTCCACACAAATCATTTGGTGGTTTACTTCTAGTATTTATCTCACACCTTGTTTGGGTCATGATTTGGTCTCAAAGAGATTATATTTTTTTAGGTATGGATAAAGGAAAACTCTCTTCTATGTCAGGTACATGACAGCTGTAGAGCTAGAGAGAATGGGACAATGCTAAGGCTTGTGATGTTGTTGGAGTTTATTTGTTTTCTTGTACGCTAGTTTAATACTGTATTTTAGCATTGTGACTTGTTTGCAAAAATTCCTAGAAATATTTATCATGTATAATTTATATATATGTGTTCTAGTTGTTTATTGACTTTGATCCTCCGGTGTATACTTATTGCATGTAATTACTAATTCTTTCGCTATTGTTATATGTCTATTTCCACTGCATTTCTAAGAAAATGAGGCCATAGTTTCCCCATTTTTACACCCAAGGTTCTCACTACTAGTTGATAGCTTCTGGGGTTTGGGGAAATGCGCTTGAGTCCATGTGACCAACCTGGAATGAGGCACCTCTAGGCGGCTTCCGGAACCTGGACATTAAAATGTGGTTTCAAAGGTATTATTTTCTTCTTGATTTACTATTTGGAGCCTATAGCTAGGGATATGATGGAATAGGTATTTGGTAAAAAAAAATTCACAAAAGTGGTTAAATCATGAACAGGGAAAAGTAGATTTACCTCGATTATGGAAGTTTTTCTTGTTTTGTAATTTTACAGTTGATTTATTTCACCGTTGTATGATTCACATGTTTTGGGTTGTAATTTTTTATATTATTGATGTTCTGTTTCTTTTCCAACATGATTAGATGAGGGTATTTTATCTCATGCATTATATAGGTACTTTATATAGTTCACATGTCATGCATTCATTCCATGCCATTTTGGATGCATTAATGATTGCATGTTGTTGTGATAGATGTTGTGCTAGATATGCAAGATGTTGTGATATATACCTCGATATAATACCTACAATTTGATAGGATATTGAATTTTGAAATGTTTAGTTTGAAAGAACTCCAAAAAATTGTTTCTTGAGGTGTTATGAGACCTCATGAATCGAAATTTGGTGGATCATCACATTGTTATGAATGTTTATGGAATGTATCAGATGCCAGTAATTGATTATAGGGATGTATGGGCCCCCATGGATCAAAATTTCACACTTTAATGTTTTCTTTTTTGTTTTTAAGGTTTTGATGTATTTTATAAGGCTTACTATCAAGAAAACCCATAAAACATGACTTGTAATGATAAATAAAGTCCATGTATCCTTCCATTTGGGAAGGAACTATATTTCATAAGTACACACCATGTACATTATTTACACATTGTGTAGTGCCTAACCTTGTTCTTGCATTTATGGGATGAGACTTGAGGTTGGGAGATATTTGGTGGAACATACCATGTACTAGATGTACATGTCTTGTGTATAGACCATGTGTCTACCCGTGTGACCCATTAAATTGGTGGATATTGGGTATTAAGTACATGTCGTGTCTGGCACAAACACACCATGTGGTGTCAACCATGCATTCAGCTGTGTGACTAAAAACATGGGTTAGGGAAGTTCGTCTATTACATGCTTTGTCTATCACAAACACAAAATTTAGCCCTACTCTAGGAGAACAATGTGGGATAGTAGTTTAGATGAACTCTTGTAGGGGAATATGATTAAATCACAAACCGTGTGATAGGATAACACACTGTGTGTATGGGGTGTTACATGACAAGGGTTGGCTGGAGTACACACCCATGTGAAGGAATAAAGGAACACACCATGAATGGGACATACACGCCGTGTATCCATGTTTTAAAAAACATGAATCATTTCTTTCACATGTTACCTTGTTACACATCTAAGTATAAGTCCTTGATAATCTTGATCTAAGGTGTGAGTTTGACAAGGAAAATTCCTGCCACCAAGACATCCCCTGATTGTAATCTAGGTACATGATTTTGACCTGACACCGAACAGGGCAAACCAGAAACTACCAGGAGATCCTCCGGTCGCCCCTATCATTCCACAAGCCATTATTTCAGATACATGTGATAATGCACAGTTTTGGGAGGGATTTAGGAGGTTCATGCAGACCTTCCGAGGGGTACCACATCCAACCCCTTCTCTGGAAGAGTTAACATGAGTTTTCTAATAGTAACATCCTCCCACCATCACAGGGGATAGAGGACCTCAAGCTACTGAGTCATGGTTAGAAGCCATACTATCGATCATTGAGCATCGTGGGATGCCTCCAAATAGGAGGTTGAAGCTAGATACGTACATGTTTTGGGATTCTTCCAAGAGATGGTGGGAAGTGATCACACAGGTGGGATGCCAATAGGTTATGTCTTGGGATGATTTCCAATGTGCCTTCTAATATTACTTCTATCTAGAGATATTGAGGGCTGACCAGGCATGGGATTTCATGATTTTAGAGAAGGTTACTCTCTCAGTTTTGGAGTATTCATATTGTTTGATAGACCTACAGTGTGTCACACCCATCCCATGAGGTGATGAGTTATTCTTGGAATGGATGTTTGATGATGGTCTCTGGCAAGACATTCGATATCAGGTGAACATCTTAATGTGAAATTCCATAACCTCTATAGTCAATTAGGCTCTAATAACGGGGCACAACATTAAGGATTATGGATCTGTGAGCCATTGTGGTTCGTCATCCGGAGTTGTTACCCCACTAACTGACTGCAGGAAGCATTGTAGGGAGTCTACCCATAGAGATTGAAGTTGGAATGATACATATTTTGGAAGCCAGGTGGTGTGCTATCAGTGCCAGAAGAGCGGGAATAAGTGGCCACATTTTTAGAGATACCCAGTGGAGTTCAGATCTTGCACCAATATGGGTCATAATTAGAATTTTTGTTAGATATTTTTACTAGTAGCGGTTGACAGAGGTTCCTCTATGACTTCTTATACAGGAGCACCACCACCAGTTTTTCATCATTCTGGGAACTGGAGTTCATCCGACCATTCAGGCCGAGGTGGAGGTTGTGGCCATGGTTTCTAGTCTCTTAAATTTTTGTGACACCAGGGTGGATCAACTCAGGGTGGTAAGGTCAGGTCACATGGCCACAATATAAGCCAGGCATTTGCAGTGGTGCATATCCAGCAAGAGTAGGACCACAAAACCTCTATAGTTCGAGGTACGATTCTTGTTTCACTAGTATGAGATTCTAAATTTTTTAATATAGGGGATTCACATAGATCTATATGTGTTTATTATTTATATTGAATTGGGTTCTGTATCTTTTATTCTACTATTATCTTGACTCTAGACTCTTCGTTGGTGACTAGAAAAACTAGTGTACGTTAGTGCAAGGAGTTCCCTCTTGAGGTTAGTGGGTGTCAGTTTTAATGGGACCTTTATGTATTAGAGATGATAGGCTATGATGTAATTATCATAATGGACTAGTTTGTTCCCTTCTAGGAAGTTTTCGACTGCTACCGATGTAGGGTGAGTTTCACATCACCAGAAGGCGGATCCTTTTTACATAAGGGTGAATGGGATGTTCAGGAAAGAAGAGCATGACCCGACCATCATGCATTGGGATGAGTTATAGAGCAGATTTCTAGCCTATATATGGATGACAACGGGACCTAAAAATTGGACTTTCCACTAGTAGTGGATCATTTTAGGGATTTATTTCAATACAACTTTTTAGATTTTCCTCCAAAGAGAGAGGTAGACTTTTTTATTGAGCCTGATCAAGGAGTTGCACTAGTGTCCATTCCTCATTATAGGATGGCTAAACAAGAGTTACAGGAGCTCATGAAGTAGTAGGAGGAGTTATAAGCTAATGGTTTCATTTGACCTACTACATCTCGGTGGGGTTCTCCTTTCTTACTTGTGAAGAAGTAGGACATTTCCATCTGACTTTATGTGGATTATTGGAAGTCGAACCAATTGACGGTCAAGAACCGATATACATTGCTGGGGATTGATGGCCTATTTGATCAGCTTTGAGCATCACATGTTTTCTCGAAGATTTTCTTTAGATTGGTGTACCATCAGTTTCTTGTTATACCATATGATATACCCCTTATAGCCTTCCATAGTAGGTATGGTCTTTAGAAGTATGCAGTTATGTTGTTCGATCTCATGAATGAACTTGTAGATTTCATGGAACTGATGAAATGTGTGTTCCATCCATACATGGATTCATTTTTGGTTCTTTTTGTTGTAGATATCAATGTGTACTCTCACACTAGAATCGACCATGCCACCCATATTGAAATTGTTCTGAGTACACTAAGAGAGCATCAGTTATATTCTAAGCTCTCAAAAATCAACTTCTGGTTGGGCCTGAATCACTTCTTGGGTCATTTTATCTCAGAGAAAAGAGTATTAGTAGACCCAGAGAAAGTGAGTGCAGTAGCATCATGGGTGCATTCGAAGAACATATTTAAGGTGTAGAGTTTTCTAAGACTCACTTGTTAATACAGACGTTTCATAAATGAATTTTCACGCTTAACAATGGCACAAATGGGCCTGGATAGAAAGGATGGGATGTACTTGTGGTCAGATTCTTGTGAGTCAACATTTCAAGAGATGAATTGGAAGTTGACATCATTACTGATACAAGTATTCCTAGAGTCAGAAAATAGTTATATAGTTTACAGTGATGTATCAAGTATCAGGCTGGGAGTAGTCGAGGAGGCCAGAAGTGAGTGGAGACTTATAGATGTGGTCTATGAGATGAATTTAGAGGTGCATGAGAGGCTAGGTCATATGTTTCTTTCTTTTATGGTTATTGCCTATACTCTACTTGATCGATTGAGAATGAGGCAACTATAAAATTATGATGGCCTAGTCCGATGAGAATGTGTGTCTAGAGAAGACCCTATTCCATGAAGGACTGTAGGAGAGGATGACATCTTGCATTTTCATGGGTGCATATGGGTATTAGCAGACATAATCCATGAGTAGATGCGGGACATTCACTCCCCAGTTTGGCCAGTTCATCAAAGTGTTACAAATAGGTATCGAGATCTACATTGTATGTATTGGTGGCCATGTATGAAGAGAGATACCGCTGGGTTTGTCATGAGGTGTTCTACCTATTTTCAATTGAAGGCGGAGCATCATTGACCAGCTGGGATTTTCAGCAGTTACCCATTCCCGAGTGGAAGTGGATTGATGTCACTATGGACTTTGTGACAGGCTTACTGATGTCGCCTCGATGGAGTTATGAATTTTGGTTTGTTGTTGAAAGTCTCCCGAATGTTTCTCAATTCTTGCTGATCAAGGAGACCTTCAATGTTGATGAGTTAGGAAGGCTGTAGGTCAGAGTTATTTTTCGGTTACATGGAGTTCCACAATCTATTGTTTCAGACAGGAATGCATGTTTTACTTCTCAGGTTTGGATTGGTTTACAAATGGCTTTGGGTACATATTTACTTTTGAGTACAACTTAACATCCTTAGAAAGAAGGCCAGTCTGAGCATACGATTTAGGTGCAGGAGGAGTTGCTTCAAGCTTGCATGCTAGATTTTGGATGTTCTTGGGAGAAACATATACCCTTTTTAGTGTTTTCATACAACAATATCTTTAAATAATCTATTCGTATGGAACATTATCATGATTTGTACGGTAGGACATGCCGATAACCCCTTTGTTGGCAAGAGGCACGAGAGGAAGCTATGCTTGGACCTCGTCTTTTCCAGGAGACAACAGTGTTGGTGGAGTTGATTTGAAAGAGTATTGAAACTAGACAATCACATCAGAAGTCTTATGATGATAGAAGGAGATTAACTATGGAGTTTGAGGATAGGGATGGGGTTTTCAACGTGTCACACTGAGGTTGGGACACAAGAGGATTAGGAGACAGATAAATCTTTTGCCGAGATATGTTGGACCGTTTGAGGTTTTGGAGATAGTTGGGTCAGTTCCCTATCTGTTGTAGTTACCCTAGAGGTACCATGATATGCATGACTTTTTCATCTTTTTCCAGCTACAACGTTACTTCTCAGACCCATCTCTTATCTTTCAACCTGAATAGGTTGAGCTAGAGGTGGACACATTGTTCGAGGAGCATTATATCGGGATTTTTGATCGCAGTGCAATGGTTCTCCATGGATTGTCTATTCCTCTGGTATGAGTGATATGGTAGCATGGGCTAGTAAATGACGAGATGTGGGAGAGGGTGGTCGATGTACAATCACAATGGGTAGAGATTTTCGAGGATTCTTCATGTATGACCTCTTACAAAGGATGTTTGGGGACAAATTTCTTTAATGGGGGAAGTTTGTAAGAACTCGGATCTTTCATTCTGGTATGAGTATTTTTTCTAGTGATTTTTAGAAAAAGATGAGTTTCTTGATATTTCAAGAGTACACACCATGTACTTATAGGTACATGTTATGTACCCAGTGGTCGTGAGTGATAGTGTACTACCTGAGTAAAGACCAAGTACATGGCTATGTGGGGTGACCTGGAGGCCACAAATAGGGGTGCCCAATAAATAAAAGTACAATATTTTTAATTCTAACGAACTCACTATACAATTTACTTTTTAATTTTTATATCGGACTAGGGTCTCATCTTATGGGCATAAATGTATTCTTCTAGGTCTGTCACATCCATGAGCTACCAGAGCCAATGAATCTTTTCCGAGCCCCTAACTCAATGTCTGTTATCTTATTCAACCGTCATTGATTGCATTATAATATCCACAATATGCTCTTCCTTCTTCAAGAGCCCCATCTCTTGATTTCTCTTGTCTCGTGAGATATCCTATGTTGAATGGTTTTTTATGTTTTTGTAGATCTACCACATTCTAGATCAATTCACTGGCCAACATTCAAGATTGTTCTTCATAAAACGCCAAGGTAGGTGGTTTGTGTCATTCCGTAGTTAGCCTTTTATTTTTCTGTGAAAATTTTCCCAATACCCTAGAACAAGGTGCTTCTTGTTTAGGGTTTTTGTCCTTTTTAATTCCTACTATGCCTTGGGTGCCCGAGTAGAGTTTTTTTGATTTTGAATAGTTTTATTTCCCATGATATGGATGTATTTCCCATGCTTTTCTTGATATTGAATTTTTGGTCTAGATTTTTCTATTAGACTGCTTTGTCTTCCATACATACTTTTGTAAGGAAGGAGTGATTTTTATCTGACATGTTTTGATATGTTGTAGACAGATTAGACAAGTAGTTATTGAGGTTTACATTGGATCACATACTTCGTTTGTGCATGACTTACATATACATGGTTGTGGGAACCTGGTGTAGTCGATCCTAGGGGGAATGGATGCTGAGCGTTTCGTAGAGTGTCTGTTTACATTTTACATGGGAATACCATAGGGGGGATGGAATTTGTGGTCCATCAGTGGGTCAGTAGTTTCAGGATGAGAGACCATAGGGGGGATTGGATGTTGAGTGATTCCCCATAGTGTCTATAAATAAATATATGAGACCACTTGGGGGAATTTGATGGTGAGTTCTTCCTCAAAGAGTCTTTGCTAATTCTAAACAAGAGGGGTTAGGAAATGAGTACTTACCAAAGGGATACTTGTATTTGATAGGATGAACTAGAGGGGTTACACTATGATTAATTACAATAGGGTTACTTGTTTCTTATTTTATACTTACTTGATATACATAAATTAATGAAATGTGAATTGTAGGATTGTTTATTTCTGAGTACTTCCTTGTTTGTAGCTTTATTTTTTTTACTGCCTACCATATATATTGACTAACTGTTAGGCACCTATCATTGGGTGGTTGCCTACTAGGATTCGTCTCACACCCTATTTGGTTCCAAATTTAGGCCCAAATAGATTATATTGCTGTAGGTATATATAAGGTAAAACACCCATTACATTAGTTACTTGACTGATGTGGAGCTCTAGAGCATGGGACCAAGCTGAGGCTTGTGATGATGCTTGAGTTTATTTGTCTTCTTGTACATTGGTTTAGTACTATATTCCATAATTGTGACTTTTTTGGCTTATTTCATAGACTTATGTATCATTCATAATTTATATATATTTGGTAAAATGGTTTATGGATTCCAGTCTTCCACTGTTTACTTATTTAATGTAACTATTACTGCTTCTGCTATTGTTATCTGTTTATTTCTGCTGCATTACTCAACCAATGAGGGTGCAGTTTCCCTAATATCACCCCAAGGCACTTTCTGCTATTTGGAAGCCTCTGTCATTTTTGGAAATGCACTTGAGGCCATGTGGCCATTTGGGTATGGGGCACCTCTCAGCGGCTTTCAGAACCGGGAAATTACAACACCATTCATTCCTCATGTTATTGGATAGATAACGACCCCTCAAGTCGCACATTAGATACTCCCTATAGTGGTAAATTTAACCAAGGGAATAGAATCTAATACCTAAATGGATGGAAATTCCCTTTTTCTAGAACATTATTAGAAGATAATATGGTAAATCAAAAAGAACTCCATTTACCAAAAGTAAAAGTGAATCCAAAACCCAATACAACATGCATGTTAAAATTTTAATCTAAAACATGGAACAATGAAATACCCATGGTAAAATTACCAATAGAAAAGAACTAGGAAGTGATAGAAATAAATCACAATTCTTGTGTTAGTAAGGTACATCACAATCCTCTATGTCCTCCTAGAATCTTATATGTAGTTTTATATACGTAAGGTGCACATACAAGTTTACATAGTAGGGAAAACCACAGCCACCCCTGCCCTTGTGAGGTAACATTCTATTACCCATCTGAGAAAACAATAGAACCTTAAAGAACCTACCAAGCAATACTAACAGACAAGACTCACCAAGGCACACTCCACAAATAACACATGTCTAGTAATGTAACAATACAAGAAAATCTATATTTAGATACCCCACGCCACTTTACCACTGGTTAAAACTCATCCCTAATGGCTAACGTCTTTACATTACAACTCTTACCATACACAGAACCACTTCCACTACCCACCAGCACACACCTGGGAATCAAACAAAACACAATCCCGCCTATATACACCTAGTCCCAAACAACCATACCTCTCACCAAAACACACCTATACCTCATCCCAAAGAGATTTTGGGAACACAAGTTATGCCAAAAGTGTCTTAGGACTCTCATCTACAAAAATCCATCACACAAATAATCTAGGACTATGGTATGCCTCAAATATTATAGCCTACCCGGATACGCTCGAGCGGTAAGAACCTAGAAGAGGGTGAAAGTGAAAATTTTTGGAACCCGACATCCATCTTCCCATAGGGATGTATGAAATGACATCCTCCCCCATGAAATGGAGTTGTTCGGAACATAGTTCTCATCAATGGTGGGGTGCATATGAAAATCAAAAAAATGATATATATATATATATAGGTAAACAAAAAATCATCCAAGCCAATGGGTTTCCAAACAACCATCCAGCCCACACAAACCACCTTTGCTTCTACTCCAATTTCATCAACAACACGAACAACCATAATAAAACTCAATCCTAAACCCCATTCATTTATCCACCATCCATTTATTAATTAATGAGTTCACTTTAATTTGTTCCCACACTATCCATTGTAACTAACAAGCACAACATCTGAAATTGTTCATAGAAAGATAAATGCCACTAAATTTTAACAACAGAAAATCCAACTATAGTCGCACTACCTGATAGCACAAACCCCGATTTTTTCAGTCTAACTGAACAACAAGTCTATATACACACAACAACCCTCTCATAATTTCACTCCACGACCACATCATAACAAAGGTAGTTCTGCTTCCTATAAGTAAATCCGTTACACAATCAATAAATCTATTTGACTGAGAAGCCAAATCACCACATGTACCACCCCACGCACAAATTTCACAATAAGTACCATTAGCCCCATCCCTACTACACTCTCATACCACACCCATATTATAGATCTCACTAATCTTTCAACCCATGTACCCACAACCGTTATCCCAACAACAACACCACAAAACTCAAAAAAGGTTCCAAAAATCAACAGAACACATCACTCAGTCATACCTATCAACAGGATCTGTATACATTAATATTTAACTAGTCGAGGTTCATTAATTCCACGTAATTATATCTGGAGTGATTACACAAAAGGCTTGTTTATGTGGAATTCATTTATTTATCAAAGTACACGTCATTAAGAAGATTTCACGTTTCAGACATTTATTCATGCATCTCAACATAACCAAACCTTAATATTGTTCAATCATAGACCACCGATGGAAATGATTTTCAGATGGAATATTTACATTAATACCATAAAATAATAAGAGATAATAGTTAAAACAAGCGATCGACATAAAACCACTCTATTATCATTATTTTATTTACCCATGGTATCTTTTGATCAAATTCAATCTTTATTTATCCCATGTTTCTATTAACAGTTTTCAATTGTTCCTAAAAAGTATAAATTAGAATTTCCACCTATCATGATATTAAATTAATAATAAGAAAATGAAATATTTACTTTGATGATCAAATGGTAAATGATCCTCCTTGTGTGAAGAACATGGGTCACGCAATAAGTAGGGAAGAACTCCATGAAAACCGAGCAGGAGGGGCTCTAGCACAGGTGGACGTCTCGTGTAGGGAGGATGTATCCATGCGCAACAAGGGGAAATATAAAACACATTTGAAAGAGAAGATCCCTACTATGAAGTGTCAAATCCTATATTAAAGGAAGAACGGTTTTAAAGGACATCATCATGGGATTGTGTTCAAGATCACACGGTTTGGTATCTCAAATCTCTAAGGACATTAGGATATTTAATGATATAATCAATACCCATTTAAATGCCCTAAAAAATTCCCGAATAACGATTTCAGCTTGGTTTATGTCAATTTAATATTAAGAGATGAAAAAGTGGGAAATTTAGAAAAACTGGGAAAAACTGTAAAAACCACAAATCAGTCACCGATGGTTGAGTCATCGATGATGAGTCATTGAAAGGTGAGTTAGCAACATGAACTACCAATGATAACCCACCAATGCTGATCTACGGATGTTGATCTATTGATGACACAACCTACTGACACAATGACCTACTAACTCCTCATCCTACAGATGCCCTAACATTCCGATGCAATGACCTACCAATGTCCTCACTTACTGATGCCCATATCTACTAACACAGATTCCCTTGTCCCATATATATTAATGTACCTGAGGATCTAATGATGATACACCTAACTCACTAACGACGACACACCAGACTCACTGATGAAGACACACTAACATGTCGATGCACTAACATGCTGACACACTGACATACGGACGAAAAAATTGGAGATTTGGAAATCTCATGAAGTAAGACACAGAATACTCCACGGAAACCTCAAAAATTTTATATTAACAATGGATGTGATTGTGGAAATCTAGGTTATAACATCAGATAGCTATTAAACTATTATAGTCCCCTATAAATTCTCAACTAACATAGAAGAACAAAGAGGTCCTAACAACCATCCCTTAAGTTACCTATCAGTAGTAACCCACCTAATGTTATTCTAAAGATAGAGTGAAATCCTTGAAATCCCAGAACATATCCTTACCATATATATGATAAAAAACAATAGATACACTACCTCTCCAATTCCCCCATGTATCCACACGAAAACCAAATGACATAGTGTCCGGACACACGGATTAGGGAGATCCTTCCTCCTTGTCAAGATATTTTCTTCTTAGGGAAGCTCTATATCTCCAACTTCAGTTTAATCACATCAAATTTTTTTATTGATTAGGGATTACTTTATCCCCTCCCAATAGATATTACTTTTTCACACAATCAATAAATAGGGAAAAACATATCATATATAGTTCTATTTCATACATTTAATCGTAAGAATGGTACATAAACACAAAATAGCATCTCCAAACGGTTCCGGGTACTGGGCATGAATATGTAATTCTCACTCCTATGTAATCTTCTAGAGACCTCGACGAATCCACAACACAAGAACCAAAGGAATAGTTCATCCACACATCTCTTTCTCCTCATGATCCTTGATTCTTACTAGCCGCTCAAAGAATGTCACCTCGTCCTAGATATCCAAATATCCCCAGTCAAGGATGTGGGAGTCATTGTGTAGATACTGATGGAGCTGAGAGACATGGAAGACATCATGGATCCTCTCCAACCGTGGTGGAAAGGCCAGCTAATATTCCAGCTTTCAAAGTCATCCCACACCTCTAAAGGATCAATGAACTTGGGAGAAATATTTATTCCTCTTCCAAACCTCCACTTCCCATGATATGAAAAGACCGTTAAGAAAAATTGGTCCCCAATCAGGAAATCTAGAGGTCTCCTCCTATGATAGGCATATGACTTCATCCAGTCCTCAGCCACCATCACCCATTCACTCACAAACCGAATTTTATCTATTATGCTTTGCACTGCCTCTAGTTCAAGAAGGGATGTTTCCCCTACCTTGGTCCATAACATGGGTGAGAGACACATTCTTCCATTCAAGGAATCAATTGGTTCCATTCCAATTATTGAGTGATAGCTATTATTGTCGAAAAACTATACCAGGGGTGAGTTTCATACCTATGATCCCATGAAGTCCAATACACATGCCTGTAGCATGTCCTCCAGTGTTTGGATGGTCCTCTACATTTTCTAATCCTTATGAGGGTGTAAACCATTTCTAAAGCGTATCTGGATTCCAAAATAAAGTTTCAATCCCCTTAAAACTCATGAGCATACTGTGAATCTCGATACATAAAACATGATCTAGTAACTTCATGGAGTCACCCCACTTTTCCTATGTGCCCTTGTGCTAAGGCATCTATTGCGTTCGACTCCTTGATTACCATGAAGTGAGAATATTTCACCAATAAATCCACCACCACCCAAAGAGAATCCCATTATCCCTGATCCATGGGTAATATTGTGAAAAAATACAGGAAGATGTTATCCCATTTCCACTCAGGAGCATCCAAGGGTTACAATAGACTTCCAGGAA
This sequence comes from Viscum album, assembly GCA_963277665.1. Classification (NCBI taxonomy): domain Eukaryota; kingdom Viridiplantae; phylum Streptophyta; class Magnoliopsida; order Santalales; family Viscaceae; genus Viscum; species Viscum album. The sequence continues at coordinate 347,997,975 of OY728152.1, read as the reverse complement.
CATGGATCTCATCCTTCACCTACTGACACACTAGGCATCATTACACAAACTCCGCCACTACCAAATTCACTCCAGGACACAAAAAATGTTTCCTCTGTCATACGTACATCTTAGAGAATCCAATATTCACTTCTAGGGGTGAGCTATGAGACATACAGAGAACACCCTTGTGCATTTCCACTAGGAAAAACATCTTCCAAGGGAACAACATCTAATTCATGCGATCCTTTGACCTTCCCTCTAGAGAATCACCCTGGACAATTCAATCACACATTATGTAAGCTGATGAGTCTTACCAAAAATACTTTCCTACCTTCCATAGTAATGAAGTCTACACTGTCATCTGAAATTGATATCCTCTTCCACTTTACTCCCAAGCTTCCAGGCATAATGCATCAAACTCCTCAATTGCCATCCATGAATCCATGGATTGCCAAACTACCACCTTCTTCAGATTTCTGATCAAGGCATCAGCCACCAAAATCTGATTTCCTTATGTCTAAAATATATCAACGTTGTAGTCCTAGAGAAACTCCATCCACCATTGTTGTTTCATGTTTATTTAACATTGGGAAAAGATATACCTCAAGCTATTATGATCTGTGAGGACCACAAATCCCTCCCCAGTGAGGTAATACCATAAAAATGTTTGTGAAAACACATACATTTCAAGATATAGATGTTGGGTGGAATAATTATATTCAGGAGTACATAATTGAATAGACCCATAAGAGATTACTCTTCACTAATTCACCTACACCCATCCCATGACTGGGCCAGAAGCGTCAAAGAATACCTCGAACATCACTGTTTACTCCAACAACCTATGAACTGGGGCACAGACCAGTTTCCCCCTCAGATAGCTAATATATGCCTAACAATTCAAACCTCACATGATTACTTAGTCCTTTCTAGTCAAAGCTCTCAATGGAGCTGCAACTTAAGAGAAGTTTGGTAAGAACCTATGATAATAACTTTCCAGACCGAGGAAGCTACAATCCTTCACAACATTCTTAGGTGTGTCCCAAGAAACAACCTCTTTGACAATTGAACTAGCCACTACTACAGCTTGATGAGACACCACCTGTCTAGGGAAGTGCACCTCTCACATACATTACATACAATTGAAAAAATGAGCGTAGAGATGGTGGTGTTGTAGGACCTAAAAAATAGTACTCAGTTTCCTAGAGTGATCCTCCTATGACCATGAGTAGATAAGGATGTCTTCAATGAACACGATGATGAAATAGTCCATATACTCACAGAAAATATAGTTCATGAGCCCCTGAACACAACTGGTGAATTCATGACACTGAATGGCTTGACCATGAACTCAATGTTCACATACCTTCACCTGAAAGCAGTCTTTAAGAAGTTACCCTTCTTTAACACCAATTGGAGATATCCAGACTATAGTTCAATCTTAGATAATCAACATTCCACCATTAACTGGTCGAAAATGTCATTGATCCTAGTAAAAGGGTAATCGGTCTTGACTGTAACCTTATTTAGCCTCGAGTAGTATATACATTGTCTTAGCCACCGTCCGAAATCTTCAAAAACAAGACCGAATCTCCACATGGAGACACAATTTTCCAGATAAAACCATTCTTCAACAGGTTATCAACCTGAATCTATGACTCCCACAACTCATAAGGTTCCATTAAACTGGGAGCCATCAATACTAGATGGGCACCAAGTTCCAAGTCTATCATGAAGTCAACATCACCTCAAGGGGGTAGAGACACAACCTCTTCTAGGAAGAAATCATGGAACACAGTGAAAAACCCCAACCCATCCACCATCCAAGTATCAACTGATTCCATAGACATTGTGGTTAAAAAGTAAAGAAGTTTCACCACACTCCGGTAACCCTCCAAAAAACTCCTCTCTCCAATGAATGCTACACATTGGCTACTCATACTTGAGAACATTTCTCTTATCTGGAAGAAGTCAAAAATAAAATTCACATAAAACACCACATCAATGACTAGGATTACATCATATGACTGAATGTAATGTAGAAGAAGATACCCACTGGACTAGTGTGGCCCAAAAATCAGTCTATATCCTCAAAAATACTTCAAACAGACTATTCTAAACTCCAAATGGCATAATTTACACTAGGGGAAGGGGATGTCCCTCAACGTCTAGTCCTAGAGCATTAGCTAGAATAGATTCAACAAAGGATTGAAAGACCTTTGAATCAAAAAAATATCATGCCAGAGTACTAAACAGACTGATCATACATCAAACAACCTCATGCCCTGCTAGAACTCTTACCTCAATGGCATGAAACTTTCCCACACCCAGCTCCACTATGTCTCTACTGTCGAGAACTTCCTGAAACACGTCCTGGTTGAGGTTGTTTAGGAGAACCCTAAGGTAATCCTCCTCCAGCACTGTCTACCCTCAGTGGAGGGAGAGCTCACTACCCATGTAATTGGAAGGTCATTTCTGGTAACTTATTCTACTGAGGTGGGCATTGAACCGGCCTACCCCCACTAAACTTCTCTCGAACTAGGAAAAAATTCTAAAGATTCCCACAACCTCCATAGAAAAATCACCTAGGTCCCGGGCCAAAGAAGAATGGGTGAGGACCAAGAGATCGAAACTAGAACTGCTGAGGTCTAATCCCCACGATCCAAAACCTGGAAGGCCCTAATGTCAGAGACCATATGATGAAAGACTTTCCATTTGAAAAACTCATATTTCTCTCCTCTCACAATAAATCTTGTAGAGACTATATACTTTCCACAACATCAACCTTCTTCTGAACAACTAAGTACATCGGTAGTGTCAAAAGAGTAACATCATTCTGGGTAGAATGTTGGAGTGCATCCTCTAAGAATCTTACTTTGGACTCCTCATCCAAGAATTGATCTGATAAGAAGTGTAAGAGATCCTTGAACATGATCCCCAGTTCCCTCAATGACATATTCCCCTACTTGAGGGATAGTTGTACCTACCTCTTCTCCTACTTCATTTTTTTAAAAATGAATTCTTCCCTGAACACCATCTAAAAGTCATCCCATATTTCCTTTATTTCTGTCCTGTTCGTGAGGTAAATTGTCCACCATGGACGTGATTCTACTCACATCAGGCTCTGTTATAGAGGAACCTAATACTCTATCATAGCCTGGATCAATCTGGAAGGGATCAACAGCTCCTCTAGACAACATTCTGTATCCATGTCTAATACAATTCCCTTGTACATTCCCAAAGTTTTCCTCTAGAAGGCATGAAGCATCTCATGACACTAGTCATCTTCCTCTTCTCGATTGGACCTCCATTGACAAACCTGGTCAACCTATCGACCCTCAACTTCTCATACAACACCGAGGGAATGTCCGGGTGCCAATGTTAAAAAATTAAACAATGAACTCTGAAGAACGAGTAGTGTAGAAAATTTCATTTAATTTTGTTTTAAAATATCATTTATTTTAAATTCCCGAAACTCCCAAATCACACAAGAACACATGTCATTATGAGGCATGTAGCATTACTACGGTATCTACCCTAAAAATTAGTGTAGCCTCACTTGGCCATTCCCAACATCAAGAGACCTTGCATCAGATAACAGGGGCCCCTTAAAATCACCTGTCATAACCGGTTTTCCCTAGCCTATTTCACATTCCATGATTTTCTAACCCCATCACCCAACCATCCCATGATATAATCAATCTTCCTAACACCAATATCCATCATATCAATCAAAATCACAATGAAACCTCCCTCTGATAGCATTTTTTCAAAATCCTCCTTCTTCAAGATGAGGGAAGAGACAAAAAAGTTTCATTCCCTTCCTTCCTCATGATTATCGAGAGAATATAACCCTTGAGTCCCACCATAAATAGGTCCCGAAATCAAAGGTATTACACCTTCTATAAAACAAGATTTGGGGAAATGATTTTTAATCCCACCCAACTCCAAATATTAAATTTAAATGTAAAGAAAAAACCCATTCACACATGCATGTTCATTATTAAATCTAATTAATGTATAATGATAACTCCAATGAAAAATGACCAGATAAAAGAACTAGTCATTGAAAACCACCAATCCTGAGGTGCGAGATAGTAAGTTGTAGAATTGTCCTCATAGTCCTCCTGGAAACCTGGAAATAGTTTTATATACATAGGGTTAGCATACAAGTATAATCAATAGTAAAAACATAAGCTACATGTTCCCAAGTGAGAGAACATACTAATTTACCTATGTGAAAATAGTAGAACCACAAAGCACCTACCATGGAGTACTAAATAACTTACCCTCACCAAGAAACACTCGCCTAATAAAAAATGAAATGTTAAGATATAGAACAAGAATATCAATATTTGGGTACGAAACACCACTTTCCTGCAGTTTAACTGCTCATCCCTAATGACTAATGTCTTGACACTGCTACTCTTTGCATATGTTGTCCCACTACCAAAACCCACCCACACACATTGGCCTCAGAAATCACAAGATCCTTCCTGCAGAAACTTGGACCACTACTACCACACCTCTCACATGAAGACACATGGGCCTCATCGTGAAGACACATTGGAAAAAAAACCTAGCTTACAAAAAACTAGGCCTCTAATTCACAAAAAAAACATCACCTGATGAATTTTGGGCTATGGTAATCATCATGCCATTATAGGCTACACGGATACACTTGAGAGGAAAGAACCTGTAAGAGGATGAAAGGAAGAAAATCATTAACCATCCATCCATCCTCCTACTGGGATATTGGGAATGACACCCTCCCCCATGAAATGTGGAAGTTCAGAACATAGATCTTATTAATGGTGGAGTGCTTATAGAATCACAAGACACTATAATATATATAGGTAAACAAACACTCATCCCATCCTATGGGTTTCCAAACAAGAAATAATTTCACACAAACCACCTTTATTGGTACCCCTATATGCCAAACCACATGAACAACCACAGTAAAATACAAGCCGAACCAATTTTCATTTAATGAAATTTTATTTATTAATTAAGGGGATCACATAAATTTTTTCGAGCACCACACTGCGAAACAAACAATCACAACATCGTTAACTGTTCGTAGATGGTTAATGTCCACTAAACACTACCATGGAAAAAACTAACTATAGTCCCACATAAGGATAGATCAAACCCATATTTTTACATTCCCACTAAAAAACAAGTCTATATACACACAATAGTCCCACTGCCCAAAATCACTCTTTGAACATAACACAACATGGGTAGTTCAACTGCTTACAAGTTCATCCATTATAGAGTCAATTAATCTCTCAGACTGAGAAGCCAACTCACCACCTGAACTACCCACACACTAAGCCCACTGTAACTACCATTAACCCCAGCCCCACTACCCAATCAACCACACCATTCTCACAGAGCCCACACCTCTTCCCAACCTTGAACCCACAACCGTTCTCCCATCAACAGCACCAAACAACTCACACAAGGTTTCAAAACTCCACAGAACACATCAATCACCCACACCTATCAACAGGATGTGTATACATTCAGATTTAACTATAAGAGGTTATTTATTTCCACATATTTATAACCACTGTGATTACATCATTGGATTGATCTTGGGGAATTCATTTATTTAACAAACTATAAGTGATTAAGAATATTTTGTGTTACCATCATTTATTCAAGCATCTCAACAAAGAAACATTAATTTTGTGCAAGAAAAGACCACCAACCTCTATGATTTTAAGATGGAGAATAACCATAGAAACAATAATTGAATCAATTATAACATATAAAATAGGTTATCATCATCAAACCACTCTCCTCAAGTTATTTTATTTATTCGTGTTATATTTTTATCAAATTCATCCCTTATTTATTTCTAGTTTCTAAGTAAAATTATTACCCATTCATTAGAAGGATTCAATTAAATACCTACCCCGGATGATGAAAAATTAAATTTAAGAAAACTAAATCCCTAGTTGGATGTTCAAAGGATTGAAGGTCCAAATTGATCCATGGAAAACAATTGTGTGGGAAGTAGAGAATAACTCCAAGAAAACAAACCAGGATGGGCTATAATACATGTACACGACTCGTCTTGGGAAGAAGGCTCTAGGAACACAAAGGGGAAACCAAAAAACACAAGAAATAGTAGATCACATCTTCAATGTTTTAGATCTTTTTTAAAGGAACAAAGCTATTAAAATAAATCATCATGGGATCGTGGTCATGATCTCATAGTTTGGGTATGTCAAATCGCCTGAGACGTTAGGATATTTAATGATATAATCAAAACCCATTGAAAATAAAATTAATGACCACGTATAAGGCTTAAAATTGGATTACGAAAAATAAAATTTAAAACAATTGAAATTGGAAAATTTGGAAAACTAAACAAAAATAATTGGGAAAAATAGGGAAAATCGAAAATGATTCATCGATGGGTGAGTCAACGACACTTAGCCACTGAAGAGTGAGAAACTGAAGTGACATTCCAACACGATGCTATTGGAACTAAGCTACTAAAGCTGAGCTAACTACACCACAACCTACCGACATAATAACCTATCGACACCCCGACCTAAAGACACCCTGACCAACTGATGCAACGACCTACCGACACCCTGACCTACTAATGCAATGACCTACCAACACCTCATCCGAGAGACACCCTAACCTGCTGATGCTGACGCCCTCGGCCCACTGATGTCAAAGCACCTGAATCACTGATGCCAATTCACCTAACTAACAGATGGTGGTGCACATGACTCGCCGATGCATACAAATTAATATGCTGATTCATTGACATGTAGAGAAAAAATTATAGATTTTCCAAAATCAAGAAGTAAGCCAAAAACAACTCCCAGAACACGTCAAACTCAATATTTTCGAAAAGGAAGGTACATGGGAAATTGATTTTATTATAGAGGGTGACACATAGAGGATGGTTGTGGTGTTAGTACACATAGGTGGTACACGATAGCGAAGGTGGAGGCATTCTGGGGATTAATGGAGGTTCGCGAATGTGGAAGTTTTACAATGAGGAGGTGCTTCCCGTACCATAACTGTTATGAAATATTTAGAGGAACTAGGTGGTTCATGATCTATACAAGAAATCATGGAAATGTTTTATAATAGTTTGATAATGTATTTTCTTGTTTCTAGGAGTACAAGGGATGGTAGATTTCATCTACTAGTGAAATAGAACATCAAAAAAAGATATACCTAAAATTTTGGATGCAAGAATTAATGAAAATGAAGGTACCTACTTGTCCATAAAATGTGTTTGATCTACTAGTCTATAAATTGTAATTGGATTCTTTTTCAAGAGCAGTGAGATACTGAAGTGGAATATGATGACTGTTTCCCCCGATAGTGAGCCAGAGAAAGATTTATAGGGAGTGACACTTGGGAATGGATTGAGTAGACCCTAAATCATGTAATGTCAGTGAGCATGGGTATAAAAGATCTAGACCAAACACTGTACACCATATTGTAAGAGAGCCTTAGTGAAGTTGGTACATCGGAAAATCACCATTAGATTCTCCATGGATGTATTCTAGTGAGCATGAACCATGTAAAAATCTACGCACTCTTGTGATTTCATTACTACATTAATTACAGTGCATCGTCATCCGATAAAATTGGTTATGAAATTAACATTAGAGAGAAAAATACTTTAATCTTGTAACAAAGATTTCAAGATCCAGTGGGTCAAAATGAATTTGGAAAATAATATCCGTACCCTGATTTAAGACCCCTTGGGGTATCTAGGCACCTTTTTGACCAATCATCATCCGAGCATGATTATTTTGGAGGGTCTATTAGAATGGGTGAAACAATATCTTTAGACAAGGAAGATAGGTATGTGAATTCAATCTAAACTAGTAGTAGTAAAAGTTTTCTCAACAATTGTTCTACAACCCAACTCATCTTCCCCACACAACCCAATAGCTAATGATCCTATTAGGGAATAAGCCTCTATAAGGAATACATAGACCATTAACACAAAAATATGTCATCCTAATGTAATTTGATACAATTTCATTGAAAATTTCAATAATAGATTCCATTAACATGTAAAAATATCTTAGAGTAGCAATTAAAGAATATTTTTAAGCCCTTAATAGTTCATTTCTATTGTCATATCCACTAAGGAATACAATAAAGAGAGATACCTTATGGAATCACATGAGTTATCTCATTTAATGAACATGATAATGATTATTGTACAAAAGGACATAGAAGTACCCAATGTGTGTATAAAATTATAGATAAAATTGATATTCATTTATCATTAATTGAAAATGGATGGAGATTCAATTTCATTCAGATCCAAACAATTCACCTGTTGGGCTGTAATGAATCTAACTTTTCTCCCTATCTTATGTAACTTAATGGGTAAAAAAAGTGAGAAAAATACCCTCATCCATATTAATCATAGAACTAAACATTGGGAATTAATGTTTGAATCTGAATTCCTTATCGTCCTTATTGATACATACATGAATATCTTAGAGGGAAGTACTTGGTTGCACCATTATGCAATAATACTTTCGCTATATTTTCAATGTACCAAGTACTACATGAATGGGAAAATTGGCATGTTATACGATGATAAATTAATAATATAATCTTTTGAGGCATAATACATTGATGTATTATTTTATCAATGGGAAGGGAATAAAACCATGAATGATTATGTTTCCTGGGTTATATCCCCAAATGGGGGGAAATGAAAATAATGTTCTCATTCAATGAGATAAGTAAAGATCATTTTATACAAATAAGTAAAATCAATAATGTGAGTTAAAATTTTGTCACATAGTAGTCAAATCATATGATTTCAGTCATGTATGTTACATCCAACATCACTAAAGAGGTATCTGATCATCCCATTTATAGAAAAACATATTTTAAAAAGGACCTTACGTAACCCGTAATAATTTATATGACCCCAAACTTTTTCGGTAAATTTGATGAAATTTTTGTATCACTAATGTGGAATGGAGATATCATTACATATGAATCTCCAAATATAAATATTTCTAGTTACACTAATTATTACCCTTTACCACACTTCCATCACAATGTGTGCATGAATGAAGATGTATAGGAAGATGAAGAGTAAGAGGATGATGACCTCAAAGTTTGACCTGTAGTATTTGAGGATGGTGTCTCTACCACCATCAGTTATCTCTAAAATATAAATCTAAGAAAAAAGGTTGATCGTCGATCTACACTGGTCAGTGTGGGTTTCCCCATCAAATAAAAAAAGGAATATATATCCGTCATAAGTAAACATTGGGATTTTCCACTATAATATAATAGATATTCCATTCCATTATCCCAATATATCATCCAACCGCCTAATCCTACTAGAAGATCGTTTCATTTAAAATCAAACAGCTAGAAGAAAAAATTTAACTCATTTTTCCAAAATTGAATAAGATGATAATGTCCCCACAAAAAAAATATTGATTATATGTTTGGTTCTTATAATGGCTAACCAGTATATTCCTAATCGTGATTTAAAAATCGATAGATCAGAGTTTTTATAAATTTAAATGTTCTAAATAGTAATTGTCCAAAATATAAAATCCCAATTCCAATTAAAAAATATTTGATTGATTTGATGGATGGGTATGAGGACCTATAATTCATGGATGGATAGTTAGTATATAACCAAATATGAACATTCCTTTAAAAAAAACAAGGCACTATCTTCCAATAACCCCAATGTGCTCACTGTTATTGTGTGATTCCCTTTGTCCTAAAGAATGCATGTTCTATATGCTAACATGAAATGCATTACATATTTAAACCCCATATGGTAAAATCTATCATGTGCTAATACTATGATTTAGGGGTGAAATATCAAGAATTTTTTGAACATATTTCTAACCTTGATATTATCAATAATAAAATAATAAAATGAAACCCATCAAATGTTCATTCAATGATACCTTAGAAAACATACTCAGCGTTGTACTATGACACCATGGCTTCAAAGTTGTTCTTGATAAAACAAAGGATATACTTGAAATTTCAACCCATTAAAACCTCTAGTAATCTGGGTATATAGTGACGATTGTTCTATATTTGATGAATCATATAAAAACATCCAATAAAGTATTGTCCCATCTCCATGTTAAAGGAAAAAGGGGTTATATATTAGGGGAATCATGATGTAAAATAGTATTAAATAGCATCAGAAATTATTTTATTAGACCACTCATGTTGACTCCACCTATTGATGGAAAACATTGATTTTATATATGATGTTGTTTGAATGATACATGGGTACATTCCTTGTACAAAATAATGATACTAGAAATTAAAGTAGCCTCTATTATCTTGGAAATAACATTCTAAATACCGAGACATGTTATTCTGACATTGATAAGATAATCATGGTATTAATATTCATGATTTAGAATATATGGAACTACCTACAACACCATGTTTTTTTTCGTATTCTCTATAAATTTACAACTCAAAAATATTGTAACTATCCCATGTAGACTAGATGTCTAGAATAGTGGGTGTTCAAACTATTTTAGTTTGAAATATAGTTTTTAACAAAAAATGTGATGAATGGAAATTATTTATAAGAATAACTAAATTATAATCTAAATTTAGATGAAATATTATTTAATACTAAATTTTTATATGGACAGATCTTTTCTGTCACGGGATTCCACAAAAAATGGGAGATGTATTTGGATGAAGAGTATAGTAGCCTAATAAGAAAAAAAATGGAAGACCCTAAGATCAATAAGGAAAATATTCTATCTTATTCATTCATATTTTTATAATAATACAAAATGTATAAGGAAAATTATCATGCTCTTAAAAAAGTATTAGATCTCACATGACTAATACCAATAACCCATCTAAATGTCAAAATGTGAATCAAAGGTGGCAATAAAATTGGTCAAGAGTTATTTCCCAATCATTAATATATAATTTATCCCCATTCATGATCATGTATGAGTATTGATTGTGGAATTCCCCTCATATAAAATGTTTAATCACATCTATTGCTCATATAATACTCATGAAGATGTGCTGGAAAATTTGGTAGTATCCTTAAAATGTATATATAGGGATGAAACAATCATCAACATTTCAAATCATATAGTGGTGTTTCCATTTGTTTATAATATCATTGAACAGATCAATGGGTCCAGTACAACCCTATAACCATGTAATAAAATTAATTGTTTGATGATTCCCATACTGTATTAACTCTGATGTGGTATTATTGCATTGGATAATTACCTTAAATACATAATATAATGACTGGAATTTATACTCCTCGTCTATGTATCTCAAGTCATCATAAATTCCTCTATAACATCTTCTTTAATAAAATATTCATCAAATTAAGTGAAGTAGGAGATTAAAACCCCACTAATAGGGAATTCTATGCCAGTATCAATGGATCCCATCCATATGAAACCATGAAATATCACTAAATGAAAAGGATCTCATATTTATGGACTTTAAAGATGAATTATGAACAAAATTCACCAAAATATGTCATCCTAGTTATGTTAATGGTAATTTCCCTCCATCATCCATTAGAGTGTTTTCAAACCAACAAATACTCCTAGACATTATCCATGTGATGAATAGATGTTGTGGTCCTTACCCTCCAACTACAACAAATCATTTTAAATATATCCTCATTGTTACTAAATTATTCTTCAAATGCGATGAAGAAATAACCCTCACGACATCATGAAAAATTGAATCATCAATTTCATGAACAAAAACAATATTACATGGTTTGTTGTCCCTCATTAAATAATGACAGAAAATGGAACCGATTTTTATTAGTTAGAGTTAAAATGTGTGTATCAAGAATATAACATTGAATCAAACAATTCACTATACTATAATTCAGAAAAATGTTTATATATACGTGATTTTAAAAAAATAAATCAACCGTACTCAATAAAAATTTTGTTTGGAATAAGAAATACTAGAATGAAAATTGTTTACATGACTTATATTCCTACCTTACCATAACCCAGACCACAATGTAGGTGACCCCAAATTCAATGGTATTTGATTAAGAGGTAGTTTTTTAAGTTTAATATTACTTTCCATAACTCTATATTTCCATATGTGATCAATTTTAAACATATGAATATTCGAAGAAGTGTTTAAAAAACAAGAATCACCAGATGAGAAAAGAATCTATACCATACATCAATTAGTGGTTCACAAAAACTGGTATGTCAAGCTTGAAATAAGAATGTTTTCCATTATTATTTATGACAATGATAACGGTTTTTTTCTATAGTATCCTGATGATACCTTGGAAGAAACAACAAACGATCGAACCAAATTGGGAATGACCATTTTCCTTGCACAAGGATTATTCAAATAGTTCATCTTTATTGATCTCCATTGATGGAAGGTGTCCTATTACCACTACAATGAAATATTTCTCAAAAAATATACAATGTTATTAATAATATATAGACCATTTTGTAAGATAAAACAATATGATACACTTATCTTCCTTACCACCTAAAAATAAAATACATGGATCATTTTTTCACATAACCATAAAAGAAAATACCCATATTGTCATTTTCAAAAGTTATTAATTTTTATGAATACGTCTTCAAAACATGATGTTATAGAATAGTCTTACCTAATGAAAAAATAATAGGATTTAAAAGAAACAATACATGTGATCTATATATAATGATCATGGGTAGATTTTGAGATGACTTCGGTAATTCCCAAGAAACATCTTAGATGATTTATAGAATGTCTGGGTGGATCTAACAGATAATACCCATAACCATTATTGTCGATCATTTAGTAAAACCTAGGTTCTTATTGTACAACCTTAAAAGGAACTACTGTTTTTCCTTAATTCAGCATCCTTAAAGGAACATTGAATGTCATTAAGGCATATCATGAATATTCCTTATTTTTACCCAAACCAAAGTTCATGTGAGATTTGGAATATTGGTAATGGCCACCTATCATGGTCAGGACACTTTGTAGTCCAAATACCTTGACCTTAAACTATGTGTGCTTAATTAAAATTGTGTTTGTATAATGTGAGAACCCATAGCATTTCCTAATGTAATTAAAAAAAACTACAATAAAAAGACACCAAATTATCCATCTCACATCATTTACAATTGAAATTAAACTACACAGTTCACATCCCTATTCTATGACCTAAAACAATATATTTTTGTGTTCCTTTCATAAAAAGGACCACAGTCCAATGTCACAGCCTCCAATATCACATTGAATCTAGAACTATATATGTCTTGATTCCCATATCTATGAGATATTTAGTAACACCTAGATTCTCCAATGTGGATCCAATCAAAAAAAAAAAACAAAAAGTTTTTCCACTCCTCTATATATGTTCTAGATCCACATAGGAGAGTCTATTATGGGTTCTCATTTAATTCATGATCTTTTAATCAAAAAAATCGCATATCATCATATGTATGATACTAAGGTATGAAACATATTCATTAAATACTTGTGACTAGATTACTTTTACTATAGGATATGTAGTGGTGTTTGGATATCATATCGCGGGTATAACCACAAATGTTCCCTTCATTACAAAGATGTTAGACACTCTACTCGTACATAGTCAGTTTATTCTTAAATTCGTCCATTATACCAATGCATGTTTCATTAAAAAATATACTCCTTTACTTGGGAAATTCAGTTCACCAAAATATTTCATTGGCTATCAGTAACAAAGGAACCCAACACTAATTCTTACAATTCAATGACTATTCACAGTACACCTAATTTATGGCTACACATAATGTGTATCCTAAATATGGCATGTCAAACAGAGACTTCATCATCCTCAAGAGAAGAGTACTTTTGTCATTGTACACCCATGAAACATCTTTGAAGAAGATATTTTTTGAATTTAGTGTCATTTAAAACCTTTCATACAATTCCCTTATCATTTTCTCAGATTTGGTAATACCGAGGCCATTTATTACAATCATACCCCATAAATCATAGGGAATTATGGATAACTAATGGCTGAATCACTACGAAATGGATTCCCTATTATGTAAGTCCTTAAAAAGAAACACCATTAACCTTTTCCGAATGACATTAAACATCATGTTTGTTTTCTCGATCATATGAACTAAAAATTAAATGTTTTTGTGGTCCACCCTTGAAAGGAACAACATTGTAGTTTCCAATTTATGATTTCACATTGACTTTATAACTGTGTTTTGATTTATTATTATCCTAATGAGATATGTATTGACACTAATATACTTTATCCCAAGCCTACATTTGAAAGAAACCACAATAATTATGACATAAAATTCAATCGTCTCATTTTATAATATCTTCTACACAGTCATGACAAACAACAATATAATTCTTCCCACTTAATTTAGACACCTTCCATTCAAAAATCACAAATCATATCATGGAAAAATGAGATCACCACAATCTTCCTTAGGATATTGTTAACAAGAGAATCTAACTCTGAAGGAATCCTTTATTTTGGATAAGCATAATGTGACCAAATATTTATTTGAATAATACGGATCCAAATATGTCCTTTTAATCAAAAGAATTACTATCCCATGAGAAAATACTCTTTTCGATAAAGGATTTGAAGAAATAATAACAAAAAACACTTTTTGTACTTGATTTTCAGTCATCCCTTACATGTATATACCATCCCATTTTCTCAGATCTATTAACCTCGGGGTCTCAATTTATGACTTCCATCAAAAAACTCTTTTTTGGACTCTTTTAGGATATATTTTTACCAAACACCAAAATCTATTAGTTTTCTGAATAGTGTTTCCACCACTGGATTGTTACGCCCTGTGTGACCTTGAACTATTCAATGTGTCTTCCTCTATATGGTATTTCCTAATATATGTGTCATATATTCTTGGAGAGAATATATTGTACAACTATATCTAAATTGATTCTCATTCCAATGTGATACATAGTGATATCTATTACTCACATTATAATCCTATATTCCATAGAAAATATTTATTCCCCTCCCTTTTATATGATGTCCAGACCCATATTTGGAATTTATATGTAACATCCTTATATTACGAAATCATGATTGAAGTAAAATTATCATTACTAATCCATGGAAATTTCCAATCAAAAAATTTCCCTCTTACCTGGATTCATTATTTTCACAATCCAAACTCCATGGTTTTAGGAAACCAAGACCATCATGAACCTCCACAAATAATTAGTAATAAGAGAATATAACTTCAATGTAAAATGTTTAAATATGTATATTACATCTCACACACACACTTTCATAATATTCTTCCAAATATTCATTTTAAATCAATTGAATTTTTATTCATAGGATAAAATCCTCATATAATTGTATTCCCTAAAATCCTCAAAATTGAAGTCTCTTTTTGAACACGGTCCATGACCATTCCTTACATACTAGTCAAATGTAGTCTCTTTGGCTACAAAAAATTCATATATCCTAATTTAAAAATATCTATCATCATATCATAATAAAGTTTGAGCATTCATGGAATGTAGGGCCCATATAAGACATTATCCCCATAAATCTTGGTAAATTATGTTCAACCAAAAACATCAGTGGAATTGTTCTAGGTTTTAAGACCTTCATCTTCCAATTAAAGGGACAAAATTAATTTGGTGATAGAAATTTTCAAATGGAACCCGAGGAAAGTGTCAAGTTTCATCTTGGTAGACATGAAATCTATATTATTTAAAAAAAATTGATATATTTTAATTAAAAGGGGAAAATGATTGTAAGGTAAAAAAATCAAGGTAACCTTTAGAAAATGATGGGTATATCTATCTATGTTTTTTTTACACAGTAAATTTTTTATGAAATTAATATAAATTCACAAGGTTTGATCAGCCCGTTATGTGAATCTAGTAGCAGTCAAATTTTTATCACTAAGACACATAGTATAAAAATTAATTGGAGCATGATCTCACTAAGGTTTAAACATTAGATCCCATTTGATTATTTTTGAATTCAAAAAATTCCATAAATTTACCTAAATTAAATTCTTATTATGTGGATGAATCCAATTATATTATAGGGGAATTATTAGCATTGAAAACAAAATCATTACCAACACTTTACCCAGCAATTCATATGTAAAAATGTGTCTCTATGTCAGATGAATAATATGATTGAATTTCAATGTGTTATAATACTACTTCACAAAGAAGGAGAAATATTATTTAGAAATGATCGCTAAGATGGTGGCATGGTTGTGTGAATAACCCTTCAGTAATAGGTAGTGGTAATAGAAAATTTAAGAAAAAAAGGTGTTGATGCCTCCGAAAAAATTATTTAGGGTCTTCTGGGAAAATCATGACATCCTAAGGCCCATTCTACAGTTTATAAACTATACACAAGGGTGTATTTTTTAAGGATTCAATTTGACTGGTCCTGAAGACTAAATAGACATATAAATAAAAAGTTATATTTGTTACAAGTCAAAAATTAATATAAGTTAATTTGAGATCTCATGAATAATGTTAAATAAAATCCATCAACCGTATCGCACAAGTCCTAGAGAAATGAATTAACCTATGCAGAACAACCTATGCAGACTATTCTTTGTGGTGTTCAAGTGAGGATCATCGTGATAGGAGCACCTCAATGATCCGAAAATGTGAGAAACTAATGGATATGTTTTGTAAAAACTACCTCCTTCACATAAGATATTGATATTTCCTATAAAAAAGAACGTGAAGCTCCACATTTTTGTGGACTAGAAGAAAAAAACATATTTGGATGCTCTGATCATTCTATTCCTTAAACTTTTAGAGAAAAACCGTTTAGTCACCTCTCCATTATTCAAAAGTAGATGGAACTAATAGTGTAAAGGTATTATATTTTCTCCATGGTCAAAAATAGTAATAAATGACATGAGGAGACACTTAAACCTAGTCTAAATATACTAGGGTGAAGGTTCCTTCCTAAACTAATGATGTGAGTGAGTCCCTTCTATGAGAACCAGGTGACAACCTTAGAGGTGAAATCAAGGTCTTTCCCCATGGTAGGTTAGCTGGGTTTTTCTTTAATAAATTTTTCTTAGTGTTTATTCCACGAGGTACCTCTATAATATTCCCAAATATATCTTAGGCAAATCAACTTCACAAATTCACTCAATCATCCCCTAGGTGAAGCCAAATCTCGATCAGCCAATTATAACCCTGCAAAAGGTGTCTTACAGCTCGCCCATTTATCACCTTGGTGAAACCAAAGCCGACTCACCTAGGTATATAGTAGATGAATAAACCTCTTGATCCCTCTCTAACACCATCAATTATAGAGCCCTCTCTTTAGGACTCCCATTTGAGGGGGAAAATTCAAAACCTCTATAGAGGCCCCAAGATTTTCATGACCAGAGAACATGACACATCAGCATGTCTAACATTATATTTTTCATTCCTATAGTAAGATAATCCCAACAATTAGCATACCAAATAAGTGGGGTCCTTTGGTAGCATTCAAATTTTCATTCCCATAATAATGAGGACCCAAACCTTTGATGAAATTATAGGTACATCCCTTCTTCGTACAATGTGGAGAACAATATTATTTTACTATTGATGTGGTATTGGGTATTTTCCTTCTATCATCCGACATAAAACTATGAATTTGGAATACCATATAATTTATTCAACTATTATTTCATGAAATATGCATCCCACCATTAATACTCTCACCACCATCCACAAACATATAGATGAGATTGTGTGATGTTCTAAATCTTTCACCTCCTCTTCTTTAACCCACCGAGCATGACCCATGTCGGAATAACGGTTAGTAGTTATCATGTAATAAAAATGACAAATAGAATGAATTGGGACTCCCCTATCAAGGTATTCCCAAAATTATTTAAACTATGTGTGATGTTTTTCCATTACTCATATCTTACATAAGAGTACCCCAATGTTTCCAACCCACTACCTTTAATCCATAATCATCGTTATTGGACTATATTACTTGTAATATCAAGAACCCAATAGAGGTGCTTTATTCATCCAAATATATAGTTACCTCATCCACATCATCCAAAATCCCAATTGAATTTCATCCCATAATATGGCCATATTATATACTAAATCAACCGTAAAGGGATGCTCTGGAAAAAAACCCACACCATCTTTTTCTTGTTTTCATACACCAAGTTCTCTTTCCCACAAAATGTTAACGTTCCTGGTATAGTCCTTATCACATGATCTTAGAATTTATTTTGTGTCTAGTTAAGTGTAAAAAACATTGTGGGTTCCGATTCCTCTAAAAAGGATGCATTGGAAGCCCCTCTCATGGGCTTGACCGCAATATGAAAACAACCATTATCTCCCTGAATTATGATGATGTCCTAACCACTAAATTGTTTATCAGAAAAAAACCATCATAAAAAATAAATGTTCCCCTGATGGAGAACCTCTGAAAAATATATATGTTTCTAGAAATGGATAACCATGTATATATAAATATGGTTTACCATCAACTCATTTCTATATTTTATTTTTAAAACATAGGTGTGACAAGTTCCATTTTTTTAATATATAATGGATTCATGATTAAATATTAAATATGTAATAGAGTCCTGGAGTAGAAAATAATATCTCTTAAAGGCTTTCATGATCCCAACCACACAGAATTTCAATTAAAGTTGGTTCTTAAGCATAATTTGTTATATTCCTCATTGAAAATCTGACATTGATATGATGGTCCATGATCCATCATTAATATGAGAGTCATGGACTATCTTTGATACCATGAATAAACAACATTATAAATCAACCCACTTTGAATGAGTAATAAAAAATAAGTTGTATATTGTTTAAAAACATTTTATAGGGTTTATTCAATCCATGGCTAAAAAATTATGAATGTTCCCCTAATATAAGATTACATAAATTTTAGAATTTTGAAGGGAACTAAAATCATTTATTACTCAACCAACAAAATGTATATTTAACTAATCATATTTGTAATAATATATATACAAAAATTTTGACTTTATATGAGAAGACACTTTAACAAAAGGTATAAATAGTATTAGAAATTTCTAATTAAATGTAATGAGGGTAGAACTAATGATGAAACAAATATCCTTTCCGGAATACCATTTTAATATATTCAAATACCATTCATTCAAATAACAAATCATAAAAAAGGATAATAAATATTTTTATTCTCACATGGGATATGGGAAAAACGAATTCCAAATTATATAATAAATAATTATGTTTCCAATTAAAAATAATCAATTGTTTTGAATGAAAATCATGGAAAAAGGATAAGAAATCGTTACTTATGGGGATAAGAATTACTCATAACATAGTTTCATTTTAAATATGGAAGAAAAAATTATATAAGGTGAATCATAATTTACCTCTGAATAAATATATATAAATATGTAACAACATATTATATAAAAGGAGTTAGTAAAGAAGAAACATTATTTCTCAATACATTATAATGAATTAAGAAAACATCTTATATTTTTGGGCTGATATAAACTATTTCCCATAGTAATGAGTTCAATTAATAGAGTTGTTGTTTCAGAGTCCAAAATTATTTATGAATTTATAAAACATGGGGAAAATAGTTACACCATAAATATAATTATTAGTCCATAATATCAAAGAATGCCTCAATAATGTGAGATAAAGATAGAAGCACTTAAATAATGATGAGAATTTTATTATTTTTTGAAAGGGAGAGATGTTAAATAGAAATAGTGTACCCTAAATAAAATAAATATCATGATTTATCATCTGAATCCATTTATTTTATACACCTACTATTGTAAATTGTGTTCATGATACAAAAAATATTACTCAATGAGTGGAATATTTATACAAAAACACTTACCTCGGTTTTGATTCACATGACACATGTTCTTGGCTATATAAATAACCGAAATATGTTTATTAAAAACATATATAATTAAATTATTAAAATATATTTCATATTATAGGTACCTAAAACAATATTATGTTGATTAATAATAATAATTTTTTGTCCTACGTTGGTTACATGAGGTTGTTATGTCAAATTTTTTGTAACACCGTATCTATGTTGGCTGTGGTTCAAAGTGTTTTAAAATAGTTTCATAATTTCCTGAAAATTGATAACAATATATAAATTATTTTTATATATTATATATATTTTTAAATTCATCCATGACGTGTTTTTATAATAAATGACACTTATTGCTCATGGATATGGAAGTATGCACGTACACATGACAACTGTTTCCACTAATAAGAGAATGAGATTAAATTAGGGTAATAATAATTTTGACATTAAATAATAAAATGTCTATTATATTTATTATATTTATTTTTACAATACATCCCTTTATCAAACAATGAATGTTGGTGATGAAAAATTAAAGATACCGCTTTGTGGAGGAGCTATTCTACAAATCGCAATAATGAAAGTTTTTATTTTCATAGGAAAAAAGAGAAGTAAACAAATGTTATGTCATTAATATAATAAAATCAATAAAAAATCTTGATTTTATTTTTTTATTATATTTGGGAGAGTAATATTAACGTAAAAATATGGTGAATAATGTAAGACTTAAGTTGGATACATAATCATAAAAAATATATATTCTTGAAAAATAATGATTAAAGATAAAATATATAGAGAAGGGTATTATGGATAATCCAATGGAGTTCTTTTATATTTAATTGGGGAAGTGTTTCACTGGTAATTTAATGGGAAGTTTAACTATGGAGGGGTGGAAGTGATCCCTTTTTATGTGATGAATGGGGAACTTTTGGGAATAACCATTTAACTTCCAAGATATCATTACACTATTCATTCATGAATGACTCTAGGATTTTTTTAATAATAGTGTTTTGGTTCATATTGGGAAAATAAAGGCTCATACAATACATTCAATACCATTTTTTAAACATTTTTATTTCATTCAATTTTTCTTTTTACATTTATTATTTTTTTTACCATGGTAACTTGTTTTTACCTATGTAATTTATTTTTTAGTTGATGACATATGATACAACTATAAATTATATTTTTATATTATTATACTAAATTTAATCCCCATTATTTATAATTATTCTTCTAAAAAATTTAAAACATCTTCTAAAATTAAATATATAATATATAAAAATATATTTTGAAGAAAAATGTCTAATAAACTTTCTTTTTTCTTAATAATATTTATCATTGATTACTAATTTAATGAGTTTTAACATAATTATATATATTTTTATGAATCATATTAAATTTATCATTGAAATTAGATCAATTTAATCAAGTAGAAAAAAATAAACAATATAAAAAAATAATCCATTTTAAAAAATGTTTTCTCTAGTATGATATATATTAAATTTAATTGAACTGATATTATATTTATAAAGAAAAACTAAATTAGAATTATTGAATAAAACATAATTGTTTAAATGAAATACTAAATAACTTTTTTATATTTAATTTATAAAATTGATAATGTATAATTTTTAATATAATCATATAAAATAAATTCTTACTATCAAATATTGCTTGAGTTTCAAAAAAGTAAAATATATGACATATAAATTTTAAAAATTATATCTAAATGATATATATTAATTAGTACATATATTTTATTTATATAAAATATTTTTATTAAACATTTATTTATTTATAAATGTTTTGATATTTAAGTAAATTTGTAATTTAACTATTCACCAAAAAATTGATCGTTAATGAAAATATATAAAAATCATACAAGGATTTTTTTATATGATTAATTCAAAAAAATTAATAATTTATAAAATTAATATTATGAAATATATATATTTTTAGTATAACTCAAAAATATAAATTATAACTACAATTAATTTAATTCAAATATGTAAATTTTGTACATTATATGTCCCAAATATTATTATATATTGATTTAAAATTTATGTGATTTTAATATATTTGTTTACATTAAATAATATTTCAAAGGTCAAAATTTCATTTGTTAAGACACAATATTAAATTGATTATAAATATTTTATCTGAAAAAAAATATTTCTTTTATTTTAAACACCCTTTAACAAATACCATTAAATAATAATTTCCATTCTAAAGTTAATTTTTTATTACTCCATTGATATTGAAATATATAAATCAATTATATATATGAACATATATATCATATCATATTCTAAGAGTAATATTAATTATATTTATTTTCAACGAATATATATATATATATATATATATATAATATTTTAATACCACATTTTATTTTATTATGAATTATATTATTTAACAATTCATGGAATTAGAATACCTGTTAGATGCATATCCAATGACCATAACAAAGGTTAATATATTTTCATTGACCAAATTCCCAATGGCTATATCTTTAATTAAAATATTTTAAATGACCTTATTTGTGAAGGTCATATTTCATTCCTATATACAATCTTACAAGACATATTCCATTAACACATATCACTTACATATCATAAATGTTATATCTGGAAATATAATTTATCAATTCAAGATGTTCATCCTTGTTATAGTTTATCTTTGTCTAGGGATGATGATACTTAAGATATCCTAGTGTTGAAGATTTTTTCATTTCCTATTTATTTTCCTATTATAATTTATACACTTTTAGTGGATTTACAAGTCCAATTTGAATAATAATCCATGGTATATAATAATTAGATTTAAATTTTTTTTTATAAATATAATACAATAAATTGAAATAATTTTATTGGTACAACTCTTATCTTGTATGAATTATTTCCTAATCGATTTCATTTCCATGACCATTTTGAAAAAAAATGTTTTAATAATAAAAAATAATTATAATTGATGAATTTGATTTCTAAAAACATGGGCTCTTACACACACATAAGTACATTCTGATGCAATGAAGGATATATGCAAGGGACTTTTATGCCATGATGGTGGGACCATTATGATATATAATTATAATGATATTTGTTTTGGAGTGGTTCATCCCATTCAGGGGGTTCAATATATACTTGCTTGCTAAGGGGGGTGGGTGTTGTTTAATTTCATATGATAACCAAGGACATAAAAAATTTATATTATTCCAGAATCCTACAATAGTTCATCTGTGGTGGATTTTTGAATATGTAATGTTATTAATTCATGTTATATAATTTTATTATATATTGTAATGTTATTATTTTTTTAACCTACTAACCACATGTGTGGTGGATGCGATCAAAACTAACTGGTTTAATGGAAATGGATGGATAGATTTTTATCCAATATATTCTGTCATATGCAAGAGGCAACTGATTATGTTTTATGAAAAAAGTGAATATTTGTAAGGATATATTCTACAAAAGTCTAGATGATTTTCCTAGATATATTACATCAATGACCAGGGGTGTTAATTCATGATTTCTAAAAATTATACTAAAATATCCATATTAATTTTTTTACTTTGAATATTTAACATTGTTACTAGTAATTTTTATAGAATAACTATTGACCAAAAAAAAAAGAAAAATTACTATATTATTTTTAATCGATATATTAATGTCACAGTTAATTAATACAACAAAAAGGGTGTATTTTCAGGATATTAAAGTAAAATAAATTTCCAAATTTATAAAGAATATATATTTTAATTGAATAAAAAAGATAATCTAATGAATAAAATAAAAATTAAAACAATTTAATGTGTTTTTGATAAATAATGAAGAATACCCATGATCAAATTATATCATGTTGTAAATATCCAATCTCTTAACCCCGTAACTTATTCATTGGGAAATAATGAAATGGGTGATCAAAAAATGAAATAAAAATATTGTTTATTAGATAAAGTCTCTATGATAATATAATAAAACTCACTAGTTTCGTATCCTTATGGATTATTTATTCAGATGATCAATGTATCACTTGTTTACCCTATGATGTCTATGATCATTATAGGCCAGATAAAATGTTAGTAAATAATAAATTCTAGTACCTTGAAAATGGAACTCACATTTTTAGGGATTGAATCAAAAATTATTTAAAATAAAAATGGATGCAGAAACCATTTCACTACATCATAGTGATTTGATCATTAGTTTTTAGGTCATTTCATCATTCACCACAGTGCCACACTCCTTATTTATGAATATTTTCAATAAAACAATTCTATGCCTTTTAGTGGAACCCATTATCAAAATCCAAGCTTCAGATGAAACTGAGTGATTATATTTTTAATTTTTTCATATATTGAGTGGAATATAATATATATAAATATGATCTTGGATTGATAATGAATATTTTTTACTTGTTTTTTGTGAAAAAAACAAAAAAAGTAATTAAAGATGAATAAAACAAATTTTGTGTCATGTTTTATCAAATCCTAGATCTAAAATATTTTATATTAATAAATTACATTAAAAAATACGCATTTTTGAAAATCCTTCGAAATGATTATAACATATTACTAAATAACAAAATAAAATGAAAAATTATGGAAGAACATATTATTCTACCAAATATGTTCACCTGGTGAGTATAAACATGTTGAAATATTTATCCACTTTGACAATTATCACTCTTTATATTAGAAATAAATAAACATATCTGATGTATCTAAATTTGGGTTCTTCAAAAAAGAAAAAAGGGAGTTAGGTAATAATAGATTTTGAACGATTTTTTTTCGGTCAAAAACTATTCTATTTAGTGTAAAAAAATTCATTCACATATTGGGAACTTCTTATTGATTATTTCAGAAATATATCAATCCACTTATCCACCTCAAAAGTCATATTTTATTTTAGCTGATTCTTTTTATCATGTTTAAACATCATCCTTTTTTGGATTTTGACAAATATTCAAAGGAATCAATTCTTTGTTGTAATAAACAACATGGAATTTCAATACCCTTCAATCTAGTCTATTTTTATTATAAGAATTATGAAATATTTTTGATGAAATATGTATTTTCATGATAATAATCAATGTGATATTCAATGTATTCCATCATATAAATATTCTATAATCATATTTAATTTTGAGTTCAAGTAATATTAAAATTATTAATAAAGTTATAGTACTCTTAGATCATATAAATATCTATTTTTATTCTAGAATAACTAAAAAGTAAAAGGTTGTTTGATTAGTCTTATTAATGTTTGATAACACGTACCTCTACATCATTTTAACTTTATAAAATAGATAACACTAAAAAAGTAATAAATAATTACTAAATTACAATTTTTTATACTAAAAGTCATTTTTTATATCACGGTTAGAAGTTAATCTGTATATATTTTTTCATCTAATTAATCTACCACATTTATTTCATATCTCTATTATAAATTTGAAATTTCAATATTATACAAATACGAAATAATTCCAATTTTAACCTTGTCATGATATTTTTTTTCTTATTATTGAAATTACATCTATAACTAATAAAGAAAATGATTTAAAATTTAACTATAAATCACTTTTTCCATTTTAGTATTATCATTTGGAAGATATTTATATATATGTAATTTATCCACTATTTTATTCTCTTCATGAGATCATGTTGATGGAAATTGGTCTATAGATGATTGTGAACAATATATTTTGATGTTACGTCCCATTCCATATTTGACAGATCCTTTTATCATTTGCCATAGGCTTTCATGAGGTAAAATAATAATAAGAATATATGTTCTCCTCTTTAACTATAATATTATCATTAAATGATAGACATGAACAAAATCACAATTTCATTCTTATTAAGTCATTTTCATCATCTACACTATCCAAAATGGATACATATTATTGAATAACATAGGTATATTTTTTAGTATTCTTTTCCTTATCCTATGGTACATTCTTTTATATCTAAACCTCAACTTTTTCTTCTACGTAACACCCCAAATTCTAAATTAAGAACATTGTATTCGATAACATGTCTGACATGTAATACAAAGCACGGAGGGGAATATAAAATCCATAGAATTTATGATATATTTTTTATTTTAATAAAATTATCACATGATATAGATTGAAATTCAGATGATACTAAGTAACAATGTGTCACACATAGGAAAGAGATTATTTGATAACATTCATTACATGCACGACTGAGCATTACCAAACAAAAATATATTAATAAATCATTATTATTTAATATAATAATACATAACCTAGTTATTTAATTAGGGATTGTTAATATTATTATGTAGCTAATGAAATAATATGGTTTATAAAAATATAATATGAATTCATTGGTTAAAAATTGATTATAAATGAATATTAAAATCAATTGAATATAGAGGGAATGTTATTAAAAAATCTATTTTTATACCCAAAAATCTATTTAAACATAATTTAATAATTTAATTTCAATTAGTGGGTCATATTAATGTAACATAAATATTTTTATTATATTCAAATAAATATGTTTTACATTTATCCATTATATTTGATAGCAATAAGATAAAAAAACACAATTTTCAGCAGAAAACCCTATACATTAATAAATGTAGTTTTACTTCCTTTTAAAGAAAAACCTATTTTAATTCCAAATTTAGGAAATTTTATTTATTTAATATTTCAAAATAATCATAATATTAGAAATTGGATCATAAAAAATATATTAGTGTAATTTTGTTGTTTTTTCTGTGAGGTTACATTTTTGATGATTTACGGAAGAATAAATAATTTTAACTGAAAACATCATTTTAATATAATTTATTTATAATGATAAATTATTTTTTATTAGATTTAAATACTAATTTGATCAATTTTATATCATTTATTCCAATTTATGTTATTAGAATGAATTTCACTTTAAAATTCAATATAAAGACCTAACAAACTTTTAAAACATTTAATTTTAATTGCCCACATTATCATCCCATCTATGAGATAAAATCCAAATTAATTTATAGTACATCAATGATATTAGTTTTAAAAATTATTAAATATTTTTAATCATCAATTTTTATAATTTCTAATATTTTCAACATTGTTTTTACTGAAAATATTATTGAATATAATTAAAATTAAAGGCAATGATTGTGTGAAAATTTTCATAACATGCAACTAAACCTTAATGTTAAAGGCCAAAATGACCATGAAACATATCCAAAATCCATTGGATGTCCATATATAGACTCTATACTCCCTTATCTAGAATATTGTTCATTATTGGACCTAGTTTTTTGTAACAAAACCCACCCAAGTATCCTAATGTCAGTGTCATATTTTGATAATTGAATAGATACAAGAGATCACATTACCAATGATAAAAAAGTATTGTATTGTTGAATAACTATATACATACATGGTTTGTGTGTTAAAAAAATAATATAATATATAACAGAACAAAATAAAATAAAGTGATTCTTATAAATTATACAATGATTTCATCTTCATAATCTGAGGATGGAAAAAAATAAAAGGGTGACCCTAAATGCTTCGTAAGAGTTATATAAACAATAATAAGTGTAGAAATTTCAATAAGGTATAGAATAAATGGAATTTTAAAAAATATGAAAATAATACCTCGATTATCTAATAATAAAAATTTATCCATATATTTTTTCATATTTGAAACCTCATTGAATAAAATAGCTGAATACTTAATAATGAAAACTATTATTTATTCGAAATAACATTTCTAGAACTTGAAACATTATACCAAAAATATTTATTATGTTTGGGGGTAAAAATATCTAATTCCTCTTAGAAAAAAACATGAAGGGTTTTTTCTAGGTATTCTTTCCCAATGATACCAAAAAATGCATGTAGGTGATATCTATAACTGGTCCCACCCATCTTGGTAAGGCCAAATCATTCATAAAATGAGGATTCAATTGAATTAAAACATTAAAATAATTCATAATATGTTTAAATTGTATATGGTTATGAAAATAATATTATCCATGATACATGAAATATTGATATTTAATTAAATTTTCAAATAATGATGATTATAAATAAACGGGAAGTATGTATAAACGACACAAAAAGAATAAGTGGCCAAAGGAATTATTAGAATAGATTTCATGAAAAAATATAATTAAATAGTAATTAGACATTAATAATGTAAAATATGAATATATCATGACAAATTATGTCGAAATGAAGTGAAAAAATTTAAAAGAGTTTTTAAGAATATTTAGAAAGGGGCCTCTTTAATGCGATTAAATTGAGAATATAAATGAGTATTTAATGAGGGAAAAGGCACAATTGTTTTCATAAATCATGAAATGAACAATGATTAATTATCATTATAAGAAGAGTGATTTTAGAAAAATATTTATGTCTCATAAAACATTATGGAGTGTACATGAAAAGGGGTAATAAACTGAAAATTTCCCTAAATTCGGGTTTTCTTATCGGGAGGGATTTAGAAGATAACAATATAAAAATGTATTTCCACATAAAATAAAGTGCGATTGAGCCAGGTATATATTTTGTGAATATAAAAAAATAATAAATGTGGAGTAAATAAGATTAATTAAGAATTAAATTAGGGTTATGTGATAGAAATAGAAACCTAACAAAAAAATGGATGTTTGATATGAATCCCTTACCTTTTGTCTAAAATTGTTCTGTACTAGTACATAATGTCATGGATACTGAAAATAGATTCATGAATAATTTAACTGAAAACATATTAAACATGTATTTGAATTATTAAAATTTATTTTTTTCATTTATTCCCTTTTTGATGAGTTATAATATTCAATTTTTTCGTTTCGAAGTGTTCATTTCATTGGTTTTCATGACTGGTTCACCTGCGTATAATTTTATGAATTCACATAAAATAGAAGAAAAAATAAAGAAGTTATATTATTTGGTATTAAGGATATTATATAATATTATATGGTCTCATATATAATATGTTTATATGGAATTAAGATAATTCCCTATAGAAAAACATAATGATAACTGCTTATACTATTTTGTCATTTTTTTATTAACACGATGTATTTTTATTAACAATTTATTTGAATATAGAGTATCTCCAGATCAATAAATAAGTTGTGATATTAAATATTCAATTTATTGTAACCATTATAATGGTATTATGAACATCTTTGAAGGTTTTATTAAAAAAATAAAAACACATCATTCTTGATTGTGGTAAATCAACACATCAGAGATGATATTTAAATTTTTAGAATAAAAGGGAGAGGGGAATAGTTTGACGATCTATTTTCCATTTTCATAATAAAATTAAATTATATATATGATATTGGACTTATCAATTATATTTTAATAGTGTATGAGAGATAAGGATAACAAAATAAATGAAATTCAATGAAATTGAATGAGACAGATTAAGGGTTTTCTTCTCAAATTCATCTCCCTAAGAACCTCCTAAAGGAACTTGTATATGGTATTATATTGAGACAAAAGTATCCTAAAAGTGGGAAACATAATTGGGAATATTATTTGGACGATAGAGTATAGTATTAAAGGAGTTTTTGGTTTGAGGAGTAGATGTAGTGACTGTGGGTATTTATAGGGGAGGAGATGAGTGTTTTTTTATTATTTAATTCATGTGATCATTATTTTGTTTCAAGACAATCAATAGTGATTATTATAATGAACAAATATAGATAAAAATAATTTTTTGTTCGATCAAATGGGTTACTACCTCATCCATACATAATCCGTTACTCTATAATTCATTTTTTTGGCCAAAATGTAAAATAATGAATATTACAATATTTCACTATTTCACAAAAATTAAACTTTTTTAAAAAAATCTTAATAATTCACCAAAACATATTTTTTTGTAGAATTTAAAAATGGACTCTATATTATGAAAATAATTTTCAAAATATGAGAAATTGGATTTTTAATTAAAATCATGATTTATTGGAAAAATATTGATTTTAAAATTATAACTAATTTTAGGACAAATGAAAAAAATAATTTTATGTTTCATAAAATTATTATATAAACATAAGAACACAAAATACTAATTTATGAATTTATTTTATGGAAATAAATATTTAAAATCATTATACTAATTATAAAATTATATATAATCATTTATGTTTCATAAAAATAACTACAAATGATTTACGATTTTTTAAACCTCAATTTACTATGATATAATAATACAATATTAAAATTTTCATTATTCATAAATTTTATTTATACATTAATAGATGAGGTTACTATTCTATTGGTCCGATTACTATTCTTAATGGACTTATTACTATTTCAATGGTCAAGTTCCTATTTAATAGAATATTACAGTTCGTTTATGCTTGTTGTTGTGTCAAACATAATCTATCGAGTGAAATTAATCTATTTAAGAAAATAGATACAAAAAATCATGGGGTTTTATATTATTCAATCTTTCAAAAATTCCATCATTGAAATTTTTCATGAATAATACCCTCGAGGCTTATGTGGGACTTTATTTTTCATTTTAATTTGTTAGTCTCTATAGAAATATTTTTACAACAATGTTTCTTTAAAATTTCCCTACTCCATGTACTCTATTTCTTATTCCTCCTTAGTATTATAGATCCATGCCCAATATTTATCAACATCACCCTTGAGGAAATATACTTAATGAACCACGTTTTCATTTTAATTGAATACCAATGTTTGAAATATATTTTCAAATTACATGATCCACTCATTAGGTACGACTGGATTTGTAGTCCCACTAATGTATGGGGGATTATTCTTGATGAAATGATACAACATGGGTGTATTATGGTTATTTTTCTTAACTAGAGTAAGCTATCCTAATATGTACATGATATGCCTAGCTTCAACACTAACTATAATTACTTTATAAAATGGGAAATACCTACATTTTATATGTGTATTTATTCCTTTCCTTCAATTATGAGCCATCACTAAATAAGGGAAAAATATGTTATTTTCAAATCATCATGATTGTTGAGAAAAAAAATCACTACAAGGAGTTATTAAAATTCTCAGGTTTATTTAACATCTAGTTCCCAAGGTTTCTACTAAACTTTCTCTAATACCAACTATAACAATCATGAACTTAGTAACCCAGAGTCCGAGGTTCTTTTATTAAAATGTAATAGATACATGTGATCACATCACCTTGGATTGATAAATTTAATAGTATATAAGATCTAGATACATAAATGGTCCACTTTTTTTTTACATTAGTAATTAATTATAGAACATAAAAAATAAAATAAACTTATTCTTATATCTTATTCAAATATTTCATTTTCACAACCTATGGAATGAAAAAAATTAAAGGATGATCTCAAATTCTCACAAGGGTTATATGAATCAATAATAAGTGAATAAATTTCTATATAAAATAATAATTATGTAAAGGTAAATATTCTTAATAACACATTCCATTAATATCATCAGAATTAAAACAAATCCATTGATTATTTCATAGTGAAATCCTCATCGAATGTAATAACTAAATACTGAATAATGAAAATGATTGTTTATTTGAAATCATTTATCTGAAATGTGAACTATCATAAAGTAATGATAGTTTATGTATGTGGGTAAGAAACAATCTCATTCTTCTTAGAAAAAAAATAAAAAGTATATTTCATAGACTATTTTGTTTTAGTAGAACTGTTGCTGCCTCAAGGGGATATATATAACCAGGCCCCACCTGTTACTAGAAGTCTTAATAATTCATCATACATAGATTCTATTAAAAAACAAAATTAAAATAAAACACCATATTGGAAAAAGGTATTTGGGTTTGACAATAATAAGATCCTTGATACAAGAAGTATATATAATAAAAGTAATTTTCAATTAAGGATGATGATAAATAAAGTTGAAGTAAACCAACACCAAACATGAGGAATAAGTGGTCAAAGGGAATTCCACAATAGGTTCTATGAAAGAATGTATTTCAATAATAATTAGACATTAATATCTAAAAATAGAAATATATTGTGAATATTATGTCCAAATAAAGTGAAAAATTGTAAAAATATTTTTTATGAATGATTAGTAAAGAGAATCATTAATGTGATTAAAAGAAGAATATAAATGAGCCATTAAATATGGAAAATGCATATTTTTTCAGTATACTATAAATTAATAAAGATATATTTTCAATATAAGAATGTTAAATTTATAAAAATATTTAGGGCTTAAATAGATTGTTTAGTGTACTCAAAAATGGGTAAGAAATGGGAAGGTTCCCTTAATTTTTACTTGAAAATCAAGAGGAATTGAAAACAAGATATTATAAAACATTTATTTCCCCATCATAGAGAGAAGAATTTATATAGGTACATATTTTTAGAATAAAATCCTTTAATTTAATAGGGGTATATAATAATAATTTATGTATAAATAGGTTTAGAGAGAGAGAGAGATAAAGTGTAATTTGAAGGAAAAAAATTCATGTTCTCAGAGATTTCGGCAGCTTATATATGAAAGTATTATGCACTTATATTTAATGTCCTGGATAATAAAACTAAATAGATTAATAATTTAATTCAGAACATATTAAACATTTATTTGACTGAGTATAATTTTATTATGTTCATTTTTCTGTTTTTGATGATTTACAAAATTAAATTTTGTGGCTTGAAAGTGTTCTATTAGTAGGTTTTCAGGATTGGTTACCATGCATATAATAATGGGAGTTTAGGTATAATTGATGAAAAAACCAGATGTGAAATAATTTAGTATTAATTATGTTCTATACTATTACGCATTATTATACATAATTTGGTTATATGTAATGTGTAGATTAATTAGACAAAATCATAATGAAAATAATTTTGTTTATTTTGGCATTTTTTTTATCACAAAATTCTTGTTTTTCTAATTATTATTATGTATACATAACGATTCCAGAACATTAAATAAGATTTAAAATACATATTTTATTGTCGTTTAACCACTATAATTGTTTTATTACCATCCTTGAAGGTGTTATTATAAAATAAAACTGCATCGTCCATGATAGCGTTAAATCAACACATCATAGATGAGATTTTCATTTTTAGAATAAAAGGGATAGGAGAATGGTTTGGATGATATATTTTTCATTAACATAATAAAATTATAATATATTTAATATAATTTTGTTATCATGAATTTTTGGATTGTCTATGTGAGGGAATGATAAGAAAAAATATGAAATTGAATGAAATTGAATGAGATTGATTAATGGTTTTACATCATGATTTCTTCTCCTTGAGAACCACCTTATGTCACCCGGGTTTGGTATTTTATTCATTCCAAATGCCCATATATGTGTGGGAGAAAATTGGTAATATTATTAGGGAGAAATTAGATAATATTCAATGTTTTTTAGGTGTGATAAGAATAGGTTGAGAGAGGTTGTATTTATAGTGGAGGAGGGGGTGTTTTTGGATTATTTCAGCCATTTTTTTATTATTTTTGGCTCAAGACAATCAATAGTTATTATAATTATGGATAAATGTATTAAATAATTGATTGATTTCAGTTCAATGGGTTTTTAACTCATCCATACATCATCAATGAATCAATAATTCATGTATTTTTAACAAATGATAAATATTGTAAATTAAAATATTTCACTATTAATAAAAAACAACTAATTTAGAATATTCCAAACAATTATCTCAAAATATTATTCAATTTTTAGAATTACAAAATGGACTCCATATTATGAAAGTATTTTAAAAAATTGTATAAATTTAATTATTAATTAAAATCATCGTTTATTTAAAAAATAATGATTCAAAAATTATAACTTATTTTATGATACATTGAAAAACTAATTAAGGTATAATAAAATTTTCTAATAATAATAATACAAAAAAATATTAATTTATTAATATATTTTAAGGAAATGCATTATCTTTTAAATCATTAAAATAATTATTAAATTTTAAATAAACATTTATATATCATAATAATAATTACCATTAATTTATCACCTATAAAACAATTTTTTACTAGGATCAAATTATATCATATTTCTAATTATAATATTATGAATTGTCAAAATTACTATTCCAGTGGTTATGTTAATATTTTATAATATATTACTATTACTTTATGATTGGTGTTCTGTGCAACATAAAAAATCAGTTGAATTAAAATTATTTTTGGGGATGCATACCATTAAATCTTTGGGTGTTATACATGTCATAGGAGAAATGTGGGTGAAATTCGAATTCCAAAATTTTCCAGAATGTCACTCCACCACAATAAAATTGAACTCGTCCACCCTAATTCATTTATCATATAAAGACACTTTGGATCGAGCATGAACTACATAAATAGCAATTAAAAATCCCTCCCCTCATCCTAAAAGCCTTAACATTGACTAAAATCCATCCAAGGAAGCCCTTTGGTGTAAACCAAAACGAGTTACATGAATAAGAGGTAACATCCTTCCTTAAGCTCTTTTAGTTAATTTTCATTATCCACCCAAAGAATTACCCTTAGTCCATGTTTAAATAATAAGATAAGTACCATAAATATAAAAATATTTCTATATGTTAAGTGTTTTAATTTTACATTCACACACATCCATTTAATAGGAACTAAACCTTCCATTTATGTGTATGGAAAACAAGTGCCAAAAAAATACAAATTAATCATTTTTTCCTTTACCAAATCTCATCGTTGGAAAAAATGATGTATGGTATATTTCTAAATGATATATATTATATTTATATGGTCTTTATGATTTTTTAATTTTTATATAAAAAACATACCATTATGATTTTCATATTGTGTAAATATAATATCATCATTTGATGAAGTGTGGACTACCGCCTCTTCAAAGAGATTTGATTCATTCATGTAATACAAGGAATGAATAATGATGGATATGGGAATCACCATGGAAGGTGAAACATCAAAAAAAATTCATATTGTTTCCAAACCATCTTTACTAGAAAGGTTAAAGAGTTCTCAGGCCGATGATGAAGAGATGAAAAAGAAGATTAAAGTTGTGAATGATGGGAGATTGAGAGACTTTGTGTATGAAGATGGAATTTTGAAATTTGGGAGGAGACATTGTGTTCCTGATATACTTGATTTAAAGAGGGAATTGTTGGATTATGCTCATAGTTCCAATTTCTCTACACACCCTGGGGGCACCAAAATGTATAGAGATTTAAAGGGACATTTTTGTTGGGACAACATGAAAAGGGAGATTGACGATTTTGTGTCAAGATGAATGGTTTTCCAAAAAGTGAAATCTGGAAGGCAACAACATGGTGGAGTATTGCAACCTCTTCCCATTCCTGAGTGGAAATGGGATAATATCATGATGGACTTTGTCATGGGACTACCAAAGACTCCTCAAAGGAATGGCGCAATATGGGTCATTGTTGATCGTCTTACCAAGTCAACACATTTTTTTCTATAAGAGAAGATCTACCACTTGAATGTCTAGAAAGACTATACATTAAGGAGGTTGTGAGACTTCCTGGAGTACCTCTATCGAGTCTCTCGGATCGTGATCCCCGTTTTACATCAAGATTATGTAAAACTCTTCAGAAGTCCTTGGATACTGAACTTCATTTGAGAACTGCTTACCACCCTCAAACAGATGGACAATCATAAAGAACTATTTAAACCTTAAAAGACATGTCCAGATCATGCCCACTTGACATTCAAGGTATGTGGGATCAATATTTACCTCGGGTTGAATTTTCCTATAACAATAGCTTCCATTAAAGTATTTAGATGGCACCATATTAAGCGTTATACAGAAAGAGATGTCGCACACCAACCTGTTGGGATGACGTTGGTGAAAGAAAACGTGTAGGACCAGAACTGGTGGAGGAAATGATGGAAAAGGTGAAGGTAATCCAAAACCACATCAATGCAGCTCAAAATAGGCAGAAGAGCTATGTTGATAACTGAAGGAAGGATTTGGAATTTCAGGTAGGAGATCATGTTTTCATGAAGGTATCTCCATGGAAGGGAGTTATATGTTTCAGTAAGAATGGTAAATTGAGTCCCAAGCACATCCGACCCTTCGAAATTCAAGTACTAATTGGGGTTGTAGCTTAGAGTTTGGCAATGTTGCCGAGTCTCTCCAAAGTTCACGATGTGTTCCACATATCTTTGTTTAGAAAATACAAGCATGACCCAACACAATACTCACATATGAGGAATTAGAACTGGAACCCGATCGGTCTTATTGCGAAGAGCCTGTTAGGATTCTTGATACAAGAGAACAAGTGCTGAGAAAACTGGACGACTCGTTTGGTAGAAGTTCTATGGAGAAACCATAAGATGGAAGAGGCAACGTGGGAACCCGAGGAACTTATGATGAAGAATCACCCGAGTCCTTTTATACAGTGATATTATAGGAAATTTCAAGGATGAAATTATTTGAAGGAGGGGAGAATGTAACACCCCAAACAACCATGGTACGCTTTTCATTGAATAATACAGTAGCGTGTGTTGTATGCAACTTCGAGTTCTAACACACACCACACCCAATCAAACTAGCCGTTAAGAATAGTAATACCTACTTTTTAAAATTTTATAAATTTTATCTTTCAAAATGGACTTCATTTTTGTATTGGGAATATCGAATTTTTCCTAGGGTGAAATTTTGGATCATTTCGGATAACTTTTATATTATAATGAGTAGTGAAAATTACTAAAT
The DNA here is from genome assembly GCA_963277665.1 of Viscum album. Classification (NCBI taxonomy): domain Eukaryota; kingdom Viridiplantae; phylum Streptophyta; class Magnoliopsida; order Santalales; family Viscaceae; genus Viscum; species Viscum album. Next base: position 347,961,391 of record OY728152.1, on the reverse strand, counting down.
TTTAATTAAAAACAACTATTTTAATAAAAATAAATAATAGTGAAAAATTATACCATTGTGTGGTTTTAAAGTATAATTATAATATAATTTTACCATTTTATCTAATGGTGGTCAGTAGAATTAATTTCACTTTGAAGTTGGACATAAACAACTGTCAATCTTTTGATTGATAATGTTTCTTAAAAACACGCTATTTGTTTTGACAACGGGAATTAAATATAAAATTAATTAATTCAACTTATATGTTTTGAATTTTGTAAAATAAACATCATTTTTGAATTCAGAATATCAATTATATCTTAGGGTGAATTTTTTGTATTTTTCTGAAAAACTTCAATTTTTGATGAATAGTGAAACCACTAAGTGGTAGTTTAAAAACTAATTTTTCGTGTAAATGAAACATTACCACTTATGTGTATTGAATTTAAAAAATCCGACATACATGGTTGTCATTAGGAAGCAAAATGTGGTCCAATGAGATGAAAATAATTTTTGGTGAATCGTAACTTTTAAGTTTTATTAATCGCGATTAAAGGTAATTAGTGAAATTTAAGCTAAATATAATGATATAATAATACGAAATTACCTTTAAACTTGTACTAAATTTATCGGATGAGTCATGGAAGACCAGTAAAATTCTTGGGTCAACTTGGGGGCCCCATGGAGACACTTTTGTAAGAAAATGACATTGATAACTTTTTATTTAAAATAAAAATAAAATTGTCACAAACATATGTTTTTTTACTAAAAAAATTATTACATGGGGTTATATAAGATAACATTTCGACTATAATTATACATTGGAAAGATAAAAATATTTCCTACATCATGGTAATTTTTTATATATTTTTTAGACATTACATAAATTAAATATTTTATGACACCATGGTGATACAACGATCACCTCCTTAATTAACGATTTAAATAAAATGAAAAGATAATGTAAAATATAAAACTTAAACTTGTCAAAAACCTATTAGATTAGTAGATTTAGAACCATTACCACCTTATCCTCGAAATATATAATTGTGGGACCTTTGAAATCCGAAAAGCACTTAATAATAATGTAACATTTAATGACTTTCCAAGAGTGCCCCTCCTCTCCTCTTATAAAAGGCCCCCACCTCTACCACCTCATTCACACCATAAAATCCATTTTCCTTGGAGAACCTCTACCAAAATACTCTCTGAACTCCCCTCTATTACTCCTAGAAGCATCACTTTGAGAAGAAGTTTTCCCAAGGAAGCCTTTTTCTCAAATCAAGAAGAGTTACCAGATTTTAAGGTAATGTCTTCTATTAAGTTATTTTGTTTTATTTTGCTTATCCAATACCTTAAACTCTTTTTATTACTTTCTTGTGTAAAAAAACAGTATCATAAATATACTAGGATGCTGATATTAGAAGTATTTGATTTAAACTTACACATACCTTCGTCTAATGGTTAAAGATCATACTGTTTCTATGGGTGGCGAATTACGACCTCACGAAACGATGATTCTTCAATATTCTTTTAAAATATCTCATGGGGGACATTATGATGACAATATTTCTATATAAGATATATATTATGTTTATGTTTTCTTTATTCTTCTGTATTTTTCATTTATGGTATACCTTTATGATTTCCATTATGGGTAAACGCGATAAATGCATTTTAGGAAGTGCGGAGTACCGCCCCCTCAAAGTGATTTGAATCGTTAATGCCATATGTGGGACATATAAAGGATGGAGTAAATGATATTATATATGATATTATATTGGAATTATAATATAACTTTATATAATTAGGATTTCATTCCATTAAATAGAAATTCAAGTTGCGTTCATGCGTACGTACATCTTACTGTCTCCATGAACGGTGCATTTCATTTCTTACCACTAAATGTTATGTAATATTATAAGTGAATGTATATACTGGATATATATGATATATATGATATCTACATCATGAATATAATTCTGGATATAATGGATATTTTATCACATGAACAACTAGTAATTATAAGATGTTTATTTTTGACTCAAGTACCAAAAATCGACAAAATGACTCTTATTAACTTAAATAATTACATAATGTTCATAACATGGTAATAAGTGATATAAAAGGAATAATGAACATGAAAAAGGTTCTTAAGCAAGTAGAAATTAAATCTAGTTTATTATTCATGAGTATAACGAACTATCGAGTCAAGTCGGACACAAGGTAAGGGAATTCGTCTCAATCTCCTTTCATTGAGGCATATTTTGTTTTATACACAAATTTATTTTATACGGTGTATAAACCCCTTTTAATTATACTTTTATTCATAAGGAATCTTTTAATACGAAGAGTTTTTACTAAAATACAAAAGGAATGTTTTGTCTTAGGTATGCATTGACAACGACTTCTCCACCGTCCTGACCATTATTTGAGTTCCGACTTCCTCTACAAGCCATAACATTTTTTTAAATGAAAAATAAATACCATGTTCTAATTTTCTTTTATTTTGGTGTTGAAAATAGTTTTATTATATCAATGTGTTTGTATTGATATCCTATTATTGAAATGTGGAAATTTTATGTTTCCTTTATGTATTTTTTATGTAATACGATTATGTTATGGTTTATGATATGTTTAAACCTTTTCATATAAGGAATTCATTGGACATAGTAAGTGATGGGTGGAGCCCGCTATAAATCCTCGATGCATTGGTAGGTATCATGATACAAACTAGTGTCTTGGCACGAGGCCTTGACAAAATCTTATTTGTAGTTTTGGCACAAGTCCTTGGATACGTGGTTATGATAGTCTGGCATTATGCATTCCATCATGATGAAAGTGATTATTGATAATGCATGTGATTATTCGACTAGAAAAATATCCATGTGAATAAGTAAATGGAATTATTTCATTTTACATTTTCCATATTATGCTTAAGTTCATGTTTAAATGTCATTTGTTTTAGTTATACATTGCCTTAAAAATTTATGTTTGTTTATGAAAGTTTCCGCCATATTGTTATCCTTACTGAGCATCTGAGCTCACCCCTTTCAATGTTTTAATTTTTGCAGGATATGAAGAAGTATTTGATGAATGACCTGCTGGGATAGTCTGAAGGGGATATGACTGTGGACTATGGATACCATGTTATTGTAGTTTTTCACTTTATGATGTAATGTAACGTTTATGAATGTATCTAGTGTTTCCCAGGCTACTAAAATAATCGGTCTTTCGAGACTTGAAATTTTGTGATCATTCCAATGTTACGTAATAATTCACCGACTCTGGGTAACTGGGGTCGGGTCATTAAATTCCATACATGTTATGCCTCACTATGTATTATCTTCTTTTTAGGTAGGTGAGCTGAAATCGACGTGAGTAGTGGTGCAGTTGTCATTTAGAGCTACAACATATCTAGTGGGAGTCCTTGAGGATGTACTTGTTCTGTTATGAGACATGATCTTTCTAGTACATTTCCACTTTCTTAACATGTAATATGATCAGGTAGGTTATCATGGTCCCATTATCGTAGGAAGAACCTTCCTAAAAACTTCCAAAACTAGTATAAATGTCAATGAATGTACACTTTTAATGCAATTTGTGGATGAATTTGTGATATTTAATGTTATGAGCTTCATAAATTACCCTTTATAGGACCATTTTTCAATTTTTATCACCCATTTTGAACCAACAAAAAACCCCATGAAATTTGATTATCCTAATCTTAGGGAGATTATGAGTATGTGTTTTAGTTTGATGTCTTAGAGTACTTCTACACCTATTTCTAATACAACAGACTCTCTTAGATTTTATTTTTAAATGGAATCATATTCTGATCATTTAAACTTTGATAATGACATGACTATTGAGTATGCTAATGGATTTGATGTTTTATTCCTTTATTGTGAGGATTTATATTCTAATACTGGTTTTCATTGTGAAAATATTTCTTTTCCTTTAATGTCTCCATCCATACACAACCACCCTTCATTGGAGGTAATGACATTGCCACCAAATCTAAAATACTCAATATTGTTGAGTAGGGAGAGATTACATGTTATAATCACTAATAATATTCCTTTTGAACATGAAAAAAATGATTTGTATCTTTTGATGGAGAAATTAAGGCAATCGGGTGGACCTTGGCTGAAATATCTGGTATTAGCCCCTCCATTGGCATTCAGATCATTCTTTTGGAGGATGGGTCTAAACCAGTAAGGCAACCTCAAAGGAGAGTCAATTCTACCCTTCTGGAAGTTGTTAAAAAAGAGGTTGAAAAAATTCTCAAGGAATGTATTATCTATCCTAATTTAGATTCCCAGTGGGTGTGTCCTATTTAGGATGTGCCTATGTAAAGTGGTGTTACTATTGTTAAACATGATAAAGATGAGTTACTTCTAATGAGGGGGAAAAGCAGTATGCATGTGTGTATTGATTATAGGAAACTAAATTAGTCCACTCACAATGACCATTTCCCCTCCCATTAATTGATCATATGCTTCAGAGAATAGCTTGGAACACACACTATTGATTCCTGGATTGATTTAATGGATATTTTCAGGTTCCTATTGCTCTGGAGGATCAATATAAGTCAACATTCACTTGTCTATTCAGTACGTTATCCTTTCGAATGATTCCATTTGGATTTTTCAATGCCCCAGGTACCATACAGAGATGCACGGTGAGTATTTTTTTCTCGATTTTATTGAGACATGCATGGAGGTATTTATGGATGATTTTATTGTTTATGGGTCTTCATTTGATTATTGTATCTCTAGTTTGGGAAAGGTGTTGAATCATTGTATTGAGAATAATCTGGTTTTGAACATTGAAATGTGTCATTTCAAAGTAGAGAATGTTTTTATATTAGGGAATGTATTGTCAAAACAAGGTATAGAGGTAGATAGATATAGGGTATATATTATTTAATCCGTACCATATCCTTCATGTGGGTGTGATGTTAGATCCTTCCTAGGGAAAGTAGGATTTTTTCAATGCTTTATCAATGATTTTATTAAGATTTTTCTTCCTATGTCATGATTACTTCAAAAGGATTTTTATTTTTTTCTTAATGATTATTTTAGGACATTCTTTGATGATCTAAAAAATTGTCTGACCACTACACTGATCGTACATCCCCAATGGTGGGATATTCCTTTGAGCTTTTGTGTGACGCCTCTAACCTCGTGGGAGGAGATGTCTTATCATAGAGGGCGGAAGGACGTTCACATGTGATTTTCTGTGAATCAAGGACAATGGACTCTGCCCAATCCAACTAAAAAACCCTAGAAAAGGGATTTCATACTGTTATATTCGCATTAGATAAATTATGTTCATATTTATTTACCTCTAGTGTAGTTGTTTTTTCTCACCATGTATCTCTGAGGTACATCTTGATGAAGCCAAAAGTAAGGCCCATGCTAATTGAACAGATGCTCCTTCTTCAGGAATTTTACATTGGTAAAATGGAAAAATAGGGGTCAAATAACATGGATGAAGACCACATGTGTAGGCTTACTCAAAAACTAGAGGATGCCACCTTGGACAAGGTACCACTTCAAGACACTTTCCCCGTTGAGAAACAATATTTCATCTCAGGTACAGATTCTTGGTATGAAGATATAGTTAACTACCTACATTCCTCTGAAATCGCTTCAACTTTAAAGAAACATCAAGTCTAAAAGATGAAGAGTGAGTCAAGATTTTATGTTTGGGATGATCCCTACTTATGGCTCATGTGTAGTGACCATGTTATTAAGAGGTGTGTTCCTGATAATGAGTTTCAGTCTATTATGTAATTCTTTCTTACACTTGATTCTTATGGACACCTTGGACCCCAACAGACAGCTAGGAACGTTTTGGACACTGGATTATAATAAACTAGCTTATTCAATGATTCCCATGTGTTTTATATGTTGTGATCACATTTCCAACACACGAGATAAATTTCTATAAGACACGAGATGCCCCAACAACCCATTCAATTCTGGGAAATTTTTTATGTATGGGTTATCGAATTTATGGGTCATTTTACTAATTAATTTGGTTTCCTATATATTTTTGTCGTCGTTGATTATGTGAGAAAACGGTTGGAAACTAAGTCCACCCAGACTGATGATTCTCATGTGGTTGTGTACTTTGTCAAAGAATAGTTTTTTGTAGGATTGGAGTACCGAAGACTATCATCAGAGACCAAGGGACACATTTATGCAATCATATTTTGAATTCCCTTCTCCAGATGTATGGGGTGACACACAAAACTTAAATCCCATACCACCCCCAAACAAATGGTGTGGCTATGGTTTCAAATTATGAGCTGAAACAGATTTTTGATAAATTTGTGCTGCCAAAAAGGAAGGATTGGAGCAAGCGCTTGGATGATGTGCTATGGGAATATAGGATAGCAAACAAAACTCCCTTCTTTTAGTCCCCATTTTATATTTTTTTTGGGAAAGCCTAGAATCTCTCTGTGGAAGTTGAGAATCGATCTTATTGGGTTATAAACAAATTAAACCTGGATTTGGCCCTAGCTAGAATCCAATGGTAGATACAAAATCAAGAGCTTGATAAGATTTAGTTTTTTTCATATGATAAATCAAGTCTCTTCAAGAAATGGTTAAAAGAAACTCATGACCAAATGATCTAGAAATGATAATTTCATGTTTGAGAGAAAGCCTTTTTCTATAGTTCATGACTGAAGCAGATGCCTGGTATGTTGTGTTTCCGATGGTTAGGACCTTAGGTTGTGACTAATATATTTCCTTATAGTGCAGTTTCTATCACACAATAGGACACTTGAATAAGCTTTACAATCAAAGATAAATGTTTGAAAAAATACATTTAAGGTCATCTTACTGATGTAGTGGATTTCATCCCACTACATGAACCCATCATCACTGGAGAATTTTAGGATGTTCTTATCCCTTTTAATTTTTTTATTCTTTGTCCTATTTATAATTATGAATTTCATGTGCATATATCATATAATGGGATTACGTTGATGAAAATTCAATATTTTATTTTTGGGTGAGGGAACCTTTTAGATTATCAATTGCTATTATTTTCCAGTTTTTCAATGATTTTCAAAAAAATGTTTTTTAGAATTTGTGTGTTTATTCTTAGGTTTTTGTGTGTTTTAGACACTTTTGAGCTGAAAGGATTCTCATAACCATTTTTAAATACTTATCAAAATGTGAAAGAATTTCTCCCATGAAACGATGATTATATGAAAGTTGATAATAACATTGTTTCACGTTCAAATCATTAGAAACTTCATGATCAATACTCTAAATTTTGAATCTCATGCCACATCCCACTGTCTTTATATTTAGAATAAAATTCTTGTCAGCCTTCTAAACCATTCATTTCATATTCTTCTCATTCAAATCACTTCATGAGAGAACCGAAACATGCTTGATTTAACTAGAATTGGATTTATTCCTGTCAAAACATGTGGGGTTGAGGTACTTATGGTTAAATGATTGAGGCATTTGTTTGGTATTAAAGCCCCTATTTAGAATAATCCTTTTTTATAATATCCAACAATGAACATTTAATCCTTCTATCCCTAATAATCCATGAACATATGGTTATGTTAGCTATATTACTACCCAATTTTCCCTATCCAACCAACTCTTGAAGTGAGATTTCATAATCTGGTTGAACTTATGTGTGGGGGATTCTGTCTTGTGTTGTGAAACCCCATTATATGATATTTTGGGTGAAAAATTAAATTCTGAAGAGATGTTTTTGCTACTGATGAAAATAATCATATTGAACAATGTGCCTTTTCTAGAGCTTCCATGATAAGTGATGTTGTCCCGTTCTGGAGCTTCTAATAGAGAAATAAATTTTTTCCTTTCTGGATCTTTCAAGAAAATCATGTTTAAGAATATTGACATTATTAGTGTTAAAATTTTGAATGGTGTGCACATTCCATTATTTTCGTGATGATGAACATGAATTTATGCTACGGTGATTGATGAAGAGACCATATAAAAATGAAAATTAGATTAATGCAATTTGTCATCAAAAAGTGTCATGCCCCACTCATTCAACCTTATAATATTTCACATGTTAATCTTATCAACTGAAAGCCACATAACAACACTGAAAAGTTTTCATGAATAACATAGTTCTTTCACTCAAATTGGGTGGTCATGTAGGAATTTATCATTCCTATGGTGACCCTTTTTTGAGTTAGGATTAGAAAGACATTTCTAAAAATTGACATTTTTTTATAAGAGAAAATTCTATTTAGGTAAGTGTTTTCTGAATGGAAGTATAAATGATGTGGAAATATATTGAATGATACAAAGGGATAATTTTAAATAATGTTTTTTTGAGGAATTATATCTTCTGTTTCTTATTTTGTATTTGTTGGATCTCAAGGAGATAAGTTTTAATTTTTTTTTGATTTGTTATTGATGTTTAATTAATATGAGGTTTTTCCCAGGAGTACAAAAGGTTAAGTGTGGGGGAGATGATAAAACACAATATTATTGAATATATTATTGATAATAAATGATATAATTTATTCAAATTATGATAAATATGATCAATTATGAAATATTTGGGATTAGATCATTCATTTTGCAAATTTGATGAAAATTCCAGTTTTACGCTTTTAAAATTAACTATATTATTTTGGGAATAAATATTTTTAGGTAAAATAGTTTGACGTAAAATTTTGTAAATGTGTTTATAACATAAGGGGATAAAAAGTCTATTTAGATCATGGTTGCTGGATCATGCATTTGAGTGGAGTAAATGGGCCATTAATACAATGTTGGAAAAAACCATCTAGATTAGACAACACTTCACTAGTTGGGCCATCCAGACTTGGATTGAGAAATAATTTGATGGGAAGGTTAGGGACATATTTTTTAATAAATAAATCTTCTATAAATCCATCCAATTCATGACTTTTGTAGGACTACTAGGAAATGCATCATGGAATAAAATATTTGGTGGAGTATTATATTCACACATAAAAATGTTATGTAACCCTATCCTTCAAAAACTCTATTTAAATGTGGTTTTCACTCATTGGGAGGACTGGTAGATGCATTTTGAAGGTGTTTCAAAAAAGTTCTCTCTTGGGAGCCCCTCATATCTCTTGGATGTTGTAAAGACTTGTGCAAACATCTCTTCCAAAAGGATCTAATCTCCCACCTCTTTGTATTTCATTGATTTCATGCTTGTAATTTGAAATTTTAATCAATTAATATTATGTTTTTTTCCCTTTTTCATATTATATTAATCTTCCATATTGGGTTGGAATAATGTGTAGATACTATATTGGGTTGTACCCATTCAATCATTTTCTCATGAAAAATGTCTCCACGATGACTACACCGCCCATGGAAGAGTAGCTATTTTTAGTAACCAATATAGATCATACCTTATACATTCATTCATTAAAATTGAATCTATGAGATACTTTAATTCATATAATATGATTTACTAATTTATTTTTTCTATTAGATTATACTGATTAATATATTGAAGAATTAACTCAAAAACACGCGAGGTCGAGATTTTCTGTTAATTGTGAGAGCAGGAACTTAATCATCAATACAAGGCCATATGGGATAAGTTCTGTACAGTTCAAATATATTACCTAAACTCAATTAATCATCATTTACAGAATTTATATGTTATCTAATTAACCCATGGCCATAATATAACCTTACAATATCAATCAAAGCAGAGTGTGGTGATTTTGTGCTCCGAAGATAGCCTAGGGTTTATGTAATTTCATCATTGTGGTTATGTTAACTCTTGTAGGGTTCGAGGGTTAAAAAATTATAGGATTATAATTAGGTGGATGTTAATTGAAATGATAATTCTAAATAATTGAGTGAAAGAGTCGAGTTAGAATTATTATTGCTGGCAAATATTTTCTAAAAAACATCATATTATTATGTCATTTTAATCGAACGTCATTTAAAAAAACAAAAAAAAATACAATCTTCTTTCAGAATACATCTTCAAGATTTATAAACTATAAACAAAACCCATCAATTCATGTACTATTATTATTCTTTTTTATTTTATTTTTAGAATAACTTTAATAATTTATTTTTATTTTCTTCTTCCTTTGAGAGAGGACCATGGTCAGACACTCTGTTGCACCTAAGTAACCTGATACAGAACATCATTTGAAAGCTCCCATGATAGCTCCATTCAAATACCTCATGATTTATATTTTTTATTTTTATTTTTTACCTTTACCATCGAACACATCGGTACTATCAGACTAAGTCTTTAGAATCAATGACTCAATGAACTATGTTTGAGAATTTTTTTTGATAAGTTTAACATATCGATTTGATACCAATTGTTAGTTCCACTTGGTCGAATACCCTGAAGGGGGGGGGGGTGTGAATCAGGTTATAGTAGATTAAAAAATTTTCTATTTTGGATCTCATTTTATTGTTAGAAAAAATTCAATTATCTATTCAGCCATTTAAATTATAAAGACATATATGAAATCATGCACAAGACACATCAATTTTTTTTGGTTCACCCTCAATGAGATACGTACAAAAAGAATACAATGAAAATCTGTTGATATACCAAATTCAATAAGGGTCACCACCAATAATGAGTACATTATTAGGGCTAGATCTTCTATTCCAAGGCTGAATTCCTTTACAATGTTTACGGTATGATCACTTCATTCCCAAGGATAACTCCTTTTTCCTCTTTTTCTGTCTCACTACTGGTGGAAAGGGTCACCGTCTTCCTTTTCATTCACTCACAGCTCTTAGAATGGAATCTACCTATAGTTTATCGACATGTAGGTAATACAAAATTTATTGACATATGGGTCCCTTATTTTTTCCTGAATTCATTCATCCTCAATTGAATGCAGACTCTCTATTGAAGTTCATTTTTCAACCGTAGATGAATTCAACCTTCTCGAGTACTGTTAGGTTACAGAAACTAAATTTGTAAATTGAATTAAAGCTTTTACAAGCTTCATTGAGCAAACTGAAAACCACATTCTTCTCCCACATACTGATTACAGGGTTTGGTATTTGGGGTACCCCCTTCACATACCGTTCCGGGTAACGCGAACCTCCCTTCGTCCACAGACAGCCTCAGCCTTCGCTATCGGGTACTGCTACCGCCTACCAATTCTGCAAACCTCCTCTGCGAGACATCTCCTATCTGTGAACTATTCATGGTTTGTGGACTGCCTTCGTTTTTTCATACCAGAGATCCTAATCGGTGTAGCTCTTTCCAAACACTCCCTCTCACCGTCCAAATATTCTTCTTCTGCATACCAAGACAACTCATACCACGTACCAAACTTCCTCCTTCGCATACCAGTCTTCCTTTGTGGGTTAATAATCCCTGAAAAAACCTTTAGCGCAAACCACATTCAGACTATGCCGAATTCCCATAGAAAAAATTATTATCAAATAATGTTCAAGTTCTCTAGTATTCTATGGGATTAGTGAATCTTATATAGGGAATGATATCTGCTTAATTTTCTAAACCAAGATTTAATGAATATTCAAGCGACCAATTATCGATACTCATGCCACCATGAACCTGAAGCCATCAGTGAACCATTTTCATAGGCACTCCAAGTATCTCCTTTACTCTTATGCAGTATAACTCTTTCTATGATTTCATCCCATCAATGTACCACATTTATGCTTAGCCACGAACCATTTTTGGTTCCGCACACCGCATCCGCGTACCGTTCCCACTATCAGGTATGCGACCACGTACCCTTCCCTGACAAGGTATGAGATCCATGTTCATAGATCCTCATTCCACTTCCTTTTCTAATTTAGTTCGCCATTATTCACACAAATCCACAATTTTGAGGCCCCAAAAATTTGAAAACACTGGGTAACAACGCCACCGTAAAAACCTATCCTCAACAAACACCATCTATACTCACTTACAGTTAACTGGATTTGTCAACAAACACAACCACACCCAAAGCATACCGAGAGGTTTCATTGACGGATTATTTTATCAAAAAAGGGGTTATTTTTATATGGAAAGAATGTGAGAAATGTTCTGAGGAATTGAATGGGACATTATTGAATGCACTGATACTGACTCTACCATCGGGGAATTATGCGTTTGTGATATATAGTGATGTATCAAAGATAATATGTGGTAGTTTCCTAATTTAGAATGATAGAGTTATTGCATATGAATCAAGGAAACATAAAACTCAAGAACAAAACTATCCTACTCAAGATATTGAGATATAAGTTGTTATCATTTCTTTGAAGATAAGGATACATTATCTCTATGGAGAAAAATATGTGACATATATGGATCATAGGAGTTTGAAATAGATATTCTCATTGAAAGAACTCAACATGAGTAAAAGTTGATATATTACACTACTCAATGATTAGGATTGTTCCATATGATGCCACCCATGAATGGAAAACACGGTAGTTAATGCATTGCGCAGGAAGTATCATGGAGTTCTCAACAAAATGAGGATTAACAAGGATACATTGTACATGGATCTAGTGAGGATGGATATGGGAATTATCAAACTAGGGAATTAATCATTACATTTTCAAATGGTTTCTCAACCATCTCTATCGGAATGAATCAATGCTTCACAATTTGATGATGAGAATATTCAAAAGAAAATTAATGATGTGAAAGATGGGATGTTGGGAGACATTATTTGTGATGATGAAATTTTGAAATTTGGTACGATGATATGTGTTCCCTCTATGGCTGAGATGAAAAGGGATTTATTAGATTATTTCCACATCACAAATGTCTCCATACACCCTAGAAGAAATAAATGTATAGATAATTGAAAGAACATTTATAGTGGGACAAAATGAAGAGTGAAATGTCTGATTATGGATAACGATCTTTAGTCAGTAAATAAGTAAATGCTGAATGAACACATCATAGAGGATTCATTCCACATATACTTATTGCTACATGTAAATGGGATGAAATAACCATGGATTTTATCAATTGATTTCCCAAAACACTAAGAAATAATTATGCAACATGTGTAATTTTAGATTGACATTCAAAATCATCACATTTCTTCACTATATGGTAGGATTATCCACTAAAAGTTATTCAACCAATCTATATAAATAAAGTTCAAAGTCATCAAGTATAACCTGTTTGAATAGTTTCTGATCGCAATCCTTGATTTTCCTCATTATTTTAGAAAATTCATCAGAAATCATTGGAAAATGAGCTTCTCTTGAGTACTGCTTTTCATCCACAAACTGATGAGTAATCAAAAAGGATGATCCAAAACCCCAGAGGATATGTTGTGATCATGTTCAATTGAAGTTCATGTAATGGGGGATCAGTATTTATCTTTAGTATAGTGTTATTATAATTATAGTTTCAATTCATTTATTTAAATGGAAGGATATGAAACATTGTACATAAAAAGATGTCATACAAAATTAATTGGGACGAATTTGGAGAAAGGAAGCCCGTGGGTCCAGAATATGAGGAGGAAACAACAGTAAAGGTAAATAGTATTCAAACCTATATCAAATCATATCAACTTCGGAAAATGATCTATGCTGTTATTTGAAGAAAGGATTTGGAATTTCATATGAGATATCACGTTTTCTTGAATGTATCCTTATAAAAGGGAATTGTAAAGAATGGAATGAAAGGGTAGCTAATCCTAGGTAAATTATTCTTTTTGAAATTATATTGTGAATTGGACAAATGTTTTATCGTTTGTCTATGCCACCGTTCCAATATAAAGTACACAATGGGTTCCATGTCACATTGATGAGAATGTACATGCCCGAAGAAAATTACTTCCTCACTTCAGAAGGCATATAATATGAACCAACCATATCTTATTATGATGAAACTATCAGGATTTTGGACACGAAGAAATTTTTTTGAGGAATCGGATGACTCAACTAGTAAAGATACAACAACCAATCATAAAATTGAAGTGCCAACATAAGAGCCTAAGGTGTTTATGATGAAGAAATACCCAAATATTTTTGTGAGGAACCATTCTCATAATTTTGATGAGGAAATATTTGTAATGAGGGGATAATGTAACACCCCATTTTTTTATAAATAAATATAATATTAAATTTAGGAAACATTGAGTCTCTTTAAACACCACTTTTTTATATCCTAGATAGTAAACATAATTTGTCCACCATTGTGATTTGAATTTCGTTAAACTGAAAAACATGGTTACGTTGGGTAAGATATTTAGATTCTAATAGAATCAAATTAGTTTTTGATGAATAATATCACACCCTTATTAATAGTATTTTACAATTATGAATAGTAAATCGCGATAAATTAGAAACTTCAACTATGATTTAAAAAAATCCAATTTAAACATCTTATAAGTGAAAAAACTATAATAGTATAAGTATTGGTGTTTCTGTATGTTATAAATATTTTAATTAAAATTTTATTATAAATTTAATAATTTAAAATGGAAATTTATTATAATATCATGTAATAATAAATTTGGTATTTTAGTGTCTTATGGTAATAAGAGAATTTTATGGGACCTTGATTAAATTTTAATGGTGTTGTGAAATGAGGTTTAGTTTCAATGTTGTATTTTAGATTAAATTTCTATTTTATTTAAAAATATAATTAATAATATTTGGGAAATTATTTTTAAAAAATGGATTTTATTTTTGCATTCTACATGTCACTAAATGATTGGGGTGATTTTTTTGGATTTTTCTAGAATACTTGAATTATGGGAAAATAGTAAAATTCTATAATTTATGATAAATTCTATGAAAATAATTTATTGAATTTTGGTGATGCAAGGATGACGTAAGACCACTTGGTTCGAAAAAAAATTCACATATTACAATTATTTGTAATATAAATCAACAATTTTTTTGCCTTGAGGGAAACAATAAAATAATGAATAATATATTAACAAATCATCCCTCTCATCCATTGTAAAAATCCCCTTACTCCCACTTCTCTTCATTCCTCTAAAGGTTTTTTAATTTCCTAAATTATATCAAATATTCTCCAATGATCATACCCCACATAAAAAATCCATTGTTCTCATAAAAATCCCAAAACCTTACTTATAAAGAGGCTCTCAAGGAAGATAACTTCCAGAGATAAAATCCTCATTTCATTTCATTTATTCTACGTTTATTTCATTTCATTTTATTTTCTCACCCACTTTCAACCTAATGTTGCGATGAATTTAGTACCTTACATTTAATTAAATGTTTTTTTGATAATGGAATAATTCTTCATCATCCATAATTTCCCCTTCATTTATACTATAATTGATAACACTATGAGAGATGTGTCAATTGATAACGTTCAAGAAAAATAGGTTTTCAATTACCATTACCATTTTCAATTCTATTCGTGAAACTACATTAATGGTAGATACTATATATAATATATGTAGTATAACTTATGTAGGTTTTTTGAGTCCTTTTTTACCCATGATAGAAATATAAAAAAAGCTCATTGTGATAAAGAACTGCTTATTAACCCAAACAATTGTCATTAATGTTTTATATAATGATTCATCATCACCTCCAAAAACCATATGAATTTTATTAATGTGAAATATTATAGTTTTTCAATAATAATATATAACTTCTATTCTGGACAACCATTCTCATTTTACATGTTAATTCGTAAATAAATATTTGTAAACTAATCATCAAAATAATAGAAGAAAACACTCTCAAACAATGAATGTGAATCTCATTGCCCATTAAAATTCCAAGAATGAACCTAATAATTTTATAATAAACCATTTAAATGTAGATGAGGTTTTGGAATAATTAATTTAAGAACCTAAATTTTATTATTCAGGTCATTAAGATCAATTGAGGAACACCTTCATACTTGAGGTTAGGGTTTTCATCCCGATCATTCTTTTTTCATTCGGGCTACTCTTATTCCGAACATACCTCAGTAAAATACATATTTAGTCATATTTAAAACTCATAAATTCCGTGTGAATATTCTATATATGTGTAACAACAATAAAGAAACATTAATTAATGTTTATTTGTATTTTTTAAAAGGATCGTTCAAAAATTCATCAGGAAATACAATCTGGATTCATGGGAATATCTAAAATTCTAACCTATTTTCAACTGCAATCTATACTATATTTTTAGAAACCATTATAATTATAAAAAAATAGATTTTATTTTGAAAAAAAAAATATTAAAACACTTCTAGTTTTGTATTATTACTTTTCCAAAATAAATATTCATGTAAAAATAAAAGAGTATTTATCTCCAGAATTATTAAATGATCTTATAGGATCTTTTTCAACACTCTTGTTGATTATTAGGTTTTATTGGGATTACTATTTTATTATTTCACCTACCATATTTAATTAAATTTATTATGATTAGTTTGAATATGGATGTGATATCATATAACCATTCACCGATTTACTCTGAATGGTTAGTGTTTTTTATTAATGTTTTGGGAACCTTATTTAAATTTCATATTTTAGTTTAAATATGAGTTTATATGATGTAAATTTTTATTCATTTTCATTTAAGAAATGAATTGGAATTAGTATTTGTCTGGTGAGGCCCTCTATATCCCCTCGGTGCATCGGTAGGTTTAATGAGACGAACAATGGTCTTAGAACGAGGCCTTGTAAAATTGCATATTTTTTTGTAATGTCATGAGGCCTTGAAAATATGTTTCTAATGTCCCATATTGTTCATTACCTAGTTTTGGAAATATTAATGATTTTTCATGTGGTTTTTTGACTAGTAGAATACCCATGATTATATTTTATTATGTAATTATTTATTCAACTCTTATTCCTTCAATAATGTGTTCATGATTATTGTTATAGGCATGTTTTTTTAGTTATTCACCATAGAAATGTTTATTCTTATGAAATATTCCACAATATTACTTACCCTTACAGAGCATTTGAGCTCTCCTATTTCTTATACTTCATTTTCTCAGGACATGATCATGTTTATTCTGAATGACTTAAATGGACCAACTTATAGTTGTGGATGTTACCCATAACTATAATGCATTCTATTTCATTTCATGTTGTAATGTAAAAATTATATATGTATATTATTTCAAAATATAAAAAAATATTCATTACTTCAGGACATGACTTTCTTGTAATCATTTCAAGGTGATTCAAATATGCATCGATTCTGGGAAATTCGGGCAGTGTCCTTACAACTGTCATAGGGTATAATTCACATCTCTTGGATGAGACATTTATGTTTAACTTGTTGAATGGGATATTCAAGAAGGTTACGCAAGGTAGTTTCTTCAACAGGTGGGAGAACTCATAGCCCAAGTGACTTGTCTTATGATTTATGGTAGGTGTCTAGTGAGATTTGTATCTCCTCTTGTATTGGATTAGTTTCAGGATGTATTCAATGAATATTTCTTGGATCTTCCACCCAGGGGGATGTGGAGCACACCATAGAGTTTCTATAAGGTGAATAACCGATTTATATCCCACCACATATAATAAAACTAGGAGAACTCCATGATCTTAATTCTTTGATAGAGGAACCAAATAGAAACTTATTCCCTTATCTGATCACATAAACATACGCATCTAGAATGTTGTATTCCATGATTTTTTATGTATCTTTTTAGTTTTGAGTCAATTATAAGATGTTGAATTAGATTATGGTTAAGAACTGATTCACTATTACTCATATAAAAGAAACAGTCAACCAACTAATCAGTGAATCAGTGTTCTTGATGATTTATATAAGATGATCAAACCATTAGATAAGGGTAAGACCTTCTAATTTACAATTGACTATATTCAAGAGAAGATATGGGATATATGATTTTCTTTCTATGATTTTAGGGTTGACCATTGCACCGATTGTGTTTATGGACATAATGAAATGGAACATTAATCCTTACTTTGATCTATTAATTGTGATTTTTTCTAACATCTTGGTTTACTCTAAATTTCATGACGAACATTCCAAACATCATGAAATTATTCTATGTACACTAAAAGTGAATATGATATACTCAATGCTATTCAAGTGTAATTTATGGATTGATATGTTTCATTTATTGGGTCAAATAATCATATTGGAAGTTGTGTTGGTGGACCTACAGAAATTAATAGTTGTTCTGTCTTGGGAGACTATCAAGAATATTTCAATTGTACAATGTTTTTTAGGTTTTTCTGGAAATCACCAAAGCATCATTAAATATATTTCTTAATTAAAAGTTCAATTTTCAGGATTGAAGAAGATGGGAATCACGTTTTAATCGTATGGGTATTGTGAGATTGCCTTCCAGGAGTCAAGAAACTAGTTAACAACCACACCAGTTATGATCTTACCCAAGTAATGTAAGTGGTATACATTGTTTTTTTGATGTATCTATTTTTGGTATTTGTCTAGTATTGATTAAAGATGATTGGTTGGGGGAATATAGTTGATGATAGTTAAGGCCTTATAAAAAAATTACACTACACATGATCTTGAATTTCCCTGGTGGTTCTTGCCATAAACATTGTGTGCCATTACTTGTTGGGGAAATGTTTCCCAATGTCTTCCAATCAAAAAACATCGAAGTATATTTTCTCTTATTGTAATCTCAATCTTCTTCAGTGAATATGGTTTTAATACATAATATCATTTGGCATTGAACTAGTCAAATCCCTAGGTAGGGGAAATATTATTTCATATGATGGGGTTTGAACAGTCCAAATTAGGTTGTTCTGTAATTGAGTTTGATGTGAAAGATAATGGCATTGTTCTGTGAGAAGAATTTTGATGAGGAGGATTGTCAAGGTTAGGCCATCTATGCCACCAAGGTATTTGAGTTCATGCTTCTGATCTAGATAAAGGAGAGGATGTTTGAGAATCATGAATATTTGGCTTTGAGAGAATGAATTAATGGGAATGAGTTACCTTCTAGTTAGGCGGTCTGAGATGATATGTTGATTTATATTTATGGTCATGTTGTTGTACCAATGTGTATGATAGATGAGTTGATTAATGAGTTCCATGAACTAAACTAGGAAGTGAATCCATGATTGAATAATATTTATCTTGATCTTTATACTCCTTATTGGTGTCTAATAATAATAAAAGAGGTTGCAAGTTTCATTGTGTGATGTCTTAAATGTACGCATGTGAAGGCTGAGCCTGAGTGGCAAGGTGGTCTGTTGCATCCATTTTCTATTCTAGAATTGATATGCGATTAATTTATTTTATATTTCATGTGGGTTCACTTGAGGATTGATTATAATAATTGTTTGATCTGGGTAGTTTTGGATTAGTTGAATAAGGAACATGATTATATTCCTATTCGAGATACATTCATCATGGATATGTTGGGTGTGTTTTATGTTTGATAGGTAGTGTAGTTTCATGGGGTGTTGTGAAATATAGATTCATTTATTGATACATATTTCACTTCATGCTTTTGGTATGGATTAAAAATGGGGAATGGTACAGATTTGTATTATAGAATGAACTTCCAACTATAGATGGATTGTTAATCAAAGCACAATATTCAGGTACAAGAGGACATGTTTAGGGTTTTTGTTCTAGATTTTGGTAGATCATGGGAAAATTATTTGGAGTTTGATGAGTTTTCAAATAAAAATAGTTACTAAGTGATGATTCAAAGGGCACTATATGAGGTGCTCTGTGGTCGGTAGTGTATATCTCTATAGTGTTGGATGGATTATGGGGAATCAGAGTTGTTGGGAGTGAGTCTCGTGTAAGATATATTATAAAGAGTTCATATTATTCAATATCATATGGATATGGCTTCGAGAAGTGGAATATTTTATGAAGATATGCATTTTATACCTCTTGAGTTTATGGTGGTTGATCAGGTGCTTCCTTGTGTGTCGCCAATGTTGGGTCACCATTGTATTCTAAGACAAGATAAATTGGTACCCAGGTGTTTGTGGGATTTTGACTATGTCGAGAGGATCAGATTGGTGGTATACTGATTGTCTATTACACAATGATATTGTGGTATGTATTATGTCATACATGGGTCACAAATTCAGTAGTATAACCTAGAACCATCTCATGTGATTGATGTTAAGGACGTGGAGCTTGAGGATGATGCCTACTCTGAGGAATATCTAGTTCATATTGTGGATTATCTAGTTCATATTGTGGATTATAGTGAGAATCCATTATGTGGAAATTAGGTGACTTTGTATTATTTTTTTATTATCATGGAAATGTTCTAGATGAAACCTGAATATGGAGTTTGATATAAGTTCCCATTGGACTGACCTCTTTTCTTTGGAAGCACTATAAATCAGTGAAGTGTATCTCGCCGATGAGTCATTATAAGGTGGGGAGATAGTAAGATCCCAAACATCATGGATGTACGTTATTTTCCAAATTTGGGTTTTAATCCATTAAATATGTCTAACTAAAATTTTATTGGCTATATCTGAGAAGATTGGGGTGTTCGTTGGGTTGGAGACATTAAATGGAAGGAGATCAGCCCATTTTGTGCGTGTTACAATTTTGACACATGGTTAGTGAAAACCGTGCAATGGGTGAAGCCAAACTATATAAACATTGATAGAGTTAATTCACATGGTCGGTGCATGGTATGTCAATCCATGAAGAATCAATAGGTAGCAATGAGACTTGAACCCTCTTGGATAGAGGCATGCTCATGGTTGGTGCACAATTTGGAAAACCGTGTTTCCAAACAGTGTTCCCTATTATAATGTGTGAATTTAAAAAATTTCCCCTAAGTATATTTAGATCCTCGAATGATTTTCCAACCATGTATTCATCATCTTACCCTAGTGATGAACCAAATCTACCAAATATCCAAAATTTTCAATATCTTTTGATTATAGGTTTCATGGTGTATAGTTGGTTGGAGATCAAAGATCTGAGTATGTGTAAGACTCCTCCATCTTTTTTCGTGGATTTGTTCTTGTGGATTTGTTATTCTTATTCTGAATCTCTAAAAACCTCTTTTTTAATGGATCATAGGTTGTGGGTTCAAAGGGTGATTTAATCTATATATAAAGATAATGTTTACGTTGCATTCCTCACTAGATTCAAGGTAATTGGTATACATGTTATATCCCATAGTTTTGTAATAGATTCATGCATGATTTGTTTGGATATGGCTTCATTATTGATCTAAATCTGTTTCCATTAGTGATATTTGGTGAAATTTTTATCTAAATGATGAATTAAACCCATCATGATCCTCATGGGATGTACCGGAGTTCCCAAGACCAATTTAGGGCCACCATGTGGTTCGCCAACATTCCTGAACATGGAACATGGTAACGATATGCATGAAATTGAATTGTGAATAATTTGATTACATGATAAACATGTTGATATGATAGTTGATTTAAAAAGGGGAGATTTATAGTAATGTAATGCAGTTGATAATGGTATAATGGATTTTTATGGTTTAATATGAAATGGGTTTGGTGAAATTATGTGATTGTGCTAAATGACACATGAATAGTACTACGAATTCATAACTGAGTTAATGCATGGAAAAAACGACGAACATTTTAAATGGGTAAATGTTTTGAATTGAAAATTGTGTTCAATGGGTAAACACATGGGAAATTGACAAATATGTTAAATGAGACAAAGTATGTAAATGGTTGACTATGTTAATGGGTTAAGGTGGGAAATTAAACATGGGTTAAATAGGCTTGGTAATGTAAATAGAAAATATGACAATGAGTTAAGTTTTGATGAAGATTTATAATTTGAATTAAATGTGATTCAGAAATTTTATATGTATTTTTTGAGAATCTCTATGATATGATATATGTGGTAAATATATAAAAAAGAATATTCACATTGCTGGGTTGTTGGGGGGTATTTTACATTTGGATCTACACACATGGTTAGGTTAGATAGTGGTTGTAAACCCCAAACTATACTACAGGGCATAGGGACGGTAACTAAGGCTCTATATACCTAAAAGTTGTAATGGAGGAGACCACCTAAAACGAGGCTCCGAGGTGATTATGTTGTATTGTTATGATCCCTAGTGAAATAGGGAAAATGAAATAACCCCTTCTTCACAGTAATTGATCGGCATATGAAATTATGTAAATGATGTAAAAGATTAACCCTTGATACATGTGATGATAATTTACTTAGTAATGAAAATAAAAAATTATGAATGTAGAAAAAGTGATGGATATTTTTAAAGTGAATATTTCTATCGAATGGAACCCAACTTGTCTTTTGTCCAACTTTGTTGCACTCACATCTTGCTCATGCCATCGTTGGGTACCCAAAAATATTTCATTATTGCAGGTCGGGACATAGAAAAATTCCATATGCTAGGGTGCTGAGTTGGGTTTAGTACGTTCCAGGATAATGATCAAGATTGCGTGTTAGAACCTACATTGGGGATTCATATGCTACTATTTATTTTGGGTGTATAATCCTTATTGGATCTGTTATCTTAATAGAACATATTTATTTATAGGTTGTGGTTTTTACCATATTAGGAAACTATTTGATAATGCATGTTTCTGGTTTTTTGATTATCGTTTCCTTTATTTCATATGTTATTTGTTTTGTATTACTCAGTTAAAGAGGGTATAGTCTTCCATTACGTTTTTTAAGACCCTCACCACTATTTTGAATCCTCTAGTTTACGTGAACGTGTGCTTGAATTTTTGTGGTGACACAACTTGGTTCAATATTTTTGAATCTTCTATGTTTGTGATTTTATAATTAATATTCTATATTTGATGTTAACACATATCTTCCAAGGTACCAAATCTATAACATAATAACTCATAAGGATCATAAATATCTATTAATATATACCATTTATTTTATATGTATTTCTTAATACTCATTATCAAATACGTGTATTTATTATAGTTTAATGAGATATTCATTGTATTCCATTATATAAATATATTATAACCAAATTTCATGTTTATTTAAATTAATTTTTTAAACATTAATAATCTTTTTGTACTATAAAATCATATTAATATCCTTTTCTCATTGTAGAAGAACTAATATGCTAGTTTACTTTAGATTAATGTAATTAACATTTCAATAAATATCCCTCCCCATAAATTTAATTTTAACAAATTGTTCAACCATAAGAAATTCATCAATAAAAAAAATCATATTTTGGAACACTGAAATTTATTTTACTAATTTGGTTATATATAACCCTTTGTTTATATTTTCTTCCAATTCAGATTCCACATTATTTCATATTTCTATACAAAATTTGATATTTCAATTTTAACCGGGTTCACTGTGTTTCCAATTTATTCTCCAACATGAAATTTTATTTATTCTTATTAAATTTAATTGTATTTTTATTATTTAAATGTGTTCAAATTTGACACCTCAGTATCATTTTTTTAGTTTTATCTGTTAAAATAGTTTTATGTATAAGAATCTCATCCATAATCTTATCCACTTCGAGTGATGGTGTTGATGGATGTTGGTTTACAGAAGATTGTGAAGAGAAATATTTTGATGTTACATCCTATTTTTTCTTTGAATCATCCTACAATCATTTTTATAGGTTCTAGTGTTGTAAAATAATAATTCTTTTATAAATTAACATCCCAAACTATAATTTTACCATTTCGTGATATAATCATAGAATATCATAATTTCTTTCTTAGTAATTCATTGTCAGGAACTATATTATCACATATTGTTAATAATGGTTCAATAACTCAACGATATATTTAGTAGACTTATCATTATCCTCTGGTTAATTCCTCCATTTAAATGATAATTACCAGGATTCTATATTTTCTTTATCAATATTTTCATTTTTTCCTCTTCTATTTTATTCACATTCTATTTAACTTTTACATTCAAAAGTTTTTAATTCCTCATGTGTATCTTAGCGTCCCTCTTCTATAAGTTTTTTTACATATTTGAAAAATTAAATATATGTTTATTATATAAAAAATGGTTTTGGCACATGTTTCTTCCTTTAGATCCAATTTTTTTAAAACAGTTCTAGAAACATCTTTTTGACTTAGATATATCAACTACATGATTATCTAGTTGTTTTAATTTCATTAAGACATAAAATATTGACTCATGTTTCTAGTATTTTTTTAAATTATAAATATTTATTTTAGTTTTAAACCTAATCTATCTTTAAATTATAAATAATTCAAATAAAAATATTTTATTATTTTTTATTATTACACATGAAGGATAAATTAAATATATTTGTATCATTAATAATTTTTAGTAGTTTTTATCATCATTCTATTTATTATGCATGGGTATATTGTATTTTGGATATATGTATATATATTCATAAAATTTGAACTTCATTTCCATATTTTTAATGGTTTAAAACATTATCTGATTGAATTTCACTTTTGAGTGATAACTAAAAATGACCGATCTGATATCTATAATCATTTTAATGATTAATATATATATTATTCTTTTTCATTGTGTAATTATTAAATTTTTGAACTTTAATTTAGTTATGACAATATTGTACCACATGAAATTTATTATGTAATGCTTCAATATTCTATAGTGGAATTAAAGAATATATATATTATGTTATCTGACCATAACAAAATATCTATTTCACATGAGAAGTATGTTTCCAATATATTAAATGAATTTCCCAGTTTCTTCCTATATGTTTTACATCTACTAGGATTTTTTTTAATAAATGATAAATTATAAATTCTTCTTTTTCCAACGATCTAGACTCCAATGGGAATATATGATTTTAGTATAATGTCTCATACTTTTCATTTTATTATTTTTAAATATCATATGAAATTATTTTGTATAACATCCCGGTCCCGGGTGCCACTCAATAGGTGCCCCGAAGTTGGTTCTCCACAAGACCTCATGTGCATTTCCCCAAACACTAGAGGCTGGCGACTAGCAGTGAGGGCCCAGGTCTGATAGTGGGGAAACTATGCCCTCATTTGTCAAAGTGCAGCGCAACGTAATTTAAATAAAACATAAAACAAATAGTGTAAGCAGTAAACCATGCACAACTGAAATAAACTACAATAGTGGTCATAACAAACAATATATAAATGATGACACTACATGGTTCATGTTCTTTGAAAATAGCCAGAACATGTTATACATCAATACAATACAACAAATTATAGAGTACAACAGAACAAGCAAACAGCTGGCAGCGGCATCGCGAGCCTAGGCTCGGTCCCATGCCCTCCTACTCCTCAGCAAAAGTCAAGTACCTATATAGGGATTCTTTCCCATATGTACTCCTGTAGAAACATAATCTGTTTGGGCCAAAAAGCGTGACCCAAATTGGGTGGGAGAAATATATCTCAGTAGGCACCCACCAAAGGCCCGTGCCCAACTGCGTGCTAACATGCAACAATAGTGTGCAGTAGTAAAATGAAATAAAGTAAGGAGTACAAAAAAGTAACTAATTACCAGTTATATTGCCATTTTATTATCCATTTAATTGATTTAATTTAAAATACCACCATAGTGAATATTCAAAATAACCTGCTAATGTCCTCAGACACGCAATCCCATACCCTAAAGTAAAGAGTATCCGACACAAAAATCTTTCCTCAGGAATAATAGAGTTTTCCCTTAGGCGTAGGTTGTGTCACCCATAGGCACAGAATCAGCTGCCCACAGGCACGTAAAAAGTTTCCATCAGGCCAAAATAACTACTTCCCACAGGCTAAATAGTGCAGTGCCCACAGGCTAATCAAAACAACACCCTCAGACTAAACAAGTAACCGGGCCATGCCCAACATGTAAATATGCAGTAAATAAGCAATTATCTCTCATGTCAATTCTATAATTACTACTTTAAAGGCATACCCTTGGGTATCCTGGCCAAACGACTAAACAGTGAAACACACCCCTGGGGTGGTTCAGGATCCAAGCAATGATCCCAACCAGCATTTTACTATCACAATTTAATCACCTATGTAATTATAGGCATTAAATATAGCAATGACCTCAGCCACACGACACCCCAACATGGGTTCATGGCATGAAAACGCACAAAAACGCACGACAGTTGGAAATTTACACCAAGCCACCTACCTTATACGCCAACAAACGTTATACCCAATCACCAACTCCAGAAACGCCCAAGAACAGCATAGATCTGACGAAGAACAAAACCCATTAAAATGTAAATAACTTACGTTATGGAAATAATTGGTCCGAACCATACCAGGAGAGGAGGGGGATTACCTGTGTGGTTCCAACGGGATCATCCGAGGAAGAAACCGATTCTAGACGAACACCCGACGAATCATCAAAGGTCCGGCTTCCTCCTTTGGCTCCAAATCGGCTCAAGTGTCTCATCTACCAAATGAGGAGGCTACTGATTGTTTTTAGCCAAAAAAACAAAGCACCTGACATGTACTTCTGAGTACACATCGTATACTTCTTTCATTTAACTGTTCCTCTGGCTGCACCGCAACATTTTTCATCTGTTGACATGAGTACACATCATGTACTCCCATGTACATGGCATGTTCTGTCGCCCAGCTGGCGGCTACTCCACTGCCTTACTGTTTAAGCCTGCCGACTGACTTCACGGCGTTTAAGTACCACTACACGGCGTGTATTCTGTTCCTACAACCCTCGTCGCCGACATGTCTACACGCCCTGTGTACCCATTCCACACGGCCAAAAGTGTACAGCGTGTGGAAAAGTACACGACGTGTAGTTCCAAAATTTTGGATTATTCCTCAACTTCCATATTTTCTAAAAAAAATTAAGGAGAAGGAAAAAAGAAGAAGCCCATACCTCAAAAATAAGATCCAGGTTCTTACAAACTTTCCCCCTTATAGTAATTCGTCCCTGAATTTCCCCTCCAATGGTGGCAAAAAAATAAGCTCAAAATAGCTCTGGCCACTGAGCACATACGTCGGCCTCCTGCTCCAAGGCCTCATCCTACACTCGGCCATGCTGCCATAGCACCCATACGAGAGGAACTGACCGGCCTCTGAGAATCTTCATGCTCCGGTCAATGATTCAAATCAGATGCTCCTCAAAGGAAACATCATGCTCAAGCTCAACCTCCTCAGGTTGAAAGGTGTGAGACGAGTCTGAATGGTAGAAACGCAACTGGGACACGTGGAAGACGTCGTGCATGGCTCGGTACCGCTGCGGTAACTACAAACGATAGGAAACCAGCCTGACTCTTTCCAGTATCCCGAATGGCCCCACATACCTCGATGAAAGCTTACCCTGTCTCCTGATTCACTTGTGTCCCAGCCTCGGCGAAACACGTAGAAAAACCTGATCCCTGACCACAAACTCCAAAGGTTGTCTGCGCCAATTAGCATAAGGCTTATGACAAGACTGCGTGGTAGCCCTCCGCTTCCGAATCAACTGGACCTACTTAGATGTCTCTTGCACGAGCCATGGTCCCAGTAAAGCTACCGCACCTTCCTCTAACCTGCAAAAAGGTGATCGTCATGGACTACCATATAATGCCTCGTATGGTCCCATCTCAATAGTCTCCTGAAAACTATTGTTATAGGAAAACTCGACTAAGGTTATATGCTTCTCCCAAGATCCCCCAATGTCTCGGACGCATGCGCGCAACATTTCCTCTAGCACCTGTATCATAAGCTCCGACTGGCCATCGGTCTGAGGGTGGTATGTTGTGCTCATAAGCACCTGTGTACCCAGTTCCTTCTAAAAACTCTATCCGAAATGAGACGTAAAGTGGGCGTACCTATTCAAAATGATAGAACGAGGGACCCCATGAAGACGCAAGATCTCTTGGATATTCAACTGTCTGAGATCGCCAACACTGAAGGTATCGTTTATCGACAAGAAATGAACTACCTTAGTGAGTCTGTCCACAACAACCCACATGACGTCATTGCCACGAGGTGACCTTGGCAACCCCGTCACGATATCCATCGTGTCATAATCTCATTTCCACTCTGGAATGGGTAACTACTGTAACAGCCCAACTAGTCTCTGATGCTCCGCCTTCACCTGCTGACAGGTGGAACACCTCGTATCAAAACCAGCTACGTCACTGTTCATACCCGACCACCAGTACTGACGCCTCATGTCATGGTACATCTTGGTGACCTCGGGATGAACTTCCCAAGCCGAAGCATGAAACTCCCGCATCAGCTCCTCGTGTATATCCCCTGGAACCCATACACATCCATGGAAATTCAAGACCTCATCATCGCCTATCTTCCACCGAGGAGGAGTGTCTTCACTTGCCACTGACTCCCATAGAACTAGGCCTTCTGAATCCGATAGCTGTCTCATCCTCACTCTGTCCAGGAGGGTAGAATTCACAGATAAAGCTAACATGTAAATCCTCCCATGACTTTCATGCACCTCCAGATGCATGTCAGAGAACAAGGACATGAGCTCCCACTCACCACTGGCCTCCTACATCGCCTGTATCCGAGTCTTCCTACTCAGTGCATTAGTTACTACATTAACGTTACTACGTGTATAGGCGAGCTCAAAATCAAAGGACTCTAGGCACTCAACCCACCTTCTCTGCCTCAAATTCAGGTCACACTGAGTAAAGATATACTTGAGACGTTTGTGGTCGGTGAAAACCACAAAATAATCTCCCAATAGGTAATGTCTCCAACAACGCAACACATGCACAGCTGCGGCCAACTCGAGATCATGTGTTAGGTAACTCCTCTCATGTGGCCTCAACTGCAGAGACCTGTATGCAACGACTCGATCGCCCTGCATCAACACTACTCCCAGCCCAATCCCTGATGCATCACAGTAAAATTTATATCTCTTCCATTACTCTGAGAGTATCAGGATGGGTGGTGATTTCAACCTTCCCTTCAGGTCCAGATAAGTTGTCTCGCAAGCTTTTGACCAAACGAACTTCACACACTTCTTAGTCAGCCCCGTCAATGGTGCTGCTAAGCGAGATAAGTCATGTATGAAGGGTATGTAGTAGCCAGCCAGCCCCAAGAAACTTTTATCACAAACACGTTCTTGGGATACTCCAAGGAAACTACTGCTCTCACCTTCTCTGGGTCTACTGCAACTCCTGCCTCTGAGATGATATGACCCAGGAAGTGAATCTGGTCCATCCAAAAGTGGCACTTCGAGAGCTTAACTTATAGCTGATTCTCACTCAGTGTACTCAATACAATCTCAAGATGGGAGGCATGGTTGTGTCAAGTGCGAGAGTACACCATGCTGTCATCCACGAATACTACCACAAAAGAATCAATATACAGATAGAACACATGATTCATCAAATCCATGAAAACTGCTGGCGCTCTCGTGAGTCCGAACGACATAACCAAGTACTCGTACATACCATATCTGCTACGAAAAGATGTAAGCGGTACATCCGATAGTCTCACGCGTAGCTAATGATATCCGGATCTCATGTCAAT
Organism: Viscum album; assembly: GCA_963277665.1. Taxonomy (NCBI): domain Eukaryota; kingdom Viridiplantae; phylum Streptophyta; class Magnoliopsida; order Santalales; family Viscaceae; genus Viscum; species Viscum album. The sequence continues at coordinate 347,932,047 of OY728152.1, read as the reverse complement.
CTTTGAGAACACACATCCTCCACGATGCTGATAAAAAATAACATCAATCCTTGGAAAGGGATATCGGTTCTTAACCGCCGACTGGTTCAGATTCTGATAATCCACGCAAAGTCTAAGGGTACCATCCGAATTCTTTGCAAAAAGGACCAGAGAACCCCAAGGAGAAGTACTGGGTCGGATAAAGCCTTTTTTCCTATAACTCCTCTAACTGCCTCTTGAACTCCTGCAATTCAGGCATGTCCATCCTATAAGGAGGAATGGACACCAGTGTTTCTCTTGGCACAAGCTCGATAGATAAATCCACCTCTCGCACCGGAGGTAGACCGAAAAAGTCATCCGGGAAGACATCCCTGAAATGATCAACCACTAGAGGGAAAGCTGTGTGACAAGTCCCATGGTCATCCAGATACAAGCTCACAATCTGGGTTGTGACTCCACCTCGACCATGATGCTCTAGCCCATCTCGACTTGGCTGAACATCCCACTCACCCTTGTATAGAAACTCTCCTCCCTCCGGTGATGTGAAACTCACCCTGCGACGATAGTAGTCTTCAAAGGCTCGAAAGGGAACCAACCAGTCCATCCTGAGAATGACGTCATAGCTTGTAATCTCTAAGACATAGAGGTCCCAAAGGAAGTGACACCCTCCAACCTCAAGGGGGCACTCCTTGCACTAACACACACTAGCCGTTCTAGTCCCCAAAGGAGTGTCTAGTGTCATGATATTAGAAGAAGAAGAAACACCGAGCCCAAGGCTCTCCACAACAGGTACAGATATGAAACTATGTGTAGCACCCATATAAAAAAGCATTAAAGATAAGATAGAAGCTACTAGGATAGTACCTCTAAATGTAGATGGTCCGAGATCCTGCTCTAGCTGGGTCTGTTGCACTGCATATGCCTGCCTAGTGCCGCGGCCCTGCGACACAGCCTGGCATCCCTGAGCTGTCCCGCCTTGCTGCCTCTGAGATCCTGGTGTCTCACTACCACGGCCATGGCCACCATCTCTGCCTGCATGCCCTGACATATTCTTGTTCCCTAACTGGTACGAAGCCACTGGTCCTTCTCACGCACACAGATTCGGCACAGAACCCCTCTCACTAGCCACTTATGGAAACTCCCTACAAAAGATCTGTAGATGACCCATCTTGCCGCAAGCTCGGCAATCCACTGGGTCTCATGGACACATTGGTCTCTTTTTCCCCACTCTGCCACACTGGTAGCACCTGACCAGGCCACCTGAAGAAGCTGCCTGGTTGGTACTGCCGCCCTGAGAGAAGTTCATATCTCCCTTCCTTTTTCCAGCAGAAATAATACCAGTAACTGCTGCTGAACCACCCTGGCCCACACCCCTCGACTCCCGCAGGTTCCTCTCTGTAATCAAATCCTGGTTCCCAATCGCGTGTACATTAGGAAACCAGAAAAAATTCTCTAGTGCTCAGATGACATACCGAATACCATCCCCAAAACTTCTAGCTCTCAACTTCTCATCACCTACTAGCACGGGTGAAAAACGCTAAAGATCTGTAAAACGGGTAGAATAGTCCATCACCGACATAGTGCCCTACTGCAGATTCAAGAACTCTCGAGCATTATCTACCCTCAGCGTCTCGAGAAAGAAGAATTCATAGAATACTGCCTGAAAATCTTCCCATGCCATGTCTCTGAGATGCTCTATCTGGGTGGTAACATCCCGCCACCTCTTGGTGGAATCACGCAGTATATACGTCGCGAGCCAGACCCTCCGCCCTGGAGGCGTCTCAAGATGATCAAAAATAGTCTGCATCGACCCCAACCAAGACTTCACAGCCTGTGGTCCTCCATCCCCTGAAAACGTAGGTGGATGCTGCTACAAGATGATATGTGTGAGCTCATCCATAGATGTAGTAGCCTATGGTGATCCCTGAAAGGTCTGCATGAACCGCATAAAGCAGTCACGAAACTGCGCCTCCATGACTGTGTCCGGTATAATAGATGGCACCGCATCGGGCCCTGCTGGAGGATCAACTAGTAGCCCATGGCCCACCATCTCCGGTGTATAATCGTCACTGCTCTCATGGTGAACAACTCACAGTCGTCTCGGAGGCATGACACCAAAAGGTCAAAAGCACGCCTTAGATGCAAGATTATTAAGACCGAAATGCGAAGGAACCACAAAGTAAACAGGAGGAATAAAAATTAAAATTTTCAAAACAAGACTACACGGCGTGTACAAGGACTACACGGTGTGTACATGACTTCCTTTCCCCCTGCTCGGGTCCATCTACATGGCTAAGCCACACGGCTTCTCTTGAACAGAAACTAAACGTTGTGTTTAATATCTACACGCCATGTATGGTGTTATTTTCCAACTGCTCGTGTCTTCTGTGACATGACCGACTACTTGGCTTACAACTACTTGCTGTGTGACACCCGTACAGGGTGTGTATAACACCCCATTTCCCAGTGACATGGCTAATGCCAAACAGTCTGTCCTCGGACAAGAATACACAACATGTTCAGGGAGAGGTGACACCAGCCTGTGTTGTTCGTTACACGACCGAGTCCCCTGGTCACACTACACGGCGTGTCTATCATTGACACGGTGTGTTCGGTACTGGAGTTCACTGACCCGTGTTGTTAGTTACACGGTCAGACTCCCGATCAACTCTACACGGTGTGTACTAATGCTACATGGCGGGTTTTACCCAAGCCTTTCCCTACCCCGTGTCGCCGCCCATACGGTTTGCGACACGGGAAGAGACTACATGGCGTGTACTAAAATGGTTCATTTTTCTTCTCGAACAGAAGGACATACACATCGTGTATAAAAATACTACACAGCATGTATACTAGGTTTCTAGATAGTATGCCTCAGAAACTTCTCCGGAACACAGAACATACTGAAAAAACAACACCTAAGTGTCAAATTCCGATCCGTGAGGGCCCATACTCCCTACGAATCAATGTTTCCCATCTTATCTGTGTTATAAAAAATAAATAGTCAATGATCCACAAAATTTCAGTCAATGGGGGCCCATACTCCCCAAAAACCAAAGTTTAGTGTCCATTCTCTAAACAAGCTCACATAAAATTACCCTATCACACACAATGTATTTTATCAGAGCAGCTTTCAGAACAACATGCTTTTCTAGCACAACAACAATCACAACAACATGAAATTTCTAATTCACCTACATGGTATGGAAACTATGCATGGCATGTGATTTTTAGCATGTGAATATATGATGCATGAGACATCATACCCTCATGTGATCGGGTTGCAACTAAATATAACCCACAAATAAAATATAAACAGCACAATCCAAGTGCATCACCCAACGGTGAAAACATACCAACTGTAAAATGTGAAAAATACAACGAATTGAAAAATAAAAGGTAGACTGGTTTTTCCCTGTACAGTGGTTAGCTACGCTCGGGTACAACTTATTACCAACTACCATTCGTCCTATCTCTGACTATGGCTCCCAATCGTATGTCAGAGAAAAGAAACGCCCTCTGATACCACTTTGTAATGTCCCGGTCCTGGGTGCCACTCAACAGGTGCCCCGAAGCTGGTTCTCCACAAGACCTCAAGAGCATTTCCCCAAATGCCAAAGGCTGCCGACTAGCAGTGAGGGCCCATGTCTGATAGTGGGGAAACTATGCCCTCATTTGTCAAAGTGTAGCGCAGCAAAATTTAAATAAAACATACAATAAACAGCGGAAGGAGTAAACCATGAACAACAGAAATAAACTACAGGAGTGGACATAACCAATAGTATATAAATGATGATTCTATATGGTTGAAGTTATAAGAAAACATCCATAACATGTTATACATCAATATAGTACATCAAGTACAGAGTACAGCAGAACAAACACACAGCTGGAAGCAGCATCGCGAGCCTAGGCTCGGTCCCATGCCCTCCAACTCCTCAGCAACAATCAAGTACCTATATAGGGAATCTTTCCCCTATCTTCTCCTACAGAAACATAATCGGTTTGGGCCGAAAAGCGTGAACCAAACAGGATGTGAGAAATATATCTCAGTAGGAACCCACCAAAGCCCCGTGCCCAAGTGTATGCTAACATGCAACAATAGTGTGCAGTAGTAAAATGCAATAAAGTAATAAGTACTCGAAAGTAACTATTTACCAATTATATTTCCATTTTATTATCCATTTAATTTATTTAATTTTAAATACCACCATAATGAATATTCTAAATAACCAGCTAATGTCCTCAGACACGTAAACCCCTACCCTCAGGAAAAGTGTTTGCAACACAAGAATCTACCCTCATGCATAACAGAGTTTTCCTTTAGGCATAGTTAGTGTCACCCATAAGCATAGAATCAGCTTCCCACAGGCATAGAAGATGTTGCCCTCAGGCCGAAATAACTACTGCCCACAGGCTAAATAGTGCAGTGCCCACATGCTAATCACAACAACGCCCTCAAGCTAAACAGGTAACCGAGCCATGCCCAACATGTCAATATGCTGAAAATAAGCAATTCCCCTCAAGGAAATTCTATAAATACTACATTAAAGTCATGACCTCGGGTATCCTGGCCAAACGACTAAATAGTGAAACAAACCCCCGTGGTGGTTCCAGATCCAAGAAACGATCCCAACCAGCATTTTATTATCACAATTTAATCTCCTATGCAATTCTAGGCATTAAATATAGCAACGGACTCAGCCACATGACACCCCAACATGGGTTCCTGGCACGAAAATGCAAAAAACACGCACAATAGTTCGAAATTTACACCAAGCCCGCTACCTTATACGCCAACGAACGTTATACCCGAACGCCGACTCTAGAAACGCCCAAGAACGGTGTAGATCTGAAGAAGAACAAAACCCATTCAAACATAAATAACGTAGATTAGGGAAACAATTGGTCAGAACCATACCAGGAGAGGAGGGGGCTTACCAGTGCGGTTCCAATGGGATCGTCCGAGGCGGAAACCGATTCCAGAAGAACACCCGACAGATCTTCAAACGTTCAGCCTCCTCCTTTGGATCCAAACAGGCTCAAGTGTCTCCTCTAAAAAATGAGGAGTCTACTGCTTTTTTTATGCCGAAAAAGAAGTACACGGCATGTACTTCTGAGTACACGGCATGTACTTCTTTAATTTAATAGTTCCTCTGGCAGCACTGCCACACTGTTCATACGTCGACATGAGTACATGACGTGTACTCCCAAGTACATGGCATGTACTGTCTCCAAGCTGGTGGCTGCTCCACTGCCATACTGTTTAAGCCTGCCGACTGACTACACGTCATGTAAGTACCACTATACGGCGTGTATTCAGTTCCTACACCCCTCGTCACCGACATGGCTACACGCCCCGTGTACCCATTCGACACGGCCGATAGTTCACGGCGTGTGGAAAAGTACATGGCGTGTAGTTCAAAAATTTAGGATTATTCCTCATTATCCATATTTTCTCAAAAACACTTAATGAGAAGGAAAAAGAAGAAGCCCGTACCTCAAAAATAAGTACTGGTTTCTTACATTTTGATACCAGACATTGTAACAACATGGGATTTCAAGGCATGGGGTTCAATAAATAAATGTTTGAAAAAAATAAATCTTATAAATTTCCCATGTGAGTGGTTTTTCAAAAAACTAGAATAACATTTAAACAGTTGTACAAATCATAAATATGGGGGAACCATTACATTAAGAGCAGAAATTCTACCTTAGTCGATGTCTAACATCGACCAAAACGGGTCAGATGAATTTTTTTTGATGTAACTGAAATTAAAATATTTTTATAATAAAAATATTTTATTTCTACATAGTGAAACAATGACTTGGGCTTTTCAAATAGGATTCTAATTAGGATTTTGAAGGTTTTACACATAATGATGAAACCCTCTAGAGATTTAGAGAGGAATCCCCTAGGAGAAATCCTGATGAAGGATGGGGGATCAAACGTTCCCTAATCGTTGAGTCAATAAAGTTAGAGGATCATTGATGATGACAATGAAATTCTACTTCATTAGTGTTTGATCCTAACTCGAGTTATGGAAGGTGTTTTAGATTTCCTTCTTACAATGTTTTTTAATTAAATGGTGGACGAGGATCAAACCATGAATAGGCTAACCCTTGGATCACTCGTTCTGAGTGGAGGGATTTCATTGTAGGTTTTGATGTAGGTTATTTTTTGATGTTTGAATCGTTTTTATTGATCCTTTTAATTGGAGTTTGGAAAGTATGCAATAAACAATGGATGATGATCATTCCAATATTTTTTATATGATCTTTTCTACCCCCTTTAACCCCACATGTTCATTGTTGTTTGTGGGGTTATGAATGATGGATCATTTCATATCTGTTTGGCCTTGCAACGATATTAACCTATAGATTTGACAACATGAAGACCCAACATTGGTGTGACAACACCGGTGGAGGATGAATAGATATGGATCATGAGAAATCCTTCTTTAACCATTCTTCATGGAGATGACTCAATCAAGTTTTTGTAACCGATAGAAAACATAAAACCTACCGCTTCAATGTTACTATTATGGGGTGACATTAGATCATAATTTTAGTTGAAAATAAATTGTTGGATTGACAATTAGATGATCAACCAAAGAGACATATAAAGAACCAAAATTTTTGGAAAATCTCAAAGAAAACAGTGTGTTTCCCAAAGAACATGGTGTGTTGGTCCAGCTCAATTGCGACTAGGGTTTCATGTGACAAAAATATTATACATGGCGTCTGACAACATTCACTTGGCATGTGGGGCCTTACCAAGAATTTGGCATGTATCTCGGATGATACACATACATGGGTTCGAATACCAAACATGTAGTCAACCACCTCACAAGACTAGGTTGAATATGTGGCTATGTAGTGTACCTGTACATGGATTGGAAAACTCGGGTTGAAGTCATGTACTGGCACATGGCTAGTATACATAGAGAGAATCCCATATAATCCTACTTTGTCTGTGAACATTACTACATGTCGTGTATGTGTTTTCTATATGACATGTTCTTTTGACTCAGTCTCTTGCACACTTGGAGCACCCAATGATAAGGGACACATCATTTGACCCTTCTATGCCTCATGTAATCCCTTTTAAATGGTGTGATATACTAGTCCACCATACCATGTTCATTTTTCATTTTGTCCAGTTCACCTTTTCTCACAAAAACTTCACCCCTTTGATAAAAATCACAGAAGAGGTGATACGTTTGGTGTTTGTGTTTTTTCAATTGGCATAATGTTGTCCCTTTTGCAACATCCACCACTATAGTATTATCATAATACAACATGATATGATATTTACTGAGAGGAACCACATCATTATCATGGGAAAATTTATGAATTAAAATGGATTTCATGTCTATAACAGAAGAAACAAAATATGAAGACATCATGGTAAAATCAACAACATTTAGATGATTTGAACTCTTCCAATTCACAACTCCTCCATTGAGACAAAAAAATATTCAATTTGTGATATTAGATCATTCTGATCTGACTAAAAACTAGCACTAGTGTACCCCATGATGACAATTTTTTCACCTCCTCAACACACAAGGATCATAGCCTTAGTTCTTCTTAAATATTTAAGGATAAACTCAATAGAAGTCAAATAAATCCTTGGGATCAACTTTATATATTCCTATATTTCTCAATGAAATGAAAGCATCACGTCATGTACATAGAATGAAATAAATGATTGATCCTATCTCTGATGTGTATGGTATACTACTCATTTTATCCTTCTCATGTTATAATAGATGAAACATTTTCACATAAATACATAATAATATGAAACTATAACCAATCCCCTTCTTGGAAGGTTTCATATTAAATAAATTTATTATTTGGTCATCAATTATACATTCACATTGTCCATGAAGCATCTTAGATCTTTCCTGAATGGTCTTGATCCCTAGAATATAGGATGCTTCACCTATACCCTTCATGATAAAATCCATGTTTAACCAATCCTTAATAGACTATAATACATTTTTTTATTTCTAATAAGTAATATTTTATCAAAATATTGAAATAGGATAATGACCACATTTCCACTAAACACATATATACACACGGTTGACATTAATTCATATTAAAACCAAATCATTTTAAGGATTAATCATACTGAATATTCCATGATATGTATGATTACATTAATCTATAAATTGATCTATACAACAATTTAATCATTTTGGAATCACCTGGAGTACGAAACCCTTTTGGTTTCATTATATTTATATCTTCATAAAGATATTTATTATGGAATGTAGTTTGACATGAATATTCCAAAAAACATATTCATGGTATGTTTCTATAGATAGTAGAATTTTTGTGGATTTAAATATGAAAACTACTAAAAAGGTGTCATCGTAGTCAACTCATTGACACTGTTTAAACCTTTTATACACTAGATATAAATTATAGGAATTTAATTTACATTCTTTGTCGCATATTATCTTTAATTCATATTTGAATCCAACTGGGATTACATTAACTAGTGTATCAAACAGAAACCTAATATGGTTCTAACACATGGAAGCCATTTCATAATTCATGTCTTCATTCCATCATTCATCTTCTAATCTCTCTACTTCCTCTTTGTAGGAGATAGATTCATTATTGTCAAACAATAATGAGTCACCATCATAGGTTACTAGAAAATCGTATTTCTCTATTTCTCTTTCCTCTCTTATTCTTATATGTAGTACTGGTGTTTCATGAACTACTTCATCCACTGGGATCTATTGAATCCAATTCGGTACTAATTATTTTATATCTTGAGCATCATCTTCACTAAAGTATTTAATTATCCCACTATCCCTTTTTAGGATGTGATCTCTCACAAGAAATACATTATTTCTAGAGATATTCACATTATTATATGATGGATTTTGTAGGTATAAAACCATTTATTCCATGGGACACCATATAAAGATACATGTTGTTCCCTGGGGTTCTTTTTTTGTTGGCTATGATGGACTTAACATACACTTTGCATCCCCACACATGTGTATGTGAAAAAATGTTTCTATACACTCTATAACATATAAGTAATTCAAAACTCCACTTAAATTGGTACTTTTTTTAATGGGTATGACCCTGTTTGGAATGAATATCCCCAAAAGGAAAATGGAATTTCAATATGAATCATAATTGAACATACCATGTATAGAATGGTACGGTTCCTCCAATAAACAACGTCATTCTTTTTTGGTATTCATGGTAGAGTGAGTTGAGATATAGTCTAAAACCCCCATAAGAGATGATTAACTATTTTTTAAGATAGTCACCAACTAGATCTGATCAAATATTCATTATCTTAGTACCATGATGATTAACTCATTAATTTTGGAATTCAATGACAATCTCAAATCCATCAGACTTATACATCATCATGTAGATATACCCATATATACTCGAGTCATCAGTATATTTTATGAAGTATGAATATACACCTTCAACTTATACTAGAAATGGACCACATACATCAATGTGTACCGATCATAGAATCTATTTCTCCCTTTCAACTTATGGAATATATGGTGGTTTTTTTATTTTTCATGATAAACATGAATGAAATAATTCAAGTGAATTTATCTCATAAGAGTCTAAATAATCATCTTGACAAATCATTGTCAAACCCTACTGGTTTAGATGACCAAGATGGTGATTCCACAGTTGGGTGTTATATGGGTCATGTGAACATTATTTATAATCAATTTCAGAAAAAAAAAATTAATTTGATACATAATGACTATTATTTAAATATTACATAGAATAACATATGTTTTCCTAGTAGAAGAAAGGTATTTTACTTCCAAATTTTAAAATAAATAAATAATTATGGTAGCATGATAGATAAATTATGTTCTTCGTAACCATTGGTAAAAAATTGTATTATTTTAAAACGAAAATAAATCATATTAGAAATGAATGCTGGTTGTCACCAATGGGTAGGCCATCAATCTTCACTATTTTAGAAGCTTCCAGATCCACCTATCATCAATATATCATTGAGAATCTAATTGGTTTGAAAATTTTGATATAGTTATAATCCATAAAAGTTTTATCTAATAACCAATGTGTTGATTTTGTAAGATTTCACTTGATAAAAAACAAACCTTTAACATCCACTTAATTTATTTTGTAGTTCCTGTCCTATTTTCCGGACATGCCACATAAAAATCATACATCCACCATTTTATTGCCCTACCTATTGATCTTCCTCTTCTTTTGAATGATATTTCTTAGGTGATTTTGTCTGATTATAGGTCTTTGGATAGAATTTCCTTAGTCTTCCTTTTCTTTATAACTATAAGTACCATAAGATGATAACACCTCATGTACTTATCCACTTTTTGAATGCAAATAAGATGTTCTGAGTTACTATTCTCATTATTTATCATATTGTAAATGATAAAAAACATGTAGATGGACTTGGTTAGTGAAGAAGGTATGAGAATCACATGCAAGTTATCCTGGTTTTTAATCCCAATGATGATTATGTATTCAATGTAGCTAATAATTTTTACAACATTTGGACCATCATGAACAAAATCTCCAAGAATAGAAATAACCAATGAAATGGAAATCTCATACATCTCATGGTTCTTCTTCTCTTGATATAAATATTAATGATATGATGTGGTGTTATACGCATTTGTGACTTCATGATTCTTCAATATCTCAATGTAAAAGGAAGATAACATGAAACACGAAACAACTGTAGTATCATTCATAAGTTTCTCTTATTGAGACGACTCCTCATCACTTTCCTCGTTACCTGGTGGAACTCAAAAAGGTTAATCCAACATATACTATTTCCATTCAAGGAAAAGTATAACACATAAGTCCATTCTCTAATATTGGGACATTTTTCCAGTGATAAGGATATCCTTCTCAAATATGGATCATATATATATTTTTAAGTCATTTTTATGATGTCTATACAATATAATAATAACATAATTTTAGTACTTTATCTAATAAAATTTTGAAATAAAAACAATTATTTAACTTATTTATCTCCCACTATTTTATAGAAATAAAATAACCCTCACAATTGGTTTCCAAATATCATTTTTGTTGGACATCCATGTGGAAGGGATTCATATTCCCCATATCATTGCCCCAAATTTTTCTAGTAAATCAACTTGATTGGTTTTATTTGGTCATTTTAAATGATAACAATATTAACTAAAAGTTTGTTAATCCACATAGTGGAATCCGCATTACTGAAATCCTAAAAATGGATTTCCTCATCATTTTACTCTCAGTTACACCATGTTCATCATTGGTAGTAAACCATTGAAATTAATTAATTTATTTAAACATAAATGATCATGTTAGAATTCCCCAATAATTGAAGGGATAACAAATTTGTCTGGTCAAACACTTTTAACTATGGTTCGATTTTATCTGATGTAATGGAATGTTATACCGACATAATATATATAGTTGAGGGATTTTATTTTTTATGAATAAATATAAAACAATTATATTTATCAGAATATTGTTAATATTAAGTGTAATTAGTAATGTTATTTACCATGTCTATGATAATATTTAAACATAGGCCAATATATTTTAGTTTTTACTAGAATGTGATTTAATATCTTTAATTTACATGATGTTGAAAACACATCCATAAGGAAATAACCACGCGACTAACAAAAATAAAATAATAAAGTCATATAATAATGAGGTTTTACAAATTCTTAGTTTATCTAGAGGATAATAAACTATCTATTGAACTAGTGTAAAAAAATGAACCAAGTAATGTTCATGTTATAACAATCCACCTCTCCACCAATATGTCTATCATGGATTGGTTTTTCCTCGACTCCAAACATGAACCACCTACACTAGCATGGGTTATCCATACATCACATATGATTTTACTCACACATACATGAGGGGAAATGGTTTACATAAAAGAAACCATGATCACACAAGTCTATGCCAATTAATAAGATTGAAGTTTTGCAGATCAAAAATATAACAAAATAATAAATAAAATAAAACCAATCCAATGAAAATGACTTGGAAAATGCTCTTGATAATCCACATTAATGAAATGAATTACACATTTAGTAAAACTAGCATTCAATTATTAATTATCATATTTAAGATATATCATGCAATAATATCCTAAATATCATCTTTAACTAATAAAATATTTTTTATTCTTTATCAATACAATTTCCTTGAGATTCTCATCCATTATAATTTTAAACAATTTAAACAAATTCATTTAAATTTTATTGTGTACATAAATATACCATAGATGAAATACACTGAATACCTATCTAAATCTACCAGTCATATATTATACTAATATACATGTTAAATCTTTGTAATATATAGAATACATGACATATTATGTACATTAATGATGTGTATTATAAACATAATAATTACTTGAATTACTTTATTTTTATGTAAAGTGTCATGATTTAAAGAACATATAGTAACAACTATAATACTTCTAATACATTATATTTAGATCCAGCCGTTATGAAGATATTACATTAACATATATATATATATGTATTAAAATCCATAAGATGGAGTGTCAAATAAAATTAATGACCACACCCAAGGACATGTATCAGGTTTTAAATAATATAATAAATAAATTTTAATCCTAAATAATTTTGTATAAGTACAATGTGTGTGAAGATGATCTACACGGTGTGTACATCTATCACCATTTATCTGATGTACATGCCTAGGGACTGGATGTGTAAATTATAGCATTAAAAATGGAGTACATGGTGTGTCCAATGGGATATTCACCCTATGATCTCCGAATTACATGGTCACATGTCAGGTTGGCCATGTATGGTAATACACGACCTGTATATGACTCAAAGGGACTACACACCTTATATGTGGGATATAGTACTTGTACTGTAGTTGACAGTGAAACTCCCAGGCCTAATAAAGACATGGTTCATAGCATTTATTATACCACATGTAATCAATGCGAATGTTTTAAATTAATTTCCGAATTAATTCTTGATGTATTGACCAGAAGTACATGAAGTGTAATTCCAATTACATAGCATGTACTCATATGTTATCTAACCTGAATACATGACACTTATTGATTTTATCTTAAATTTTATTTCATTCATTACATTAATAATATCTATTAGATATATAGAAAACTATAGAGGAAGGAATAGATCCCATAAGTAATATTAAATGAATGATTAAAATTGAATTGAAAAACTAATTATAATTCAATAATACCAAATATATTAAAAAAATTATAAATATTAATGTGACCCCGTTGATACCACTTTAAGGATCCAGGCATTATGGTAGTATGAGATTGGTGGGGCACAAAATTTCTTTTTTCCATGTTCAATAATGAATCTTTGATCAATATGAGGATAAATGACGTGTTAAATGGAAATGAATAAAAAAAGACAGACAACATGAATTGTGCTAGAACTATAGAGAGAACATCATCCCATATAATATATAATTATATTAATTAATTATGAATTACCTTGATGGAATTCATTCTTTATTGATGGATCAGAATATATATATATATATGATGCAACATCATTTCATTGTACGAATCAAGTGCAGAATCCATCTAACACTGATCCACACATATTCTAAAAATCCTCATACATCACGAAAGGAATCTCTGGGTGCTACCACAATAGATCCTTTTGATTGTGTCATATGACTTTGATTGCTAAAATAATTGCTTCAAAATATTTCACCTTTATTTAGTGGAATAATATTTCTATTATTTCTTCAGAGTGATCACGGAGAATATGGATATCAAGGGCCTGAGTGAAATCTCTAATTCTGTTGTGCCCTTCCCATAAAATTGAATTTTTCTCACATTAGAATATGAAATAATTGCATTTATATATCGCTATGGTTAAGATAAGTTTTTTTCAACAATTTCCATAATAATTTATTTAATTATGGGAAAACAACTTGTTAAACAAATATATTATTAATATTATTTTGGAACAGGTGATTAACTTGGAAATAAAAATAAAATATTATTTAATGAAATAATATTCATTATTTATTATTTTATCACTGGACACAAAATCTAAACCTATCATTCCTCCATAATATTTTTTTGGACAATGAATAATGTACATTTATTTATTAAATAAATTTCACTACATTTTTCTTCAACAAATACATAAATATTATGTACATTTAATAACAAATAAATATATGTTAATTATTCCACTGACATTATATTCTCTCAAATATGTTTCAATGAAATGAATGTGATCATGAAACCCAAATAATTATTTAACCACATTCATGATTGATATTAATACCACTAGTTGAATAATAAATAATAATATAATACTTAATTGATAATCAAGATATACTTAGTATGTGACCCTCTAAGCTTCTTTCTTAGTGAAATTATACGAAGAATTCAAAAGTGCATGGATAGATTCTTGGAAAACACCAAAGAAGCCATTGGTAATGAATTTAATGATGAAATGACATAATATCAAATGAAAACACGTACAGTGTAATGTCATACATTTATCAGAATTTTCGAAATCAATCAGGTTGCAAGTCAGTGTAATCAACCTATGTGCTCAACATCTCTTTCATTAACTTTATAGAAATAGAAATTTCCTATAGAACACCATGGAAATGTTTTTATTTAGGATGTATCATTTATATAAATGGACCTAGAAATTACCTTCATTTAATTTACAGAAGGGATAAATCCTTTCTTTCATTATTCATTAATGTAATATTACTCGTGATGCACCCAATATATCTTACCACACTTAGAATATTCAGCTTCATGTTTTTTATAAATATACCAATGTATGAGACACATAATAATAATTAATAAAACTATTAATGTATAAGGAACAATAAACATGACTGAAGATAGGAACATCGAAGGACACACATATTAATGTTGATTTTGTACTAGTGGGCCCCATTTTATAATATTCTGCTATATATTATCAAGGGCCTACAACATATGAAGGTGCCTAAAATTCCAATTAATATTCTACCCTAATATCATATATAATATTTTTCAGTCAAATTATATAATCTAGATATAGAACATATATTTATGAATAGTTTCATAGCACTTTTGAGATCTCATCATAGTAGGGGAACTGTTACGAACATTAAGTGAAACAACCACTCTATGGACATTATCACGTACTATTTTTCATTGAAGAACAATATTGATGTGATAGTAAATTTATTTATTCAAAAATATTAATGAATGTTATCATAATGTAAATAGATATAGGTTCTATGGAACCAACTCCAACACATATTTGGTTAAATTGAAAAACATAAAACTATATATACATCATAATTTCAAATATAATATATTATTCTTATAGTTTTGTAAACATAAATTATTATATTTTAGAAAATATATTCCTTAAAAAATATTTATTGTGTATTAAAATTAATAGTTTTTAATACAATAATATGTTTATCAAATTTTAAAATTATTAATTTTGATTAGGTGGCATCCGATATTTTTTTATCAAAATTCGGAATCAATGATATATTTGGTTATGAAAATAAAATTTCTAACATCATCATAATTTTAACATCTATAAAATTATATAGTAGATAGAATATTTTAAATAAATATAATATGTACCAATATTACTATAATATGTGATAATTTATGGAAAAAAAATGTTTCCTAACTTTTGGATGATTAAAAATGGTAAATAGGTTTTTTATGTTTTTGGATGAATATTGTGAGATTATTTTGAGAATTATTAATTATAATAATTCATCTAAAAATTTTGAATTAACAAACATTTGTTTTCCTTCACATCAATAAATTTAAAGACACATCATAAAATAAAAAAGATATAAAATAATATTCATTGTATATCATGATGTGTTTGTTTCATTAGTGAATAAATTTTCAAAAAAGATATTCAGAAAATATATGCCCTGTTATTTCATGTATAATTGTGTTTATTTTTTAAAAAATATTGTTTTTTGTGTTGTTGATGTTACAGAAATGTATGTTCACTTCCTTTATTAATATTTAATTTACTAAATTAATTATTATCTAATACTATTATATACTAATTTTGGATTTTTTTATTATACCACATTTATCGTTATAGAATAGAGATGAAATATCATTAAATAACATGGGTGGTTTTAATTTTATTAATAGGAAGAAAAATCGTTTTTATCTTGTATAGATATCAACTATGTAATCTATATAGTTATTTCAATTGACAAATCAAGATTTTATATATAAAAATATATCAATATTATCTAGTATTATAGGTCCAAACTTTGAGGAATAAAAAATATGATAAAAATATAATTTTATCTCTTTTAGTCATTTTGTTCCAATACGAACACATATATTCACTTAATCATAGTTACATAACATTTCAACATGTCATGTCCTCTACATATATGGTATAAAACCTATATTGGTAATTGATCGACTATATGTAAACTCATTCTAAACATGGGAAAATATATATGTCTTTCACATATTATATGGAGTAAAATTCATTTGGAAGTTAATAATTATAATTAGGATTTGATTATGTCTTAAAACAAAAAAAATTGAAAATATAGTCTTAACATTGACTGAAACATCAACCATAACAATGATTTTTTTTGAAATTAATGACCTATAAAGAACATATATGTACATTATTATTCCCAATATTGATTTTTTTGAATATTAAAAAATAATTTTTACATAATGATTTTTCTTCTACGTGACATAGCATGTTTTAACATTCTAAGTGTCATTTTCACTCTTCATGGTCAAAATAGATCCCTGATTTGATGAGAACCAAGATGTTCATGAATTATATTATTATATATTATATACATATATATGAAATATTTTTTTTGGTGAAAATGGTATAGGATATTAGTGGAGGGACTCAAAGGATTTTGAGGAATCTTCTCAAGGTGTACTCCCATTGTAATTTCTAGTGTGGTAAATTATTAGAATGAGGCCTTATTATAACCCCTAAAAAATATAAAAGATGAAAAATTGTATTAAAAGTTAGAAATGAAAAAAAAGCTTAGATGATAATATTATCACCTGATACTTTACAATATATATCTTTTTATATGAATTCAATGTGTTTAATAGCTTGTGGTACATTCAATAGTGGGATTAAAAAATGTATATATTTTTAAAATATTATAATTTATTATGATATTTTTCACCATGAAATTAAAATAGATAATATTAATAGTACTTTCCCAATTATGAATAATATGGTTACATATTTAATAAAATAAAAATAAGATTCATTTAATAGGAAAAAAAATGTTTTATGGAAATTAATATTTTTTTCTAAAAGATAGTTTAGTGATGCTGTGTAATGAAAAAAAATAATTTTTAACAATTTTCTAAAATTTATTTGAATAATTGGTTATAATTTTGGAATTCATAATTTCAATATTAACTGATAGCGAGTTTTTTATTTTTCATGAATGTTTTGTATGTAGATAAATGTAACGTCCCAGATCTAGGTGCCACACAACATGTTCCCTAGACCCAGTTGGTCACATGATCTCAAGCACATTTCCCCAAGTGATAGAGGCTTTCAACTAGCAGTGAGGGATCAGGTCTGATTGTGGGGTAAAAATTCCCTCATTAGTCAAAGTGTAGCGTAGTGGAATATAAAAATAACATACTACAACAGCGGAAGAAATAACCATACACAAATTTTTAATGAACAACTACATTAAAAGATAACCGATAATCATATAGATAATGATGCAACATGTATATATTTCTATGAAAACAGCTAGAACATGTTACACAATAGTACAATATGATAAAATTGAATGTACAGGTACAACAGATTATAACAGAATAGTCATTAGAATCGCGAGCCTATGAATGGTCCCATGCTCCCATACTCCTCAAAAACAATCAAGTACCATTATAGGGACCCTTTAAATTATCCACACCTAAAGTACCATAGTCTGTTTGGGCCAAAGACATGACCCAAATAAGGTGTGAGAAATAAATCCCAATAGGCACCCACCAATAGCCCGTTCCCAACTGACAGTGTAAATTTGCAACAACAGTGTGCAGTAGTAAATGCAATAAAACAATAAGTACTCAAAAGTAACTAACTTTACAAGATATATTTCCATTATTAATTTTCATTTAATAATTCATTGTAAGAAAATCACCATAGTGAATTTCCCATGTAAACAGTCAGTGTCCTCCAACACTCAAAACCTTACCCTCAGGTAATCAGAATCGTAAACCACATGTAATTTTCCTCAGGCATAACAGATATTTCTGTCCGGTGTACGAAGTTTCCCCCTCAAGAACATAGTCTATTTACCTCGGGAACAAAATTAGTTTCCCTTATGCTAAAATAACCACTTCCCTCAGGCTAAAGGAAACACTGCCCTCAGGAAAAGTAAAGCACTGCCCTCAGGAAAAACAGGTAACAGGGCCATGCCCTACAAATTTAAAAGAAATTTTATATAAAACTTCTATTAAAGAAATTCAATAATCATTATTACAATGGCATCCCTCCGGTATCCTGGAGAAACATCTAAATAGAGGAATGCACCCCCGAGGTGGTCCTGGATCCAAGAAGTGTTCCCAAATAGCTGTTTATTATCACATTTAATTACTTATACAATTATAGGAATTTCTAAACAACCAAGGCCTTAGCCACATGACATGCCAACATGGGTTCATAGCTCAACAGTATACAAAAAACGCACAAAAGTTGGAATTTAAACACTAATCCACCTACCTCGATCGCCCCTGATCGGTATACGCGAATGACGCTCCTCGAATCTTCCAGTGATGATGTAGATCTAAGGTAAAAGAAAACCCGGTCAATCGCAAATAACTACACCTCGGGAAAGAATAGGTAAGAATAGATTTAGGAGAAGTAATTACTTACCAGCATGATTCCAACGAGATCGACGGAGGCGGAATCAGATTTCTGGTGCTTGCTCAGGTGATCTCCAAAGGTCCGACCATCTCTCCCATGCCATCCTCCGGTTCTATGAAAAATTGAGAACAGGGGAGGCTACATCCCATTTTAAGAAAAAAAACAAACTACACGGCATGTAATATTGACTAGAGGGCATGTACTTTTCACATTTAACAGTTCCTCTGGAGGGTACCTTTCCCACCACCGCTCTGTTCATCCATCGACATGAGTACACTTCGTGTATTCCTGATTACATGGCGTGTACTGTCGCTCAACTTGCGGCTGCTTCCACCGCATTACTATTCACCATCCGACATACTACAGGACATGTAAATACTGACTACACAGTGTGTAGTTAATTTTAAATATTTCATGGATGACAGGGCTACATGGCCTATGTACTTATCCCACAAGGCCAAAGTACATGGCATGTGGAAAAGTACACAGCGTGTAACCACAAAATTTGGGATTTCCACCCATTTTCTTTATTTTCTCAAAAACACTTAAGGAAATATGAAAAAAGAAACCCGTACATCAAGAATAAGAATAGGGTTCTTACAAAATTCTCCCCATAAAGAAATTCATCCCCGAAATGCCCTTCCAAGGGTGGTGAAGACAAATCTCAGAACAACTCTGGACACTGAGCAAATACATCAGTCTCACGCTCCCGGGTTTCACCCTGCACTCGTACATGATTCTATAGCACCCGTACAAGAGGAATTGACCGGACTCGGAGAACCATCGGGCTTCTATCCACGATACGAATCGGATGATCTGCAAAGTATGCATCTCTATGAAGCTCAACTTCCTATAATTAAAAGACTTGAGATGGGTCTGAATGATAGCGGCATAACTGAGATACATGGAAGACGTCGTGCATGGCCTGATACGTCTGTGGTAACTGCAACCGATAGGAAACCATCCCGACTCTCTCTAGAATCTCAAATGGCCCCACCTACCTCAGTGAATGTTTACCCTGTCTCCTAAACCTCCTGTGTCCCAACCTCCCTGAAACACGTAAGAAAACCTGATCCCCAACCACGAATTATAAGGATCATCTTCAGCGATCATCATAAGATTTATAACGTGACTGTGCAGTATCCATCCCGTTCTAAATCAACTAGAACTACTCAAAAGTCTCTTTCATGAGACATGACCCCAGTAAAGCTTCCTCACCTGCCTCAAACCAGTACAAGGGTGATCAGAATGGCCTGCCATATAAATCTTCGTAAGGTTCCATCTCAATAGTTTCCTCAAATCTATTATTATAGGTAAACTTGAACAGGGGTATATGATTCCCCCAAGACCCCCCAATGTCTAGGACGCATGCACGCAACATGTCCTCTATCACCTGTATCATATGCTCCGATTGACCCTCAGTCTGTGGGTGGTAGGCTGTGCTCAGAAGCACCTATGTACCCTATGACCTCTGAAACCTCTTCCTAAAACGAGGCATAAAATGAGTGTCCCTATCTGGAAAGTTAGAATGAGGAACCCCATGAAGATGTACGACCTCTCAGATATAAAACTTTCCAATCTCGACAACACCGAATGTCTCCTTGATCCGAAAAAAGTGAGCTAACTTTGTGAGTATGTCAACAGAAACCCACACGACATCATTACCTTGAGGTGACCTTGGCAACCTAGTCAGGGAGTCCATCATGACATCATCCCATTTACACTCCAGAATGTGTATCTTCTGTAACAGTCTGGTTTTCCTCTGATGCTCCGCCTTCACCTGGTGACAGGTGAAACATATCATAACAAAACAAGCTACCTCTCTCTTCAAACCCAGCCACCAATACTGGTGTCTCAAGTCACGATACATCTTGGTAAATCTAGCATGCAAAACCCAAGATGAAGCCTGAAACTCCCGCATTAGCTCCTCGCGTATAACCCCTAGAACCCACACTCGTCCATGGAAATGTATAATTTCGTCATCTCATATCGTCCAACTAGAAGGAGGGTTCTCACTTTCCACCGAATCATGTAGAAAAAGTCCTTCTGAATCAGATAGTTGTCTTAACCTCACTCTATTTTGGATGGTAGAAGTCACATATAAGGAAGAAAGAGAGGTTTTCCCCTGACAATTGTGCACCTCCAAATGTATCTCAGAGAATAAATCCACGAGCTTCCACTCACAACTGGCCTCTTGCACTTCCATTATCTGATTCCTACCGCTCCATGCATCAGCTACTACATTACCATTATCATGTTTATAGGCGAGATCAAAGTCGATGGACTGAAGGTATTCGACCGACGTTCTCTATATCAGGCTCAAGTCCTAAAGAGTAATGAAAAAATTGAGACTTCTGTGGTCTTTGAAAAAAAATGCTCTCCCAAGAGATAATTTCTCCAACAACACAACACATGAACAAATACAGCCAACTCGAGATCATGCGTCAGGTAATTCCTCTCATGTGGCCTCAACTGTCGAGAACTGTACACAACAACTCGATCGAATTGAATCAACACTACTCCCGGCCCAATACCTGATGCATCATAGTAAACTGTATATGTCTTCCTTTTCTCTAGGAGTATCATGATTGGTGCTGATGTCAACCATCCCTTCAGTTCCTAAAAGGTTGTCTCACAAGATTTTGACCAAATGAACATCAACCCCTTATTAGTCAAACCCATCAACTACGATGCTAAGCAGGAGAAGTCCTAGACGAAGCGTCTGTAGTAACCAGCCAGCCCCAAGAAACTCCGTATCTCAAACATGTTCTTAGGCTTCTGCCAGGAAACAACAACTCTCATCTTCTCTGGGTCTACTAAAACTCCTGCCTCTAAGATGATATGACCTTGGATGTGAATCCAGTACATCCAAAAGTGGCACTTTGAGAGCTTAGCATATAGATGATGCGATCTCAGTGTACACAGTATGATTTGAATATGGATGGCATGGTCTTGTTGAGTGTGAGAGTTCACTATGATGTCTTCCACGAATACTACCACAAAAGAATCCAGATTAGATTGGAACACACGATTAATCAGATCCATGAAAACTGCTGGCACATTCGGGATTCCGAACGGCATAACCAAGTACTTGTATAGACCATATCTGCTCCGAAAGGTGGTAAGTGGTATGTCTGATAGTCTCATGCACAGCTGATGATATCCTGATCTCAATTCAATCTTCGAGAACACTCATGCTCTATGAAGTTGATCAAAAAGATCATCAATCCTTTGCAAAGGATATCGGTTCTTGAACGTTAGCTTATTCAAATTCCAATAATACACACAGAGTATGAGGGTATTGTCTGCCTTCTTAGAAAACAGGATAGGCGAACCCCAAGAAAAAGTATTGTGCCCAATGAAACCCTTTTCCTGAAACTCCTCTAACTGCCTCTTGAGCTCATACAACTCTGGTGTAGCCATCCTATTAGGAGGAATGGACACCGATGATGCTCCTGGAACAATCTCAATACGAAATCCACCTCACACTACGGAGGTAGACCAGAAAAGTCATCCCGGAAGACATCCCTGAAACGATCAACCACTGGAGGGAAATCTTTTTGACAAGTCCTCGGAACATCCAGATATAAACTCGCAATCTGGGCTGTGACTCCACCTCACCCACAATGCTTTGGTCCAACTCGACTCACCTGAACAACCCACTCGCCCTTATATAGAAACTCTCAGCCCTCTGGTGACTTGAAACACACCCGGTGATGATAGTTTTCTACAAAGGCTCAAAAGGGAACCAACCAGTCCATCCCGAGAATGACATCATAATATATCATCTCTAATACATTGAGGTCCCATAGAATGTGACACCCACTAAACTCAATGAGCCAACTCTTGCACTGATGCACACATGTCGATCTTATTCCCAACAGAGTGTCTAGCGTCATAAAATCCGAAGATGAAGAAATATAGAGCCCATGTCTCTCCACAACAAGCATAGATATAAAGTAATGTGTAGCACATGTATCAAAAATTATAGAAGATTAGATAGAATCTACTAGAATAGTACCTCTGACAGTATAAGGTCTGGGATCCTGCTCCTACTAGGTCTGTTGCACTGCATATGGCTACCCTGTTCTATGGCCCTAGGACACAGCCTGGCTACCCTGAGCTGTCCTGCCCTACTACCTTTGAGATCCTGCTGTCTGGATACCATGGACATGACTACCATCTCTTCTTCTATGCCCTGATGTATACTAGTTTCCTGACTGGTAAGAAGCTGCTGGTCCCGCTCCTGCACAAGTAGTCTTCATAGTACCCTTCTCACTAGCCACTGTTAGAAACGCCCTGCAAAAGTGTTGTAGAAGACCTATCTTGCCGCATGCTCGACACTATACTGGGTCACATGGATACTACGGTCTCTTGATCCCCTCTTTACCACACTGGTAGCACACGAATTGACCACCTGAAACATTCCTCTTGCTGGTACTGCCACCGTGAAAGAAGTTCGTCAGTATCTTCCTCTTTCCGGTGGAAATAGTACTTGAAAATGGCGTCGAACCGCCCTGGCCTACACCACTAGGTTCCCACTGGTTCCTCTCTATAATCAGTGCCTAGTTCACAATATCATGTATTTTAGTGCACCGGAAAAAAATTCACCAGTGCTCAGATGTCATACCGAAGACCATCCTCAAAAAGTCCTGCCCTAAACATCTCATCACCCACCTGAAAAGGTGTGAAACACTGATGATTGGTGAAGTGAGAAGAATAATCCATCACCGACATAGTTCCCTACTGCAGGTTCATGAAATCTCGAGCTCGATCTGCCTGAAATGTCTCTGGGAATATGAATTCATATATGCTTTTCTGAAAATCCTCCCTTGCCATGTCTCTGTGATGCTCTGTATGAGTTGTAACATCCCACCACCTCTTGGAAGAATCACGCATCTTGTATGTCGCGAGATTGACCTTCCACCCTGGAGGGGTCTCAAGATGCTCGAAAAAAAAGTCTGCATAGAATCCATCCAAGACACAGCAGCTTCTGATCCTCCATCCCCAGAAAACGTAGGCTGATACTACTGTTGGATGATACGAGTCACATCAGCCATAGATGTTCCTGCCGGCAGTGCTCCCTGAAAGGTCTGCGTGACTGTATGAAGCCTTCACGGAACAATGCATCTGTGCCTGTGTCTGATATAATGGCTGGCACCCCATCTGGCTCTGGTGGAGGATCCACTGGTAGCTCATGGCCCACCATATCTGTAGTATAATCATTTCCGCTCTCTTGGCGAACAACACGTGGGCATCTCAGCGACATGACTCTAAAAGGTCAAACACACACCTTAGATCAGGATTATCAAAGAATGAAAAATGAGGGGACAAAAAAGGGAATCAGAGGAATAAGGCATTCATGATTTTCAAAACAAGACTACACGGCGTGTATACTGACTACACGGCATGTACCTGACTTTTCTTCCACTACTCGGGTCCTTCTACTCGGCTTTGCCACACGTCTCCCGTTTGAACAAGACTACACGACATGAATGTTACCTACACATCATGTAAGGTTTAATTTTTCCAACAGCCTGTGTCGTTCATGACACGGTCGACTACTCGGCTAATACTACACATCGTGTCACACCCACACATGGAGGGTACACCACCTCGTCTTCCCAACCACATGGCTAAGTCCACACGTTCTCCCACCAGTAAGGACTACACGGAGTGTCTCACAAGTACACGGCGTGTTCAAGATGAGATAATACCGACCCATGTTTGTTAGCTACATGGCCGGGTCCCAGGTTAGACTACATGGCGTGTTCCACATTGGACACTGCATGTATGTCTTAAGGTCTCCTCCATCCGTGTTATTAGTTAAATGGGCAGACTCCGAGTTAACACTACATAGTGTGTACATTCAGTACACAACATGTTTTACCCAAGCATTTCCCTTCCTTGTTTCCCCGCCCACACAGTAAATGACACGAGAAGAGACTACATGACATGTACTGAGGGTACAGAGCATGAACTTAAAAAGTTTTATTTTCATACCGAACAGAAGATCACACGACGTGTGTCCGAGGAACTACATGGCATATATCCAGGGGTTTCCGGACATTAAACCTCTGAAACTACTCCGGAACCCAGAAAATACTGAAAAACAACACCTAAGTGCCATATTCCGATCCACGAGGGCCCATACTCCCCATGAATCAATGTTTTCCATCTTATACATGTTATTAATACGGTAAATAACCAATGATCCACCAAATTCTCGTCAATGAGGGATCATACTCATCAACAACCAAATATTGTAATTCAATCTATCAAGGCCTCACACAAAATATACCCTATCACATAGCATGTATTTATCAGAGCAGCTATCAGAACAACATGCTTTTTATAGCACAACAACTATCACAACAACATGCAAGTTCTACTACGCCTACATGACATAGAACTATGCATGTCATGTGATTCCTAGAATGTTCCTGAATGATGCATGATATGGAATACCCTCATCTCATCAGTTTGAAACTAAATCGAAATAATGGTTAAAATATAAACAACACTATCACAATTGCATCACCCAACCGTGAAAATAAAATCAACTGTAAAATTTTGCAATATAAGAAAATTGCAATAACCAAGGAAGACTGGATTTTCCCTGTACACGGGTTAGCTACCCTTGGGCACAACTTATTACCAACCACCATTTCTGTACTATCCCTGACTAAGGTTCGAAATAGTATGTCAATTAAAAGAACCCCTCTGATACAACTTTGTAACGTCCCGCATCTAGGTGCCACACAATGGGTGCCCCATACCTGGTTGGCCACATGACCTCAAGCGCATTTATGCAAACACCAGAGGCTGCCGACTAGCAGTGAGGGCCCATGTTTGATAGTGTGGAAACAATTACCTCGTTCTTCAAAGTGTAGCACAGTGGAAAAGATAAATAAAATACAACAAAAGAGGAAGCAATAACCATACACAATTATTTGTAATGAAAAAATTCATTAAAAGATAACCAACAGACATATAGATTATGATGAAAGAGGTCTCTAGTTTTAAGGAAATAGCTAGAACATGTTACACAACAGTACAATATGATACAATAAAAATTAATGGTACAACAGAACAAAATAGAATAGCCGGTAGCATCACGATCCTAAGATCGTTCCCATGCCCCCCTACTCCTCACCAACAATCAAGTACCTGTATAGGGACCCTTTCCCTTATCCACACATGTAGAAACATAGTCTATTTGTGCCGAAGACATGACCCAAAAAGTGTGTGAGAAATAAATCCCAGTAGGCACCCACCAAAGGCCCGTGCCCAACTGAAAGTGTAAATGTGAAACAACTGTGTGCAATAGTAAATGCAATAAACTAAGTAGTAATCAAATTTAACTAACTTTTCCATTTATATATTCGTTCTCAATATTCATTTAATCATTCAATATATGGAAATCACCATAGAGAATTTCCTATGTAAACAGTTAGTGTCCTCAGAAACGCAAACCCTTACCCTTCAGTAATCTAAATCGTAACCCACAGGTAATTTCCCTCAGGAATAATATATATTTCCCTCAAGAGTACGAAGTGTTTCCCTCAAGCACATACTCTCTTGTCCCCAGGAACGAAATAAGTTTCCCTCAGGCTAAAATAGCCACTGCCCCCAGGACAAATGAAAGACTGCCCTCAGGCTATGTAAAGAAATGCCCTCAGGCTAAACAAGCAACTGGGCCATGCCCAACATATTAACAAAAAATTTTATATAAAAATTTTCTCAAGGAAATTAAATAATCATTATTACAATTGCATACCCTTGGATATCCTGACCCAATGACTAACTAGAGAAATGAACCCCCGAGGTGGTCCTGGATCCAAGCAACGATCGGAAACAGAAGTTTATTATCACAATTAATTACCTATACAATTCCATGTATTTCAAAACAGCCAAGGCCTCAGCCACACGAAACCCCAACATGGGTTCGTAGTTCAACGGTATAAAAAAACGCACAATAGTTGGAATTTAAACCCTAAGGCACCTTCCTCGATTGCCCCTGATTGGTATACGCAAATGGATCTACTCAAATCATCCATGGACGACGTAGATTTGAGGTAAAAGAAAACCCGTTCAAACGCCAATAACTTCCCCCCAGGAGAGAATTGGTGAGAATTACTTAAGGATAAGAAAGGGCTTACACGCGCGATTCCAACGAGATTGATAGAGGCAGAATCAGATTCCCGTTTCTCACTTAGGTGATCTCTAATGGTCCGGCCGTCTCTCCCAATCCCTCCTCCGGTTCAAAGAAAAAACTATGAACAGGGGCGACTACTGCCCATTTTAGAAAAAAACTACACATCGTGTACTATTGACTACACGGCGTGAACTTTTCACATTTAATTGTTCCTATGGCGGCTACGTTTCCCACCGCCACACTGTTCATCTATCGACATGAGTATCTGGAGTGTATTTCGGATTAAACGAAGTGTACTATAGCTCAGCTGGAGGATACTTCCACCGCCTTACTATTTACCTACTGACTGAGTACACAGTGTGTTAATACCCACTACATGGTGTGTAGTTGGTTTTTACACCTTTCATCATTGATAGGGCTACACGGCCTGTGTACTCATCCCACACGAGAGAAGTACACGACGTCTGGAAAAGGAAACGGTGCGTACCCACAAAATTTGGTATTTTCCCCCCTTTTCCTTATCTTCTCAAAAACACTTAAGGAAAAAGGAAAATAAGAGAACCGTACCTCATGAATAAGAACTGGGTTTTTATTATAAATGCTGAAAATACTGAATTTTAATTGAAAGCAACATTTTCCTTTAAGTTATTTGTAATGATTAATTATTTTATAAATTGTTTTTAAAGTAAAATTTGTTAAAAAATATATAAATTAATACAATTTATGTTATTAGTACCATTCTTATGTTACATTTTTATAGAAAAAATAGAAAACTATTTAATATTTTCTCTTTGAAAACTGCCATTGTCATCACGACTACGAGGTTAATTTGAAATTAAAAATTTCCATTTATTTGAGTATAAATTGGATTAATATATTACATATTTTTAAAAATAATATTTTATATTATCTAATATGTTCAACTAAAATTTTGAAAAAAAAAAGAATCGTGAAAAAGTTAAAATAATTTACCACGGGCATGGTACAAATGGAATTACTACGATGTTAAAATTAGAATATAATTGTTAATATGACCAAAATATTTTTACAACACCCATTGTATGGACATGATTATATCATTATATCCATATAAACTATATTTATATTTTTCTGGTACACCATTCAAATATTTTGAACTATATAATATGTTATGAAAAGAAAAAGAAAAAAAGTAATCTTCCTAGATTTTAATATATATAAGGATTTCGGATAAGGGATAAACATATGTTTGGAATAAATATATAATTTAATGATAAATACAGTTTTTTATCATTAATTTTTTATGTTTTTTATATGAAATTATATGATCATATTTTTAGTAAACAATAACTCAATTATTTTTTAGTAAATAGAAAAATAAAATAAATGATACTACATTTATTAAATGTGATATTAATTAAACAATTATTATTCCAAATTAATCTTTTAAATAAAAATATCATGTTATAATGGTTTGAAAATAATAAATTATAATTATATAATTGTATTCATATATATTATTTTCTAAATGAATATGGTATAAAATGACATTAATTTTACTTTATAATAAAATATATATTTGATAAATGATTTAAATTTACTTAAAATAATATCTTCTACTAAGTGTTTTTTAGATTTTCCTAAATATAAACTAAATAACATTCATGGTTTTATTATTTTTTAATGAAATTATTCAGCCAAAAATTGTAAAAACTCTATTAGCGTGGTTATTGTTAAAACAATGTTCTTACGCATTTTCATGCACTTATTATACAATTAATTTTCCACACACAATGATATTTATTTAAAAATTTGTATTAACTATTTTAAATCAATATTTATAAGTTATATAATAATTATATTTTCATTTTAGACTTAATGGATAAATTACCTAGGCTAATAAAAATAACTAAGGTGGGGAAAATTAAAATGTTAAAAGTGTGTAAAACAAATAAGGATAAGTAATTACATGAATAAACCATGTTTTACTATGGATGTGGTTTTCATAGATTCTATAATATATCATCTAAATTATTTACCAATATTGGAGCCACCTGAATTGAGAGGGAAACAATCTTATTTAATACATTTGTGTATTTGCAAAAATTCCACTCCTCAATTGTAAACGCACACTCACTCCCCTCACTTTGTCACACCTCCAAATCCATTTCGATTTTCCAAAACATTTCCAAATAACATTAATCATTTCCTAATATAATACTATAATACAAATATTTGGTATTCAAAAAACCTATGATGGATTTTGTGTAATCATATGGATGATACCAAAAGAACATATATTGTTTTTTAATTGACATTTTAATTTTATTTCTTCCATCACCACCATAAATTATTATTAAACCATGATATTATAATAATAATTGTATATTACATATAATGATTTTTATTTGTATTTATGGAATGAACTTCATCATACATAACTTATATAAAAGGGTTTAACAAATTATCATTCATGGGTATGGGAGACTACCACCTCACAAACTGATGTAATTCATTTTCAATTACCACATCTCATGGTGGGTTGTTATATTGAATATAAATTAAATAAATGGGTTTTTATCATTATTATTCATATTTTTTCATTATATGTTATCTACATTTTTTAACTATTCATTTTTAGGGGATTCAATAATACCGCTCGTGTGTATGGCTTACTATCACCTCGTGAAGTGATGCTATTAATTTATCACTAACATTTTATATAGTTGATGATAATGATAAATTTAGTGATTATATTTGAATTAAATGATGTAATTTGATATCCATAACATATTTTTCATTATTAAAATATAATATTTTATTTCCATTCTTACACTTTTAACTCAGTGAAAGATGAAGACATTTTACTTGTACATATGGACAACTGACATCACGAAGTGATGAACCTATATTTTCATCATCTATCACATTGATTATATATATAAGTACATTTTATTAAATAATATCATATTTCATATTTTATTATCATTTTGGAATGCTAATATATTATGTACCTCCATTCTATAATGACAACTGAAAACTAAAAACGTTACTCATGCGTACGTACAACCTACCATCTCCACAAATGTAACATAGCTCATTTTTCTTGAATATTACTAATGAATTATTTTAAATATATAATATATACATAAATTTGATGAATATTTCATGATTATTATTTTGTATTCATTTAAATAATTATATCTTTAAGCATATTTTTCATACGAATACATTTTTTACACATTAGCCTAATATCATCAATACAAGTGACGTAAAAATAACTGATTATGTCGGTATAAATAAAATGAAATTAGTGTTATAATATGAATAATAATTTTCAAACATTTGATTATAAAATTAAATAATTCATGTATGTTTATTATTCATGAATATAAAGAACGTACCTGATGATTAAGAACTAATGTGAGCGATTCCCAATTCACTTCAACTTATTTGAGACAAATTTCACATTCAACAATTATTTTAATTATGTTGTGAATATAATTACCATTTTAAATGTAATGTCATGAATTTATTAATCTTCATGGTATGTAAGTTTCATTTAATTTCATTTTTTATGACGCTTATGATTTATATGTTACAGAAGTCATAAGAGTTAAATTCCAACGTCAACATTATTTGGATAGTTTATATTTACAACTCCGTTGGGGGGAATTATATGATATTTATAAGTCATAATAAATTTATTTTATTTCACTTTTCTTATTCATGCAAATATTTATTTACAGTTCAATTTTTTTACTCTGTTGTACTTAATGAATTAAAGAAATGCATTAATGAATAATTAACATCATTTTTCTATTCGATTAAAAATCCATTTTCTATCAAAACCCAAATTTTTAAAATGTAAATCAAATTTTTTTAAACCATTTGAAAAATTATTTATTGAATAAAATTATACCCATTTTTTAATTTTTTTAATGTAATCTTCATATCATTTACAGAACATAGCCCAAGTGGATTTTAATATAAAAGTAAAAGGAATCATTGTGTTAACATGTACAACATAAATTTAATTTATTTGCATCCTGAACAATAAAATGTTTTAAATATTCCACAACAAGAATCAATTTATTTTTCAAATAAAAATATTTTCCAAATTTTTTAATGATATTTTAGTTTTAAAATTTGATTTCAAAAATGATATGTCATTTTATCCCGGAATTTTTATAATTTTGTTTTTATTTTATTTATTTTCATCAATGACATAAACAATTTACTGAACATTCAATTCACATAGGTTTTGATATATTTATATAATAATTATTAATGTTTTGGAATTATTATGAAAAATTTGACCAGGGTTGTACACATTTGATAATGTTTATATTACTCTAGATTGTTTAGGATTATTTTTACTGATCTGGGTAATTGTTAACATTTTTTATTCTATTTTTTTCCAATATTATTGTTTATTTTGATTATATTTCCCTACTAATATATGAGGAATGAAATTTACTTTTTATGTGATGGGTGTGGCCTAGTATAGTCCCTCGATGCATCAGTTGGTCTATTGTAAAAAAATTGACTTGGTTTTCAGCGAGGACATACCCATTTTCTAGATGTATTGGTACAAGCATCGAAGACATTAGATTCCTCAAAATAATCATTTTCTATAATAGATGACTTGGAAAAAAACTATATGGTATGTCTTATATTTTCATCATTATTAATTCCATCATTATGTATTCCAGTTTTAATA
This sequence comes from Viscum album, assembly GCA_963277665.1. NCBI lineage: Eukaryota > Viridiplantae > Streptophyta > Magnoliopsida > Santalales > Viscaceae > Viscum > Viscum album. Next base: position 347,900,267 of record OY728152.1, on the reverse strand, counting down.
TTCCAAGTGATTATTCAATAAATTTTTACATCTTTGGTATTGTTTTCATGAAAATGTGATTGTTTATTTGGAATTTTTTTACTATCATTTATTCTTACCATATTGTGATCATGTTATAGATTAAATGGAATGTGTTTGATTTATTTACCATTACATATTGATTATGCTTTATCTATTTATAGACTCAATTGTACACATACCCTTACAAGGGTTTCGAGATTTCTCATTTCATCTTTTATACTTTAAATAGGTTAACAGGAATGGATTTGTGTTAGATATAAAGGGTTATGCTAATTGGAACAATGTTGCACTCAATGAAAATACAATTAGTAATCTATGTTTTCAATTTTAATAATTATTTCAATTATGTATCTATATAACCAACAATTCCAATCTATTTAGTCCGTAATGGTGTGATTCCTTGTATCTTTTTCTAATATAATTAATTAGACACCAACTGTTAGATATTATGGTTTGGTTCACTACAATTATTATCAAAGGAATTCCAGAAACAACCATCGGAACAAGATTAAGGAAACACATGTTAAGTGAAAACCCCTATGATATAATTTCAGGTAAAATATAGAATACATATTCATATGTTTTGGTAAGTAATAGAAATTTTTTTCTTGAAAATATATCCTTTAATGGATACTAAAAGTTGAAGTGGTTCATGAACCTATGTATATATGGGTAACAAATCTATAAAAAGTGCATTTTTCTAGACCTAATCATAACTTCGTACAAGAAAAAAATATTTTCCATACACATAGTTTGAAGCTCCTTAGGGATATTCTTAAGATATGTCACATTTTTATTACAAAAAATTATGAAGGATTTGAAAATTGAAATATCACAAAACTAATCATGTTTCTGATTGTGAGATTAGTTATACAACTGTTTTTCAATTTATATTAAGTATTTCTCCATATTCTGGATTAAAAATTTTATTTTATAATGGTATAATCTAATATATTGAATGCCATCATTTTGAAATGGGTCATAGCATAAGGATTCAGAACAGCATCAATGCATGTAATAAATAGAGTAATGTTGATGATTTATTTGAGGAGATTATACCAGAATTTTTTTAGGAATCTAGTCTTTCAAGAATTATCATTATACGAGGACATAATATCTTGTGATAAAAAGATATAGAAATAATAATCAAATAATTATCGCTTCAAATAGAATTTAGAGAATAAAAGGATGAAATATAAAAAAAATTATATGGGAATGAATGGAAATAAGGGTTTTCACACATGTTATGACCATCTAATGAACTACCTAAGTGCTTAATTAAAAGGAATTGATGTTCACTATATGTGTGGGAAGAAAGAACAATGCTCTTGTGACTAAAAGGGTATGTAAAAAAATTTTCAGTGTACACATATTTATTTATAAAGATATAGGTTACAATATTTTTAAATGTTTCACACATCAATGGAAAGTACCTAAATATATTCTAACGGATAATGTTTAGGATTATGTTATTACCAAGGATTATGTGTAATGATTAATGTGATTTTTATTTTGAATCATGAATTTTTCAAATTTAGTATTTATTCAATGATATCCATTTTATAATAATTTTGAAATTTATAATGATTGTACCATTGTACTTTTTCATTAAGGATTGGAATGTGTATATTTAATTGAACTGATAACCATGAAAATTGATTCTGTGGAGTTTTGAACATATTTTAAAAACATAATTATTTCAAAGTTAACCCTTAATATGTCACTAATGTTGAGATAATGAAAATAGGATAAATAAATTATTGGTATGTATAAATTAAATTAGATAGTAATTATTACATTGGTATTTATTACACATTTGTTCTTGATAATATGTTTTAGGATATCTTGGTTGTTGTTTAAAACATTTTTTTCATTTGGGAATAAATACAATAATCTGAGTTTTACAAATGGAATATTTATGGAAATCTGTTTTCAATATGGTTTTCTAATAAATCATTTAATTACCATGTTTTATGAGAATTAATGTTGAAGGTATCCACAAGTTTGGTAATTGAATATTATGAACTTCATCATGTTGTTTAACAGAATACTAATAAGTTCATTTTGTAAATTTAGTGACATTATTTCTAAATATATTAATATGAAACATTAGGTATTCACAAAGATAACAATATATGAAATATAATATGAATAATGTGAATGAGGTTTTAGAGAATAATGTATTACTTCATTATATAGAGATTTTTTCCATCTAGGATTAACTAGGCTATTTAGTTTTCATAATCATAACTAGATGTCAAATGAATGACTTATAATTTTTATATGTATATTATGATTCATTAAAATTGAATTTCAGTGCTTCCATAATTAAATAATAAATTTTTGGATATTAATTTCGTGGATTAAGCAATGAATTGAATTTGATTATTGTGCAACTAAAGGATTAAATTCTTCTTATGAAATAAAAATGATTCAAATAAGTATATACCCATATATTTTTATATAGTTAACTATATTAAAAAAATTATTAAAAGGATATTGAAACAAAATTTTAATCCTAGTTACATCATTATGGAAAAATCAAATAGTCTCTTAATTCATCACCAGTATATGATATTGTGGTTGTTAACTATATCTAGACCACCCACATTCTTGTAATCAATGCTCTAAATAACTATATATTAGTCCTTGGGAATTATTAATCCCATCAGTTCACTTCCCCAAAATGATCTCATTTTCCACCCATGTTATCCTTATTGTAAATATAGTTATGTGATTAATCAATATGACCTTCATAATTCAAATTATCTCTCCATAAAAATATTTTTTATTAACCTTTTGTATGATGTATGTTTTGAAAATATAATTGATCCAATATCAAATTATTTATTACTACGATCATGTTTCAGTTGAGCGGATGAAAATTATTTTAGGAAGGGAGAATTTAACACCCTTAAATTAAAAATCAATTAAAACTATATTCAATACCTAGTATGATACACATCACCAATCTTAGAATATAACAATTCATCTCATGGCTATGTGATATATTTATTTTTAAATGAATCCAATCACATTAGTTGTTTTTAATTATATAAACAATACATTTAAATGTAATTTGAAATATTATTAAAATAGTATTATATAATATTATTTTTATCACAAATAAATTTTAATAAATGTTAGGAGTATTAATAACTAAATCATTAAATTTTTTATACATATGGACTAGAGAAAAAATATGAGTCATTTAAAAAATTAAATTTTTTTATTGGAAACAATATTTTTTGTTTCTAATGTGTAGTTTAGTCATGATTTGTGAAAGTAAGTCTAAATAAATAATTTAAAAATTTCAAATATTTATTTGATAAATATAAAATTATTTTTTAAATAATATTATAGAAATTATCATTGGGAATTTTTTTTGGTTTTTCAAAAATAATTCATTTATTGATGAATGGTGAAAATACTAAATTTTAATTGAAAACAACCTTTTATTTTAAATTATTTATAATGATAAATAGCGTTTTAAATATTATTTAATGGGAATTGTTTTCATTTTATTTCCAATTAATAAAATTTATATCATTTTAATTATTTTCTTTTTTAATTTTGATATAAATACATTATTATATTTTTAATAGTTTCTCATTGAAAACCAACATTCTCATCAAGTATTAGAGATTAATATTATATTAAAAATTTCCACTTATTTTTTGTGAAATTTAAAAAATGGATTCTATAATTAGAATATTCTTATTTTATATTATCTACATAGGTCAATATAATATTTTTCCAAAATGAATATTGAAATCAAGTAATTTTTTTACCATTGTAAAAGTAAAAATGGATTACAAAGGGGTTTAAATAAGAATATATGTGTTTAAATGACATTTAAATTTGTCCAGATCCCTTTTATTGGGTATTTCTCTTCCACCGTCACATTATTATATATTTTTATTTGTTTTGGGTGCACTTTCAAATTAATTTTTCCTATAATAATTGTTATGTAAATAAAAGAAAAAAAATGAACCTTCCTTAATTTCAATATATATAAATATTATTGGATATGGATTAAAAAAAATATTTTTCCATTTATAAGTATTTTTTCTAGAAGATAGTGATTATTTTTTTCTAGAATAATTTTTTAATATTTAGAGACTAAATAATTAAATTAAATGATTAAATAACATTAACCCATTAATTATTTAGTTATTATAAACAATAAAATAAACTAATATAAAAATTCTAAAATAATGTAATTTAAAAGAAATATTCTATTAAACGAATTCTTTAGACACCAATAAAATTATATAATTTTTTTTAAAATAATCAAATTCAATTTTTTCATATTATCGATATTTTAATGTTCTAATTAAATTAATATTATAAAAATCGATATAATGTTATTTTAGAATAAATGATATTTTATTAAATGATATATTGTTATTTAAAATAAAATATTATAACCTTTTATTATTATATTTTTAAAAATATCAAATATGTTACATTTGGGGACAAATTTGTTTATATAATGACCATATTGACCAATAAATAACGAAATCATTATTAGTGTTGTATATGATAATAAGTTATTTTTTTGCAGGACATGCTCTTATTTTAAAATTAATTTTCCACAAACATGGTTTTTTAATTTTAAAAATAGGATTTCGTATTTATAAGGATTAGGTATTAATTATCCAATGGGGATCATTTAATTTTATTCTTAATCGATATAATACCTTGGATAATAAACTAGTTACCATGGGGGATATCAAAATAGTAAAAGTGAAAAAAAATTTAAAGGCAATGAATTTTTAATTTTAAACATGTGTTTTTAATGATAGAATATTATGTCAAACTTTTAATCTATCCCAAATATTATTAAACCATTTTTGGCTACATGAGGTTAGTGTGACCTTTTATTATTGAAAATTGTTTGGTCTTTTCAAAAATGACACTCCTCTGGAATTAAAAAAGGATACCCATTCCCAACAATTAATCACACCTACGAAGCATTTTGGATTGACCAAAAACATCTCAAATACCATTCCAATTTCCCAATTAACATCATATATGACTTATTTTGGGAATAAATAAATCCATTAAAGGCATTTGGTGAAAACCAATAGAGGATTTCTAAAGAAGAGGCAATGTTCTTCAACACAACTTTTTTATTTTCTGTCTTACTCCATCTATATAAATTATTATTAAAACATTATTTTATAATAAAATAAGAACATAATATATAATAAGATATTTTACGATATGTAAATTTCTTAAAAACATCACCACTTCCATAAAATGGGTACAAAATCATTATTCATTTGTATATAGAACTACATCATCAGGAATCTATATCCTTAATTTTTCCATTACCAACACTAATGGTAGAATATGATGATAAATATAAAGTATATATATTTTATTTCATATAAATTTATACATCTGGAGTAATTTGATCATATATCAGTCGTTTTTTACATTCTATTGTGTAGGGGATAGAATAACATCACTCTTTTGTACAACAGATAACCTCCATACAATGTGATATGATTCATCTTACACTAACACATTGCCTGGAAGTTAAAAAGGATAAATTTATGTATTAGAAGTGATATAAATTACATAATTATAATATTAATAAAATATTTATCATTCATAAAAAATTTAAAAAAATTATTTCAGTCCATTTTAACTAAATGAAAGATGATAACATCGTTCATGTGCTTGTACACTACTGCCATCATGAGGTAATACGACTCTCATTTCATCACCACACCATATTGATTATAAATTTAAGTATATATAAAAAATTAATATTTTACGTATGATATAATTTTAATTAGGTAATTATAAAATACTAAATACATCATTTCTAAAATGTTCATTGAAAATTTTAAACATTACTGAAGTGTTGGTATGATCTAAAGTCTCCATTATTGTAACATTGTTAATTTTCATGACCATATATTATGTTATATTTTAAAAGAATAATTTATGTAAAAATATGATAATTATTACATAATTATAATCTATATATTTATAAATAATGACTACTCTGACAATAGTCAACCTAAAAAGTAATTTTTGACACATTAAAGAGATATCGTAAAAAAATTAACATAAACATAATTGATTATGAAATTACATATAAAATATTTAAAAGATAAATAATACTAATAATAATAATGGAATATATTCTCATTCGTGTAAATAATTTTTTTTTGTTTATTATTCATGAATATAAATAACATATTTGATGATTCAAAATCAAGGTAAGGGTTTCAAATATCACCTTTAATCCTGCTAATCATATGAAATATTCATCAATTTTTTACTTTGTTAGGTCTATATACTTCACATTTGACATTTTATATTAGTAACTGATATATATTAATAGTATTAATAGATTTATTTTATTTCATTTTTTATGGGGTTAATGATTCATAAGTTATGAAAGTTGGAAGGGTATATCTCACAATCTCATCATAATTCATGATTTATTGTGTTTATCACTCCCTTTGGAGGATTATATTACAATTATATCATAAAATCATTCCAAATTATTAATATTTAATTATTTATTATCAACTCATGTAATTTTACCATTTTTTCACTCTGGTGGTTAAAATAATTGATAATGTTTTTTCATGAATATCTTACCTTACCTCTATGTTTGGTTGGAAATCAGATTTCAATGATAACCAAGCATTGTAAAATAATTATAAACATTTATTTACCATTTTAATAATGTTTCATTAAATTTATTTGTAACCATTTTTATTTTCTCAAAATGTTTTAAATGGAATTTGAAATCTTTTTTAGGACAATGACTATTCGGATTTTACAAAAAAATGGATTGAAAATATCTTAAACATGTATGGTATGAAAAATATTACAAGCTATCATGAACAATTAAATTTATTAAATATTATTTATACGTTTCAATGATTAATTTCAATGTAATATATTATTCTTTTTTTGAATTTTTTTAATGATTTATTTTAAAAATAAATCATATATTTCCTCACGAGTGAATGGGAAGATATTTTTTATTTATTTTCATCATGAAAATCAACCCTTTATTTTAAATACCATACCTTGGGAATAATTTATATTTATTTCATAATTACCCTTTATTTGGATGGTTAATGATTATTTTGAGTGGGGATGTACCATTTTAATACCATTTATATTACTATGAACGAGATATGATTATTTTATTGATTTGGGTAATATTTATCATTTAGATTCTAGTTTTTTAATATGAATGTTTATTTTGATTATATTTCACCTATTTATCATGAGGAAATAATTGGAATTTGCAAGTCATATTTATGGTCGGTAATATCCCCATGATCAATCGGCGTGTCTCATGAGACAGACTAGATATGGCTTTGGATGAGGCCCTACACATCTATATAAGTGTCTGGAATAAGCATCCATAATATTAAAAGTCTTCTAAAAATCCACAAAGATGTTATATTTCTTAGAACAAGACTCCAAGAATTGTTTAGAATTATATCATTATTCAATTCATCCTTATGAATTCATTTATCGACATTCCATTGGATTATTTTATTAGTTATAATATACAATGTTATGTTATCATGCTCATGTGATTGTTTATATGTAATTATATGACCATTAGTTATTCTTACCATATTATGATTAGGTTTTTTATTTAATTGAATTTTTTTCCATTATTTTAATTTTTATATTTATAATGTGTTATTTATTCATAGGTTCCATCATAATATTACAATTATCGATCATCTAATATCACCCTTTATTATATTTTCTTAACACTAAGATATTAGGAAGTGTTTTTTGATTAATATGTTGGAATTATCTAATGGGATATCTCAAAGAAAATACATTTTGTTATTTATGTGATCAATTATATTAATAATTTCATGCATGTATATTGTTTACCAATATTACTGAACAATTTTGTTCTTTAGGAATTGATTACTTGTATCTTATTACTATGTATTAAATAAGACATCGTCTATGGGTTAATGGGGTTCATGGAATGCACTTCTGGTGGGAACAATTCATTTATATGAGTCACTGGATGGTCTAATATTTGGATGTTCATGTTAATCCTTAGAACATAATATTATCATTAATATATATCTGGAGTCCTATACTTTGATGTATTAATCAAATGCGTGTTCATATATATTCACGGAGAAGTAACATAGGTTGGGTGCATCATGAGTAATATTTCAATAATGAACCATGTGAGAAATTCTTCATCCCTTCTATTCTTCTAAAAAAATTTCTATCTCTGGGAAATCTATGGAAGAATTAATAAAATAATAATTTAAAGGCCATTTTGTTCTGTGGAAATGATTAGTTTAAAAAAAATCCAATAAAGAGGCATCATGAATATAAGTTTATTTCAACAACTTCTCAGATTCTTTATCTAGGATATATTGATAATGAGATTATAATACATAATAAGGTTCTGTATGAAGTTTCTTTATCATTTAAACAGTAACTACATTCTATATGGTTTCCATGGAATGTTTCTAATTAATAACCACAGATATTGGGTTGCTTCTCCTAATTTAACTGTGAAAGAGTCATAGAGGTTCACATAATTAGATTATACAAATATACAATTTATTAATAACAGTATTTATTACCTAACATGATGGGTACATATTATTCGCCCACATGGTTTAGTAAATATTCATGTTTTCTTGATTATATATATTCCTTTTATTATTTTTTATATATAATATTTTATAAGATAAATATTTATTACATATTTTTTTCTTATTTATTGAATATATTATTTAACTATTATTTGCTAATAATACATATAAATTTTTAGATTAAATAAATAGTTATTATACAATTCTTGATTAATTTTGTGGAGGAACAAAATCCCAATTTTAACGGACTTATGATAAATAATATATATTAAATATTATTTGAATAAATAATATTTAGTTAATTATATAGTATTTTCTATTTAAAATAATAATAATATCATTATTATAATAAAATTGGTTTTCTCCATGTATTAATTAAATAGTAAGAGCATATGTGAAATTGTTAATTTCTAACCATGTGAATATTAAATCAACATTATAATAATTCCTTGTGTCTGCAATTTTATTAAGTTGGACACAAAATCATTGAGAGAGTTCCCTAAAATCCCTGGACAGATCCTTCCCCAATTATTCTACCAGGACAATTATTGATCTCTATAAACCATCAATATCAATTCTAAAGAGATCAAATATAATCCTTCTCGAATCAATTGTTGGGGAGATCATATATGAATCACACATGAATTAAGATCTAAAATGTTAGAACATGGAAATTCATAAAATGATATTTATAGGTTTATAAGGAATTTTCTAATAACCAAAGGATGAAACAATTACTAGACTACAATAATAGACCACTGATTAGTCATCGAGACATTGTCAGATTCATCAATAATGAAAAAATTCACCATAAGGTTGTTCATTAATTTTCATGACCTGACCCACTAGGGACTTCTTATATCACAAAAGGGAGAGTGTAATTACCCCAATCCAACCTAAAATAATCTAGGTGTTGGAGACAAGCATTCTAATAGTATTATATAAAATGTATGGCCTTTCTAATTTTACCTATATTCAAAAGCCAAACCATCTGCCTAAAAAATTGTTGAGGAATATAATAAAAATTCTACAAAATCTATAATAAAACAATGAATGTAATAAACACTATAGAATACATAAGTTTGTGAAATAGTTAGATAAAGAGGAAAGGGTTAAAATACATCCCAATCTAGAAATGATGTATGAATATTACTACAATAGAATTAATGTAATACTAAGAGTGCCAACTATTCATGTCCATGTTCAAAAACCATGTGTTGTTAATGAACCCACGCACCACAATGATCCACCTAATATCACCATCAAACGTTTTGTAATATTTATAATATTATACCTGTGTGGTAAAATCCCAAACATGGTTTAGTATATTAAAACATCTTAGGATTTCATAAAAAACATAAAGGGATAAACAAAATGGTATAATATTAGTTAGAAAAACACAATGAAGGTTTCTTAGTAAAAAAATAAGACAATAATAATAACAACTATGATATTGTCAATTGGAATCCCAAATTATAGTGATAGGGGATATCCATCTGCACATCCCAACATAGAGTTGTGAGTCCTCATTCAACTCCCTGTGTTTATCTCTGATTCTAATCATCATGCACAAACACAACAATCTCTATGAAGAGGGCCCAATACTCTTCACTTATCTCTATAGTTTGGGGGAAACAATCTCTAGTAGCAGTTATGAATAACTACATATGGTATAGAGTAAAGGTGTCACACTTTTAATCTATAGGATCGAGTAGAGGAAGAACAATCTCAAGTTCATGAATCTATAATAAACACTCAAGAAATCTATGTAGAGACCACTCACCTTTACACTATTTCACCAGATGAGGGGGATCAATCTCTAAAATAACCAACATTCTAGTGTGACAGAGGGTTCTAGTTAATATATAGTGGTCATTCTTCCTTGTGCAAGAAAGTGGATCCACTTATTGAATAATGTACCCACGACATGGAATGATAGGTGTGTACAACTATGTAGATAGATACATAGGGGACATGAAACCTATTCCAACATGGCATGTGGTTCCACTCAGTAGGTAGAGGACCCACACCTTCTTCCATTAGGGGGTTCTACTCAATGAATGGTGGATCGACACGATAGTTTGAAATGGGTACCACTATAAAAGATTTGATAGGGGACATGATCCCTAGTGAGTCATGGAGGTTCCACCCAAACCCAAAAGACATTCACCCAATTACCATAGTGGGGTTCCACATAGAATTTAGAGGACTGATACCCTAGTCCCATAGGGGGGACACTCAAATAGTGTAAGTGGTATGGGGGGAATGCACCATGATATGTAAAGGTGGTTTACAACCACATTGTCTCTTCGACGATCAATCCAAATAGACTATGTTCCCTATAATGAATATTAACACTATCAACACCTCACATTGTATCTTAAAACCCACTATAAAGGAAACAATCACATTCAACGGTGAAATCTACATAGGATATTCTACTCATGGGACAAAATTCAAGATTATATGATTGATATTCATGGGATGTAGATCCTTGAAAAAACATATGATGTGTACCTGGGGACACATGGAATGTGATCTCAGCTGAATTCCATTCCAGGTCGAAAACTTCTTATGGATTGGCTATCCATTTTATAAAAAATGTTGTGTAATAGTAATACACCTCATTTCATAGGAACCTGAGTCCTAGAAATGTGCTTTTGGCCAATCTCGTGTATGTTGGGTTATTCCCTTGTACCTCTAGGAAACCTCAAGTACTCACAGAGTTTATGTTTTCCCTATAACATGGGGTTGTTTCCATGTACACTTGGGACATGGCCTAAACACCTGGGAGGGACCCACATCATTTTGTTTTTAAACATGACATTTTAGTCCTTTGTTCCCAAAAAATCCTCTCCTCTGTATACTAGGAACTACATAATCTTTGATCCTAGACTACATGACTTATCATTTGGTTTTTTATAGATATCAAATTTTATTTCTGTTAAGTATCCATGCATCCTCTGTCATTGTTTCCACTAAAATATTCATTGATATGCATGGATATAGGACCATATATTCCTCATCCACTTTCGAGGGATAGATTCCAACAACCCAAACCCTCATAGGGCCCATCCCATTGTCGTCGTTCCTCTCCCATTGTTGGTCATGATCTTAAATTCATTGTGGAATTATATAAAATAAAAATATCATCATGATAAGTATAAAAAACATATATCCATTTATATTTGTTTAATCCTCCATGAAAATGAGGATATAGTGAACTCACTGGATTCCTATAAACATCAAACCATAACCCCTAGGGCCAATGGTAAAGAGCATGAATAACATAGGGGGAGTGGGGGTGAAAATATACAAGGTGAATATATCATTAAAAAAGATTTATTTGAAAATTATATCAATTTTTAGGTATTAAGGGTGAAATCTCGTTCATTAATGGAATATAATTAGAATAATAAAATCAATAAAAACTGTGAGGTTCATGCGAAGAACAAATATCATAGATCAATATAAAATAGTTATCAATCCATGATAAATATTTCAGTACATGATAAAAATACAAAATTGGTTAAGAATACTGTGATTTATGATTGAGAATTATCAGTGACAACATTCTCCAGTGATCATGAAGACACACATTGTTCACTGTCCATTGGTCTATCTCAATCTGATCATTTTTCATTCTATGATCTGATTTATAAATGATGAATTCCCATTTTCCCCCTCACAAATACTATAATGGATATTAATATTACCTTATAGATATATAATAAAATGATATTTGGAGAGTGTTTTTTAGGTCAATCAAAATTAAATAAATATTATAAATTATCTAGTTTAATTAAATGTGATCATGAACAACTTCATACCTCAATACTTGTAAAACAAACAAAACATAGGTCACACATAGTGTAAAAACCATATTTTTTGAATCAACAACTATCTCATATTTCCTAGATGAGGCCCTAAATATTCGGAGAACCATTTAATCTATAATTATAAATTTGTCAGCATAAAACTATATTAATAATGTTAATATCACCATAGTAAGGCTCTCCAGACCCTGGCATTTTGTTTTGACTCAGCTCCTAGAATAAGAGAAATTCATATAAATATATCATTATCATAAAACTGATAAATAATCATTGAATTAATTCCTTAAATTAAGTAAAATAATAATCTTACACACATGTGTTTAGGTTATGGCTTTCACTTTTTGATAGATCTATGATTCAGTTATGTTGGTCATGAAATATATCATCATTTTACATATCACATTAATCATTGATTATAAAAAAAATATATATTTGGAATACATCGACTGGTTCTTCCATTTCACCAGAAACCATTAACAATTATCATAAGTGACACATAATTATATTTATTTAATAATAAAATATTTCATTGATTTATGAATTTTTCATTACATTCCAATTCTAGTTTAATTGTTCATTAATATGAATCATGGGAAGTGATTTTTTTCCTCATCAATAATGAAAATATTATATAAAATAAATTAATTTTATGAATTAATAATATTTTAATGACATATAAAAACGTTTCAAGGAATCATGATGTTTATCATAAGGGTTCATAATGTGAAGAATATTAATATATGTAATGTACTAGGTTTAAATGCACTATTATAATTACTAAATTAATTCTGATACAATTTAGTAAATTATTTTCAATTACAAATAGTGGGTTTTTACATATGCCTTATATTGAATGAGCCATCCAGGCCCATTGTTTTCCATACTACACAACATTTACAATTAATAGACAATGTGCAGTTTATTAGTCTAATATCAGATATGTATTTTCTTACATGACCTTCACGACTGATGCAAAAAATACCCAAAGAACACATTATTTGTATCCCATGTACACATCATGTACTCCTCTAATTACTATGGAATGATTACACACTGATTCCCTAGTCATGTGCAATATATAGCCAATAGTAAATTGATGACATGTTACTGTATGTACACCCTTTTTATATAACCAATATATGATGAAACTGAATTAATTTATAATATTTCATAAAATATATCATCTTGTGTTCTATATGTAATTTAATTGATTAATTACATGACTTTTTATTGTATATATATTTATAGTAATCATCTTATTAATTTTATTATCATTATTGAAACTGAACAACATATATAAGTCATAGTAAAGTCATTATTCTACATACATTGAAACATAACATTCTATATAAATAACCTTTGTTTTGTGTGTCATTAATTTTACTATGTAGACAAAATGATATTACTTGATAAGTCATGTCTACCAGATATTATTTTGTTCATCATTGTAGCAATATAATACATGTTTTTTAGTTTTTAGTGGTACTCACTATGATGACATTAAGGAACATTTTGTATACATATTAAAACTCAAATAAATGTTTTTAATTTGATAAAAATTATGATGGATGAGAATATCAATAATGGTTGTAATGGACTTATTGTAACAAAATTGATTAATCAAGGAAGATAATTAATTTATTAAAGTCCAATGTAACTTAAAATTTAATTTTTGTAAATGAATGATAATTTTTAAAAATGGAAATTTTTTCATGTGTGTGGATAATCATGAGTGTATTCCTAAGCTTTGTATGTGATTGGTGTCGTTTTAATTTACTATTAAACTAATTTGATGCCTATTCATCCTCCCTCACCCCAATATGTAAGGTCATGATTTCCAATGGTTTTATTTTATATAAACCTCATATCTAATCCACTGGTTTCCCTCATTAGTGTGTGAGAAAATTATTATGGAATGGATTGAGCTCCTCGGTTAGTGGAGGCAATTCATGTTTGGATATGAGATGAAAACAATCCCAGAGGTACATGGATGGATATGTGCCTAGAAACAACACGAATAATGTCATGGTTCAAGGTGTTTTTTCATTAGGTTAATGGCTAGTTTATCATCGCATGTAGATAGTAAACATTTTAAAATGATCATTATAATAACACTTTATTATTTTATTTCTTTAAAATTTTACTGTTTATTTTAGTATGGATTAATATCCAAGATTAAGTGAATTAATTAATTAGGTAGAATTCATGATACAGGTGAAATAAATTATATTATGCATAGAATTAATCAAAGACACGGTTAATCACTAATTCAAATCAATTAATTATTATCATGAATGTAATATAATTAAAATTATAATTTTTCAAATAATCATTAAAATACATAAATTATATATATTATATTGGTATAGTATTCTACAACTTATATTAAAATTTTACAATAATTCAAGGTTCTTCTCCAGCTCATGTTGGGGTTATTTCAATTGTCATGGAATTGAAAAATGATGTTTTGGGAAGACATAATGTTGTTTACATTTTAGGTTGACTTCCCGTGTTGTAGTTTTTGTAGAAAAGATTAAATGGATGTAGAAATCCAATTTTATGATTTCAGGTTTAGGGATTTCACACCTGAGATCATGATAAATGAAGTAAATTAGATGGAAAAAATTAATTTCTAGCTCAAACCCTTAAAATAAATTATCCGTCCCATATATTGGTTATGGGAAGATGAACATGTGTCATTACCACTAACATTGTAACGATATTGTTTGTTATGAATACAATGTTAAGAGATGTTGGGTTTCAAAAATATAGTGGGAGATTAATAAATATATGATATTTTTTAACTAATTTTATCTAATAATGTTCAAAATAAATTTTCATTATAATTAAAGAAATGAAAATAAATATTACATCAAACCTATCATTGATATCCATATGGGAAAAGAAAACCTTCTCGCGAGCACTAATTTCCATTATTTAAAAAAAGAAAATACACATTATACTACACCATGGGAAGAAATTATATGTTTTGTAAAAAACTATTCATCAAGACCTTAGCCAATAAAATAAAAAGGAATATTTTTTTGCTCAGTGACAAACATTTTGATTATTCAAAAATGTCTAATGGTTCATTGTATCATCCATGAAAAATGGTCATCCAAAGAAACATGAGGATGTTTATGCCTATAAAATGATGTCTCACAATCGATATAACTATTAATATTAAGTGATATAAGAGATATATGAGTTTAGTAATTTGTTATTTATATGTAATCATAAAGTGATGAAGCTAACTGGGCATTCAGTAGTCAGTATTATTGGATACATATAATTCCATGATATATAGGGTATTAAATTATATGATATATTATTCATATATTTCATACCATACTCAAAACCCATGTCATAATTTAGTTTTATTTTTAATTATAAAATGATAAATATTGATAAAAGTCAATCAAAACCAGTTATTATCATTTGAAAGGATGACAATGACAAGGGTTATGTCAAACCCAAGGTACATGTGGTGAAAAAGAAATTGATTAATGAGTAAAAGTTTCCCATCACTCAGAATAACTAATAAAAGATAATGATCTCAATAATTCCATGAAGAGGAAGACCTAATGGTTGTTGAAGGAAAAGGATGTAGTATACATTTTATATGTATAGTAAGGAAACTGAAAGAGGAAATTCACCAAGAAGAAAGGGGACGTTAAGGGTGAATTGTTTATCCTCTGTAATATTTCTATTTTTACACATTATGTATTAGATACTACATGTGGTGCTCAAATATTTTTCAAAATGAACGAACCTTGTAGAATCTATATGATTTCAAGAGTATAAGTGAAGTAAAGATATTACAATGGTGTGAGGATGGATTGAATATCCTTTGAAGAGTTCCACCTTCCATTCTAATTATTGATGATATAGGGTTTAAATGATTGTTATTTTGACCAATCAATTACAAAAAACGTTATTATATTGAACATCATACATAAACATGTTGCTATTTTTTGTTTAGAAATAAAATATGTTTCTTCTATGACATTATATTATACTATAGTATGAAACATTTAAGTAATAGTAATTTTTTAAAATTTTGAATCCCAAGTATGGGAATTTGAAAATGATTCATGTTTAGGTGACTCATATAACACATGATTATGAAATCATGACCATGGTCTTGTAAAATAGATGTGAATGAAAATGAAATAAAATGGTGTTTAATATTACTATTTTGAGGTTAATTGACTTGAATGATGTAATAAATGATTATAAGTGAAAATGTAAAATCAACATTCATTGGATAGGGTGAATGTTCTATAGATATTCTAGGATTGGTATACAATTATTTTTGTGAACCATTTTCAATAGATGTTAGAGGTTTGTATTATTTTTTTATAACATTAAATAATGACATGAGTAATTATGGATATGTAAAAATGACAATTTATAAGTATGAATCCTTTCATAAATTCAAATAATTATAGAATGAATTATAAAATGAACAAGGAATCAAGTTAATGAATCTTTAATTTGATCAAGGTGGTGAATATCTTAAATAAGTTTTTTTTTCAAATTTTTTGATATTTTGGGATTAATTTGAAAATCACTCAATTGAAAACACTAATGTAGAATGATTTTAGTGATATGAGGATTTAAGACTTTGAAAAAATGGTATGGTTGATTAAGATTTAGGAAGATATTCCAATACCCTTTTGGGGATACGAATTAAAAAATAATAGATAATCATTAAATTGACTACCAACTAAAGTGAAAAAATAATTCCCTTCTAGTTAAGGAGTTAATAGAAAAATATTTTTAATTTATACATGTATTAAATTTTGAGGAATTTTTATAACCTTATTAGGTTATGAACTATCACGATGGCGCATAATGTGTTTCTTTTGAAGGTATATTAGGGAAACACTGTGATAATTCCTTTAAAATACATCAATCTATAAAGTGATAATGACTAAAAAAGACATATTTCATTAGAGGGAACACATACACATGATGGATAGTTGGAAAATGATTGATATTTATGAAGTCAAAAATAAAGATACGTAAGAGTTGGAATTGAAACATATTCCAAAAGTATCCATGAATATTGTTCTTCTAAAAAATGTACTTCATATGAGAACTAGAGAGGTAAGAGAACCCGAGAGGAATATTTTTCTAGTCACTAAAGATGGTGACTCATTGTTAGTTTAAAATAATTATCCTCTGTCCTATAATGTTTTATAAGTTATTTCATAAGTTAAAATATTCAATGAATACATTAACTCTAAAATGGATTTCATTTATCTGAACCATGTTTAGCAGTCTCTTATTTGTTGTAATTCCTATTGGGAAAAAATGCGTATTCCAGAGGTAAATTTACATGGAAGGTATTGTAAGAATATATATATAAAGGAACGTTGATAATGGGTTTCAAAAAATTTGTCATTGATTTTGATATATCAATTTCACTCGTTTCCATGTTCAAATCCATCAAATTACTATATCAAATAATGTATTAATTGGGAAATGTAATTTTTTAGATGGAAGAAAAAACTACTCTAATTAATGAAAACATTCAAGGAGATTTATATATAACCCATCTAGAAGGATTTTTGACTTTAGGTGATTCCAAAAAAAATTATAAATTCAATGATAAATTTATGGATTGATGTAAACATCATGGTGATGGAAAATTTAATTCAATAAATATATAACATAATTGGGTTTCATTAAAAATAAATTTGATGCATTTTATTTTACACTATTTAATATAAATTAGGATTTTATTATTATAGTATATTATGGTGACAAATTACATATTGAAAACAAAATTACTGTCTTTTAGTTTTCTAAGGACTAGTTAAAATAATTATTCTGAAGGAAGGACTTTTGTGAAATATCATACAAGATAAGAATTATGATAATTATTGACATATCCATGAGGATTTATAGATTATTTAATGTCAAAAATATTTAATATTTGATAAAAATATATATTGTTGAATAATCCAAGTGGTTATTAGTTCCAGTGTCACTTGGTATACATAGTATAATGAAAATGATTCCATAGAAACAAGAGGAGAATGAGAGAATAAGTTAGATCCTATATGCTTTAGTGATAGGATCAAAAATTTATGCTTTTTTATGTACTAGAAATTATGTTTCATATGATTTAATCATGGTAGGATAATATAAATATGATCACGGTGAATGAAATTGGTCCACTGGTAAGGCCATCCATATGTATATAAGATAACTAAGGGTTTGTTTCTAATTTATGGAGGTGTAAATGAGATAAAAATAAGTTGATATACATATGAATGTTTTAAAATTGATTATAACAATTTTAAATAGTAGTAAAGTTATGTTTATAGTATTAATTGATGATTTTTTACCTTGAAGAGTTCATAGTATGTATTTATCATTGATTCTTTAGTAGATTCTGAGTACACTGTAGAATTTTAAGAATCCAAAGAAGCTATTTGGATACCAAATGTTGTTCTGGAGCATGGTGTCTCATATATTTATAATTATACAATCACATTATATAGTGAAAAATATTTAGTGATGGATCATCGAAAAGCGAAAATGTCACCCCATCAAAAGAACACATACTATATAAGTATCAAATCTATATGAATTTTTTTATAGGGGAGAAGTTATAGTATGTCGATTTCATATTGAATAATATCTATAATACCTATTAAATAAAGAATTATATTAGAATAATTTTATGTATCATGTCCATGCTACCGTAATGAGGGTTGTTAGTGGTTTTCTCTAATTCAAATGATAGTATGTTGGGTTTGGTGACCTAGAAACTACTTATATGTTGATTATGAGGACTCATATTCTATTATTTAAATCTCAATAGATTACATGTCACATAATGATTAATATTTCTCCTGAAATGTTTTGTGATAATTACTTAATTGTTTCTGTCATACTAAGAGGTCACTCCAGTTTTCCACAATGATTAGAACCTAGAAGTACAATAATAATATTGTTAAATATATATTTTATAATTTGATGAAATCATTTTCAGAACAAAACAATAGTGGATATTTAGGGTCATGACTCATATTATTTTTTGGATCCTTCTCATTGTGTACTCCCATATAAATTTCCAATGTAAGAGAAAATGATAAAGAGACCTAGTGGTATGAAATCCACATCAATATGCTTCATTAGTTATTACTATATATAGATGTGTATATTAATTAATATATATTAATAATATTATTAATGGGTATTATGAGTTACATAATTCGACGTATTGATGAAAACTATGAGGACATATTTTCAAGGATATTACGATATGTTGTGGGCATGATGAGTAGTTTTCATTATTTTTTATTGAGAGAAAAGATTTATCCCTTCCTCTCTTTAACAAAAGAATACATATCAGTCCTTGATGAATATGTTATGACTAAAATAAATCCTTGACCATCGTGTTCGGTAAGAAATTTCAAATATAGAAAATACAATGGTATAGAAATTAAAATCATTTATATATGACTCTAGAATGAAACCATCTTGACTAGATATATCATGATAAAGAAATTATATTCAAATATTAGTATCAAAATGAGAATTTTTGTCATTTTGATTTAAAATTCATTATTTATGGGTGATTTATCATGTTTCTAGTTGGTAATCTTGGAATTTTGGATATTATTATAAATTTTATCAAGAAATGTCCATGAGGGTTGCATAATATGTTTATTATGAACATAAATTAAATAATGATATTATTTATTATTTAATATGATCATTAAATATTATTCTTTCACATGGTTTAATAATTATTAATTTCTTTTTGATAAAATATATTCCATAATTAGTAATTTTAGAGAATATTTTTTAATTATAGTATTTATGAAATATTTATTTGTTATTTAGTGAATATAATTTTTATCAATTTAGTTGTGAATGTTGAAGTGATATTGATTTTTTAAATAAAAACTAATTATTGAAGTCATGAAAACTATTTTTATTTAATTTCTAACCATGTTTGATGTTTTAGTCATTAATAATATACATGAAATATTATATTAATAAATAATATTTAATTAATTCACTAGTTTTGTGCAATTCAACTATTAAAAATAATAATATTATTAATATACAAACAGGGTTCCGAAGTGAATAATGAAATTATAAGGGGACATATAAAATAACTATTTTCTATACCTATCATAATTTTAGCCCGTTTATATTATTTCCATATGGTGGCCATATTGTTTGGTGTTACAGAAATATATTCTTAGATTTATATAATATATATTGTAAGATACCTATCTAAGAACTCTCTAAATAATGAAGATAGATCATAATCCTCCACCAGTATTAATTATTTAGAGATCAAATGTAATCCTTCATGAATGGATTAATGAGGCCATAAATGAAGAACATAAAAAGTTTCATAATCTAGTGATTTTTCACAAATATATTCATATTGGAACATTCAGATGTTAATGGAGAATGCATGGATAATTTCTAGAGGGAGTATACACAAGAATAATACAAACAAAAATTATGGTATGAAAAAGACATTCTATTAAAGGAACACACAAATAATGAATTTATCAGACGTTAATTCCTAAATATCATAAATTAATAATAAATCGTTATCTAATGATTATTCATTTTGGTTCTAGTATTCTATCAGTAAGTAATATTTGAATAATTTTTTTTCATAGAGTTTATCATAGATGTACATCTCAGATTAATCCAAAACTATGAAAAATGGAGTTGGGTATACTATAGCGGTTACCTCTTCTATGGATATTACATTCAAAATAGACCGTGAACATTTCATAAATTTTTTTCCCTTCAACATTTTTTATGTTAAAAAAACTATTTATTTTTATTAATTTTAACGGGACACCAATTTCCAAGGTATAAAATGATTTGGACACTAGTATATAGAAATTATCCATGTAAAAGTAAATCTAATGACGTTTTGAAAAATCAGTCTTAGGTTTAGAAATAATAGAGAACAAAATATTAGGGCTCACATTTTGATAACATTTATTTATTTATGAATAGGAAATATAATAAAAATAGAATCCTTTTAAATTCAAAATTAATTTTTTAAGGAGTAACTAATTTTATAAGGGTCAACAATTTGAAATATATTATTTTCACTTTAGAGAACTAAAAAAGAATAATTGAAAATATAAATTCATAGTCATGTAATATTCTAATATTAATGATATTTTAAAAGATATTTTTATTTTTATTATTTTACTAAAATTAATATTTCCTTATATAATGATAGAAACTATCATCATTTGACATTCAATTTTATAATTAATTTAAAAAAATACAAATACTTTCATAAATATCAGCATTATTTTGAGTAAACATCTAATATAATTCTTTTTAGGATTTATCTATATAATAAATATATTATTACTTCTCCTTAAATAAAGGGAATTCATCTTTTATTTCGTTAGAATAATCATAAGAATATAAAATATTAATTAGAAATAATAGTTATTATTTTCCATAGATAATTTATTATTTCATATAATTATAGTGGAATTAAATTGAGTATCCTTATTATTTTCACAACATTCCTAAATACATTTTCATGATTAATATTCCCAATAAATATAGTTGTTAGTATACATTATGAATAATCATCATTTATATTTAATTAATATTATATCTTGATTTTCCTATATCTTATTTACTTGAAAATATTGGTAAAGTTAAAGTTTATTATGTATTTCTTTATCACATAATCTCCTTTAAATAATTTTAGTTATGCAATCATTAGTATTATTCATATATTTAGTTTTTATATAATTTTTTGTTTTTTAGGTAATATTCTATGAAAATATTATTCCCATCAATATTTCTAACACAATACATTTATTATTAATTGGTTGAGCTACACCATCATCATAAATATACATAAAAGTTTTCTTACATGAGGTTATTATAATAACAGTAGTAGAAAGTATAACTTGTTTATTAATTTTATTAATATTTGTATAAAACACTAAAAATTTACATACATTGTCGATGTTATAACAATATCATCGATATTGAAATTTTTATGATATTTCACATCATGTAAAACCGTTTTGTTGTATTATCATTTTTAAAGGATATAAATATTATTCTAAATATTAAATATATTAGTATAATATTATTTTAAAGTAATTCATAGACTACTAAAAATAATATTAATCATTTGATACACTTGAACAACATTATATCCAGTTATAAATATAATTATTGACAATTATCCATCAAAACCGCACTTATGGATTTTAGGACAATATATATGAACTGTATAATTTCAAAAAACATAAAAATGTTGTAATATAATTGACATGATTATATAATACTATATATATTTCTTATTACCAAAACAAAATTTTATATTTTGGAATTTATAGTTATTTTAAAATTCAGAATTATAAATCATGGAGAAATTAAAAAAAATATCTACAACTTATAATAACTAAAAAAATTCAATAATTATCATAAAAAATATTGGTATCATATGACATAATTATCCCTCTCAAATATTTAAAATTAATAATATCAAAATTGGACTTTGATTCAGATTAAAAATAAAAAATGTTATATCTGGATGATTTGACTATGTAACGACCTTTTCCCAATTTTTATATTAGGATATTAAAAATTTAGACACTTTTTGATTTGAAATATAACTAAAATCATTAGAATTTACTATGAACTGAGATATGTAACAAATAATTTGACAGTTAAGAGGAATCAAAATTAAAATATAACATTGAGAATTATGATATTACCCACCAAAAAATATTTACAAAAATGAAATGGTGTTTCAAAATTTAATATAAATTTGCTGGTGAATATTTTATTTATTTCATATCCATATTCCAAAACCTTGAATATCTCCTATTTGAACCCAAAATTATAGGAGGGTCGTACTACTATTTAAAGGTCCAGGTTGTGGGTTGAAAACTCCTTAATTAAAACATTATAATATTGAATCTGGAATCAATATTATTTATTGGTCCAAAGATCATATGTACCATTTCCCTTCATTATGAATTCGTTAATGAAATGGAATTAGATACAAAATGAATATAAAAAGAATGTTTGCGGAATTTATAAAAAAACTTGTGTGATGAAACATAGATTACAATGAAAGAGTTAAAAAAACAAGAGAAAAAATAATCACACTTAATAAAATATATCATGATTAATATCTTGATATTTTATCACCACTTTTATTCTTATGTCTTAGTTTCTATTTGTAGACAGTTTATAAAAAAATTGACTGAATGTTTTATAGTGGTTCTAGTTCTAATATTAATTTATCCAAATTCACCTGAGAAACACTATTACATTTTGACATTTTTTTTGTCTTAAAATAAAAATATTTCTCAAACGATCATGATTTATGTTGGAAATATTTTGTAACATGGAATGTTCGAAAAAAAATCATACATACATGATATAAAATCATCTAAAATATAAAATATATTTTTTTTAAAAAATATGGATTAAGAGGATAATATTTTAGGAACTGATTCAATTATTTTCAAATATTATATAAAAAAATTTTAATTTATACCTATAAAATTTACAAAAAATATTACATGGGATGATATATGGTGTGTGTAATTAATGTGAATGATAGTTATGGATATTAACATTGGTTTTTTCCTTTATCGCGATAATGTATATTTTATGTGTAGTTTTTTATGTTCAATTTTTTATTCAATAATATTATATTATCATAATATTTTTAACATCTCACCCATTATTTTCCCACTATTATATTTATGTATATATATATATATATATTGATACATCAATAGTAATCAAAATCCCCAAATATAGGGGAGGTGGGTCTGGGGATTTCACATATTAATGATCATTGATGTGTTATATTGGTGTTAAAGAATTTAATTATTATTTAGTTGGAAATTGGTATAGTCATATAGATTGAAATGAATAAATAAAACGAATGAAAAATTAATTTTTAGAATGTAATGAATGGCCTTTCAATGGATATGGTGATATATGTATTAATTTTTAATCTCAATTAATTAAAACATTAGTGAGATTTTTTTTCAAAACCTTTAATAATGTATTAGAGGGAGAGATAAATTATTTACATTTAGGTTATTATTTTCTTTTTTATAATTGTTATATTTGGAAAAAATATATTTATTTTCTAAGTATTATATTCCACATAATATATTAATGAAATAGACACTGTTATTTTTAAAAAAAATATTGTATAAATATATCATTAAGCCATCTAAGAGATAGAATGTTTTTCCTGATGAGTCTCACACTATATATAAAGAATCATTAGTAACAAATTTTTATAACATTTACATGCCTTGTAAACAAGAATTTGTTTCCTAATAGAAAAATGTTGAAATAAATCAAACACATGTTTCTACAATGAATAATGATTGGTATATGGTACCTTATCTTCTTAATAATAACACACCAATAGTAGATATAATATAAGATGACTGGATTGCATGGGATATAGCATTCAATAATTTTTGAAGGGATAACCATCAATATTATTACTAGATAGTGGAGTTAGATCTTTATTTCCACTTTTAACATTCTTCCTCATTATACTGTGTGAGGTTGTAGACTACAATTCTTTGATATGTAGAAATATCATGGAAGATTCATATATATGCATAGAATGCTGACAATTATGATGAATTATAAGTGTTTCTTACTCTATTTTATATTGTATAATTATTAATGACAAAAAAGGAAAAGATAAAAAATGAGAACTGATAGTTTCCAATGGACATTCTATCCTATGGGAACATATCTCTCAAATGATACACCATTTTTCATGTTATTTTTGGTTTTGTAGACAATGAAAATCTAAGGGAAAAGACCTTGTGGTGGCCAGTTACAATTATTATATCATCAGATTTTAGTTTAAGACCTTTTTTCAAATTCTATGATTGTATATAGTAAATTAGTCGAAAATCTAGGATTATAGAATATATAATGACATAAAAGTAATAATTAGTGTTCTTATAGTGGAAAATGTGGACATAAAACATTACATAGAATACATAGTGTGAAATATTTGATATGAATGTGGAAAATAAATAGAAAAATTGAGAGTCTAATATTTGAACCAAATTATCACCATCTCATTAATTAGGACTAGGTAGTACACATCCATATTTATAGACCAATATAATTCAAGGAATACATTATTAATTTGGGGTTATAATATAAATGAAGAATAGTTTATATATATTAAATTTATGACAGTAAAATTAGGAAATAGTAGAATATGTTCAATGAGTAGATAAATAGTTTATTCCCAAATATAATGTAGTGGGGGTGGGGAATGAAATGTGTATAGGGTTACAGTATATATTGAGGTAGAACCCTATTATGATTCTCATCCACCATTACAACCAAGGGGGAAAAATATAGAGTGTAACCGTAAAAGGATATTGAAGTGATGGATGGGGTATTTGTTGAGTCATAGAATATTTTTTTTATTACTTATCGAATTAATATAAAACAAATGACACAATTTTTTTCAACATCAATTTCATTGTTTTAATTATATTTAGTATGAAAGAATTAATTTTTTATGACTATATTTTTTGATGTCCTTAACATGAACATCAAGAGGGAAAATTTCACATAAGAAATATTGTAGGGGTGGTGTTACCTCATCAAATGAAGTGATGATGTTCTAAATTTATTAGATGATGATCTATATTCATACAAAGTAGTTTAATGGATGGAATAATTTTCCAATACCAAAAATGATCTCTCTAATAGTAAAATACTGAATAAAAAATAAATGTTTAGTTAAATTATTTGATCTATAAAATTTGAATGGTTATTGATAATAAGATAAGAAAACGTTTTCCAAAATCATCAAGAGATAAACCCATATAAGATTATTAGATGTTTATGATTTTTTATAAAAAATAAAATCAATTTATGATAAAAATGAACCAATCAAAATATAATCAAAGATTAATATATTTATTAAATAATTGATAACATTCAATAATATTTGAAAATAATTTGATATTATTTATATTAATTATATATATAAAATATCTATATCTAGACAATGATGAAAATTGATTGGATGTTCTACATAATAATCAAAATGTTTGATGTAGTCTAGATACTTTTTTAACAATTTGTCATAATTGTAGACATTAGAGAAAAAAATTATTTTAATAGATTTAATAAATTTGAAATATCATGAGTAGTTATTTCTCATGTTTGGATACATATATACACTAAATGTCTAATAAATTATGGGTTCCAAAACATAGTTTTTTTTAAATTCAACCAAAACCACGATGGGGAATTATATAAGTAGATTTTTATGAAGAGATTATTTCACTGTATACCAGAATCTAAATAACAATATCAACAACATATTAATTATATTAAAATTTATAGAAATATATTGCATATATTATTTAGAATATTAGAATATTATGGTATTTATAATTTTCATTATATAATGCATTATTTGTTTTATTTAAGAGGAGTTAGTGTTTTATTTTTTTAGTAAAATTATAAACTAGATAATAATTATTTTCAAGACAAGTTAATATTTATATAATTATTTCCAGAACCATCTGGAAACGAATAAGATCAATCATGTTTACTAGAAGGAAAATTTCTCAAGATTGTGTCTTTTAATTTTTTGATCACCAGAATCTTGAAAAAACTGTTAACTATAAATATAATTACATTTCATAAAACTGAGTGTTTTTGAACTTTTAATGGAAGCAGACAACATTTAATGAAATAAAAACACTGGTAAATTGAAATTATTAATTCATTAAAAGAGGTATTCCTATGATATGTTTTTTGAAAAATTGTCTGCACTATTTACTCATGAATGATCAATAGAAATTATAAGAAAAATTATCAATCTAACATAAATGGTTCTATACTATGTTAGTTGAATGCATTGAATTATAATATTCTACAATGTTTTTTTAAAAACATTGAAATACTGTAACAATTTCAGCCATGAAATATCATTTTCTATAGAAATATAAAAATGTGAAATTAATTTTGAAGGGTTTGTAGAAATATATTATTTTTTTCATTAGATACTTTTTAAAAATGTCATTAATTTACAATGATTGGAATATATTATGTTACAAAATAACATTATTATGTAATATTTTCATTTTTTATCCATAAGATTAATGTACTTTTATATTCATATAATCTAGTGATGAAATATGAGTATTGTTTACTCATTTTAGGAATCAACAAATTTCACACTTAGGAAGTTCACAATATTTTTTGTTTGGTCACTTGAAGTTGAATCATTTTTTATTTCACATAAAAATTCACCTTTTTTTGAATTCTTTAGAAATATAAATAATGAAACTAGTTTTATTTTGGTTATGAGAGAGTACATGTAAGGATGTAGATCTATGCCAATAAACCCTTTGTGTGTTCTTGAGGTATTGGGAGCTCAGAGGATGCTCAGATGATTTTTGGAGGTGTTTGGGTGATGAGATATTGAATGAGGCATATTTTATAGTGTTCAAGTAGGATTCACATTGTGTCTCATTTCAGGGTTCAAAAATTAAAATAAAATGAAGATGCAATAGGTTTTAGGAGAAAACAAAACTCAAAGTATTACACATCATTTAATGCCCCACTATTTTATGTTTTTGTAAAAATTGGCATCGTCTGATGTCAACCCTTACAATAACAACATCACTCTCTCTCATCTCCAAGGAAAATTTCAACCCTCACTTTAGTGTTTAGTGATCCCTACAATAAGAATCAACCCCAGTATTCCATATTCATTCTCTCATAATCTATATACAATGTGAGGTATGATATACATCCATTATTATGGTTTATTAGATCCTTTTCCTCTTGTTTATATGAAACTATGTGATGTAACATTATCTCTAAGTTCTTAATTGTGTTTCTTTAGTTTTTGGTTGGTGTGTTTGTGACACGAAATCCTCGGGTGGAAGCAGTTGTTGCAGGAGATGTGATCTTGATACATTACATTGATCAGATCTTGTTCGATGAACGACAGAATCCTTTTTATACTGTTAATTCATTTCTTCTCTATGAAAATAAATAAAATCATATAGTTAGCTTTATTTATCCCCATGTATCATAATGAAATTGAACAAATAAATTACATGAACGAGATTAATGAATTGGTATACATCATATTGTGATGCCTCTATATTGTACCATGAAAATAGTTGGCCTCTAGATTTGGTATATAGTGTGATATATATGACTCTATTGGATCATCATGTAGTCCTCGATTGAATTAGTAAAGATGTAATGCCGAAATTGATTAACATTTATTGCCTAAACAACAAAGAACTGTGTTTAATGAATTAGGGTTTTCTTATCGTAATTTTATGATAATGAAATTGATGTATGTATGATGGTTTAATTGAATTTGTTAATTAATGTAAATCATGTTTATTACATTTTATAATAGAATTAAGGGAATTTTAATGGAATTGTTTTATTTATTTGTGAGAACATCGATATCTAGTTTATTCTTTCTCCAAATGTTAGAACCTGTAAATAATGAATCAGTTAATTTATGATGGAAGAATGAACCAGTTTTGTGATAAAGGATAAATATTTTGAAGGCTCCAAGCATACCATTTTCCTATAAAGGATTTGTGCTTGCTAAAATAGATTTATGATAG
Organism: Viscum album; assembly: GCA_963277665.1. Lineage (NCBI taxonomy): Eukaryota > Viridiplantae > Streptophyta > Magnoliopsida > Santalales > Viscaceae > Viscum > Viscum album. Next base: position 347,871,107 of record OY728152.1, on the reverse strand, counting down.
CATATTCTATGTAAGGGCTGAATTTCTTGTTTTAGTGAAAAGATTTCATTTTATTATATGTTTTATGCTACTTTTGATGTGACATGATCCTGAGATGGATAATCCTATAGGCCTATTGTGGTTTCTGGGGGTAGGGAGCCCCGAATGTGATATGTTCTTGGGACTGTTGACCCTAGAGGGATATTTTTGTACATATGTTAGGGGGTACCAATGGTGATCTAAATAGTTGAATTTTAGTGTGGGGAGATGCATCAGTTAATGAATGGGGTTTTGGATAGGATACTAAGGATGGCACAATTGGTTGAAACTAGGATTACAAGATATAATAAAAGATGGATGTTTGTTTGAATTTTTGGTAAGATTATATCAGTTATATACCCCACTTATTTATGATGATATATGTTTTCTGTTACTCTATTTCGATGGTATGTGAAAATAAATGGTATCCCACATGCATTCAATTTTTAGCTCCACATGGTAGGATGATTTTACTCTCCAACTATAGGCAGAAAAGACTCGACATGTAGTTCATCTACTCACAATGGTGAGCACCTTGGGTTTGGTGGGTTTATAATGTTGTCCTAGGGGACCTGAAGATATTAAATGTAATGATGTTATGAAATGAATAAAATTTAAACTGATGTGTTTGGATCTTGCGGGGATGCAATGCTGAGGTTATAATTATATGAAACAGTGGTCTAAGTTTAGTAATCCTTAAGGGAATATATATTTTCTGTGACACTAATCAAATGAAATGTGTAAATTATTATGGTTAATTAATTATTAAATAATTAATTAACATAATGTGAAACTGATAATACTAGATAACATAACTCAATGTAGCTCTTTAAATGGTAGTGTGCTTATTAGATATCTAGTCTTAGAAGTGGTAACTCGTAGTCTGAGATACATTAGTTACAATTGAGTCTAAGTCTAGGTTATGAGCATAGTGTGGATTTGAGCTATATTATATCAGTTACTTTTTTTGTTTCTGTATATTAATCCATTCTTTCATTTAGAGAAAATGACACCCCAAGGATTTTGAGACCAAGGGGTGTTTCCTCTAACATCCTTTTGGGAGGATGGATGGATGAGGACCCCCCTTGGACCGTCTCTCTTCTCTTGGTATTTACATGTGATGGTATTAATGGAAGTTATTTTTCAAAATATATATCTATAGAAGGATATAAAAAACTATTCTTGTTACACACAAATGTATTCAGGATAGAGTTTCCTATGGACCACTTTAGATATAATGTGTATAGACTGTGATGGCTTGAGGATTCTTACTCAGTATAAGGGTAGTGATGTCTTGGGGTATAATATCTAATAATGGTACATGTTATGAAAACTATGATGGATCACATAAAATACATAGTTAATTTGGGTTATGTGTATGTGGTGGTGTATTGCATGAGGTGCATGTTGTGGTTATTCAACCATATGTTTTCAGAATAGTCTTTTTGGAGAGAGTTACTCAGGACGCATGATGTTGGTGAAAAGAAGTAAAGATGTGGGGAAGTGGTTGTTGTGTACCCTTGATATTCATTATTTTATTATATTCTCAGGTATGGGATACATATTTCGAGTATCCATTGTGAGACATGGAACATAGTATACTTCTTTATGCGATGAGTTAGTTCCACCTGTTGTTCACTATGGTTTAGCACATTTTTTACGGTTTCACGAGAGGCTCCTGGGAGGATCCAAATATTATATTATTATATTCAACTTACTTATATATTACCACTTTTCATGTCTGTTAGAGAAGGTTGGAGATCAAGAAGGATAATATATCCTTTTGGGTTTTTGGAGTTGTATGAGTTTCGAGGCTGCTTCCCTCGTTACTTTTTTTGGTCTATGAATTTCTCCTTTCCAGTTTTAGTGGTACTTGCATTACATTACATTTGTTTAATTTGGATTCCTTTTATATATTTTTTGAGTAGGATTTGATTCTGGTCCGAATTATCTCTCTCTTACACATGTGTTTCTTGAAGATGGTAGTGCCCCCCCTTCTGTGTGTTTACTATACCCACGGTGCTAGTGGCCAACCCGGAGCCTACTAGAGGTAGGACACAGGTTTCACAATCTCTCTTATCCCTTTTCTGGACTAGGAGGGATGGAATATGTGGGAATGGGGTCATGTGAGAGTGGTACCAGACATATGGTTGATGGATATGGTGTATTTTGGTGTAAGGAACATGTGAGGATGAATAGGTTTGTAGGGAAACAATGCTAGTTGAGTCTAGAAAGTGCATTATACAAAAGAGGAAAACGTAGACATGGGTATTTTGGTACCCACAAGGATATTATTCCCATATAATTACCATTACTATAGTTAATACAAAAGGTGATACATGTTGGAGGGTAGATACATAATAACAGATCCAACATAATTCGTCCTTTTCCTCTGTTTGAATGGGTAGAACATGGGATTGGTTAACAGAAAATGAATAAAATTAAATAATTAATTAATTTTTTAGTATTCCATATTATATTATAAGAGATCTAATGATCTGTTATTTTGAAGATATATCTCTAAGTCGGTGTCCTCATTATGATTTCATAGAAGATGGTTAACAGGTTGCATCAGAAGATCGCTATAGAGTTGAGGATGATGATGATGAAACATGGAGGGGGGAAATTCTAAGAGATTCATCACCAGAGTCTACATTGGTATGGGAGATCTATTTCAAATGTAGCCATGGATGTTAGGTGGGAGGAGTTTGAAAAAGATTTTAGATCAATTATGGCTTGTAAGGATAACTTTGTGGCATTGTCTTGGACAATAATGCATGGGGAAATGACGAAGTGGGGATTCATGTTCATCGGGTATCATGGGGAGTTGTTAGTATCATGGGTGGAGTACTAATACCAGTATTTTGGGAAATTTTCATTCATCAACCATTAATGTGGCTAGTCCAAAGGATATTCTGACCCTTTGGTAGGGGAGATCAATTATGTGACAGGTTGTAATCCATTTCAATATCCTTCTATGATATACTATGGATTAGTTAAAAGATGAGTAGGATATGGAGAGGAATTTCGAGGAAGATATTTATCCAGAGATCCAACTCTAGGTCACCTTCTTAATGTGTACTAGGTATCTCGAGGTGATGGAAAGAGCAGAGGACATGAAGATGATTTCATCCATTGTTTGATCATTCTGATAAGAGATCTATCCTAATTATTATGTATGTAGATCTATTGTCTATGGTTCCTTATTTTTGGGAAAAAAGAACTTCTAATCAATGGGGGGGGCCTATACCTTAATTCATTATCTCACCCGGGGCAGATGAAATCTAACCTATACAAAGGGATCATTTTTATATTTTTATTTTGGAGTATGAGGACATGAGTAGCGAGGCATACCGACAAATCTAGGAAGTCAGTGTGCACTAGTTTTCCCACTTCAGGTTCCCCTGTTGAGGAAGGTCCCGTAGAGGCACCAACACTAGCTTTCTACAATTTTCAATCAGTAAATAGTATATAGGGTAGGCGAAGGATATCCCTAGGATTCTCCCCATCAATACATATTAGAGCATGACCATAGATGTAGTTATTATCAGGGAAAGAGAGGCCATGGAGCAGTCTTGTTGAGAATCATTCTATTTCGGTCCTAGTTTCATGCAATACATATGTCATTTAAGGCACCCTTTTCTTGTTTTATACTTTCTTTCATGTTTTTTTATTTATAGGAGTGACACACTACTTAATATCAACAACCCTTGTCCATGGGTTGGGATATGAGGTAGAGAGGCTATCAATGCCCTTAATGTTGAATACACGGGTTGGAGGAGATCTGTATTATTTTATTTAAATTGAAACTATGATCTAGTAGTAGGGTGGCACATATCACGTAGATATTTCCTATTGTATGGATACAACCATATGAAATTATCCTCATTATATATTGGTTGTTTTCAGTGAAGGATTTCATGCATTTCTTATGGAGGCAATTGTTGTTATTCAATTTTGGTGGAGATCTAGCAGTGATTGTAGGTGACTTGGACCCTCAGATGGGTCATAGGTGTGTTCCTTCCATTTCAAACTTGATGTATGAGCTGATGTTGAGTTCATTAGATGTTCAAATGCCAGAGTTTCTTTTGGTCTTATAAGAGTATCATTATGTCTTTGAAGATGCGTTTGTAGTGTTACACCTTGAAGAGAGATTATGTTATTTTTTGTGAAACATCCAGGTGTGTCTCCTATCTCTATATCAATGTATATAATGTCTCCTTTTGAGTTATATGAGATTAATATATAGCTCAATGGTATATTTCAAAAAGGTAATGTTTGGCCTAGTGTGTCCCCATGGGATGTACTAATTTTTTTCATTATAAAGCCTATGGATGTTTGTGGTTTTGTATCGATTATCATTTATTGAACCAAGTGAAAATGAAGAACCACTCTCATCTTCCACAAATTGATGATTTATACGATCAAATGATGGGTTCATGTTGGTTATCAATTATTGATTTGTTTTCATGACATCATCATATGTGTGTAACAGAAGAGGATATCTCAAAGACTATTTTTCATTATTATCATTGTAATTAGGAGTTAGTTGTAATGTCATTTAGAGCTATGAATTATCTAATTGTGTTCATGGGGTTATGGAATTCATTGATCTATCAGTTCCTGGAAATGATCATGGTGGTTTTGATCATTGGCATCCATGTGTACTCCACTTCAGAGGAAGAGAATACATGTGTCATTTTAGGGAGTTCTTCATCATCAACAGCTATTTGGGACATTGTCAAAGTATTAATTTTGGGCATAGGAAGTCAATTTCATGGTGAATGTTATATCCCTGTGTGGATAAGTAGTGTATCCATCGAAGATAGAGAAGGTTCTCTTTTAAACATTTCCCACGATAGTGGAAGAGTTGTGAAGATTATGTGGTCTTTAAGGTTATTACAGGAGGTTTGTAGGTTATTTATTTAGATTTGGGACTCCATTAGTAATGATGACTATAAAGGATCAGACAATCTTGTCGACTCATCCATTTCAAGTAGCTTTCGAGTATCTAATAGTGAAGTTATTTAATGCTCTAGTTCCTTTCATTCTTGAAAAATGAGTTCGGTTTTAGCATTTCAATGATGATTCATGTCTTGTGTTGGGATGTGTTCTTATGATGTATAGATCTGTTATTTTTTATCTGTCTAGGTAGTTAGGTCCCCATGAGTGTAATAATTCCACCCACAATCTCAACATGGAAGATGTAGTGTTTAACCAAATGTTTTTTGATATATTACGTCATCTACAAGAACTTTTTTGTTTCCAAAGATCATAAGTGCCGAAGGAATGTATTCTCATAGAATGACTTGAACCCACGTCAGCATCAGTGCTTGGTGTTGTTATAGGATTACGACTTCAAGATCTTATATACACATGATATGGGAAATGTTGTGACCGATGCATTCTGTTCGAACTCACGCAGTGATGCAATGTATGAATTAGGTTATTCCTTGAGTGTGTTGGAAGAATGTTCATAATTTCACCTAGATATGGTTGAATTGAGGGGAATGTGATGTATTTTTCAATTGACGTTGTTGTCATCTATGGTTAAGCACCTAGAAGAATATGAATTGGGGGTCTTTATAATGTCTTCCGAAGTGACCTATTTGTTTATGTAATGAGCCATTATGGTAGGTCTATATATGAAAAACACTAATATTTGTTTGAGGTATGGATTTTTATTCCCTTGTAATTGAAAGACATTGTTCTCAATGGGTTCTATAGATAACCCTTAGTGGTACATTCTGGCATGAAAAAGATTTTACATGCCATGAGAATTCAATTTTGTTGGCTAGGTTTGAATAATTCTATTGCAGAGTTAGTTTCTTGATATATGGACAACAACAAGGTAATGGTTGGGAACCATGTTCCTAGTGGTTTTACCCATCAATTAGATGTTCCTTAGTGGATGTGGGAGGACATCTCAATGGAATTCATTACTGGTTTACCTCGAGATCAGGGAGGCAGTGATACTATATGGGTGGTGGTGGATCATTCGATAAAATAATCCCACATTGTATTGATTATGGAATAAACCTCAGTGGTGGTTTTGTTGAGGAAATATATTAATGAGGTGGTGAGACATCATGGAGTCCCTAGGATTACCATTTCATACTAATATCCTTATTTTACCTCTAGTGTACTGAGAGGTCTCTAGAATTATTTGGTTCTCAGCTATGTATTAGCACTTCTTTTCATCCCCATATGGATGGTCATATAGAGTGGACCATCCAGAATATGAACTATAGGTGGAAGTCCTGTTTCATAGAAATTAGAGGATCGTTGATGAGGCCGTTACCGTCAACAAAGTTCACTTAAAATAATATTTTTCACCTCACCATCAGTATGGAAACCTTTTAAACCATGAATGGACGACCGTTTCATGACATGTTATGATGGACTGGGGATGGAGTGTCGAATATTATTGATCAATAAATATTACATACTAAGATAGAGATGATTTAGGTGATTCACAAGAGGAAGAAGATACTGCAGGATCATCGTAAATCCTATTCTGATCATATGTGGAGACCAATTGAGTTAAACGTTGGAGATGATGTTTTACGGAAGGTGACTACTTATCATGGGAAGTAAAGGTTTGGTTTTGGGAGTAATCTATATCCTACGTTTCTGGGCCTTTTGGGTGTTGTACCATGTTGGATACATGGTGTTTCATACAGTGCTCCAACCACATATGATCTAGATAAATGCTATTTTCACATGTCGTAGCATCATCTTTATCTTTATGATAACTATCTCATCATCTATTAGGGTGATATTGATGTTTACAATGATGAAAATTTAGAGGAGTGGCCTATAAATTTCTGGGTTCACATGGAGAAGGTGTTACAAGAGCATTCTATACCATTATTTCATTTCATTTGGAGGCATGGTGGAACGTAGGAGAGTACATGGGAATGTGAGTTATAGATATGTGCTCAGTACCCTGAGCTGTTTGAATTTTAGCTCTTCTCTTGAATAATTACTCATCACGTGGATGTATAAATTTATTTTTTATGATGTGGATTTCCATTTTTCCTTGTTGTTTCTTTCTCTCTTTTTAGAGTTATATCCCATGAGAGAGTGTTTAAGAGCCGATTTTGGTTACTGGGTGGTTTTTTTCTTATTCATCTTCTAAGATGGTGATCTCCTATGGTAGATAATTATTTGAGAGGTATCATTCATGGTGATTTTTCATATAAACCCTTTTGGTTTCCTATTTATGAATTTCTAGATTCTTGAGTATGATAATGTTTTGATAGGTATTTTGTTTGAGGGCCTAGATCATTGTGGATCGACCCTTTGCGCATTACTAGGACTTGCGGTGTTCGATGGAGGTTCCAATGAAATTTCGAGGTGTTTGGGTGTTGAGATATTGAATGTGGGAGGTTTCATTATTTCAATGTTAGTTACATTCAATATAGAATAATTTCACAATGTGAGGAGGTATTCCCATCGTGTAATATTTTAAGATTTGAAAAACACAAAATGAAGAGGTGATGATTTCTTTGGTGAAAACATATTTAAGGTATTACATGACCTGAAATGGGATTACTTGTATGTAATCTCCTGATGTTTTATGATTTAATAATTTGAGACATATGGGGTTTCAAACCCAAAAAATGCATCATCCCTCTCAATCAACTCCATGAAACCCGACGACCCTCTCTTTAATGTTTTTTAGATCCCTTTGACAAGACTCAATCAAGGGATTCCATCTTCGATCCATAATAATGCATCTTCTATCTATGGTATGACCTACCACCATTATCAAGGTTTTGTTGATAAATTTCCACCCCTTTATATTTTACATGAAATTGAACATTATATCCCTATTCCCAATGGAGTTTCCTTGGTTTTGGATTGTTGCAGTTGTTACCGAAGAGGTGATCAACATATGATGTGGTTATCACTTATCATGTGAAGAAGGTCACTGACCATTTGTTTAAGGGGATTCATTGAATATATATATATTTACATGAATAATTGAGTTATCATGATTTCTTCCCTTATATCATAATTAAATACATTAACAAGATTAAAGAATGGTTATCAATCATGTAGTGATGTTGCTACATTGTATCACGATAACTATTTGAATCTTGGTTTTCTAGATTGTGTTATATTTTTGGATTTCATAGTTTATCATGTTTTAACTTATGAAATTGTTAAAGCACATAATACATGAAATAATTGAATATTAATTGGATAAATAATAATGGGGGTGGGTTTATGAATGAATTTTTTATTATTTCCATTTTGATGATAATAAAATTTATTAAAGTATGCATGTTTAATTGAATTGGTTAATGAACATGAATAATGTTGATTGATGATGATAAATAATATAAATTCATGTTATATTTATTGTTAAAAAAATATGTGATATCTTGTAATATTTTTTTTCATAGGTTTACCTAGGTTTAAACCTACGATTATTTATTCAGTTAATTCAATACTGAATAAAGAAATAGTTTTTTGATAAAATTTAATTCATTTGAAGGGATTTAGCTTCCCATTTTCATGTAAAGGCTAAAAACTGTGTGTTATGGATCCATGAGAGCTCATTCTGTACAAAGTATAAATTCCTTGTTTTTGACCCAATTGCCCAGTTTCTTATTTGATTCCTACTACTTATGATGTGACATGATCCTCAGATGTAAAAGCATGGAAGGATATTGTGGTTTATTCAAAAGGAAGGATTGTATGTAATGTTAGCCTATGATGGCTATGCTTTGAGGGATATTGTGTTACATGGGGTAGGGAGTCCCATTTTTTTCATTCGTAGTAGATTCCTCAAGTGCCAAGATGCATAAGTTTATGCATGTGGTTTTAGACAGGATATAAGGAATGATAAATTGGGTTGATATTGGGATTAACGATTATTATGAATGTTGTTTGAATTTTTTAATATGTTGTTTGTTTATATATATTATTTTCCCCACAACATGATTCATACATATGTGTTTTGTTACTCTCTTTCCTTGGGAGGTGAATATGGACACGGTATGCCACATGATTTTCCACATTATCTATACATTATTGGATAGTTTAATTTCTTGATATAGGTAGAAAATACTTGACATGTATTTTTTCAAATCATCATTTTCGGCCACTTATGTTTGGGGAGATTAAAATTTATTCCATGTCAACCTGGTGATATGGAAATTAATGAAATTAATAAATGAATAAATTTTTATACGAGGGGGTATAATTTTTCTGGGATGCAATACTAAGGTTATAATTCTGAGAAACTATGGAGTTGGTTTTGTTATAAATGCAGGGAATGAATCTTTTTCTTGAATATAATGAATCAAAATGTGGAAATTATAAATATTAATTAATTATTACGGAATTAATTAAAGTAAATTTAAATTTATAGAAATGGATAAACAACATAATTTATATATTTGATTGGTTTTGTACCTATAGGATATCTATTATTATCAGTGGCAACAGAGAGTCCAAGAGGTCTTAGCAGCAGTTGGCTCTAGGAATAGGAAATTCCCATAGTGTTTTTGTGATATAATATCATGTACTTTTTGTGTTTATCTATAATACTATTCCCTTTAATTTAGGGAAATTAACACCTCAGGTATTCTTAGCGAAAGGGGGTGTATTCCCAAACACCTCGATGGAAGGATGGATGGATGACTACACCCTATGTCCCTACTCTATTCTAATGGTATTTTTGTTTTCTAGTATGCAAGATGGTTAATTATACCAATATATATGTGTAAAGGGATTTAATGGATTATTTTTATATTAAACACTTTTATTCTAAATATAGTTTCACAAGGTCTACTATTGGTATATCATTGATAAGCTACGATGGCTTGATGATCCTTACATGGTGTACGTGCTTTTATGGCTTGAGGTAAAACACCCAATGAATGATAAACATTATGCCAACTATGGTAACTATTTGAAAATACCTAGTTAATTTTGGATATGTGAATGTGGTGGTGTGGTGCATAATGTTCATATTTGGGTGATTTACCGAGTTTCCTGTGGGCTAGAATTTTTGGAGAGAGAAGCTCAGGATGTTCAACGTTGGGGTAAAGTGGAAGAAAAATTGGGAAGTAGTAGTAGGGAACCCTTGATGATATTTATTATATAATATTATTTTATATGCGATGCTTTGTGAGAGTATCCATAGTGATGATAGGATCATAGTATACCAATTTTCGTGATTCTTTAGTCTCAATTGTTTTTCACAATTCCTTAGTATGATTTAATTACCTTTGCATGACTGCATTGAGGAAGGATAATACAGAGTATAATAGTATACTCTCTCCTTGTTTATATTTACTATTATTCATGTTGTTTGTAGTAGTTTTGAGATCATGATGTTTAATACTATATTGTGGGTTGTAGGAGCTATTTGGACATCTAGGATGATGCTATCTTTACATTCATTTGGAACATGTTTGTTTCATATTCAGTTGTAGTGGTTCTTCATGAAATTACATATGTGTACTTGGGTTTCATTTAATATATAATTAGAGTAGTAGTTGGTTGGTGTCTATCTTATCACTCTCTTACACATGTGTATCTCATTGAGGGTAATGCCTCTCTTTTATGTGTTTATTATACCCTCAGTTTTATTGTCTATCCTAGGCCCTATTGGAGGTAGGAATTAGGGGTCACTATATATCTTCTCCAATTATTATACTAGGAGGTGTGCACTTTGATGGAAGGGTATCATAAAAGTACATTATAGGAACCAAATTTCAATATAATTTGGTATTTTATTTTCATTTTGTACATTTCTTATACTAGAAAGGAATGGTCTAAAAGATACCATGAAAATCCAATATGTCTATTTCATTTAATTTTTATAGTGTAATTTTTTTTAATCTTCATAATTTCATTTGGTAGTATATTGAGTCTATTTTCATGAGTATGATAATATTACTCATTTTTTAATCCTAATTATGAAAAGTTTTTTATAATCTTTTATGATATATGGGACATTAGAATAGTTCTCATCAATGAAGGGTATTGAATAATACGATTAATGGTGAAACTATTTCAAAATTGAGGCTTGCATATGACATTAACATAAAGATGATTATTGAAATTTGATACTAGGTTTTTGTTCTTGAAGTCCCTAATATGTCTGAAAAAATGCCACAAAAAATTTTAATATGACATTTAAAGAGATGATAAAAATCCCAAAGGAATCTATTACTAGACATGACTCCATAGAAAAGGAAATAAAGAGAACGTGAATTTCAATATTATAATCCCCCATCATAGAAGAATACTACTATTATTGAAGGTATTGGGAAAAAAATTAGAAATTCATTTTGAATCCTTAATATAAATGTCTATGGAAATAAATTAAAATAAAAAAAGGTTAAAAAAATAATTATTACGGATTAGATAATTTTTAAACTATTTCATTGTGTGAATATACCAATTTAAAGTTAACCTAATTTAGGAATTAATGAAATATATTCTTTAAAAATGAATATTCTCATGTACCAATGGATATTTTACCTCTATCATTATTGAAAATTATTTTTTTAATGATTCACCTATTTATAGGAATATGAGAATAAAAGTTAATTGGAACGATTTCATGATGACCTTTTAAAAAAATCCCCATCACTCAACACTATTAATCATGATATTGTTGAACTATATGAGAAGATTATTTATTTAATTTCATCATTTATTATGCCACAAATAGTCACTTCTTTGTAAGTAACTTCAATTGATGAACCATTGTCAATGAAAGTTTTGATGTAGAGGAAGAATTTATAGATGATAAAAAAAATTCATTTGACAATAGTAAAGTTGTTATTGATGGTTCTTCTCCAAAATATCCTTTAATTCATACTTCTAATGAAAGAAATACAAATACCTCTACTGATATCCATTCGTTAATAGAACATGGTAGTTCAAGGACTATATATTGCAATAAAACTACATCTATTAAGAATATATCATTTTATAAAAATACTCAAGATAACTTCAATGAGGGGAACTTATATTCCATCAATGTTAATGATATTTCAAAAAAAGATAATTATTTTGTAATATAACACATAAATGTGGATGTTCAAAATGTAAAATAAAATATCTCATCCTACCCCAGATCACTCTCTATAGTTAAAACGGTATATATTATATCTAATCATAAATTAAATGCAATTTTATACTTAATTGAATACAAGCTTATAATCACTCAATTTTCTAAGTGAAAAAAAGATATGGTTGATAAAATTATGTAATCTAATAGATATTAAACAAATATTCCCAATGAAATGAAATTCTATAATTAGAAGATGATATACCTTTTCATGTACGTTAAATTAAAATGATAAATATATCAAATATATATACAACTATTGTGGTTTATTTTTGGTAAATTTTGGTATTCAACACAAGAGATAAAAATTGAGACAATAATTAATATATATTCTTGATATGAATATTAAATATAAGTTAAATATTTTCAGGATAAAAAAATTAGATAATCTAACTAGATGATAAAATTCATAAACATAATGTTCAAGAAAACATATTCATTGAGAAACACTGGAAAATAGCTTCTATAAAATCAAATATAAATTCCCATGATGTTAATTTAGTTACACAATTTGTGAAGTCAGATGAAAATAATGAAAATTAAGTTGCTTAAAAATTTGATAAATAAAATTCTTAAAAAAGTATAATATCAATTTTTTTATACTAGATGATTTTTAGATATGCCTATAATTTAATTTTTATTTATCTAATTTAAATTTTTATCAAATTTTTATTGTTATGTATGTATTTTTTTCCAAATTATTGTATTGTATTATTATATCTCAATGAATCAATTTTTATCATTAAAAATGATTCAAAATAATATATAGGTGTTATGTTTTTTAGGATACCTTATTTAATATATAATTAACGTCATTTTATAATGTTAATTTATATTTTTACAAAGTAATGATATTTATATTGAATGTATTTTTTGGGATAATTTCATATAATTTATACATATAAATATTTCTATTTTTTATTATCTCTCTCAAAAAAAGAAATATAAATTTAACAATTTTATATAAATTATGGAATCTATAAGTTGAATAATTACTTTTCTAAGGGAAACACATTACAAAATTATAAAAAAATATTTTTAATTAATGGATATTTTTAAACCATTATTATTTTAAATATAGCGAGTGATTGATTTTTGATAAATAAGATTTTTCTTCAAAATTTTCATTCATTTTTTTACTTTAATAATAGTGAGACTATTTAGATATAGGATTACATTACTCTTAGTGTTTAAAATCACATAACACTAATGATTTATAAATTTTTATGTTTAATATTTCTTTGAAGTGTTTTTTATGATGGATTAAAAGTCTAGGGATAATATATCTTGAGTTCCTTTTCATAAATATATATAGATATATGTTTTATATAGCACAGTCTTGTTTATGGATTCAACATGTTATATGATATTATGTATTATTGAGTTCATTATATATTGATTAAAATGACTCCAATAAATTATCTAACGAAACAAAATATTATAGAATATTACTGTTTGAGAATGTATTATAAAAAAGAAAAAACCATAAATGGTATTAAAGAAATATATTTCATAATGAAAATTATGAATATTTATGATAACTTCATGTCACAAAACATTATATTACTATTATATCATTCTATTAGTTTAATTTTATATTTTTACTGTTTGTTATAAGTGACTGATTGATTGGTTTTCATTGTAAAAAAATTTGTATCTTTTTGTAATTGATGATTTTATAACACTTCATGATCAATGACATGTATTTATGAATACAATATGAGATTCCAATTTATATAACAAGAGTTTGATGATGATCAAGTTGATCTGGGGTTTTTGTGAGGGAGATTGGGTCATACTTCAGGTTTGTTCAAGCAGTTTTATAATTACTAATGGGATATGTCAAGGGATAACAGGGTATTTGAAGACTAATCATCCAAGTGGTTAATGTTTTGGGTACATTACTATTGGTCAAAATCTTGGATATCGTTCTATAGTTTATTGTTGATGATACCATGGATCATTTAAAAAACCACTTATATTATTTGTTTAATATTATTCTTTATATTATACATTTTGTGGGTGTATATTTTTGGGTTCATTACATTGTGTTTTGTTGAAATTTATCATTTTGATAATTATTTTTATTGCTGGTTTTCAGTAACATATTTTATGTTTTCAAAATTTCATTAAATTTGAAAATATGTAATTTTAAACAATCATATTTTTTAAGAAATTATATTATATGGGTTTATTACATGGGTATTCAATTTTTTTAATAACTCTTTTGATACATGATATGGGAAAAATGGATAGTGAAATTCTAGACTATAATTCCCTCATCTTGACCTTTAGTTTACCATACATTTCAATCATGGTCAACAATATGCATATCATAGATCTAGTTGGACTAGTGCAGTTATATTTTATGGAAGTAAATAAGGAAAATGATATATTCTAAATGGAATTTGAAATGTATAATTTTTATCTTATCTATTATAGATTCTCTTCTGATTGATTATTGGCTTAATAATTCATTTATTTCATTGACTAACTTCATAATGTCATCTAATCTATTCCAGTTTCGATTAGATCTTTCAAATATAGAGTTACCCAAAAAAATATTTATTTTGGCTGACCAGTTTAAATAGTAGGTAGAGATATTTTTCATTGAGGAATTATATTAGTTGATATAGATTATCAAAACATAATAAATAATTCTATCCATCATTAATATTTCTATGTGTTCCTAAGATCATTTAATGGAGGTCAAATAGAAAATCAACGTTCTTTTATGGGGGATTGTTTTATTAACAATTAGAATGGTGGTATATTTTAGGATAACATTTTTATCAAGAGAAGTATATATTTCTACAACACCATATCATATGGAACCATTTCAGATCCATGAGTTAAGGGTTATAGTTGATAATTTATATTGGGGGATATATATTCATTTTCATTATAACGTATTTAACTGTAGTAAACTTTCTAGGAATAGTGATTGGTGAATATTAATTTTGATATATTATTGTTATTTGAACCACACGATCATAAAAACACCATTCATTTCATTATATTGAAGTCTTATTTTACTTTCTTGGAGGAGACATAGTTTTCTTGAAGATAAAACATATTTTTTTATTGCATCAGTTATGGGTGTGCTAATTGTATATATTCAAATATAATTTTCAATATCGAAATAGGAATTATAGTTTTCCTATTTTTCAATTTGGAATGATGAATTCCCTATAACAATGTATTGATTTCTTGAGATTTCTCTCCAAACATACACGGAAAATTTTCTACTTTTATTCATCGATAAAATATTTATTGCCTCATGAGATAAGGTATAACATGCCAATAACCTATGAGTGGTACTAGAAACCTTGAGGTAACATCAATTATATGAATTATTTTTATTTACTAACTTCATTTCACTCATAAGAAACCAAAGAGACTTTGAAACAAAGTCTCAAGAATGCCTTTCGGTGCATCAAATGATTCCAAAAAAGTAGTGAGGGTCAATGAAGATAATGTGGGTTGAATATAAAATCTCTATCATAGTTGTTAAAAATGTTTAAATATAAATATAAACCAATTTAATTAATTTATTAATTGAAATATAGGATGTAAAAAATAAAAACAAATTTAAATGAAATAAAAAATACCATGTGTCATATATAATAACAGCTCATAAATCTATTAAAAATAACTAGTTAGGAAAATAGTAAGTAGAAATATGAGATTACATGCTAAAAAAACTGACGAAAGGATATAATATATCTCCAACAAAATTGTGATAACAATCACTATCTTTTTTCCCAAGCACTATCATATTATTGATAATCAAGCATTCCAATTGGAGTGGTTTCTTTTTTCTAAACCCGTATCCAGGAATTGTATCATGTAACCAATCAACGACTTGAATAAGGTGTGAATAATTCTTAGTAGGCCTCTTACAATAGTATCCACAAGAAATTCAGCCTGTGATTATGATTTTTAACATTTTACAAGTTTAACAAAATTAAATATGTGAAAAAATATGCTTAATTTTTCCATCATCACGAATATTGATATAATGAGGGGAAATATGTAAATGAGGTATAGTTTTATACTATGGTAAAACCAAATTGTATGGAATAAACATTTCATATCATATTTCATACCAACATGAGCCCGAAACCAAGGTCACAATCTTTTGAATCGTAATCTAGTCCTAGGGAATATTCCATGGTCAAAATGATAAATACATTATCAGAGCTATTATAGATAGTCCATAGTAGTCCATACATTAGGAAATATCAAATTATATAATTATTAGCAATCCCAGACTTTTTGTTATTAGTGTATCAGAGGTTTGATATAACGATGTTGGAACCCTTCCAAAATATTAATATGTTGAACCATACTACAATATCCATGGATGGTGCCATATAAAAATACCCATTATCAAACATATCAAATAATCGATAAAATGGATCCAATTTAGTGTCTATGAACATTAAAAATTTAATTAATCACAATAAAATTTCTAATCAATTCACATAAAAGTTATCTAAAGGGGTCATGTTAAAGTCCATTCCACATTAAAAAACATTTACAAAAATTTACACAAGGCCAGAGATTATCCAAATCGCATCACAATTACCATTTTGTACACAGTATTATATATTTCATTTATAAATATAGAAGCACCGAGTGTGGTATACAACAAGTAGAAAATCCCTTAAAATTCATATACAACATCAACTCACAATTGAAAAAATCCGCACAAGCAAAGGGTTCACATAGTCATAGTAAATTAGTTATACACACCCCAAGGTAGAGAATAGGTTGTCTTTTGAATCCTCCAATCATTCCAAGGGTAAAAGGTGAATCATGATAACTATAATAACAATTTATATGAGAAGTTATATATTGTTAAAACAACACAAGCATGGTCCGATATGCGACACAATGACACAAACGATAGGCATCATGGCTTTTAATGATAAGGTATAGACCACCAGAATTTAATGAGAAGAGGAATCCTCATCACGTATAATATTCTACCATTGGTTGGAATGAGTGATATTTAAGTATAAGGAAAACAATGTAATGATGTGAAATATAATCTATCATTCAAATGTTTTTTGATTAAATGAAGAAAATTGATAAAATAAGTAAGGAAACTCATTTTATTCCTATTAGATACCCAACATGGAGAAAGATGATTGAATCATGCATAAATTAAGAGATGATATTCAAATCTGTTGTTGTGGGAGAAGGAATATCAAAATATTAGGGTTGTTTTGGGAATCAAGGGGAAAAAGTGGAGAAGGAAGGTCAATGTAAATAAATGAAATATTTTAATTTATATAATTTTATAGGGAATATGGTCTGGTGAAAATATATTGAAAACCATTTTCCACAACTATATAATTGGAACAACCCTTCACATGGCTAGGAGTATAGTTTGAGAGACTATCAATTGCTCATGTGTGAGCATGATCCAACACATCGACCACCAAAAATAATATGAAACATGATTAAACTATCCATATGAAAACTATTTACACATAAAAAATTTATTATATGTTTCAATTGAATATGATACCCCCATACACAATAAAAATAAAAGTCAATAACCTATTTGAGGATGTTAGGTTAAAAAAATAGTTAGTAATAACCTTGTTCCGACCATCTAACAAAATATGCTTCTCAAAAGGGAGGTTCTCTGATTTCTAAACACGATCAGTATTCCCCTAAACATTTACTTAGTCCTTTATTTATTCATATATAATCCAAATAATACCTTTAAACTCAATTTATATAGATTTGTACCTCTTCAAGAAAACTTGTATAATAAAACCTCCCCACCTTATAAATTATCATCCCAGAGAATCCATTTTCAGAATCAAAATAAACTATTCAACCTACCTTCATCAAAATTTTGCAATAAAGTTACCACATTTCATTTAAAAATCTTAATGCAACTCAAAACACCTCATAAACACAAAGGACTAACATGAAGTGACCAGATCTAGTTCATCTTATCAATTTCAATTATCACGAGGGTTCCTAATTTAGTAAAACAAAGGCCCATATAAACCCGAGACAATATAAAATTGTAGTGTATTCCATAAAATGAACTATGATGTTCTCTAAATGGGTTATTTACTTAAATGGTCAATTCTATGCCACCGTACAAACACTATTTAAATTTCCTATAGGTTCATTACTGTGGAGTCCTAATAATGATCTAAAAATGTCTCTCTATATGATATACCCAAGAAACCAAGAGGAAACATCCTCCAATCCTTAATTAAATTTGGATGGTTGAGTTCTAGTTGACCCAGCTCAACCTGTTAACAACAAGACTTCTTCAAAACCCCTTGATGACCCTTTTAGTGGACTTTTCTCAACCCCAGAAATGTTAGATTCAGTTTCTCCCCAACTACTTACACAATCCAAAATATATCAAAATGAAACACATAAGGTAAAATATATCATAAATATTATTATTTTTAATAGAATACATGTCATGAAAACTAGATGTAAATTATTTTAATAGAAGGAATACTAAGATACATTTAAATAACAGTCATGGTTTCTCATAAAGAACATCTATAAAACATCACTTCACCAAACCATCCCTTATCCCTAACTTTCATTATTTCACAATAGAATCACTAGATTAATGCAGATCCATTTTTCATTGGATCATGTCTAAATATCCATGGGCCAACAAAATCACTTTGGAGCCACATATGTTCAATGATAACATGCACATATAAATGAAATTAACACCACATGTATTTACTTTTATTTATCCAATGGATTTTAAGAGAAAAGGGGACCATCGGAGGACTAGTATCATGGTCCAATGAACCTTCCCCCATGAGGGTATTCCACTAGAGACTAACATCTAGCTTCCCACCATATGAGAATCTCTAATGTCACATCAGAAAAAATATTTTCCAAAAAGTCAAATTCCATTACCTGTTTATTACCTAAAACAACAATTAGGATGGTTAGAATCTCGCTTTTCCCTGAGTGATAACATAAATATCACCATCCCACCTTCCTATTTGTATAGAATGGATCCTTTTTTTCACTATGTTTCAACAGAAAATGATGGTCACCACACTAAAATAGGAAAATATGTTCTCCTCACCCTATTTATTAACTATAACTTCTCCTATTGTAAAACATATATGGAATCCCACCATCCAAAAAGAAAAATAAATTTGGTTAACTCAACATATAATTGAACCTCTATGTACATACATACGAATATTATATGATATTGGGAATAATATCTACCAAGATAGAATTACACTATGATTTTTAAAAGATTCATGCATCTTTATCCCCAAGACACACTTTATCAAAATAGTGGGTACTTGTCTTTATGAAAAATTTGACACCATGTATCGTATGAATTTTGATCCATTTCTAGTGACTAATTGAACATTTCAAGAAACCCAAATTAACTTCCACAAAATCCCACATATAAATTTATTTATCAAGAGTTTCAATCATCAACAAAAAACAAATACACACCCATAATATCCAAGATGATGTGCAAAGTGATGTTTTAAACTAACCACAAACGAATTATTGCTACTGATACCTTAAAACCATATGCATCCCATTCCAAATAAAATTTATAATAATTGATAAATTTTCACTACATGTTCACGATGACATCACTAAATGATGAATCATCTTAGACCACAAAATCATGACTTACAAGGATCACACAATTTCATCAGTGAACCATTCCCTAACTAGAAATTAAATCCTTTAGAAAAACTAACTCTATGTTTTCCCCCAGCTATCCAAAACAGTTTTCATACACTGATGGTATGGGTTTTAAGGTAACCCCCATAAACACACTAATCATATCTAATATGATGTTTTTATATAAATATTAGGTCTCTTTATAAACTCTCCTACCAAACATCAGGTGATCCTCCCTTGAATGGCCTATTTCAATGGAATCTAGGAAAATAATCAACATCACTTCCATAGTTCAAACATGTTTACATAATTCACAATGGTTCCCATGGACATTTTTTGTGTAACCACTGAATTCCATCCTCAAATCATGACATTAATCAATGGTTGGATACTAAAATTAACACATTAATATCATTATCACATGTGGAACAAACACTATACTTACTAACCACATATAATGGATCACATACACAACATGATCATGTATCTAGTGTATAGAATTGAGCCCATCCCACAATTGAGTCCAAAATGAATATTTTATTTGATACTTGAAAGTCTAAACATAGAAGAACTTATTGTGACCATTTCCAAATGGCCCTCTATAGGTACATTCTCTAAAATTGTGAGGGAATTATTTCCATGACTAACATGGTGCTCTCTACCTTAATAGTGTCTTAGTCATCACCTTACTAATAAAAAAATCATTCCATGTTACATACTCCATCTACAAAAATATAGTTCCTAGGTGTGGCCACATTATTATACTGATTTCCAACATAGAATGAATGAACAAAGAACAATAAAATGTAGAACTAGATAAAGTTCACTTATAGTTGGAGACATGGTTCCCTTAATTATCCAAAACCAAAAAAACTATTCTTCATCAACCATGGATGCCTTATAAAACTATTCTAGATGTGGTAGAACAATAGATCATTTTTATGATGTCATACAGTGAACTGGAATAACATAACCATTTTATTATACATTAATGGATTATTGACCAGCATGAAGTTGTTAACAATTATGTCACACTACAATGAAGAGGAAAAACTATCATTTCTTACAAGAATAATTAATACTGGACAACAAATGACTCATTTCCTTATTTTTAATGTCAATGAGAATTGTGTATAACAAATCATATTGCCACAATATAGCATCGACCCAACGAGTGTCCAGACTCACTCAGAACTCATAAGCATAAAGGAACAATTAATACAAGTATATGATAAACCAAATGATGGTTTAACCTATAGATTCATTATTCTATACCAAGATCATCCTGGATGACCTCCCTTCAATTTGTGAACCCAAAAAGAAGAAATATTGCATGATCAACAAATATGATGACCATGCCCATAGAATTTCTAACCCACTGATCTCCAAGATTTCATGATGCTCAAGTACCAAACGAGGATCAAATTATTAAATGATCACCCATATACCCAAGGTGTTTTTTATCATCAATAGTCTTAACCATTTCAAACAATACCTAAACGATGCCTCTAACAAAAAAACATATCACATGGATAGACTAAAAATTTATTCTCTAAGGATGATACCACAACGACTAACCCCTCACAAACCAAAGGTATAACAACCATAAAATGCATCACTTCTAATGGGTAATTAGAATCCCATTCCAAAACTCAAGGTCCAATATAATAAAAGTAACAGATCCATCTAAGTACCATGGGAAACTTCTTTGTTTATGTCTAAGGTACACTGAAGGAAATATTTAACCAACACCCTACAATAGGTTAAATGATAAGAACAATCCTAAAGGTTATAAAGTGAAGCATTTTTTAGATTTAAATTATTTTAAAATTTTATTTAGGTTTATATGAATGATAATTCATGTAAACGTTATTTACAGACTATAAATGAGAAAATATAAACCTATCATCTTAATGATGTTTAGGGAAATTATCACATATATTCCTTAAATTCAATTTCATTTATTCACATTTCCTAAATTTTTTTATTAATTAAATAAAATGTTTAGATACATTCTATAGAGGAAAAACCACTGTAGGTGGTAACTGTCCTTTATTTAATGAATGACTTATATAAACAATGATCAAAGAACATGGATGTCGTTTATTATTTCTTGGGAATTTGTTATTAATATTACACAATTAAATTATATGTGAAATTATATATGTGTTTTCTAAAATATTAAATAACCATCCATAGTTATCAATATATTACCACAAAGGGTTATGTGCCAAGATATATATAGAATAATCGCGGTGACCTAGTGGATCCCAAAATTCCAATATGGGATTACTAATATGGAAAACCTTTCCCATTTTATATGATTCCACATTATATAAATTATAATTGGCATCCCATTTAACTGCAAAAAATTAATATATTATCCATTATTTAAAAAAAATTTATTAACAGAATTGTTCAATTATAAGAATCTTTATTACAATATTATAAAGAATTAGTCATTATAAGTTATTATTGGCCCCAAAGTCTTACATCATGTCTCATGATGTAATAATTCTCGGTATTGGGATTCAAATATCTATATCAAAACTCCAAAGATATATATGTACATGATTAAAAAATTATAATTTGTATCCATTTAATAATAATGAAATAATGTTTCATCCCATGAATTTTAGGTTTCATGGCTCAAACATGTCAAAAATGAATATTTTTTTATTCAAAAATAAATTTATATGAGAAAAAACCTTTTTTGATGTATACATGTTAATAACATATTATTAAATATTTTTATATCTTGTATAATTAGAATTTAAATATTAGATATATCAAATGTTCCACATATGAAACAATTCCATCAATGCACACAATAAGTAAATAAGGAATGTCATATACATGACCTATAAATCACTAGGTTCGTATAATGTTGCATGAAAATATAATTCCCTATAGTACTATCCATTGTGAAATTTCATTAATCAGATTTTTTTGAAATCATTTTTGCCTCCATATAATTAAATTAGTATAATTGTAATATGAGAAACAAGAACAAAATTTCCCACCCCATAAAACATGAATTTCTCCCTATATGAGGGTGACATACTCCCAAGAATGTCATAATTATCTAATTTTTACCTAACATAGTCTGATTTCTTCAATCATAAAATATTTTTAAAATGGAAAATAAATCAATGATACAACCTGAATAATTCGGTACCGATTTTACTCATATGTAAGAGAACCTAATTGTCCATATGGCCTCAAGAGTTCCTCCCTATATAATATAGGTTATCATCCTATAGTGATGGATTGTGATTATATAATGGGGATACTATATTCATCCCTTCTTTGTGGAGGACATTAGTGATATATATCTATAAAAATATGCGGATAAAATGTAATAATTGATGTTTTGGAAGTAAACATCAAGAAAAATTACTATCATAAATAATACCCAATTTCGTATTCAAGGTGATGTCTTCATGATAATTTAAATTAGGATTAATGAAAATATTTATTAGTAATATTAGATTACATGATATAAAATATAAACAAAAGGATAAAATATAGATCCCACAAAATCATTAGTACATGATCATCCCTCTACCCCCAAAGTCCATCATAGTACAAAAAATCAAGCATCCATAAAGGGGAAAATTACTTGGTTAATACATACATCCATGAATTCTATCATGGAACAAATTGGATGGTGAAATAGAGTGTGATGAAGTCAGTATGACACCCAAAAATCGTTCCTATAACAAATCCATCATGTGAATGTGATCTATAATAGTGTTCATGTAAAAAAAGTAATTTAGGGAAATTATAAATCCCATGAAATCGAGTATAGAAATATAATTGGAACCAGGGGTAATATTAAAATGAGGGATAAATGTATACTAATATAAAAGAACATACAATAGAATATTCTAGTTAGAAAATGCATTCAAATTATATATTCCAGTACCCAGTGTCAACTACCTAGGCATCCTTTCTGATTATGTGGAACATGTCCAAGGTAATGTTGATAATGACTTGAGCGATGCCCAATGAAATAATTGGTGATAAAACACAAATCACGAAGGATCCAAGGAGACAAATATTTGTGATATAATTTTCTAGAATAAAATTGTATCACCATTTCCAATCTACAATGTCAGTGCAATATCATAATACTAATTTCTTATTCCATGCAATAATATACATGGTCGGTGTCATACCAATATATCTATTAGAAAAAATATAACATAAATGTGGAAAAAGACCATGTTTCTGTCCATTACATCTATCAATTTAAATCATTACATTCACATTACTAATTGATTCATGTACAAGTGATAAAATATGGTCCTTTTGACACCATTCCATATTATAAAAAATTTAAATAAATTAAAATAATCCAATAGTATATTTATCGCCTTTCAAAATTACAATATATTCCAATTAATTATCCCATTAAATTATTAATTAAAAAATTACACAACATGTATAAAAACATTAATAAAACTATTTGTCTTAGTCGTGAGAATTTAATTGAACCCGCCTCAATAGTTGTTTGCAATTATTGTTGGAAACCTCCAACGATTTTATGAAAAAAATGTAAATCATTACAACAATCTAAAATATTAATTTGAGGTATTATAAATTTAAGAATCATATTATAGAGGGTTTTACATGAACTATATTTATCTGTTCTATAAACATAATGATTTTTTTAAAAAGGTATATACCAGCTAACATAGATGGCTAGAAGACTCCTTATCAATTATCGGCCTTTAAATCTATCTAGAAATGTATAAATCGATGAGATTGACAAAATCTGCAAAATATTTTATAATAGCTTACTTGAAATTAATAATTTTTATGGTGAATAAAATGTTGAAATAATTAAGAGGACTCATTTTCTTGCCATTATCTAACCATTGTGATGAACAATGCTACAGTCAAATGTCAGAAGATGGAGATGTCTCAGAGCCTATCTTGAGGAAGAATAGAGATCTCAATTATTTGGATGATGTGAAAATGGATGATAAAAATAAAAAAATTAACATTAATGGAATTAGACAAAAATCAATCATTTCCTGTCATTTTAAAGGGATCATGGTTTAGCACCCTAGTTGGCCAAACCTTGAACAAACCATCTACCATGACTATCTATATTGTACAACATTTCACATTTCATGGTGTATAGATTTACACACTATGCGTATCCCATGTGTGCTCACTATCCAACACCTTCATCCCTCTAGGACTATTTCATGATTGAACGAACATTATAAAAACCGTGAACACTACATCTATAATTTATCATTGGTTTCACATGAAAGTGTGTCCTCCCTCACACTCTAACTATCCTTGCACCTCCAAATTAAGTTCTCAAATATAAGATACATAGTTAATTCCAATCATGATCCTACCATCTATATTCAAAGGATCTGTACCATATGATGAAAAACCCAGATCATACACATGTAACTATTTTTTAAGTATTATATTTGAGAGGTTTATTTCAGGTTTTCGGTAATATCAATGGAATTATGTTTCGATGATCAAGTGACGGTTGAAGCAGTGTTGCCTTGGGATTTAATTTAGTGGGTATCATAGGTCTGAGATAATTATTGGTTATCAATTTATTATCGTCACATTTTTCGAGATTTTATGATGATAACTACTCCTTTTTCTTCATTTATAGTAGTGGGGAATGATTTTAGATCGAAAGATTTTTGTTAGAAAGACATAAATTATTTAAAAAGTGAATAAATAATTTATATATTCATAGATTTATTATTAATGGGATACCTTATCCGGTTTATTTTCATTGTTATATTTCTACAAATGTCTATATAAAGATATTTGAATATGAAATTATTTATAATGAATTGTGGGGGTTTCCATCCCTTGTGTAATGTTATTCCACAAGGGATTCTATTTTCAAATCAATTGTTTTTTCTAGAAATTCTATGAGCCATTATTTTTTAGTTATTGATTTTTCACTCCCATACCATAATAAATTGATATATGTTTTCTCTTATAGAGACTCTAGTATGTAGCAATTTCATTTGGTTTAATTTCACAAAGATTAGGATTTTAAGATATCTTATTCTATAGAAAATGATATTTATATATTATATTATTTGTGAAGATTATTTTATTAGTATATAGTTTATTATTCCTTATAAAATTAGTTAATCTTGAAATTAACTATTAATTTATTAACACTTTAGAATTGATATTAATGAATATTCCCATATAATTAAATGTTTTAAAATAATTAAATAAATTAATATTGAGTAAATAATATATATATATATGGTTTGAAATGAATAATTGTGATGTTTAATTCTATTTACTAAATTACATCGGTATGTCACTACGTGGAGGACGAATTTTCAAGAAAAAATTTACCAAAAGTGCTCACCCTCAGGCATATGACTTCATTCCACATAGAAAAGCCAATATGGGTTCAACGGAAAAGCAAGGTCTTTGGAGATAACACTGAGTGGCATAGGAGGACTCATCACTGCATAGTTGATCACTTATAGGATGGTCTATAGACCACACATTCCACACATGTATAAACTACCCATGTCTATATGTGAGTGGGTTGTAGGATCCCTTCCATGGTATAGGGGATTGAGCTTAGATTGCCACATGATATCACTAATATGAGAACACCACCATGAATAACATGGATTTGGGATGTATTGATATGGTAATTATTCATCATTTTACTAAACTATGATTCTCCACACCTTAGATCCACCCTCCCACCATGAACATATCAACCATCAAAATTCCATCGTCCATGTCAACTCTTGGCAATTAAAACTACTGAAAACAACAATAAATGACGGGGAATCTGAAATTGATGATATAAATCCCAAAAAAAATAGAATATGATATTAACAACTTTTTATACATACCTTGATAGAAGTAAAATCCTTTCCATAAAAGAATATGGTATACACATTATAGGAACTGAAATTCGGCCACTGAGAAGGATGAATAATAAGAATGAGCAACCACAACACATTCTTACACTAATGATATCACCAACTATTTCACGGATTGAGCGTTAACTATGGAGATGAAAAATCAACTACATTTCATATTGAGTATATATATGATTAATTACACAATATCAATCTGTTACATTCTATTTCAACATGGCTGGGTTTGCAAACACAAAAAAGAATCATCTAAATAGTAAGTGGATGAAAATCGCTACATTTAAACTCCATGGGAAATAGCTATTTACTAGAACCGTCTACATGATCCATTCAAGAAAAAAAACAATCTATAAATTAAAAAAAATTCTTAGGTGAACTAATGGAAAAATATGGATATGTCACTCACTAGGAGAATGTATATTGGAAAATTAAAATCGATTACACCTACTGATGATATAGTCTTGTTTTGAAATGAAATATTAAAACAAAATATCTCTATGATTAATTGAGACACCCCTGTGTCATGGGGAGGATATAATATGGGACAAATTGGGCATATAGATCTCTTCCAATTTGAATGAGTTTTAATGTATCCTAAATATGTGTATAAATTTATAACCACTCAAAAAAATGGTGATATGAATGAGAAATAAATACATATATATTTTTTATATATAATGAAATTATAAATACAAGATAATTTTGTTTGATGGGGGTTTTTATTTTGTATATTTATAGGGGGTAGGTAACAGAGTAAAAGGGAAAATAGTCGTAGAGTATGTATAGGTAGATGAGGAAAAACTATAGATTTTTCAATTATTTTAATTTTTCCCTTTTTTTATTCAATTATGATTTCTAACACTCATGTCACCGTTATATATTCTTTAATGGAGGGTAACAAACTTCAATTATAGGGATGAAGGGTAGGTGATCCAAATTATAAATCATAATTTTTGGATTCATCTAAATTCCAAATTATTGTTTATTTGAAAAATGTTATCATTTAATAATTTTAGAAAAAATATAAATGTGATTTTTTTTTAATAACTAATTATGAATTTTATTTCGTTTCTAGATAATATATATTTTTTACATCTATTTAATTTTGAAAAATATCGATTAATTGAATAATAATTAATGAGATATTGTTTTTTTTATTACATAACACATGAGGATGAAAATGGTAATTCTAGAATTCATGGGTACTTCAATTCCTATTTAAGTATGCTATTAGTTATTAAACGGAGAAAATTTCTAGATTCTACGCATAAGAATTAAAATTGTCCATCGAAGGAAAGTTTGAGGATTATATTCATCAACATCATTTTAGATTAAGGGTGAAAAATGAAAAATTAATGTTATTCCATTAATTAATTATAAAATAATAAATATTACTTTTGAATTAACAATGATAGAATTGATGGGATGGAAGAAAATCCTAATCCATATCCACTCACCTCTTCTCTATTTTTTTCTTCAAATATGTGTTTTATAATTTAATATTCCTAGTGATCTCATTAAAATTGTATATTTTTAAACTAGAAAACAAAAATAAATCATTGTTATATTAATATAAATTTGTTGAAAACTAATAATATATCCCTTCGAGAATATAATTATATTTTTAAAAAACACACAATACTTTTACATCAAATAATGGTGCTGTTACTATAGAGTGAGTGGTAATATTTACCAAAATTTAAGGAATAGGACCTCCAATGAGGAACAATATAGTTTGTAACATTAGATAAATAAGAATTTCCAAACTATACAATAGAATATTATTATAAAAAATAACATTGAAAAAATAAACCTTGATGACTCAACTGAAACATCAAGTGATCACTCTAAGATGGTAGTAATGACAATAAACACATAGTAAAATCTATGGAACCATTATTCAATATATTTTTCAAATCAAAAAATATTGTTACCCATTCCTTCCCAGAAAAATGATTTTGAAATACATTAAACTATTATTCCATTTCTACCTGAATAACATATCCATGTAGAGGAATATAGTAGTAATAACATTCAAGAACTAAACTTTGAATATTCAAGAATCATGATGAGTGTAGTAGATGTGGACTAAATCATGTAGGGTAATTGAAATTTTCACATAACAAAGATACGATGAAGTGGTTTTATAGTCTAAAACCCTATGAAACCCATCAATGGGATGATCTACAATGATGTTTCATACATAAATTCTTCCCAAACTCCTAGAACACTGTGTTAAGGAAGGAAATGTATAACATTATCCAAACTACTGATGGAAATTTATGGGTAATTGGAATGATTCAAGAATAATTATGAAATATTCCCCCATAATGTGGTGGAAGATAACTTCATCCTAGTATTATTATACCATGGACTTCATGAAAATGTGAGGAACCAGAAGAATGCATCATTATGATGTGATTTTTAAAAATAACAAATGAAATTTTTGAGACTGATTGGGAAATTATAATATAATTACCAATTGTTCAGAATAAGACGTGAAAGAAAATGAGGTATTCATGTGGTAATAAATTCGTACTCATCACTGTTAATTGAGAAAAATATTGAATAATTATGAATTCCAGGGAGACATATTGATGTGATATATGTTAAAAAACAACCAACCAAACCATAAGTATGCTTTTATTGTTCACCAGTCCATCACATCAGTGATAATTTTTATGAGATAGAGGTTATGGAGATCTCTCCATCTTCATTCCAGACATGAAAATTTCAAAAAAAAAATCAAACATGGAGAGATGGGAGTTCACAATATGGTTTTTAAGGTCAAAAAACCATGTTTAGACCTCAGTTTTCTAAACAGTACTCAACTATCCCACTTTCTAAATCAATTATATAATTATTGAATATTAAAATAATTATAAAAGAAAACGTACCCAAAAAAATTATTATCAACGACATCCTTTTATGAAAATTCATATGGATAAACATCATACAGTTCTCCACCAGATTAATGAAGACAACAAACTGATATTTTGGATTGGAAAAATACACTAAAGGAGTTGTTAAATAAGTTTGAGACTCTAATATACATGCTATTTAAAATCATTGAAAATCATCCATCCACAAAAACACCAAATATAAAGGAGTGTGTAACTATAATCATAAAAAGGATCATCAAGAATATTCATCGACCTAGACCATGCAATTCTATACTAAACTAGAAGAAGTTTATTCTGAAAATTTAGGATTGACTAAGGAAGAAACCCCCAATCAACAGAATGAATATGATAAAAAATAATGAATAATTTTTTAGGATATTAGTAAGAAAGGAAATATCTAAAACATATTTTTTTATGTGGAAAAGGGATATGAATGATATTCCACTTCAATTACCTTATATATTTAATAAATTAATGAAAAAAGAGAATGATAAATTTTCATTACAGATCATGTAGGTATTTAAAATGGATTATATTAATATATATTTTTATATATCCAATATGAAATATGATAATTATACAATAAACTAAAATTTTGAGTGATATTTGTATGAAAAGATAGATTCTTGATGGGAATGAAAAAATAAACCTAGGGAGGAGTGTCTTATACTATATCACAACACCATTACTTAATAAATATCAATAAACTGGGAAATTTTTTATTACTTACCCAATTTTTTAATTATATTCTTTGATATTTTGTGTGATATTTTATCCTCCAAAAATATCACATCTCATTATTTTTTATTTATTTGGAAATTGGTAAATTGAATTCCATTAGGGTTATATTACAACATAAAAACATATCCACTATTTTTTCACTATGAATTTTAGAGGATGTGCTAGTTATAGTACAATCATTAATTTTCCCAGTAGTTTTTAAGTGCTCTCTATGGAGAATGATAATTATCCAGAACATTGAACCATAATTTTTCAAAATCCATCCCTGACAATGTCCCAAATGTTATTCCATGTGCATGAAAGAACCCTAATCATTGTGATCTGGGAAAAAAATTATAACTTCAATATTCGTAACAGCAAGAGAAATCGTTCAAGAAACAAATCGCTATTGGAAATCACTAATTAAGAAGGTATTGATCCCATTGAAAATGAAGCATGTGGTAGGAATTTTTAGGCATTAGAGATCCTGTTTCTATTTAATACTATAAGGAAAAAATGGAATACTGAAAATATGTTTTTTTAATTTAAAGCAGCAATAACCTTTAAATTATTAAATAATTTATTGGAATATATTAAAATGATTCAAATTAATAATGAAACTCCATGATTTCAATATTGGAAGTTGAATTCAATTTAATCACCATAGAAATACCCATAAATTGAATTAAAACCTCTCCCATATGATTTAAATATGTGTATACTATGTATAAATAAATATTAAAATATATAGCAGATAAAATCCTATCAAAATACCTTGATAAAAATTTGGATGTCCTTTAAAACATAAATTCACAAGAAATATTTTTGATCCTATGTGACATATTAGGAATTATACCAAACATTTTCTCCTAGTGAATATTGTTATAAGGGTTTTTGAGAACTATTATAAAGCCTCAATGGAGATTAAAGACCACTATCATTGAGGTAGTGAAAAAATAGATAGATAAGTTTCTAGAATATGATATCATCTTCATAATCGTGGATTCAGAGTGGGCCAATATAGTAAATTGTGCACAAAATCAATTTGATCTGACTATTTTAAAAAATTAATGAACATAATTAATTCTCATTAGAGTAAAAAATATCTAGAGAGTGATTATAGATTATAGAAATATGAATCAATATAGAACCAACAACCATTTTTATACCATTTATTGATTAATGGACCAAAATTTTAGTAGGGAAACACACTAAAATTTCATGGATCGATTTTTTAGGGACATTAAGGTAGAAATTCTTCTATAAGTCATTGTAAATGTAACATGAAATTGTAATTTTGGAACCATTTCTTATATTTGGATGATATTTTTCTTCTAAAACACCCCGGATAAATTATGGAGATTAATAATAAGTATATTCTCAAATCATTTTGTAAAAACTAAAATTTAATCCCCGATTTCATTAGTATTGCTGTTTACTCTATTGATCACTAATTATGGATTCCGAAACAAGTTTTGAAATAATTAATTTTGAAAACTGTTGCTCTAAATTATGAAAAAATTTAATTAGGTGTGGAGAAAAAAAGTATTTTTTGGTATCATATTTTTAGATAAATCCAATAATGTGTTTCAATCTATGTATAATGTAATATATTAATTTCTATATACAAATTATGTAAAACATGATATATCATTCATGGGACATGTGGTATTATTTTGAAAATTCAATAACTACATCAATAAGATTATTTTTCCTCATTTGATATTTATTTTAAAAAAAGTTGAATTTATTTTTAGTTATGATTTTATGAAGGGATTTGCTGATCTAATGAGAATATAGATTAACAAATCAATAATTCAATAACCAAATTGGGTGCACCCATTTGATGTGTGTTGGGGGTGCATTTAACCCAGTTTAGGGAGATCAATATTCATGAAGAATATAAGGAAGACACCAATTTATATCCATTTCATTGAGAATCCTATATTCCAATAAAATTAATTACAAAACAAATAAAAATGAATTCCTTATTGTCATTATCGTGTTAGACAAATTTATAACATATTTACATGGAACTAAGTTGTCTATATTTATGGTTCAGCTGTCACATAGGTACATATTGAAGAAGGATGATGTGAATACATTGGTGGTAATATGGGTTCTACACTTGAAAAAGTTTAACCTAGTGATCATGAAAAAATAGAATTGAAAATCATGTATAGTGTCAAAATAGAATACTTCCAAAATGATTCAGAATACATGTTCCAAATCAATACCCACTCAATGATCATATACAATGATAACAACTCTACATAATTGTAGGTGGAACACAATGGTATGTCGATATAGTAAATTATTGGGCCACATATTTGATACTATTCCACAATAAATATTATTAAAAGCATATACTCAAGGATAAATATCGATCATATTTTTGTGGGTATCCATTTTTTTAAAGGATATTTATTGATCAAGTCATAAATATGTTCATATGGGAATGTGAAATAAAATCTTTATTTTATTTTTATTATACAATATACTATGTAGGTCACTTTGGACATAAAGAAATTGAAATAAATTTATCAAAATACGGAAATTTTTTCCTATATTATTTAATTACTATTATAAATATTCTATGAATTTGTTGAAGTGATTGTTTTCTAGAAACATTTACAAAGAATAAGAGATGACTAAAAACCATCAAATTTTGGGAAATATTTTATTTAAAGGGAAATTGTTTTTAGGCCCCATTCCCATGAATTTTGGGAATTATTGAATATTTTCATTATGATTATTTATCAAAATGGGTGAAAGAAGACCAATAAGACTGCTGAATCATATGTTGTGTGTGATATTGTTTGGTTAAACATCATTTTTAGGTTCATATTTCAAATAACCATAATCTGTATGAAAGTGATAGGTTTTATCAATAGAATAAGTGATAATATTCCTAAAAAGTATGGGGTAAAACCTAAGATATATATACCATACCATCCAAGAAAATATATTCGATTACGTATCAAACTAAGAGACTAAATGTATCTTAGAGAAAATGGGTCCACACAATTCGAGGATTGATTCCAAAGGCATTAATATGACTTATGGGAATATTGGATAACCTACAATATTGAAATATGTATATTCCCCGATCAGTTGAATTATTTGAACGATTTTCATTGGTTGGTAGAGTGAGAACACCAAAAATATTGGGATATAAAAATATTATTTTGGATTAGATGATTTATAGAATTGGGAGATATATTCAGTTACAATACATGATAGAAATATGAATAAAGGATTTTTAAATATGTAGAATTTAAAAAATAGATAACCCAAGCGGAAAATTTCTTACTGATTTAGCTGATTACTTTCCAAAAAGGAGTCCATGTTCTTCTATATAAGTACATATTAATGTTATTTCTAGTTTTTCTTCATTCTAGATATGATTTAAATATTATTTGTACTCATGTATATCCCATTAGTTACATTTAGATCAAGAAAAAATTATATGTCATACACATCACTATTAATTGTAAATGATCTATAAATTTTGATGACAACCTACTTAGGAACTGTTAAAGGTTATCAAACTTATATACCCTATATACTAATTTATTCTTCTAATGTTAGGTAGATCCAACGACGTTAAACAAAGTTGACACTGGGAGGCAACCCATGATTTTTTATATTCCTTGGATTATGGATATTAGCATAAATTCCCAACTCCCCTATACCCCTTGATATTAAATGAAATGGATGTCACACTCTTACGACTTTTTTATAGCACCATAAAAAATGAAATCACCAAAAATTCCATAAATATTAAGGAGAAGAAAGGAGTAAATAAATTTAAGAAAATGGATTTTATACATATATTAAATATACTTTATAATACATACAAAATTCTAAAAATTATATTTTAAAATGAAACAATTGAAAATTATGTAAAACTAGAAATTTCATGCCCACGATTTGATTTTATGCTTAATTGATTTAATTTGGATACATGAGTATCATAAGAAACGTATGATTCCATTTTTTAGATACAAATCATAATGAGAATGGATTATAATGATGGTAAATTTAATTAATAATTTATAAATTAAATATTGATTTTATGACTCATAATTTGAAATAATTTGTTGATATATTCTGATTAAATATCCCTACCATTTTGAATACATTTAATTTCTGAAACACCTATGAATTTAATAGTTATTTGTATCCATGCATTGTGTTATTGTAACATATTATATGTTTAATTACTATGAGTATTTCTATAAACAATAATTTATATTTTTTCATGATATTATTTGTGGAGTGATCTTGGGGCATGTCACCTTCTGAAACATAAATTGGAACATTTTTAAATAATGACTAAGAAGAATTTTTTTGAAATTATAGCGGAATTTTAATGATAGTACTTTATCCTTTAGATCTATTTTATTATTTAAACTTTCTTATAGATAAATAATATATGTGACCGTATTAGTAATGAAACACATTTCAATCCATTAATATCCATTCGTACCCTCCTATAAGGGTTTTCATGAAACATTAACGTTTAAGTGTGGGCGTGAGGGACGTTATGGGTGAAGGGTGTACAACATTTTAAAGATGATGTGTGATTATGTGTTCGGTGGTGGTGGTGGGGTAACATAGGGGGGTTATATTTTGGGAGTTTAGAATGGTTTAAAATTCATTCATTGAACAATTATTATTTTCCCTTCTTGAAATAAATAGACAAAATATATTACAATGGGATTTTGGAAAATCATAATTCACTAATACCATACATATTATTTTCTTCATATTTCATCTAGTCAATGTGAGGTTTATTCAATGAATAAATTTCATAAATGAAAATAAAAAACATAAAATAGTTTGAAAAAGGAGAAAATTAAAAACAACTAAGAAATTTCAATATTTTGAAATTCATTCATTGATCATAACAATTAATTAAAATTTGGAAGTGGGCATTCCTTTTTTATGTAGGTAGTTCCTTTGAGAAATGAGTTTTGTATCATTCAGGATACTTTAGAGTTAATTTCTATTTGAGCCTTAGTATTTCCATTAAAATATGTAAAATCCATAAAGCCTTAGAGTCATTTGATCCCTGACTGTAATTCATCCTGATTTTATGTTATTTGTATCTTTAAATTGTGATTAATTTAGTTCATTTTCAAACATATGGAAAAAAATTTCCGGTGATATGAGGATAACTCTACGTAAATTAGTATCATGAGTGATGAATGAAATTATTCAAAAGTCATGTAGATCGTGATTGGTAATATTTAATATTAACAAACTATGATTCTTTAATTAATGACATAATATGTTCAACCATATTCAAATGGGAGAATGTACAATGTTTGGGATAATTTTATCTCTAAATAATTATAATTAGAATTAATTTAAATAATAGAATAAAAATATTTGGATTACAATTGATAATTATTGTATTTTATTAATTTGAGACATAAATATTATATCACGTTGAATTTAATTAATATAATTTTGAGATTCCTTGGTTGAAGAAAAGAAGAGAACATATGTGTGGGAATTTGATGAAACGATTTAATGATATACATTTTATATCATTTAAAAAAATTATTGGATATTAATTAAGATTCCCATATAATTCAATGTTTTATTAAAATGATATAAAAAACTATTCAAGAAATAATATATATGAAATTTATATAAATGCAACATTCTAATGTTTGAATCTATTTTTTGAATTATTCAGGTATTTCACCAAGTGTAAGTCATTTTTTCATGTAAATAAATAATCATATATTCTATCCCTCAACCAAAGTTCTACATTGAACATATCCATTCAATTATGGGATAACTAACCATGAAGGGTGTAAGGGAGATCTTTCTAAGCCATAGGGGATGAATGATCCATGAACATGTGACTGTACATAGGATATTCCATGTCCCTTATAGGTCCCACATGTTATCATGAGCCATGTTCGTGTGTAAGTACGATATTGGGGAACATCCTCACTAAAGGGAATGTGGACAATAAATATATTGGGCTTTATTAATATGGGTTCCCAACCATGAACATATCTGATGTGTGATGGATAAATATTGGAACAGTTCGTCATTTAACTAAATAAATCTCCTTTTTACCTCAGCTTCATTCTCACACCTTATACATATCCATCTCAGTGTTATCATCCTCATTATCAACCTCTGATATCTATATCTTTTAGAAAACATTATGATCAATGCCATAGTATCTCGAACATCACCCATAAATCTTGACCAATGAATTATAATGTAATTGACCAATTCTATCTCATTAGGTGACTCGATTCTAACCATTATCAATTAAAATAATGTACTTCATACAGTGGGAGATTGATCTAACCATTGAGAAGGATGAATCAAAAGTATGAGGAATAGATGAACATGCCTACATTCATGGTTCCACCCACTATAATATTGACTGAGGAATTATTATTAACATGAAATATTTTTTACCTCACATGTTTAATATATATAGGAAATGAGTATATGAATATGAATGGACACATGGAATTTAAACCTGAGTATCTATGGGACATGAACCAAAATTTTATTTGAGGGAAGAGAGGGACAATAGATACATGGAAAATCAATGATAAATGGACACGTATTAAAATATTATATGTGATACGTTGAGAAAAATATATATGTGTAAAATAAAATTAAATTCATACCTGAACACATGGGAATATTTTTTATATTTCTTTGATTAATTACAAACATTTAAAAATAGATGTTGAATAAACCATCCCATGATGTAGTACTACTTTGAAAAAAATCTTTAAAAACATAAAATATATTTGTAGAATTGAGATACCTCTAGGTCTTGATGAGGATTTAAAAATGGAAAGACTATCTTTAATCTCATCCATGTTTAAGAATATTTAATCAATCCATAAAATGTGAATAATGTGAGAACCTCTCTTGAAAAAGTGCATATAAGTCTGAAAAATTATATATCATTGATGGATAATTAAATTTAAAAAAGATGATAATGGAGAATGTTAGGGGATTTTATTTTCCATATATAAAGGTTTTTGGATGATATATGAAATGGATGAAACTGTTAGATTTTATATTCATAGATGAGTGCATACATTCTACAATTATTCTTGATTTTTTGGTTAATTTATTCATTATATTTGTTTATTCAATTATGTTTCATACCTCTCATACTCCCATTAATTTTTAGTTAATAGAGTGGTTGAAAACATATGTTTTTGGGGGGTCGAGGAGGTGACCAAAATTGTAATTCTTGAGTCTAGTGTTCATCTGAATTTGTAAATATAATGTATTTCTTAGATGGGTTTCAATTCTTTATTTCAAAATTTAAAATGAATTTTCAGTGTTTCTGATTAATTATGAATATAAACTATTTCTTTTATTAATAAATATCTTCTCCCTTTAAATAATTATGAATTAAATAAATTTATTGGTTTATTATTAAGGAAATAAATGTTAAGTGATTACTAAACACATGAAACTTCTTTCTATTTATGAGATCCTTTGGAATTTTAATACAGGATTAGGTATCACTTAGGATAGTCCCCATATTATCATTATTGATTCATCACATTATATGGGGAATCATAAATGAAATGACCTTTTTAATGTTTATTTTAATTTACGTCATATTTAATCAAGGGTTAAAAGGGAAAAGTAAATATTAAAAATTTATTTAAATCTATTAATAAAAAAATAATTTCAAAAGGAGTATAATAGATATATAGAAATCAAATCCTAACATAAACCTCATCCACTTATACCTCGTCTCTTAATTTTTATATTCATCATTCAATAGTCCTATTGATCTGTTTAAAATATTTTACTTTTTTCGCAATGATAATAACATTGAAGAACATCTCCTTGGAGATTAATTTGGAAACAATTAACAATAATTACCTTAGAAAATTTAAATAAACTATTACACACCCCTTGATAGGTGTACATAAATCCATAGGTTATGTGAGAGTCTATAGTGGATCTAATAGAATTGTATTTGGATATGCGACTGGTTGATTGGAATAGTTTTATATTTTATTTTATGATAACCTATAAACATGATTAATAAGGTATTGGTATATGTTTTGGTTACATACAATCAATGATTTTTCAGGAAAACATCATTAATTTAAAAACACATAAGGATTTTATTTATGGTTGGTTGAGCCATTTTTTTTAAAAGAATATATTTTCCACTTTAATTTTAAAGAATGGTGTATTAAAATTATTTCACCATTTTCATATTGTTTTACTAGTTTTTGTAGATTATATTTGTGGGGATTTAATCATAATGTTTTGGTGGTCAGTAGTAATGATGAAGCTATTATATTTATTTATTTGAAATCTCAAATGTGACAGTTTAATATAAAATAATTATAATTATATTACTTTTTATAGAAACATATAATTAATCATTAACAGTACAATAAAAAATCTATGACAATATAAACATTTTTCGTTATGTGATTGTATATATTCATAGTATATGAATTATTAATTCCTGGATGAAAAAATATTTTCTTTTTATACCTCTTAAAAATAAAAAATAATGATTTGTTTAAGAATATATATGTTTATGATATATTAAATAAATATATATTTCCAATATTGATAGTATCCAATCATGTTTCATTATTTAAATTATGTATATAATATGGGTTAATATAGGAGTATATTAATCTATTATCTTTGGGTAGAATCCCCCATTTTGAAATTTATGGATATATTGAAAGAACTATTTAAAAATTAAAGTACATATGATAATTATCTTGGATTTTTGTAATTCATTGTTTTATAATTTTTATTTATGTGTGATTTCATACTGTAATATGCTTCACTCTAGTTTTGTAAGGATACAAAAAAATTCATATGGGGACCATGTTAATCAATTATATGTAATTAATATGTTGGAGATTCTTCTATTTTGGGATTTTACATGGTGTAAAGTATTTTTTAAAGGGTATTACTTATAAAGGAACCCATGATAACCCTTTTGAGTCATCTTAAC
This sequence comes from Viscum album, assembly GCA_963277665.1. Lineage (NCBI taxonomy): Eukaryota > Viridiplantae > Streptophyta > Magnoliopsida > Santalales > Viscaceae > Viscum > Viscum album. The sequence continues at coordinate 347,831,774 of OY728152.1, read as the reverse complement.
TCAAAAATAATTCAATGAGGCTAACATTAGGGATATATTTTTTTGACCATGTTTTCATTAACTTATCTTCACATAGAGAGAAACGTACATTCATATGGAGGGATATAACATTGAGGTTTGTTGTACGTTTAAATTTTCAATTGAATTTCTGAGGGGATTTCTACCAATTTGAATTATATAATCTTCCCAAATAATGTTAATATTATTTCCCACAACAAATAAATGTTAAAAATTAATTATAATACCTCTTATAGTTTATTTTAGGGAGACTTGAATTTTTTGATGGCGAATTTTTCATAAATAATCATATCAGATTACAAATTCATTTACTATATTTATTTTTGGGTGTAGTAATCTCCTCCTTGTACAGGTTATATAATTGCATAATTATGTAGTAGAAAAACATGTGAATAGTATTTGATGATGCACTTTTTGTACCATGATCGCTTCACTTGAGGTATGAATCTAAATTAAATTTCATTAAAATATGTGTATTTCTTTTTGAGGATGCAAAATTTTCGTATTGGAATGATATAATATCCATTTATTTAAGAAGAAAATTATTTTTATAGTTTTGTCACATTTAAAAAAGGCTTAAGAATATCATTAATTTAATAACATTATACTAAAATTATAAAATTATAATTTTTTCAATCGATGTTGCATATAAAATTTTAGAATATTAATATTCATATAATTAATTTAATCATTAATAATAACAATTAATTACATTTAATTATATATATTTCATTTCATCGACATGAACTCTATGTCCCATGTTCCCCAACAGGAAGAAAAAATTGTGAGGTAATTTTTATTTTGGATATTGGGTATTAATCAATAGATGGATGAGGAGATCATGAGAGTGTATGTCAAATATTTATATTTCTTATGCTATTATATATATAATCTAGTACTTCCTCAGAACACATTATCTATATTGAATTTCTATAACAATATAAAAATCTAAACACTGATAATGGAATTGGATTGGTCAATATACAATGAGTGGTATTTGGTTAGAGCATCAAGGAATATTTATATATTAAAACTCTCTAAATGATTTGAAGTCTCCAAATTAAGAATAATTGGGAATAGTTTGTATAATTTAATCATTATAACATTTTAGTTAAAAGGATATAAATTTTATATAAATAATATTATATATTTATTGACTTTCTATAGATAATATTTTTATAATCTTCCAAAACAATATTATTTTTTAATGTTATGTAGAATTATCAAAATTATATTATTGTAATATAGAGATAAATATTAAACAATATAAATGTGTTCGATAAACTAATAATCTGATAAAGAGGTTAAATATTTTGATTCATTCGGTGCTTATAGTATTTCTTGTATCTAATACATTTAGGAACCTCATTATTTCAATTAATTAGATGTAATATACATTTCTATAATTATTGTAATTAGGCAATGATATAGACATAATTAAAAATTATTTTAATAATATTATATTTCTAAATATGATATAGATAGTTAAGAAAATGTTTCCAATGGCATGTTGTGGTGATATAATTATCATATAATTTTACATTATAAATCCGTGTCATTATACAATCACACAAGTTGCGGAGTCAGAGTGGGGATCCACACAGTGTATCAGGGTAAATTCAATAAAATCAATTTTAATGACCAAATGAATTATAAATATCCTAATCCACCCTATTTAGTGTGACATAGTTAAATTGGACCCTTGATTGTCATTAAATTATAGTGATATAAAATGATAATGTCTGGCTCCATCAACTAGGCAATCTTAGAGAACTAATAATTTTTATATATCTAATCAGATTTGTTAGATGGAAACCCATATGGACACATCACCACTAAGGATCCTATAGTATGATAGAAGATATTTCAAAGTGATGTCTTCAATTAAGTGATTTTATATAAAGTGGTCATGATGAAAATGAAAATTATTGGGGGAATTAGATATTCATTCGGAGAATTTTCATTAAAGCCCATTTCATGGAATGTTTATTATTGGGAAAACATAATTTTAGAAATTAAAACTCAATTTGACTCCACTAGAGACCCCAAACCCATTTGTAAAATGTGTGAATATTAATGGTAATTATTAGAAGATAAATTTGACAAAATTTTAATATAAATAATATTTATGATCATGAAATAACTGTTTCTTATTTCTAAAAATCAAATAAATACTCCATTAATAGTTATAACATCAATGCATTTACTATAGTTTACATTTGTGATGATGATTTGGAATCAATGTAATTCTTGAAAAGATTAAAAAATTACTTTAATTCCAATATTGAAGACCAAAATGGTGAATTGGATAGATAAATTTTCAATGATAAACATAAAAAAGGATAAATGTTATATGTAGTCTATTTGTTGATGAGAAAAATCAATGGATTGGATTTTTTGATTTCAATTTTAAGAATAATATACTAAGAACATTTCAACATATTATCAGTAATGATTAGAAACCTATTGTATTAGTTGTAATGTGACATTAATGGTTATTATGTTGAACTTTAAATGATTAATTGTAAAAGTTTATATTAGCAATATGAAACATTACAATTGATATATAATTAATACAAGGTCATGTTGATGATGTTGGAAATTGATTACTACACCCAATACACACACATTCGATTGAGATTGATTCAAATGATGATATAAATGTTCATATATATTTACCAACATGTTTTTGGTTTTTTTGTTAAATGTATATTTGAATAGTGTCTAATTTAGGCAACAATGTTTTATTTGATATTGAAATTTTTCAATTTGATCGATTATAATCATTTTCTCCCACTACTATAGGATTGAGGTGGGTGGAGAAGAGAAAAGTATTAATATATTTACATCATAATAGTGAGTTATAGGAATGATAAATATTCAGTTAATACACTTTAGATGGATTAGTACAGCCCTATATTACACTAATTTATTTGTTATAGTTAGAGATATGTATTTTGTTAGTATCATAATGAAAAGTCAAGATTTTATTACTAGTTGAGTAAAATTAAAATGGAATATAAAATATTATTGTTATATTATTTATAAATTCTACCCATTATTATCAACTATGTATGGGGCTGTAGAGATTTTACTTATAGGATGTCTTGGGAGTAGACTAATTTTTTATATCTATGTACATATCATTGATGATAATGATAAAACATTGATCGATATGAACCAAGTGACTCACTATAGGGAAAATCTCTATGATGTGCCTTTATTATTATTGAATTTCATTAAGGAAGAATATACAATAATAGATACACAATATAACATATAACATATAAAATATTAGATTATGTTTAATTGACCGTTCCTAAAAATGTAAACAATGGGGAGTGTAATATAATTAGATTATGGAAATATAATTTATTATAATGAATTGATATTTATTCAATTTTGATAATTATGTTTTTATTACAATCATTTATTATTCATTGGTTTTACACTTTTTGGGATTACCTCAATATGGATTATTCTTCACTACTACAGGTGTATTTATATACATTTTCCTTATGTATATGTATGACATTAAGCATAAACTAGAGTTTGGAATAACAAGAGATTGATTTTACGGATCTGGGTCATCATCCCACTGATGTTCTTGATTGTGAGCCTCTTCCTAAACATGCTCAACCACTAGAGTATTCCTTTAATATCCCACAATAAAATAATCCACACTCTTTGGAATATCGTGTGAAATTATTCATCTCTAAACAAGAGTGTTTATTATGGACTTGATTCTAATTTATCATTAGGCCTCTGTCTAAAAGAACCAAATAATGGAATCATCCATTCATCCCTCTGAGTAGTTGTCAGCATGTTTTATTATTGTTCCATTCCAACTGGCAGAAGGCCATTTCCTGAATATCCCAAATGAACAAATATCTTTATAGTCCAAACGATTACAACCATACTGTGCTAACAGGTTTACCAGGTTTTGTTTAAAATTATTTCATGATATTCAAATCAAAAAGGAAATTATCCTTCTATAGCGATAAAATAAATTCATGGAATCCTTAAAAAAGAAATTTTTTAAATTATTTTTATAAACCAAAAAAACTGATCTTAATGTGGTTATAAAAATATCACATACACATCGGGATAAAGAACATTCTCTAGCTCACCAGTACTTTGAAGATTTTCTAATTAAATTAATTTTATCAAAACACAACAATCATGAGTAAGATATTTCGTTATTACCTTGAAGATGGATCTTATTATAATCTATGAAAATAGGCTTTCATGTGACAAATATTTTCCATTACATATATTCGTTAAATTAAAATGAAAACCCCCCTAATAGGGATAATGTAACAAATTATCAATTACCATAGAAGAAATAAAATATTCAATATTATTAATATTTGAGATACTAATTTCTTCATTGAATAAAATAATTAATGTTTAATTACTATAAAATTATTTTAAACAATTTCATATAGAACGATCAATTTTTCTTCTCCAAAATAACAAATTAGACCACAACATCTTACAGCTTCCTTGAGAGAATGATTTGTAGAATCTAATTAATTGAGATCAATTAAATTACATTGAATCACTCATTAATTAAACCATGAAGGATAATTAGAGTGGCCCAACATTGCATCTTCAAATCATTTTGACGTTTCCATCGCTGAATTATTCATGTTTCAAGGAATTGATGTTTCAAGGAATCATCAAACAAGAATCGAGAGAAGCATAGTAAACCAAAAGGACCTACGTGTAGGGTAAGAGAAAGAGAGGGAGATAATGTGGTATTTTTTCTCATGCTGATTTAGAATATAATCAATATTTCTTTAATTTGAAAATAATATTAAAAATAAATAAAAAATTAAAATCTATTTAAAAAATTTTAAAAATATAAATATAAATTTATCAAGATGAATAAAATTTATTTAAATAAAAATAGAGAGACTGAAAATAAATTAACAAACATTTATTTAAAATTAAATATCCCTAACTACCCCTTAATAAAATAAAATATTTTGATGGGAAGTGGTTTAGTAAAATAATCAACTAAATGATATTTAAAATTTATAAATTTTAAAGCTATATCCTGTTTAAAAACATGATCTCTTAGAAAATTATGTGTTATATCAATGTTCAAATTCTAATAATGACTAATTGGTTTTTTAAAATATTTATAGAACTATTATTAACTCATATATTTGGTATATTATTAAAATTTAATCTAATAATATGTAGATTGTATATGAACAATAATATTTGTACACAACAAATTCTAGCAGATACATATTCTGCATCAATGGTTAACAGGGAATCTACATGTTTTTCTCATTGGACCATGATACTAAATATATTCTTAAAAAGTCATTGGTTATTTGGTACATTATGAATCTAATAAAAATTATCCAATGTCCGAATATGAATAATAGATTAAATTAAAATCAAAATATTTGGAGTAAACAAGAGATGGAAAAATATTTATTTTTAAAGATCTAAAAATTATATTTATATTATAAAAATGGTACTATTTTTTATTTTAATGAAATATATTATATAACCATACATAAAACATAATGTGTGGTTTTTTATTTGTATGATATTGTAAAAATCAAATCATAACACTATATAGCATATTTTCTACTAGTTTTCCAACATAATATAAATCACGTTTTTATATTACACACAAAAAATATATATATATATCTTACTGTATTAAAGTAAAGAAATTTTTAATAAATTAATATTATATTTAATTTATTTTAAAACATTTCAATATACTTTTTTTATTTTAAAACCCAAAGAATAAATCATTTCTTCCATCTTAATCATTTCGTAAAATTTACATTAAATTTGAAAAATCATTAGAAAAAAATTTATTAGCAGAACCAATAATTAAATTATACAAATATATTTGATCTTATAAAATATTTGAAGAAAAAATTTACCTAATAATTGATGGATTAACCAGTCAAACTGTAAATTCAATTTTCAAATGAAAGTAACTCAATCATTCGTACCAAGTTTTGGGTTCTTGTTTAAGGCCATAGGAAGAATTAGTATGTCTAAAAATAAACTATGGTTTATGAGGATTTTAAAAACTAAGCAGTTGTTCAAGATAAAAATCCTCCACCAAATTATCATTTAAAAATGAATATTATTCATATATCTAAAATTGTTTTAAATTCATATGATATGCATATGATAATCAAATTATAATTGATTGAAATATGATGTCATCATAATATATTCCTTATTCCTAGTTGTAACTATTATCTACTAATCTAGCATGATTTTGGGTTATGATCCCTTGATCATTCTATTAATTTCTAATGACCAAATTTGTTACTATTATTGTATAAATGCCCAGTCCTTCTACTAGATTCCATACATCATTTATATTAAACTAGTTTAGTTTTTTTTTCATTGGAAGCATCCAAAACTAATATTACAATGATTATTCAGTAAAATTAGGTTCAAAATGAGATTGAAAGATATTTAATTATGTATGGTTTCATACATTTCTAATAGTTATAATTTTTGTGTTTATGTATCATATTATTGTTTCTAAAGGGTGTTTTGTTGAGGCTGTGGACTATATAGGCAAAAACCTTTTAGGTTATTTAGATTCATTTTTTTCTGAACTAGATTGAATTTTATTAATATAATTTAAAAAATCATTATTAGTAGTTTCAAGTCTCATGTATCCAAACAAGTCACTAAAATCATCAGTTTGATCTTTCTCTATAATAAAAGGGACAGTTTCATCAAACATTGTAGGAACTAATTATTCAAAAATCCTAGACTATTTATTAATAATTCTATTAGAAATATAGGATGCATAATATCCCAAAAATATTCTTTCATCAGCCTTTGGATCGATTATATCAATTTATATATAATTTTTGAGATATAAACATAACATACAATAACATTAATGTACACTACATTAGGTTTTCTATTATTCCATATTTCATATGATTTCTTTCTTAAAATAGGCCATATTAAAACACTTTTCATGAAATAGAAGGATTTTCATTAAATTCTTCAAAAAATAGGTAAGAATAATATATTCATTTAACACAGTACTTATAATTTCTTGAATATTTCACTTTTTCATTTCAAAAATTCCAATCTGTGGAGGAGTCCTTGTTGACGAGAAAGTGTGTTTAATACCTAGAGTTTTGAAAATTGAATTAAATTCATGATTATCATATTCTCTACAATTACTACATATTAATGAAATTATTATAATTCATTTTCATTTTTAACAGCTTTACAAAAACCTTCAAAAAATGTAATACTTCAATTTTTAACATTAGAAAATAAACCTAAGAAAATATAGAAAAAAAAGAAACTAAAAAATACACATATAATTTTCTAGACAATGTTTATACTCAGTATAATCCAAAAAATATCCATTTTAATATGTTTTAATGGTTTAGATATAGAAATTTTACTAATATATTGGAAAAAATATTTGTTATGTTTTCCAATATGGCACGCATCACAAAAAGAAATAATTTTGAACCATTAGATATTCTAAATTAGTAACTAATTATTCCTTAGATAAATTACATGGAGAATATATATTACAATTTCCATGTATTTTATATGAAATCCAAGACTCACTTTTATTTGCCGATAAAAAATTCACCATGTGTTTATATAGGGAATACAAATATGTTGTATAACCATTATCGGTTCTTAGTGCACTAAATTTATGCAATATTTCATCAATAACCAAGAATTAATTGTTAGAATAATCCATATAAAAACCATAATCACAATGATTAGATATAAATATTTGGTTGTTCTTTATTCAGTTCACATAAAATAATTTCTTGATTTTGGTAGTCATTGGATATCCAACAGTTCCAACTCTAATAAATTTTCCTTTGTCATTTTCTCCAAAAGGGACAAGTCATCCATCCATTTGAGTCAAGGTATGACTCTTTGTCGAGACCCATATCATATTCATGGAACACCAACTATCCATATACCATATGGATTTTTTTCTATCACATTTGTCATGAAAAATTATGTAACCAAATGTGTTGACCTCACCTGTTTTGATAATCCCAATTATGATTTCATATACTTTGATATTCCCAATTAATGTATATTTATATATTAATTCTTTCAAATCTAAGATATTATATAATCAAGATGATAATAATATTAAAATAATCTCTGGATTATGTTAATCATTGTTTATCCATGTTTATATTAGTTCTGATGTAATTCTAACCCAATCAGATGTGTTTTGCATAAAAACAGATAAGTGTAAGTCATTGATCTGCGTATAGCTACTAATAAAGAGCTACCTTTACTTAGTCTACCGATAGATAGAGTCACTGATACACAAAGGTCACCAATATGTGTAGAGCTACCAATGTGCATGTCTACCAGTAGTTATCGATAGAGTAAGTCTACTGATACGAGCACAGACATTCACCAATAACTAGAGCTACCGACTGACAAACTAAAGCTACCGACAGACAATAGCTACCGATAGACAGAATTCTACTGATAGAGCCAGTTCACAGATAGTTACTGATAGATTATGTCTATCGATACAAGTACAGTCACCAATACATCGATCTACCGATGGAAATAGAGCAACTGATGGAACGAAGTTACTGGTATATAGAGAAACTGATGAAAGACCCAAGAGCTACCGATGGAAGGACCTGCTATACAATGTCCACCGTACACTTTTACCAACACGAGCTACAAATTGACCAACCAGTCAAACTCTATACTCTCAATACTATTTATTTATTATGCTAACGGTTACATTTGATGTTTTTAATGCATTCAATGTTATTTAATGAATTTTGTTGCCATGTCAGGGAACCGTACTTAGTACCCATGCAAAAAAGAAATCATTCCTTATTTGTAGGAGCTGAAAGCTACAAAAGGGATAATAATTACATAGATGAAAAGATGAGAAGTAGAGAACATTGGGTGTGCATACGACAAGCATCAAGGAACAAAGAAGGCACACGGGTGAAAAAGAAGAGGGTTGAACATCATTCAAACATGGTGCATTTGTTAAAGGCTAAATCCATACTCCAAGAACACTGGACATACACGAAGCTACTCATTTTCATGGAGAACACAAGCTGCACCTTGAGTGAAGAACTACAACAAACACTTCATGCACTCAGGCTGCTTATCTGGACCATGTTCCAAAGAAGAAAACAACACTCTGTTTTTTGAACAAAAATAAGAGAAGGACACAAAAGCTATCTGACAAACCAAATGAGTCCAGAGTTGCACTACCAATCACTAATGATTTTCTATTCTCATTCTCACATTCTTTAGTGAATCTATCTTTACATATCGAGCAGTGTGTGTACCCTGTTTATCTTACAGACACATTGTCTCCTGTGCTATGTTGGAGGATTCTCAAATCCTCATTCAAACTCTATAACTCTTTTGTCTCTCAGAGTGGATAGTGGTAGATATTGAGTAAGACCTCAACACCTGTGAGTTGTTGTTTGTTTTCCACGAAGAACTATGGTAGAGGTATTTGTACCTGGATAGTGTGTTCACTGTTGTTAACCCCGATCTAGGGTGTGGATCAATTTATATAAATTGTTGAGAGGACTATGTCTCATCTTGATACTGAACTTCTTGGTTAACTCCACTATGCATTTTAATTTAAATCTATAATTATACTATATATTTATTCTTCTGATGTAACTTTGAAATACAAAATAATTTTAAAGCTACTTTGATAATAAAATTAACAAGTGTTTATATTTATTGAAAATCAGTAAATCAGTTTCAAAAGTGAATTTATTCTTGAGATTAAATTAACTGAGACCTAATAACTCTTTGAGAAACTAATTGAACATTTATAATCTATATAAATTCACTAGAGTTTAACTTTGTTTTTAATTTGGGTGATTTTAAGAGAAATATTTTTTGAAAAGAAATTTTAATTGGAACTCAATTCACCCACCTCTTCAGTATCCACTCCGACCAACATTTGGTATCAGAGGTTGTTTTTGTTAAAGGATATTTCACATTCTCTGTTTTCCAACTGTGATTTTAGTTGCATCTTTAATGATCTGAAATTTCCATTAGTTCTAAATTTTATCTCTTTAAAATTTCTTTTCTAATATATAGTTATGGATAATAGACTAGAGGGTGCTGCTACTAATCGACCACCATTCTTCAATGGCACCAACTATGCCCAGTGGAAACTGAAAATGAAAATTCATTTTGAAAGTATTGGTTTTGATATCTGGACTGCTATAGAGTCTCTATATAAAATTCCAGAAACCGAAAGAACAACATGGGATGAACCTAAAAAGACTTCATACATTAATAATTGTAAAGCTATGAATGCTATGTATTATTCTTTAAGAAACGAAGAGTTTAATAGATTTTTGTCTTGAAAAACTGCTTATGAAATATGGGTTACTTTGGGTGTTTCTCCTGAAGGAGAATCCAATGTTAAATAAATGATATTGAATACTTATACTATTAAATACGAAAATTTTAAAATGTAGGTTGATGAACCTATTTCTGATATGTATCTCAGGTTTAATGAGATAGTCAATACAATGAGTTAACTTGGAAAGGTTGTTCCACCAATGGAAAAAATTATGAGGATACTGAGATGTTTTCCATACCGATGGAGAGACACTTCAGTTTCAATCAGAGAGTCATGTGACATTGGAGCACTGCCTGTAAAAGAGCTTATGTTTAATCTTATGGTGTATGAAGAAGAACTGAAGGTGAACAAGGAGGAAGATGATGAACCTATGAGAAAATCCATTAGCTTTCAATTCTACTTCCTCTATGAGTAAAGACAAGGAGAAAATGAAAATACAAACTTAATGTTCAACATGTGAAAATTCAAACTCTGATAGTGATACTGAGATGGCTCAAATAGAAAGTATATTCAAGAAGTTTTATAGGAAGAAGAATTTTTTCAAGAAATCTAACTACAAAGGAAAGTATGACAACAAGGGACACTGGAAAATGGATTAGAAGAGAGCTGACAAGGATGATGAAATAGTCTTCTATGAGTGAAAAAGGAATTCACACATCAAGGCTGATTGTCCAAAATTTAAAGCCAGAATGAAATATGATTATAAGGAAAAGATGTACAAGAATGCTATGAAAGCAACCTGGAGTGCTTCGGAGGACAACACAAGTGAATCTGAAATTTCTGATTCTGAGAAGAATCGTTCTAACATGTGCTTCATTACCAACACATCTGAGGTACATGTTTCCCATGTTCTAAAATATTATTATTCTGCAAATAACAATGATTCAGATAATGATGGAAATATTTCTAAGGATGAAATGTTTGAATACTGTAACATGCTGGAAGAAACATGTAATGAACTCAAGGACAAATATAAGTCACTAAAGAAATAACATGCTCTCACTGCCAATGTTAAATCTGCCTTTGACATAAAAAAAGAAAAGAATTCCCAACTGTTAATGGAAAATACTGAAATGAAAATGTTTAATGAGAGACTTAGAAAGGACTTAGAAAAGTTCATAAAGGGAAAAGATACTCTAACTCAAATTTTAGGTAAGCAAGTTGAACCTAAATACACTACTGGTTTGGGATACCTACCTGGATAGAGACAGTTCACTAAAACTCGATTTATCTCTAAGTCTGGAAAAAAATCTGCTTATTCTAGTTCTGGAAATTACTATTCTTCAACTAGTTATTCATATGGTTATATATCAAATAAAGTTTACCTTTCAAAATATATTGATTTTGTAAATTATATGAGAACCATAAGACAAATATGGGTACCTAAAGCTTTGATTACAAACCTATCTAAACCCACGAAGATCTAGGTACAAAAATCATTTTCTATGTAAATCTGTTTTATAGGAAACCTGTTTGAAGAGTTCTCACAAGAAGGTATGGTACCTGGACAGTGGTTGTTCAGGGAATATGTCTGGAGATTATTCATGCTTCAAAAGATTAATAATGGTTGATGGAGTCCATGTCACCATTGGTGATAATTATAAAGGAAAAATCATCGTCCTAGGCCAGATTGGTAACACCGATTCTGTTTTAATTTCTAAAGTTATTTTTGTTAATGGACATAAGTATAACTTGTTATGTATTTATCAATTATGTGATGATGGATTTAATATGAAATTTGAAAATGATTCTTGTAATTTTTTTAATTCTAATTTTTTTTAGTATTCTATGCCTTGAGAAATTAAAATGTTACTGTTGTTGATTTAAATTGTTTAGTTAAGAATAATGTTACTTGCTTAAATTATTTTCATAAAGAGTCATTGTTATGGCCCAGAAGATTAGGACACTGCAACATCTATTCACTTAGAAATCTTACTAGGAAGAACATAGTTAGAGACCTACCTAAACTTGAATTTCCAAATGCATTGTTTGTAATCCCTGTCAAAAGGGAAACCAACATAAAGTTTCTTTTAAATCAAAGAAAGAAGCCTCAACTTCTCAACCTCTTGAGTTGGTTCACATGGAATTCTTTGGACCTTATAGAGTTTCTAGTTTAAATGGGAAACACTATATCTATGTCCTAGTAGATGACTTTTCTAGATATACTTGGGTATACTTCTTATCTCACAAAAGTGAAGCTTGTTTCTACTTTGATAAATACTCCAAATCTGTAGAAAATCTTAGTGGACTTAAGATTAAATCGCTGAGAAGTGATCATGGTCATGAGTTTGAAAATAAAGAGTTTGAATCTTATTGCTCAAAAAATGGATATAGTCACATCTTTTCTACTCCTAGGACACCTTAGCAGAATGGTGTAGTAGAAAGAAGGAATATAACCCTTCAAGAAATATCTAGAACCATGCTTAATGAATATGACTTGCCTATTTACTTTTGGGCTGAAGCTCTGAATATAGATTTTTATATTATTAATATAGTCTTAATTAGACCTGTTCACCAGAAGACCAAATATGAACTATGGAATAATATAAAACCTACAGCCAGTTACATCAGAGTCTTTGGCAGTAATGTTTTTATTCTTAATACAAAGGATAATCTAGACAAGTTTGCTTCTAATAGTGATAAAGGAATTTTGCTTGGTTATTCTTTATCTAGGAAATCCTATAGAGTCATTAATAAAAGAACCAAATGTGTGGAAGAATCTGTTCACATTAAGTTTGATGAAACTGATCCACATGATCCTAAAACCTCTCTTTAAAATCTTGAAGAGGATTTGAGTGTTTTGGACCTTAATGAAAAATCTAAAGATCCTTCTATAAAAACATCCAGTTCTAGAAAAAGTCCAGAATCTGCTGCTATAGAATCTGAAGCTATTGATGAACATGATTTTTCTAGTCCTACCTTTACTAGATCAACAAAGATTCTAATGAATCATCCTTTAGATGTTGTTGTTGGTAATCTTTATAGGGGGACATAGACTAGAGCTTATCTAAGAAACCATGTTGAACATCAAGCCTTTCGTTCACAGATAGAACCTAAATATGTCAATGATTCTATACATGATGAATTTTGGGTAATGGCTATGACAGAAGAGTTAAATCAATTTGAAATAAACAATGTCTGAGAATTAATTGACAGACCTAAGGACCCTTTAACAATTTTCACTAAATGGGTTTTTAGAAACAAAGTTGATGAATCTGGAAAAATAGTTAGAAACAAATCTAGGCTAGTTGCACAAGGATATATTTAAGAGGAAGTAATATATTGTGAGGAACCCTTTGCACCTATATCCAGATTAGAAGCCATTAGGATCTTACATGCCTATACTGCTCATCTGAATTTCAAGTTATATCAAATGGATGTCAAATGTGCATTTCTAAATGGTTTTATAATTGAAGATGTTTTTGTTTAACATCCACCTTGATTTACTAATCCTAATTTTCCAAATCATGTTTTAAACTTTCTAAAGCATTATATGGTTTAAAACAAGCTCTATGAGCTTGGTATGATAGAATTAGTAATTTTTTTATTTCAAAAAGTTTTACTAAATGGATTTATAATCCAACTCTTTTTATTAAAAGAATTTCTAAAGATGTTTTAATAGTACACATCTACGTTGATGATATCATTTTTAGATCTTCCAAACACTCTTTTTGTAATGATTTTTCAATGAGTATGAAAAATGAGTTTGAAATGAGTTTAATGGGAGAACATAAATATTTTCATGGATTTCAAGTTTCCCAAAATGAAAATGGTATTATTTTGAATCAATTTAAATATACAAAGGATATTTTAAAACATTTTGGTTCGGAAATTATTATGCAAAGTGAAACACTTATGAGTACAATCTGTAAATTGGATGCAAATGAAACTGGGAAACCAGTGGATCAAACCAATTACAGAGGTAAGATTGGAAGAATAATTTACCTTACTGATATTCGACCAGATATTATGTTTAGTGTCTTTATTTGTGAAAGATTTCAAGCAAATTTAAAAGAATATCATTTACTTGGTGTTAAATGAATTTTTATGTATCTTAAACATACTGTAAACTTTGGTATCTTTTACCCAAAAGGACAGTACTTTGAGTTAATGAGTTATTCATATACCAAATTTTTTGGTTGCAAGTTGGATATAAAAAGCACTTTAGGAACATGTCATTTATTGGTAAAATCCATAGTATCTTGGTATAGTAAAAAGAAGAATTCTGTAGCATTTTCAACTACCGAAGCAGAGTATATAACTACTGGTAGTTGTTGTGCAAAAATTCTGTGGATGAAACACACTCTTTTGGACTATGGATATGACTTCAAGCATGTTCAAATCAACTGTGACAACACTAGTGCAATAAATAACTCAAAGAACCATGTGTCTCACTCTAGGACCAAACAAATTGATGTAAGGGACCATTTCTTGAGAGGTCATTAACAAAAGGGTGATATTATTCTTGAGTTTATAGGTATTGAACATCAATTTTCTGACAACTTCACTAAACCTTTGAGTTAAGATAGATTAAGTTACATTATACACGAGTTAGGAATGTTTAACCTCAATAGGTAGCTATTCTCACCGATCTAAAATTCTCACCGATGTAAAATTCTCACCGATGTGAATCCTCACCGATGTAACCTCACTACTAGTAATTCTCACTGATACACCCTACCGATGAGTGCACTATTTTAAACTTCTTTCTACCGCCAAAATCTGATTCATTTTTTGCGTTATTTCATTTTATTTATTTATTTTAGGATTCTTAAATGATAAAACTAAAGTCCAAGCTACTTCTCAATCCACCGAGCCTCAAACCTTTACCCTCAAACATCAGCTCTCGAATCCTTAGAGAATCCTAAATCCATCGAATCTGAGATGGAAAAAACCAAACTCCATTCTGTTAGAGATGTTTCTGATGAGCCAAATGCAAAGAAGAAAAAGTATGAGCTAGAAGCAAGTGGAAGTGCTAGCAGAACAAGATCAGGAAGAGGACCAGTAATTCCTCATCTGCAAAATCAAGTTATTGTGATTTAAAAAGAGATGTGTGAAGAGTGGATGTTTCCTAGAAAGTTCTTAGTGCTAGAACTACAAGAAGATCAATAATGGGTAGAATTTTTTTCAAACAACAATGGTCCCTAATTTCAAAAATTAGTGAAACAATTTTACGAGTTTGTAACATTTGAAAAATCTGAGAATGAAAATTGAGTAACCTCTTTTGTGAATGGAAAAGATATGTTGTTCTCATCTATTGAATGGGATGAGTGCTTAAATGTGCCGCATGAAGTTGTATCAGGAAATATCTCAAGATCCATGCCACCTACTAGTGACAATTTTGATTATGATACTGCTTTGGAAGAACTGACTAGTGATGGAAGTCAAATACAAGTAGTTGCTGGAGAAATGGATGGAGAGAACAGATTTCTGTTCAAATTTATTCAACATGTCTTGATACCGAGGAGAGGATACGTTGCCAATTTGAGATATCAGGATATCTATCTCTTGCACATCTTAAGGAATTGTGTAAAAGTTAATCTATGTAGATTGCTGATGATCCATATAGAAGACGTGACAAGGCCATAATCAAAGACAAATTCCCTATGCATTGCTAAATTGATCTCTGTGATGATTAATGTAAATGGGGTAGCTGAGTCTCAAGATGAGACAGAGGTAGTGAAGAATACCTTTTGTATCACATCCACAGTATGCAAATACATGATGATAATTTGGAACCCATGGAGAAGAGAATGGGTCAATGATGACCAGAAGGTGTATGAAAAGTTTAATCCTGTGAATCATCCTTCAAGACCTAAGGATGTGAGGGATCCAGGTCTGGGACCTGATGAACTAGAGCCAGAATACAGTGATGATTCAAAATAGGAAGATTCCTCTACTGATGAAAGAGGATACCCTGACATACCTCCTAGACCAACTCCTAAAGATCTAGATCAATATAAATCAGATAAGGAAGAAGCTGCTTTAGAGGATGTTGAAGTGGCTGCTGTAGAAAATGAAGAAGATGATCATTAAAGTGAAGAATCTATGTCAGTTGATTTGAGCCTGAGTCCAGTGACATGACAATATTTAGTGCCTGCTAAGTATACAAATGAAGTTGACATACCCTTGCCTATTTTGGAAGACTCTCCAGCTATTGCAGAGAAAGAATTGATAGTGGAAGATTCTCCTCAGGATGAAAGAGCTACTGAGAATGCTGCTGAGAATGCTGTTGTTTTACTTAAGGATGCACCCATTGAGGAGGATCATCAAACCGATGTTGGAAGTGTTACAGTGGCTATTGGAATTGATGATTGCGCAGAAGACCCAGGTTTGGTAGTATGTGGTTTAGACTCTCCAGATTCAGATAATGAGGCATCTCATAATAGACCAAATATTGTTTATATTATTGAATCTGAGTTGTTTCCTAATGATGTGGTCCAAATGCATGAACTGGATACTTTAAAGAAAAATCTTAAGGACAATTTTGTAGAAAAGGTATAGAATATGGAAGTCTCTCTGGTCTCTTCAGTTCAATCGATCATGACTGACTCTGTGGTCAGTTTAGCATCTGAAATATTACCCACTATAGTTGCACCTTCTCATTTGATCAGTAGGGCTGATCTGGAATCCTTGAAGGATGAGCTGTAATAATCTTTTAATGCATCAGTTGCTGAGATGAAGCATTGTTTTGCTAAAGAGATGAGGATGTTTGAATGATCATTTTAACTCTCGCTCGGTTGTAATTTGTCATCCTTCATGGAAAAAATAGTGGAAAAAGTTAAAGACTGCTAGACTAAAGTATCTAGGATGGAATAAGATCATGAAGCTTTAAAAAAATTGGTTATATCTTTGGAATCTTACATGATCTAAAAATCTCAAGCAGACAAGCACTTAACCAATGTCAAGAGTGTGGAAATCCATATGGTTTCATTGATTGAATGTTTTAAAACTTCCGTGAATGATCATGTTAAAACCCAGGATTCCCAATTTAAAATCATATCAGTGGGTTGGCCAAGAACTTCATGGAAACAGTAACCTTCTCTATTAGTTCTATTGCTTCTAAAACCTCAGTAGAGTTGAATCAAATTCGAGCTATGATGAAGGGGGAGCTTGGTTCAGCTTCAACCAGTGGCTCTGTGGACTCATCCGAGCTGAGTAGAGTTGTGATATCTACCAGAGATTCGGCTAGAGAAATAATGAAGATTGTCCAAGACTACATGATAGAATCTTCTGCCTCTCAAAAATAAGTGAAAGAAAAGGTGGAGTCCTATTTCTCTATGATTTTCACCAAGCATCAACTAAACAATCAATTGAAACTTCTATTTGAAAATATGATACTACCTCCTATCAATCAAGAATTCAGAGAGAATGTTAGCAAGATAAGGGAATTGAATCTAGCATTGGACATGTTTATAGATAACATGGATGACTTCATATCTGCTATTAAGAGAGGAGGAGGAATAATTTTGGATTTCAGAAATTTGTTGCTTCCTTTTCTGTATGTTGATTCTTGGCCAGTGATTATACCTTCAACCTTACCAGCCTTTTCCTCTACTGCTTCTCCAGTTCAGATGACTCTTTCCCAAGCAATTCGAATCCTTACACCTATGATCAGACATAGGACTCCTCTGTACAGACTAGGAACAGTTTATGTGGCTCAACCTCCTATGATCATTTCTGGAATTTCTAAGCCTTCACCTTCTTCCACTTCACCTTAATCCTCTTCTGCTCCCAAAGAAAAATATCACATTGATGATGTGGATTGAACAAGTGGCTAGACTTTTTGATAGGAATCCATTGTTTTTTGTTTTTTGTCTCTGTACCATATTGCAACATCTAATACAATTGGATTTCCTTTCATTATCCTTGTGCTACTTGTTCTATTTCTTATTGTTTCCCACTTTGTGATTATCACAAAGGGGGAGAAATTTTTTACCATGCTTTCACCCAGGGGTAGAAGTACTAAAGGATGAATAAATAATGGGGAGAAAGTATCAAAGGGGGAGAAATTTTTATATATGGAAGATCTATATTGCTTTGCCCCTCTGATACTGTAACATTTCATTCTATGATACCATTTTCCCTAACTCTCTAATGCCACAAAATTCTACTTCTGATATCATTGCATTTAATTTTATCTCAGATACTATCACATTTTCTTCCACCTCTATTCCATTATGTTCTATAACATAATTTTTCTCTGAGATAATTGAATTTAATTATATATCCTCTAATACAATTTCTCACTATTTTTAAAACAATAATATTATAAGTTGTGATTATCAAAAAGGGGGAGATTGTTGACCTCACCTATTTTGATAATCCCAATTATGCTTTTATATACTTTGATAATCCCAATTAATGTTTATTTATATATTAATTCTTTAAAATCTATGATATTCTATAATCAAGATGATAATAGTATTAAAATAATCTCTGGAATATGTTAATCATTGTTTATCCATGTTTATATGAGTTATGAAGTAATTCTAACCCAATTTGATGTGTTTTTCATAAAAACTGATAAGTGAAAGTCACTGATCTACGTAGAGCTACTAATAAAGAGCTACTAGTACTCAGTCTATCGATAGACAGAGTCACCGATACACAAAGGACACCGATATGTATAGAGATATCGATGTGCATGTATACCAGTAGTTTCCGATAGAATAAGTCTACTGATATGACAACAGAAAATCACCAATAACAAGAGCTACCAACTGACAAAACAGAGCTACCGACAGACAAGAGCTACTGATAGACAGAAGTCTACCGATAGAGCCAGTTCACAGATAGTTACCGATAGAGTAAGTCTACCGATACAAGTACAGTCACTGATACATCGAGATACTGATGGAACTAGAGTAACCAGTGGAACTAAGTAACTGGTATATTGTGGAACTGATGATAGATCAAAGAGCTACAGATGGAAGGACATGCTACACAACGTCCACCGTACAATTTTACCAACACGAGCTACTAATTGACCAACCAGTCAAACTCTATACTCTCAATACTATTTATTTATTAAGATAATGGTTAAATTTGATTTTTAAAGGCATTCAATGTTATTTAATGATTCTTGTTTCCATGTCAGGGAAGCGTACTTAGTACCCATTCAAAAAGTAATGATTCCATTTTTCCAGAGCTGAATGCTACAAATGGGAAGATAAAGACCAAGCTGAAAATATGAGAAGTGGAGAACACTGGGTGTGCCTAAGAAAAGCATCAAGGAACTATGATGGAACAAAGGTGAAAAAGAAGAGGGCTGAACATCATTCAAACATGGTGCATTTTTGAAAGGCTAAATCCATATTCCAAGAACATTGTACTGACACGAAGCTACTCACTTTCAAGGAGAACACAATATGCACCTTGAGTGAAGAAATACAACAAAAACTTCATGCACTCAGGCTGCTAAGCTGGACCAAGAACCAAAGAAGAAAACGACACTCTGTTTTATGAACAAAAACCAGAGAGGGAATCAGAAGCTATCTGAAAAATCAAACGAGTCCAGAGATTCACTATCAATAACTAAATCTTTTCTAAACTCGTTCTCACTTTCTTTAGTGATTCTCTCTCTACATTTCGAGTAGTGTGTGTACCCTATTTATCTTACACACACATTTTCTCTTGTGCTAAGCTGGAGGATTCTCAAATCCCCATTCAAACTCTATAACTCGTTTGTTTCCCACTGTGGATAGTGGTAGAGGACGAGTAAGACCTGACCATCTATGAGCTGTTGTTTGTTTCTCACGAAGAACTGTGGTAGAGGTCTTTGTACCAAGACAGTTTGTTCACTATTGTTAACCCCAATCCAGGGTGTGGATCAATTTATATAAATTTTTGAGAGGAATAAGTCTCATCTTGATACTAAACCTCTTGTTTAACTCCGCTATGCATTTTAATTTTAATCTATAAGGATACTATATTTATTCCACTGTTGTTACCTTGAAATACAAAATTATTTTAAATCTATTTTGATAGTTAAATTAGAAAGTGTTTATATTTATTTTAAATCAGTAAATCAGCTTCAAAAGTCAACTTAATCTTGAGATTAAATTAACTAAGACATAATAACTCTTTGAAAAACTAATTGAACATTTATAATCTATATAAATTCACTAAAGTTTAACTTTGTTTTTAATTTGGGGGATTATAAGAGAAATATTTTTTGAACATTAATTTTTATATGAACTCAATTCACCCCCCTCTTGAGTATCCACTCTCACCAACAAAATGTTTCTTTTGGTAGCCATATTTTTTTTGGTTCTTACAGTGTTTGTGGGAAATTATCATGGAAACCAGACATGCTTTATCTTTCCATATCTCATTTAACATGATTCAGAAAAACATTATAAATAAATTAACATTTAATATAATTTTTTTTTGGATTTTTCATATAACAATTATTACTGACATGATCTTTTGTTCCACCATGATAAATGGTTGAATTTTTTGTGTTAGTTATAATATATGTTTTTAAAAATTATTTATTCCCATTCATTTTATTCTAAATATTTTTAGTTTAATGAAATTATTTCCAAGAATTTCATTTAAAATATTTCACCTTTAGTAATGAAAAGTGCATTACTTTTATAACATTCTATTACATCGTATAGTTCATTAATCCTTTTATCATGATAAATAAAGTTATATGCAGATGAGTTCAATTTATTTAACTAGTTCCTTATGTTGTTTTTCTAGAGTGACTATTTCACTTAAAATACCATTATTAATATTTTTCAATGAATTGTTCCTCTTTATCAGATAATCATATTTTTTATCTAACATTGAAAAGTATGAATCTAATTTTTAATTTGAACAACTTACAGTATAAGAGTATGATGAATAATATGTTTGTACCATTTCCACTTTATCAAAAAATAAAATATTTTCTGTGATATTTGATTTCTCTATTTCTAAAACAGATTTTAATGTGCTGATAGAGACATCAGATACATTCCATGTGGCTTCAATTTTTTTTTCCTATTATGCGCATAGAGAATATTCTTAATTTAGATATTTTATAGCCTTTTATTTTCAGCTTTAAATTTAGGAAAAATAGGTCTTATGTGACCGAATTTCATAGATTCATAAATTAAAACTTATGTTGTTTTTTTATCATACATCATGAAGGATTTTTTGAATCACCTTGTCTTTATTTATAATTTACAATATCATCAAGCTAGTTAAGTTATTTCTATTTCCTTATTTGAGGAATATGAATTTTTCTATTCTTTGACTTTTTGATTTAATCTTCATGCTAAGACTCAGAAATTTTAGTTTTAGAGCAGTGTTTTCCTTCCTTACAATAATTTTATGATATTTATCATCAACTCACATCTCAGCATAAAACATCATTAATTTCCTAGTGAGTTCTTTCACTATAATATCATTGACATGTGATTTTTATAGAATAACATTGAATATTCCATTCCATAATGAAGGTAGTACTCTGAGTATTTTTAATACTTGATCAGATTGTTTATTAGATATCCTAAGGATGTAATATTTTGAAAAATGTCTATAAGCCTTCCATTAATCTATGAAATAATTTCACCATAAATTATTCTAATGTTGTTAAATTTACTTTCTCAATATAATAACTCATATGTCAAACATTATTTGTTCTTTCTTAACCAACTATTATAGTTTCCCACATCTCATTGGCATTAGGACATTGTAATACATGATAAAATTTACATGGTTCAACACCAAAAATAATAGAATTCATCACAATATAATTGATATCATACTCAACTTCAATGTTATAATTCAATGTTTTTAGATTCATAGGAATACAATATTGTGTAATGATTTTTAAACAGAAGTTGAATTCATGATTTTCTAGATTGATAAGCATTATTAATTTCCAGCACCCATAATTTTCACCATTAAGGTATGAAGTACATAACATATAAATTCAATCTCTCGTTTTAACCATTCCCATAATTTTATAGATGGTATAGATTTAATTTTCTATAGATTTATTAAAAAATATCTCCTTTGACATGAGATTTTAGTCTAGACTATTACAATATATCGCAAGAGGGTAGTGAATTGTGTCTTTTCAAAAATAATCCACAAATCTTGATTTTTACATTTCATGTGATTAATATGGATATGAATTGATTTATATATGTAATGATTATATGTATTGGATGAACAAAAATAAATAATACAACTTTTTATAGTGGTTCGAGGAAGAAATATCCTCTAGTCCACTCCACTAATTACACTCCCTATAATCATGGTGAATTTCACATGCAAGGTCCTCTTATCATAAGACCATATATCCAAAACAGAATACCGATTGTTTAAGACTTAAAAAATATTAAAAACAAAGCCTTATATTTATTTAATAAGTAATATAATATTCACATTTTATTTCGAGAAATAGATACTACACCACAACAGAGTTTGACTAGTTGGAACACTAATAAATCATAAAGTTTAATCGGTTGATTTGGGTTATTCTTCATAGTTGCAGCAACAATATATGATAGTAGATGAATATTATCCTTTATAAATGAATATCTTACACAACTCAATGTTCTTAATATAACCAAGTTTCAAATTATCTTCAATAATGATATCAATAAATATCATCACCAATATTACAGATGTACGAGGTATAACATGCATGTCTCTATAGTACAGTCTCTTCTAAAAGGATTATTATTTTTCCTAGCTACACATATGAATATATATTAAATAAAATTTAATCGAATAAAAAAATATATGACTTGAATATCCTATATTTTTAAATGATACACTGGAAAAATATATAGAGCATATGTTTTTATTTAAATATTCGTGATCAAATAATGTATCCCGAAAGACTATATAAATTCATATTCCAAATGACCATGGGATTCATAAATTCCCATAAAAACATGAGATATATTATATTAACAATATGGTTCATCTAAATGATTGTAATGATCCTTGATTTGGGCATTAATTCTAACTAGATTTTTGTAACAAAATCTGATTTAATACGCGGCTTAAAATCTCTCCATTTAAATGAAAACATAAGGTTGAGCCGCATATCCTAGGATTCCTTCCTATAGCATAGGTTTACATTGCGTAGAGTAGTGTTACATCATGTATAATATAGTTTCATTTCATTGTGTAGGGTTCATTTTCATATCGTAGGGTTCTTACAAAATTATGGGTCCATAATTATATATTCATATTCATGTAACGTAGGGAACAAAAGTAACATAAGGATGATAACCCATACACTCAACCATTTCAACAAAAAATCCTAAATTTATCATTTATTATGTATAAATTCACTTTCTAAGATGTAGGTTATGAATAGTATTAATATACATAGACATAGGGTTGTTGATCTATATAATTGATGATTCTCTAAATGTAAGGATTCCAATCGAATCCCAAATAATATAGTGTAACATAGGATTTATACCATATGCATGTGTCAACATTCCAGCACAAAATTGGGATAATGGTTCATACACACATTCACTAATCGTATGGTTTGAAATTGTTTTTAAATATCAATTCCATTAACACTAAATTTCATTAACATAGATATAAATTATTGAAATATAACTCAATAAAACATTATTAGAAATCGAAAAAGGTAATTTCTGAGCATCAAAATCATCATATATCATAGAGAATCATTGAGAAAGTAAATTCCCAATACAGTTTATCTATATGAACCAATATTTCAATCATTTTATTTAAAAAGTAATGTTTTCATCCATTTGATGAAGGATATATTTATTAATGAATGAAAATAAAAGGAATATTTTAATAGCACAAAAACATGAAAATACTGAAAAGGTATCATAAAAATCATCACATAAAACCAAGTAATATCACATGGATACAAGTCTATAATTATAATAGAAAACCATTCCATGTTAATTTATATTGTATCTAAAAAACTCATTTCTTCGATTTCCATTTTTCTAATCAGGTCTTTGATTATGATCCACTATTTAATTATTTAGAATTTAAATCAAAAATTCATTTATAGAATCAATCAACTTATTGTGTTAAATGGCATATATGCATTATTTTTTCTCAGTTTTAGAGACATGATAATGTATGATTTCGAAATCTCAACATTCATCATGTCTGTTTTGCTAGATTATCATAATATCAACGCATTCATCTAAATTTCAATGGTGTGAACTATTCTAGAATAATATTTTTTATTTCTGCATATTCCTAAAATAATATGTAGTTTTTATGTGAATATATTTAATTTTTAAAATATGTCATGAATGAATAAAAAAATTCCACATAGGGTTCATTATCAGGTTGTTTTCTAGAGACCGAATCATATACTTTCCTTTTATTTACATTATATTCGTCACAATATTTACATATGATTTGTGATTTAGGGTTTGGGTTTCAATGATTTTGAATTCATAATTGTCAACCATAATTTTGATATCTCTTAGTGTTGTATGTTGATAGCCTCTCATTAGATTTTTATACTAGAGAGACACCTACATTATATTTCTCATCAAATTCCTACAGATTTGTGTCTTTGATTTTGATGATACAATGGAACAAAAAGATATGAATATCTCAATTTTTATGTTTCTACTTATACATAATTTTCTATTATGTATGATTTGATTTTTTCCTAAGAGGTAAACTATTATTAATTTGAAATGTACTAAACACTACATCCATCTAAAAATATTTTGTTGTTCCATTCTCAATAAAAAAATTCCTATAATTTACTATAATACTTTTATTCATTATTTAATCAAAAAAAATTTATGGTGTATAATGAGTAATATATTAATTTATAACCCCATGATTTTCAGTATTATATTGAAAATAAATTTCATTATGTTCCTTCATAGTGTGAGATATATATTTCTATATTTAAATATTGATATCTATTATAAATTATATACAGTAGATCATGAACATATTTATTTCTGTAGAATTTT
This sequence comes from Viscum album, assembly GCA_963277665.1. Taxonomy (NCBI): domain Eukaryota; kingdom Viridiplantae; phylum Streptophyta; class Magnoliopsida; order Santalales; family Viscaceae; genus Viscum; species Viscum album. The sequence goes on along the minus strand of OY728152.1, from coordinate 347,806,421 downwards.
TTAAAAAAAATATCTTTTTCTTCTTGTGAAATAATATATAAATGTGATAAAATAGAAATAACCATTTATATATTGACTTAACAGAGGAAAGGAAAATATTTTGTGAATACACTCTTGAGGCCTTTTGGATTGTGTCTCAACTAACATACACATCCATAAATCATTTTCTCCTTTCTAAATGGTTTCGAAAAACAGATACTTATCCTATATTAATTGAGAAAAATACATATAAAATTTTTACATACATATTTTAATAAAATTATTTTAACTAATATGATTGTGTCTTCTATGGGACATTTTGTTTTATTCTATATCACTATGATAATGGGAATTACATGGATCTCCAATCTGAAATAAATATCCACTGGTTGTTTCTCATGTTATAAAAATATTTTAATCATCAATTATTTTAATGACATAACTTTTCATATAGAACATTACCACATTTAATTTATTTAAAAATATAATGAAACACAATAAGATATGTATTTCCCACAAAAAAATAATAGATCTTATGAGTTCAATCTGGGTGGTTCAATTTCACATGAACAAATTCTCTTGATATTTTAAAATATGTCATTTCTAATGTTCGATGAACCACTTTTATGTTCCTCTATATTCATTAGAATATTGTTTTCTCCAAACATATATGAAGTTAAACCAATAAAATCACATGTTATTCCCATTAAGGCTGATTTTATTGAAAATTCAATAATCGATGAATTTATTGTATTTCTATTATATTAAATATTCTCATATTTAGGAAATTTTTTATGATATAGAATCATGGTCAAACACACATCACCAAAATTACATTTCTAGTAACCTTTTAAATTTTCTTCATTATGTATATCAACCCTATTGTTCTTAGACATCACATAATATTTTATCGTCTTTTCACAAATCTAATAAAAATTATATCATAGAATCTCCCCAAAAATTCAATCCATCGTTTATTTTTGGGTAAATTCTTGTTTTAATTTCATAGAAAATATTTGTGTAAATAATTTCTAGAATAAATACAGTATCCCATGAATTTTAATATTATATAAAAATTTGGAGTACTTATTTAAATGTCTAATTGATTCTTTGAAATACGATTTTGTTTCTTTTTATTAGGTATAGAGTAAACATTAAAACATATAGTAATTATCTACCACCCTAAGAGATGTGTAAATACTCTAATGTTTCTTATAATCCTTTTATTCGCCATATTTCTAGTGAAATATTCACAACAATGGAGTAAAGATTTAATATTTTTTAATTTATTTGTTATAGAATTTACATGATAATTGAGATAATGTTTTTGAACAGTATGAGATGATTCATATTTTATGTCAACAACTTTAATATTAAAAATATCTATATTCCCATGATTTATCTCATTACTGATTCATAATTAATCAAACATAAAATTTCCTTCATTCTGAGTAGTAGTCTTCTTCTCTGATTCTCTCATAATTCATTATTTCTGTATAAATTTTACCCCGATTTTATTTATATCCTCAAGGTAATCATATTTACGGTTTTAAAAAAAAATTCAGATAACATTATTCTATAAACATCATTATATTGATTGTTATGTACATTCATGAAACTAATTATTTGTTCCAAACAAAATTCATGTTCTCTTTTCAACATAGAAATCATATAATCTTCATTCCCTTCTTCTTCACCACTATTATAACTATAAGTTTTTTTTAAACATTTTTCATAATTTTTGAGACTTTTATATGATATTAATTATTTAAATAATAAAATATGGGTGAAATATCATCCTATTTTTTACTTATAATTAATATATTTTTCTTGTAAACGTATTTGTTTTTATTCAATAGTATATCATGTAGCTTCTTGAAAAAATTTCTTTTGAATTACTATATGTTCAATCCACTTTTACTTTTTATCTAATTCAATATTTTCATTCCAACATAGACAATGTAGAAAAACATAATAGGTCCAACACATTAAAAAATTAACGATTTATTTTTTACATTATACTTATAATTTTACATTTTATTATTTTTGGATATGAGATCACCCCTTTCTTTAGTCATTTGTTTCTGTCAACAACATAATATAAATCAAATGGGGATGGTAAATCATAATTTCCTCCGTGAACGTTACCATATTAAAACCCTTAAAAGGTATTTCATTTTATTTTTCATTTTTCTTGATGAATGGTGCATTTATAATATCAAAATTTCAGAAAGTATACTTTATCTCATTGAGATATATATATATATATATATATATATATCATGGATGTATCCAAATGATGTTATATTTTCATCAAATCAGCTTTGATGGTTTCACATTTATTATTTTACCATATTTGAATAATCAAAAATTTCACCAAATCCCCTGATATTGAAAATAAAACCATTTATTAGTGTAAAATATCTCTCAAAATTATCATATTCAATGATTTTATGAAACTAAAATAATTCTATCTAGATTAGAATGTCATATATTTGTATATTCATGCTTCCTTCATTAATATTTTCTAGTTTACTCCATATTTCATTAATTATTTGTATCTCTATATCATTTTTGTATACGTATTCAGATAATGGTTATATTTTATAATTTCATCCTTTCACAAAAACATAAATATTTATCTTATCTTCAGATGTTATAGCACCATATCATACAATTTATGAGTAGAAAATAATTAAATAATTCCTTATTTCAAACCTTTTTGATAGTAGATATGGGATCATTTGATTCTTCTTCCCATGAAAATTAATTCCATCAAAAAGGGAATTCCTCTTTTATTTATAAAATTATGAATCCGCATTATTGACTTCATATGAGTAGAAACTCAAGGAAAATATTCTCTTATACCAGTTTTTGAGCCTTGTTCTATAAGAAAACTACATGGGGGTGAACCAAAAGTACCTACAAAATTAATATTTTTAAATAAATATTTTAGAATACAACCCATTAAAAATGAATAATTTCCATAACTAATCTTAAAAAAATATCAATTTTTCATATGTAGGAGTATAAAGAAAAAAAAAGTTAATTTTACAAGGATCAGACATGTTATGAGAGATTAGTAATTTTCATTATCAATCGAGGGTTATTTTTTTATATTATTTTCAATATTTATTTAAGCGCTCAAAAGTGCTCCAAAATATTCAAATAGGTTTATACAAGTACCACCCACATCTTGTATAATATATATTATGTTATTTATATTGTAATCGGCCATTAAAAAAAATATTATGCTTTATATTGATGAAGAAAGAACCCTTCTTGGGTTTTATGATATCACAACATGTTATATATTATCCTTCTTTAGGAAGATATAAACTTCCAAATTTCTATTATTTCAATATAGGGATTATTATATAAATCTAGAAAAAACCATCAATGAATTTTTACATAACACATAACATGATTATATGATTGGATAAGACAATAATATACTTCTTCACAAAAGTTAAACTAATCAAATACCACTCCACATTAATTTATTCTCATTAATATAAATAATAATTTAGGAATAACAACCAAAAATAATTTATAATAAAATCAATGTGAATAATTTTACTTAAAATACACAATATGATTATAGGTATTCTTTATATATACATGTAGACATGGTCTCTTTATAATAAACCTAAAAGAATAAGGTTTTTATAATTTATCCATGTAATAACATGGATCATATAAAACACTCCACGTTTTTTATGCATACAAGATACTAAGTAGGTCAATTAATAATATGTATAATGTCGTTAATTATATCATTAATCATTCGTGAATGCATTATTAGTTTGATTACAAAGAATGCATGAATTTTTTTTAAAAAAATACTTGTTTTTTGTCAACAATAAATCATGACAATATTCTTTTATCATAAATTTTTCATTGCATATCCATATACCATTACATATCATTGTATCACCTCCGACTGATACAGCTCACAGTAGAACCATCTATCACTAAGGGATGAAGGTAAAATTTCTTTTCTAGATTTCACATAATCCTCATGTTAACTAGTGGTAGAACCCTATGATAATAAATGACGGTAGAGACATAGAAATATAATCCAATATCATTTATATGATCAATAAGTAGAAAAAACATTTTTCAATTCGAAGTACCATTACTTTTTCTTCAACACCATAACCTATTACACTGACACAATTATTTTTCCCATTCCCAAGACATGGTGCTTGGGATTTACTCATAGTTTTGTTATATATACCCTTATGATGATGTGATCTCTATACATACAATAAGGTATTCCATTAAACATGATTCTATTCCATTAAATGATAATTCAAATAACTTTATATTGTTTTCATATACCCTATTGCATTCATTCAAATACTCTTACATAAAATTAATAAATGAATAAAAATTTAAATGATATTAAATGTACCCTTAAGCATGTGTTGGCTACTATATTTTTCCTTTTTGAATAACAATATCAACCTCCTTACCCTCACAAACTACACTTATGTAAACTGGTTACCTTTATGTTGTTATTTTTGTAATGTTACACAACACATGCAGAACCTTACACTTCATTCAACCTGATCTGAGTTCTATTACATAGTACCCTTATGTACCTTTACGTAGGTAAATTTTAATCTTACATTGGTAATTATTTTCTCAATTTCCTATAAAATCATAATTAATACCATTACTCAAGTAAAATTCCCATTACATAAAATGTAAATAGCGAGACATAACAATATTTAGAAAATAAAAACGAGATATTGATTTTTAAAACAATCCAAAATATTTAAAAATCACCAATTTATTTTCTCAAAAACTATTATAAATTCTTCACTTATAATCATGAGAAAAATAAATCAACCTTTCTTTTTATTCTTATTAATTAATTGAATGTTGTAACAAGTTGTAAACTCCAGGAGTATTTTTCAAATGATATAGATAGATGGTCCAATTCAATAATCATCAAAATATGTATCAAAATTATTTTTTTACAATAATAATAATAATATAATCATCAAATATTATTCCTCTGTAATAGGTAATATTGGTATCAAATTATAGGCCACAAACGCGTCTAAAAATATAAAATAGAGTTTACAATTTGAAAAGCTATAAAAATATAGATTCTATAATTATTTTAATACTCGATAGAGGCATTTTTTAAAACTTTTAATCTCTAAATTCTCATTATTGTGTCACCTAAGGTAAATTTTACTTGATCAATTGGTTTTGGTAGAGAGACCTTATTTTAGTAATATTTTGTATTCTGACTAATTTCCTCAATTTGATATTAAAAAAATACTAAATGAAATTAAATATTATTCGTGAAGGAAGGGGGATACAACCCTCACTCAATTATTTTATATTGGTAAATGTATCATTTTATTTAATGTAATTACGATATAATCCTAAAAATCAGACCAGGGAAAATAACTATTAAAATATTGGTTGTTTGGTCATTCATTCTATAATGATTCATATTTTTTTTGTTAAATAATTTGATCCAACAAGAATGGGTAACATTGTTGAATATTTTTTTACATTGAAATGGTTTTTATACAATTTCAGGAACACGGAACCCCACTATTTTGTAGGTGACAAATGATTGAATATTTTAATGATAATCTCTTTATAACAAGACATCATGTTCTTAGGGTGGAAAATTTTATTTTTCAAATTTACTATTGTTACTGAGATTTATTATTCTATTATAGTATAAATATATCCCTATTTATTGATAAAATATTAAATAACTTTATAAAAAAATTATTTTGACTCAAAACATACATAAGAAGAAAATAATTACTATCTAAAAAAATGTAGTGTACCATGTGAAAATGGTAGCATTGCAATAAAAATATATTTACCTACTAATGGATTAACTTTAAGCTCACCAAATTAGTTTATTTTTAAAAGATAAATATTTTTACCAAGAATTAATCTTATTTGAATTTTTATGGTGGAGTACTAAACACCATCAACAATAAATATATTCCATAATGTGTTCCTCTATAAAATAGAGTTTCTCTAAAATTATTCATTAATACGGATGTCTTCACTCAAAAAATTTTACGTTAAATTTTCATTTGAATTTTAATTAAATAGGTTATTTATAATATTATGTTAATTATTATTTTTAATCTTAAGTTTCGCATATGGATGAACATATTTTTTTGGATAAATGGTACACTTAAAAATATGAAATAATTAATTATTTGGAGTTCCTCCCTTAAAATAATATTATTATATTATTTCATATTCTACATGTATTTATTTTTAAAAATTATTGATATACATTTATTATTTTATGAGGAATCAATAATATTGATTTATAATATATTTTTGAATATTGAATCTTCCCGATTATTATAATCTTATTTAATATTTAATATAACAAGTGGAAAATCGATGTATAATTTCTTATAAATAGGTTGTAAAAATTTCATTATATATTTTCTATAGAATTATATATGAATAAAGTATAATTATTTTACCAATCATATATATTCTCAGTCAATAAATAAATTTACATGTGATAATTTTGAGAAAACAATTCATATTTCACTATTGCATGGTTTATCATATGAATATATATTTTTAAATATCAATCCCAAACCTATTGAATTTTGATTCCAATATCATTATTTTTGAGTTTTATTTATTTGTTGTAATAAAATATTCTTCAAATATATTGATAAATGTATTTCATTTCATTATTTATTATTGGATAATCACATTATTTCTAGAAGAGATAATGATATTTAAAAAGGTAATGATGAATAAAATAAGGGTAATTATTCTATTTAATATATAAATTATGTTACAATAATTGTTAAACCATATTGATAAATAATAATGATTATCAGGAAAGTTCAATAATTTCTCTAAATTAAATTATCAAATCCAATATATTAATAGATTTTTAAAATAATGGTTCAGAAGAAGACATATGAGAAATGGATGGTATGGGGATGAGATTTTTCCATGCTAGTGTGGTCAACACGATGTAATATATAATGTTAATGAAGATTGGTTATGCATTGGTAAAATTATAGGTAATATTTTTAAAGATTCCGATAGTTAGAGATATAAAATTTTACAGTCGTAATGTTTTTAAGTCAATGAATATCAATTTATAGAGGGTTCTAAAAAATATATTTACTATATGAAATTTATTAATTCTATTTCATTACATTTTCTGATATTTATCATAAAGAATTTGATTTTTTTAATTACATTATTTTTATAATAATTTGATCATTATGTTATTAAAAATAAATTGAATAATCTATAATATATATTTATTATAGATATAAATAGATTTAAATCTCCATATTTACACAATTTTGGATTTCTGGTATGGGTCTATAATCACATGGGATCACATTTTTTAGGATTGTGACTGTTTATGTTTTTATCATTATATATATTCTAGTATATACTATTATATAAAATTAAATATTATGGTAATATCAATATGGGATGATAACATTAAATGTTATGATATATTTTTATTAATAATATAATTTGGTTATTATTATATTACTATTTTTAAAATTATTTTTCAGATTTCAAAAAAAAATATTAATGTAGGATCTATACTATTTTAAAAAATTTCAAGGAATTAAATGTTATAGGGGAGGGGGATATTCTCCTCTATAAAACAATATGATTCATTCCTACATTCGTATTGAAAATCCATATAAGTCTCATTAATTTTCTATTTTTCATCTTTATTTACATCTTTATTAGTTCAATTTCTCTAGTAAAATCTATTTATTTGGGGTTATGAAATTATATATTTAAACCACATTAAAGAGAAACACATAGATTCTATATATTTTGTTTTTAATATGTTATAAAAACTTGTTATTCTATTTTATAACTATTACATTACTTCATTTTAATTTTTAGGATTTCTATTAAATAAAGATTATTTCTAGGATGAAACATATTTTCATATTATGATGTTCTTATGTTTAAAATTTATTTTTCATGGTAATATATTTTTCAAAGGAAATTATTTAGTTTTTTTTACTTGTTTTAATTTTTTAGACTCAATTAGAGATACTTATTCACATATATTCCACACTAATTTAAGACATTATATGATGTTTTGAGACAAAAAATAATTTATTAAACATAAAATTATTATGAAAATTAATTGTTTCTATTTTTAAAAGATGATATTAATATATTATTTTAAGGATACATACTTAAAAGTTACATAATTTGTAGTTTAGTCTAGAATTTACATTATTTTACATTGAGAAACTCTTTAGTTGTAGTGTTTTATAGAATTTGGATATTAATATCACATTGAAAAAACAATGGAATACAATTTGGGATCATCTAATAATATTCATTTCTACTATGGTCATGTCTTGTTTTGGGTTTTTTCCAGATAATAAATAAAAAAATGAAGATTTGGATGGAATATACATTTCTACATTAAACGATAAACATTTATACAGATTTGTGGTTTCTTGTGATGTTTAATCATCATATTTTTTCAATGATATCTTACTTGAATCTATTATTCATTACATTATTTGAAAATATTTTCAAAAACTTGTAATTAGTACACAAATCTTAGTAAGGGATATAAAATAAAATATGAAACAATTAGTCCATGATTATTTAAAAATCATGAAAACATTTTCAAAAAATTATACATTCATCCCTATATCAATAATACATTAGAGTTACATATGATATAATAATATTCCTATAAAACATCATAGAAATAATAATACATAATAGAATATTATGAAATCCATGTCCTACTTACATTTTATCATTCATAGATACATAGAGAGTAACATTCATTGTTATGTTTGGAAATTCCATTACAATATATTACCTAAATCCCATAGGATAATCCTTATCATTTAATGTCATCTCATTACCAATTTCATTGGGGAGATATCAGAGTCTTACCTGCCTTGGTTTTATCAAGGATCCACCAGTATACAGAAACAATTCCCATGAACCATTACATAATTTTGTTAAATAGTCGGTGATGAAGACACATTTTATTATTAATGAAAAGACCCATTTTTATCTAGGTAGAGGGATATCCAGTACATAGCCTAAATGCCCAAGTGAAAGTGGCCTAAATATTAGGATTGAAAGCCCATTTTTAGGCCCAAAGGGCCCTTAAATGAATAATAATTCTATAGTATATGGGCTACTATTGTACCTGCTACAGTACCGTCGTAGCTATAGTTCACCTATTGTTCCTTCCCCACAACAGTGTGACCACTGCTATAGTTCCCTACTATAGTACTACCACATTGCCCAGAAAATTGTCCCTACCAGGATTCATTCATGGGACTTTTGAATACCATGGAGGATCCTTTACCACTAGGGTATAATCTCATTGGCACCAAAAACCATTACATAATCATAACAAATAAAACAATCATAAAGGAAAAATAAAATTTCCATGTTGAAATAAAAAAGTTATCATTTCAAGATATCGAAATAATAAATCCCATATCAAAATCAATTTCAATAACAAAATATATTATTGGGAATAATGTATTTATTTTTCATTTAAAAACATTATATCTTGTAATGGAATCCAAATATCATATAATGGTTATGCGGGCCAAAATGTCATTATGACTACGTACAATAAAAAAATTTGTATTTTTCATTTAGTAAAATGATTTGTAGAAATAAATTATTTTTTATTCTATTGATTGAAAATTAATGTCAAAATGGTTTGTTATATATATTATAAAATAAGGTTGTGTATATTATCAAAAATTTATCAATGAAAGAAGATTGGGACGAAGTCCCATACTATGAGTTCGGATCTTAATGTACAATATATGAATTACTAAATATCAAATTTAGGTTAATATCTACATTATTGAGAACCTTATTCATGTTTATTATTACTTTTATATCACATATTACCATGTTATAAAAATTGCATCGCTACAAAAGTTCATATTTGATGTTTTGTCGATATTTGGTACTTGAGTCTCAAATGAACAAGGCGTTATGTAAATTCTCCACATGGTGATAATTAATTCATCTCCAAAATAAGATTCATGAATTACAAATAATATTTATTCATCAATTATAATTTTTAAATCAAACAATTCATTTATTGTATGAAAAATGAATAACATTATAATGATGTAGACGATTGGAATTACCTACGCATGAGAAACATTTCCATTTTCATTTATCATTGTAAAAATATGGTAATTATTATGTTATATTACAATATTGATAATAATATCGTTAAAATAACAATATACTTATAAATATACTTATATATTTCATGAAAGAGATGTGGTGATTAAAAATGATTCACCTTTCTTCCGGGTGTTGATAGTTTACATGTACACACAAATGATGTAATCATTTTTTGTGTATGTTATTTAAGGTCATAAGTGAAATATTATTAATTTAAAATTCTATTTATGTCTTGAATATCATATATAATCATTTATTTCATAATTATTACTTCTATTTATAGATTTTAATGAAAAACAATCTATATTGGTTCTTGATGCGGTATTCCTCCGTACCCACAAATGAAATGTTCACATCCAAGTTTATAAAATGGGATATGTATTTATTTGATGATATTAAAATAACAATATATAATTATATTTATCATATTGGATATATTTTTTCACCATGTATGATTGATATTTTATTGAAATTGAAGAAGAAATAAAATAGAATGAATTAAAAAATGAAACCTCTTCTTGATATGATCACCTATGAAGAGAACCTTAACACCTACAAGAAAGGTATTATGCCACAAATAAGTCATCAAGAATGTGGGTATGGATTCAATGTAGTTTATTGGGTAGATATTGTCTGAACAAAATGGTTCATGATGTGTGATTATTTATGAATAGTGGGTATCTTTTTATAGGAGAGGTGAGAGGCACAGTTGGAAACTCTTAATATATTAAATGATAAAAAATGTTGTAATCAAAATGTCTCCAACATGAGTTATGTAAAATATATTATTATTATATTTCTAAAAACTCTCATATACTTATATCTATATATGTATTTAGTTTATTTTAAATCATATCATTTTAGTTTACTATTAAATTATCTTTTTTAATTTTAATTGTGGTAACAACATTTTAAATATTTATGGGGTATAAATTTTACATATTTGTGGTCAATTTCCCATATTAGAATAATTATGATATTTTAGACCTTATTATACACACTTTTTAATGTTAATATATTTTTAGGTATTTTAAATAATATTACTTATTTTTATTTTAAAAATTTATCAATTTTGTAAGATTGGACACTATTCATTTTATCAGTTTAAAAAAAAAAACTGGGAGATAACATTGAAAAAACAATTTAATAGTCATATAAAATGTCATAAGAACACATAAAATTATTATATAGAATAAAATATTTCAGATTATATTTATTTTAATATTATTAGTATCATTTATTTGATTCTTCCTTTAAAAAATCTATTTTTGCATCTTAATTGTGTCAAAATTAGATATAATTATTTTTTCATAAAATTATAAATAAATTACCATTATTTAGGTAATCTTTTTATATCTCTAAAGTATATTTATAGTCAATGAGATCACTTATATAACACAATATAAAAATTGAATTAGTAAAAAGAGACATGTTTATGATTTTTTAATTTATATTATAAATAAAATGTTATTAATCTTATAATCACAACCCAGTGGCTTACAAAGGACAAATTTTCATCCCATGTATTGTATTAAACCTTAATAACTCATCCAATAATATTAATAAACTTTAAGGGTCGTTTTATATTACTATAATATTATTTTTACCCATATTTACCTCTTTTACCATTTAACTGCGATAAATAAAATAGTAATGTTACTAGTCACCAAAAATTATTCTGAGCATATTGGACCAAATTATTCAGTTTTTTACAACCATTTATGTTATTATATGAATATTTAATTCATATAAGTGGAAAAAATAATTTTAAAATTAATCCCGCTATGACAATGCGAAAAATAGTTTTTTAAATAAAAAGATCAAAAGTTCACATATATTTTCAATTCAATTTCCATATGAGATTTCATCCAATTATCAAAATAATACTAAATTATAAAAAACTATAATTAAACTTTAAGACTAATTAATTTATAAATATAACTATATAAATAAATTTTATGAAAAAGATCTTTGGAATTCATAATACAGTGAATTCACTAGTAATTAAAAAATAAATTTTATCAGAAATATACAAGAAATACACCAACATAAATATATATGTACTTATTCCAAATGAAGATTTTATTTTTTTCAAATAGAACCAATAATAGTTTCTAAATAATATTTAATGTGGGTTATCAATCAATTGGAGGTAAAACCACATTTCTATAAAAACACACATTTTATTCTTAAAATTGAATTTTTTTTAAAACGTTGGTGCTGAAGAATCATTTTATTAATAATGAAAATAAACGACCAATTTTCACTAGGTAGATGGTTACCCATTATATTAACTAAAGGACCGGGGGCATAAGGGCCCATTTTATGGACCAAAGGGCCCTTAGGTGAGTAGTACTACTACTGTACATGCTAAAATACAACAACAATTATTGTTCAAACTGGTGTTTGTTTTCTGATACAATGTCGCCTTCTATACAGTTCCACCACTACTATGGTACTACTACATTACATCTACAGTACTCTGAGAATGTCATCCCTACCTGGAATCAATATAGGGTCTTTTGTTCTTATATAATGTCTAAAAAATATTATAATGATTTTTAAATATTAGATTAAATTAATTATTCATTAATCAAAACTATTAAAATATATTTGATTATTTTATTAACATAATTTGTATCACAAGAAGAGTTTTTCATAAAAACAAAACCTTTATAATCAATTATTTAATTACATTTCAAATTATTTTTCTAAAAAATAAATCATTATATAAACATGTTTAAAATATATTTTAATATTGTAGTCAATATAAATAATTCCTTCCATTCTAATGGATATGAAATATTTGTAATTTAAAAAATAATATTATGTATATATGTTTTTCAGTATAACTATATCTTCTGTGTAGAGTATGATTTTAGAGAAACCCCTTATTGTGTGTTGGGTAAGCTATCAGACATAACAACTTTTTTATTTTGAAATTACTATCAAATTCTTAAATATTAATAAATATGAATATTTATTATTTAATAATTACCTAGGATGTTATGTCCTTCCATATGTTATAAATTTCATCCTTGAAATTCTATATTTGGGGTGGGTAACTGAGGTTTCACTTTTTAAAATTAATTCATTGAAATAACACATTAGAAAACGAGTGTTTAAAACATCAACAAAAAAAATAAATAAAGTAAGGTATAATGGGCACTCGATATAACACATGTTAGGATTATATGTATAAAAACATGCATAGGGAAGAAAGACCAGTCATCATGTTCTGCTGGAGAGTGGTAGAAAACATGAGTATGAGAAATTAAACAATCTGAAAACCACAAACATATGCTGACTTAAATGATCAATGATTTCATTACATGATAATTAAATGGATATATTTATTGTTCTAATACCCTTTTCATTGATTTGTGGAGTTTTATTACTATACATAAAAAGAAAAAATAAAATATAATTACTTGAATGAAATTAGAGATTCATCCTTTAACCAAATTCAACCATGGACACATTTTCCCCCAAATTATAGTACTAAAGGAGAATATTTTTTAGGCATGAGGCACTAGAATAAAACTCTACAGAATATCATAATCCAAAAAAGATTAACTACCTATTCATCCTATCTTGAATCATTACCCAAAACCAGAAATTAATGATAAAAATAATATAATTCCTCAAATATAATCAACATTAAAATAATAATGATGACATTTAATTATGGAAATTAAAAATTATTACCTAAATTCCATCATATACCATTGAAAAATAATTATCACTAAAATTCCATAAAATATTAAAACTATAAAAAAATAAAAATAACTATAAGGGTTTAATCTAATAATATTCGATGATATGTTCTAACATTTATCTACAAAAAACATCAATGACTATTAATGTATGATACCCAAATGTAATTTCCCTAATCACATATCCTCTATGTGAGGTTAATCAGTTCAAAAAATCCTGAATCAACATAATTCCACAATAAAAACATAAATTATCCCAATATAAAATTCAACAATTAATCTTCCAATATAATGTAGTAGTATTCTATTTTCCTTAGGATTATATGGTTCCTTAAATAGTGAATGTATTCCAAAGAAAATTTATCACTTAATCTTCAAAAAATTTTCCAATCCCAAGGATATCAATTTGATAAAATATATGTTACCAAAATCAACTTATTATTATTCAATAAACGAATTTTAATAAAAAAATGAAGTCATACTAACCATGAACATTATGTAGGTCAGTGGTAGGTGATACACCCTAGCCACCCATCCATTGTGGGTTCGATCTCCATGACCATTCCAGAAACGATGGGTTGTCACCCTTCCTATAGACTTTCCATTTCGTAAAGATATATGATTATTATATAAATACTCCAAATTTGAGTTAATCTAATAAAAAACTACCATAAAATTTATTATCCATAAATTGTTTTTATACATCTCATTTGGATACCAAATCATAACGACATCAACATCTTAATTCATATATTCTTATATATATTAACATATTTGTTTCACCTCCAAATTATTTAAAAAAAATATTCCCAAAATGAACAACATCATACCATGATCATGGTTTATTCCTTGTTTAAACATCATTTTTCTCATGTATATAGATGGTTTCTGCATTACAACAATGATTTAATTATTATAAAAAATCACTCTCTTCCTTTTTCAAAATACACCTTGCATAACTTTGGTCATATGGTTGTTCACATAGAAATCATTATGGACTATAAACGTATATGAAATTTAATTTCAAAACCTCAGATAATACTAGTTTTTTATAAAACATTCAGACCATGTTTGAGTTGGATCGTTCAATAAATGTTTCCTTCTAAAATACCATATGTATTTTCTAAAAGACTATATTTTAAATGAAAATATAAATTTGTTGTTCAACGGTGTCCTTATTCACCAGGTTTTTCAAAATAATAATATGCTTAAAAATGATGTGATAAGGTACAATATCTAAAAACCCAGTGATAATATTTAACTTTTTTGAAGGAATGTGAATATTGAGAAAACAATATCTGATTAAAAAACTCATGATCCATGATGGCATCGTGGCATAGTGGAGGTGTTTGATATCTCAATCTCCTGCTTATTTGTGAGTCGTATGTTAGAAAAGGTTTCAAAATCATATGTAAATGACTTTTCAATAATTATTTAAATAATGTCATTAGGAAGAGTTAAGAATATGGGTTGAGATCCTACTACTTCTATTTTTAACCAATATTCCTCTATCTAAAAAATTTATATAATTAGGATTTAACAAAAATAATTGACATAGAATGTTACCATATGTTTAATCAAAACTCATAATCCCTAAATTTTTCTATAACATTCAATTGATACAAATTGTAATGGCCCAGCCTAAAACAGCAGATAACTAGGAATTACAAAAAGAATTTACATTCATTTAGTTTAATTATTATCTTTTAGATATTGATTTACAGAGAATTATGCCCTAGATATTACATAATACAACGTACAAATAAAATATGGAAACATCCAAAATTTATTTATTTGATCAATAAAATATAAACATCTAACCATTAACATGGTTTATTTTCATTTAAAATTATAATAAATTTTCTTTAATCACATCATTGACTGCATTATCCATTAAATAATGTGAAAATCATTTTAAAAAATGGACTGAGGAAAAAAAGATCAGTAATTGATATAAATTAATTAATGAAGATGTTATACAATGAATATTCTAATTGCATGAATTTTTATTCACAAAATCATAATATTAACCAATAAAACATATACTCTATAGATTACAATATGAAATAATAAGATTCATTTAAAAAATCCAATAAATAATAAAACAAAAACATATCTGGGGGAATCCATATCATATTTACATTTTATCATTCATAGCTACATAGGGAGTAACTATTATTGTTACGTTTAGAAATGTCATCAAATTATATTCCCTAAATCTATTAGGAGACACCTTATTGTTTTATTTCATCCCAATAGCATATGAATTAGATAAATTTCATGGGCCCACCCTCTATCTCTTTTTTAGGGAACCACCAATATACCTAATTAATTCCCATGAACCAAAAAATAATCATAACACATAAATTGAAAAAATTACATTTCCAAATTGAAATCAGAATATATAAATTAATGATATTGACATAATAAATATTTATAAAAACCATTTACAATACCAAAATACAAGAAAATTGAATATGGAATTTATTATTATTTTAAAACATTACTTTATGTAGAGTAATCAAAATATCAAATAATAGTCACAGTGGAAGAATTTTCATTGTCACGACATATGTTAAAGAAAATTCCATTTTCCATTTTTAATAATGCTTCACAAAAAAATTATTTTTATAAAATTTCTATGAAATTAAATGTCAAATGTGTTTATTATATAAAACATAAAATAAAGTGTCGTATATTATGAAAATATGCCTCAATAAATGGTGATCGAGAATAATTCCCTTACTGTGAGTCTGACTCATTACATAAAATCCTTATATTAATGAAAAATAAACATATTTTAATTTCCACATTCTAGATAACATTTAAAATTTTTATTATTTATTTTATATCTCTTATTACCATGTTTTGAAAATTACATTATTATTTAAGTTCATATAGATAATTTTTTCAATAATTGGTACATGAGTCGAAAATGAAGTTAGTTTGATGTCAATAGTACAAGTTGTCAGGATTACTTCAAATAAAGAATAAAATTCATGACATACTGAATTTTTTTTAACAATATTGATAAATTTTAAATCAAATAATTCATTTATTTTTTGAAAAATTAACAAATTTATAATATTGAAGAAGGATTTTCATACGTAAACATTTTTAACATTTTCATTTTACATTGATCATTATGGAAATAAGGTAATAATTATTTTATCTTTCAATAAATAATATAATATCATTAAAATAATAATAAAAATTTACATATTTCTATATATATCATACAGGTAATTTTTTGAATAAAAATGTTTCACATCAATTCATGGAGGTGATAGTTGAATCTTTAGCATGAACAATGTTATCAATTTTAAATGGATGGAATGGAAGAAAATAATTTAAATATTATTATTTTTAAATGATAAATATGTTATTATTATGATATATAAACATTTATTTACTCATTATAACTATTATTTATATACTATAACAAAAAAACAATATTGGTTTATGAGGCGGTAGTAAGTCTTACACACAAACAAAATCTTAATTTACCATTTTATGAAATTAGAGATGGATTTATGTGATGATATTAACATAAAAAATACTATATTTTTAGTATAATTGATTTATTAGTTCATCTTATGTGAAATATATTTAAAGAAAATTCAAGAATAATTAAATAGGAACACCTAAAAAATTGATACATCTTCTCTGGTTGATCTCAATCGAAGAACGCCATAACACCTCAAACACGGGTAATATACCTAAACTAAGGGATCAAGAAAGTGGGGAGGTATTAAAGGAATAATTTTTTGTACATATTGGGGAATCCAAATGGTTCTTGATGTGTGATTATTAGAGAATAGTGGGTACCTTTTAATCGAAGATCGAAGGTGTACCTTTGGAAACTCTTAAAATATCAAATTAGTATAAATTAATTTTCATATCAAAATTACTCCAAAACAAGTTATGTAGAATCTAAAATATGTTATATTATAAATCCTCTCATAAAATATTTCTTATACATGTATTGAATTATTTTTAAACATTATACTTTTAGTTTACACTTATAATTTCTCTTTTAATTTTAATTTTTGTAACAAAATTAAAAATATTAAGAGGCTATAAAAATAATTGTGTGGGTTAAATTCTACATAATTAGAAACTATACGAACTTATAGACCTTATTATATCCACATTGAAATTTTATTAGATAAAGGACATTTAAATAATTTAATAAAGTATTATTTTTATAAAATATCAATTATGTCAATTTTGACACTTTTCATTTTATTGAATTTAAATATAAACAAAACATGGATATAAACATAGAAAACACTTTTAAATAGACTAATAAAATGAAATAGTCACCTTTAAAATAAGTTGTTGTCATAAAATATTTTTAATTATATTTATTTTAGATTTATTATTATCATTTTTCAGATTTTTCCATAAATAAATCTATGATAGCATCATCATTGGGTAAAAATTAAATTAAATTATTTATTTCCTAAAAATTATAAATAATTTTTTATAATGTAGGTAATATTATTATTTTTATACATATTATTTATAGTCAATTATTAATTTTATATAACACAAAATTCAAATTGTTTTAGTAATAAGAGTTATGTTTATGATAATATTTTTTGTAACTTTAAATAAACTGTATTTAATGTCGCAATCTCACCCAAGTGGATACCAAAGCCAAATATTTGGGCCCATGTATTTTCTTGGTCATCCATAACTCATCCAATAATATTAATACATGTGTTAGGGTAGTTTTATATTATTATAATATCATTTTTAGCCTCATTAAACTAATCTACACTTTAATAGTGGGAAATAAAATACAAAATGTTACTATTCACAATTTAGTTTTGATCCCATTGGAACACATTTTCAAAATTTATTAAAACCATGTATTTTTGTTTTTAAAAAATCAATTCTTAATAGTGGAAAAATTAAATTTAAATTTAATCCAATTTTTGAAATGAGAAAATGAGTTTTATAAGTAAAACATTCAAAAGTTCACATAGTTTCTATATTCAAATTCAAAATGAAATTTCTTCTAATTAAATATATTAAATTAGAATATAAAAAATTTTAATTACACATTGAAAATAATTAAAAGTAAAATATATCTATATAGATATATTATATGAAAAAGATAAGTTGAATTAAATTGTGGTGTTTTTTCATATCCACTAAAAATGAATTTTATCAGAACATACCAAAATTCATGCCAATTAAATTTTTTTGTCCCAAATTGGAATAAAGTAATAATATTTTACAAATAGAACCAATAAATGTTTTAAAAACATTAATTAAAAAGGGTTCACCATCAAAAGGTGGTGAAACATCAATTTTAGAAAAAAACTATAATATTATGAGAATTTTTTGTTGTTTTTATATATTGTCTAGAAAACATAGAAGATGAATTTTATAGAATATTAAAATAAAGGATATTACATTTCATTTGATATGTTGGGTGTGTCATGATTAATTAGACATTATTGAATAATGAAATAATGGATTTTCCATTTCTACAGATTTAAATATCTCATGACCTTTGATGGAAATGAAATAGCCTAACTAAATCAATGAACATCATGTTTTCTAGGGATGATTAATTATGGGATGTCAAAGAATGAGAAATCAAGTACATGAGTTTATGGGACATTCATACAACCATCTTGATTGGAGATATCAGGAAAAAGGGATTATACTACACAGTAATGGTTTTTATGAGGTGAAATGTCATTTAAATTTCATCTTCTTAGTCATGGGTGCCTTCACCCATTTCTAGACATTAATCTTGTATTTTAGGCTATCCCGCCAAATGCTAATGAAAAAAATGTCATAGAGGGTTACACTCTAATATTATCAAGTATCTCAGTAAAATAATTTATTTATTTAACAAGTCGAATTAATATTATTCCTTGTTTTGTGTAAATAATTATTCATGTATTTCTGATCCCCTTAATTTCATCGCTACTTAATAGAGGGAATAAATATTTTATTAAATATTTATTTATTGTTTATTATTGATGTTCCATTTTTTTAATAAATAAATAGTCATTATTCATGACCTGATTATTATTTAGAAGGATCGGTGGACCAAGTTATCGGTCTTATATGAACGAATAATAAATATTATTTTGTTAAATAATATTTATTTATAACATTAATTTTAATCACATGTCCTAGAAATAATAGTTTTTTTATTATTAATTGTCATTTTATTTTTATATGGAATAATAAATTATGTAATGGAACCTGTGGTATTGAATAATTATTTCATTGTTAACTAAATTCCTTAAGTACATGTCATGGAAATAATATAATTTTTATTACTATTGGACATGGGGTTTTCACATGGATTGATAAATTATGCAATGATACCACTGATAATTCATTATTATTACCTATTAACAGATATTACCAATTATGTTATTGTTATCTATATAAGATAAGGTTCATTCCACCGACAAACCAATCGTTGAGTCATAACATCCATGGAGATAAATCTCTAATGACTAGAGAAATCTTCCCCTGTTCAATTTTCTCTATAACAAGAGAGATCATCCTTTATCATATGTATTAAAATGATTTGAATTTGATTCTTGAGGCGATCAAAGGTGGACATCACATGCACAAGGATCATTTTGGCTTGCAGTCAGATACTCCTTCAGCGTTGTTCGGAGACACGTATAGCAAGTGTGGAACACAAATAGAGCATTCCAAAACATGGATTCTACATTGCTATGAATATGCACCTTGGACCTATGGTTAAACTCATCAACAAAGGAAGAATTAATTTGGAGGAAAATCTTTAATTTAATTTAAATAATTGAAAACAAAATTTTCTGATCCACTCTTCTCGGATCATCATCATCATCATCATATAAATTTTTATTCAAAGGGGAACTCAAAACAGGGAAAATAAATACAAGGGTTATGGGGGTGTGATGAAATGGTGGCCAAGGGAATCCCCTCTGATAATGTTCACCCCCTCCAGTATCAAGCTATCCAATTTATGATAAAAGATACCATCATGGCTAGGGGGAATGATTGAGGCCATGTCATCCACAACATTGTTGCCCTCCCGCCATGTACGGGTCACCTCGACACCATCGCCAAGGATGCCTTGATAGCTTCTAATGACATATGAAACTAACCAAGGAATCATCCTGAGTCCCAAAAGCGCATTTTTCATAACCATTGAGTCTGTTTCTTCCTCTGTGTTGTGTAATCCCCTATTCCTACAACTGTAATGGTCGGTTTTCATGGAGAGAGCTTCAGCTTGGAGGGTTGTTCCTTGTCCCAACCGTGCGAAGAAATCCAAGAGAACCAACCCATTGCTGTCACGAACAACCCTTCCCCCATTAATCACCCATGAGATACAAGAACCGTCAGAGTGTAGTTCAACCCCCTCGAAGGAGGGTTCCAATAAACCCAATTTCCAGATGAGTGAACTCAACCCGGAAAATAAGGAAGGTGAGTTGTGAAGAAACGCTGCAACGACAATGCCTCCCTTTCGTTGCATAGCACCCTGATTAGGTAGAAAAGAAGATATTTTGTTCTAAAAATGATCGCATGACCTGACAAGGGTATCCCTTCATAAATACACTTGTTCCTCGCTTGCGACATGCACCAGCAACCCGCATGAAAAATCACGGTGTGAGCCAACCTCTCTGAGTTGTCACTTCCATAATTGAGATTCCAGTGCTCCAAGAAATGCAGGACAGTCGTGGATGAAGTAGGGGCATCCATAACCTCTCCAAAGAACCGTGACACCTTTCACACCCAGTCACTTCCAAAGAACAAGTGGTCATAGCTCTCCTCTATATGCCTCCAGCAACAGATGTAGTAGGAATCCAGGGTGACACCGCACCGTTTGATGTTCTCGTCCTTTTGGAGGGCCCAGTTCCTAATCCTCTAGATGTGTAACTTGTATTTGGTGGGTATGCTTTTGATCTATTATACCTAATTTAATGTATCGTCTAGACAATGAAAGATGGAATATCGGAGGTAATCCTTTATAGTGAATGATCCCATGGCCGATGGGGTGAAAACACACCAATCCGAGTCAGCAGACAACTCGATGAGGTTTTACTGGCACTGGTGGTCCTTATTCAGGATAGCCGAGGTGAAAACAGGGTACTTCCTAGCCTCCAAAGAGGAAATATTAGTGGCATGGAAGCTCAGGTACCCAAGAGTCGTCTATCACCAGTTATGGTGCCAAAACAGAACATCTACCCTCCTGACGATCCAGCGGGTGTGAGGCCGAAGATCATTCACCATTGAGCCAATTTCTGCCCATAGGGGAGATATGTTCCTTCACATTGAAACATGTCCCCCTAGAAAGTCACAGTGCATGATGAGACCCCAAAGGGTGCGTTGTTCTAGTACCACCCATGCCAATTTTGCATGCATGCTGTGAAGGGTGTCTTCAATGCTACGAACGTTGATTCCTCCATCCAGAGTGTGTCTCGCCATCGTGTTCCATGAAATCCACTGCCTTTCCATCTCATACGTGGGGTCCCAAACGAAGTTTTCCGGGATCCTCTTGATGTTTTTAATCACACCCTATGAGACTCTTATTGAATAGAGTGCACAGACCAGGGTGGCGAGTACCACGCTGTTCACAAGATTAATTCTCCTCCCAAAGGATAGAAAGATATTATCCCAATTAAGAACCCGATAAATTATTCTATTGATGAGGGGATCGAAGTCACATATACATAGTATCCCTAGATATAGGGAATCCCCCAGATACTGCATGGGAAAGGTCCCTCGTTTCATGTCAAAAAGAAGACTGATAGTGGAAACGCGGTTAGGGGGACAGTTGGGGGATAAGAAAAAATTGCCCTTTCTTCTATTAATACTCTGACCACTCCAAAGGCAGTACTCATCTAGCAGCCTGTTCAATCCTTCCATACAGCTACTCGAGGCTTTCAGGAAGAAAATGGTATCGTCAGCATACATGACCTGGGACACTGATAGGGAATTCGATCTGCAGCAGAAAGGTAGCATGTCTCTGTTGCCAAGGCAGTGGTGAATATTTCAGCTAAGCACATCCTTGGAAATCACAAAAATGAATGTTAATATGGGGTCCCCATGGAGAATCCCCTGAGTAGCCTTGATGAACCCATAGGTATTCTCCATAAAGGATACCTCCAGCTATGAGGTGCTGAAACAACAAAAAATGATGTCAATGTTCCAAGTGGAGAAGACCATACTTGTCAAAACGTTTTTGATGAAACTCCATTCTTCCTGATCATATTCTTTGCACATATCATGTTTGATAGCTATATTAAACCCTCGAGACTTATGGTTTAAGTCCCAGATCATTTCCTGCCCCAGAGCGATCTCCCCCTATATGGATCTCCCATTCACAAAGTCGTGATATTCCAAGGAGACCCACCGTGGAAGATGAGTACCAAGCCTAGAATGGATGAAGATGGAAAGGATATTATAAGGTACATCTCACATAAATACCTGCAGAAAATGATGGATAGAGGAATTGTTCTTAGACTTTGGAATGAACACGATTGTGGTAGGAGAAGCCACGCGAGGCAATTGCCCTCCCCTGAAGAAGTCATGGACATCAGAAATAATATCATCCGTTAACACCTCCCACAATGCTCTGTAGAAAGAAGCTGGAAGGGTATCTAGTCTAGCCGTGCTATCAGTTTTTAGGTTCATCATTGCATCCTGAATCTCTTTCTTAGGGGGAGGGCCCCTATAATTTCATTACCCTGGACAAAAACAAGGCGCGGAATTGAGTCGGATAAAACGTTTCCAAAGTCGGGTACCCAATGGGTCACCGGTCAATGGGGCCAGTGAGTAGATCTATTAAGATACAATTGGCCATCTCCCCAACCACATCCCTGTCATTGGTGAAATATCTGTCCTCCAGCTGGATGTTCAGATGATCAATCCACTTCCTCTCCATAATGCATGCATGGAAGTAGGATGTGTTTTTGTCACACTCTTTCATCCAAATGATTCACACATTATCCCTAGAAAGCCTCTACTGTTTTAGAAGCATGTCCGCTAAGAGATTATTCATACTGATTAACTCCGTGAAAACCTGCTCGCTCCAAACTACCTCTATACATCGTTCGAGACTGTCGACTTCTTGAGAACTGGCCTCCAAGTCCCTGCCTGGTAGGGGTAGATCCCGTGACAACACCAAAATCCTTGCCTTGAGCCTCCTCAGATTATGATAAAGAGAAGTCCACATGTTCCCATAGGGAGGATCGTCCAAGGTATCACGAACTAGGTTGAGGAAAGTTGGCTCCCTGGTCCAGTGTTGGTATAATTTGAAGCGCTCACTATGAACATGTGTGGAAGATAATGTGATCAAAAGGGGATAATGATCTGAAATGACACACACCAGGTGGTCCACATTGATGCAGCAATATGAGGAAATTGCTTGCACGTTATCCAAACCGTTATCTAGGCGACTCCAAGATCGTTGAGACCCCTGATGGTTGTTGCACCACGTAAACCTGTCCCCCGAGTACCCGAGGTCCATGAGGCCCTTTCCGGCCATAAACTGTGCAAACACCAAACATGCTCTCTTGGAGAAAGGGCCTCTACCTTTCTGCTCGAATGGATCTGCAAACAAATTAAAATCCACCAACTATCCACTGGAGGTCGCATGATCGAAGGTGTTGAGATTATCCGACAAGGTTTCTCTCTGAAGAGGGTCACAGCTCCCGTAAACAATGGAAACAAAAAAGGAACGGGTGTCATGATATGACATAACAAGGATGCACTGTTCCCCCGCCTACACCTACTCAACTATGTAACTCTTGTGCTAGATTATCCATATGTTCTGGTTGGTGGGAGTAGCATGCAAGAATCCATGAATTCTAATTTTCTTGAAAAAAGTGCAAATCATAGCCCAGTCTTGTTTGTGCTCGTGAATACCAGCCAGAGAAATATTGTGATAGGAAACCTCTGATGCCACGAAGTCCATTTTAACCCTAGCACCCAAGCCGTAGATCATAGTTCCTTATTTTTTCTATTTTTCTTGGTTCAATTTGGTGGATACTGGAATTCATTGTCAAATTGATACCTAATTAATCATCGATTATGGAGATTTTCAATGTTGGGTAATCACCCATCCTGCATTTCCGTTACACCTAGAATCTACTTATATTGCATCCCAATAATGAGAGATTATGGTATTTATTCATTTGAGATTTCATACCACAAGGATTTTTAATCCTCTTTATGTTGAATATTTTATCTTTTGATATAGTTATCATACATTTTTGTATCCTTATAATGTTTTCATTAGATTCATTTTTTCAGAAATTTGCTATTATGTTCATCTATTTTTTGTGTAGTTCTCATATATATTGTTATTTTTTTTATCTTTTTTAGAAATAGATTTCATATTATTTTTCATTTAAATTATAGTTTGGTACACACGAGGCCCTCCCCTTTATTTTTTCATCTTATTTATAATGATATTCTTCCTCTATACTGTTGGAGTTGAGAATGAGATGTTACACTGTTATTACCACTAGCCTATGAGAGGGATTTGTGTGCAGATATTTTCCTATGTGAAATAAAATAGTCATATCCGGTGATGAAATTAATGAATATAGTTCTCTTTAAATAAAAATAATTTTCCTTTTTAGAAGGATTTTACATAAAAATTTCATTACACATTATTAATATTTATTGTCAAATAATAATTATCAGTTAATTCCAAAAATCATCCCAACTTCTATGTAATTTTATAAAGTAATTAAAACTCAAAATATTAATATTTTTATAATTTGAAACATATTTATATCTATTGGTTAATTTATATTAATCATGATAAAAATCTTTTATTGAATAAAGTATGATTTAAATATAATTAATCTATCATCCATGAAATTGATAACAATTTTTTAAGAATTGATATTTGTAATATAGTGTTATTTAATTGTTTTAGAGACCTATAGATCTTATATTGTTTTTTATGATCTATTTATAATCAATGAATATGTATCTATCAATAAGACAATAAATTTAATCTTTCAATACTACATCAAAAAAAATTCACTACTATTTCTTAAAAAACTATATCAAAAATATAATATATAATCCTTAATTGATTCAGGATTATTAAATTTATTAAAACTCTTTTACATACAATTCCCTAAAAACTTTCACATTTATCTCTTTTGTCATATAAATTAATTTACTATGTCTAAAAAATTGTATTTAATGCCTCTGAAGCTAAATACAATTTTCATAATCTTTAACAAAAAACTATTTCTTAAAAACATATTTTTTTAGAATATATTGTTTTATATTAAAATTATATACAATAAAAATATAGTTTTAATTTAGATTGATCCTTATTTATCACATTTTAAGAAGTTTATTAGCATTTCTATACCAAAATTTTCATTTTTTATCATTCCATATTGAAGGGTGATAATGTCCCTATTTTATTCTTTATAAATTCATTTTATAACAGGGAGAAACAATATAAATTTTGTTAAAAATAAATATAAAATAATTCCACATTTAAAATATATACAATAAAATATAAATTCATAAAAAATATTAGTTTAAAAAATATGAAATTTTTCACTCCATGATGAAATAATATTTAGTTTTTTCAATAATACCCCACACTAATTACCTTAAAATATTTTTTTCTCCATGAAATTATATAAATAATTGAATATGGTTTGAATTTTTTTGTCATTTAAAAAAGTACAAAAATATATGTTTATAAAAATTTTATTTTCATAATACTATTAACAATTTTGTAGATCGATTGGTTTCTTCATTTTCTAATCTCATGGAAAAAAATAAACATATAGATAAGAATAAATTTATATTCTAATTTGATAATGAGGAAAATAAATAATACCACCTTGAAAAAATCCTGGAATAGTTGTTTTATCAATACAATAATGGCTAGAATATTGATTTCTAGATCGGTATAAGTATTATTAATTGGGATGTTTTTCCGAGTTTAGGTACATTTTGATAGATAGTGTATTTTTTCATAAAATATGGAACCCACATTTCTAAAATGCACCACTATTCCTATAATGAACCATTCTATGATGCCCTTTACATTGGAAAAAAATCATATCTATATAATTCTATAAATTGAATTTTTTTCCCAGTGGGAAATAATTTATGTTTTTGGAATCATTGTAACTCAATTTGAAATTTATGTATGATTGTCACGACCCGTCCTCGGGGCCCATGTCGTGACTACCCCAAGCCTTCCTTCCATAGGCCAGGGGCTGGCGACTAGCACCAAAGGTGTAAATCCCGATAACTGGGAAGGCATTGCATTTATTAAAGTAAACAAAACACCACAGAGTACAAGCGGAAGTAAAACACCAAGTAAAAAAGAATGTGCTGAAAAGTAAATGGTCCAGAATAACAACCCAACTGAAATAACAGCTACAACTGAACGAAAGTACAACAGAAAAAGACAAACTACTAGAAGAAAGGATGCAGCTCATGGGTTGTCCTCATAGGATGCTACCTGAAGGGTAGGTACCGATAGAGCAGCTCTTAGATCGTCCACTAAAGATCCTCCCTGAAGGATAGGTAAAGATAGCTCAGCTCCTGGATCGTCCACTACGAATCCTTCCTGAAGGGTAGGTAAAGATATCCTCCACAACGGTCTCGCCCATCAACTTCCTCTGAGTGTAGTCTCACCATGAATTCCACCTCCAGATACCATCTAGTCCTCGAACACTCAGCCTCCGTCAGCACTTCATGTCGTCTGCAACCAACACAACGATGTGTGGGCATAGCCCGTGCAGGGTTTAGTATAACGATACTCAGTAGGGATCTCGAGACCCTCAAGGTCTCTATAAAACCAACAAGGATAACCACAAAGAAGATCTCAACAAATAACCTCCACTTAGGTATATGCCCATACATACACCTAAGTTATCAAGTAACCCATCTCAATCATGATGAAACACAAAGATTATGAAATCAACGGATAACCACTACCCAGGTATATTCCCATTCATATACCTCAGTTATCAAGTGACCCATCTCAATCATGAGTTAAACACAAAGGTCAAAGTCTCACCTTAAACCAGGATTTTCATTATTGATACTGTAACTGCTGAAGATACCCATCTCTAGAGTGTACAATGGTCCTGTCATGACTCTGAGGTACTGCTCAATAACCTAAGACTGTTGAGGTACTCCTCCTGTCGAGTACCGCGGGCCAGCCACCCAAACACAGTAGTGCTTCCCGTCGGGGTATGCCACCCAAACACAGCAGTGAACACCCCATAATAGCCAGCAGAGGTACTATCCGGACAAGTACCTCGGGTCTGCACTATCACACAGTAGTGCTCCGTTCTCCATGGGTCTACACCCAAACAAAGTAGTTCTCCATCCACTAGGCTAGTTCACTCACTCCATGTCACGTCGGTCAAGTAGTCGTCAGGTCTCAGCCGGCTACACGGTCACCATACTCCGAACGCTCGCCTCCGGGAGGGTCCGCTCCAAGAGATACAGGTCGATACTCCATGTATCTCAAATTCCCACGAAGAAGCATCTCAAAGGACCACCTCTTCATAGGGGTCTCAACACAACAGATGACGCGTCAATCAGACGCCCGGTTTATGAGTTATTAGAATTTTCGTCCCCGAGGCCCGGTTAGTTTTGTTTACGAACCAACCCGGCCGTATCTCTACTGTACCCCGAACTATCATAGGGTATACTCATAGTGACCTTTTCTCAACGTGATCACCAACGCCACTGACGGTTCGTCAAACAGACGTCCAGTCTGAAAGTTATCATCTTTTCCGTTCCACGGGCCCGGTTGGATTTCGGGTACAATCCAACCCAGACACTATCCAACTCTAACCAAAACTCAGGAGAAGAATGCCAAAAGATCCATCTCATCATGAGGAATCAATCAAAGTTGACACCACGTCAATCGGACGTCCGGATCTCAAGATATAAGCATTTCAGCTCCGAGGGCCCGGTTGGTTTCGTATCCGAACCAATCCGTCCATACGCAATGTTCTCCAAAACCTTGAGTGTAATATACCGAAATGACCGTCTCGATCCAAGTATTTCTACGCCACTGACGGTGCGTCGATCAGAGGTCCATACCCCAAGATATGGGTGGAAGACCGAAAATAGTCCGGAAGTGGGGGTTTCTGGCCCAGACCCATCCGGCCCGAGACCCCCTGGGTAGGCTCAAACCGGGTCGACCCGACCCGGGTCTGGGGCCAGCCCACTTGGGCACGGCCCGGCCCGGCTGGCGCGGTCCGGCCCGGCGCGCTGGCATGCTGGCCAAGCCTGGTGGCTCGGCCAAAATGGCCGAGCGGATGCGCAAAGGGGGGGGGGGGGGGGCGCTGAGACCGCAACCCTGTGTGGGGGCCGCCCCTTGCCAACGGACGCGGCTGAGCGCCGCATCCCGACTCCCTTGGTCCGGCGCGGTTGCGGCACCAGTGGCCTGCCGCCGCGGCTTCAGCCTCAGCGGCCCTCCTCGGCGGCGCGCCGGGCACCGCCGGGCCAGCGAGGCGCACCGGGGGTGTTTTCTGCAGGCCACCGGACGCACTTCGATGTTCTGTTTTGCTCGCCGCCTTCGCCAACGGTCCTCCCGGGACCCAACCTTCACTTAAGAGGCTTCAAATTTACCTTTTGGCCCCGTTAGTCGTTGCCCGCCAATCCACGCACAACGATCAACCATCAGAGTCTTCAATCGCCTCCGTGACCCCGACCCCGGCCGCAGTTTTGTTCGGCCTCAACGGCGTGGCGCGAAGGCGTTGCGCTTCTTCGTCACGTTCTTTCTTGTTTACGCGCAGTGTCGTTGCACCGCGCCGCCTTTGTTCATGCCGCAAAAAATCAAAACAACTAAGGGGGAGGAGATTCGGCCGTGTTCGTGCGGTCCGACCTCCTCCCGTTAGGTTGGTAACAAGCAGCCCAAAAGACGAATAACAACAAGGATTCTTCACGAACAAAAGAAATCAACCCAAATAGTGTTCACCGAAATAAAGAATTCCCAACCCGCAAACATAATCTTCGCGGATCAACTTGATATTTAGTTGATCTGCGTTCTTAGATTTAGAAGGAAGTAAACAAGGGTTCACTAACAATCACAAATAAATTACCTACCTCGAGCGTAGTCATCGAACGAGGTTTGTCGCGCAAAGGGACGTCGGAGAATTGAACATCGCGGAAGAAGACGTCGCGGATGGAGAAGTCGCGGAAGGAGGATCGTCACATTGCGGCGAAAAGGTTTGCCAGCTTCGCGTCGTCGATCTCCGAGGATCCAGCGTTCTTCGCGTTCTTCGTCGAGGAAGAAGAACTCCAAGACCTTGATCCGTTCCCTCCAAAATCCTCCTGCACAACCATGGAAAATACAAAAAAATAAGGGTTACCTTATTTTATTACTCACGCCAAATGTTTTAAAAATAAAAAAGAATCAAACAATTAACTCAATTAATTGCAATGTTTTAAACCGCCCAATTAATAGAGGCGTTTATTATAATGTTTAAACTCAAGATTTTACTTACATATAAGGGGGGGGGGGTGCGGGTGTGTTATCTTAATCAAAGGTGGGGGTTTCATGATAGTTGAAAAGGTGGGGCTCGTGTGGGCTCTACCCCAAAAATATCCTACCAAGTGGAGTAGGATATAGTGGGTCCCACTTCAACCACATTGCTTAGGATAAATAACTTTAAATAAAATAAATTGGTTTCCCCATTATATATTATAAATTTACATAACCCAAAATTTTAGTAACCACTCCCGAGCAAACACAACTACAAAAAAGGTGTTTCTAAGCAATTACCGGCGCTGTGATTCCATTGGTGCCCTCAGATTTCGATTCTGAGCACCGGTTCAAAAGTTAGGAAAACGCGCTCGTTTGTTCACTGAACGTACCCGAGCTAAACTTCGGAAAATGATTCCGGGCACTCCGGGCCTCGGAATCAGGTGCCGTCAGAAACTGAATTCTTGTAAAATTCCAAAGAAAATTAACGAAAAAAAATTTCTTTCAAATTTCTGGGTGTTTTCATTACTCCCACCTCAGGGAATTATATCCTCGTAAAGCTTTAACACAAACTAGGGTAAAAAAAGCGGTACTGATCATGCATCTGAGCCTTCTTCTCCCATGTGCTTACCTGGAGGTTCCCGTACTTCTAGTGAAAGAGCATCCGAGGAATCGACCGTCCTTGTTGGATCCACTCCTGTTGATCCTCGATCCCCACTGGAATCTCTGCGTATATCGCCCTGTCATCGACGTCCAACTCCCTGAGGTCGATGATGTGTGAAGGATCATGCACGTACCTCCTCAGTTGAGATACGTGGAATTATTCATGCACCTAGTGCAACTGAGGGGGATGGTTCAAGCGGTAAACCAACTCACCTACCCAGCTGAGGACCTAGAAATGTCCATTGAACCTCAGAGATAACATGTCGCCTCGGCCTCATCTCTGTAAACCTCATTGAGTTGAGACACGTATAAGGACGTGATCATCATCCTCGAACTCTAGAGGTCGCCAATTACTATTAGAACTGAAACTCAAAATGACCGCTACCATGAGGGTAAGGTTGACCGACTCAAGAGTGATCGGTCGCACCCTCCTGTGCATGAGTTTATCATATGCTGCCTAGGGTTTCCTTTTCTCTGACCAAGGAAAACCCATCCCGACGTCGTAGTTAAACCACCACTTTTTTCCTAATACCGTCAATTTGTGTATGAACTATGATTGCCCAGTCCATACTCAAACCAATGTTGTAAGGCATCGACGCTGCCACCAAGTGATTCCAACCGAAACTCTCACCTAGAGGGTCTGACCACACCGTCAGCGTATGTGTGATTATCGAGTCCTCTCCCAAGGTATCTCTAGACGTGAGGGTCAAGTCTACAGCTTGCCGGAAACTCTAGGTCTGGGACACGATTCGTGGAAGGAAGGAATGATTCGTATCAACGTCTGTTACTATGGCAGCTAGTAGTGGACACAGACTGTCCCTCGAATCATTCATAGAACCATTGGGTCACTCTCCCAGACCGCATGCAGCTACTCTCTTCCCCTACCCTCCAGTTCCCTGAGCCTGGCGGGGACAACTAAGGCGGGTGGTTGTAGCATGTTAAAACGTACACCACCTCATTCTTCTCCTATAGCTCTGGCTCCACGACTGCTGCTTCGCAGAATCATCTCTCCTTTAAGATTCCTCTTATTAAAACATTTAACACGCCTGAGTCTCTAAGAATGGCATCGGGTTCTTGTTTCTTACTGCACTGTGCAGTCTTCATCCGCTCCTGGATGATCTACACCTTTTTTGCCTATGATCTAAAAGAGCTACTAAAATTTCTCCTTTGCCGAAAATAGAAACTTTGTCTCATACCATGGATGAACCACGCCCATTGCCTAATACAGTCAATCCTAACATGAATGATGTATTCATGCCATGAATGACGTTGTAAGGCCTCGATGATACTACCAAGAGATCCAACTGTCACTTTTGGCTACAAGGGCCGAGTCACACTATCGACATCAGTGTGAGGTCACTGGGTCTCCTCCATTAGAAATCTCGAAAGTGAGGGTCAAGTCAATAGTCTTAACCGGTACCACTCAGTATCAACCAAACAAAAGGACATGAAAGCAAAGATCACAAAGATAAGTGTATTTTTATTATTATAGCTCATAGTAGAAAGACATGAATACAACAGCAATATGGAACTAGAAGTACAAGAGATGCATCCACTAGCTCCGCTTCTATCCATCGCCTCCTAGAGGTCTACGGCCTTGTCCACTGTTCGGATGTTGCTCAAGAACTCGCCGCTGCTTCTGCCTCAGTGGCTCCTCCAACGCCTGCAGATTGACTGTGTGGGGGGTCAGACAGTCACGTGCCAGGTGACCCTTCATGATGCATTCATAACACTTCATGCTCCTCGTATGGCTGTCTCTGGTCCTCTTGGACCTCTGCATCATATGTCTACTTCCCACAGATGACTCGGCTGATGATCAAAAATCATGCGGCAAAGGCATCAGCTCCTATACAAGCTCAGGGTGTAGAGCTACTGGAACAAACTCCACCCTGAAGATGGTCTCGAAGTCTTCCCATGTGAAGGTCATCCCGTCACAAAACTGGAACAAGTGGCTCCACCACATGCCTGCTGCTGCCTGAAAAAGGCTGGTATCAATGATCACCATGAAGTCTGCTGGGGTCCCCACTAGCCAGAAGTCTCTCACCATAGCCTCCAGCCAATCCTCAGCCGCCTGCGGGTCCATCTCTCCCCAGAACCTGGGTGAAATCTGGCGCTGGAACTCATGCAGTGCGCTCAAGTGGCGTGCATCTCCTACTGCTGGGGCTGGTGGCATCGGTGGCCCAACGTATGGTAGTACCGATGGTGCCTCTGCTGGTGCCTCTACTGCAAGAGGGCCCTGTACCGAAGCCTCATCGCTCGGCAGGCTGTTAGTACGCACATCCCTCTGGGCTCTAGCTGGTCTTCCATGAAAAGGAATCCTGAAAGGAACATACGTGACACTGTCAAATGATTTATACCTAGTGAGTTGACCCAGTTTTAGCTTTTTTAAGGGAAAACCTTTGAAAACACACACGCAATCAGAGTTTTCGTGCACAAAGTCAGAAATCAGTTGTCGAGGTCCTAGTGTATGGATACGTCGGCCGCCCGCATCAACACTGGACTCCCTGAACTGAACACCACACTCGGTACTCTTAACACTATCGCTTCACAGAAAGAAAATATACGATTTGTAAGTTTTGTGGTAGAACCGAACTCTTTTGAAACCAATTTCTCACGACCCGTCCTCGGGGCCCGTGTCGTGACTACCCCAAGCCCTCCTTCCATAGGCCAGGGGCTGGAGACTAGCACCAAAGGCGTAAATCCCGATAATTGGGAAGGAATTGCCTTTATAAAAGTAAACAAAACACCATAAAGTAAAAGAGGATGTAAAACACTATGTACAAAAGAAAGTGCTGAAAAGTAAATGGGCCAGAATACAAACCCAACTGAATGTACAGCTACAACTGAACAAAAGTACAACAGAAAAAGACAAATAGCTGGAAGAAAGGATGCAGCTCCTGGGTCGTCCTCCTCGGATCCTACATGAAGGGTAGGTACAGATAGAGCAGCTCCTGGATCGTCCACTACGGATCCTACCTGAAGGGTAGGTACAGATAGCGCAGCTCCTGGATCGTCCACTATGGATCCTACCTGAAGGGTAGGTACAGATAGCCTCCACAACGCTCTCAACCGTCAACTTCCTCCGAGTGTCTTCTTGCCGTGAAGTCCACCTCCGAATAACATATAGTCCTTGAACACTCAGCCTCCGTCAGCACTGCCTGTCGTCTGAAACCAACACAATGAGGTGCGGGCATAGCACGTGTAGGGGTGAGTATAACGATACTCAGTAGGGACCCCGATACCCTCAAGGTCTTTCTAAAACCAACAAGGATAACCACAAAGAAGATCTCAATAGACAACCTATACTTAGGTATATGCACATACAAACACCTAAGTTATCATGTAACCCATCTCAATCATGAGGAAACACAATGATTATGAAATCATCGGATAACCACTACCCAGGTATATGCCCATACATATACCTAAGTTATCAAGTGACCCATCTCAATCATGAGTAAAACACAAAGTTCAAAGTCTCAGCTCAAACCAGGATTTTCATTATCAAAACCATAACTGCTGAAGAGACCCATCTCTGCAGTGTACAATGGTTATGTCATGACTCCGAGGTACATCTCACTAACCTAAGACTGTTAAGGTACTCCTCCAGTCGAGTACCGCGGGCCAGCCACCCAAGCACGGTAGTGCTTCCCACCAGGGTATGCCTCCCAAACATAGTAGTGCACACCCCCTAATAGCCAGCAGATGTACTCTCCGAATGAGTACCACGGGTCTGCACTGTCACACATTAGTGCTCCGTCCGCCATGGTTCTGCACCCAAACAAAGTAGTGCTCCGTCCACTAGGCTAGTCGACTCACTCCAAGTCAAGTCGGTCAAGCAGTCATCAGGTCTCAGCCGGTTACATGGTCATCGTACTCCGAACGCTCGTCTTCGACAGGGTCCGCTCCACGAGCTACAGGTCAATACTCCAAGTATATAAAAGTCCCATGAAGAAGTATCTCAATTGACTGCCTCATCATAGGGGTCTCAACTCAATAGATGAAGCGTCAATCGGACGCCAGTTCTGTGAGTTATTAGCATTTTCGTCCCCGGGGCCATGTTGGTTTCATGTATGAACCAACCCGACTATATCTCAAATGTAACCCGAAAAGTCATAGGGTATACTCATAGGGACTCTTTCTCCACGTGATCACCAGATCCACTGACGGTTCGTCAAAAGGACGTTCAGTCTGAAAGTTATCAGCTTTTCCGTTACAGGGGCCCGGTTGGATTCCGGGTACAATCCAACCCAGCCACTATCCAACTGTAACCAAAACTCATTCTAATTATTCAAAAAGATCTGTCTCATCAAGAGGAATCCAACAAAGTTGACGGCACGTCAATCGGACGTTTGAAGCTCATGATATAAGCATTTCTGCTCTAAAGGCCTAGTTGGTTCCGTATCCAAACCAACCCAGCCATACTCAAAGTTCTCCGAAACCTTGACTGTAATATACCGATACAACTGTATCGATCCAAAGATCGCTAAGAAACTGATATTGCGTCGATCCGAGGTCTGTACCCCATGATATGGGCGAAAGACCGAAAAAGGTCCGGAAGTAGGGGTTTCGGGCCCGGACCGATCCGGCCCGAGACCCCCTAGTTCGGCCCGAACCGGGTCGACCCGACCTGTGTCTGGTTCTAGCCCGCTTGGGCACGGCCCGACTCGGCTGGCGCGGCCCGGCCCGGCCCGGCCTGTGCGACCCGACCTGGTGGTCTGGCCCGGGGCGCTGGCTCGATAACCAGGCCTGGTGGCTCCGCAAAAACAGCCGAGCGGATGCACAAGGGGGGGGGGGGGGGGGGGCAGCCCCCCCTTGAATGAGACCGTGGCCCCGTGTGGGGGAAGCCCCTTGCCAACGGACGTGGTTGAGCGCCGCGGCAGCCCTCCCCGGCGGCGCGCCGGGCGCCCACGTCTCCTGGCGGCTGGCTGGTGCAGGCCACCGGCGCCACCGGTGTTTTTCGCGGACCATCGGACGTGCTCCAGTGGTCTGTTTTGCTCTCTGCCATCGCCAACGGTCATCCCGAGACCCGACCTTCACCGTAGTGGCTTCAAATTTACCTTGCGTCCCCGTTTGTCATCGCCCTCCAATCCGCTCACAACAATCAACCAGCGGAGTCTTCAATCGCCTCTACGGCCCCGACTCCGGCCGCGGTTTCATTCAGCCTCAATGGCGCGGCGCGACGGCGCCTCGTTTCTTCATCGCATTCTTTCTTGTTTCCACGTGGTGACAATCTACCACGCCGTAACGAATCAAAACAACCAAGGGGGAGGAGAGTCAGCCGTGTTCGTGCGGTCCGACCTCCTCCCGTTAAGTTGGTATCAAGCAGCCCAAATGATGAAGAACAACAAAAAAATTTCACGAACAAAAGAAATCAACCCACATAGTTTTCCCCGAAATCAAGAATTCCCAACTCGCAGACATAATCTTCGCGGATCAACTTAATATTTAGTTGATCCGAGTTCTTAGATTTAGAAGGATGTAAACAAGGGTTCACTAACAATCACAAATATATTCCCTACCTCGAGCGTAGTCATCGAACGAGGTTTGTCGCGGAAAGGGATGTCGCGGAATTGGACGTCACGTAAGAAGACGTCGCGGAAGGAGACGTCGCGGAAGGAGGATCATCATGTCACGGAGAAAAGGTTTGTCGGCGTCGCGTCGTCGATCTCGGAGGATCCGGCGTTCTTCGCGTTCTTCGTCGAGGAAGAAGAACTCCAAGACCTTGAGCTGTTTTCTCCAAAATCCTCCCACACAATTAAGGAAATAACAACAAAATAAGGGTTACCTTATTTTATTACTCACGCCAAACGTTTTAAAAATCAAAAACGAATCAAACAATTAACTCAATTAATTTAAAAATTTTAAACTGCCCAATTAATAGAGGTATTTATTATAAAGTTTAAACGCATGATTTGACATACATTTAAAAAAGGGGGTGCGGGTGCATTACCTTAATCAAAGGTGTGGGTTTCGTGGAAGTTGAAAATGTGGGGCTCATGTGGGCCCCACCCCACAAATATCCTACCTAGTGGAGTATGATAATGTGGGTCCCACATCAAACACTTAGCTTAGGTTAAATAACTTTAAATAAAATAAATTGGTTTCCCCATTTTATTTTATTCATTTACTTAACCCAAAATTTTAGTAACCACAGTCGAGAAAACGCAACATCGGAAAAAGTGTTTCTAAAAAATTACCGGCGCTGCGATTCCATCGGTGCCCTCGGATTTCGATTCCGAGCACTGATTCAAATGTTAGGAAAACCTACTCATTCTTTCACTAAACGTACCCGATCTAAACATCGAAAAATGATTCTGGGCACACCAGTCCTCGGAATTCGGTGCCGTTAGAAACTTCGTTCTTGTAAAATTCCATTGAAAATTAAGAAAAAAAATTTCCATTAAATTTCCGAGTCTTTACAATGATGTGAATCAATAAAATTAAAATGGAATTATACTCATAAATAGATCATGAAACATCCATATTTCAAACATCCATGTATCAGTTTAGTATATTTTAACATCCCAGTTCTGGAAGCCACCCAGAGGTGCCCCGTACTCGGTTGGTCACTTAGACTCAAGCGCATTTCCCTGAATGCCAGAGGCTGCAGACTAGTAGCAAGGGACTTTGGTGTGATAGTGTGAAAACTATGACCTCATTGGCAGAGTACACAATGGAAGATAAAACAATAACAACAATAGTGGAAACAATAGACAACCATACAAGAGTAAACAACAGAAGATTGATAAATAATCAACTGGAACTGAAATATTTGTAAATGATCCATGATACATATGTGTCTAGGAAAACATCCAAACAAGTCACTATGATGAATACAAATCTAAACCAAAGTGAAAAAAGAAAAATAGATTTGCATATCCTCAGCATCACAAGCCTCGGCTCGGTCCCATGATCTCTAGCTCCAGTGCAATCAAGAACTTGATGAAGAAGGGTGCTTTCCCTTATCTATACCTACAAAAATATAATATGGTTAGGCCCAAAATCATGACACAACCAGGGTGTGAGGAAAAGTCCTAGTAGGAAACCACCCAATGATCTGTGCCTAACAGTCAGTGATTATATGGCAGGTAAAGTACTATAAGCAGTAAGCAGTAAGAAGTAACAAAAAAATACACAACAGTAACAAACCACAGATTGTATCATATATTCTACAACAAGAAATAGCTACTCAAGCAAGAAGAACAAAAGGTAACCTCTGGGTAGTTCTCATAGTCTATCCCCTATGTTTCAACCTACAATTACTAGAAACCCTCTGGGAGGCACACATAGTCTCACCCCTCTGGTTAAGCTAAATAAATAATAGACTCCCTGGGGAAGAAATCACTGCCAATTCCCCCTTATAGTCTCGTATCGTACTAAAGTCTCTCTCGGGATGCACTCAACATCAATTCCCCCTGCGGTCCGCTTCGAGAAACTACAGACTCTTTGAGGAAGCACTCAAGGTCAATTCCCCCTGTGTTCTCGCATCGTAATTAAGGACACTCTGGATAAGCCCTTCCATCCATTCTCCATATGGTCCACTACACAAGGTTCTCACAGCCCTGTGTAAAATAAACATGCATAGCATGTGTGTCTCGTCTAAGTAAACCTGAAGAACTACTTGGCTATCATACTGAGGCTCAACAGCATAACAAAGAAATAGTTCCACAATCCTACAACTTAAAATGGCAACTGGAAAAATTCCAAAAAAGGAAAAACAAGCATGGCATATATCCAGAGAACAACAAAAACTACTCTATTCACAAAAGTAAACCTCTACTATAGAAATCAAGAAATCAGGCAATCAATAAAGGTCAAAATAGGAAAACTCCAAATTCTCTTTCAAGGGAATTGGAGAAATTGAACAAAATATTCAAAGACATTATACAGAGGGGCACAAACCACCTACCTCGATCCTAGGAGATTGATGTATGTGAAGAACGATGACAGATTCTCCTTATAACATTGTAGATCTGAGAAAAAGTCTGAAACACATAAACCATGATAGCTTGAGAAAAATGAGGAATTGGGAAACACGACTCAAGAAGATGGGATAAATCACCTCTAAGATTTAATGCAATCAACGGTTCTCGAATCTGAGGACAAACAGAGAGGTGGGGGTTTGTCGAATATTCGCGGATCCTCAACGCTCTCGGATGAACGGAACCTAGAAGAAGACCTTTCTGTGCATCAGGCGAGACCCCAGTCCTTTTAATGAAAAAAATAAATTACACGGCGTGTACTTTTAGAGTACATTACATATACTACGTATTTCCGTACTCCACCAAAATTGGCCTCCAGGTCACCCCTACACACTGTGTGTGTGGCCCAGACACGGCCAACACACGACTTCGAGCAGGAAAAGAGTACATGGCGTATACTCAGAATGTACACGACCTGTACATCAAAAATTGCAGTAACATTATTTTTCTTAAAAACTCCTGAAAAAATAAATACATACCTGAAATGAAGATCCGGGTTTTTACAAACATCCCCCTTAAAGAAATTTGTCCCCAAATTTCCCTAACGAGGCGTAGAAGAAGAATCCCCAAACAGCTACGGCCACTGCGATCGTACATTGGAATCCATCTCCCAGGTCTCGTCCTGTACTCGCCCATGATGCCATATCAACTGTACAAGGGGGGCAGACCACCGACGGATAACTTTCATCCTGCGATCGACAATCCTGATGGGATGCTCCTCAAATGATGCATCTGCTTCGAGATCAACCTCCTTATCCTGAAAGACATGAGATGGGCCTGAAAAGTAACGTCGGAGCTGAAAGACGTGGAAGAATTTGTGCATGGCCCGGTATCTCAAGGGTAGCTACAACAGATAGGCGACCGGCCCAACTCCCTCTAAAATCTCCAATGGCCTGATGTACCGTGGTGAAAGCTTACCCTGCCTTCGAATCCCCTTGTGTCCCAACCTCGGTGGGACAAGCAGGAAAACCTGATCCCTGACCTCGAACTCCGGAGTTCGTTTCCGGTGATCAGCATAAGACTTCTATCGAGACTGTTCTATATCCATCCTCTTCTGAATCAGCTCTATCTACTCTGAAGTCTCCTAAACAAGACGAGGTCCCATCAAAGTTTCCTCTCCTGCCCCATGCTACCATAAGGGTGATCGGAATGGACTACCGTACAAAGCCTCGTATGGTTCCATATGAATGGTCACCTGGAAACTATTGTTGTAGGAGAACTCCACAAGAGGAAAATGCTTTTCCCAAGAACCGTCAATGTCCAGAATGCAAGCTCTGAGCATATCCTCTAGCACCTGGATCGTATGCTCAGACATGCCATCTGTCTAGGGATGGTATGCCATACTCAGATGTACATGTGTACCCAAGGCCTTCTGAAGTCCCTGCCAGAACTGAGATGTAAAGTGTGTATCCCATTCCGAAACAATAGAGTGTGGAACTCCATTCAGACGAACGATATCTCGGATGTAATGTCGTCCCATATAATCGACAATAATGGTCTCCTTGATTGGTATGAAGTGAGAAACCTTCGTATGTATGTCGACGACAACCCAAACAACATCGTTCCCTCGAGGTGAACTTGGAAATCTAGTCACGATGTCCATCGTGTCAGCATTCAACATCCACTCTGGAATGGGTGACTACTGTAAAAGGCATGTTGGTCGCTGATTTTCCACCTTCACCTGCTGACAAGTAGATTATCTCATGACAAAACCAGTAACATCCCTCTTCATACCTAGCCACCAGTACTAGTGATGAAGGTCCCGATACATCTTGGTGATGCCAGGATGAACTAACCAAGCTGAAGAATGAAAATCTCATATCACCCCCTCACTTATATCTTTCGGCAACCATACGCGTACCTATAAGTGCAATATCTCATCCTCGCCCACTATCCATCAAGGAAGAGGGTCGTCTCCTGACACACTCTCCCATAGGACCAAGCCTTTTGAGTCTGATAGCTGCCTCATCAGTACCCGATCAAGTAGTAT
This sequence comes from Viscum album, assembly GCA_963277665.1. NCBI lineage: Eukaryota > Viridiplantae > Streptophyta > Magnoliopsida > Santalales > Viscaceae > Viscum > Viscum album. The sequence goes on along the minus strand of OY728152.1, from coordinate 347,765,402 downwards.
ATAGGTAATATCTACTGAAGATAGGAATGTCTGTCCATATCTGTCATGCACCTCCAGATGCATCTTAGAGAAAAAATTCATAAGCTTCCACTCATTTCTAGCCTCGTGAACTACCTGAATCTGAGTTCTCCTGCTCAATGCATCTGCCACTGTGTTTCCCTTTCCCATCATATAGGCAAGCTCAAAATAAAAAGACTGAAGATAATCGATCCACTTAGGCTACCTCAGATTCAGATCATGCTGAGTGAAGACCATAAAGTGCTCTCCTAGAAGATAGTGTCTCCAACAATGTAAGACATGAAAAAAATCCGCCAACTCTAGATCGTGTGTAGGGTAGTTCCTCTCATGTGGCCTCAACTGTTGAGACTCGTATGCAATGACTCCATCTCCCTACATAAGCACAGATCCTAGACTGACACTTGAAGCATCACAATAAACTGTATAGCTCTTTACTGGCTCTGGAAAGACTAGTAATGGTGCCGACTTCAACCTCCCCTTTAGGTCCTGAAAGGATGACTCACAAGAATCGGACCATAAAAACTTCACCCCTTCTTTGTCAGAGCTTTCAACGGTGCTTCTAGGCATGAAAAGTTTTGAATGAAGCGTCTGTAGTATCCAACCAGCCCTAGGAAACTCTGTACCTCAAAAATGTTCTTCAGATGCTCCCATGAGACTACATCCCTCACTTTCTCTGGGTCCAAAGATACTCCTACCTCTGAGATGACGTGACCGAAGAAGTGAATCTGATCCATCCAAAAGTGGAACGTTGAAAGTTTAACGTAAAGTCGCCGCTCTCTCAGAGTACATAGAATGATATCAGGATGTGTGGCATGGTCGTGTCGAGTATGATAGTACACCAAGATATCATCCACGAAGACCATGATGAAGGTGTCCATTTAATGATGGAACACTCAGTTCATCAGTGCCATGAAAACTGCTGGTGCATTCATGAGACAGAACGGCATGACTGTATACTCGTATAGACCATACCTACTCCTGAAGGCTATCAGAGGTATATCTGTTGTTCTAACGTGAAATGGATGATAACCGGACCTCATGTAGATCTTCGAGAATGCTCGGGCTCCTAGAAGCTGATCAAAAAGGCCATCGATCCTCGACATGGGATATCTGTTCTTGATTGTCAACTGGTTCAGCTTCCGATAATCCACACAAAGCCGAAGGGTACAATCTGCATTCTTCACAAACAGGACAGGCGAACCACAAGGAGATGTACTGGGTCAGATGAAACCCTTAGCCTGTAGCTCCTCCAACTACTTCTTGATCTCCTGCAACTCAGGTGGATCCATCCTATAAGGAGGAATGGACACCGGTGCTGCTCCTGGCACGAGCTCAAAAGAAACGTCTACCTCACGCTCCGGAGGAAAAACCAAAAAGTCCTCTGGAAATACATCCCTGAAATAATACACCACTGCATGAAAGTATAGCTCTGAAGTTCCCTGATCATCCAGATAAATACTAGCAATCTGGGCTGTCACCCGTCGTAGTATATGACGCTCGAGTCCTGCTCGACTCGCCTGAACATCCCATTCACCTCTATGAAGAAAATATTCACCCTCTAGTGAAATGAAACTCACTTTGCTGAGATACAAGTCGATGACTACCGGGAAGGGAACCAACCAGTACATCCTAAGGATGACATCACATCCTGTCAACTCTAGGAAATAGAGATCCCATAACAAACGATACCCCGCAACCTCGAGAGGGAATTCTCTACACTGACGTAAACTTGATGTTCTCATCCCCAAAGGTGTCTCTAGTGTCAATGAGTCAGCAGAAGAAACGATATAGAGCCCAAGGCCCTCCACAATGACAATAGAGATAGAGCTATGCATAGCAGCAGTATCAAAAAGAGATGAAGATAAAACTGAGGCTACTATAATCATACCTTGAACTGTAGAAAGTCTGGGATCCTGCTCCTAATAAGTCTGATCCACCGCCAAATTCTGGCCTGCCCCATGGCCCTATGACCATACGTGACCACTCTGAGCTGAACATCCCTATTGGAGTTGAGGGACTGGAGACTGACTACCACAGCCCCGACCTCCACCTCAGCCCGATCTACTGGAAGAACTCCAGTTCCCCGACTGATGTGAAACTGGTGGTGCTTCTCCTGAATGAGGAATCATGGAGGAAACCACCTTCACCAGCAACTTGTGAGAAAACCTGACAGAACTGCTGAAGGTGACCAATCTTGTCCCAAGATCGGCACTCCACTGGGTCTCTCTGGCACTGTGGCCTCGTGTTCCCTGCCCTTCCACACTGGTAGCATACGACCTGGATACCTAAAGATGTATCCAGCCTCCTTGGATCACCCCGCGTAGGCTCCCTACGATGCTTCCTACATTCAACATGAGTAACACTAGCTCTGGAAGCAGAACCGCCCTAGCTCGCTACTCCGGAGTCTCTCAGATTGCGCTCCACAATCAGTGACTGGTTGAAGATGGATGTGATGGAAGTAAACTGGAAGATATTCACCTGCTTGTGGATCTCCTGCCTGATACAATCCTAAAACTTCCTTGCTAAGAAATCCTCTCTTCCATCCCGGATGGGTGTGAAACACTGCAGCATGGTGAAACGAGAGGAATACTCCATGATAAAAAGAGTAACCTGCTCTAGACTCATGAACTCCCGGGCTAGATCAACCCTCAGGGTCTCCAGATAGAAGTAGTCGACGAACAGGCGCCGGAACACCTCCCAATCCATAACTTGCTGATGACCCGCCTATGAGATCACATCCCACAACCACTTGGAGGAGTCTCAGAGAATGTATGTAGCGAGCTTGAACCGCCTCTTGGGAGGTGTCTCTAGATGCTCGAAGATAGTCAGCATGGCTTCTAGACATGACTCTACAGCATCTGGTCCTCCTTCCCGCAAGAATGTAGGAGAATGTTGCTGCTAGAAAACCTGTGTCAATTCATCCATATATGTGGCAGAAGGAGGTACTCCTTGAAATGTATGCATCATCCTCATAAAACCCTCCCTAAACTTTTCATCAGCGCCTGTAACTAATATGACAGCCGGTTCCAAGGCTGTCCCAACTGGAGGATCGGCAGGAAGTCCCTGATCATCCATATCTGGCATCTGATCACTGCCTGGAAACTGAAGCACAACCAGAGGACCTCTCGAAGGCATATATCTGAAATATCAAAAGCATACCTTAGATTAGTATTAACAAAAAATGAGAACATAGAAGTAAAAAACGAGAACAGGGAAAGAAAAAAAACATGTTTTACAAAACATGACTACATGGCGTGTATAAAAACTACCTGGCATTTCTTCCTTATCCATTCACATGGGTGTGTACTCCTGCCACTACTGGTCATGTAACACCCTAAACTACATGGTGTGTTCTTCCCACACACGACATTTACTTGAACTCTAATCCCATGCCTGAGACTCGTTACACTGTTAACCCACACGGTCTGACTTAACTCAAGACTATACGGCATGTTCTGAACAAACACGATGTGTACTAGCCAAGGCTTCAGCTGCCCGTCTTGTTAAATACATGGCGGTCTACATGGATGAACCTTACGCGGCGTGTTCTGAACAAACACGACGTGTATAGGTGAAGGTGACACCATCTCGTGTTGTTCGTGACACGGTCGGGTACCTAAACATGACTACACGACATGTTCTGAAAATAACACGGCGTGTCTAAGAGAACGTAACACCGACCTGTGTTGTTCATGACATGACCGGGTACCTGGACAAGACTACACAACCTGTTGCTTTATAACACGACGTGTTCTACTCAAGCTTCCCTGAACCGTGTTGTTAGTGACACGGCTGGGTACACGGCTCGAAACTACACTGTGTGTACCTACCATACACGGCGTGTTCCTGATGGAATTTCAACAACAGTGTGTCCATACTCACTCGGTCAATGAGATGGTCAAAAAACTACACGACCTGTAGTAAGAAAGTTCACACCATGTATTCCGGGTTTTTCTGGGCAGTAGCTCAGAAACTACACAGAGGCCCAAAAAACACAGAAAACAAGGTAAGGATGTGCCAAATTCCGATTCGTGAGGGCCCATTCTCCCCGCGAACCAAAACATGGCATTCATTTAAGGAAAGAAGAATCCAAACAATCTTCTAACAAGGAAGCATAGACTCTATCAATCATCTATCACAACAGCATGAATAATATACACAAAGTCTATCACAACAGCATGAAATCACTAATGCACCCTAGATGGCAGGACAATAATGCATGGCGTGTGATTTCTACAAGTACCAATATGATGCATGAGATGGACTACCCTTATCTCATCGGGTTGCGACCAAAATATAACCTCAACAGTCAAGACAATAACATCACAAAGAATGTGAATCACTCTAGGTGAAATCATATAAACCGTAAAATATCAAAACCAGAAAACTGAAAGTAATGATGTAGTATGGATATTTCCTATACACAGGTTAGCTACTTTTGGGAATAGCTTAATACCAAGTACCGAATCCGTCCTATCCCTAGCTAAGGCTCCAAACAGTAATTCAAGAGGAAAGAAATTCCATTGTTACCACATTGTAATGTCTAGGTTCCGGAAGCAACCCAGAGGCTTCCCGTACCCAGTTGGTCACATGGCTACAAGTGCATTTCCCCAATTGCCAGAGGCTGCCTACTAGCTGCCAGGGCCATGGGTGTGATAGTGGGGAAACTATGCCCTCATTGACAGAGTACACACCAGAAGAGAAAACAATAACAAGAATAGCAGAAACAATAGACAACCATACAAGAGTAAACAACGTAAGGCTGATAAATAATCAAGTGGAACTGAAATATATGTAAATTATTCATGATACATATGTGTCTAGGAAAATAGACAAACTAGTCACTATGATGAATAAAAATCTAAACCAAAGTTAAAAAGAAAAACAGATGAGCAACTACTTAGCATCACAAGCCTCGACTCGATCCCATTCTCTCCAGCTCCAGTGCAATCAAGAACCTGAAGAAGAAGGGATATTGCCGTTATCTATAACTACAACAATATAATATTTTGGGCCCAAAAGCATGACCAAACCAGGGTGTGAGACAAAGTCTCAGTAGGAAACCACCCAAAGATATGTGCCTAACAGTTAGTGAATATATAACAGGTAATGTACTGTAAGCAGTAAGCAGTAAGATGTAATAATACAAAACATAGCTGTAACAAACCACAGATTCTAGCATATATTCTACAACAAGAAACTGCTACTAAAGCAAGAAGAAAAAAAGGAAACCTCTGGGTAGTTATCACAGTCTAACCCCTATGTTTCATCCTACAAGTACTAGAAACCCTCTGGGTGGCACACACAGTCTCACACCTATCGTTCAGCAATAGAAATAATAGACTCTCTGGGGAAGCACTCACCTTCAATTCCCCCTATTGTCTTGTATCATACTAAAGGCACTCTCGGGACACACTCAACATCAATTCCCCCTATGGCCCGCATCAAATAAATACCGACTCTCTGAGGAATCACTCAATGTCAATTCCCCCTTTGGTCTCACATCGTCATTTAAGACTCTCTAGAGAAGACCTTCTATCCATTCTCCATATAGTCCACTACAGTAGGTTGTCGCAGCCTTGATTAAAATAAACTTGCATAGCACACGTGTCCCATCCATGTAAACCTCAAGATCTACTAGGTTATCATACTAAGGATCAACAGCATAACAAAGAAATAGATCCACTATCCTTCAACTAGAAATGTCAATAGGTTAAATGCCAAACAAGAAAAAAAAGCATGCCATATATCTAGAGTACAGCAAAAAATACTCTATTCAAAAAAGTAAACCTCTACTATAGCAATCAAGAAATCAGGCAATCAATCAAGAGGAAAACTGGAAAACACACATTTATCATTCACGGGAATTAGTGAAATTGCACAAAATATTCAATGACTTTCTACAAAATGGTACAAAACACCTACCTCTATCCTTGGAGATTGATATACGTGAACAACGACGAAAAATTCTCTTTAAAACGTCATATATCTGAGAAAACATCTGAAATGCATAAACCATGATAACTTGAGAAAAGGGAGGAATTGGGAAACAAGGCTCAAGCAGAAGGGAGAACCCACCTCTTCGATTCCAACGCAATCAACGGTGCTCGAATCGGAGGACAGACAAAGAGGCGGGGGCTCGTCCAAGATTTACGGATCCTCAGTGCTCTCCAATGAACGAAACCTAGACGAAGACCTTTCTGTGCGTCAGGAGCGACCCCGATCCGTTTAATGAAAAAAATAAAGTACATGACGTTTACTTTTAGAGTACACTGTGTGTACTAGGTCGTTCTGTACTCTGCCAAAATTGGCCTCCATGTCACCCATACACAGTGTGTGTGTGGCCCAGACGTGGCCATCACACGACTTCGAGCGGTAAATGAGTACACGGCGTGTACTCAGAAAGTACATGGCGTGTAGTTCAAAAATTCCAAAAACCTTATATTTCATAAAAACACTAGAATAAAGAAAGACATGCCTGAAACAAAGATCTGGTTTCTTATATAGATAAAATATCTAAATAATTTAATTAATGTATAACACATCAGTAATAAAAATATACATGGTGAAAATCCTTTAAAAATTAATAATAAAAAAGTAATCATTATGAAATGAATTTTGTAGTGTGTCCAAAGGAGAAATTGAAAAAAAATATAATAAGAAATAATCCAAAATACAAATAAAAATGACTACCTTTCTCTATGTGACTCTTGGTCTATTATCACATCCCATAACACCTAATACAAGAATAACCTGAATAGTAATCATGAAAATATCATGGTCGATTTCATGAAATGAAATTGTAAGAGTCATACACACTAATTGGTGTAATAAATGTTTGTGAGACACAAAACCTATAGGATATCATTGTAGTGATTGGTCACTCCCTTTAATGGTTATTTTCACTTATAAACGTATAAAACATATATAAATAATCATATTTCTAGATTGATATGGATAAATTAAATAATATACAATTTAAAAAATTCATGAAACACATATTTTATTTTCAAGAACATAATGGTTAAAATATTCTATTAAAATGTAACATTAAAAATGTATGTTAGATCCAAATAAGACCCAATAACTTGAATTAATTCTATGAAAACACATTTTAAAATTATTTTTGATAGGTTTTTTAGATGAATTTGTTTCATTACATAATGATAAAAACCATGTATAATAATCAATTCTTACGAAGGAATGATGAAAATAAATAAACAGATCTATGAATATAGATGTTACCATGTAATGATGCAACAAATTCTAATTGATATAGGGTATATGATACTGATTTAATGGTAATACCAGTTATAATTTCCTAAATAGCACTATGAATCTTGGAAAACACACTATGACCAAATATATGATTAACAATGACAATCTAGAACATTGGAAAAACATTAACATATGTTTCATCTTAAACTATCATAATCTACCTTAATATCCCACATTGGCATCATCCGCACTCACTCCACACTATCAATGACATATTATAGATCTTGGGGAAAAGTAGTAGCATTTATAATTAATATTATATAATAAAACAGGATCTATATTTTCGAATGGGGATCCCATGAATGTAATCATTATAAGGTGAGAAAATAATTTCAAAATATATGATCAATAAATTTATAATTAAAAACTATTTTCTTCTTCTCAAATCCATTTCACATGAATGAAAAAAACAATTCATATCATCCTCTTAAAAATACAGACATCCTTCACCCCCAAAGACACAATCTGTTTCCTAAAATTACCTCAATAATGTATAAAAAATAAACAGAACATAAAACCCCATTAAAATATTCCAAATATGGATACCTAAAACCCAAAAAAGTATGTTGACAACCTTATAAAATTTTTAAATACATTTATAAAAAAATCTTATAAAAAACTATAAAAATCTCTCAAAAAACATTAATGAATAATTTTCATCCTTTATTCATATCATTGGAGAATCCACAACTCCAATTACTTTTTTTAAATAAAAAATTATCAATTTTAGAACCCAAATAAGGACAAATGGTTTTCATTGTCAAAATACATTCAAACAATCCACATAAAAATTTCCTCAATTTCAAAGCATTTTCAATTCACATTAGATATTTTAAAAAAATTTAAAAATATATTTAAACATAAAATAATTGAAAAGTCATTATTCAATGTGAGAAATAATTTTAAAACATTCATGAAACACATTGTATATATATGAAATAAGTATTCTCTAATAAGAACTAGTTTATAATTATTAAGAATATAATGAGATTCCATTTTATGAAGTATAAAAATGTCACCCACCTCATTCTATGTGACAACACCTTACAAAAAGATGTAATGAGTGAACATCAATATTGGAGGCCCAAACATGCTATAAGATGAATCCTATATTCCCGATATCAGTCAAATACAAATTTTGAACAATATAATCCACTAGTCTCATCCCAAAAAACAAATATGGTTTATCATACGATGGTAAAAAATATAAATAGTTGGAGGATTAAGGACTAAATAGACGAGATATTGGATTTATATGAAGAAAACCATATAAAATCATTATAGATGTGTTTAAAATGAGAGATTGGTACAGTCTGAAATAATAATGGGAACATTGCATTAGGATATTGATGAATATAATATGAGTTTTTCCTCCATTAATTTTGTGTAGGAAACTATTATAATATAAAAATTTACATAATAGGGTATATCAAATGTTCAGGCCCCTTAGATTGGTAAATCATGAGCCAATAACGTTTGTTACACTTGAAAGGCCTAGGGAATGTTAAAAAACATGATGCATTGTTAGTTAAACCATGTTTCAACTATGACAATGACTATAACAATTACTATAGGATTTAAATGGTCATTATAATCAACATTCAAAAACCTTTCACATATTATGACCCCAACACTAAAAGTACAAAACAAGAAAAATATATTGAAATTATCTAAAAACTCAAGTTAAAATGAATAAATATATAAATTAAATTATATGGTTATAAAAAATCATGTTGAGATAAATACAATAATTATATGATTAACCATAATTTGAAAATATGGACCCCTATAATATCTGAGTAGGAGGGTCATTTATGAGATGAAATCAAAATCCATAATTCATTAATATTTGAAGGCCAATAACTGATCATCCATGATCAGAAAATGAGGTATATAATTTTACAATATATGAATATTAGTTATTTATTATGATAATTATAAAAGCATTAATTTTATTAAATATTTATATACTTGTTAATTTTTATTTTCATCTCAACATGTTTTGTTTTTTACCCTGAATATCTGTTCCCAAGGATGTTAATTAAATAATTCCCTTATTTTTCATTTATTTTTATATTAAAAATTATTTATCAATTTATTAAATTCATGGTAAATTAGTTAGGGGAGAAAACAATATCCCACATTTTTTATACAATTCCCCCCTAATTCTTCTCCCTCAAGATGATGAATATTTACTAGTTTTTTTATTATTCCCATTGACATGACAATGGTAACACATTAATTTTGTGTAATCAATGAATAGATATTGAAAAATAGATTACCTAATTTACTGTGTATTTTTTGTATATGGTGATATATGGTAATAGTAGGTACAAGATTATGGACCCCTGGGTGATGGATATTTTTTTGAGAATGATATGGGGTGGAATTGAGAAATGTTTCTCATTCGAATGGTGATAATGGTGGTGGGGAATTTTGTGTATGGTTTTACAATTTGAGGTTGTGAAACTAGGAAATAAAAATAAAAATATAAGATAAGATTAAGAGATGAAATATATAGAAATTTAGGATAAATTAATCATAATATTATTAATATTTAATAATTTATTATCGTTAAAAATGTTGTCCCATATAACACACTATGTTCTATTCCAACAAGTATATAGGATTTCAATGTTGTATTTAAATATCCAAAGTCATGTTGTCTCTTATAAAATGATGTTTCATCCATTTGGATGGAATATAGGGTTCTACTATGTATAAAATTGTCACACATTGTGTAACATCAAAGTGAATTACATATGTGGCTAGTAAAAACAACTTATTGTGTACTAATGTATACTTTTATATATCCATCCATGTCAACAATCCATGAGGGATATGGGAACATCCTTGTCTATGATTTTACATAAACATTAAAACCATTTATCTTACCTAATTTCCAATAATTAAATATTAATTTGTGAAATAGAATACATACCACAAACATAATGTCTGTCTAGATAGATATTACTTATATACCATCATATTACACAGTAATAAATCACTATATCCCAAAAAATAAAAATGTAATGACGTAACAATTTTTATATTCCAATATCTATCTTTTCGTGGGGTGGGGGAGGTTAGAGAGGAGTGAGTTAAATCATTTTATAATGGGAAAACATATCATTGCGTCATATTATATAATATCATAAACAACTGAGATACAACAAACATCATAGAAATACTTGATTTTAGGAATAAAATCATGTATTCATAGAATTTAATCATAAATCATGACTACATGGTCAATCGTCATACAAAAATTATATCATATAAAAAATATCATCATGATATCATAAAATTTAACATTACTTGGAAATGTGAAACCGTAAGACACATGCCATGAAACATGGGAATAAAACCTATAAACATTTCAAAAATATAATAATTAATAATCTAATCATTTGATTATGTTAACAATGAAGAAGTCCATTCATTAAATCTAAATTATTTAATATATAAATTTCATTAATTTATTTATTTTTAAAAAATAATCTTTTTATTATATATTTTTAAAACATTATTATGGTTTTTATTTATAGAATATAATATTTATATGAAACATTATGGTCTATATTTCTATTATGTATCATCAAAATAAAAATCATTTATATATACAATTAATGTCTATATATTCAAATGAAATGTATCAACAAATTACAGTATATATCATTACCCGCATCACTAAAATTATTCACTATATTCATTAATTTCTGTCTCTTACATTGTATCAAATATCTGACATTATATTTTGTTTAAAAATTTTTAATTGGATATATGAATTATATGGAAAATGGTTTAGTTTAAGACATAATGTTTATAATTTTTTAATTACTAATGGTTTTAACACTCATTTAATTTTCATAATTATGATTCATTAACCATTTTACTAATGTGACAATATTTATCACATAAAAGAACTATAATTTTTTATGTCAGTTAAATACATTACATGGAATAATATAATCAATATATTAATGGAATAAAAATATGGGGTGATACATTTGTAGTAAGTGATAATACATAGTCTACTAGTTTACACACATAACTATCATGGGATTCACACATGACATTTTATAAAATAGTTATACTATAATTATTTTCCATATAATGAAAAGTGATGGAAATACGTGTCCAATAATAATCTATGGTTAACACACCATGTCTAGAAATTTAGAGGCTATGTATCATGTGTCCATTTTTTCCAATATCTTCTAACCTAGTTGTTGAAATTAAAAAAAAAATTCCCATTCTATTAAGTTTTCCATGTAAAGGGTGATGGAAAAATTATATTTTTCATGAGATATTTTTTATCATGTATTTTTTCCATTTTCACGATCATAACATTCTAGGGGTTTATAAATTTTATGGTAAGGAATTAAATTTATACCATGGTCCAGTAATACCCCAATTTTTGGTTTACAATCTTCCATATATGGGATTTTTATACACTCCTAGAAACATACATCTAATAGAGAACAATTACCCATATAATAAATGGACATCGAGTAATCCCACAAGTTATAAGGTGAAATATTATACATATTGATTTAATAATCCCTTGTAGGATCAAGTAATCCACCAATAAATATACACAACCCTCAAGATGTGGTGGTCATTCAATACAATTTCTATGAGTTTTCATGGATGTTTTAAAAAATTGGAAATTGTAGTTGTTTAATTTATATAGTATATATAGAACATATTATGTCCCTTAATATGTGTCACATAACTAGGCTGTTTATGTCTGCTTTTTTTTATTGAATTTTTTTAAACCATAAAAACTATTTTAGATTCTTTAAAACATTTCTGAATTATCATATTTGAGTAGACTTATACTTATATCCTCCATTTTTTCTTGTAATCCAAAATTTTATTTTTATAATAAACCATAATAAAACCTCCTACCCTCAAATGTTACGTTTGTTACATTAAAAAAATTATAAGGGTGACATTAGTGTATGTGTAGTTGTTTGGTCTAGTGATTAGTGGTTATATGTCATGAAGTTGATATCAGAACGCATGTTGCAGAATGGTGTGGTGTATATTTTACATTTATAGGTATATGATGTATATTTTCTCCTAAAATTGATATCATATATTTTCAACTATATTATTGGGATTTATTTTTAATTATATATTGGATTAATTTCCAATATAATTTATATATTCTACTATAGAATATTGTTATATTATATTTTCATTCGTTATATATTATTTATATATATGTGGATGTTTTCATGTTTATTAATACAAAATCTCCAATGTATTTGATATGTCTATATGGTGTTAGTACCACCTCCAGGCCTATTTATGTTATGAAATGAGTGGAATACATTGAATATTATTATCCCAAGATTTTATTTTGAGGTTTTGGTAGTGTCAACATGGTATAAAAGTTGGACATTTAAAGGATTGAGTTATTTTTGTGAAGAATCATTTGATAATTTTATTGGGAATCATAGAGAGATATTGTTAATAAGTTTTTATATTGATTAACCAAATATAGATCTCTATGCACGAATGTTATATTTTTTATCTATAAATGGTTATGAAGTTATATTATATTACTTATAAATATATGGTATCATTTATTGGGTTGAAAATTTTTGGTAATGTTTTTACACAATCTAACAGAGTTTATTAAATTAATGAATTTAATCTAAAAATATGACCAGAATATATTTTATTACAATGGGATAATTTATTCAATGATGTATTCCACCATATCAAGATACAATATAGAATCATGTTAACAATCATGATGAGCCTCTATTGGTTTTTCAAAAACCTCTCACTATGTTGAAGATTCATTAGACCCACAGTAAGGTATCATGATCATGTTTTTGTATATATCAAGTTTAATTGACCTCATAATTTCCTACATGTTCATTATTCTTTACTTAGATCTATAATATTATATTATTTTAATGACTAATGGCGAGGGAGATATAATTTTATAACACCAATAAGCATACCATCTTACACAAGATATGTTGAGAAAGAATTTGTGTTTGAGAGTTTCATGTTGTTGATAAATTCATTGAATTGGTTAGGTTTTCATCCCCCTATGGTATTTTCATTTGTATTGACAATTTTTCATCATTCATCAATATCACATTTTTGGAGGAATTAAAATTTGAACTTCTGTTACATAATATTAGTAACCGTGTGATCTAGTGGGCTCTTGGAACTAGGGAGATAGGATTTTATAAACATGATATGGTAGATTTAATACATATTGAGATTGTAAAATCATAATGTAATAAAATGTAATTTAGGTTGTTATCGTGTATTAAACACCTTGTTAGTGGAAGTGTTTATACTATGGAACTCACAAGGGTGGATGGGGTGGCCCTCAATGTTACGACATGAATATAGGGAGTGGTAAAATATTAGGTGGCTCTAGAGGTGAAAAAAACATCTATATAATCTTTCTATTTATATATATACATGATCATATTGAGATCATGGAGTTGGAAGATAGGTCATTGAAAGATGCATATAATAAAAGTATTTTATTAGGATGTGATATATATAGTATAAGGTGTGATATATTAAAACCATCTGATTTCACTCTTACTTATAAATAAATAACGATTCATTATTTTTCTTATAGTATATTTCTAAATTGATATTTGAATACAAATAAATCCAATAAAATAACTCATTTAGCTAAAGAATACTTCTTTTTGGCATGATTCCACCAACAAGTTCTACTATTAGTGTGATCTTATGCCTAATAAGAATATGATTCCATAAAATATAATCATCAAAGAGGCGATACATTATAAAATCATTCATGGTTGAGACTAGTAATCTGTAGGTTAATATTTGGAGGAGTGTTTTCAGTATAGGTTTATATAAAATCATGTGAATTGTTAAAGGATTTGATTTAGCGGGGAGTGTGACATCTTGGTTCAATAATAAACTTTTACCATGTATATATTTATTGTTTATTACCAACTTGTTGACTTATAAGGATTTTATATTATACATATGATTATGAGGAGAAACACACAATTATATTGTAGGTGGGTATGTATGTTGTTCAATAGAGTATTTATATGTTATTACCTCTATAGATAATGATTTTTTATAAGAATACATTGTGGAACAACATCAACAAACTTCAGAATTTGTCATACAGATCAGGTTGAACTCAATGAGCTAATGGAATATATAAATTACCTACTGGATAAGGGTTTTATTATACCCATTATGTACCTCTAGGTGTCTCTAGATTTCTCATTATGAATATTTAATGGATCATGAGGATTTATAATATATCCCTCCACAAAAATAATATGATTGTAAAAAAGAAATACTATCCTGCAGGGGTAAATCACCCATTCAACTAGCTAAAAAAGTTATTTTTTCCTTCAAGGTTGAAGGTAGTTATGTTTCTTAGTATCCTTGGGATAATTCCATTGATATTATTATGATGTTTCTTAGGTGGTATTACGTAATTTAAAAGTCCCTAATGATGTTTTAATGTGTAATTAATAACCCCACAACATTCATGAGACACATTAATTTTATCCTTATGTTTTATTTAAAAACATCATCATTATATTTATAATGGAATAAATATCTATTACATGATAATGGATTATAATAACAATAATATATGCTTCATCCAGTACATACTTTCATAAAAACAAGTAAATTGATAAATATTTATGTTTATATTATGGATTCCATAAGATCATTTAACGGGGAATGTCAAATTTGATGGTGGTGAAGTATTTAATCCTATCATAAATAATGTTGTGGTTTTATTTAATAACCTCAAACATGTTTTTAGGGTTTGTGACATTATTTATTTTTCTAGTTTTTTCCAATGATTCATTGATGGATTATTTAGTGGCCCATATTTCTTGTGATCTATTACTATTAATCTGAATTTTTTGTTTAGTGATACTGAGATTATAGCTCATTCAATTCGATTATGTATACAAGGTGAAACTCCCAATTTTATTATTCTATTATTAAATTAGTTTAGAAATAATTTGTTTTATAACAACATTAGTGTATATATCAGTTGTTTTCGAATGTATAGATAGACATGGATTACTAATAGATTGTAGAAATTGAGACCTTATGTAGAGGACTAGGTGAATATTATTTGGTGTTTTGGGAAGAATTATTCACTGTGATAACATCGGAAAAATTCATTCTTGGTGAGTGATCCACTATCTAAATGTAGATCAATAATAATAAATATATATTCCTTCATCATCTTCATAACAAGAGTATGAGGTTTTATCAGGAGCTAATAACGGGTGATGTAATTGAGATAACATATAAAATATGAATGGGAAAAGTCATATCTAAAACAAATATCTAGGAATGAATTTCACATCTAGGGTTTAATGGTAATATTTAGCTATCCATGATATTGTTTGACTTTGTGGAATAGTGAGATATTTTTTATCATTGATCAAGGATTATTAACCCCACTATTATTTTGTTGAGAGAGGTAGACCCAAATTGGGAAATATATTTCATGAATTTATATCTCCAAATATTATTAGGACATGAACCAAGTAAATTCTTTAATGGTGGGGAATAATTAATATACATTCATGTGTGGGAAATAGTTGAATTGGAATTTTAGTGGGGGCTTTAAAATAATTTCACTCCTCCCATATATTAGTATATCAAGGTGTCAAAAATATTTACTTGGATACCAAGTAACATCTATGGTGGCAATGCATGAATAACTATATAGTGATGATTTTATAACAGCGTGTCACTAGTTTGAAGGTGAAGGGAAAATTTCATTTAAAATTCAATTTGTGAAAATAATTTAAGGTTTTATAGTGGATATGGGAAAATATATTTAGGAATATTATTATTGTAATTATATATTCATTTAAGGGACATGATACTTTCTTTTAGATCACAAATGGACTACACATGTTCCCTAACTTTCCATCCCATTATGGACTAGTGTTCATTAAAGTGATTTGTTAACATCTATGCTTTGATATTGTTGGCTTAACAATGTTAATTTTATAATTATGTGTAACTAAGGATCTCAATTCATATCATCGTTGTTAAGTATATATATGTGGAACTCATGTATCTGTGGTGGTTATGTATAATTTTACATCACAATAAATATTGATAAATTATCTGAACCATTCATGTTCACGGTTATGTATTATGAACTAAAATACAATCATTTAGAAACTACTATACTCATAATTGATTATTAGTTATTTTAAAATAAAGTAATGTTAATAATCTATTCATGGAACCTTAGAAGAAACTATTAGGGATTTTATAAGAGACTCCCATTTTGGGGATATATTTTAGTGATTCATTTCTTTTGGATATTGATTTATAGAATTTAATAATGGTAAGGTTATAGTTTAACCATGCATGGCTGATGAGGGATGAAAATATTTAAGAAATCATATGTGGTAAAAATATAGAGTTCTTAAAAGTTTATGGAAGGAGAGAATTTTCTCTTAAGGATAATAATATGATGAATTTTAATTTGAATTTACCTTGGAAGGAAAATAGGCATCATTTTTATTTGTTCATTTCAAATTATGAACATGATTGTAAATATTTTTTACCACTTTACTTAACCTTATATATTGATAATTTGTCAAAATAATTTCTATATCACACTATTGAATTGATATTTTCAGGACTCATCACACATGTTCGATTTTGGAATGATGGACATTATTGATGATACAACATATATTATTACACCATGTATTAAATATGACAAAAAATTACATTATTTGTAACATGGGATGTTTTTTAGAACATTTAGGTTTTTGATAATATAAGTTTTTGAATCACAATTCAGAAAAAAAATTGCACTTCAATATGGTGGAATGTTTTTCCAAAAATACATATTATAAAATTTTTATCCATATTTTATTCAAATTTTATATTATTATTTTAGGTCAATCCAACAATACATAGAAATTTACCTTAATATTTTTCATACACATCCTAATATCCTATAAAAACACATTTGAATGAATATGGTGAGAAATTAGAAATGGATATAAAAATAAAATGAATACCCATATGGACATTAATGTATTGGAAACCATTGAGAACACATTTATTTAAATAAGAAAATTGAGCTAGTATAAAACATAATTTCATATATTAAATTCAATTTCTTTGAAAAAAATGTTTAATAAAATATACCAATATAACAATATATCTAGGAAGTTATAGGGAAAACCTTTATAAAAAACTAAAAACGGAATAATGTTACTCCTAAATTTCAACATTAACTCATAACGGAACCACACAAATGTTGATTCCAAATATAAATTCATAAATAAATAGCATACCAAGTTAATTACAATGTATTGTATAATAGAAAATAAATCATTAACAAATTCATAGGATGGATATATAAGAATCACCATTTATCATATAAAATTTCTATGTATAATTTATTCAAATAACCGAAAAATATATTTTATTTCCATCATAAAAATAAAAAAATTACCAAGTGATATAATACGATGAAACACATATAGTTACCTGAAAATGAGAGAAGTTTTCAATTTTTGGAATATATCTTCAAATATAAAATAATCTAAAAATTATTGAAAATAATAGTTATTGAAATTTTTTTAAAAATTCATATGGATCAATAAAAAATATAAATATTGATGTTGGTGGAAAAATTAGTTCTTGTGTCTATAATTAGAATAAATTCTTTTCAATAAAATTTTAAGATAGTTGAATGCGTACTATATTTTAAAATTATAATATATTTCTTTTTAAAACATTATATTTATATTAAAAAAATACAATAAAATCACCATTATAAATATTTAATTTAAAAATTAAACATTATATAATCATTTAAAAGAACACAGATATAGAAGATAATCAATCTAAAACAAATATAACATAGGTTTAAATGATACACTTAAAACTTGATAACATTTAAAATAAATGGCCAATGATGGAATGAACAAGAAATGAATTTCTAAAACTAATTAATTTCATTAATTTAATCGTAATATAGATTCATATTGTAATTTTTACAGAACCCAAACTTAACACATGTTTTTAAAATGGAAAAAGTCCCAAAAATAAGAATTTATTTTAAGAAATACTTTACCCCGAGTACCAGCATTCGTCGATCTATTTAACATTTTGGGATGATAAACATCTATTAATTAATTAATATATTTAAAAACGTGTCGATTTTAATACCATTATAATTATTTTTTTATTTTATTTTTCTATGTTATATTTATTTACTATGCTATTTATGATTATGTTGGAATATTTGAGGTCATCTAGTCCTAAAACCATAAAATATTATGACTAAGAGACCAACAACAATGTGTCCATGGTTCTATAATATCTATAATTATAAATGGGTAATTATTTTCATCGTTAAACATTTTATATAATTTTATCACAATAAATTCATGTTTGTAATGAAAATTATATACTCTGTTCATGGATGTGGTAGTCCACACATACACATGGGTGATGTATTTATTAATATAATGGATTAAAAGGAAATTAATAATAAAAGGATTTAAATTTTCAAAAACATAATCATATTTATTCATTATTTCCAACAATCTGAACGTCTATATTGTGAAATCATGATATTTTAAAATAATAATGTTAAATTTGATAATTTGAAGGAAATTTAAAATTAACATATCATGTGTTATACACAACAATGAGTCTCTTTGATAACTTTTTTTATACACAAGATTATGTTTTACCAAAGTTAAATGATCCATGATATATTTTATGATTATAACATAGCTATTTACTTGGAAGGTATATATTTTTTAATTAATTTATGAAATATTAATATATATATATATATATATATATAAATGTCTTCATCAATAAATCTTTTTGATAAATTTTTTGTAAATAATTTTTCTATCTTTCGTAAAGTGATTTTGTCCAACAAAAATATGTTTTAACCAAAATTATTTTTAATGTCTTACTAAATTATTATTATATATTATATGAATGTATCTTACCTTTTTATTTTAAATAAATTTAATTTTTTAAATTGGAATATTATTATTTTCTTTGGGAGAAATTTTGTAGTTTTTCAGAAAATATTGATTTTTCAATGAATTATGAAAATACAGATTTTTGAATAATGTATATCATTTTTTAAAAATATAATTTATTAAAATGTAAAAATATATTTTCAATACACTTTTATGTAAAATAATCTTTATTTAATCCACATAATTAAATTCAATCATAATTAAATATTTTTTAGTATATGTTTTTTTATCATAAATTAGAAATGGAGTTTTCTAAGAAAAATGTTTTCAAATAAATAATATTTCCTCATTTAAAATAAATAAAATAATACCCAATGAAGAATTTTTTAAATTATATTTATATATATTATATCATGAAATTATAATATGTGTTTCAAAAATTACTATTATTATTCATAGAGTTAATATAGAATAACCATTTTTAAAAAAAATAGGCTTCATTAAAACAGATTAGCTCATAGTTTTTAGGAGATTAATGTTCAATTAAAATATTAAATTTATGTTATTTTAATATGGATAAATATATTGAATATTTCTATTCCGAAAAAATTATAATATATAAAATTTTAGACTTATTCTTTTTCCAAAACTAATATTGAATTTCTTACAAATTAATTATTTAGGTTAAGGTAAAAATTTATTTAGTAGGGCGTTAAAAAGAATTATAAGAGTGGAAATGATGTAAAAATTTATATTATTTTTTTAATTTTTTTATTTATACCTTCGATATAACATTATATGAAATATGTTAATTACATGAAACTTTCTTTCAAATAATACCTATATAATAAGATATGTAATGAAAATGAAAAATTCATTTTTCTTCCAATTAATGTCTATAATCCTATGAGATGGGACAAAAAACATGTTATCTATTATATGTATTGTTTAAAAATTAAAATATATTTTTTAAAATGTTATTTTATTTTTGTTATTGGTAGTGAAATATTTACATTTAAATCTTCAGAAACGCCAACATAGTAATTATTTAGTTATAATTAACTAAAATAAATGTTAATAAAAATATTAATATTGAAAAAAATTAGTTTATTATTATTTTATATTAATTTTTAAATGAATATATTTTATTAACAATTATGAGAATAATTTATTATAATTCAATCATTTCCTAATTTTTTATAATATATATCAAATTAATAATTCATAAATTAACAATAATGTTATGTTATAATAAATTATATTTTATTAAATCATTAAAAAATAATTAAGATAATATATTCTTCCAAGTGGTTTGAAAAGGTTAATAAATATCATTTATTATCTAATCATGAACCAATTGTTCAATTTTAATGCCTATATTGACCCATGAATAGTAAAAAATAGTTTTTGGATGGTTAATGAAAAACTGATGTTTCCAAATGTTACTTGTGCTTCTGTCAAAATTAACTATCATGAAACATGAGTTTCCATTGATAAATATAATTTTATATTTAGAAATTTTGGATGAAAATATTATAAGAATTATTACTTTAATTTATTCTAAAGGAATAAATTACATTAGATAGAAGACTTGTTTCCCTAATGGAAACCCAAAATGAAAAACAAAGAAACTATGAAAATAATGAAAACTATTTATAAAAAATATGTTTCATTATGCATTGGATGTTCTTATAGGACATAAAATCCATAAAAACCATTAATTATTAATATTGGAGGCACTTAATGTAATATTGACCTCCCAATAGTGAATAATTTTTACTATTTACTAGAATTCTAGTCCTCTAATATATGAAGGTACTAACTCTTCTAAATTGATCACACCACTAAAAAAATTTCTCATTAAAAAATTCCCAAATAAATTATAAAAATCCCTCCACTCATCATAGAAAACATAAATTGGCATAAATCAAACCATGTATAGCCTTTATTGTAAACCAAAAAGACTTAAACAAAGAAGAAGAAACATTCATCAATATGCATTTTTGTTTTATATTTATCACCACATTCTTAAATAATTATTATTCCATAATGAAAAAATATTTTTTATTTTCATACTCATAATGATATTTCTTTATTTTGAATGTAATGGAAACAACGACACAGACATTCATAAAATGGTTTATGAAATCATAATTCAAGTATATGGTGGACAAGATGATGTCATTTGTTTTCAAATACAATATCATATTGTTGAATATGATATCATATATATGTATTATATATTAGATACATAACATAATTTTACCTCTAGTGTAATTAAATCATACATACCCATATGAGTTCCATTGACTATGGGATAAGATAACATCACTCATTTGTACAGTACAATACACCCATGTGAAGTGATGTTATTCACGTTCCACTAACATGGTACATGACTGGTAATAAGGGTAGAGATAAATATATATGTGACATAAAGGAAATATATTTTTATATTAATTATGTATTTTTCATTATTTCTATATAATATATCATTTTCTTTATACCTTTTCATTTATTGAAATTCGTATAACTTCATTCGTATACATGTGTACTATCAGCTCCTCAAAGCTATGTGATTTCATTTTTCATCACCACATCATAAGAATGATATATAAGAGTTTATATAATAAATAGAATATATTTTTTTATTATATTTTGATATTTAAATAATTATATATTTAACTTTATTTTTTTTATAATTGATCATCTAAAAATGGAATCATTGTACAAGAATATATATGGATTACCATCTCGTAGATTGCAACATTATATCATTTTCAATGCCATATTTCATGATTAAATTTAAAATTATAATTTATATTAAAAAATTATATTTATTTTATTATTATTTGTCTATTTATATATTCTAATAATGACCTCTTTTATCATTATCAACATACAAAATTCATTCATTACACAATAGTTTAATATGTTTAAAATGACTAACATAAAAGGTATTGATTATTTAATTTTAAATAACATTGTTATAATAAAAATAAAAAAAATTAAAAAAAATTAAAATATTATAAATAATATAATTTTTTTTGTTATTTTTCTGATTATGATTTTAAATAATATACATAATAAGTTGAACTTGAGTAAATCAATTTTCCCACAGAATTGTTATTTCCGTGAGATAAATGGAATATACACCACTTTTTTATTGTGTATATAATCCCCATGAATTTATTTTATTTAAAAAAAATAATGAGGATTAACATATACATTTTAGTAAATATATTTTATGGTGTTTATGGTTTCAATGTTACCGAAGCAGTAATAGATTTCTATCACAATTTTTCTTCTTTTAGAATTATGTCTTGTTATAAACCTATCATATTTTATGAGGTGTATATAAATACACTTTTTAAATTTAATCCCATGTATTTATATTTTTCCTATAGAGTTCTAATAATTAGTTAACGAAATTCATTAAATGGGATTACAGATAAATAATAAAAAATTAGTAAGATTTTTGTGTCACAATGCCATATTTTATCGAGATTGTTTATTATTATCATTCCAATAAATGTTTATTCTTATATATCTCTTAATAAAAAAATAATATTTTTGTCACCTTTTTTCATGATATTATCATGTAATGATACCATTTTTACACTATTAGGTACACTAAATGTTGGAAAATTGTTTTATTGAAATTATATTTCATTTATATCTTTGGGCGGAATTTTTTATTCAAAAATGATGTTATTAACTATTTTAATTTTTTTAAATAGTTATTTACACATTTTTTAATGATTTTAGAATAATATTCATTTATTTTTTTTGATGATGAAACATTTTAAAATTGATTACAATGTAAAATGAATGAT
Source organism: Viscum album (assembly GCA_963277665.1). Lineage (NCBI taxonomy): Eukaryota > Viridiplantae > Streptophyta > Magnoliopsida > Santalales > Viscaceae > Viscum > Viscum album. Next base: position 347,742,274 of record OY728152.1, on the reverse strand, counting down.
CATTTCACAAGTACAACATGTAAAAATTTAACCTCTATCATGACCATAATTAAATTGATGTTTTATTTTTCAGGATTACAATATTAATTGTAAATATATTTTTCATAATATTCTAAATATTCATAGTTTTTACATGTGGGATTGAAAGAAAATTATTCTAAAATGTTTTATATTTCATAAAGAGAATTTAAAAATGAAAATTATGTTTTCCATGGTAATGTTTTAATGATATATTAAATGTATTTCAATTAATCATTGATAAAAACAATTTTATTATAATCCAATGGGTATATGTTTTAATGAAACCATATTTATTATTTCTTTGGATGAAGATCTATTATTTTAACTATATTATTATATGGAATATTTATTTTTCATTGGTTAGTAATGATTACAAGATATTTTTTTGAACACATTTATTTTTCATCAGTGAATTATGTTGTAATTATATTTTTTATGTAACATGTTTCATTTAAATAGTTTAATCATGTTTCACATAGATTTTTATGAATTATTTTTTTATATGGTTTAATACATCTATAGAAGGGATAATTATTGTTTTTCTAAAATTATAATGAATAATATAAGTACATTTTTAATATTTTGGTACTTGTACATATTATATGATTTGGATGTGTATACAGAAGTGGGTGATCCCATTATATCTTATACTATGGGAGAACAATGAAAACACTATAATGATTTAATAAATGATTTTGATCTCTATAGATTTTTATTATAAGTTATTCATATGGTTATTCATATTTGTGAGGGTTCTGGTAGGGCTCTATTAGTGTTATATGAGATTATGTTCCATGATTATATTATGATTATTTATAATGAAATAGGTTTATGATGTTTCATTTGATTAGGATTGAAATGGAATGGATAATTATTATTGATTTATATTAATCATTCAATATTAAATCCTAATTCCATGTTTTCATGTTTGAGAATTTCTGTATTGATGGGAATTAATATTCATTTGTTATATTCATTAAATTATAGTATGTCATCAAATACATATACTCTTCTAATACTCAATAATGAAATTAATTTCTTAACAATTACATTTTCCATTAACATGAATTTTATGTCACACTTCATATTCTTCTTTTTCACCAGGTTATAATGAATTTTGTTGAATGAGTTTTCAAATTAAGGTATTTAATATTGATTAAATTAATATCTTAATTTGAAAAAATTTGGGATATGTGTGAGATGTTATCAATTAATGTGTGTAAATTATTTATGTATGATTTTTTACTAATTCACTAAAAATCTAAAACCAAATATTGAATGTGGTTTTAAGTGTTAAAAGTTTATTTTTGTGGTATGGTTATAATAGGAATATAATATTTTAAAACAATATCATAAATAATTATATATTTGTAAATTTTATGATTTTACCTCAAAATTATAGATTATTGGTTCTATGATGTTATAGTTGGTATCAGTGTTAGGAGTAAATTTCATTCATGGTTAATATTTTTTTTTGTGATGTTATATAGTGATTTATATATATCATCATATGTCAATAAGAATATGTATGATTATAAATTTAGTGTCTTATATTCCCATTAGTGGTTTTATGTAATGATATCTTAATGTTATTAATAGATATTTTTTGGGCACATTAAAAGGATAAAGTATTTTTAAATATATGTTTTAACATGATGTATGAATTTAACTTTTATAGAAATTTTATTTCAGTTATTGATCAAAATGAGGTATTATATTATCATTTATATTGAAAACAAATATAATTATCATATAGAATACCACATTATTGAAAAAGGTTTTGGGGAATATGATATTAATAATACTTAAAAGGAATATTTTTATATTTTATTTAGTGAAATTTAAATGGTATGAGATAAACTTTGATGATAAGGCACACATTACATTTGTGTTTATTGAGGTAATATGGGATTTATGGTTACATAACGATTTATTTATAACTGTGGGCGATACCATTGAATTTTCAATATTAATGAAACTTGTCATCTTTTATCTATTTTGAAATTATCTTACCATGTTTGAAGGATATTTTGTTTCATAAATGTATAATGATAAGTCGAATATATTTATTATACATTTCATGGTTTTGAGGTCTTTAAATTTTTAATTTTCAACTTTAAGAAGTAAAAATTCATCATGAACACTCATTATTTTAATATAAAGATGAGATTCTTGTCGAAGTTTTCTAATGGATGTAATTACACAATAGAAGTATATTTATTTCTGTTTTCATACTATATTGTTAAAGAATTCACCATATCTATAAAAATGATATAAAAATAAAATTATTTTAAATGTAACTTAAATTATAATAAATTTATGGCATTTTTTATCATTTTAAATTTAGGATTTTGAGTCCAATAACATTCTATTATTCATTCACATTATTTTGATAAAATACCCCAATAACTCTCTATAATTATTTCCAATTTTCCTCCATTCCCATCATTGTTCTCCTGTTTAGAAACCTAGTTGTTTTTTATTTCATATCACCATTGAAATACCATTTCACTATTAGAAAGAGGATATTTGTTTTAACCATTTTCATAATGAGTGTTAGTAAGTGAAATATTTGTAAAAATCCAATCTTTTATTACTATGATAAAGTTCAAATTGTGAGGAAAATATTTTTAAAATGGGAAGGATGTATCAAGCCAATATTTTTAAAGAATAAATTTATATTTTACAATTTAAAAGAATCATAGCACTTAATTATCTTGTGTTACCCACAAATACGATTTTTTTTGAAATCATGTGTTACACCCAATACCATGTTTTTACGAATTTAAATGACCCCTGATAAAATTGAGAGTAATAACCTATCTGTAAAATTGGAGGATTTTATATTAATGACTAATTTATTTTATAAATAAATTTCTTAATCAATATTTATTATTGGAAATTTTTGAGTAAATATTCAATGAAATTTTTAGTAATGAGATTTTATTCTTGAAAAATATATTATCATGAAAAATGGTTTTTGTTTCTTTTAATGGAAAATAATTTTTATAATTTTTTTTAAATTTAACAAATTTATTTGATATTTTTTATATTTCGAGAATATTAATATCAATATTTACTTTGGGTGAATTTTTTTGGATTTTTCTTAAAATATAGAATTTTAATTCAATATTGAAAAAAATACTTCTTTTGTAAAAATTATTTATTTTGAAAAAACAATGTAATATAACATTAAAAATATGTTTTTAATATTTTAATAATTTAATATTTTTTATAAATAATCCCCTTATTACTTTTAATAAAATTTAAATTAGTTTCTAGTTTATGATTGTTTTTATTGTTTAAAACCCAGTTTTTCTGAAAACTGTTTTAAAAAATATAATCTTTCTTCAAATAAAACAATTAAATAAGTCTATAATGGGGAATGTTTTAAATTAAATTTATAGATAATATATTAATAAATTTTTATTTATATTTATAAAATTATTTTTATTATTCATATATTTTATATATAATCATATTTGTTTAATCAAATACTTTTCCTATAAACCTATTGTCTTGCCGCATCTACAAGACTAATGTTATATTAAATTTTTCCAATTTTGGGAATTAAATTTAAAAAATTTGATAAAATATTGGTAATTGAAATAATTTATATTTTCTAATAAGGACATCATAATTTTTTTCAAAAATAATAGTGAATGAAGAAAATATTAATTACAACCCTTATGATAAAAATTAATTTACGAGGGTATAAATAAGAATGCTTAGAGTTAAAATGACCTATAGAATTATATTAATTTTTTAATGATTTTATTTATAATTATTCAATAATATTATCTAAAATATGATACTAAATTAAAACATCACTTTAAATATGATTTGTATAATATGGTATGTAAAAAAAAGACAAAAATAAAACTTTTCACATTTGAAATATCAATAAAGATTTATGAAATAAAAAACAACTTTTCAGTAATGAGAATTAATTTTAAATAAAATGATATTTTTATCCTGATTATTTATTATAATATTATATTCGTGAAATAATTAGTTAAGATTATTAAGATATAGCAACGTGGTAATTAAATACTGAATAATTGTCTAAAATTAATGGTACTAAATATATTTAATTGAAATAAATTGAGTGAATTTTTTTGTCCAATTAGTCCTTTAGATTAATATGTCTTGTTACCTATGTGTGAGAATAGTATATACTAATTCTACAATTTTAATGATGTTTTTAAATTCTTATTAAATGAATAATGTCAAAATTGTGAATAATTTTATTTTATAGTAAACCATATATTAAAAAAATTAAAATGACTAAAAATACTATATAAATTGATTTCTTATGAAAAATAAAATATATATATATATACTATTTTACATTGAAGAAAATATTTTTCTATTACAAAAAATATATTGACACTTAAATAATAAAAACAAAATTGTTAGCCCTATTAATGATAATGTGATATTTTTCACATTTCATTCACTTCTTTGAAAAATAATTTTAGAAACTTGTGAAGTCTTAATTTTATATCATATTCAGAATTATTTTGATTTAATTTTATTATAATTATGACTGAAATTTATTTTTAGTTTATAAATTAGTTAGGTTACAAAACAAGTTTCTATAATGATAACACAAAATGAAAATAATAAATAAACATATATATTACATGAAAAATGTTTTAAAAAAATTTCATAAATTTTTTGAAGTTTTTATCCATATAATTATATCTACAAACATTGATTATAAATTTTTGGGCCACATTAGGTTATATTGTCCAACCAATAGAGAATAAATTTGAGTATTTTCAAGAATTACACTCCTCGTCATGTATAAAACGGAACACACTCTCTTCCCTTCTTCACACATCTAAAACCACATGGATAATCCAAAAGCAGATCAAATAAATTATAAACATTACCCATATTTCATAGAATCATAATTTTTTTCCTATATCCAACCAATGATTCCCTATGGTTGAAACCAAATGGAGTTTCCAAAATAATTGGTAACATTCACTAATAATCAATTTGTTTCCTTAATTACACCACCAACATCAAATTATTCTTTTACTATGATCATATAAAAGACCTAGTTGTATATATAAAAAAGATATATTTTAATTTTACTGGGAGGAATCATTGGTTGATCCTAGTTTTGGGGGATATTTTCTTGTTTTTAGGTTTACATTTTTATGGTAGTAATATTCTTGTAACATTATTATTTCCTATAATGGAGATGATACTTTTGGTTATTTATGATTTTGTTTCCCCTCATCATGTCCCAATGTTTATCTCTTAATGTTGGTAATCATCATTTATTATGGTCACCACATCACATTTTATAGTACAGTTTTTGTTTTAACCCATATATATATAGAATATGTGAGTTAAAAATTATTAGTTGTGTAACATTAATGGAGAAGCACATATTTAGGTTGTGAAAACATTCATATGTGTTAGTGATGTGAACTGGAGGTGATGGTGTAGGATATGATGAATATTCTGTTGGTAGAATCTATATTTCAGTGGTCATGCTCTCACATTGGGAGTATAATGATGGTATCATATTCTTTATATAGAACCCAGTGTAGGGATTTATAAAATATTTATTTTCATAACATTATCGGTATATAGAATCCAGTTGTCATAGGTGATATATATGTCTAAGAAGGGGAAATTTAGGGCAGTTTTCATATAATAAAATTTGGGTCTACATGTGGATGAATTAATTTTTCCATGGGTATTTATTTATCACATATCATATCCTTAATAATCACATGACCCATGGATGTGGGTCCCATAGAGCACAAAGGACATGGGTGTGGTGTCAGCCTAATATATGGGTGTCTAAAAAATTCCTGACTGAGATTCCATGAGTGGAGTTTTTAGAACCCACATTGTTATTTTACATATTGATCTTTCTTTTATATTAGTTCTTAATTATACATTTTAAAACATAGTATTTTATAAATTGATAATATTAAGTTAGAGTGGAATATACCCAAAAAATAATAAAAAATCATGAACATGGAATCATCTTCTATACATTTTTCATAAATATTTGACCACAAATTGTAAATATAGAACTAATGAAAAAATATTTTAAATATAATAGAAAAATAGAGTCATTATTAAATGAAAATAGGATGATTAACTTTCATATAATTATTTAATAATATATATAGAAGTGAAAATGAGTAATATAACTAATATAAAACCAAAAAAATATATGGCCATAAAGAATACATATAACATAAGGGTATGTATATAATGTAATAATGGGAAAATATTTACTTTTATATAAATGAATAAAGTACTAATAATCTTATATTAATTATTCATAACAAGTATTTAACATAAATTAAATAAAGAAAAAATAATCACATTTTAAAGACTATCAATCATTAGTTATGATATTTTTTATTCATGTAAAATAATTTTTCTATAGTGCAATGTATTTTTTTAAATATAAATTTAAGATATTTATTTTGTTAATTTATGGAAATTATTATCATTTTATATATAAGGTAATATAAATTTATTAAGATGGTCAAAATTATTTTTTCTGAACAAAATAATTTACATGGGTGAATACTGAATGTAATATACAAATAGTTAAAATTGAAAAATATAGAATATGGTTAACATTATGTATAGTACTTGTGAAGTTAACAATAAATATTTATAAATAAGGAAATATTCGAGTCCCGATTTACACTTACGGTCTACTTCTCATATTAAAATGATATTCTTGATCCATTAACGTTGGTAAAAATAAAAATTTCACATTGAAACCCGACTATAAAATGATCCCAGCTACACCCATCCCAAAACACATTCCTCGTATTTTAGAGAAATCCTAGATAAAAGTATTTGTTTATGATTCCACTCTTTCATTGTTTATAACCTAACCAAATGATATATTACTAATTTGTTTTTTACGAAATAACACATTATTAGGAGTGAAACCATATAAATATATTGTTTTCTATATATTTTTCAAATACATTATAATATTAACTTTTTCAAAATGTCACTATATACTATATTTAAGATCTATTAACAACATTATTATTATTTTAAAAAGTTATTATTATAATATAGCTCTATATAATTACTCAATCATGGGTATGACATGTTCTTATTAAGGTCAGATCAACTTTCTATATAAATGATTTTATGATATATTCACTGTGATTATGTTTTAAAGAATTAATATTTATAAGATTTGATGAGAAATATAATTTGATGGTATTATTTTGTGTTTTAGTGTCTAAAAGAAAATGGAACTATCATTATAATGTGTGTCCTTACTATTCATAAAATCACCCAAATGTGTGCATTATGAATTGCAATCAAATAAACTATACCCATATGATCATTAAAATGATCATATGACTATATAAATAATTATTATAATATTATTCCACTTCCTTCACTAAAATTATAATGTTAAAAAAATTTACAACTACTGAATATTAACATCCAAATACTAAAAAAAGTATGGAGTAATCAAAACTTCTAGCATCCTATAGTGAAAATAAACTATCAATAACAAATCTATATGAAAAAAATTGAAATAATTAAATATTAAAAAATAAATATATATTAATAGTTTTGTTTAATAAGTGATTATGTTGTTTGTGTATGTTACATAGTTTGTTATAATGAGTTATATGATGTTGGGAGTAATGTTACGGATTTATCTTCTAATCAATTATCGAAATTGAGATTTTTTTATGTCTAATTTACCATTTGTGAATTATTATATAACTTATTTAAAAACACCAATTTATTTATAGCAATATTTTTTGTTTGTTTTATATGCATTCATAGTATTACTAGTATCATGGATTTTCTATTCACGTAAACTGATGTTTGTAAGTGGAACATTCAGTATCACTTATTTTATATTGGGGTGTGTTCCCATACATGTCAATATTCATGTAAATCTTTCATAAATGTATACTTTTTAGTTATATTTTTTTATTTCCAACAATATCTTGCAATTACTCTTCCATTATATGTGTGGAATGTAACATTTTTTATCACATTATTTTTTTTCATCCTCTCTATCACTTCCCCTATCATTTTTTTCATGGAAATCATCGTTTTCATGATCATATCATTCATTAAGACATTTTATATTTACATTATATATATTTTTTAAAACCATTTATTTTAAAATCATATCTTTATAAATTACCATCAAAATACATTATATATATATTACTTTTCTAAAAAAAATTCATATCTTATTCTAATTTTATTACCTCTATCTCTATATTCATTAGTGGTATTTTGTTTTGTTAGGAATACAATTTGATGGTATATTATACAATCACCCTCTAGATGTATTTTAAATATTTATTTTGTATATTTTTTAGAAATCCACTTCATTTTCTTGCTATAACTATGGTAGGATAAATATAACAATTTTTTAGAAGTATTATGGAACATATATGTATGGTTTGTGACTATGGTACTTTGGAGTGTATAATTATATTTCGTTTAAATTATGTTTTATTAGGTTATCCTAGACTATTATGTCGTGGGATATGTCCTTACACTATGTGATGAGGATCATGGCATTAATACTTGATAGAATATAGGATTTAATATACATATACATGTGATACTATTATATATCTTTCCATATTCATATTTAATGAATCATATTTAGTTTATGATTCCTTTATTACCTCTTATTGTTACTTATTTTTGTTTCATTTTATGATTATATTCTCATAAAATTATTTTCATTTTATGCTTAATCCGTTATGAACATCATTTGGATCACCAATATTTATTTGATAACTATATATTATGTTTTACCGCATGATAATCATATGATCACGCCCTTTTATTATATTCCAATTTCGTAGGTAATGAAGAATAGTATTTGAAATTTTATGTATAGGTAAGAGTAATGAATGATGCAATTGTGGGAAAATTGTACATTTTGTTTTAAAATAATGTGTTTACAAATTTGATCTGGGAATACACTATACCTATTTTTTATATTCATGTATGTTATTTAGGTTTTTATGGAATATCTAAATATAATATTTTAATACATATGTCTGATATGGTTGGGTTATTTCATTTTTTTTCCAAAGTGGTCATTGTAATTTTTTTTAATTTTGATATGATAATTTTGTGGATAAAAGATAAACCAATATAGTTTATAGAAACATAGATATATGTTGAACCTATGGCTTCATATTAATGTGATATAGGTTAGTGAATAATAAGATTTATTTACATATTCATTTGATTTCTCACATTTTGAAGTTATTTTTCATTACTCACATTTGACATATTTGTTTTAAATAATTTTATTAAAAATCAAATGGATATAGGTATATATTCCATTCCACTATAAAAAGTAAATGTATTATTTTATTTTTGTTCTAAAAAATCAGTTATATAATTCTAATTTCACCTCCCCATCAATTATGTACTGAATTATCAATAAAATTTATATTATTTCTCATATTGAAACCCAAATTGAAACAACCCAAAACAAATTACTCCAAAAAATTAATGAACCATACCTCCATGAGACCTCGGGCACACCTCACATTATTCTAGAGGCTTCCAACTAGCATTAAAGATTTATATAGGTATCACAGGGAGTACATACCACCTATATTAGTGTGGTAATTAGAAGAAAAAATGCTCCAAAATTCAACAAAATTTAGTAAACATATACAGTACACCAGTGAAATAAATGTAACACGATAAATAATAATGATGATGTATGGAACACCATCATACAAAAATGATCACTCACTAAGCTATTAACATATTCAAAAGAAGAATGAAAAATAAAAAAGGACTCATCATATAGTTTTTCCTCACCACATACTGACCTTGAGTCTCATCTAATTTAACCCATTGTATTAAGGGATGCTTGATTTTGTGTTTGAATTCTACGTGTTCTTAAAATAGTATGTGAGACTTTCTCGGGTACCTAAATGAATTATCAATCTATGTAGGGTATGTGTAAAAAAATTAAATTTCTAATCCGCAACATAATCATGTACTAACCAGTATTTTTCTAGTTATGTGCATGTGACATTATTAAAAAATAACTTCTAAAATAAATAAATAAATATACCAAAAATACATGCTTCAGCATAATGCAAAAATGAACATGAACATGTCATGTGGACCATTCAAACCCTTATTCCATAAATTTTACTAATTTTTTATCATTAGGTATATATATATGATATAATATACTATATATGACCTATGTTGTAGGTGTCTTTGAAAAATTCTCCATGAATTTTTCTCGAATTAAAAGTCCTGGGTTTTCTAGGTTTATAGTTCAACTCTCACAGACCACACTATGGAAGATTTCGTAGCTAAGGGAAAACCATTATCACTCACAAACCAAGGGAATACTCCTAAAATTTTTATCATAGTAAACCAACTAAAGACTAGATCCATATTCATGATAACCCCACCGATAGTAATAATGAACAAAACTATAAGTGATTTCTCTGTATGGGGAATAATCCTTACAGTAACCCAAACCTCCCGTTTTAAAATTTTCTTCCGGAAAACATAACCTAGACCACCCTTATAATTTTTCCCCTAGTCTAATGAAACATATAATTAAAAATTACCATGTAAGTTTTAAAAACATAAATACAATATCACTCTTATGTGAAGATTCCATGATATAACAACACTTTCCAAAATGGTTTATATCTTAACTCATAATAATAAAAACACATCATAACGGATATCCAAATAGATAAACTCTCAGTCACTTCTCATACATAGGAAAACCCTCTGTCTAGGGTGAACATCAATGGGGTACCCAGTGGGGTCCCTTAGGAATCATGATGGGGGAGGACCCGTATATGGGGCCCTATAAGTCATTAAAGGGATGGAGGTACCCTACCATGCATCCTTGTTCTCTTTTAGGTTAGTTAAGGAATAACCTTTCTCCTGAGAGTGGTCAAATGGATCATTAGATTTCATAAAGGCAACATGATCGAACATGCCACTTGAAACACAACACATCGGAATAAGTACATTATATATGGATCAAGATGCATATAATGTTTGAAGGTCATCGTAGGTTCATATATTTGTCCATACAATACTATTTGTACATACATTCAGCCAACATAGTCTAAATATATATAAATAGATTCACCCATCCAACTAGGTCGGTCCATTCCATGTCATAAAACACATCTACTCGGATCTGTCCACATGATCCTACACAGGGGAGACATAGTTATACATATCCCGTTAACCCCTATCATGTGTTATAAATATCATATGTCTTCCTAATTTAATAAATTAGGCCTTCAATGATATATAGTAAAAAAACCCTCCAGTATTCTAGGGACCGATGTTTCCCTAGTAAGCATGTGAATTCCACCCAACATCACGTCATATAATTAAATTAACAATGTAATTAATTTTCAATTTAATAATTGATTCAATTTATTTAAAATTTTATTTATCTTAAATTCCAATATACCTAAGTTTGAGAGTTCACATGTAACAATACCAAATATCAATGTCTTAAACCATAGGGTGTGTATGCCTAACCACCTACCTCATGATAAATAATTTCCATATTCATTTTCAAGGGTTAGAGAATCTTCTACATCCCACTAAGGCACATTCAAGCTCACATGAACCCATTCTAATGATTCGTATCATTCTTCAACAAATAACATATAAATTAATTAATTATTACAATTACATTAAATAATTAAGAGAATTTAAACACATTCTAATGCAGAATAACTCATTAGAAATTTATCTCTCATTGAATCATAGCGAAATGGTGTGTATTCTACACCTGGAAAGAGAGGGAATGAAAAATAATAATATAACCCAACCTAATACACTAATACTGAAATTAATTTAATTATTGTTTTGTATAACACTTGAAAATTTCATAAATTTTACTTAACTATTTGGTCCATATAAAAACCGAGTGAAAATGGAATCTCAAAACATCCTTATCATAAGGAAAATTGAATCTCAACCTCATTAGGCATATTCCACCAAGAAATGGATGAATAGGTAATGAATTATAATTTGGGAGAAATAAAAAATATATTGTGAAGAGGATTTGAAGATAGTAGATCACTTATGAGAGTTACACACTATGGGACATCATAAAAACAATTTAAGATTGACTAATAATGAAGAGTTTCCACATGGGGGATGGTTATCCCTTTCCCATGTATCAAAAACGTGTAGAAAAGAGGGGGAGTTTAACCCTATAACCATAGGGGATATTTGGAAAATATCCCTTATGTACACCCCCCTGGCAAGTTATTTTGTGTACACTAGTTAGTCAATGGTTCACCAGCCAGATGGTACTATGAAAATGACTATACAGAGAGATCAAATTTGTTACCATTCCACTACTCAAGACATTGTCTAGTCATTGTCTCATTGGCAGTTTTCTAGTGGCTACATTTTTTATCCACCCTAAATCCAAGCCACATAGATCTACTTACCTTGCTTTGAAAACACTCCCAAAACACCACTTGATCCCATATTCCATGTCTATAAACACCAATTATAGGTGATTAAACCCTTCACATACCATTGTGAAACTAGCCTCAAAATCACACTCATCGGTTATTTTAAAATTTCAAATTTTGCTTGAATACTATAATCTAGCATAGATGTAAGGAATTTGAAACTCCCCATAATAACAATTCCAAACCTAATGATGTATTGGTGTTCATACATACACATCTCCCAACCAATGTATATCACCATTTCAATGAATAATGGATTTGTTACATTCTAGAATAAAACAAATCACATCTAATGCATATCTAAAATACATGGTGATCAGGCTACCAAAACCCAAGTCAAAACCCATTTTCAATACCATAATACCATGATGGCTCTTATCCAATCCCATCCTTATTAGGGCATAGTAACATTGAAATATAGTTCATAAATTGGAATATTGTTCTCCATCTATATATATATAATTGAATAATGAATATTCTAAACTATAATGACTCTAAATATTGTAATACCTCATCAAAACTGCATACCTCCATTATAACAACATGTATGATATGATTCCCATGTGTCTTTTAATTTCTATGAGATACATTCTTTATTCACTACTCATTTAATTTTTCTAGTGTGTATAGTAGTCATGGATATATTATATGATTTTTATAATTAAATTTATGGGTATATAAAAATTAATTTTGTGATATTTCTTTCACAGGGTTTATGTTTCAAACGTTACGAAATCTGTTCCAATATTTTTTTCTCAATTTTATATTTTTGTAAAACATGACATGTTATGAACCATTATTATCCATTATGTTTGTATACTTCCTTTTGAAATATTTTATTATCAATATAAATATTTTTATTATATTTTATTCGTTATGTAATTTTATTATTTCCATTTTCCCATGATTTAATGATACCAATGTTGTAACGATTTATAAAATCAATCCAATTTTTTAATAGGATTATTTATGATTATGATTCCATTATTTAAATTTAATAATCCATATCTAATGAACACATATAAATATTTTTATCCACTAGTTTCCCATGATATCTTTGTGTACTATAATATTATTTCACACTTTGGTACATTATATCATTAAGATTGTTTTCATGAAATTCAAAAATTATTTCTCCTTTTGGACTAATGTAATTGTTTTTCAAAAAAATGTTTTCTAAAAAGGTTTTACAATTATAATAAAATGTTAAAAAAAAATTAACCATTTTTTACTTTTTTACAAAAAAAATTATAAAAAGAAATATTCTTTTCATTTTTAACTTAAGGAACATTTTTAAACATTTCATGTTGATAATGTAATATGAATCATATACAAACATACCCAACATTATGTTCATCATTATAATAAATAATACTTTATTTGTCTACAATTTTATAATTTAAGAAACTTTTTCCATATTAATCAATATATTTATTTATTAGAAAGTGTTTTAAAATGAAAACATTATTCAAAAATGTTTTACATTTAAAAATTGTATTAAATTAATTTCAACACTCCCTTTATAAATTTTCAATAGGTTATTTTCAGGGAAATTATATTCATTTATTTCATGTTTTATTTATATGTTTTGAAATTTTTTGAAAAAAATATTTTATTAAATTTTGGGAATCCTATTTTCTAAATTTACCCTAAATTTTCAAAGAAAAAGTATTCCATTCTTCTTATGATTGAAAATTATATGTTCTTCAAAACGAAAATATATTTTCCTGAATATTTGTTTTAATTGATGTAAAAAATCCTTATTAATAATAAATGGAATCTTGAAATGGTTTCATGAGTAGAATTTCTTTTTAAATGTTAGTTTCCTTATGAAATGCTTCATGAGATCCTTAAAAATAATATTTCATATATTATTACATATGTTGTTATAATTTTTTAATACAATTTAAATTATTTCTTTATTGATTTTTTATAGAATAATGTTTTTGATACATGTTTCTATTCAATATTTTATATGATTGTGAATATTTCTTTCATTCAAGGGTAATTAATTGAGGAAGTTATTCTGAAACCTATACATTTTCCATTGGTTATGACGTGATTAAATGTTAATGATAACCATTTTACTTTACTAGTCCAGATATAATGAATTTACCATCATCTTTAGGAACATTCAAGAATGATTTTATTTTGGACAGGTGGGTTCTATATCTCCCTCCAATGAATTGTTTAAAAATTTATTGATCATGAGTATTTGTGTTATGTATGAACCTATTCACATGTTCACAATGATTTTCCTGGACCGGGTTTTAAGTCAATATATTTATTCCTTAACTGCATTATGTGTTCAAATTGTTCTGATTGAACCTTATTAAATGTTCTCAATGTTACGCATGAGCATTTTTATATGTTCATAGAGATATGTAGGTACCTGGTTTCACGTCTATTAGTTTATGAGTGAACCTAATTACATGTTCACAATGTTATGCATGGAACTAGTTTCATATGAATATGTTTATCTATGAACTTGATTACATGTTCACAATGTCATGTGTGACAATGATTTCGTGATCTTAATGTCATGTGTGGACCTAATTTCATGTCTATAGGTTCATGTGAGGTCCTAATTATAGGTACATAACATAATGCGTCATGTTTTCTCTATTTAAACATGTTCAAAATTTTATTAGATGATATGTATAACAAAATTGAAAGCCTTATTCCTCTTTAATTAATTCATTTATTATGTTCCCGATTATCAAATGATTTGTGTATTATGAAATCCAATTATTCACCAATGATTATTATTTATGATCATTGATATTTCAGTTATGATATTATAATGATATAATAATGTTATTATTTTCTTATGTTAATGATATGCATAAAAATCTCCTTTGTTTGCCCTTACTGAACATCTGAGATCATCCATTTCATGTGTTTTAATTCCACATGTTATGAAGAATGGTTTTTAGGTAAGATTACTAAAAGGGAATATCATTACCTAGACATTGAATTCTTTAATAATACTTGAGGATTATGTTCCATGTTTCTAAAGAGCTGAAACTATTATGATCCTCATGCATTCACATTTTAAATAAAATAAATTTATATATAAAATGATGTAATATCCAAATATGTTAAGCATGGGAAAATACATTTTGTATCATAGGGAATATTTATTTATTCTTTGAAATCAAGGATAAGAAAAATTTATTGAGAACCCTGTGATATTTCTATGGAAATGTATAGGAATGTATCTAAGGATGAATCAATTGTCCTATAATATTGGTAAATTATAGATACAATTCCTTCCTTGTAATACATCTATTTCTAGACACTACAAGTGGATGTGGCTCTAGAACAAAAGTTCCGAGGGATATCAACTTGGAAATGTTTCAGTCGAACTGACTCGAGTGTAACCCATCACATTTCAATGGGCCTTACTGTACACATGTTTCGACACACCGAGGGTATCTGCATTTGTAATTCAAAGACTCTTTATGATCCACCATGATAAATTTAAATACAGTATAACAATGAATCAACTAGGTTAGACAGAATGTCTCATTTATTATTTAAATATTCATCATGATTTAGTCATCGTCTTATTTGATAAGTGTCTCTCACCCTATTCATTTTTTTTCATTGTATATAGTAGGAACTAGGTTAAAACATAATATTTTAGATGTGGAATACATAGGGAATATGCAAATTGATGTCTGATGTGGAGACCTCGTGAAAAGAATCTTTAAATTTGTACTTGTATTGGATTTACTTATGAAGAAAAGGAGACTGAAAAAAACATATAAAAGTCATTTAATGTTCTTCTAGTATATTTTACATTATTCGTATGAATCGTTATTAGATAACTGTTTTGGAACCTTAATACAAAATTATATTTTTTATTCTAGAATAATTAAAGATTATTTTGATGAATCACGGGTAATCATCTAGGAATAATGTTTGATTCCGGAATTGAATATATTTTTGAATTCAAATATTAAGTTTAATGAATTATTATTTTTATAAGGATTTATTTAATTTGATTTCCATTATTTATTTTCAATAATATATTAATTAATTCTTATTACCATAAAAATTTATTTAATGGAAATGATATAATATGGGAAGGTAACATGTAACATGTTCCTATGGATGAGAAGGTGATATTTTATGTGTACAATGAGGTGATGATATATATAAATTATACTGGATATAATTTATGACATCAGAAAAAATAAAGGATTTTTTGAAAATGTGGTTTATGTTATCGTGGATGAAGAGTAAATCTTATTGGATTCAAAAAATATATCTAGAAATCAATAGAATAAATAATCATAAATTTTTTCATAAAGGGTTTGATGATGTTTTGGTTATTACCTTGTATCTAGAGAATATAATATGAGGGTATCCACATTTATTGAATGTGAAACCCGATATCTATCATATGATATATGTAGGATAAATGTTATGATTATCTAGAGAGGTTATTTCTAATGTTGTGTATTTTCTTCTTTTGTAATGATTATATGGATAACCAATTATGTAATGGTTTATGTTAATCATCCGGAGAGGATTTAGTAATTAAATTATTATCTCATAATGAGTGTATTTATTTATATTGGGTAAGTTTTAATAACCCTTTTTTGTCAAATATATAATGAAGTATAATTATATTTATAGATTTCATGATATGAAAATGATATAACAATTAATAATTCAAAGCCATTTCATAAAATAAGAGATCATGTAGAAATTGATCAAGGAACAATAAAGGGTGAGGTTGTGAAGAAATCATGCAGCTATATCCCTTCATTAAATTTATTCAACAATTGGAATAGAAAATGAAAATTAAATGTTGTCCTAATACCATATGTTTTTTTCAACTGATGGCCATTTAAATTAATACATATTTATGACATTAAGGCCACATACATTCTATTGAACATTCAATTATTTATGATTGATGACCACATTAAATACCTATAGATATTGATCCTTTTCCATTAAGTCCATTTTTTCACTTTCCACAAATCTACTCAAATTTGGAAACATCGTTATGTGTCACCTTCAGTAAGTATGATGATTTGAAAACTTATTTATTGAAGGATGTTTTAATATTTATTTTTACGATGTAGTTTTATATGAATGGAACACTAATGTATTAATCCATTGATACCCAGATGAATTTATAGGGTGAAATTAATTTTATGGGGGTGTAGAATGTAACACCCAATTATATTTTTAATATTTTATTCAAACCAATTTAACATTTTTTATTTTTCATTTAAGAAACATTGAAAATAGATTATTTTATATTAAATCAGTATTATTTATTTATTTATATAAAACACCATGTTTTAGAATAATCAACATAAAAGTTAAGGTTTACCATTCCTAACATAGAACCTCGAGGTTCAATTATGTTACACACAATACTGACTTCCCATTATGGCTTGCCGAACATGCACGGCCGAGTATTAATTATCCATAATATATTGTTAAAAATATTATAATTTAATATAATAAGATATTACATAGAATTTATGTTGAAGGATATGAATAGGATTAATTAACATATTAAAATACATGGTTTAATTTCTTGGATACAAATTAATTAGACATAAATATAGAAAACAATTTAATATTAATGGAATGTTTTTTTAAAACAAATTTTTATGCTCACAAAATTATTTTATACGAAGACATTAAATTACATAATATTTGAGTATGATATTATTGAAATATATATTATATATATTCAATAAAATATATATTACATTTATTTTTTGTATTTTATAGTCATAAGATAAAAACAAACACAATATAGAACAAAAAAGAATATGTTTTAGTAAAATATATATTATCACATTTTCATGCAGAACCGATTTCAAGACTTATTTTATGATGTAATATATATTTTATATCGAAATATTAAATGATTATTTAAAATATAAACAATCAATTTATGTTACTGTTAATTTTTGTTATTTTTTGTGATGTTTCATTTTAAGATGAATAGTAAAAAACTACATTTCAATGGACTGAAAAATAACTTCTGATTATCAAAACAGTTTTAGGGGATGTAGTGAGAGACCCTAAATATTAACTATATCATGAACTAAATAAAAAAATTGAATTATCATAGAAAATTTTATGTCTTCTCAAATCATTTTTCCTAATCAAATTGTAGTGAATTGAAGTTATCATTGCATTCAGACCATCCATTAGAAGGTCTTAAAATTGATATTCCAGATAATACCCTAATTTCGTTTATTTATCTTTATTTATCTTCCCCGCATTAATTCATGTTATCAGAATATATTTTTTAATTTTAATGCTTTCAAATTTTTTTCTAGTAGTGTCCACTCGTGGAATTCATCTAATCATTTTTTCTGCATCCTCTAATGAGAAGTTGATTTTTAGAACATCCTCCTCCATTCCATCACATGGATACATTAATAGCTTAGTATTATTCACTGGAACCATGATTTTATATTTTCAATGACCATTAATTATACCATAAAATATAACATATTCAATACTGTAACCTCCACCTATTAAGTGGAACCCGAAAACATTGGATTATCTACTATCTCCTCAGCATTCAACATTTTGGCTGATCCTGTCTCAATTAGTAGGGGAAATAACAATAATCTATCTAACACTCCCTCTTTCCTATCTGAACCTTTCACCTTCTCAGATTATTTGGATCATCTACTTTAATATCATCATTATTGTCTCCAAAACGTTACTAATATTTATCATCACTACCTATATCTTATATGTCTCACTTCTCTTTATTTGGAAAATCTAGATGTAATGCTTCCTCCAATCCAATTTTATTAGGACTTAGACCCTTAAATTATTTATAAATAATTTTCATAGAAAAGTCCCTTCCTATACTTGGACCCCTTAAAAATTATATTCTTATATAGGCTTTGTAGTCTTTGGGGTCCCTTTATCCTTAAATAACCTATACATGATTGTATTTCATTCTCATAGGATGCAACATTGGGAGTACTAGAACCTATATCATCAACAAAAATGAACTTTAAACTATCAGATCTATGAAACCCTATATAGGAGTCCACTTTTAATTTAATATGATTATATGAAAGGACTTCATCTTCACAATCATCCACTATGACTAATGGTCTAGGATGAATACCTATAGATGTCATGGGATCTCCTGGGTCCTTCCCCAAATGGAAGAAGATATAAAAAACAGATTAATTCCCCCTAAATAGACTCACAATGAATAGTATTAGTATCATTTGGGTTAATTGAAGGGCTAACTAACCATGCCCAATAATCACGTAACATATCAACAAACTCCGTTCCATTTCTATTATCTCTTGAAATCATAATAAGTGGTTTATCAAATTTCATGGATCCTTATTGATAAGAAGGCATCATGTGACCCAATACCCTACATGATGGAGAAAAAATCAACACATGATTCAAAAACCACTACCTAATTGTATCAAAAAATTTATACACTATATTAAAAATAAACTCTTAATGTAGTTTTGATATATCATCAACCATGAAAGTGTGAGGAGAAATAAGGTGAGAGATATCCATAGTCCTATAGTTTGATGATATTTATTACCTAACTAGATGCCCAAGAAAGTTAATAATTAATGAATTTTGAAATAGAAAATTTTGCTCAGGTAAAATATTTATAATTATCGTTACAGGGATTGTGTGATTCAAATGGATTTCAGAGGACCACATAATGTGGTAAAAACTATATCAGAGATATGAGGGTAACAGGACCAAGTCCTGACCAGATCATCCTAGGAAGACAACAGGTTCATGATGATCCTATTACTGAGAAAACCCATCGTTGCTCAGTATTCCAATCCACAAAAAATTAATTTTAATCTATTTAATGTGTTGACTAAGGGTTAAACATACTTATACTATGATATCAAAGAACGATTCATATGATTTTAGGCCACATAGAACTCTGATATTGAGATCAAAAGTTACATGAAACTATTGAAAAGAATAGGGACAGTATGATTGAGCGATATTTGAGAGAGTGAGTTGAGATAGTAATATTTTTAGAAAGGTGAGAAGGAGTGATTGTTAATCTCAGGGTAGGGTGGAGGTCCCTCCCCTGATCTAGGATGAGGGACCGGTGCATCTACCATCCCCGTCAGAGGGGACGAGTCTCTATCATGGAAAACCTCTTCGGCACCTCCCGCAATCGTTATTCAAAACATATTTTTCATCTAATTTAATTATAAATTTATGTCATATTTTTAATTAATTTTAATGATTAGATAGATGAATTAGAAAAAAATCGTCCAATTCAGTTAATAGGAATCTATTACACAAAGAAATTAGATATAAATATACCATGCTTTTTTAATTTTTTACACTAAAAACCACATTGTTATCTGACCTATGGTATTTATTTTTATTTAATTTTTATCAGATATGTGTTTGGAATTTTAAAAAATGGATTATATATTATTAAACATCTAACATTGGAATTTTAATTAAGGTGCAATTATGTATTTACAAAAATTATTATGGAATGAAATAAAAATTAATTAAATGATTAAGAGAAATTTTTATAATAGGGGTCTAAACCAAAATCATAAGGGAACAAATGTCCCATAAACATGTTAAAAATCCATTTAATATCCATATTTAGAGAATATAGTCCACATTAATGAAATTTTTTCATTATTGGAGTGACCTTCCATAAGAACAATATGGTTGGAATTTCATTTAGAAAAATTACAACAATGAAACTCCACATAAACCATAAAAAGGAACTCACCCATCCAATTTACTCACACCTTTCAAGCCACATTGACTTGAACAATATATATCCAAATAGATCTTAATAATTCATACCCTAAACTATGAAGCCTCACCAAGGAAACTAATCCATCAAATGAATCCCTTTAGTGAAAACCAAAATGAGTTACCTAGTGAAGAGGTAACAT
Source organism: Viscum album (assembly GCA_963277665.1). Lineage (NCBI taxonomy): Eukaryota > Viridiplantae > Streptophyta > Magnoliopsida > Santalales > Viscaceae > Viscum > Viscum album. The sequence continues at coordinate 347,720,808 of OY728152.1, read as the reverse complement.
CATCCCTCAAGAATATTTGTTATTTTTTCGTTCTGCACCACCAAAAATATTCTTATTAATTTATTAAATAATAACACCCATATCATAAATATAATGATATTTTTTTGTATCCAAGTTAATTAAATGAACTTTAAAACACTTCCATCTAATGGGAATAAACTTATTATTATTTTTTCATGACGAATTATCGTCTCACAAGATGATGTTTTTGGTTATTCCATTACCACCTAAAATTGTTGGGAATTATGTGGGAAACAATTTTTTTACAATAAATATGATATTTATGATTTATATAAACATATTTAGTAATAATATAGATCATACAATCAATATTATCATATTTTTTAAATGATTTATCTTCGTTTGTGGAAGTGTGGACTACCACATTCTCAACGAGATGTGATTCATTCACACGCTATGTTAAATATATAAAGGGGAGTTTAGTAAATTTGTATTATATATATGAAAAAAAATTATAATATATATATATATATATATCATTAATATTTTTTTAATATGACAATAAAACAGAAGCTACATTTACTCATACATACAGCCCACCAACCCAGTGAATGGTTTGTGACATTTAATATTTATAGAATTCATAGATTACAATAAATATTTACCTAATGAATATATATTTTATATAAATAATTTTTTAAATAATGGAAATAATTAAATCATGATATATCGAAGAGAAACCAAAATAACAAGTGAAAACATATACCTCCCACAAAGCGATTATTACCCAGAACATTACATAAACATGGAATTTTCAATAAACTCGTAATATAATATAATATGTAAATATTATATGGTATTACATATAAAAATATTTTTATTTTTTAGGTTTATAATAATCTTATATTTTTTATACAGTTTGATTGAACGTGTACAATGAAATTCAAGACATGATGTGAGGGTGTTTTGTCTCATGTTCTATTTCTGTGAGATACATTCCTTATTCACCCCTCATTTAATTGTATTTTTTGTATAATAGAAATGGATGTATTACGTTATTATTATAATTTTATTTATGGATATCTATATATACATTTTATGGCATTTCATTCATACGGGTTATGTATGAAATGTTACCAAATCATTAATGAAATTTTGCCTCAATTTTTATTCTTTGAGACACATTACATGTTATGCACCGTTATTTTCCAAGGGGGTTTACATAATTCAATTTTTAATATTATATCATGATTATACATATTTTCAAGATTTTTTAGGTTATCAATAATTTTATTCTTTTCATTTTATCATTATTTAATGATAACAATGTCGTAATAGGTTATAACTTCAATCTCATTTTTTATCAAATTATTTTTGATTATGTTTACATTAATGAAATATTATAATAAATATCTCTATAACAAAAGTAAATATTGTTATCCTATATTTAAACATGATATCATCAAGTATTATAATAATATTTTACTCTTTTGTACTTAAGATAAATATGATAATTTTTTTTGAAACTCCAACTTTATTTCTCATTTGGGATGGAAAATTATGTTTTTCAAATCAATGTTTTCTAAAAATGTTTTTTAAAATGTTTTGGCCTTATAATATGATGTTTATAGGAATTTTTTTTAAATTTTTTGTTTTCTTTTTTAAAAAATAGTTTTTAGAATGTAATTATATTATCCTTTCTCAATGAAGAATTTTTTTAAAACATTTTATGGCGAAAAATAAATGTTAATCATGTATGGGGATACCAAATATCTAGATCATTATTTTGATAAATAATCATTTAAATGATTAAAATTTTATATGTGAATAATATTTTATCTAATAATGAAGAAATTTATTGATTTCAATGTCTGTTTAAATGAAATTTTTTTAAAAAAAGTATTATTCTTAAAAAAAAAATATTATTTTCAATATACCCTATATAAAATTTCAAAATTATATTTTCAAATAAAAATATGATCAAAATGTTTTATGATTAAATAATTAAATTTTCAAAATGAAATGTTATTTTCCTTTAGAAATATTTTAAATGAAATTATAAATCTTTATTAACAATAAATGTATTTTTGATATGGTTTTATGAAACCGATTTTAGTATAAATGATATTTTCCTTATAAAATGTTTTATGTTATATTTCAATGTTTTTCATCTTATAAGATTACACAATATGTTATAATTTTTCTATACCATTCATATTCTTTCGTGAATGGTTTATTTTTTCATGGAATTATTTATTTGATAAATGTTTCTCTTTAACACGTTATATGATTTTGAAACATTCTTATTTCATGTTTAATAATATAATGAAGTTATTTTGAATCCTATCAATTTTTCCAAGGTTATTATGTGATGATTCATTAATAAAACCCTTTACATTTCAACAGTCATGATATCATGATTTTTTTATCTTAGGGAACATGTATGTATGATTTCATTGTATGACTGGTGGGACATATATCTCTCTTTAATGAATTGTGTAAAAATGGATGAGTCATGAGTATATGTGTTTTCCTGAACCTGTTTACATGTTTAAAATTATATGCATGGACCAAGTTATACATCCATAAGATTATTCACAAACCGCATTACATGTTCTCATTATCTTGAGTGAACATTATTACCTGTTGAAAATTTAATGATTGACCCTTTTTACATGTTGACAATGTAATGTATAGAACTAGTGTCATTTCAATAAGTTTCTGAGTGAACCTGATTACATGTTCGGAAGGTTATTCATGGAACTAGTTGAATGTGTATAAGATTATTAGTGAACCTGATTACATGTTCACAGTTCCATGTTTGAACCTAATTTCATGTTGACAATGTTATGAATAGACTTCATTTCATGGACATTGGTTCATTAAAGGGCCTAATTTCATGTAAAAAACATAATGAGTGAGGTTTTTTATACTTATACATGTTCACAATTTTATAATATAATTTGAATTACAAATTTACATGCATTATTCACCATTTATTATTTCATTTATTATGGTTTTGATTATCAAATGATTCATGTCTTATGAAATCCTAATCTTCATGCCATGATTTTTGTTTATGATCATTGATATTTTGGGTATGATTTTATAATGATTTGATCATATTATCAAGTATGTATTCTCATGTTATGAATAAAAACCTTACTTGATTACCATTATTGATAATTTTATATCACAGCATTCTAGTGTTTCCATTCACAAGGTTATGAAAAATTTGTTTTAATAGGGATTACTAAAAATAGATATTTTTACTATGACATTGAAGATCACTAATCGTATTAGAATATTTTGTTCCATGATTCAAATGACACGAAACTATTATTATCCCCATGCATTTATGTTTCTAATTATGTATATTTTAATAAAAAATAATATAATATCCACAATTGTTAATTGTAGGTTTCTATAGTTCATATCGTGGAAATTGTTTAGTAGACCATTGGAAATTAGGATGAGATAAAAAATTTAAGATACCAAGGGAAATTCCCAAGGATATTTATAGGGATTTATCTACGGATGAGTTATTTTTTATATAATTTCGGTAAAGGATAGAGTGATTGGATTCCTAGTAATACATCAATGTATAGAAACTGCATGTGGATGTAGCTCAAGAACAAAAGTATCTAGTGACAAAAACTCTGAAAAGATTTAGCATGGATGAATCATGTGTAAAACATTATAGAACAATGGGCCATATTGTACACCTATTTTGACACCCCAAGGGATATGCTTCTGAAATTTACAAACTATTTATGAACCACCATGTTCGATTTAAATGGAGTATAAATATTAACAAACTAGGTTAATCCTATGATTTCATAGATTAACAAATTATGTTTCAGGATTTAGACAAACTATACGTATTTTTTTGTGATTATGTCAATATCATCTGTGAAATGTATTTCTCACCCTACGCATTGTAGACATTATTAGTAGTAGGAACATGATGGAACTAGGTTAACATTGGATATACTAGATATGTAATATATGGAAATTATAAAAACTTATTTCATGTGTTGAGACCTCTAGAATGGAGTTAGTATGGTGGTACGAGTATTTCATATACTTATGAAGATAGGGATAAAAAACAACCTATAAAATTTCCTTTAATGATCATCAATTAATTTTTAAATTAAACATTAGAAAAATGATTTCATAAAGGATACATAACCTTAAGACATGATTCATATTTCATATTTTTATGCATTAAATAATATTTCTATAAATCATGAGTAATGTTATATGAATAAATTTGTATTCCTTAATTTTATATTTTTTTGAATTAAAATATTATATTTTATGACTAATGCTTTATATAATGATTTTTCGTAGATGTTTTTCATTTGGTATATTCAAGAATATATTAAATGTTTCTGATGACATAAAATTTTATTTAATGGAAAAGACACATTAAAGTAAGGTAACACATATCATGTTCATATAGACCATAAAATAATATTTTTTTGTGGAAAATTAGGTGATGGTATAGATAAAATAAATTGGAAATAATATATAACATCTGAACATCTGATGTATTTTTTGAAAAATTTGTATATATTATTGTGGGTGAAGTTTATAAATTCATGGAATCATAGAATATATATAGAAATCATTTCAATAATGAATCATGAATGTTTTAAAAAAAGGATTTATGGTATTCTTGGTTATTACCTTGAATGAACATAATATACATTGTGTGTATTCACAATTTTTTAATGTGAAAACCAAGTGTTACATTATGATATTTGTGGGATCAATGTTAAGCTGATCTAGTGACCTTAATTCCAATGTTGTGTATTTTCATGTACTGGAGGGGATATAAGGATAACAATTTTGGTACTGGTTTATTTTATACATCAGATCAGATTTAAGTGGTTATAATATTATCTCATAATATGTGGTTTTTTTCATATTAGATAACTTGTAATAATTTGTTTAGTCAAATATTTAATGATTTATCATTTTATCTATGGATATCATGATATACTAATGATTTAGAAATGAAAAATTCACATCTGTTTCATAAAACAAAAGATGATGTTGAAATTGATTAAGAAACAAAAAAGGTCAGGGTTTTAATGAAAACATTCATGTATATCCTTCATGAAAATTCTTCAACATTTGGAAAATGATCTGGAAATAAAATATTTTTTGAATACCATAATTTTTTTCGACCCAATGGATTTTAAATCATCATAGATTTATGAAATTAAACCTCCAACATTTCATTAATGGATCACATGTTTATTATTGATGACCTAAATGAGAATATATAAATAATTATCATTTTCCATTGAATCCATATCATCAATTTCCATATATATACTTGTATTAGGAAATATATATACGTGTAACAATTTGTAACCATGAGGATTCCATCTTTATTTTTTGGAATGATGTTTTAGTATTTGTTTTTATAATGTTGTTTTATATGAAAGGAAAAATCATGTTTTAATCTATTCATTCCCAGATGAATTTCTAGGGTTAAATTCATTTTAATGATCGTATTATTTAAAAAACAAAGATTTCATTTAATATTTTTTAAAAAATAATTTAATCTTTTATATATTTCTCATTTCATGAGACACTTAAAAGAATTTATTTTATATTAAATCAATATTTTTTCTTGAGTTATATTTAATACCATGTTAAAGTGGATTTAAATGAAACAAAATGTTTATCCTTACCTACATAGTTCACTGTGTTTTGATTATTTTACACACAATACTAACTCTTCTCGATGTCTTGCATAGCACGCACAACTGAGTTATAATGATCAATAATATAATAATAAAAATATTAGAATTTTATTAAATAAGATATTACATAGACATTACGTTGAAGGTTATGAATAGTTTTAACCACCTTATGAAAATAAATGGTAGAATTCGTTAGTTACAAATTAAATTGAAATGAATATACAAACCAATTTAATATAATGGGAGTTTTTTTAAAAAAATAATTTAATGGTCATAGTGGAATTTATTCCAAAAATAATTATTTTTTTAAATATTGGTTCATGATATTAGAGAAATATATATTCTATATATTCAATCAAATATTTAATATATTCATTTGATATATTGAATTGGAAAACGATATGAATGAACACAATATTACATATAAGAACATATATTTTTATGAAATTAATTTTACCACCTTCTAATTGTGAACATATTTTAAAATTATTATTGTAAATTTTATTTTAAAAAACAAATTCATTTTTAGGATAAAAAATTAATTTTTGGGTGAATTTTTTATATTTCACTACGAAGTTTCATTTTTTATGAATACTGAAAAATAATACATTTTAATTCAAAAACATATATTTTATATAATTTTTTATAATGTTAATTAAAATTTATAATTGGTTATATAGTTTAATTTGATATATGTAACAACAATTAATCCAATTTATGTCATTTATATCAATTTAACTCTGAAATTATATTAAAAACGTATTAAACTTTGGAGTTTTTTTACATTAAAACCCTATATTGTCATCACACCTTTGAGATTAATTTTAAATTAATTTGTTCTATATTAGTGTTTATAATTTATAAAAATTGAATCAATATTTAGGAAGAGAATAATTTATAATTTCTGATAATCTCAAAAAATATTACAACAAATCTTAATGGATGTATTTAAAAATAATTTTAATTATTAAGAAAAACATTATATTAACAAGGGGATAAACCTTTATCTTAAGGGCCATCATGTCCTTGAATCTTTTCCAAAATCCATTGGATATCTATATATCGACCCTATCTTCAATTTTATTTAAAATTTTCATTTATTCAATCATATTTTCCTAGGAAAAACATTTTTGTAATCCCTTATGAAAGCATTACCAGAATGATAGTCCTCCTCTACAGTAAAATGGCACTCACCCATCCAACTTCATCGGACCTCTCAAGACACATTGGGTCAACTATGATCTGAAATAATAAAATCCAAACATGACTCCTATATTTATAAAAACCTCACATTGGGCATTAATCCCTCCATGGAATACTGTTGGTGAAATATAAATGGATTTACCTAAATAATATGTTGCATCCTCTCATGGTCTTTGATGATTTATTTTCTTTCTCAACAACCTCAAATATTATTATTAAATGATATTTTAATAAAAAAAGTATCATTAATATTCTTAAATATTTTTATTTAAATGTTTTTACGTTCAAATTTACAATAATCCATTTAATGGGTATGTAATTTAATATTTTTGTGTATGGCGCACTACACCCTCCAAAAAATTATGTTGATCCATTTTTCAGTAACACCTCACATAGATGTGAAATATGATGAAAACCCTATTTATAAAATATATCTATTATATTTATGATTTATATATACTTATTTAGTAATTATAAAATACATACTATCATTCTTTTAATTTCTTCAAAATGAGATATCTTCGTTTTTGGTAAATGGACTATAACATCCTCAAAGTAATGTGATATTTTTCACACATAACATGAATGTATTAAGGACGAGTGTAGTAAAATGATATACTTTATAGAAAATTAATAATTTTAATGGAATTATATAATATTTATATATATATTTCATTTACCAAATTTATTTCAATTGTTCAATAAAATGAAAACAGCGTTCATGCGTACATATGGCCTACCGTCTCCATAAACTGTGTATTCCATTTAATACTGAAATATTTTATTTATTACTATATATAATTATATACTTAACAGATATAATATAAAAATCATTTTTTCATTTTGAAGGTAGGTAAATAATGAACTATGCAAGAGGATCATGAATAATAAGTGAAACATGTAAGATAAATAAAGCAGTTATTACCTTAAACATTACATTAACATGTAATTATTAATAAATAATAAATAAAAATTAATAAGTGACTTATATATGTAATTATATATATGAATATGATTATATGGTATAAGTATAATAATATTTTATATATATTACAAAAGGTTTTACGTTTTCCTAAACAGTCCAAACTCCATTGAAAAAATTGATATTCCTACAGTTTGAAACTATTGGTATATGTCTCACACTATTGGGATAGCCTTTTCTAGTAGTGTGGAAGGTGATTGGATATGATCCATTGATATATCCCTTTAAAAATTATTTTAGGTCAAGCATTGGTACAACACTATACCAATGATTTCGGAACCATTTTTATAATCCTATACATATGGTTTGAAACTAATGATATAGGAAAATTTAAAAAATATAGATATTCAAGGATTAAACCCATAATCCATAATTTATATATCAATAAAATAACCAAAATAATATAATTATATTTGAAAATATTATCATATATACATATATATATACAGATAATTTATTTTTTATGTATTTAATGATATTTTACAAAATAATTAATAATAAATACAATTACATATAATAAATGTTCTAAAACCCCATTTGTATATATATACACCAATTATTTTTTTACCATTTGTATAGGTCCAAGAATTATTTGTACCAATACAAACCGTTTTTACCTGACTATTGGTATGACCGTTGATTTAAAAAAACTGTCAGTATAGGGTTTGTTGGACGAACCTATATCCATTTTTTTTCCAAAAACCATGGATATAGAGTTTGTGTGAGGAACATATACCAACAATTTTAGCCAAACTATAGGTATCAATTTTGTGTGAGGAACCTATAACCAAGGATTTTCCAAAACCTTGGATATAATGTTTCATTATTCCAAATATACCCATATTTTTTACAATAACATTTATATAGGTTCCCAATAACTATGGTTTTCAAAACCATTTGTATAAATCTATGGTATAAATTATATTTCATGTTTTTAGACATATGGTAGGGGAGTTTAATCAATCATTTTTTTGAGATGTATTCCTTATTCACCCCTCATTTCATTTGTTTTGTGGGTATATTACCTATTGATGTATTATAAGATTCTTATAAATAAATTTGTGGGTTTTTAGAAATCCATTTTTCAGTCATTTATTTATTCGGGTTGTGTTTCGAAAGTTACAAATCAGAAGTGTAATTTTGATTCAATTATCTTTGTCTTAGTCACATGAACGGTTATGCATATTTATTTTTATATGAAGTGTATATAATTCCTTTTGATATTTTAAATCATTAATATACTAAATATAATGATTGGTTAATGTTCATGTGATGATATTATTTCCATTTATTTATGGTTTAAAGATTCAAAAGTGGCGACAATATATAAATTATGTATCATCCGTTAACCTGATTATTTAAGAATATACTTCCATTGAAGAAATATTATATTCTATCTCTATAGAATAAACAAAAAATTTCTTGTCAAATTTATATCTATGGTATATTCATGAAATATTTTCTTTTTACACTCATTGATAATTAGGATATTTAAAAAATTCTTTTATGAAAATGAAAATTTATATCTCCTTCTGGTCAAGAAAATGTTTTCCTTAAAAAAATTCTAAATAAAATTCCAAAATGCATCACTATTATCAAATGATGTTTAAATGAAATTTTTACACATGTTTTATCATTTTGAAAAATTATTTTTTGAATGGAATCATCATGTAATTTTCTGGTCGAGGATCTTTTCTAATAAATTTTATCAGAAAAGGAATGTTCAACATATACCGATTTACCAACCATAAAATCTATAGTTTCCCATAAAAGATTCCATTATAATATTACATGTTTGTTCATAAATATTTTTTTCACTAATAATATGGATGTTTGATGATATTAAAGTAGTTTACAATGAAAAATAATTTAAAAAAATTATGATTAAATAGTTTATTAAATGATTTTAAAATATCATGTTATAAACTTTCAAAAGGATATATTAAATGAAAATAATTTCATGTTTTATTTATATTTTTTAAATACCATTTAATATTAAATTTTTTCCTGAATTATTTCAATCCATTTTTATGTTTTCAATGTATCTTCAAAGATAAAGGTACTAAAAATGAATTATTTTTTTAAAAAATAATTTTTTAAAAAGGCAAACATATTTCTTCAAGAAATGTTATAAAGGAAAGTATACAACTTCCTTAAAAGATATGGATTTTTGAAATTGATTTATGAAAAGGATCTTTAATGAAAATTTATTTTTATTAAAAATTTATCCATGAGATATTTCAAAATACTTCTCAATCTATGATCACATAATTTGTTATTATTTATGATTACAATTCATATTCAATATATAAGGGTTTATGATTTTATGGAATGATGTTTTTGATACCAATTTTTCATTAAATGGTTATATGATTTTTAAATATAATTATTTTAATGTGAAATGATCTATTATGTGAGTTTTAAACATATCGCTTTTCCATTGGTTATGTTGTGGTGAAACCTTAAAAATACAAATTTTAATTCATATTTTTGATATTATTAATGTTTTGTTGAATTGTGGAACATTCATGTATGTTTTCATTAAGTTATGAATGGGAACAATATCTCCATCCAATTTATCAGGTAATAATTAGTGAATCATGACTACATGAGTTATGCATGAACTTGATTAAATTGTCACAATGTTATAAATAGACCTGTTTTCTTATCCATATGTGTATGGGTAAACCCCATTATATAGTAACAATAGTAATTTTGGACCATTTTACATGTTCAAAATGCTATGTGTGATCCTAATTATGTGTCCGCAATGTTATGCATGGACCTGGATTAATGTCTATATGTTTATGTGTGAACATGATTACCTATTAAAAATGGTGTGCATGGATGTAGTTCAATATACAAAATTTTATGCATGAACCTGTATATATTTTCATAATGTTATTCATGAACATTATTTCATGCTGAAAAAATTATTTTTGGACTATGTTTCATGTCTATAAGTTAATCTAGTGCCATATTTCATGTCCGTAACCTAATGAGTGATCTTTTTACACTTATACTTATTTCAAAATTTTATAACATGATGTGTATGCCACAATTCCTTTTCTTATACATATTTTATGACTTCATTTATTATGTTACAGATTATATTAGGATTCATGACTTAGGAATTACTAATCTTTACACCATGATTAATGTTTAGAATCTTTGATATATAGGGTATGTTTTTCTAAAGACATGATCAAGTTATTACGTCCCTATTCTCAAGTTATGATTACAAATATCACTCATTTAACATTACTAAGCATCTATGTTCAGCCCTTTCTTATGTTCTATTTACCCAGATAATGAATAATTAATTTTATGTAGGTGCACTAATGGGTAAGATCTTAATTGTAGTCATTGAATACCTTTCACAATATTAGAATATTTTCTTCCATGATTCAAAATGCAATAAACTATTATCATCCTTGGGAATTTGTTTTATAATATACTAATGATTCATCTAAAATGATGTAATATCCATATTTGTTAATCCTAGGTCCCTATATGAGATTCCCATTTTAAAAACATGACTCACAATCTTGTGGGTCACACAACATCAAAACTACTATGTTGTACTAGTATAATTGACCATGATCCCCAAAACATTAGTCTCTCAGGTTGTCTATATTACCAGCCACCATATGAAAGTTATAAAATATCTCGAGTGGTTAACCACACTCAAAATTAACTTAATGTACTCATCTCTAGAAACAATAACGCAACATGATTCTTTTACCACAATTGAAATCATGTTCAGTACATTAATCTAAATAGTTATAATATGTCCAGGATTCTCACCTCTATAGCTCCCATAATCATAGGCCAACCAATATCAGATGTTTATTTGATCATAAAAAAGTATCAAATCATTAATAATTGAGTCATACCGCATGGTTAACATGGTCCTCCCAACAAAAACATAGACCAGGTTTGACATATATATACAAAAATATCATGAAAACTATCCCCCTCACAAGGGAACATATTTTCATGAGCATCAATAAATGAAATTCATCCTCAATATTAAAATATCTATACTCATAAAACTAAAATAGCACAATGATGATATATTTTAGGGGACCATTTATTGGATTTGTTAGGTATAATTCCATTGATTGTTACTTGGGAAACTCCATATTGTTTCTTACTATCAAATTAAAAAATATAAGACATACAAACACTATCCAATAATGGATTTATCCAAAGACATAATTTCCATTATTATCCCTTAAATGTCTCAATTATTCCTTTACTAAAGGGAAAATACTATAATTATTTAGATTAGATCAATAAGACATAACACTAGAATTAAATGTACTTATATAGGATATCCAAACACATTATAACTCCATTAAGTAAATATATTTGAAAATGTCATATGATTAGTTTCTAACACTTTAAACAATCATGAATTATTAATTTGTGAAGGAAACAACAGTAGAAATCCAATATATGATTCCCACCCTTTTTCCTGATATAATTCATGAATGGTTTCTTATTTCTACATGAAAATAGACAGAAACTAATAAATGGACCCTTTCAATTGTTCCATGATATAAAACCCACATGATATCATCAATTTAAGAAGAATATTTTAAATGAATAAAGATAAATAATATATAACATTATCCTAATAAAAAAATAGTTAATCCCATCATGAGAAACCTAGACATCCTTATGAAAATTTATTTACATTGAACATGTCGACATTCCATAACAAGATCTCACACATCCCTATGTATTTTGTCTTCCACATAACCATAAAGTAAAAAATTAAAACACCTCTAATACAACTGTTTCATATAAATCAATTCACAGTTTAAATTTTTATATAAGTGGACTACCACATGACCATATGTCTAAATCCTAAAAATTATTGTTTCTTTAGAGCTTTAGTTATTGTCTGCAATGACCCCTTGAAGAGGCTATACATCTAGTTTCAGAGTATGAAATCACAAATAAAATAACCAAAAAATCATAAAAACATGTAAAAATATAATAATTTTAATAAATAAAAATATAAATAATAATATTATGGAATGTTTTAGTATAAAATAAGGTCACTATAATGAGTTGATCTCATATATTGAATAAAAAAAGTAATTAATATCATAGGGAACTACTACCACAATGTTCCTCAAGTCATCTTAATATATAATGTTATTTTAGATGTGCCTATAAATTATGTAATAACTGATCTCAATCCACATACCTACCTATGATTTATATTACACATGAGGGATGCTCGAGTACAAAAATAAAATGGAGACCCAATAAGGGTGTGAGTAAAAAACACAATAGGGAACCACCAATGTGGTGTTGTACTAAATTTAAGATGTTATTATATGTTCACGTAAAATTATCAGAATAAATAATGATCTAAAAATAAACCCACAATACATCCTCTTTTGTAATGTAGGAATGTATTTATGAATGTTTTGTAGACTATTCCATTCTGTGTACCAAAAACAATACATTTTTTTATCATTGGTATAGTGGCCATAATCGACCATACATGCTTCAGCTATTGTGGGTTTTTCAACATGCACACCATGATGATCTTTTCTGTAAATTAACTACACTTTATTCCCTTGTATACACTGTATGTATCATGAACCTCCCATATTTGAGTTTTGTTATCCATGTGAATAATCACATTAATTTAACTGACCATGTGATTTATCCTAGAAATTTTTAACCATGTATATCAGATCAACCCCAAATCTATATCTATGGTATTCTAATAAATTATAATAGACCTCCCCTATAAGAGTTTCTTAAAACTAGGGAAAAATCCAAATAGTATCAAGGACATATCATGTTGGATTTTCACACCCTAAAGTAACAGAAGCCAACCATATATGTGTTTTCACAATCAGTCATATCATATAATAAGGTCCCTCCCTTGGGTGTCTTCAACCGAAAAAAAAATAAAAACTATGATAATATTAAATTTAATTATTACATGAATGAAGAAGGAATTATCTTAAAATAATAACAAATAATATAAGGAATTAAAGATGATATAACACTTAAACCCAAAATTACTAAGCATACCAAAGATCACTATATCGCAAGGGTAAACATAATTGCATAATCCAATAGCATCTCCAAGGTATAATCATAATTTAAGAATAATACATGGGGTCTACTAGGTCATATAAAATAGAGGGGCACCTTTCGGTTAGTCCTTCATCTCATGAATGCCACTAAGGGAAAATCTCATCTCAGGATGGTCATTAAACCCCTCAATAGACTCCAAATTGAACACAACCTCACAAAACTGTCCAAAAATTTCAAATCATTACAAGGTTAGAGGAGATGACTCGTGGAATATATAGTGATAAAAATCATCATATGTTATTCTTCTAACAAAACCTAATCTCTTTCTGCCTATGGTCCACCTATCCATTATAAACATAACTTATTGGTTCTCACTGAGACCAATGGGTGTAATTGGGTTTTGTCTTTGTGGTATGCACCACATAATTATATATGAAAAATGGTGGTAAAAAATGCAATGGGAACAGGTACTGTAGCTGTACTGTAGTCTACCGTAGCAGCGTGTCACTGTATCACTGGTGGGAATTGTAGTAGTGATAGTTCACTGTAGCGGTCAAAGTGTACTATAGAAGCGGAGGGTACATCGCAGTGTTATAGCAGCGCTGGTACTGTAGACATGCTATTCACAGAATGGGTCTTGTGCCTAAAAAATGGGCCTATGGGGCATGTAATGGGCTAAATGCCAACTGGGCCTTCATGCTATGTAATGGGTATCCCTCTACCTAGTTAAAGAGGTATTTTCTTTGCTTTAATAATTAATGATGCTTCAGCCCCAAGCTTTAAAAAAATGAGCCCAATGGGGATGGTTATCACATGTCATACCACACAACTATTGGGTTATGGTGAAGGGATACTACTCAATAAAAACTATGTTATACTATAGTAGGTAAAAAATCTAAATGGGTATAAATATCATAAGGGATTATAACTTACTAGTCTAGGCCTTTAGGAATTCATGTATAAGGTAACCTGCCAATGTCAAAGAGCCCGTAGTTTCCCTAGACTCTTTCTTTAATCCACCCACAATTATTTAATTTTAAAAAATTAACAGCACAATTAATTATACATTTACCAATTGATTTAAAATTAATTTACATAGAGTAAAATCATGCAATGGTGTTTTGTCCACATTTCAAAATTTATATAATCATATTAAAATTTGTTGTTATTTTCAAATGTAACTCCTACCTCAAATTTCAATCTTTACACATTCATTTACATGGTCAGTTTCTCTTCCGAGGCCCTCATAGGCCAATCGAATCTCACATAAACCTATGAAAACTGCCCAGAAAATTATTCAAACAATTTGAACAGAATTAATTAATTATACATTTTATAATTGATCAATTGATCCTAATTTAAATTTGTAATAAATCTGAATAACTAATGGATCCTATATTATCCATAATAACCTTGATCAATGTTCTTTTATCTACCACGAAATTCACTGAAATCCGAGATAATAAAAACCACCAACATATTGTACCAAAACCAAAACTAATTTAATTCTAATATGGTAAAACCCTATGAAAAATAATAAATATGAAATACCATTTTTAATCACTAAGAGACTATGTACATATATTTTCATGAGATTTTGTCATTAAAAGATGAATGGAATCATCATATAGTCCATATAATTTTACCATGATCATGTGGAAGTGGAATTAAAATATAATGTGGGAGAAATTAAAAATAAGAATAGTGGAGGTGAATAAGAGTGTTCATCACTGGTGGTTATACATACCATGAATCAGTGTGAATATTTCTCAAGAATGGTTTAGAATTAAGTCAATCCATGGTGTATGGGGATAGGAAAACTCCATTACATGCAAAAAAATAGGTATAAAAGGGTTGGACACCTTAATAATAGAAAGGGATATTTTTTTTAAATATCACCCTAAAAACGGACAACATTCAAGCATTTATGGGACATGTTGTGAGCTAATGGATCATAAATCAACTACTATTTAGAAACTAGTTAGACAGTGAGACTTGTAGTCAAACCTATCCATTTAATATTCCACTAACTATCTGATGGCAAGAATGAGGATAGAAAATGTCTACAAGATGCAACCATTAAATAAAATCTCAACACCAGCCAACCTCAAATGCTCCCAAAACACTTTTTGTTACATCCTGAGCCCGCTTTCAATGATGAAAAACTCTTGTTAATGGGGCTCAATATCTTATAGTAACATTATAACACCAAACTCAAAATAAATCCCACCTACAATTTCATAAAATAAAACTACTTTTGGAATTCAAAACATCCAGACAGATATAAAAAAATTGAAAAATATAAAATGTCTATTATAATTGATATTATATTTTGGAATTTTCTTCCTTGAAATTTTTTTAATATCCCTTTTGACATATTATATATTATTTTGGAATTGATTAGATATCTATATTGGAATACCATAATTTATTTCTGACCTCAATAAGATAAAACCAATGAGGTGACATGACAAAAGGTCCCACATATTCCCTTAAATCACTAGAGGGTAGTGACTAGATCCAAGGTTCTAAGGTTATCTCTTGGGAAGGTATTTTCCCTTTAGAGGTCAATCAGATTAAAAAACCAAAATTATAAATATAAATGAAAAAATAAAAATGAAATAATTCAAAATAAAATAAATAATCCCATATCTATATCCCAAAATAATCCAAGTATCATTAAAAACCTAAGATAAAAAAATATTTAATGTATAGAATATAAAATTTAAATGATTACGGTGAAACAAGAAAACATTAACACCCAAAAAACACCAAATCTATACAAGAATATCGCCAATTTTTCCTTAGAATCCAACTATCAATTTTAAATGTCTTCTTATTTTTCAAAAACGTTTTATTATTGTAATTTGTAAATATGCATATTGTACATTTAAATTATGTGATATGATTCTCCAAAATAGAAACCAGAAGGACCCATGTTATCTCATATACTCATACTTGAATATATATAAATGTTTTAATTAAAAAATAATTCATTTACAGTAAATATATAGAAATGTCCTAAAGCAATATGTACGACCTTGTAACCCAAACTAGTGAAACCTATATTAATTAATTCCAGAACATGTAAAATTAAGAGCGTAGCCTATAAATCATTTTGTAAACCCAAAATTTCTCAAGTCCAACAATCCACAACCATATACATAGGCTCCAAAGTATTTTATGCTTACATTCCATTTGTTCTAATCATTCAATATCATGTAATGTCATATACCCAAGACCAAAAGGACATCTATTCCTAATTATGGGAAATTATATCCCAGACCACTATGTGACCATTATCATTTCACAATAACAACCAACTATGGTCAGTGATAAACATCTTATACAAAATTTAAAACACAACACAATATAACAACTACACCACATAAAATTATTCATTAATTTTTCACTCCCCTGTAAAACATATGTATGAATAATGATTTCAATAATTTAATTATATCCTTTAATCATAATAACTAATTGACAAATCACACATCATGAACCGGAATATGGGACAATTTAACTATCATTTATATATAGGGATTATTAATAAATCATTTCCAACTAATCATCTATAGAACCTGCTTAAAACAAAAATCCTTTTTTAGAGATGAATTTATAAAAATTTATAAAAATTCAAATTTACCTCCCATGTATAACATTATTTCCAAAAATAATATATTTACAATTATCCAATTTATAATTTCATTTTCACACATGAACATGCATATTTCATCAGCAGCACCACACATTAACCATACAAGGAATGGTATAATACAAAAAAAAGACATAACAAGAATCATTTTTTCATCACATAAATTTTTTAAGTAGTTAATACCACCTAAGTATATATTAACCCCTTACAACATTATTTCCGACATATATTTTGCCATCATAAATCAACCCATTTCCATTCTCAAATATCTCAAACATTAAAAGAAAATTTTAGTTCACTTACCAAAAATTTAATAAATCCACTTATGGATACATAAGTTACCCAATTTATCTAAAAACATTAATCATTATTTTATAAATTTTACTAAAGATCTTCCTATCTCTAAAAATTAAACAACCCTTTAAAATGTTGGTATTTTTATTGAAACCTTCATCTAAATACATATTCAATTACCCTATATATTTAATGATGTTAAATATCATTTAGAAAATTTTTTATTCCAAAAACACATTATTTAATGTAAAAATAAAAATATATAATAGCATATATATCATTAAATTAATTAAAAATAAGTAAAAATTTTCTCATTAAAAAAATTATAGAAGAAATAAAAAAAGAAACACTTAAGTAATGTATTAAACCATCAATTTCAAATTCAAAATTACCCTAATTAATTCCTCCATTAATATAAATATAAATTTATCAATTTAATTCACTATCTTCCTTATTGATTGATATATTGATCAAGAAACCCAATTATTTTTTAAATTGACCTCATCAATTAAAATATTATAAAATGAAATTTACTATCTAAAAATTATTCTACTCCAATTGAAATAATTCTTAGGAAAAATAGTTAGAAGTAATTATTAAACTGTTTATGCATTGCACATATTGTATTAAAAATTACTTATTACCATGAAATTAATGTGTTTTTCTATCTCATTTTAATTTTCAATCATTACAATAAAAATCATGGTGTATTTGAATTATATAACTGAAGGATAAGTTTTGAGACATATGAGAGAATATTTTAGAGAGGTAGCAAAGTGTGCACGTTGTCTTGTCTTGTGAAATGATAAGCCATATTTAGAATTTTTTAAAATTTTCTTTTATTAAATTATTTTTCATAGTTATTGAAAACTAAATTTGGGGTAATTCTTAACTATCTGTACACTTCATGGAAAGACCCCCATCTAAAATGATAGTTATCCATTTACTTGTATCATTATTTTTTCTTCTTCTCAAATCATTTGACCATTCAGCCACACTTATGTGTACCATTAACAAAAACCGTATAATTAAATTAATGTATCCCCATTGAAAATTTAAATTCATTTTAAATTTATATAAAACTATATAAATACAATAAATCAATATCAGACTAATAAAATGAAACCTTATTATCGAATTCAATCATATTGGATGAATCTATTACTGTTGTAAACAATTTTTTCCATTTTTTCCCTATCCATCAATATTGTTAACACTACTATTATCATTTTCCACACACCCACACAAAAATAATAATAAATGTGTATTTATCAACATAGTGATATTTAAAAAAAATCAATTATGTTTTTGGTTTTACGCTTTTTTGATTTCATATAATTCCTAACTCAAAACAAAAAACTATCAAATTGATTCATGACAATCACACCAATGCAATTCTCAACATCCTTGAGAAATGTTTTATGTCACAAATTATTCTTTTATTACTGAAAAATAAATATCAAATAAATTTCATGGTATTGAAAATCTGAAGTGTTTATATTTTAATATTAACTAACACTAAAAAAGGTGAATCCAATCATATTTAATGATAATCATATAATTGAATAATACATTTCCCCAAATTATTATCATTCAATTTCATTTATAAACACACTAATAAACACAAACACCAAATATTAGCTCTCATTTACTTCTAAATTTTTAATAAATAAACAATCTATATTTTTAATAATTCTTTCTTTACAAAAAACGCAAATAAATATCGAACCAAAATTAATTCCACATTATACTAAAGTCATTCAAAATCTCTACCTCTACATAAATAATTAAAAAATCTTAACTCATAAAACATATAAATCCCTATTATTTTCATTAAATGTTTTTAATCAAATAAATAACCTGGTAAATATTTTATATCCCATACAACATTGAACAAAAAAAACATTGATATATTTTCCTATGAGGGATAAACATTAATATAACATGATAATAAAATGTAAAATATAATGAAAATTTTTGTAAAGTGTAAACTAATAATTAAATAAAATGTTATTTAAACTTGTTTATTTTAATTAATTTGAAATTATTATTATCATTTTAATTAATAACTTGATGTTTTATAATACTAGTTAATTATATTAATGTAATGGTATGATGATTAAAAATTTAATTTAATTAGATATGGTTATAAAATTATTATTAAAAAGAGATTTTATAATGAGAAATTGTTGACAGTGTTATTTATTTTTATTAATAACACAAAATTTATTATTATTATAAAATTTATCAATAAAAAACATTAACTATCATTTAACAAAAAAATTAAATGAAATAATTAAAACAACTATTAATGATTAAAATGTTTCTTTAACAAAATAATTTTTCATTGTATATTTTGTCTTAATTTAAATTAAAAATTATTATGATTATAATTTGAAATTATTAAAATAGTAAACGTTTTTTATTTAAATTTTCATGATTAAATTATATTGAATGTTTTTATTTTTTAAATACAATTTGATTTTTAAATGAGTTATAGAAAATAAATTTAGTATAAGTTCCCTAACAATTATAAAATCTTCATTATATAGTAATGATATAAAAAATTAAAACCTTTTGATCTACTAAGAGATGCACTAAAAGAATATGATTTTGGATCTAAAAATTATATAATGAATTTAGAAACCTATTATTTGTATTTTGAGACCTAATTTACAATTTAATTTAATGAAAAAAACATATTTTAGTCCATATACATTAATTATCTATTCAAAATATTTATATATTATTTATATAGGATTGAGAATACAATAAACTTATATTAATTAATAATAAGAAAAACATTAAATTTAATTTAATATAATTTTTCAAAATAACTATAAATACATTAATATTCATAAAAATAAAATTTCCAAAATGGATTTATTTTCTTCTGTTTAGAAATTTATATAAAAATTATGATTTCAAACTTTTAGATATTAAATTAACTAAAATAAATATAAAATTTTTAATCATCACGTTCAAAATATTTTATGATGTCAATTCATTTGTTCCATAAAAATATGTTACCCATGGAAAATCATTGTCACCAGGTAAAGGGTAAAGATGTTAAATTCAAAAAAAATAAGAGAAAATATCACATAAGTATTAATATAAATCAGTAAATAAAGTCATTATTGACCTGATCTTATCTTACATCCCTTAATACAAATTTTTAGATCTATTTTACATTAGTATGAAATTAATTTTTTATTAGAATGAATGTCATTTGATAAACATTACACATGTCGCTTATAAACAGATTCTATAACCACTCCATATCTCATCACACAGTATGCATATTTTCTCAAAAATCCTCTAGGAAAATCCTTCCCTTTCACTCTTATGTATTCCTTAGATATTATTTTCTAATATAAATATGTCCCCTTGATGGATAAATCCTCTTGTCAAATGTGTATTCCAGAAAACTAATGATAGAAATTTGAATTATTATTTTAAATTTATATTTTCTTATTATACCTCCTTCAAAAATAAATCACCCAGAATAATGAATTGATATAAAAATAATAATTATAAAATATTATATTATGTTAATGTACTGCACGTTATCTACTTTTCTTTTATCTAATTTAATAAAACAAATTGTCACATGTATTATCGTCATTTCACTATCGCCATGGATGTCATATCTCATTTTCCATCATATCATTTCTTATATGGTTAAAAACATTTCAATGAATTAATGAAATATTTACGACATGTTTCAGATTTTTGAATTACAATACATAAATGATTTTAAATATATTAACAATAAATGATCATAGTTCTATTAAACATCCGAAAACAATCACACTAAAACACATTTTTTTAATTTAATCTATTTTAGAATATCTATATAAATTTAAAACTATTTAATAAATATAAATAAAAAAACCATAAAAAGAAAAAATAATGTAGATTATATAAGTATTTTATAAAAACTGGTATCATGGACAATGTACAGAATTATTTTTGTTGTAATTTACCTAACAACTCTAAGTGGCCAATAAGAGGATAAAAATATAATAAATAAATTCTATATTTTAATTAATTTACATTATAAATTAAAATAATTTTGAAAATGGTTCAAATGAATTTATTTAATACACATAAATGTTTTTATTCTGAATTCTATATGCATGTAACAAGTTTTTCTGGACTTCATGTAAGGGTTTTTTTTCTCAAATTCTCTTCCATGGGACATGTTTCATGTTATAAATTATGTTTCTATATGGTTTATATACTAAAAAATTATAAAATATTTATATTATAAAATATTAATTCATTATATTTAATAGTATTTTAATTATCCATCCATTATATTTTCACAATTTTTTTAAAACATCTATTACCGTTGTTGTTAACTTAATTCACTTTCATTATGTTATTACATTTTTTCAATAAATTTATCATTATAAATGTTTTATTACACAATATGTTTGAAATTTATGGGATTACCACTTTATTTTATATTGTTTTACATTTACTTATCATAAATTCATTTCTATAGAGTTATTAAATCAAAATTTACAATGATGTCCAGGGTTTTCCTATCACTAATCTCGTTCTTGGAGATATATTTTGAATTATGCACCAATGTTTTTAATACTGATTATATATATATCCAATATTACAAAATATATATTAATTATATCTTTATTAATTGTATTTTATTTACCATTTTTTTTCTCGCTTTCATGGTCCTTTAATCCAAAAGTAATAAAATCCATGAGGACTTATTTTACAATATTACTTTGATTGTGAAATTTTTTTATCTCTAATATCAAAATAATGGTACTTTACATTATTATAAATAATAACACATTATATTAATGTTCCATAGTTGTTTAATTGTTTTAAATTCATTCATCTCATTTCACATCCCTTTGGTTCAGTGATGTCCTAATTTTGTAACGCTCAGAGTTGCGTTACATGGAAACACTTAGGGGCCCAATACCATAGTAGATCAATGTCTGAACTAAAGGACACAGTCCAATGCGTAACATAAACTAGTGTAGTTATCATTCTCAATAAATTCTGTTATTATTCCAGGTTCCCATTTCAAAATGTATAACAATGGGGTGAGCCAACTGATGTCAGCTGAACATCAAATCACATAGACACACACACACTCACACACTTATATATATATATATATAATCAAAACATGCAGAAACCGAGTCACCCCAATGAATATGTCCCTCAATATTCTACAATTTGATCACAAGGTAATCCTATACAGTGGACAATCATAATAAAAATTAAATAGAGAGAGGCGACCACATCTAAGTATTGTTTTCGTGAGATAACTAGCTTTACAAAAGTGACAATTAGGCCGGACATGATTTTTTTCATGTCATACCACTTCTTTATGAATCACACACAAACAATATTGGAAACCCTAAATGAACATGTAAACCCTTTTAAGAACCCCAATTCCGGACTTAAAATCTAGAACACATCTATAAGGGCCAAATGAGAATTTCTATAAACAGTAATAAGCACATTTAACAAAATAGTTTCATGAAATTAAAAAATAGAGAGGGTATTACTTTATTTCATAATAAGTAATTATTCTAAATACTATAAATTTATAACTAACATTAAATATAGTATTAAAATTTAATAAACCAATAATTCATTAATTTAACGGAAAATTCTCAGGGAAACCTACCTCAAAACGGAGCGATCCATGTCAAAACATGCGTTACATGAAGCCAATGATGAAGACAGCCCCACAATTTTTCACACACACACTCCAATATATATAACCCTTAATCCAATACACATATTCCCCACACCATGAGGGAAAATGTAGAAGTAAGATATATATTTTAATATATATATATATATATGTAAACATACCTATGTATGTGTGTAGAACCCTGTGAGATGACAATGAACAATCTAATTAGCCCAAAAATGAATCGAATATTACAAAAAACTACAACTAAATTTGAAAAATATATGTTATAAACAATCAACAAAAGCCATTGGCCTTTTCCCTTTGTAAAACCATATAAAATCCAAGAACATTTTGAAAACATGAATTTCACAATTCAAAAAAAACATCAATTGATTTAGAAAAATTGATAATAATAGATTTCACATGTGAACTATCCCATTTTATTTAAAATAAACTCCTTCCAAAATAATCATCACCAAAAGTTCCCTTAAAACATTGTTCTCTACCGCCAAGCAACCTTCAAAAACATTTTCATGAAAATCCACACCAAGACACTCACCTGTAACATATCCAATTTTAGATACCAAACCAAAAAACAATACATGATCATGAAAAACTATTTAAAAATCTATTTCTCATCACACAAACATTATAAAAATCCATTTACACAATTCATAAAACCCTTTCAATACGCAAAAAAAATATTTTACACCTAAAATACACACATAATTTCTTGTAGAAAATCATTTTGAATCCTATTTCTCATCAAATCCTTTGAAAAAAACTTTTAAATAACACTATTTAAGTATATTAAAAGGAATAGTTAATTAAATATTTATGTAAAATACCCAGAGCATAAAATAAATCAACATCAAATGAATGTGGATGATACGGAGTGGCTGAAGCACTTCACCTTCATTAGATAACCCCAAAACCTGCGCATCGAAGATTTGGGGGACCCACCGTACACCCTAAAATGAATGAAATTCTGAAAAACCAGTCAAAACATTATCTAGGGTTCAATGGAGAAAAAAATAAATTAAATAAAAACATGTCTTGTAATGACCAGGAAATTCCGTGAATTTTTGTTCTTTAATACATCGAAATTATAGGAGTCTGCAAAATTTGACAGCCCATGATTACGAGGCCCAGTGTGCCCAGAATCAATTTCTGAAGTATTCTTAGGGTACGTTCAGTAGACGTACGTGTGAGTTTTTATAACTTTTTAACCGGTTCTCATAATTGAAATCTGAGGGCACCATTGAACTTGCAGTGCCAGTATTCGATTAAGAAGACTTTCACTTCGACGACAGTGGGTCAAGATTAAAATATGGTTCTTGGGTATTTTAGTGGATGAATAAAATAAAAATAATGAGTGTGTCCTTATTTTAATTTTATGGTTAAGAAATATTCATCGAAGTTGGAGGTGGGACCACCAAACCTTATCCTCTCATGATAGGTTATGGTGGTGTGTCCCACCTGAACCAAACCTCCCGCTAGAGGTTATGATGTGGGGACCACATAGGGATAAACCCCTTATTGATGGAGGAGAGTAAAACCTCTCAACTCTTGATCATTAATGAGGGAGAGCCTCTGGACCTCCCCTTAAATTAATTGATGCCAACATCCCTAATTAATTTGTGCCAAAACTCATGAATAAATTAGGGGAGCAAAGTTATTAATTCACAAATTTGATTTCTGTGTCATCAACTATATAATAGACAAACACAATCTATTATTTTTATGCATGGAAATTCACATTTGGTGGAGCATTGGAAGAGATGATCTTGGGAGAAAAGTTCTTCCAACTAAGAATGCTCCACTGACGAAGAACGCTCCACCATCGAAGAACACCGACCTTCTTCGACTACCTCCCCCGGATCCTACCGACATGGGGCACCTTCACTCGACCTACCCTCAACATCATCGTCAGTGAGCTATCATAGCTCAGTATTGGGAGTGTGTCGCAGACGCAACGAACAATGAACTCCTTCGTCCTCTTCCTGCGACTTCAGCGTCGATGACCGAAAATCAAAGGTAGTGGGTTTATTTTTTTTAACATTCCTTTTCTTTTTCTCTTCTTCAGATACGAAAGGAATCATTGCATGGTTGTAAAACAATTTTTTTTCATCTTTCTTACTCATTGAAGAGCCATGTGTTACCACCCTAAACATGGAGGGTGTGAGACAAACCAACATGGCCCGACCCCTCCGTCGTTATTTTTTGTGTTGTGTCTCGGCATGGAGATGAAGCAGCATTGAAGGTGACAAAGGAAAAGGAAAATGTTGTGCATCTTGTGGCCTCTGCGAACCGCGCCATCCCCATGGCATACCAGTTCCCTGACTGAGATGGATTTGTGGGCCGAACGACCCCCATCTCCCCCCCTCCACGTGCCCTGGCCAAACCCCGCCGGCTGCACCGACCGTGCCGGCCAGAGCCACGCCAGCCCGGCCTCCCGGCCGCCCTTCGGTGCGCCTGGCGCCCTGCCCGGCCATGTGCCCGCCTGTTCCCGCCATGCCCAGCCACCTACCATCCGCCCGACCTCCCGAACCACCCCTCGGCCCCCCACATGGCACCCTGTCTGAATCGTCCCAGCCACACCATCAGGGTCGAGCCATGCTAGGTTGTGCCCACACGCCACTCCGGGTGAAACCAGCCCCGAGCCCGGGCCGAACCGCCCTCACAGCCCACTGGGCTGGGCCCAGCCGGTCGGACCAAACCTAACAAGGTAGCCCACCAAATGGGCCTGGCCAGACCCAACTGGTCTCATCGGGCCGACCCAGAATGGGTCGGCCCTGACTTGTTTGTGTCGAGATGGTCCGACCGGGTTGGACTGGACCCGAGCCCACTATTAACCCTTTATTTTATTTGGCCATATCATTGGCACTGGATGAACATTTTCTAAACTGTAAGTGGAATTGGTGTTCATGGAGAACGACAACCCCATAGAGTATACCCCAATTGAGTATGGCGTAAATTTGAGATATAGTCAGGTTGGCTCGTACACGAATCCAACCGGGGCCTCAGGACGAAATGTCTAATAACACACAGAATGGGAGTCCGATTGACGCGCCGTGTATTTCATTGAGACCTCTATGATGTGGTGGACCGTTGAGATACTTCTTCATGGGTCTTTGTGGTAGTTGTATCATTGAAAAATAGCTTGTGGAGCGGATGTTCCGGAGATGAGCGAGCATTTGTGCGAAAACGTAATAGCTAGCTGAGACATGACGAGTGCAGACCATTTGACTCAGAGTGACCTTACTGGCCCAGTGGGGAGTTCCTTGGTGATGTGGTAGACCCACAGTGGGGAGCACCTTGGTGACGTAGCAGCCCCACGGTACTCGACAGGAGGAGTACCTCATCATGCTATGAGGGGGGGGGGGGCGCCTCTGTGTGATGCGGCAGACCCACGGTGGGGAGCACCTCTGTCTGAAGTGGAGGACCCACGATTCTCGATCGGGGATATACCTCAGTAGTCCAAGGTTATTGGGAAGCACCTCTGGGTAACGTGGAAGGCCCATTGTACTTGATAGAGAAGGAGTTCTCCAGCAGCCGAGGGTTCAGATTGATACTATCCCAAGAATAAAAGTTGTTTGAGCTGATTCAGTAACTGTTTTTGTATTAACCTCATGATTGAGATATATTACTTGATAAATTAGTTACATGTATGGGAATATACCTAAGTTAGGTTATGTATTGATTTTATACTTGTTGTTTTAACTCTGTTGTATTTTGTGAGATATTGAGGGTCTCGAGGTCCCTAATGAGTATTGTTATACTCACCCCTGAACAAGCTATGCCCACAAAACGTTGTGTTGGTTGTAGAGAACGGTCAAGCTGACTGAGGCTGAGAGTACCACGACTGGAAAATACCGAGAGGTGGACCATATGACATGTTAGTACACAGAGGAGGCCGACATATGTGGAGTGCTGATGAGGCTATCTGTACCTACCCATCTGGTTGGATCTGTGGTGGACGATCTAGGAGCTGCTCTTTACTTTTCAGCTATTTATTCCTTTTCATTTTAATTTTATTTAGTTGTAATTTTTTTTTGGGATTGTATTCTGGACCCTCTACTTTCACCACTCTTTTTATACAGTTTTACTTCATGTTTTTCTTCTAGCTCATACACTATTGGGTGCGTTTTCAGGTTTTAATGGAAATGAATTCCCATTTTAGGGATTACACCTTTGGTGCTATTTTCCAGCCCCAGGTCTATGGAAGGGGGGTTTGGGTTAGTCATGGGTCTGGACTTGGGGTACGAGTCATGACAAATTGGTATCAAAGTACTTGGTTCTACCGCAGAACATAGGATTCTGATTTTTTTTTGTGAAGTAATAGTGTTAAGGGTACTGAGTGTGGTTCTCAGTTTAGGGAGTCCAGTGTTGGTGCAGCAGCCGACATATCCATACACCAGGACCCTGACTTATTATTTCTAACTCAGTGCACGAAATAACCGATTGCATGTGTGTTTTGAAAAGTTTTATTTATGTCAGCTCAACCAGGTCATCTCACCAGGTATAATCTATTGATGGTGTCACATCTATTTTTTTTGGGATTCCTCCACACCGACGACCAGCTAGAGCCCCGAGAGTTGTACGCGCGGATAGCCCACCGAGCGATGATGCCTAGGTACATGGCCATTTTCCAGTGGAGTCACCAGCGGTACCACTCCCTATTGGGCCATCAATGCCACCAGCCCCTGCAGCAAATGATGCACGCTGCTTGAGCGCGTTACACGAGTTGTAGCACCATAGGTCACCCAGGTTCAGGGGAGAGATGGAACCACAAGCAGGTGAGGATTGGCCGATGGATGTGGTGAGTGTTTTCAGGCTGGTAGGGACACCATCCGACTTCATCGTGATTCTTGCTACTGAAATTTAATAGATAGCAGTAGTCAGATGGTGGAGCCTAATGCTCCAGGTTCACGACGAGATGATGCTTCTCTAGGAAAAATTTGAGAACCTGTTTCGAGAAGACGTTATTCTAGATACTCTTCACGTGGTGCGCATATAGGAGCTACTTCATCTGTTGAAGGGCAACATGACATTGGAAAAGTACACAATGAGGTTCACCGACCTCTCGCGCTACTCCACAGATATGGTTTGGGACCCATTATTCATGTCCTGACCCTTCGAGTAGGGGCTTTGGAGAGAGATTTGGGATTCAATGATCTCCCTCAACATCTCGACGCATGATGGGGTGTTGTAGAGAGCCCTATTAGTGGAGAGTTTCCTTGTTGAGCAGTCCCAAGCAGCGAGACCCACCACTAGTCAACATACAACGAAGTCTTCTACAACTTGTAGAAGATAGATATCAATGAGGTCCAAGAGAACCAGACCCATGAGTGTACGACCACATGACTCAGGATCAGTTGTACGGGGCACCTAGGGTAGAGACACACCTTCCAAGAGACGGTAGTGTTATTCATGCGACAAGCATGGTCACCTGGCTCGTGACTGTCCGACCAGCCATTGGGATGAACAGGAGACAGTCGATGGACCACCCATGCAGAGGGAGAGATTTAATCGAGGCGGTCTGCATGGAGTAGGTAGACATTGTATAGTAGCTGGTCGTACAGCTGGAACTGGGTGACATTTCGAGGTGTTACCTCCACCACCATCAAGAGGTCCACTCCGATCATAGGGAGCAAGAGGACACGGTAAAGCTCAGCTCCATGCAGCTATGGCTTATGATCATAGTGCTCCAGAGATTATTTGAAGTAAGATCTCTATCTACTCTACCATATCTGTAGTTCATATGGACACAAGTGTCAGTCACTCTTTCATTTCCAATTCCCTCATTTGGAGCTCAGAGATTTTGATAGAGCAGTTGGCTCTATCCTTACAGCTAGAGACTCATACGGGATCAGACTAGATAATTACACACTGGTGCTGGTAGTGTGATCTTTCTCTAGGAGGTTAGATATTCGGTTGGAATCTCTTAGTAGCGGGGTTGAAGCCTTACGAAGTCATATTCAATACTCCCTGGTTATCTACAGTCCATGCTCAGATTTACTGTATTAGGCGCAAAGTGCGGTGTATCCGCATGGATGGGACCTTGTTTACCTTCACCAGCGAGAAGGGAGCAATTTCAGCACAAGATGAATATACACGGAGGAGGGTGCATCCAATCACTCATCAGTTGGCCTTCCTTACCCTCAGAGCAGTTGATGTGGAGAGTTTCATCTATCCTATAGTTGTGGACCAGTAATCGAATGTTTTCCTAGATGATGTTCCGGGTCTACCTCCTCACAGAGTAGTTGACTTTTAGATTGACTTGTACCCAGAGATGACATCGATATCTACACCAGCATATCATATGGCTTACATGGAGCTTCGTGAGCTACGTGTACGACTAGAGGAATTAAAGGACAAGGTATTCAACTGGCCCAGTTTTTCTCCATGGGCAGCCCCGATTCTATTCTCCATGATGGAATATTGATACTTGAGGCTTCGTGTCGACTACCGTCACCAGATCCAGGTGACCATGAAGAACAAGTACCAAATCTCGTGTATTGATGACCTATTTTACCAGATGAAGGAAGAATGGTGGTTCTCGAAGATAGACATTAGATCAGGCTATCACCAGCTCGGAGTTCGAGATGAAGATGTGTAGAATCCAGCCTTCAGATATCATTACTACCAGTACGAGTTGTTGGTTATGCCTTTCAGTGTAACCAACGGTCCACGAGTGTTCATGGGACTCATGAATATGAATTTCTAGCCAAACCATGGTCACTTTTTCATAGTCATCATCGACGAAATTCTAATCTACTCGACTACTGAGTAGAAGCATGCCTACCATTTTCAAGTAGGACTTGACACTCTCTGAGAGAACCAGTTTATGGTACGCTCTCAAAGTTCAATTTTTGGATCGGAGAGGTTCAATTTTTGGTCATTTCACCTTGGAAGATGGAGTTTCAGTGGATCCATTGAAGACTGAGGTGTTACACGTTTAGAAGCCACCCAAGAGAGTGACGGAGTTACGAAGTATCCTGGTTTTGGATGGTTATTATCAGAGGTTCATTCCAGTCTTCTCTAGAGTTGCAACACCACTATCAGCCTTGGCAAAGAAGGGTAACACTTTATATGGTCAGAGAGATTCTAGAAGTGCTTTTAGGAACTGAGGCAAAGGCTGACTAGTTCCGCCATCTTGAGGAATCAAGAGGATGGCATTGGGTACATAGTCTATTGCGATGCATGAGGGACCAAACTCAGGTGTGTCCTAATTTAGGAGTGTGCAGTTATCCCGTATGGTTGTCAGCAGCTGAGAAAACATGAGTAGAACTACACAACCCATGACCTGGAGTTAGAAGAAATGGTCTTCACCTTGAATATTTTGTGACACTATCTTCTTGTACAACGTATTACGGTGTACTCTGATCACAAGAGTCTCAGGTATATCTTCTTTGAGAAGGACCTAAACCTGAGACATCGGTGATGGATTGAGTTCTTACTAGACTATGACTTTGAGATAGTCTATACTGCTGGAATGGGGCACAATGTAGCAGATGCACTCAGTAAGAGATCTGGTATACAACTTCTAGGTGAAGGGACGGAGCTTCTGGATGCATTAAATATATCCTTTGTGGATAGAGATGGAGTATCTCTCCTTGAGTCCCTTACAGTCACTACCATACTTCTTCATCAAGTCAAGGAGGCACATCATGGGGACAAAAATTTCGAGACACGATGTGCTATATTTCCACAGGGTATAAACCTGATGGATTTTCTGAAGGTGAGGACCATGCCGCCCTCTTCAAATGATATACAATGGTACCAGTGTCAATTCAGGAGGATGTGATGAGAGAGTTCCACACATCCCCTCTAGCGGTTCTTCCAGGAGTCTCAAAGATGTACCAAGACCTTCTACGACTGCATTGGTGGCTACGTATGAAGAAAGAAGTTGCAGAGTCTGTCTCTTGATGCCTCACTTATCAGCAAGTGAAGGCGGAGCAAGAGGTACCAGCAGGCTTGGTTCACCCTATAGAGGTTCCAGAGTGGAAGTGGGATGGGATATCCATGGTGTTCGTGATGGGTGTTCCATGTACATCTAGATTTCATGACTCTATCTGGATGATCGTCGAATAAGTCACCATGTCGGCCCACTTCCTACCGATCCGAGAGCAGGGTTTAATAGAGAGCTTGAGATGCCTCTATGTGAAGGATATTGTGTGGCTACATGGAGTAACTTCTTCTATTGTCTCTGATCATGATGCACAGTTTAATTCATGGCTATGGAAGGGGTTGAAGGAGGATTTCAGGATGCAACATCATCTAAGAACTACCTTCCATCCTAAAACAGATGGTCAGACTAAGCAGACCATAAGGGCTATCAAGGACATTCTAAATTCATGTTTCCTCGACTTCGGTTGGAGCTGGGTGGATCACTTATCTTTAGTGGCTTTTCCAACAAAAACATCTACCGCTACACCTTAGGGATGGTGCATTTTGGTCGTTATACAGATGACCTTGCAGATCACCTTTGTACTGGACTGACCCTGAGGAGTCAGCACTAATGGGAACAGAGATGGTACGGGCTACCACAGAGAAGGTGTAGATCATTAATGAGTGCATGATGACTGCACAAAGCAGATAGAAGTCATATGCTGATAGAATACGTAGGCCTGTTAAATTTAAGGTTCACGACCAAGTATTATTATGGGTCTCATGTTGAGGAGGACTACGATGATTTGGTCGAGGGAGAAAGTTATCTCCAAGAATGATCAGACCTTTTCAAGTCCTCAGAAGAGTAGGCGAGGTGGATTAACACCTGTCTCTTCCACCATAGTTGCACCGAGTGTAGGACGTCTTCCACGTATCTCTGGTGAGGAGATACATGCACAACCCTTCCCACATCATCGACCAAGGAGAGCTAGATGTCGACGATGGGGATACTTTTACCGAGGATCCAGTAGAGATTGAGGATCAACCCATGTGGGTCCTACATTGATAGTCGATACCTATGGTGTGCTTTTTCGGGCAGCACGGGAACCTCTAAGAGAGCACATGGGAGTGGGAGGCTCATATGCATGCTCGGTACTCCCACATGTTCCCTTAGTTAGAGTTGTATCTTACAATGACGTAAATCTCTGAGGTGGGGAGTATGTAAACACTCATTAATTTTGTAGGAACTTTTTTAATAAATACATAGGAATTTTATGTGTCCGAAAAAAATTTCAGCGCATGATTTTGAGGATCGGTGTGCCCGGAATCAATTTATGATGTTTAGTTCGGGTAAGTTCAGTGATCGTATGAGAAAAATTTTATAACATTTGAACTGGTGCTCAGAGGTGAAATCTGAGGGCATCGTCGAACTCATTGTGCCGATATCCGTTTTAGAAGAAATTGTATTCGATGATAGTGGGTCGAGTTTAAATGATAGTTTTTTTGGGGGGGGGGGGGTTTGTGGTTTAATTAAATAAAAATAATGTGTGTGGCTTTATATATATTTTACGGATAAAATATCCTCATGGATGATGGAGGTGAGACCACCACACCGTAACATCCCATGAGAGGTTATGGTTGTGGGTCCCACCCAAACCTATACTCCAGCGAAAGGTTTTGACGTGGGGAACACAGAGGGATACATCTCTTTATTGATGGAGGAGATTAAAACCTCTCATCTCTACCTCACAAATGAGAGAGAGACTCATGACCTCTCCTTTAATTAATTGGTTCCAACATCCCTAATTAAATTGTTCCAACAATCATGAATTAATTAGGGGACTCAATTTATTAATTCACCAATTTGATTTCTGAGTTAGCAACAAAATAATAGAAAAAATCAATCTATTATTATTTTTCTTGGAATTTCTCATTTGATGGAGCTTGGGAAGAGAAGAGCATGGGAGAAAAGTTCTTCCAATGAAGAATCCTCCACCGATGAAGAACACCGACCTTCTTCGACTTCATCCCTCAGATCTTATGGACGTGGGGTGTCATCAACTGACCTACCCTCTGCATTTTCGTCAATGAGTCGATGCAGCTCGAGATTGGGAGTGTGTGGTGGAAGTGATGAATGATGAAATCCTTCATCTTTTTCCAGAGAGTTGTACATCGACGACCAACATTCAAATGTACGAGATTAATTTTGTGTAACATTCCTTTTCTTTTTAACTTCTTCGTATTTGAAAGGAATCATTGTGTGGTTGTAAAACTATTGTTGTTCATCATTATTTCTCTTTGATGAGCCATGTGTTATCACCCTAAACGCAGAGGGTGTGGGCCAAACCAACTGGGATTGACACCTCTGTCATTCTAGTTTGTGTTGTTTCTTGGCATGGCGACAATGCGACATTAAAGTTGACAAAGTCACTTGCAAAGGCTTCGCTTCCCGTGTCCTCCGCGAACCGCGTCAACCCCGAGGTGTTTCGGTGCCTGACTGAGCCGGCTCTATGGGTAGAACCACGATCTGCCTCCCGTGCGCCCGGCCGCACCACTGCCCGCCTCCCAAACGCCCCAGCCGCACCATTCCGGCATGCACCGACCTAAGCCATGTCGAACCATACCGGCCCAACCCACGCTGGCCTAACCTCCTAGCCGCCTGCCGGCTGGGCCACGCCCTACCCTCCCACCCACTGGCCGCCTCGTGCCCTGCCTCCCCGCCCTCCAGCTCACCTTCCGTCCAACCAGGCTGCCTCCAGGTTGGGCTGTTCCCTACCTGGCCGCCCTCCTACCCACCAGGCACCCTTCCCGGCCGCCTGCCGGCCCAGCCGCGCCCTTCCTGGCCGCCCGTTGGGCCGCCTCGCGCCCTGCTCGGTCACATTCATGCCTGGTCATGCCCTTCCCAGCCGCCTCCCAGTCGCCCAGTCTCTCGAACTAGCCAGCATTTCCCCTCACGGTGCCCTGTTCGAACCGGCCCGGCCATGCCCTCATGACACTCCAGGCCGAACTGACCCCGTGCCCGGGCCGACCCTCCCTCACGGCCTACTAGGCTGGGCTCAGCGGGCTGGGCTGAACCTTACAGGCTGGACCACACAATGGGTCGGGACAGACCCACTAGTTCTGACCTGGTCGACCCATACTGGTTCGGCCCATACTGGGTTGGGCCGAGTCGGTCCGACAAGGTCGGACCGAACCGTGGCCCACTACTGACCCTTCACATTCTTTCGACATATCTTTGGCACAGGATGACCTTTTGAAAAATCGTTAGAGGCATTGGTTTTCATGGATTGAGATGGTCCCATTGAGTATACCCCACTAATGTTCGGGGTAATTTTGAGATACGTTTAGTTTCGATCGTACATGAATCCAACCGGGCCCCCATGACTAAAAGACTAATAACTCACAGACTGGGAATCCGATGGATGCATTATCTGTTGCTTTGAGACCTCTATGACATGATAGACTATTGAGATACATCTTCGTGGGACTTCGTGGAAGTTAGAGCATCGAACAATATCTTGTGGAGCGGATCTTACGGAGACAAGAGAGCATTTCTGCGGGAACCATGTAGCTAGATGAGACGTGGCAACTACTAATCATTTGACATGGAGTGACTCTAGTAGCCCAGTGGGGAGAGCCTTGGTGTCGCAACAGACCCACAATGGGGAGCACCTTTGTGACGTAGAAGACCCATGATACTCTAAAGGAGGAGTTCCTTAGTAAGCTATGAGGGGTAGAACCTCTGTGTGATGCGGAAGCCCCACCGTACTCGACAGGAGAAGTACCTCAGCAATCCAAGGTTATTGGAAACTGCCTCTATGTGATGTGGTATGCCCACTGTACTCGATAGAGGAAGAGTTCTCAAGAAACTGAGGCTTCAGACTGATACTATACCTAGAATAAAATCTTGGTTGAACTGTGTCAATAATTTTTTTAATATTATCCTCATGATTGTGATGGAGTACTTGATAACTTAGGTATATGTTTGTGCTTATACCTAAGTGGGGTTATATGTTGATTTTATACTTTTTCGTTTATCCTTATAGGATTTTGTGAGATCTTGAGTGTCTTGGGGTCTCTAATGAGTATCGTTATACTCACCCCTGCATGGGCTATGCCCGCACCTTGTTGTGTGGGTTTTGTATGATGGACAGCTCTGACTGAGGCTGAGAGTACCAGGACTGGAAGATACCCGGAGGTGGACCATACGATGTGTTGGTATGTGGAGGAGACCGACCGATGTGGAGTGATGAGGAGGATATCTGTACAAACCTTTAAGGTAGGATCTGTGGTGGAAGATCCATGAGCTTCTCTTCACCTTTCAGCTATTTTGTCATTTTCAGTTGTACATGTTTTCAATTGAAATTATATTTTTCTGTTGGGCTTGTATTTTGACCCTCTACTTTAATCACTCTTTGTATATAGTTTTACGTCGTGTTTATCATACATCACATACATTATTGTGTTAATTTTAATTTTTTAAAGGCAATAACATCCCTATTTAGAGATTATGCCTTTGTTGCTAGTCCCTAGCCCCTAGCCTATGGAAGGCAGGCTTGGGGTAGTCACGACATAGGCCCTAGGTGGAGGGTTGGGACACGTCTAAGGACGTGTTAGTGAGGTCACGAAAAGATGGGAGGCCACCGGATGTTGTGTCCAATGAGAAGGACGTTCTCTAGGAGGAAGGATTGCGGTCAGATGTTCGAGGAGGGGGGACCGGCATCAAATGACTGAAGGAAGGGGGTACATCCGTGTCGTGGGCAAAGGGAGGGGGGATGGGGAATGCAATGCGAAAAAATGGGGGGGGATAGTTTAGGGTTTTAATTTTTGTGTTATTTAATTAATTCTATATAAATATTAATTCAATTGATATATTTTAAACAAAATAAAACTCAAAAATGGAAAAAAATTAATGTAAACCAAAAAATAAATAAAATAACATTCTCTGACGGGTCGGGGTGTGACATGGTCTCATCAATAGACAACCCACTGAATTAATAATACACCTAGTAAAAAAGTTTCAACAAGAAGTATAATGAGAACATCAAATTATTTTTTTCACAACTATTTTCTTCTTCTAAACAATCCAAATATATTTTATCTGTATTAACAGAATAAAATATCAGTAATTTTTTTAAGGAATAAATAAGTACATCTACCGATGTATTTTGTATATGGGGTTTTCATTAGTACATTTTCATAAGATATGAGGAATCACATTCTAAAACACCATCATTTTAATTTGTCTTGCTAATCTAGATACAAACATGATTCCCATATTTAATTTTAATACTAAAATGAAAACTTAATATTTTTTCAATATTATCATTATTCCCTAGAGAGTATTATTACATATCAAACATAGTACACTTTAAGAATTCTGGTTGAGGATAAAAATAAGGGTGATCTCAAATGATCTGTAAGGGTTATATGTAGTATAATCTATCTTGAATCCATAAGAATAATTAATACTAGAAAATTAAATAACATAACAAACAATTCATTTAAACAACATGGAAATAAAATAATCAATTTGGAAAGGTAAATAACAGAACATGCATTCTATTTAAATAAATAGATAAAGAATAAATATTATGACAACTTAAATAACTAATCACATAGTCTAAATAAAAAACTGGATATGGAATAATCAATTTGGCATGCTAAATAACTAAAAACACATGTCATTTAATTAATAAAATATAATGAAATGAATCGTGAGATAATACCATAATGAAAATATCATTGATAGTGTAGATAGAATTCCCAAAAATGGAAATTGAAAATTAATCGATTTCTTAATCTCTGGATTTATGATACATGTATTGTGAAGTCCATTAACAAAGTCGATTAAAACTACTGGGTAAAAAATCATATTGTTTGCACAACTAATTTAATGAATGATTACTAATTTTCCTCATGTGACTACTAATGTATCGATGGGATATTTATAAGTGGTTCAAACGGATTTTTTAAAAGGATATATAATTCATCGTACATCAAGTAATTTATTTAATTCATAATTTTTTTTTTCATATCACTAAATTCTCATATTGAGTAATTAATTACGAATATTAAATATTTCCATATATAAATTAATAACATAAAATATAAAAAATGGTGTATATATTATAGATGTTTTAATAAATAACTTATAAATTATAAATAATATGGATATTTATGGGAAATTTATTTTATAATGGTTAATGGAATGTGAACATTTTATTTGAATGGTATTTACTAAAAAATAAATCCAGGTTTTGAATTTCGTTAAATTACTTAGTTAAAATTATCATAAACTATCCCGAGGAATAACATGGTAGATATCAATACATTATATTCCATTATGGTTAGAATAATTTTTTTTTCTATAAAGATTATAAATACCATAAAATATCATTGAAAATAATTTTAAGGAAACAAACGTTTTTTTGTGAAAATGACTTTCAAAAAATAAAAAAAAAAATTGGAAATTTTTTTTCTTTGAAGTTAATTATAAAAAATATTTATTTACAAAATTTTATGAAAGATTTTTTTATAGAAATAAATTATTAATCAACCAAATAATCTATAATTGAGGGTTTTTTGGAAAGTAATTTTTTATATGATATACATGTTAAAATGAAAAAAATTCAATTTTCATTATAAAAAATCTTACAAAAGTTCCTTGTTTATGAAATAGAAAGAAAATTAATTTGAAATCATTTTGAAAAAAAAAATTCATGAAATATAATTTATTCAATACTTTTTAATATGACAAGAACCTTTTAAAAAAATTTATAGATTACTTGGTTTTGGAGGAACATTGATATCTAACCGATGAGAGCAATGAAGTTATAATTTAATAAAAATATATTATCGCTTATTATAAAAACCAATGAGTTATATTTTTTATTATTACATTACTATTTCATAAATAAATGGAGGTAAATAACATTAAATTGATTTATTTATAAAATAATTAAATTATTTCCTTAAACTAAACATTAATAAAAAATTACCTTACTGAGAATGAGATTGTTATGTAAACCACTAAAATGATCATAACAATGATGTAGTAGTTAATAAATGAATTGATTATGTGTATAAAATATAAATAAACATAAAACTAGTGTAAATTAATAAATATATAGTTAGTATTCATTCTATAAATAATCAATGATGACAAATAAGTAATATAACCCAACAAAAATAAATTTTGTTACAAAATTATTTTCAACTTGGAAGCATTTATGTAAAATCCAGTGTATTGAAATATTTAAAAATGATATGAAAAATAACAAAAATTATAAATTCATTATTAAATTAAATATCAAATTGTAATTACATTCACCCTATAAAATAAATTCTGTGAATGACATAGAAAATTTTTCCAATGAATAATAATTGAGATGAATTCCATTACATCAAACATCCTTTTAGTTGATTGTGATTTTACCTTATGTATAGTTGTTTTGAACATGTTATTAAGATATTAATGAACCATATTAATATTTAAAATATCATAAATGATCCTTTTGTATCATATTATTTACCATTCATATATAATCAATCACTATTTTGATTATGTTGGGTCTTAATTGAAATGTTCTTAATGCCTATTATTTCCGGAAATATCCAACTAATGAACATATAACAAAAATATATCATCTCCATAATAATATTAATGTCATAATTATCATATTATTATAACCATTATACCTTAAAACCAATTATGAAATATGGTTATGAAAAATGTACTATGTTACAATCATGGAGATGAAATATTGTACGTACACACGAGTACAATTTATTATTTTTGAATGTTCATAATGGAACGAAAATAATTATTATTTTAAATTTATAGAACAATAATAATATCATAAATTCCATTTTAATTATATATATATATATATATATATATATTCCATGTTATGTGATTATTAAATGAGAGTCACATCATTTCGTGAAGGCGGTAGTCCACATTTACATGAACGATGTTATCAGCATTCATTCAACAAAAATATATCAACGAAAAAATATATCTATTTATATATTATAATTTGATAAGGATAAAATTTTCATTAATATCATAATTATATAATTTATTTTTTATATAATCATTATCTTTATGATTAACATTTTATCTAAAAAGTGTTAGTGAAAGAAAAATCACATCACATAGAGAGGTGGCAGTCCGTCATACACACAATGGACATTATCATATCTCCAAAAGAATGGAAAGATAAAATGTTATATGTTATTTAATTAATCCAAAATAATAATATTGTTATAAATATCACATATAACCCTTATATTCATAATCACATCCATCAATGAGAGGTTTTAATGGAAAAATTGAAGTCTATTTGTTCGTGACTAGGTAGTCATTTCTATTCACAAATGATGATTTAATAAATAATTTTGTTAAGATGTGATGGTTTTAGGTCATTAAGATTATAAAAAAAGATCTGTATATAGTATTGATATTGTTTTTATTATATAAAAAAATTTAATAATTATTTTATGTGGTGGATGAAAAAATAAAATAAATATGATCATTTAAGAAACGTTCCTCTTCTTTTGAAATCTACTTTGGGATTTCTTTAAATACTTCATAGGTGGTATTTTTTACCAAAATAATTATCTTAAGATGAGATTATAAAAATTTTTTAATTAATTTATTCATTTATATTCTTTTTTTATGTTTTGAAGAATAGAGGACATTGGGTGGGATTTTATACATGTGTTGAGTGGAGAACTTTTTGTATTTTGAAATAATTCAATAATAACCATGTTTTAATCATTATAAAAGCCTCCAAAATAGAAAATAAAAAAAACATTGATGCTATAGTGTCTACTTTTTTTTACAAAATATGGGTTTTGAATATGATTTTAAATTATTTTTAACACCTATATTCATTTTTAAGATCCCTTAAATCTATTTTTAAATTAATCCCGATAATTATTTTTTATTTTTTCTAGATTCATTTAGGTGAAAATATATTTTTATAATAAAATGATGTTCAATGGTTTGTAATGATTTTATATCAAAATTTTATATGAGGAAGAATAACATGACATAAATATGATTAATTATTTTATAATTTTAACAAATTTAATTCTAAAAACAATTACAAATATAATTTTACTCTTTATATAATTTAAATGAACTGGATGTTTTTAGTTAAAATTAATATTATTCACTATTCATTAAAAAATGAAATATTTCTGAAAAATCTATATATATAATCCTATGATAATTTTTATATTTTTATTACAAACATAATGTAAATTTTATAAAATAAATTTTCTATATGTGTTAATAATAAATTTTTAATAATGTATGGAAAGCTCCACTAATCTATAATTTTGAAAAAATTATGTTTTTTATTGAACATTTCTTTTTTTAAATTGTTATTATTTTATTTATAATTAATATATAACCATATTTTCAATATTATAATTATTAATATTCATTCAATCCAATTTAATCTCATGGGTATAACTATTATATTAAATAATAATATTTCACTTTTTCTTTATACTCGGTGTTGTGTGTAACACATTCTATACATGGTATTTCATGAACTAAATGATTAACGTCGTGCTGTGTGTAAGGACATTGAAACTAAATTTTTCATTTCAATAACTATATTTATGAGATTTAATTTATTAAGATAAGTAAATATATTGTAAAGTCTCATAGTGATATATTTTTTTAAGCTTGGTGTTTTTTGATGCGTAATCTATTAAGTACAATGTTATTATTTTATAATTTCATGGTGTTACCAAAATGTTACTATGTTAAAGTAATACCAATTGTATACCTTATTATATTATATTATATAAATAAAAACTATAATATTTAATGGTTGACTCATCACCATAATGGATGATGTATTTCATATTATATCTCTTCCTAACATGGATGGTTTAATAAATGGGTCTAATGAATAAATAATGTATTTATTAAATGATTATGTTTATTGTAAGATATATTGGAAATTTTATTTATAATATTAAAAATAAGTGATCATTGATACACTACC
Source organism: Viscum album (assembly GCA_963277665.1). Lineage (NCBI taxonomy): Eukaryota > Viridiplantae > Streptophyta > Magnoliopsida > Santalales > Viscaceae > Viscum > Viscum album. The sequence goes on along the minus strand of OY728152.1, from coordinate 347,679,308 downwards.
AGCCCAAAAATCAGCATTTAGTAAAAATATTTATTATTTTAATAAATTTTAGATAATCTATTTAATTTTAAAACTCGTGTATAAATAGAATGATAAAAACAATATAAATAAATAATTATAGTGATCATTAGGAAACATTATAAATAATTTTATCATATCCAGTATAAAGTAGACGTTTTGGAATAATTGAGAGAAGAACCCCTAGTGAGTGATTAGATCACAAAAACTACCCTAAATGAATGAAATGTGGAATAAAATGAATTTTTTAAAATTATATATTAATTAAATATATATTTATGAAATTATTTAATAATCCTAATTTTGTTATTCCTATTATTTGACGCATGCAAAAAACTTGTTGGAACTTGAATAAAGGGTTCATTATCTCAATTTTCATTTATTGGGTTATGATTTATGTATTGTATTGTGTTTACTTTTGATAATGTGTTATCAATACCTCAATTTTCTCTCTTATTAATCATATATTTTATTAGTTTGGAAATTGACAAACGTCTCTGACCACTCCTTAATATTCTCCAAATTCATTTATTAAAAAATCCATAAGGGCTTCAATTAACATAATTTACATTCATTAAGTTATATATATTATTTTTAAACTTCATCATTATATGTTTGGTTTCATTACCCTATCATTTATATATATATTTTTATATATTTACATTTGAGGTATTAAAATTTCTTTCTCCTAAACCCATTTCGAATGGATTATTACGTCCAAAATTACGATGTATGTTAGGGGATTCCCATGTCAACATTCTATATTCAAAACATGTTTTATAATATGATAAAGTTTATTTAAATTGAATAAATATATAATTTTTGATATATTATATTTTTATTGTCTTATTATTATTGGTATTTGATGTCCCATTTTAGGTTCTCTATTTCATGGTCCTTTCATTAAAATGATATATAATCTGTAAGGTTTACATTTCATACCTCAATTTGATTGTGATATTATTTATTTATAGGTTCATAATTGATGTAAATATATGTTCCTTTCTTTTAACTACCAATTATTTCATTTGTTAATGATAATTTATTAGTATTACATGCCTTTTTATCATTTCATTTACCTTTGGAAATGAATTCATCCTAAATGTGTCCTAAAATTGAATCTAACCATTTATTTTTTTCAACAGGAAATCATTATCCTATATGTAAATATTATTTATAATGTTTCAATATTGTTAATATCAATACATAAATGATATTGTAACTAAATTTTAAATTTTTTTAATTAATTTTAAAAAAATTAGAAGTAATCTTATCAACATTTTCTACAAAGGTTATTTTTTTACATTATTTACATAAGTATAAAATTAATTTTATATAATGTTTTTTTCATGAATATATTTTACCAAATTCATAAATTTTTTTAATTATCCTGATTCCTTTTCATTTTTTCTTGTTTTTACAATTAATCTCAATTTTCAGTTTTTGTAGTTTTTTCATTTTAGTAATAAATATAAAATTATTATATGAATATATTTATGAATTTCATTCCACTTATATATACTTGTATCTTTCAATAAAAATTATTCTCTTTAACAACATTTAAAATACAATAATAAATATTTTTAATTATTTTATAATTATGTAATCAAATTTTCAATTTTCATCTCACTAAAATGAATTTTATAAGTGATATTTGTGTTTGATTTTATATTATCATATTATAAATAAATTTTCAAAAATCATTTTTGAACATCACTAACATTTTACTCTTATACTCTAGAAGATCTATCATGTTTCGAGTTATATTTCTTGTACTAAACTCTAAATTTTAGTATAAATGTATACCTCTTTACATATATGTTAATTATTGTGCATTTTCTCTAATACTGTTGATCTTTATCATTAAATTATTTCTCTCCTTCATTTTTATCTTCTCTAATACCATGGATATATTTTTTATCATTTGAAAATTTTCAATATTTCATTTTATAATAATAAATTAACAATATACCAATTAATATATATACTGTTATATTGAAGGGTACATAAAAATATATTTATTCCATTTATTTAATTTGGGAATACTAACTATATGTATACTTTTTTTAATAATAATGTTGTGTTGTTTACTAAGGTATTTTGACATAGTAATGTATTGTTTATTTAGTTATTTATTATTATTATTTAATTGGATATATTTATTGAGAGGTGATACAACAATTATATATCCCATGATGAATTGGTAGTTTTCCTGATACAAACTAGTGTGGTTACATAGAAGAATAATTTTCATTTTTTTATATAGTATTAGAACATGGGAAAAAAATTATCAATAACATGTCCAAAATTATGAATGTTTACATAGTTTAAGAAGATATTATTTTAACTATAATTATTTATATTTCTATGTTATCCTGTAATATATACCACAATAATTTTATTATTATTAAATAATATATTATAATACTCACTCCTCAAATATTAATCCTTTCGATTTTATTCATTAAAATATTTCGTTGAATGTTACCACAAAAGGAGCATATGAGATCAACCTTATTATGATTCAATTTACCTATGAATTAATAAGTTTTATTACATATGAAATTTATAGAATGATATATTTTTTACAAAACTTTTTGGGATATTTTTAAAATTTACTGTAAAATAATTATTTCATGGATTAGTGGGGAAAATTTCCATTTAATAGGAAATTTTGGAATTGGTTGATTTAATTGTATTACCAAATTCTATATAAATTTAATCCTAAAATAACATTGGAATATTATTAGATCAATAATTTTTATGATATTTGTTTAGGGAGGTTAACATTTGGGTTTCTTCAGTTTATGTAAATTAATGATTATATTAAAATGTATTATTAAAGCTAGATATATAACATCATCTCTATAATATATCCAGAACTCTAGATAATTCTCATTTGAGATCAATTTTTTCAAAAATAAAACAAGACAAAATTCGTCCTAAAATATTAAAACACATTTTTAAATAAAAATGAACATAATATGATTTTCAATTTATTAATTCGTTGTAGAAAATGGACTATGAAACAAATAATACTCATTATGTGTAGTAAAACACATCAACGTATCATTAAAAATCCCACTCAAACTAAAAGTCATTTACAACACTAAAATAAACTCATCTTTCTAGAAACTCTTCCAAAAAGAAGTTATTTCCATTCTATAACATTATTACAAAATTATTCTTCCCCTATTTAAATTTTAATAATAATATACAATTAATAACACTTATAAATTAATCACAATACTTAATCTTCATTAATAATATTTTTTATAGTTTCAAAATAAAATAAATCATTCATTAATTAATTTTGGTTTATATTGAACTCCATTATCATCTTAACAAATATGGACACACATTATCAGGATAAAAATAATAGTTAAACTATATATCATGAATATTAATATTTTATCAAATTCCATTATATCCCATTTTTTCATTTGATCGTGGTGAAATACAAATCATACATTCGAAGTTTCATCATGTAATTCACTAATATGAAATTTTTATGCATTAAAATCATTTCATGAATTGTTTGAAATACGTTTTATCTATATGAGTACTAAATTTTTTAACGTAATTATAATTACCAAAGTTCTAATGATTTATCAAAATCCCAAACCTTTTGACCTTGAATTTCACGTAATAAACACATGTTTTTATTTACTCAATGACCTATTTAATTATAAATCTAATATTTAATAATCAGTAAAAAATATATATTTCCCATTAAAAATGAATTTTGAACATATGGAAAATAAATTATATTTATCTTCATTAAACTCAAAATAACCATATTGATTACACACTTTATTATCACAAAATTTTACATAGTTTACATTGTTTTTTCCTCATTTTCAAAACACTTGAATTAAATCATAACATATTTAAGGCAACCCATATGATAGGAATTTATCACACATTACCCCATTTAATATTTAAAAATTGTCAATCAATTAAATCCTCCACATTTTTTAAATCACAAAATTCCATTTCCATGAGTCTTCAATTATATTTCCCTAATATTCATACACAATAAACACATATACATTCCACTTTAAAATTTCACCACAAGATGCTCAGTAAAATCATTATTTAGCATGTGTATGAATTTCCTCAGCTTGAAAAATTCAATTAATTTATAAAATAATTTTTTTTCCAATTCAACAAAATAATCAATAATCTAAATCAAAATTCATAATATTATCAATCTAATCTTTTAAACTAAAATTAATAAAATTATATTATTACTAACCAATTCTAAAACACAGAGAATTGATCACTAATTAATGAATTATATAACTAGAATATATTTGTAAATTAATTCACAACTCATACAGAATCAAATATAGACTAAAATATAATTCATATGATTATCTGCTAATATTTTTCATAAATAACCCATGACAATCTGTTGAAAAAGTGAGTATCTTGTCCCAAAATATTTTAGTAAAATAAATGAATAAAATCCCATACTGACTAAAAAACCAATATATAAACTAATGATTTTATAAATGGGAATAAATTCATGGGTTTCATATCGTGTATAAAATCTTATTCCGTAACCTAAAAACTTCCCAAACAAAAAATATATAGAGAAGAATTCCTTTTTCATTTTTGTAACATCATTGGGAGGTGTGACCATGACACTGAGGCTAAATTCCACATTCTATAATGTTCACACACCAATAAATAATGATATATTATAAATACTGAAGGTATATGGATATCACATAGTGGAAAATAAACCTTGTAATGGTCACTTTCCTCAAACAAACCAATACTATACATTCCTATAAAAAATAACATTGGCAGCATTCAATACTAAATCAATAATTAAATATCAATATTCAAACCTACACATGTGTATCTTATAACCAAATAACACCTGAATGAACAAAATCATCATTTAATGTAAAAATCATTAAACTGAAATGATAAAAGATAAAAGTATAGAAAATACCTCCCAGAAAACTAAAAAGACAAAAAATTATAAACTCAAATATGCCCCCAAAAACACCAACTCTCAACTACAAATTCCTCTGTCCTTTTACGGGAAATTTCGTGTATGTATCACGTATACACATGATATGTGTATGTTTGATATTTTGGAATATAATCCATCATAAAAATATCTGAAAACCTTTTCATATCTAGGAGTAATTATGTGAATATATATAAACAATTTAAATTCAATATCATTTACCTAATATAAATTTTTAGTAATACAATAATGTTGGAGGTGATACCATGTCACCTATACAATTTATCCTACCTATAATAATGTCAATACCTATAGAGAAACAACCCAACCCATATCACAATGTAAACCCATCCTCACCCAAGACTAAATATGCATGTGGGACATTCACATTTGGTTTATCATAGACCATAGAATTTCTTGAATCCTTCCCCTAATGTCTCACTTTTTTATATTATGGAACAAAATATACAATCCCACCATTGGATGCCTATAAGTACCATTAACATGTATTAAACATAAAAATTTGTTAGTGATAAATATCTCAAACAACATTTTATATAAATCACAATATAACATGTCTGGCTTATTATAATGTTCAATAACTTCATAACCCCCTTCAAAAATTAGAATGATTCTAGTTTCACTTTTTTGGTAAATTGAATATTTCTATATAAATTTCATGACACCCTCCCAAAATTTCGTACCCCTGTTATTCCTAAAATGGGAGAAGAGAGATAATGACACCAGAATCCTTCCACTAGTTATCCTCAGGTTGATAAAAAGCACCGAATGTATAGTAAATACACATATTAGAGAAATTAAACTCTAATAGAACACATGTGAAATAGATAAATGTTATATAAACTTATTACTAGACTAAAATATAAATGAATAAAATGTGAACATATCTAATGACATGAACAAACTACTACAAATGAATGAAAAAATAAAATTACAAAAAGACATTTAACGATGAAGAATACCATGAAGCCCAAAGAGATCCTGATAAAACCCAAGCTAGTAGTATATATAATGATATCTAACCTACAACAATGAACCAAAAAATTGTTTATATATACATAAGGAATGTGTAATTGTGTACATTGTAGGTTCTTATAAAGACCCACTCATGCAAAAGGTAACTAAATAATGCTAAAACATAGTGAACAAAAATTGTAAAGAATTCATCACATAAAAATGTATACTATATTCCTAGACACCCCATGGTAAATGAAACCAATAATCTAATACAATAGAATATGATATAATAAATAATATCAAGGTTACCCGGATACAGTTTTCCTACTAGTTTTCTGCTCTTCACCCACGTCGAACATCCTGAGAAACTCTCACCAATATGTTGGCATATAGACACCTAGGCAAAGAACTAAAACAAGAATCTCTTGCAACACAACACCACATAAATATATCAAAAATAAACTATGTAGCTTCCTGGAGCCTCCATAGCTTGTATAACATGGCTCACACATTGTACATTATACATCAAGCCACCACAACCCATACACAGATTTAAGATACATAATAAATCACACTCTATTCATGTTATACCTATAGTAGTCCATAAAAAACTATTTTCAGAATACAGGTGTGTGAAATTAATCCAAGACATTACTTCCAAATACAACCATATATGCAGAAAATTACTACCATTCATACTAGTACAAGTAACTACAATGATAAGAGAGCGGGACCAAAAGAGGCACTCATCTGTCCATCTTCCAATCTTGATATTATAGAAAATATACCCAGGTCTTAGAAACCCTTGCGTGTAGTATCTATAATTTATGGGGTGGAGTAGTTTATAAAAACACAAAATTTACATGATATAATATTGTTTATAACCATATAATGGGAATATAAAATTCTCATAATCCATTGTAGCTAACATCTCTCAGACTCAAAACTACTTCTACTAAGACAAAATATCATATAAATAGAGAACCAATTAAAAGTAAACATTAAATTAAATTATTCTTATAATAATATTAACATTAATATAAATAATTAATTAAACATTAATTAACAATTATCATTTTCGACATTACATTTCATTATTATAACAAAAAATATCCATCCCACTAGGTATAAGAAAACTGATTCCACAACTCCTCAGAATTATAACATCATCATTGCACCCCATCAATCTCTGACATGATGGGTTAGACATTTATTCTTTAATTATCATTATTAAAATATATATAACCTGATTATTTAGGAAAACATCCTATGATACCGAAAGAGGATAGAAACCAAGGAAATCAATCTACATCAAGAAGTTGGGAAAAGAAATAAACAAAACAATCAACATGGTTGTAATCCAATTAAAATATTCAAAAAATAATCTATTTTGTATATCAATTTATAAACATATCATAGACTAGTAATGTCATATCTAGTGTCCTCCTTGAAACGTATATGCGTATACAGAACCGTCTCCCCACTCCAGAAATAAATTTCTTATTAGAACTCATATTTAAAAAGTAACTTAATCTATAATTTTAGTCAAGAACATATATTATTATACATTCATTATCTTTTCGATGTTATATTTTTTGGTAATTTTGATATCTTACATATAGGACATACCACATTAATAAAAATTGGATAATACTAAAAATAGTATCCATTTTTTTCAATGTATAAATCATTAAAACATGAGACCTGATTTTTTTGAAAACACGCTATATCAAACATCACAACTCCCTTATTTATCTTACCCATCCTTATATCCTATGAATTGTTTTTTAAAAATACTATATGATTATGAAACATAGTACGTGAAATGAATAAAGTAATCAATAGTCTAGTGATAACAAAAAAACCAATAAAACCCATAATCCTAAAAACTCATATGCATAGAAACGACATGTAGAGTTTTTTGGTCATTTATAACATATCACACCTAATTTCACCCATAAAAAAATTACCTTTTGGTCAACTTCTATTTTTGGAGTACGGAAAGCATAAGAGAGCTATAATGGGGCTCAACCGTCATATCATTAGCTATAATGGGAACAACCCAACATATCTAAAGCTATAATTGGGATGAACTATCATATCATGATCTATAATGGTAATTACCAATCATAAATATCATCCACAGAACCAATAATGAATAAGACCCTCTATAACTCCGTTACACCCTTTAGAAAAACAGATTTTCTTTTCAAAAATCCCTTTTTCGTCAAAATCACTCTTAGAACACAAACATTGCAGACACAAAATAAAGAAAACATTGTTATTATGAAATAACCATAAAAAATACAATGGAATATTTATTGTATTAAAACATCATGTTATTATAATAGAACACTGATGAAAAATAATAAGAAATGATCTAATTGGATTTCATAAATGATACAACTAATAGGATTTTAATGGGAACATCCTCTACAAATATCATAACATTTAAGGGAGAATTAAATAAATGAATAGAATGTGTATATATTATATATATAATCATAATACCACAAAATATTATCAAATTACATTTCACAAATCCCTTTATAATAATAAATCCATTGAAGTTAATGGTTATCCAAAAGAATGAAATTTGGGTTTAGAAATCACTTATGAAATTTTTGAATGATAATGGGTGTACATTGGAGGGATTAATGACATATCAATGGAAAATAACATCATTAATATATCATAAGTTCATTCTAGGGATGGTTCCCAAACATAGACCATATTTAGGAATTAAAAATTAAATATCATAACATCAGGGCGATTTTATAATAAAAGTGAGAAAGAGAGGATCCCTTACCTCAGGTTCGACTTCCATTGAATGTTTTCAAAACATCTATATTAATGAAAGAATATTTTTATGAATATTTTTCAGAAACATATTTATGCTTATTACACCATTCATGACCTTTATATAACATTATCCCACCCATTCATTAATAATATTTTTTTAATTCTATTAATTCTCTGTTAGTTCTTCACATGCTTTCCAGGATTGGTTCATGAAGGATATTCTTATCCAAATGATGTGAAACTACAAAATTATAATGGAATGGTTTTTTAAAATTTATAGAAAAATAAATTATACAATTTATCATTTTGAATTCATAAATTTGGAAGACTCATATGTTCAAACATTATTGATAATTTTTAAGGTCATTTTAGCCATTCTTCTATCATAATATACTCATTTGGTTTTATAAGATAATAAAAAGTGTAAAAAATAAATTCCAATACCTTAAATATGATAAAATAAATATATTATAATCTGGTTCAACCATAAAAATTGTTTCATGACTAGTAATTAAGGATGTATAAGAAATTAAAAACACATTAACCACGATGCCGTTAAATCAGCACATCACGGACGATGTTTTAATTTCTTGAATACATGGGAGAGTAGAAGAATTTTATTGTTAAATAATCCATTATCATGATGAAATACATAACACATAAGATACTATATCATTAATTACTCTTAGGTATGGTGAGTGGGGAAAGAAAAAGAATATTAATGAAAATGAAATGAAAAAGAAGGACATCAAAAGAGGATGTTTACCTCTTAATCTCATCTCCTTGAGATCCTTCATAAGGAATTATTTATTCTCATTTGGTGTGTCCAAATGGTCTTGGACGTGGAGAATGGGTTTGAGAGGAATATTAGGCCGAAATTAGGTATGTCTTAAGGCTTGATAGGTGTGGGAGGAAGAGGATGATTTGTTGATTTTATCGGGGAGAAGTGGAGGATTTTTAAATTATCTTAATCATTATTTTATTATTTTTTCACAAGATAATAAATAGTAAGGATTACAAGTTGAAAAATAATAATATGTGCATGTTAGTTCAGGGTAAGTGTTCTTACCTTAGAAAAACATCATCCATGACTCCCAAAATCATTTTTTTAACATAATATTTAAATTTTCATAATTCACTATTAAACAAAAAATCATGCCATTGTGAAAATTACAAAAAAAAACTCGCCATCCATTTATCAACGTAAAGAATCAAAAAATGAAAAACATTTTTAAAAAATAATGTTCCATATGTGATTAATTTAATTTTTAAATAAAATTATATTATATTCCAAATCATATAATTAAAATCATATATTTACTTTTTGTATGATATGGGTATATGATAACATCAATTGAATCTTATATGTATACTATCATAGGTGGGTTAAAATTTAATAAGAGTATGTTACTATTAATAAGGGGGGTTTACTATTCATAAGGGTATGTTACTATTCACTAAAAATAAATTTGGTCTTATCAGACTCAAATAAAATTTCAGATTGCAACCGTGTATGACCGGTTTTTGAAATTAAAAACACTGAATTGGTAAAATCTAATTTAGTGCTAATTATAACTGAATAATTAAAAAAATGTTAAATGAATTTGAATTTAATTTTAATACCTTGTATTGTTATATTATCCCCACCTACTAGAAATTTATTCCTCATACTTTTATTTATTTATTTATTAATAAAGAGAGGGTACCTTTCCCTCTTATAATTTTTCATATTCCTTTGTTGCTTCATCTACCATGTGGTTTCTCAGAAAACCCATTACCTGGTCTGATACATTATTCTCAATACATACTCTCTATGATTAATAATTGGATCTACTCTCTCTTCATGAGTAAGGTTATCTTCTATCTGAACTACTTCATGGATCAAAACATGAGATGAATTAGGCACATACTTTCTCAACATAGAAATATGAAAACATTTTGTACTTGAGAAAAAATCAGAGGTAAGGAAATTGCATATACAATAAGTATGTCAATATCAAATATTTAAAAATGATTGATGTATTGAGGATTAATATTTCCTATCTTACCAAAAGACATAAAACCTTACAATAGAGATATTTTAGTGAAAACATTGTCACCTACCTCGAAGGAGATGTCTTTCCTTTTGTTATCTGCATAATTTTATACCTACTCTGAGTTGTCATCATGTGCTGATGGGTCATCTTCAATTTCTCATCCACATCCTCTACTAATTCTAGCCCCATCACCTTTAATTCACCAACATCAACCAATATCACAGGAGTCTGAAAACTCTTCCCATAAAATACCTCAAAACATTCCATCTATATACTAGAATGAAAAAAGTTATTACAAGAAAATTCAAATAATGAATGATTTTGATCCCGAATTCCATGGAAATTCATTGATCAAGCTTAAAGAATATCCTAAATGTCTAAATTGTTTTTTCTCTCATCCCATATTATAAATGATGTAAAACTATAAAGAATTTTTCTTTTATTCCCAATGACATCTGTAGGCCCTTCCAAAAGTGTGTAGTGAGCTTGGGATCTAGGTAAGATACAATAGAAAGAGGTACTCCATGTAACCTAGAATTCTCATTGAGGCATAGACGGGAAATCTGATCCATTGATATTGTACCTCATATAGTGAGGGAATGTGCAGATTTAGTTAGACAGTCAACAATAACCCAAATCGCATTGTTACTTTGAGAAGTATTAGGTGGTCCCACAATGAAGTCCACAGATTTAATCTCACATTTATACACTAGCACTGTAAAATGCTTAAGCATACCCTTCGGTAACCCCCTCTCATGCTTTAACCTATTAATATGTCATACATTTCACAGTCAACTCTACAATATCCCTTTTCATTACCTCCAACCAGTAATACCCATGAAGGTCTCTGTACATTGAAGTGTTACTGGGATGAACTGAAAATCGAGAATTGTGACCTTCACATAATAATTATTTCATCAACTAATAATCACACGGAACCCACATCCTTTTACCAAATCATCGAAAACGATCATTATAAATGTAAAATTATATAAAAATACCGATTTTAACCAATTCTACCATTCTCTATAGCTCATAGTCTTCCTTTTTAAACTAATTAAATCAGTTAAACAATGATGACTACACTGAAACCTAAAACCAAATAGATGTATTTCCCGCACCAAAAACATCTAAACAAAATTAATCAAATCATTTACCAAATGATTATGTTCCAAACATATCATGGTTAATTTAGCAATAATTTTTCTACTCAATGCATCATCCACTCTATTTTCTCTCCCATGATGGTAATGAATCGTGGAATCATAATCCTTAATTACTTAAATCCATCTTATCTGCCTAATATTTAATTTATTCTTAGTAAATATATACTTCATTATTTTATGATCAATATTTATTTCAAATTTTACTCCATATAGATGATGATTCCATATTTTAATCCCAAAAATCACAGCTTCCAAATAAAAATCATGTGTTGGGTAAATTAACTCATGTGCTTTCAATTTACGTAAACCATATGATATTATATGATCATTCTACATCAGAATACAACCAATTAACTTCAAAGAAAAATCACTCTAGATGAAAAATTCACAATTTATAGAAGGTAGAGTCAAAACAGGAGAAACCACCAATATTATTTTCAATTCCTCGAATGAAATATGTCATTTATCTCTAAAAAAATTAACCCTTTTTTGTTAACTTATTTTACAGGTTAAATAAATGTGACATTTCATTAACAAACCATCGGTAATAACCTACTAATCAATGAAAATGATGAATCTCTATCTCATTTTTTAGTCTTTTCCATTCATCAATAACATTAGTTTGGGAAGGATAAACTGTTATTCAAACTTTATTTAAAATGTGACCATGAAAATAAATATATTTAAACCAAAATTCATACTTCTTAAATTTTTATTACAATATATTTTATTTTATGGTTTAAAAAACCCCATATAAGCTTTTCATGGTCCTTGTTTCTTCTAGGATATACTTGAATGTTTTCAATAAACACAACCACAAAATTAACCAAGAATTAATGAAATATTCTATTCATAAGCTCCATGAATAAATAGGGTTCATTAAATAACCCAAAAGGCATAACTACAAATTCATATTGACCATATCTAGTATGAAACGTAGTTTTTAGGATTCATGCATCATCTAATTTCATGTGATGGTACCCGAACTGAGGTCTGCCTTAAAAAAATACTACTCTCCCTAGATCTAATCAAAAAAATAGTAGATCATAGGAAATGTATGAATTTTTTTTACAATAATTTTATTCAAGGCTCTATAATTAGTGCAATGTCTCATTGAAAAATATTTATTCTTAACAAATAAGATAGAAGCACCCCATACTGAAATTATAGTTCAGATGAGGCCTTTATCTTATATATCCATATACTGAATTCTTTATTCCAGATGGCCAACTTGAGCCACTCGATAAGGGGGAATATAAATTTTCATAGCATTAGAAAAAAATTCAATGGTAAACTCAACCTATTGATCATAAATAACACTAAAAAAACATCAGAAAAAACATCTAGGTATTCATTTATCCCTAGTATATCATTGATCTTCATAGTTACCTTAACTTCAAAAATATGAGCATGATAACATTCATTTCCTTATATTATTATTTTCTTAGATTCTTAATATTTTATCAATTTTATAGGTTCATTAATGTATAAAATTGTAGTTATTTTTGTAAAACTACTAATTCTCATCTACAATAAATCATAGGATGAAAAAAAAGGTTGTCCTTACTAAGAATAACATAAAACTATACTATAGGAAAAAGAACAATGTTTATTGATAAAAAAAATCCACAATCAATGATATTTAGATTCTTATAACTTCTTTTGCCCCAAATATTTATTCCATACATTCTTTTCCAAGAGTTCTGGTTTCATTACGTGAGGTTGAATTCCCAATTTTTCTAAAAAATTTCTAAAAAATTAAGGAATGTGTAGATCCCAAATAAACAAAACATTTGAGAAAATGTTAAAATATGAAATGTACATCATTCCACATAATATGAGGGATTGGAATCTACTACAGTGGTTTCAATGTATTTTCCCAGAACCATTGTCTTCAAATCATGTTGATTTCGTACCTCAGTTTATATCTTTGGACAAACAATAAACATTGAGCCAATTCTTCACAATTAATTCATCTTACCATCTGTTTCTCATTCATTTTCTTATAATTTTTCTTGAACTCACAGGACATGTTCCCTAACATTCCACATCATTAGTACTTATCAAAATTTAAAATACATTCACCAAGAGTCATTTTTTAACACATTTCACAAGAAGGGAAATTCATTTTCAAACCTCCAGACATTGTTGACGAGTTCCTCTCCATTTCAATCTAATCTGACATATTCTTATTCTTGTCATCGCGATGAACACATGTTTCAGAAAACTCCATATCAAATTTTTTGGCACAACGAACATGTTTTTCATTTCTATTAAACTCTCATGAAGAAAAATATCTTAGTTGAAAAGGATTCAAAAAAGAGTATAATATATTATTTTCTTATCAAATTCCCGAGTAAAATCTAGTACGTACCTAGATTGTCCTCTAAAATAGGATTCATATGATGCATTAGAATCATCACCTTCCTGCATTAGTTCTAATAAATTTTTTCTACATTCTGAGTCGAATAGTTTTAGGAAAATATTTTTCTATAAAAAGACACATAAAATAATCTCATACCAAACTGTCAAGATCATCTCTTTCTGTCGTATTCATTACCAGAGACCTCCATTGATCAGTTTCACCTTCCGAATCATAAATGGATAGTATCACATTGTGACGTTCCGAACATCCCATGACTTCAAATATCATTTGTAATGAATTGATCCATTCTTCAGCTACCACTGGATCTGTGGTTCCACTAACTGCTAGAGGATTATGATTCATAAAATTCTCCACTAAAGAAATTTTTCTTCGTCGAAGATCATATTCCTCTCTATCATGGATACCAACATATTTTATTACATGAGTAAATGGATTCATTGATATGAAAAACTACTCAGTTCTGATTCCCAACATTCCAAGTAGAAATTTCAAAGAGATATCATCCAATTGGTTCCTTCACACTTTATCATCATTTTTAGTTCTACTAAAACCTATTATGATCAAACATATCTTAGTTGAAGAAACATGGAAATATTTAAATTCTATAACATTTCAAATTAACCGTATTGTAAATATCATTTATATAATTTTCAGAACATAATCCTAATCCATAAACTTATTGAAACCAACATTTGATAAATTCTATAAGGACCCAGCCTTAAAACATTACTTAATATAGAATTTTAGTCAAGAACAAAAAATATAACACATTTAGGGTCATTTCTGGTTTTATAGTTGTATGGAATTAGGATATCATACATAAATAACATTGTACATTCATAAAAAGAAGATACTACTTAAAAAATATCAATTTTTTCCAAAATATAAACCATTAAAAATTAAAACATGAATTATTTGACAAAACTGAAAATCAAACATCCTTACGCCCTTATTTATCGAACCCGTTCTTATATTCTGCGATTTATTTAAAAAAATTGAATGAGAATAAAACTACGAGAAGAAATAAATTGTTAATCATTTTATAACATAAAAACCAATAAAACCCACAATCATAATGACTCACATGCATAGAAAAAACAAGATGCTTCATTTAGACATATTTATTCAATCACTCATACATTCACCCTTACACATGGAATAAAATTTTGGTTACCATCCTTCTCTGTAGTACCCAATGCACTATAGAGCCATAATGTAGCTAACCCTTTATATCATGAGATATAAGGGGATCAAAACAAAATATCTTTAGATATAATGAGGCTCACAATCATATCTAGAGATATAATAGGCTTACCTAAAAATAAATAATATACATGTAACATATCATGTATAAATAACATCATAATTCATTTTCATCCTTGAGGAAAACACTTCCACTTTTCAAAATCCTTTTTTTAAAAACCACTCTTATTACATAAACAATGCTCACACAAAATAATGAAAACATAATTTTTATAAAATAACTATAAAAACATATAATGGATCAATTATAGTATTAAAAGCGTGAAATTATAATTGATCATGCATGACATAAAAAAATGAAACAATCTCTTCAGATTTCACAATGGAGACATCTTAAAAGATTATAAGGGGAAAGTATTTCAGAATTAACATAACATTTAATAAAGAATTGATTAATTGAAGGGAATATGTATATATATATATTATTTAAACATAATACCACATAATATAATCAAATTAAATTTCAAACATCCCCTTATCAAGATAAAACCATTGATGTTGAATGTTAACCCAAAGAATTGAACATGGGTTTATAATTCACATATGAAATATCAGCATGGTAACAGGTGTACATGGGAGGGATTAATGATATAGAAATAGAATATCTCATCATTAATATATAATAAGTTATGTATGGGGATGGTTCAAAAACATACTACATAATTAGGATTTAAAATTTAAAGAGCATAACATTGGGGTGATTCTTGATTAAATGTGAGAAGGAGAGGATCCATTACCCCATGTTAGACTTCCTTCAATGTGTTCAAAACACTTTTCTGAAGGTTAAAAATGTGTTATAAATAATTTCACGAAACCTATTCCAGTATATAACACATTTTATGTCCATTTTATAACATCATTCCACACATTCATTTATAATATCTTGTTGTTTAAATTGATTTCGGGTGTGTTCTTCACATGGATTCAATGATTGTTTCATGATAGACATTCTTGTCAATTGGAGGTGAAAATACATAATTATAATGGAATGTTAGTTGAATATTTCAAGATTTATATATCATTCAATTTCTCATTTTGAATTATAACATGTGGATCATTCTTAAGTTAAAACATTATTGATACTTGTATAGTCATTTTGATGATTCATCGTTCATAATGAAGTCATTTTGAATAATAAGATAATAACAGGTGGAAAAAATGATTCTAGAAACATATATAAGACATAATACATAAATAAAGAACTCTTTAAACCTTAAAAATCGTTACATGACCTGTATTGAAGTATGTAAAAGAGTGAATCACAACGTCCAAGATGTCTGTAAATCAACACAACACGAATGATGTTTTAATTTATTGAATAAATGGAAGAAGAGAAGAATTATAATGGAAAATCATTCATAAACATGATTAAATAAATAATATTTAATATTTAGTATCATTCATTCCTCTTAAATAAAAATAGGTGATGAAAAAAGAAGAATAGAAAAGAAAATGGAAGGAAAAATAAAGAAAAAAAAGAGGATATCTACCTCTTGATCCATTCTCCTTGAGATCCTTATTAATGCCCTTGTATTAGGACTTCTGGTTATTCCATTAGGTCTTAGACCTTGTTGAGTAACTTGATAGATGTATTTGGATTAATATAGGTAAGGATAAGTGCTATAGAGATGCGGGAGGAAGAGGGTGGAGTAGTTGGTATTTATAGTGGATGAGAGGAGGAGTTTTACATTTTATTAATCATTATTTCATTATTTTTCTTAAAGACTGTCAATAGTTATGTTTCAAAGGCCAAAAGTATTAATATGGTCATGTGAGTACGATATAAGTGGTTTTACTTCAGCAAAACATCATCCATGAGTCCATATATAATATTTTTATTTTAATATTTAAATTATCATATTTAATTATTCATAAAAAATTCAAGTATTTCAGGAAATTACCAAAAATTCAACCCAACCATTTTTCAATGTGTGGAATCCAAAATTGAACACCATTTTTTTGAAAATAAATTTCTACATATGATTATTTTAATTTTTAAATAAAATAATAATTTATTCGACAAACAACAATTTTAAAACATTTAATTACAAATTCAATGATATGTGTATATCATAACATCTAATAAATTATATATTTATACTAATATAGGTGATATTTATATTTGTAAAGTTATGTTATTATTCATAAGGGTAACATGTATATTCAAAAATTTTATGTTACTATTCACCCAAAATTTATTTGATCTTATCAGACTCTAAAATACATACTAATTGCAACCGTGTATGTCCGTTTTTTTAATTTAAAACACCTATGTGGGAACATTATGTTTAGTGAATATTATACCTATATACATAAATCAGTTTTTCATGAATATAAATTTACTTTTAAAACCTTCGGGTGTTACACCGCTACAACAACATCGGGCCTCCTTACACCTAACACAATAAAATCTCTCTTGTGTTATCCATTTTAGGCTTACGTCACATCCAGGGCCCCTCACCCCTCAAAAAAAACAACACAACAGGATCATCGATAACTAGATCACATAAAATATAATATGAAAAATGAAAAGAAACTAGAATCATCTCTATAAAAAAGTTATCCATCCTTTACACACAATGATCTCTCAGGACTACAAATCCCAAGTCACATGTCCTTTATAAGCCTGCAGAAAAATCATGCCCTAAAAGTCATTTTATTATTTTACACAACCAGTTCTTATAAAATATTGAATTAAATAATTCATTATTTATATGTTCTTACTATGGGAAACCAAAGAATCATATTTACCCAAGTATTCACAAAGGAATTAAACAAATAATTTAATATACCATTAGTTTTTATATTGAGAAAAACATCTATCTTTAGGTTAATTAACCAATTAAATACAACATACATACATGAATAAATTTATTATCATCAAATTACAATTACAATTGAATTCATTAAACATTACTATTTAATCAATTAATTAAATATTTATCATTTAATTTTGGTATTATGTTCATTACCAATTTAACTTTCAAAAAAATGAACAATAATGACAATATAGGTATAAAAATTTGTTGAAAATAATAAGGCATCAAGTTACCTTGGTAAAACAACAAAATCACCAAGACATCGATACCAATTCCATATTCTGGTTCATGTAATTATTGAGGATGAATTCCATTACAATCCAATGGGATAAAACATTATAACTCTACAATTTCATGTAAATAAATAGATAATAAAAGATTCCCCTTCCACAAATGGAGTCAATGTTCTTTTCAAAAGAATAAACCAATGTTATGGATCTCGATCACCTCTCTAAAAAGAACTAAATCCAACGGAGGACACAACACTATAACTACACCAATAAAAAACCAATAAAACTCTTTTAATATCTATTAAATAATGTTCTGTAACATGGATAACATGAATGAGGGGAAATTTATCGATAAAACCCCAAGAACAGAGATATAACAAACCTTTGATCAATGAAGGTTCAAATTAGAGAAGACAGGGATCGATCAGTGGAAAAGTGCACCTGAAAACATTGAAGATTGGGTTTCTAGTTCATATAGAACAAGAGGGAGATCATATACGTGTATTAGGATTGACAAACCCAAACGACTAAAAATGTTATAAAATTTACATCATTGGGTATTCAAAAGACATGTAATCCCACTTCGCATCATTTAGTCAGAAGGGTTTCGATTCCACCAAAACATGAATTGACCTATAATTTTTTTTAATATCCCTATTTTATTACACGCTACGAATCATACATTCAGGTCTGGTATTTTAATATTGAATTAATCTTTATACATATATCTTATGGTAACGAAACAACTCCGGGCATCCTTTGAGGTCCCTCCAAGAACCCGAGTCTTCCAAAATTCACAAAGGAATTATCCAAATAGATATGAACCATTATTTTAGATACCATTAAAAAAATTCTCATCCTTGATAATCTAAAACGAACCTATAGTTGAAATGGAAATGGGTCATCTGAGTATCCACCCCCCGAGATAGACCTCAATGATTTCACCACCATATGATATCAACCACCTTATTCTGGAATAAAGGGATCAATAGAGTGATTAGTTGGAATAATCATCGATTCTCTTACACCTATAGAAGGAGAGAGTACTCATCTGACCATAGGAAGCTAAGAATGAAATTTACATGGAATACCGTATGCATTTTTGCCTCTCAGGTAAAGAGAGCAAGACATTATAAGAAACAATAGAATGTATTATCATGAAGATGAAAAGGACTAGAAACACAAATTGAACAATGTTATAGGATAAGAGCTAAACATTAAACATCATTGTTTATTGAGTACATATCTTCAACTCATTTTCACATGTTCTCTCTTCCATACCACGTTTTCACCACATGACAGGAACCTAGAAGATGTCATGCTCATGAAACACCTTCTCCTATTGTTCGGGGATCACTATACGCCACCCTGGAAGTTCATATCATCATCAACATTGACCCCAACCAAAATTGTTTTTTATAGGGTTTCTATGAATAAAATAATGGAGTTGTTACATTTTAGAGAATCGCGTATCTATGTCATATATGGAGGAACTTTTGTCTAATATTCCATGACTCTAATATGACATAACACCTAAAAAGGGAAAAAGGGATAAATCATACTCCAACTAACAAAACACTATTTTCCATTATAGGGATTCACCTTAAGGAATACATTATCCCTACGTCAAACTTCAGAGGTCTTAAAAAAACCTGAGATTTAGTGAGAATTTACTTTTTCAAATAAAATTTATCATTTTTTTATTTTTCATTTCACAAAAAACTGAAAATCTTTTATTCTATATTAAATAACAATGTATTGTTTGTGTTATATGAAACGACATGTTATTCATTCACTTCACATAGTATAAATTGAAGTGCATTGTGTTGCATTTGTTGCCAATGAGGCATGAAGTTGTCTTGGAATGAATGGATGTCAAGAATTGTCAAGATGTGAATGCCAAAGGTTGTGATGGTGATGGTGGTAAAGGAGAATGGCCATGGTACTAAGATACATGTCACTTAGGAGATTCACTAAGTGGTATTGGAAATTGTGGTTGAAACATTCTCCATGGACATCTGACGATTTTTGAGCTGTTCTTAAAATTCCAAGAACTTGTATCAACTTGATACAATGTCACAACATGATTAGAAGACCATGTATTGTCTTCACAATGCATGAGGAGTTGAATGGAGTTCCATCCACAACTACTAAGTGGATGATGTGCATTAATGAAGTCTATGCACTATCACTTAGTGCATGTGAACATGAAGATGATCCAATTGATCTCTAATTGGATCAATTAAGCACATTGAAGAAATCTTTGATTCAGGAGCATCGGTTGATGGAAGAACCTTCAAAAATTCCATTCTTAAATGATGATTATATGTTAAAGAAGGATGATGAATTCTAATTAAGAAGAAGAAATAAAGAAGAGGAAGAATGGATTAGAAGAAGAGTTGTGGAATTTGGCATTTAGAATTGGTATTTTTCATGGAGGTCTTTGTTTTTGACAAAGTCTTCTTTGTTACTTTGCCAAAAAAATTGGCCAGCCAAGGCACCTTGGGGGTTCAACCCCAAGGCATGGGCACTAAGGCACCACGCCCGGGGGAACCCGTGGGGCGAGCCAGGGCGGCAGGGCGCACACCGAAGACACCGCATGGGTGCCTGGGGCACGCCCGGAGGAGCGCGGCAGGGGCGCATGAGCGCACCCATGTGTGCATAGTGGGCGCTAAGCGCGCCCGCAGGAGGAATGAGTGGGCGCAGAGGCGCGCCCGCAGGGAGCATAGGTGGGCGCAGAGCGCGCCCGCAGAGAGAACCCGGTGCGGGGCGGCACCGGGAGGGGAGAAGTTCAACTGGCGTGTGGTGGAGAGCGCCAGGGTAATAAGCCACGTGAAAATCGGCCGCCGTTTCGATGTGGGACGCGCATTTTTCCCCGGGAGCGCATCCTGGCCGTCCGAGCGATCTCGCGGCAGATCACGGCCGCCCGATGCATCGCGCCGCTCGCGATCTAATCTGAGCTGCCCATCTAAATCGCGCGCCAGATCTTAACCGTCCGATGCATCTGTGGACTGTCTTCAACCTCCAGCCATGCCGAAGCCACCCGCGAGTAGACGCTGAACCAGAGCCCTCCGAGCACCAGTTTTCGAGCTCCCGGCCATCATTGTTCGATCCAAAGACTCCATTGAGATCGTCTAAGCACACTGAATACATCCATGCAATAAAATGGGCCTGCATGCACGAAATGGAGAACCTGATGTTCGGCCGAGGCAAACCGAAGGTGCCGAGGCTATGTTAGTTCGTGTCTTGCATGGGATAGAAGAGACGAAGGTCGTGCATGCGTTCTAAGTCGCATGCACGTGGAGGAAACCGAAGAAGAAGGAATCCCACGTGAAACAGAGAGTAAATACGAGATTTGAAAAAATCATTAAAGAACCGAAATCTTCGGTGTTTCGAAAGATATCTCTCCGCGGAAGGCAGAGGCTCTCCTCGCCTATAAAAAGAGAGGTCGAGGCTCGAGGTTGTTTGCTGATCTTTTGAAGAAAAACGAGAAGTCCCGCGAGTGCCTTGCCTCGTGAAGAACAGCCTGCGCGCCCCCTGCGCGGCAGTGAAGCCCGGAGCCACCCCTTTGCTCCGTGAGATCCTTTTGCTCACTTCTTGTG
Source organism: Viscum album (assembly GCA_963277665.1). NCBI lineage: Eukaryota > Viridiplantae > Streptophyta > Magnoliopsida > Santalales > Viscaceae > Viscum > Viscum album. The sequence goes on along the minus strand of OY728152.1, from coordinate 347,657,021 downwards.
CAAAAGAAGAAGGAGGAAGGGCAACGCGACCTTGCGCGCCCCCCTCTGTGCATCGCGCCCCCTTGCGCGGTTTGCACTTGCGCGCTCGCGGTGCCTTGCACCCGTGGCTTGCGCGGCCCTTGTGGCTTGAGCCTTGCACGGCAGTGTTGAGGAAGATTGGCAGCACCCTTGCGCGCCGCTTGCCACATTGAAGACTTGCGCGGAAGGCAGTAAAGGCCACCACATCTAGTGTGTGTGTGCCAAGTGGAGAAGAAGGCCCTACGGCTGGTGGGTGCAAAACAGGAGGAAGGCCGAGGCCTTAGTGCCTTGTGTGCAAAGTGAACAAGAGAAGGTCGTGGCCCTTGTGTGTGCAAGGAGAACCCGATTCCACACCTTGTGTGTGTGCCAAGTGAAGGAGAACCCGAGGCTTTGCCTCTTGTGTGTGCAAGTAGAGAAGAGGACCCGAGGCATAGTGCCTTGTGTGTGCAAGAAGTGGAGTGAAGGCCAAAGACACACCTACGGGTAGTGTATGTGCAAAACAAGAAGACCACACCTAAGTTGTGTGTGTGTGTCTAAGTATATGAAGAAGGCTGAGCCTTGTGTGTGCACACTTCGAAGAACAAACTAAAAGAACACTAAAGTGAGTGTGTGCAACAAGAAGAGGAGAATAGGCCAAGTCTAAAGTGTGTGCAAAGTGAAACAAGTGTGTGCAAAAAGACAACAAGGCCGAACCTTAGTGTGTGTGCAAAACAAAGTGTGTACACACTAAGAAGAAGAGAAGACATCCACACTAGTGTATAACACACATTTATGTGTGTAATCAAAAGAGAATAAAGTGTATGATGTTCAAGGAGTTGGTGTGTGCTTAAAGTATTACACCCTCTGAGGGTTTACTGCACCAAGAAGAGGAGAAGGGGAGTGCATGCATGCATGAATGCACGTGCACACGTGAACAGAGCCAAATCAGTGGTGTGCATTTTAGTTGACCAAGACCAGGAGGTTCTTGAAGAATTTGAGAAGGCCATGCTAACAGTGCATGAAGATGAAGAGCTGCCATGCACTCAGTGCATGATGTTGAAGTGAACTGAGACTGGACCAGACTGAAGTTAAAGATATCAATTGTCTGAGTATTCAGTAGCTGGAGAAAAGCCGGGTCATCCTTAGATGAAGGTGATAAAGCCCGAGAAAGACGAGAAGACCTGATCATCACAAGTGATCAGAGGTACAGAGCAAGGCCAGCAGTCTTTATCCCAGACTGCTGAGGATATTTGAAGAACTTGAAGTGAAGAAGAGCTACTCGTGCGACTCGAGGAGCCAGGAGAAGACCCTGTGGGACTCAGGGAGAAGAAGTCTTCAGTGGGATTCTGGAGCAGGCCAGTGGGACTCTGGTAACACTGTGGGACGCAGTATAAAGACCCTCATGTGGGACTCAGGAGAGATACGGTGGGAAGCTGTATCGTCCATTGTAATACGAACAGATTATAATGGGAGAATCCATGCTTGGAGAGCATGGTAAGGACGTAGGCCTTTGGTGCCGAACCTTGTAAATCCTTGTGTCCTGTGCCTTTTCATTACTACATTATCCGGGAAAGGTTGAGAGATACAAGAAGAGTGGATCGAGGCTTTAACCAGCCATAGAGGTTTAATTGATAAGAAATCAATTAGTAAAAAGTTTTAAGGGATCACTGATTCACCCCTCCCCCTCTCAGTGATTCACACTGATCTGGGCACTTCAATTGGTATCAGAGCCAGGTTACCTCTAAAAGATCCAAGGGAGTCTTTACTAAGTGCAGATTTGAGGAAATGATCAACCAGCCTCAAATGGAGATATCTGCCAAGACTCAGAAAAATAAAAAGAAGAAACAGGCCAAGAAGATGAAGAAGAAGGTCGATGAAATCAGAGAAACTCCTTCTATGGAAAGAAATGTGAAAGTCACATCAGATGACAATTCCTTTTATCATTCTTCTAATGAAGCCTACTCTAGCTGTGATGAAGATGGAAGAAACAATGATCTTCTAAATGCAATCAAATATCTTCAGAAGACAATCCCCAAGGAAGTGGCAATGTGTATAGCTACAGGCATCCTTGATCTTCAAGAAGAAAAATCACAGTTAGAAGAAGAATCCAATGCTATGGAAGTCCAATTGGCAAAAAGGGTTGGGATAACCAACACTCTCAGAAAGCTGGTAAATTCCAAAGATGAAACAATTTCCCTTTGCAATGAAAGATATGAAGACACTGCTGAAGAATTGCAAAGAAGCCTTTTTGAGAAAGACATCTTTATGATAATGATCAAAGATGTTGTCCGTGCACTGGAAAAGAGGCACAAAGTGTCAATGGTTGTCAGAGATGCTCAACTAGAAGACAAAGTCAAAAGGGTGAAGGAGCTTGACAACTCATTGCTTGAAATGAAGCAGGTGCATGATGACCAGATGAATCAGCTGAAAGAAAGTTGGGAAGGAAAGCTAAGAGCTGTTGAGGATGAGAAGAACTCCCTTAACATGAAGTGCTTTGAACTAGAGGTGATATTAACAAATCTGCAATCACCCAAAGCTGAAGCCTCCCAGTCAGCTGAAAGAAGAAATGTTGCTACTCAAGTATGCATTGAGCAAGATGATTCTAAAATAAAGACATCCTCTAATAAAAGTGCAACATCTTCTAGAAAGAAGGTACCATCCATACCATCTTGTACTGATGCTTCTAATTGTGTTTCCACAATAAGTGAAGGATGGAAGAATAATTCCAAACAAATATGGATGAAGACAGTAAAGAAGCAGAGCTCTCCTGAAACAGCACAACAGGTCAAGAAGAGTATCCTACAATCAGAAGGACTGAAGAGGTCAAGATTTGTTGGTCAATGCTGGTGTTGTAACAAGTATGTGCATTGTGCAAAGGATTGTTGGTACAATCCACTGAATTCCAAAGCACAGAGAAAGCCCATGCCTTGGGGGAGCAAGCCAGAAGAAAAGAAGCAGCATCCACAGGTCCAGAGACATCTGTTTACTACAAATAGATTTGGATTACTTGACAACATCTGGGATGATTGCAAAAGTGGTCAAAAAGATACATGTCAATCTCCAACTGTATCCAGAACTCAAAAGAAGAAAAGATCACAGAACCTGGCTCAGAAAGAATCCTTGGGAAGCAAGCATAAGAAAGTGGAAAATGCTCCCAAGAAGTGTTTGAGAAATGAAGAGAAGTCCTTGGAGTCTGAGTCCAAGAAGGGCGATGCATCTAGAAGGACCCACCAAGAAATGCTTCTACTGTGGAAAGAAAGGACACACCATGGATCTTTGTGAACAAGCCATGGAACTGAATAGAAGCAGACTGAACTCAAAAAGACAATCAATCCAGAAGAAGAAGGGATTGATTGAAAACAAGTTGCCTAAGAAAGGTAGCTTGAAAGCATCGAAGGAACCATGTGGAATTTCCAGAACTGAGGCCACACTTCCAAATGATTTACTTGTCATATGGCCACATCAGTTGCAACTTGCCAGAGAACTAAAAATATCTGAAGATGAAGCTCTGGCATTTGCTAAAGCAAAAGGGAATAAAAAGATTTCACATGAAGATGGGTTGAGAACCACACCAGCACAATCATCAATGAAGATCAAATGTGCAAGTGTGAAGACTGGTGAAAATGGGACATCTCGGTTGAGAGAATCTTCTCAACCTTGTTGTTCACATTGATGAACCAAGGAGGTTCCATATTATTCCCTAATCACTTGTATTTACATGTGCTGACATTGCAGGGAATTGAAGATGATGATCATTCTCAATTGGAGGATGGTTTGGAAAGAATGGAGTGCACCCCTTGAGGGGGAGCCAATCTGAAGAAGATGGGATTCTTAGATTAATACCATCTTGAAGAAAAGTGAAGGTATTCCAATCATACTTTCATCCCTTGTTTCATAATTGTATTCATCATGACAATTAAGGGGGAGTATTGATTGAAGACAAATGGATGAAAGGGGGAGCTTAATCTTTGCACCTGAACTTTCTAATGAGTTTTGTGAAGTTGTGCAGGATTTAACAATTCATTGTTATATCTGAAAAATTTCAATCCCCTAAGCATGATCTCACATGTGTAGAGAATTGTGGACATCTTTGAATTCCTTGGTCATATCACTCTTGTTTTCTACACCGGGTTAGCCCAAGTAGACTTAGAGCTGATTTACTAAAGGTTCTTTGCTAAAGAGAACATGTGGCATCATCCCTCTCTTAGTGATTTTCAAGAAGATGCTATTCAAATGGAGGAAGATATTTTTGAAAGAGAACCACACCACACCTTTGCATTTGTTTGCCAATAAGGGGGAGAAAATATTGGGACACATATTGACCCATTCATATGTGCTGATGGAGTGTATTGACAACAAATACAAAGGGGGAGATTGAAGTGCATTGTGTTGCATTTGTTGTCAATGAGGCATGAAGTTGTCTTGGAATGAATGGATGTCAAGAATTGTCAAGATGTGAATGCCAAAGGTTGTGATGGTGATGGTGGTAAAGGAGAATGGCCATGGTACTAAGATGCATGTCACTTAGGAGATTCACTAAGTGGTATTGGAAATTGTGGTTGAAACATTCTCCATGGACATCTGACGATTGTTGAGCTGTTCTTAAAATTCCAAGAACTTGTATCAACTTGATACAATGTCACAACATGATTAGAAGACCATGCATTGTCTTCACAATTCATGAGGAGTTGAAAGGAGTTCCATCCACAACTACTAAGTGGATGATGTGCATTAATGAAGTCCATGCACTATCACTTAGTGCATGTGAACATGAAGATGATCCAATTGATCTCTAATTGGATCAATGATGCACATTGAAGAAATCTTTGATTCAGGAGCATCGGTTGATGGAAGAACCTTCAAAAATTCTATTCTTAGATGATGATTATATGTTAAAGAAGGATGATGAATTCTAATGAAGAAGAAGAAATAAAGAAGAGGAAGAATGGCTTAGAAGAAGAGTTGTGGCATTTGGCATTTAGAATTGGTATTTTTCATGGAGGACTTTGTTTTTGACAAAGTCTTCTTTGTTACTTTGCCAAAAAAAATTGGCCAGCCAAGGCACCTTGGGGGTTCAACCCCAAGGCATGGGCACTAAGGCACCACGCCCGGGGGAACCCGTGGTGCGAGCCAGGGCGGCAGGGCGCACACCCAAGACACCGCATGGGTGCCTGGGGCACGCCCGGAGGAGCGCGGCAGGGGCGCATGAGCGCACCCATGTGTGCATAGTGGGCGCTAAGCGCGCCCACAGGAGGCATGAGTGGGCGCAGAGGCGCGCCCGCAGGGAGCATAGGTGGGCGCAGAGCGCGCCCGCAGAGAGAACCCGGTGCGGGGCGGCACCGGGAGGGGAGAAGTTCAACTGGCGTGTGGTGGAGAGCGCCAGGGTAATAAGCCGTGTGAAAATCGGCCGCCGTTTCGATGTGGGACGCGCATTTTTCCCCGGGAGTGCATCCTGGCCGTCCGAGCGATCTCGCGGCAGATCACGGCCGCCCGATGCATCCCGCCGCTTGCGATCTAATCTGAGCCGCCCATCTAAATCGCGCGCCAGATCTTAACCGTCCGATGCATCTGTGGATTGTCTTCATCCTCAAGCCATGCCGAAGCCACCCGCGAGCAGCCGCTGAACCAGAGCCCTCCGAGCACCAGTTTTCGAGCTCCCGGCCATCATTGTTCGATCCAAAGTCTCCATTGAGATCGTCTAAGCACACTAAATACATCCATGCAATAAAATGGGCCTGCATGCACGAAATGGAGATCCTGATGTTCGGCCGAGGCAAACCGAAGGTGCCGAGGCTATGTTAGTTCGTGTCTTGCATCGGATAGAAGAGACTAAGGTCGTGCATGCGTTCTAAGTCGCATGCACGTGGAGGAAACCGAAGAAGAAGGAATCCCGCGTGAAACAGAGAGTAAATACGATATTTGAAAAAATCATTAAAGAACCGAAATCTTCGGGGTTTCGAAAGATATCTCTCCGCGGAAGGCAGAGGCTCTCCTCGCCTATAAAAAGAGAGGCCGAGGCTCGAGGTTGTTTGCTGATCTTTTGAAGAAAAACGAGAAGTCCCGCGAGTGCCTTGCCTCGTGAAGAACAGCCTGCGCGCCCCCTGCGCGGCAGTGAAGCCCGGAGCCACCCCTTGGCTCCGTGAGATCCTTTTGCTCACTTCTTGTTCAAAAGAAGAAGGAGGAAGGGCAATGCGACCTTGCGCGCCCCCCTCTGTGCATCGCGCCCCCTTGCGCGGTTTGCACTTGCGCGCCCGCGGTGCCTTGCACCCGTGGCTTGCGCGACCCTTGTGGCTTGAGCCTTGCACGGTAGTGTTGAGGAAGATTGGCAGAACCCTTGCGCGCCGCTTGCGACATTGAAGACTTGCGCGGAAGGTAGTAAGGGCCACCACATCTAGTGTGTGTGTGCCAGGTGGAGAAGAAGGCCCTACGGCTGGTGGGTGTAAAACAGGAGGAAGGCCGAGGCCTTAGTGCCTTGTGTGCAAAGTGAACAAGAGAAGGCCGTGGCCCTTGTGTGTGCAAGGAGAACCCGATTCCACACCTTGTGTGTGTGCCAAGTGAAGGAGAACCCGAGGCTTTGCCTCTTGTGTGTGCAAGTAGAGAAGAGGACCCGAGGCATAGTGCCTTGTGTGTGCAAGAAGTGGAGTGAAGGCCAAAGACACACCTACGGGTAGTGTATGTGCAAAACAAGAAGACCACACCTAAGTTGTGTGTGTGTGTCTAAGTATATGAAGAAGGCAGAGCCTTGTGTGTGCACACTTCGAAGAACAAACTAAAAGAACACTAAAGTGAGTGTGTGCAACAAGAAGAGGAGAATAGGCCAAGTCTAAAGTGTGTGCAAAGTGAAACAAGTGTGTGCAAAAAGACAACAAGGCCGAACCTTAGTGTGTGTGCAAAACAAAGTGTGTACACACTAAGAAGAAGAGAAGACATCCACACTAGTGTATAACACACATTTATGTGTGTAATCAAAAGAGAATAATGTGTATGATGTTCAAGGAGTTGGTGTGTGCTTAAAGTATTACACCCTCTGAGGGTTTACTGCACCAAGAAGAGGAGAAGGGGAGTTCATGCATGCATGCATGCACGTGCACACGTGAACAGAGCCAAATCAGTGGTGTGCATTTTAGTTGACCAAGACCAGGAGGTTCTTGAAGAATTTGAGAAGGCCATGCTAACAGTGCATGAAGATGAAGAGCTGCCATGAACTCAGTGCATGATGTTGAAGTGAACTGAGACTGGACCAGACTGAAGTTAAAGATATCAATTGTCTGAGTATTCAGTAGCTGGAGAAAAGCTGGGTCATCCTTAGAAGAAGGTGATAAAGCCCGAGCAAGACGAGAAGACCTGATCATCACAAGTGATCAGAGGTACAGAGCAAGGCCAGCAGTCTTTATCCCAGACTGCTGAGGATACTTGAAGAACTTGAAGTGAAGAAGAGCTACTCGTGCGACTCGAGGAGCCATGAGAAGACCCTGTGGGACTCAGGGAGAAGAAGTCTTCAGTGGGATTCTGAAGCAGGCCAGTGGGACTCTGGTAACACTGTGGGACGCAGTATAAAGACCCTCCTGTGGGACTCAGGAGAGATACGGTGGGAAGCTGTATCGACCATTGTAATACTAACAGATTATAATGGGAGAATCCATGCTTGGAGAGCATGGCAAGGATGTAGGCCTTTGGTGCCGAACCTTGTAAATCCTTGTGTCCTGTGCCTTTTCATTACTGCATTATCCGGGAAAGGTTGAGAGATACAAGAAGAGTGGATCGAGGCATTAACCAGCCATAGAGGTTTAATTGATAAGAAATCAATTAGTAAAAAGTTTTAAGGGATCACTGATTCACCCCCTCCCCCTCTCAGTGATTCACACTGATCTGGGCACTTCATAAATGTTATATTTATCTACACCGATCATCGATATTAGATAATGAAACACGCAAAACTGTTTTTCCATATTGGTTTAAGTAACATGCATGTCTGAGTGTTACCATAGAATAATTCATTATTAAAATGTTGTTATTTAATATGATAAAAAACATCCAATAAATTCATGATTATTGGATTATTTTTATTATGAATATATATTGTGGAAGTCATTAGTTTCCAATTAATTAGAAAACAATATTGAAACAATATGAATATAAATGGACCGATTTTATAAAAGTGTTTTTATGTGAAAAATACGTTTTATATTAATAAGATAAATTTATCAATAATAGAGAATGATATTATTAAAACATATATGTTAAATATTTTAAATAATATTTATCATAATCATCAAAATTATTTTATAGATACAATTTAAGAACAAACACAATTTTATGCCTGAAAACATATATTTCTATAAAGGTTCTTTAAATACTTTTAATAGTGAACCCAAATCAAATAATTTTTTTGGATATTATATAGATTTAATATTTCATAATAAACAGCATAATTTAAAATTAAATATATAAATTAAGATAGGATAATTTTGTTTATTTTTTTATATGGTATCATTTTTTAATGAATAGTTAAACTCACTGAATATAATTCAAAACATCTTTTTCATATAATTATTTTTTAATGACAAATTATATTTTAATATTAAATTATTGTTTAAATATATATTTCCTTTTTCTAAAATAATCTAATTTAAGACATTTGGATCAATTTCACGGTGAAATTTGATATAAAAATATAACTAATTTTTGTACATTTGAATATTAAAACCCATCAGTGTTGTCATGTCATCAAGATTATTTTTAATTAAATAATGTCACTTATGTGGTTAAAATTTAAAAATAAATAGTAATAAACATAATTTATAATTTATCATAAGGTCAAAAAAATTTAACCACAATTATTAGAGAAAACGATTAACAATTTATTAAAATGAATAAAAAAAATTTATGTTATAAAAATATATAAGATTACATTTAATACCCAAAATGAACCCAAAAATTTTCCAAATCCCAATTTATAGACATTAATATGAAATTAACCTTCCATTATTTTGTTTTGTTGTGTTTTGATGGCTTTTTGGATAAAAAATTGTGACACCTATCTTGTTATAAAAATGCATTCTCGGTCCTTTTCATTCATTATAAAAGGGAACCACCTCTCTGTTTCATTCACACCACTTAAAGTACGTAGGTTATGAAAATATCTACCCAATTCAATTAAAAACAAAATTATGTTCATCCTTTAATCCTCCCATTAGTCAGACTTTCTTCCATGGAATCCCTTTGTCGCAAACCCAAAAGGATTTTAAAGATTAAGAGGTAATATCTTCTATCAAACCCCATTTTTTAATTCTATGACCTTTTACTATTTTTATTTCATTATTCTATAAAAAATTTGTATCTCATATATAATTGAATGTTTTTATTGTAATTGTTTTCTCTATACTTACAAATCACTCCATATAATGTGTAAAAAACATATTACGTATGTTTTAGGCGAACTATCACCTCACAATTTGAGGATATTTCATTTGTCCTTAACTCCTCTCTTAATGGAAATTATTATTGATACTATATTTATATATTTTATATTTTATTTAAATTATGAATTTATCCATATTTAATCATTTTATAACACATATATTTATAACATCTATTTGGAGTAAATACGATAATTTCATTTGAGGATGTGTGGACTACTGCCACCTCAAACCGATGTGATTCATTCACATAGAACTTTGTTTGTATTAATGATATATTTAGTGATATTATATGTTATATATTATATAATAATTATTCTATAATAAATATATATATACATATGTATACACATATTTTATTTAACTTATTTAATTTTAACCAATAATAAAAACAGAAACAACATTCTTGGGTATGTATAACTTTCAATCTCCATGATCAGTGTCTTCCAATTCATAATTAAATATAATATATATTATTATAATTAATTTATAATAAATATAAATTATATTTATAACATGTGCTACATTTTTGAAATCATTATATAAGTATAATGACAAAAAATATAACAAATTAAGACACAAGAAAATAACAAAGCAGATAATACCCCAAGTGAAACCAAAACATTGAATTCATAACAAGAGGGTAACATAAGGTAAAAATAAATAAATAAATGGTATTAGATATAAAAATATGGTTCTTTAATGATTTTATAATAAATTTATATATATTATACTGGTGTTTTAAATGAGAAACATGATATTCAAGACACATTGTAAGTTCTTTTCATCTCATTATAATTTTCATCAGATAAATTCTTTATTCAATAACCATTACTTTTGTGTGTGGTTTATAATACCAATGGATGTATTAGATTATTTTTATACATAAATTTATGGTTAATTTAATATGAAATTTGTTATCACTCATTTGTGGGGTTTAATATGGAAAAGATACAAAATCGGTAAAACATTATTGTCCCAATTTTCCTCCTTTCAGACTCATGTTTTGTTACGAAGCTAAATTAATTCTCATGGTGTATATAATACAAATTACATGTTATGTAATGAATCTACAAATATTCATGGTATTTTTATGCTTCATGTGATTTTGTATTAAAAAAAATTAGAGTATGTACCATGAAACACAGTGGTAAGTGTTTGTTGAAACAATCTCATCACTTTTTGTTATTGTTAATGATTACTCTTCTTTGATAAAATATTCCATTAAATCCCAAAAAAACTCTTGATTTTCCTTATCATATATTTTTTCAAGATATATACATGTATTAAAACCAATTTTACAGTCTTTGTAACATTACATAATTAAGGAAATTTGTTATGAAAATTTGATCAGATTATTATCGTTGGTCTGAAATATGTTTTACTTCAAGAAAAATGTTTTAAAAAATGTTGTAATTATTGTTCAAATAATAAATGAAGAAAATTTTCTTGTAAAACTTTCTTTTATATTTTTTTATTGTCTTTAACAAAATTTTTATATGTTTTCAAAACAAATTTCAATGAAAAAGGTTTTCAAAAACATTTTTCAATTTATAGAGGATATTCTATTTAATAATTTTTTAAAAAAATCTTTAAAAATTAGTTCCTATATAAGAAAAAATTGGTATGTGTTCCTAATTAATTTCAATGAATATTATTCAATACTTCTGTCCAGATTATTTCTATTTTGATGGTATGATCTTTTTGAAACATGTTTATCAATCACATGTTATATTATTTTGTAGCATGATTCATTTCACGGGTTATGTTTAAGACCAAATGATTATGAAATGTATATTAATCTATATGTTCTATTATGATTACATGATTTGAATACCCACATAATTTTGTGGATAATGATATGATTATTTACGTTCTTTTGCAACATGAATATATATTTCCTTTTTGAGATTGGTGGGACCTATATATCCCTACAATGCATTGGGTGACTATTTACATCTTATGAGATAGGAACGAATTGAGTTAGAAATGATCTCAATTAAATGTTAGAGGTATAAAATGAGAAATAATCTTGTTTTAATGTCAATGTTATGGAATGGGTATTGAACTCATCTTATTAATACAGTGCTGGAATGGATTATAAACTCGATTAAGTAAAGGAAATTCACCACTAAGATGGTCATGACATCAATGCCTGGACTAATTTGGGAATCAATATATATAATTATTTAACTACCAAAATTCCATGATTTATTAAAATGTTATTAGTTCATGTCTTTTTTATTTATTTCTATATTATTTATCTATTATAAACTTTCATGATTGTTTTCTGTGATTAATTTTTATGATATTTGATATGCTGGGTATGATATTCTATTTTCATGATCATGTTCTCATAACTATTTTCTCATAATTATGTTTACGTATCTCCAGTCTTTACCATTACAAATAATCTCATATCAAACATTTTCTTATTTCCATAAACTAGGATATAATTATATCTATTATGATTTTTATGTCTATGATGTTTGTGAGTCAAGAAGAACCAAGTGGGAGATGATGTAGCTCATTTAAATCCCAATTATTATGTTTCCAGTTTTCCAAAGGACAGTAGACTTGTACAATATTTGGGCATTGTCTTGCATAATATTTTATGTATTCATCAAAATTTATGTAATTTTAACGAACGATGAGTTAGTGTCTCTATAGTTTGTGTTAGAGAAAATATATAGATAATGTTTGAATGATTACATGAGAAAACCTTAGTGAGAACCCTAAGGGCATAATTAAGGATATTTTTATCTATAATTAATAGAATGGTAAAATAAAATATAATTTTGGTAAAAAATAGAGTGATTGGTTTCATAGAAATACTTCTAATCAAGATACCACAACTGGACATGGATCTATAACATAGGTAACAAGGTGTAATGATTCTTAAAAGATGTTTCTAGCCTAACTCAGGGAAATAAATTACATGAAAATTTACAACTTGGCACACCTTGATTAACACTCTTACGGTACACTAATTGGGAATTAAAAAAATCTTTATGAACAATTGTGAAGTATCTAAATATAGTTTGGATATGAAAAAACTAGAATTTACCTAGGGTATGATTGATTACGTATGGTGTCATGATTTATAAATCCTATAAGTAAATCATTTCATGACATTGTGGTTTTCTTCTATGATATGTAATGATCAATATATTCTTACAGTTATAGTCAATGGTTGGAATCAAAAGGAACTAGATTTAGGTTGAATGTGTTGGATTTTTTTTTATGATAATTCAAGTGGTATGATCATCGGGGGAAGGATTATGAGATCATCCTAATAAGTTTTCATGGAACATGATTAACAACTTTTACCTTAACGAACTCTCAAACTCGCAAAGGATAATAATGAAGGTGTTCACTGAGAGTTCAGGTAATGGATACCATGTATGACAGATGGATTAGTTTTCTTTGAGTCATGAATGTGGAAATAATAACCTATGTTACTGTATTAGAGGAACAAGAATATGTATTGACAATGGAAAATGATCAAGGAAATTTATTGTAAGGAAAAAATGAGGTGTTTTTTAATAAAACTGATTTGCATATCAGTGCCCCAAATGAATCACAAAGTTTATGGGGTTAAGTTATTGAATAAATGGTAATTATGAATCCCAATACCCTATGATGTAATATTTTAATGAAATTAAACATGGTTGTGTAAGTAATGGTTATATTTTTTATTATTATTAGACTATAGATGACATGTGAAGGTAAAAATATATTAGGTAATAGGATGAGGTAGAATTCATAAGGAATTCGTACAAAGTAGAATAGTCCAATTTTTTATTTATTTGGTATTTATGAATTACGTTATATCAATGGGGAAATAATAAAGGATTTTTTGGTTTATGTTTTTGCAAAAGATTTAAAATATTTTGTTGAATGATTCCAATGGACATGAAATGTTATTTATAGATGAGGTAATATTTTTACAATGGGAAGAATAAAACTAATATGCAACATATTATTATATTTTTTTTGGATAATGATATGAGATATATGGAAAAGGTAAATAGCATGGTTGTGATTACCTTGGTTATAATTAAGGACAAGTTGATAAGAATTTCATACTATCATGGATGATTTTTACAACCTCTTGGATTTATGGAATATATCATGTAATCGATTGAATAAGGATGCACACATGCTTTCCATAATGATTTATTGTAAATTAGGTTGTCACTATGATTCTATAGAATTTACCATGAGGGTATTCACATGATTGGTATATGAAAAGAAATAGAAAATTTATATTATATAGGGAATGAATATTAATCTGATTTCATGACATTGTTTAAATGTTTAGGATTTTCCACAATCAGAATGTTTATAAGGTAAAACATTAATGAAAAGTATATGTTAATCATTGGATAGAGTATTTATGTATTGATATTGTATTAAAAACATATTTATAAGTATATTTAGATATTAAAATTATTTATAGGATGTCTATCATATTAATTTTGAAATTATATTATTGTGGTTCAAGAAAAGGATATAATGTTTTTTGGAAGACAACCAATCAAGTCCATTAAGGACTAGGTTTTGTTACCCAGAGTGAAGGGAAATTAAGGTTTCATGCCAACTACTGGCCTACGCACAGACAAGGTTATTGTATAATTATTTTTTATTTGTAATTATTTTTTATGATTAAATAGTTTTATGTTTTATGGTATAGATTAATATATTAACAATATTCATTTTTATATATTTTAGATACAAATATTATAATTTTCGTTCTTTTATCTTCCTTAGGATCTAATAAATGTTTATTTTAGTGCATTAAGCACCAAATTAATTTTTCGACATATATTTCCCGATTTGAGGGATGAATTATAACTAAATAATATTACCACCACTTAATGAAATTTTCTTTGTAGAATCCAAACATATATATTCCCTTATATTTATTGTTAATAAAATAATTACACGAATATGGGGTAATGATTAGAAAAAAATTGTTTTCGAATTCCTTATTTTTTGTTAAATCGATCTCCTTTTAATTCATCACATATTAATGAATTTTATTCCATGAAACAATTCGTAATCATTCACTTAATTTGATTGATGGAATCAATAACACCTTATGAATATTTATGCTGACCTCCAACTAAATTTTTTCACTTTCCACCTATATTCTCTTATGTGGATCATAATTTATATGTTATAATGGGAAACCATTATGTTTCCAAAACATCTTTATCAATGTATTTTTTATGAAACATCTTTACAATGTGTGTTTCAATGAAATGAAGTTTCAAGTATTTACCATATAACAATCCAGATGAATTTATATTGAGAAATACCTTTAGGGGGTGGAATATTACAACAAAATATTTTGTGAATAATTTTTTTCGAATTAATTTTATATTTTTTTTATTTTTCATTTCAATTATTATTAAAAATAAATTATTTTTTTACTCAATCAAGGTCTATTTATTGCGTTATTGGAATAAAATGTTTATTGTGCACTACATAGTACATAATTTTTTTTCTATTCATGTAACACCATGTATTTACCATTTAAATAATAATTTCATAATTTTTTAGATTTAATATTTCAAAATAATATTCATATTTGAAATATAAAAAATAATATAGCTTATGATAGTTTTTTTGGTATTTTCTCTAATGATTCAATTTTTAATGAAGAGTTAAAAATACTAAATTTAAATTTAAACCTTATATTTAATATAATTTATTGATAAGGTTATATTATATAATAAATGGTCTATATCATTTATTTAGATAATAATTTTTTACATTAATCCAATGTAGGTCATTGGAATCAATTTCATTTTGAAATTGGGTATTAAAACATAGAAAAAATAAGATGTTTTTACATTTAAAACAATTAGTTTCATCACATTAGTGGGATTACATATAAATTAATTTATTCCACATATATGATTAGAATTTTGAAAAATAGATTTCAAATTTAGAATCTTATGAAATTATAATTTCTAATAACGATGAATTTTTTTTCCAAAATTATTAGTGAAAGTGATTGAAATTAATTAGAATGATTAAGATAAAGATATTATTAAAAAAGTACTATACATTTAATATAACACCAAAATAATCCTAGACTATAGCAGATATAGTTTTTTATTAGAATTTTTTTTTAAATTATTTCCTATTTTGTGTTGTACACTACACTAAGGAGTCTTACACTACACACAACACCATATTATATTGTGATATATGCTACACTATGGTTTTAATGTGTTACAAAAAAATTCACGTTCGTTGGATTGAATTATTTTCTTAAAAGAAATATTATATGTGAAAAACTAAATATCATTTTTTAACCCATAACCTAGTCATTGTAATGGCAGGTATGAATAGTATTAACATTGGTTTGATGAAATATTTAATTGAAATTAAGTGAGTTTATAAAATATTAAATTCAATATTGATGAAATTTATTAATGAAATATATGTATAATATATTCAATCAATTTCTTAAAATTTATCTTATAAGTTTTCTCATTATTATATTACAAAAAATAAAAAAATGTAGATTAAATAAGTAATTTTAATAAAATGTAGTTTTTCCTCCCTTTGATGGTGCTACTATTTTAAATCTATTTTTAACACATTAATATCTTTTATTTTACAAAAAAACATGTTATTTTGAATTCGTATATATGTATTTACATCTCATGAATGTTTGATATTTTTCTGATAACATTCATTTTTTGATAAATTGTAAAAATACACTCAATATTAGATAAAAACAACTTTTTCATCAAAATAATTTATATAGTTAAATAATATTATTAAATGGTTTTAATGCATAAATATAATATATATTTTTCTTTCGATATAATGTATGTCATTGGAATTAATTTTATATTGATTTTTTATTTAATAACATTTCAATATTTTACATTGTTATAACTTTTAAAACCTATTTTTTATTCTGACAACATGATTAATTTTAAATTAATTAATAAGAAATCTATATATTTAATTTTTAAAAATTTATTCCATTTATTTAATAATAGTTCTAAAGTTGTTTATTATAATTCTTTAATTTTTAGGCTTTGTGAATATTAACATTGGTAATTTTTATTAATATTGTTAAAAGGTATATCATGTAAGTAATAGTAAATATAATAATATAATATTACAAAAAAACGTGTCCTAATATGATTGGATGTGTGATTTTTTACCTAACCCATTCTTATGTCGAAATGACACCCTTTGGATGCCACTTGGATAACAATATGACATTTGTTATATTTTATATAACGAAAAGTTAAATATGACTTATTCATATTTTAATAAATAAATAATTTTTATTATAATTTTATAAAGAATAAAAAATTTATCATGATTACTCTCATAAAATCTTTTTTTCCTTTATAATGGAAATTTATTAATAATTTTTAGGAGATAAGTAATTACATTAATGCTTTATAAATTAATGATGCAAAAATTATTTAATTGATGAAACCCCAAAAATTTATTTATTACACTGACTATAACCATTAAAATTTTAATTTCATATACCATCCTAGTCTATTATATTGCCAAATCATGATGTTCGAGGTATCCTGGTGACCATCACTGACTCATTGAAGAGTTTTCAAATTTCAGGATAGAATGAATAGTGGAACAGATCGACATTTGTGGCACATATTGGCATCAGTGGAACTGAGTGACATCTCTACTAGGGTGTCAGTGACTCACCCATTGGTGAGTCATTTCATGATTCCCCCAAACATTTAAGTTTTTCTCCAGTTACAACTCTATTAATGAAAATGTGATTTAAACCCCATTCAATGTGATTTAAGGCTCCCAAATGATATTTTAAATTCCCAAAAAGTCGATAGAATCATGAATTACCAAATCATGTAGTCCTTTTATCTATGTCACAACATTTTCTTGGTTTTATAATCTCCCATGTTTTCTTAAAATTTCCCTTGTCACATGTTTTTCGCCATTTAAAGGAAATCTATCAACTTGCATCCGTATACTAGTATATCTTCACCATTTACAAGGGAAATTATTAAAACTAAATTAATTCCTAAATGTGAAATCATCGAGCAACTTGATCGATCCATGATCCGTCTTTTTAGTACATAGAAATGGCCTCCGTAATTTTAGGATCTGGCCACTTTATAAGGCTAGATCCTCTCTTTCTTCTTCCTTTTTGTTTCTCTTAGTCTTCCTTGAGAGTTCCTCCTAATATGAATCACACTCCCATGTAGCATACCATTCCACTTATCCATGGAGTTCAACCTACATATAGTGTCAAAAATTATTCATGGTGCAATGATAAAACATTGATATTTGATCATCCAGGTAGGGGTTCTTCATTTGTCACTCCTTAATCTGTCGCATGCAGGTTGTGTTGGAAGATATTCCCACTGGAAGAAGATGATAAAAAATTCAATGAAGATAATAAACATACTTTTAATGAATGAATGGGTGGTAATGATGATTATGTTGTTGTATTTTACCTTCGTTTTTTATGTTTTGAAATGTATGGGCTCATTTCCCCTGAAAATCGTTGCAGTTGGATATCCATTATTATGCACTAATTAAGATATATTTTCTAGATAATCATTTAATTGAATGAATATTACATGTAAAATTATTAATCACATAAACGTGGTTGATTAAATGTATACCTGATGAATAATAACCCTTGTGTTACAACCCCAATTAACCAAAAAGAAATAAGGAATACAATCAATGGTGTTTTCTAAATATGAATAACTCCCTTGCTATATTCAAGTGATATTTATGGTTGTTCTATTTAATTTTTCATGGTGATGTAGAGGGGAATTGAATCTCTGGATGAGAGGATTTTGGTCTTTGAATCTGAGGTGATGTGGAGCTGGTGATAAATGTTCTAGACCTATTAAGTTGGGGATTCTTTTTTTTGCATTACGTTGATGGATCTCACTGGATCCCATTTTTATGTTTTCATTTACTTGAGAAAATAGATTGTTCTTAAATGTCAACAGGGATGATTCCATTCAGTTTTTTTTTCTTATGGGTAGGATTTTTAGTTTCCTGGTAGTGGAGGAACATTCAAATGGAATCACATAAACATGATAATGATAATGAGTACAATTTGAAACTATTTTTTTGAAATTGATGGTGCTTGAAGTGGGAAGAGGTCCTCACGACCCTCATAATGTTATTTATAAACTTACACTATTATACTACTGAAGTGTCGACCCCAAGTGAATATAGGTGAGTTTTCTAAGGATTTATTTTTATAAAACTCCATTGTTGTCACTAGTGGAGAAAGTGTACATATTATTAGTTGTTTCTATTTTTCAATTTTTTGGTAATTTTCATTAAACAATAAATAAAGATATAAATGATGATAAGAGAATAAATCATTTACTAGTATATTGATGAACTATGAACTACAATAAAACATACATAAGAGAATAAAATAATAAAATAAAGTTGTGAGGTCGATGGGTCATATAAAAAGATATACATGAGAATTCCAAACTATGGGATTAAAGGATATCATCCACCCTATTGTTGGTTTAATCATACCTCAAGAAAAAGGTAAAAATTCTCCCTCTCTAGGAATCTCAACACATATAATACTGGCATTAAGAGTTCACCACTCTAAAATCAGTCGAACTGCTTGACAGTTATAAAATGATTACATCAAGAAATAAACTCGCCATAAATTTCATTAGTTAATAGCATTAACATCTCAATAAATGTATCCAAGAACTACCTCACAATTTGATCTTGATTTTATGAATTTAGAAAAAAATTGAGGTGTGAAACAACAAAACATAGAATCATTAATCAATCTTGCTGATTGATTATGATTCTAAAAATTGTAATGTAAATGAATAAGTATAAAAGATTGACCAGCAGAATTGAATTTTTGAGCTAAGAAAATTCATCCTTTGATAATCATTATTAAAGAAATGAAATACAACTGAATATAGAGTACTATGAAATTATGTACATGAAGGGAAACGAACTCCCTTCATGTTGCTCTGTTCTCAGGCTCCATAGCATCCGTGACTGCTCTATCATCACCTGAGAGTCTTTGCTCACAAAAAATGTTGTGTTTGTTCAAATGAATGAGTGGGTTCCAATTCTGTTGCAGCTCTATTATAAATAACATTCTCCATCTACTTCTTGTCACCACACATTTTAACCAACATCAAAATTCCTTCACATAAGCATGACACACGTTCATTTTTTCGTGACTGACATGTCACACATGTTTTTCACTTCTAACTAACTCCTGCTAAGTTAGTTGAGTGAAATTTGACTCTTGTTAGTCTTCAGTTTGAACATGAATATTTTAAAAAAAATGTAGAATAAATAAAACATTAAAAATGTTAATTAATATTTTATAGTTATTTTTTAATTTTACTGTTATAAAAAATATTAAAAAGTAGTTAATTTTAATTAATAAATATCATAGCACATGTTTATTATTAAATATAATTACTATGATTATTAATTTATTATATAATATTTAATAAAAATATTATGTTTTGAATTTATTATTATTAATTAGGTTATTCAGTTAGTGAAACTATTATTAATAATTAGTAAATATATATAATTAATTAATATGAAATAGTTTTTTTATTAAAATAGATATTATTTAATTTTAAAAGATGAATGATAATAGTTTATGTATTCTAAGTTGATCGATTAATAGTTATTATTATTTTTAAAGAATAAAAAGATTTATTGATAGATAATTTCCATGTTAAATTATTATTTTATTATTAATTTTTATTAGTTTATATTATTATGTGTCGTGCACCACGTCTTCTCCATCCGGCAGCACAATGCAATTCTGAGGCACTTCCTCCTCTCTTCAGTGCGGTGCACCGCATCTCCTTCATCAGTTTGGTGAACCCCCTTTCTCCTATTGAATGTGGCACAACCCTCTTTTGATAGCAGCAGTGACTTTCATCCCGGATGGCTGCAACCTGATCAGATTCTCTCTCCTTCAACGCAGCGCACCGACTCATGTTTCGATTAGCAGAGACATCAAACAAGAATCGGTATTCTCCTTTTGATGGCACCTCTAGGCACGACGGTGATGAGGGTATCATCAAAATCAGCGATTTAGGTGCTATGTGGCCTGAGGAAGAGGCTTCGATGGTAGGGTATATGTCTAATTTTTCTTCTTCTTTGTTGATGAAGTCTTGATGTGACAGGAGTTAAATAGTTAGAAGTGGGGAGATAGAGTTTTGGTTTTGTAAGAATGAAAAATGGTGGTTGAGTTTGCAGTGTTGGAGAATGAAATTGTATCTATATTAAAAGGATAAAATGGCATGGGGATCGAGTTTACGGTGAGATAGTGAAATCATGAAGATAGAACACGTGCTTCGGCAGATAGATTACGGAGGATGGGGTTACAGTTTGGATGAAACCGGGAGGTGGTGGAATCGTGAAGGAGGATTATGTTGTCAATAATTGATGTGCCCTCGGAAATAGAAACGGTGTGTGGTGGTTGTAGTGTAAAGCGGAGTAATGGTGTTAAGGGATGAAAAGAAATGGTGAGACATGGTGCCAATAATTACTGTGGAACCATGATGGGGAAGTGGTAACAATAAATTTTACAGTGTAAAGGACTTGTGGTGACACTATAATGGGAATACAGTGGGAAAAGGTCAAGAGAAAAGTCACAATGACACTACAAAAAAGAAAACCCAAAAATTTAAAAACAATTAAAACTATAATGAAGTCAAACAAAATAATTACATAAATTTAATAATTAATAAAATAAAATAATAATTTAAGTAATTATTGAACATAAATAAATTTAATGAGACAAATAAAACATCAATTAAATTATTATTAAGTTGAATAATAAATTGATTTAATTTAAGTTTATTATAAAAAATGTTAAGTTATATCTACTATAACTAACTAAATTAATTGATTTCGAAAATTAATTATCATCTTGTTGATCAATTGAATAATGTTAAGACTTAAAATTATAACATTTGAATAAATTTAGTATGTTACAAAAATATTAGTTATTTCTTCATTATTAAACGTAATCTGATAATTACATTATATTATTTTAAATTACATAAAATTTTATACAGGAAATTATTAATTAATACTTAATTATTTATATATAAATATTAATTAATTAATTAATTAATATGGGTTAAATAATGTAACATGATGACAAAATCATCAAAATAAAAAAAAAATCAATGGACTATAAAATAAAGTAAAACACAATTTAACTAGTTTAAAGTTTTAAATTCATAGTTAAGTATAAAAATTGATAAATTGTTAATGTTTATTTATAAAAATAAAATATTTTAATATTTAGTATAATGTAAACAACTATCAAATTATATCCTTAAATATTAATAAAAAAGATGTTGCAAAAGATGTGTTTTTAAGGCCACATCAAATTCCCCCACACAAAATCACTTTTTAACCTCAATAAATCCCATGTATTGTTATCCTTGAAAATAAAAGTATGGTATTCATGATACTGCTCAGAATGAAACATGTCCAGCTAATTGAAACAAAGGAACAAAACATGTCAATAGGCTTTTAGGAAATGAGTTGGTCAAATAAATCTTGCATGGAATAAATTCTCAAAGGGTAATCTTGAAAACTATGAATCCTCACGAAATGAAGATGTCATGCCACATATGTGATACTACCTGGTGGCTCATTTAAATACTAACAAGAACTATAATTCCATGAGCTACAAAAGGTAAAATTTATTTGTATAAAAAACTTTTCTAGAGGAACTTTGTACATAAAATCAATATTATGGTCCAAAAATAAATATTTTTTGGTGAATAACTATAACGATAAAACCTAAATGCCTCCCACATAAAGAAATTGACACCTTCTTCATTTGATTTTCATCATTCCTCACACATTATTGAACACTTTTTTGACCCTAGACACATTATTTTATTTTTTTCCAGCAATGTATCATGTGATAAGCACTATAAATACAGACATATTCACAGAGTTCATAGGGCATACAAAAACAGAAACTCACTCAGCATCGAGGATCTTAGAGACTCACTGTGGGATCTCAGATTCCCAAATTACTAAAGTTATGAAATTTTATATGAAAAAAAATTACATTACCTCACTAAGATGAATACTTTTTATTATTAAATGATCAATGAGGGCCCTAAGATCAATTCAAACTTCTTGGTCCGAGGGTTATGATCGTAATTCCACTAAAAAGATACCCATATCACTCTCAATAGTAGTACCTAAAATTATAATATATATTTGAAAAAAATTAACCATTTTTTACAAAAATATAAAAGATGAAATGGGAATTGGAGGGCATAAAATAAAAATAGTTAAGCATAGTCAACCATTGACCCACTCCCCTATAATTAAATACCAACATTGTCGCCAATGTTGACTTCTAAAGTGGAGAAGAAAAATTCAGCTATTATGGTTCAAAAAAATTTATATTTAGTATAATGATGACATGTTAAAAGGGACTCTTTGAATTTCAAAAATAATATTCTGTTTCTATCCACAATGAATAATTTACAACAGGTTTATTAGTAAGTACATGAATTATAATTTAGTCTAGAGAATAATTTTCAATATATCTCAAAAGTAACATGTGAGGTTTATGTGCACTATGTACTCGGTGCAATCATTTTAACATATTGAGTTAAATAATGTGTTCAATAGATTATAAAAAATAATTCCAAAACATCCAAGCCTAAAACTTATTCAATACAATATTTTTCAGCCTGTGTGTACCCCCAGACTTTTGTTCAAGCATTGAGTGATTTTTACAACAGTGAAAATTAATTTTTAAATCAAGGAAAAACATGCAGAATTATTTTATTCAACTTAGAGAAATGTAGGAATAACTTTTTAGTATGAAAAATATGTGACAGATTTTGAAGAAAATATGTCGAAAAATTACTTATAGTGGAATAATTTTCCAGGAAAAAAAGATATACTGAAGAAGTTTTTACAGTACATGCATATATTTTTTCAACAAATCATTAATTTTTTTAAAGAGTATTAAGGAGAAGAATAATGTAATTGAAATTAATAGTAATGTACATCCCTGAATTAAGATTCTATTATTAATCCTTCAATATGGGAATTCAACACCTCAATGAAACCAATAGAAGCATCCTAAAAATTTTCACATGTAAACCAAGTACAAATAACCAGCAGATACAAAGCATATAGAAGGCAGAAAAATAACACTTTATTCAACACAAAATAGTACAAAAATGTAAACAAAGAAGGATAATGGGTTGACTACCATGAATTAATGAATTTGATGTCTTTTGTTAGACTTTATTGAAATAATATTTTTTCTATTAACACATCAAAAACCATTGGTTTCCTCCCATGCAACGCTAGGTCTATAGTCCCCATCCAGACTCACCTAGAACTAAAAGAATCCACTAGGTGGACATGGTTTCCTTAATAGGAACTACCACGTGTTTTTGGACCAATCATTTTTAATAGAGAAATGGAATTTTTGGGAAACAAGACACAACACAATAGAAACTATATTCGGATAGAATGAATTAACCATTAAGAGACACCACATGATATCAGTAAGCATATTTCCATGCATTTCCATATTATGTTCATATTTTTCCATATTTGAATTCAAATTAAGGGAAAACATAGTACTAGAATCCTCAAACGGTGTGAAATTTACCTCATATATATATCTCCCAACCTCTACATTAACAAATTCAAATTCAAGGGTTCTTGTGGGTAAATCCTAATTAGTATGTTCAAAAAGGGATTCTGGAATGTGTTTAAAATGTAGCCTATACAATGGAACACAAGCATAAATATACTTCTAAACTACTTTCAACATCATGATAATCTTCTTCACCCGACTCAATTGAGTATGGATGTGAAATACATGGAAGAGTTTATGGGTTTTCAACAAAACATTCATTTTGACCAATATTATAAATCTCATCCAACAATTCCTCAAATGTTAACTCACAATGAACATCATCTACTTTAGAAAAATTGATTCTTCTATATTTAATACTATGTTCAACCTTTAAATCAAGTAAAAATGATCATTTTATAAAACCATGACATTTGAGTGTTGAAATTCCATTTTACTAGATGAATTGTACAATTTAGTTTCAATATGTTCAGTTTCCAGAATGATAAAATATAGACAATTATCTTCATGTTGGCCAAATCATATTTCCATTTCATTGCAGAATGTTTCCGAAAAGTTATTACAATTATTATAGGTAAATGATAACAAATCAATCAGTATTTCATCAAATATCACTCACTCATCCTCATTACCCAACAACAATTCAGAAAATATTTACTTTAAAGGATCAAAACATCGAATATTTGTTATCAGTTTAGGTTCAATGATTTGATATTCTGTGATTTCCAGCTTTAAGTTGTCTTCCAATGTGTTACAATTATTATGTTCGAACTCATTGTTCACAACATTAGAAATGATGGGTGAATAGTTTTTAAACATCAAATTTTAATTTACTAGTATATCATCAACCTGAGTGACTTTTTTCCCAAAAACTTCTAAAACAGTGATTTTCCTCGAATAAAGGGATGATGAAATTATCTAGTAAATCCTTTTCAATTTGTTTCAATTCATCATTATAATTTTCCAACTCATCATCAATAAAGTTATTTTTTGGATTATAAATGTGATTCACTTCATCCGGTGAGTTGGTTATTTCCAAATATAGATCAACAGAATGAGATGTTTTAATGTGAATATTTTAATTACCAAAGTCAGTATCACATTCCACTTGAGTTTGATTTTCAAATATTTTAAACACATTATTATTTTCACTCACTTCAAATTTTTATTGTTTTTCACCCATAGTTTTATTTCCAATAGTATGATTTCCAATATTTTGATACTTTTATATTTCTATTGAGAATCTCAGAGATGGATTTCATGGGTTTTTTAAACAATGAATTCCAAATATCCTCCATAGTATCCAATTTAGTTTCAATTAATTCAATTTTATATAGAAATTCAGGATTATATTCATATTGTTCATTTTTTTCAAGGCAATCATTCGGTTGTGCCTGGGTATAGACACACTACTGGGATATATGTCCATAACACCTAGAACACACATAATGTGGTCCAAATTCATCTACTTTTTTAAATGTTAATATTAAAAAAATAGTCGAAGTCAAGAATAATTTAAATAGTTAACACAAGCAAAAAAATCACAGTATTTTTAACATATTTTTTATAGGAATTTTGTTTTGTTTATTTATTTGTTTTTTTTAATTTTCTTAAACTTAGAACACTCAATGCATGCCTTCCCTGGAAATGGTGCCAAATGTGGATGTGGTCGGAGGTTTTCACAACCCTCAATATATTATTTATAATCCGAAACTAGTATAGTAGAGATGGGTCGAGGCCATTGGAATGTAGGTGAGGTTTTTATGGGTCTATTTTTCTAAAACACAATTGTTGTCAATAGTAGAGAGAGTGCACATATTTTTAGTATTTCTACATTCAAATTATTGTGTACTTTTAATTAAGATTGATGTAAAGATAAAAATGTTGAAAAGATACTAAATCATTTACTAGTATACTGATGAACTATGAACTACAATAAAACTAACATAAGGGAACAAAATACTCCAATAAAGTAGTGAGGTCGATGGAGCCGATCAAATATAATACTCGAGAATTAAAAACTATTGGTTTAAAGGACATCTTCCCCCATACACATTATTTAGTCATACCTCAAGAAAAAGGTGAATAGTCTCCCTCACCAGGAAACTCAACACCCATAAAAATGACTTTAGGAGTTCAGCACTCCAAAATCAGTCACACTGCTTGACAATTATAAAAGGATAACATATGGAAATAAACTCACCCAAATTTTCTAATGTTAAAGACATTAATGCTTCAATAAAAGTATACAAGATCTAAATATCATGTTGATCATGAATTTATAAATTTATAAAACAATTGATGTGTGAATCAACTAAATAGAGAATCATTAATCAATCTCGTGGATTTATTATGATTATGAATGATGTAACGAAAATGAAAAATCCTTAATGATTAACCAGAAAAATTAAATTCTCGATCTAAGAAACTTCATTCTTTTTATCATCTTGATTAATTTAACTAAAAAATGATTATAGAGTACTTCGAAATTATTTACAATAAGGGAAATAGAACTCCCTCACCGATTCTCTATTCTCGGGCTCCTTTGCATCAATGTCTTCTCTATCATCTCTCGGGAGTCTTTGCTCTGAAAAATGGAGTGTTATTTCAAGTGAATTAGCGTATTCCAATTATTCTGCTTCTTAATATTAAATAACATTCGTTATCATCTACATGTCCCCACACATTTCAACCGACATCAAAATTCCCTCACTTAAGCACAACACATATGGGTTTTTTCATGACTGACATGTCACACTAGTTTTCTACTTGTATCTATCTCCCGCTGAGTTAGTTTCTTGCACATGGATGCTTTTTAGTCTTCGGTGTGAACCTACACATGTTAAAAACAATGTAGTACAATTAAAACATAAAGAATGTTAATTAATATTTTATAGTTATTTTTTTAGTTTATTATTATAATACTTTTTAAAAAGTAATAAAAGTTAATTAATAAATATCTTAGCTGATAGTCATTATTCAATATAATTATTATGTTTATTAATTTATTATAGAATCTTTAATATAATTATTATTTTTTAAATTTATTATTATTAATTATGGTATTCAGTTAGTGAAAATATTATTAATAATAAGTAATTTAATTATAATTAATCAAGATGAAATAAAGTTTATTATTAAAATATAAATTATTTAACTATAAATGTTGAATGATATTAATTTACGTATTATATGTTGATCGAGTAATAGATATTATTATTATTAATGTATAATTTTCTCTTATTAATAGATACTTTTAATGTTAAACTGTTAATAAGTTGTTAATATTAATTAATTAACATTATTTATGTAAATTATAAACATTATGTTCATTATAAATTTGAATGTTAAAATTATTCCCTTATTTTAAATTAAATGAAATATAAATTTTTAAATTTAATAATTAGATTTAATATTTACGTTTTGAATTCTATTATTTAGTATTTTTTGTAGTGTATTTAATTATTATTATTATTTATTTATTTATTGACATATTATGTTTATTATTTATTTATATATTTTAATAAATTAGGTCATCTCTCCCCCCCCCAAATTTCGCGCAAAATGGGAAGGGGGAGGGTCTTCTTCGGAGCATATGTGGTGGCACATGCGGAGGCCAATGGTGGACATCCTCTTCTCCCTCTGGCGGTATAGTGTTGTACTCACGCTCATCCTCCTCTCTTCAGTGAGGTGCATCGTGTCTCCTCCATCAGTCCTGTGAAACCACTTTTCTCTAGTGAAATGGGGTCCAACCCTTTTGGCATAGCAGCGGTGACATTCATCTAAGATGGATGCTTCCTGATCGAATTCTCCTTCCTTCAGATCACCACACTGAATCGAGTTTGGATCAGCAGCTACATCGAATAAGTAGTGATATTCCCCTTTCGACGGCACCTCTCGGCTAAGCGGCGACCAGGGCGTTATCATAATCAAGGATGCAGGTGCTTTATGGCTTTAGGATGAGGCTTTTGTGGTAGGGTATTTGTCTATATCTTCTTCTTCTTTGATGACTAAGTCTTTCTGTGACATGAGGTATATGGTTGGAAGTGGTGAGATTGAGTTTGTGTTTTTTAAGGATGAAAAACGATGGAAGAGTTTTTAGTGATGGGAATGAAACTATGGTAACATACAAAGATACAGTAGAAAGGAGGTCGATTTTAAGATGATATAGTGAAACAATGAAGATGAAACTGGTGCTACAACAGATTGGTTGCAGAGGCGGGAATTATGGTCTGATTGAAATAGTGAGGATGTGGAATCATGAATGTGTTTTTCAGTGTCAAGAACTATTTTTCCACTGGTAATAAAAATAGTGTGTGGTGGTGTCTGTGTAAAGGGGAGTTACATTTCAAAGGTATGAAAAGTAACTGTGAGACCGTGAAATGGATGAAAGAGTTCCAATAATTATTCTCGAATCGTGATGGGGAAGTTGTAGCAACAAGGATTATGGTGGAAAGGACTTGTGGTGACACCTTAATGGGCATACTGTGAGAATGTGTCAAGAGAAAAGTCATATTGGCACTGCAAAAGATCAAATACAAAATTTAAAAAAAATTATAACTAAAATTAATACCAAAAAACTAATTAATTCAAAGTAAGAATTAATAAAATAAAATGAGAAATTAAGTAACTCTTGGAAATAAAAAAAAATTAATGAAAGAAAAAAACATAAATTAAATTATTATTAACATCAAATATTAATTGATTTAATATAATATATTCAAAAAAAGTTAGGTAATAGCTACTATAACAAACTAAATAAAATAAAGTGGACAATTAATTATCATCTTATTGAACAATTAAATTATGTTCAGACGTAAAATTTAAATTTTTGAATAAATTTAGTTTGTTAAAAAACATAAATTTGTAATTAATCAATTATTAAAATAAATCTGATAATTAGGTTATATTATTTCAAATTACATAACGTTTAATACATTAAATTCTAAATTAAAACATCATTATTTATGTACAAATATTAATTAATAAACTAACAAAAAAGTGTTATATAATTAAATATGTAGAAAAAACCATCATACTAAATAAAAATCCATTGGACTATTAAAACATCATTATTTATGTGCTTCAATTTTATCTTATGTTCTTGGTGTTTCCTGAATTTACAATCTTATCTCCCTATATTGTTATCTAATAAGGGTATTTCCTTGCAATTATGTGAGATTCTATACCCTTTGTTCTAGTCACTGGTATGAGGAATACTGATGGCAGGACTCAGGGGGGTCATTATATCTCTATCATGTTGAAGATGGAAGTGAATGGCATCTTACATTCCATTCTCTCTTCACGGGGAAGGCAGTTCATGATAGAATTGTATCAAAGCTCATGGATGAGGGATATGATGGAGTTACGGGTTAGGAACGATGATGATTTCATGGCATTGTTGGGAAACAATGTTAGGAAAATATGGTCGGTTAAATCGGAAGGGGAATTCTGGCTTGGACATGGGATTTTAGGGCCCCCATGGTCTGACGAAAGGACTCTAGACCTAATAAACGACCATGTGAGGATACAATGACTGAAGATTCGAGACCAACCGAAAGGTGTATCCATCATAAGGATCTATGTTCTTGTGCGTATTGGGTGTTTTGGTAATTTAAAATAAATAAGGAGTTCAAAAAAGGTTTAAAATGATTTTTTCACACACTACATAAGCCAATGAGTATCTTTTTTTTTCAATTCCAATTATAGAATATGTGTGTTGTCCATGAATAGTGTGGGAATTCAAGACCCATCTGATTGATCTGGTTGATTATCGGAAGTTGTATCGAGAGGAGGAGAACGACTAGTGGTAGAAAAAGATGTGTTCCGTCCAGCGACAGACACTATGAATGTACAAGGGTAGTATGTTGGACATGGAGACTGAGAGATGGCACAAGGAGCAGGTTCATTAATTCATCTTTATTTGGGTTTTAGTAGAGTACCGGTTTCTTCTAGCTATGATCCATATGTGGGGAGAAGCATGTGAGTGGAAAAACATTATCTCAGGGAGAAAAATGAATTTGAGTATTCATGGACTGACTTTGAGATAGAGTTTCAGGAAGAATTATTTCGTACAAGGTGAAGGATGAGAAGAGTCTGGAATTTCTCCCCCACCCTCAAGGGATTATGATGGTGTGGGAAATGGGGATCAATCTCAAGGATATCATTAGTTTTATCTGTAACTCCTTCAGAGTGAGGAGTCACAAGAAAGAATCTTAGATGAGGCACTCTAACCTTATCTTTAGAATGTTTTTACTACCTCAGTTCAATTGACATACATGGAGGTTAAGAAGAAGGATGAAATAGTTGAGAGGATAAAAATACTGGGAGGTGTTCTGGAATAGGGGATCTAGTTGAGTTTGTAAATGGGAAAGGTCGTCAATTTCAGGCCTCCAACATCAGTGCCTTCAAGGTTTCGCCAGCGGGGAGTAGGCCTCAGTAGTTCCAATTCCAATCTCCCAGTCCTCGCCCTTTCTCCGCATTCCATGGCCTAAGGATCTTTAACTATGGAAGCCATGAGCATATTTGGAATCATTAACTTATATGACTGTAGTATGGTGGTGGTGGTCAGGTTCAACACCCTGCTCAGCTGCAGTAGTTTCCAACCATTCCCATCCAGCAACAGGGAATGCAAGCTCCTGCTCCACCAAGGGCGGACAGTCCTAGGGGAGGCCAACCTTAGGGCTCTCCTCAACGATCTCCACTAGGTTGTGATCAAGAATCCGGTCGACATTTGAGTGGTAGAGGATCTGGGTGTGTCCATTTCCCATCATAGTGGTAGAAGATCCAATAGGTCAAGAGGTAGTTTGAGGATGGATTAGTCTATTTGTTACACTTTCCTCTCCCTTTTTAGATTCAGAAGATTCACATTCAATTGGTGCTCCTATTCTATCCCAATCCATGGTTCTATATGTGGAAAGTCATTCCATGCACATGTTGTTGAGTGTGATAATTGGAGGTCAGACCAGTCTGCTTGATGTTTTTCGATGACACTGAATGATTTTGGGGCCACATCATTCCAGTGGGAATCTTTTTTTTCTAAAAATGCAGCCAAATTATGTCATCATGGGCATCAGATAGCTATTCTATATGAACTCTATAATCTAATTCTTCAAGATAATGGTCTTGTTCAAATATATGGTCATCCATCTTGTAGATATCATTGGTGAGCGGGGTTTCTAGTAGGGTTTCCAGTGTTTAGAACCCCTTCTCTCCTTGTTATCCAATATGTTAGTGAATTCGACAGACTCAGAGATGGTGGATATTTTCTAGATTTTTAGTGAGTTATTGGACATCTTGTACGAATAAGTTGTGACTCTACCCCCCTCAATGTGATTTTTATTTCAGGATATATATATTACCCATTGCTTGTCTGATTTTTAGGCCACCATATTTGAATTTTCCTTCTGTGTTGTTGGAGTTGTGGATTCAGGGTGATGACATGATGTAGAATGGTTTTATTTGACCAATCACATCACTATGGGGTGCTCTAGTCATTTTCGCAATGAAGGTAAATGGTGGTCTCAGGATGTGAATAGACTACCGAAGACTGAATCAGGTGACGATCAAGTAATGTAACCCCCTCCAAAGGATTGAATACTTTTTCACATGATAAAGGGAGAATGTTGGTTCTATATGATCGATCTCTGGCCCGGATATCACTATTTGATGGTAAAGAATGGTGACATCCCGAAGACTGATTTCAGGTGAAGATATAGGAACTTTTAGTTTGTGGTCATGTCGTTCGGCATTACAAACACACCAGCTGTGTTCATGGGGCTCTTGAACGCTATTTTTTATGAGTATCTAGACCGGTTTGTTGTTTTGTTAATCAACGACATCCTAATCTAAGAAATATTACAAGGGTTAATATTTTAAGTATTCTATGATTATTCATGTCTATACTTTGTGTTTGTGATGATGTTGCAGTAGGGATTGATCACTAATGGTTCTAGATAGTTATTCCAACACAAATGAAACTATACTACCCATTACAAGTATCATCTAGTGGTCTTGTTCATGTTGAAGCTGTGGAAGAATTGCCTCATTGAGGAACTCTTCATGGACTTCACATATCACAGGAGCATGAGGTTTGGCTTCTCCCAATGAGACATGAATATGTGCCATTGAATGTGGATGGATTGTCTTCCAGGCATCGAATTCCAGTTCTCTTACACAACAGGAATGGGGAATGTGGTGGCCGATTACTTGAGTAGGAGTTCCTAAAAGGATGAGGTTTGAGTGTCAGTAAATTCATGGGAGGAAATGGATGTGTTGGGTGCTCTAATTCATTGCATGATAGTGGAGAGTGTTAGAGGCTATTTTTCCTATGATAAAGTAGTATTCCTTGGAATGGTAGCAATATGAGTCTCAGTGGGGCAACTCAAAGGTGGAAGTGATACATTATCATGTTAAAAAGGTTGATTCTCTGAAATGATTGTTGGTGGATGGTCATAATTGGAGGACTTTCTATGGGAATTTTTCTATCACAGAGAAGATGAATGATGATGTTCTTTTTTTGTTCCATAACATTTCCCTGGAAGTACACCAAGGAGTTTCAATGATGTATTAGGGCTTGAGAGGTCAATTTAGGGGGCCTATATTGATGCAGGAAGTGGCATAGATTTTGGAAAAGGGCATCATGTGTCGATAGTTGAAGGATGACCACCATGTTTCTGGTTTTCTGTTGCATCCCTTAGATGTTCCCATGTGTAAGTGAGACGTTGTCTCAATTGATTCTATCATAGGACTACCAAGCGATGAGGGAGGGTGTGATTCCATCTAGGTATTGGGGTGCAGATGGATGAAATCGGCAAACTTCTTAGCAGTTAAGGTGTCTAGTGCAGTTGATGACTTAGCACAGAAGTACACGGGTGATGTTTTGCAGCTGCGTGGAGTTCCCAGAACCATCATTTTGTATCAGGATACATTATTTAATTCACGAGTTTTGAAGAAATTACAACATTATTTGGGCACCCAGCTATTCCATAGAACTGCTTTCTACCCTCATAGATATGAGAAGATATAAAGAACCATCCATATGTTGGAGGATATGTTGTGACCATGTGTTCTGGAAATCAGAGGATCATGGGTATAACATGTCCCTCTAGTATAGTTTTCCTAAAAATAGATATCACGCTACCATAGGTATGGAACCATTCTAAGGAATTTGTGGTAGACTATTTCATTCACCTTTATGATGTACATAGGTTGGGGAGGTAGGAGTTATTTGCCTAGATGTGGTGCAGAGTATGCCTAAGAAGGTATAGATTATGGGTGAAATGATGATTGCCCCACCAGACCAGCATATGTCATATGTTGATAGTAGAAGGAGACCATTGGATTTTGAGGTTGGGGACCATGTGTTCTTTTATGCCTCCCCTTAGTGAGGATAGTTGTGGTTTGGAAGGGAGATTAATAATTCTCCCAGGTTCATCAGACTCGTCGAGGTGTTGGGAAAAACCACCGAGGTGGGATATCATCAATAACTAACAATTTGGTCGTAGTGGATCCAAAATGTCTTTCATGTATCTCAACTCCATCAGTATATACATAATGACTCCCACATCCTCATCTCTAGAGAGTTTTATATTGAGGGTGAGTTAATGAAAGTGCATTAGTTGGATTGGGGGGGGAGTACAAAGGAATGAGAGCACATATGATTTCTTAGTTCCTAGAAATGTTCTTGGATTTTATATTGTTTTTTATTTGTACCTTTTCATATAAGAAAACGTTTGAACCTACTTATTGTATGATATTTTGTTTCCTTGATCCATGTATTCAATGAAATGTACTAACTATGTGGAAGGGAGATTCATATCCCTAATCAAGATTCATTAATGTGGATGTGATATAAACCCATGTGGATGAGTCGGTGTTGCCCAAAGAGGATAGTATCGTGACAATGGGGAAGGAGCTCCCAAACTCTTCTGTCTAGATGTCGTGACCTTTTTTAGTTTGCGTGGTTTTTTTTGGAAGAGGAGCGGTAGTGTTTTTACAATTGATAAAGAGATATATGTGAGAGAGATATTCTTGAATATCGAGGTTTTATTTCGACTTTTCAACAACTCCAGGATAGTTTTCCCTAGAGTGGCATCTTCTGAGGTGGTTGTTCAGACCACTATCTTTTTTTCAGGTTTACTCATTAATTATTAAGGGTTATTATAGTTTTAGAGGAATCTAAATTAATGTCCTAGACCCTCTTGGTCCATTAATTTTCTATATCCTACTGTTCATGGAATCATGGGGACCATCACTGACTCATCGAGGAGTTTTCCAATTTCTAGATTAAATGAATTGAGGAACTGATCGGACATCAGTGGAATTGATTTCAATCCATGGAACTCCAACTGGTGTCAGGGCATCATTTTCATGGTGTCGGTGACTCACCCATTGTTGAGTCATTTCCAGCTTATCCCGAACGTTTCAGTATCACTTGAGTAACGCCTCTTTTAATGTAATTATGCATTAATACCACATTAAAAGTTAGTTATTTATTCTAAAATATATTTTAATGTCCCAAAGATTCAGTAGTCCCCTTAATTACCAATATATGTGTCCTTTTTATCAATGTCACACACTTTGTTGCATTTTCTAGTCTCCCATATTTTCTTTGAATCACCATGTTACGTGATTTTCTCTATTTAAAGGCCATCTATCAACTCACAACCATCTGAAGGTCAATGTACGTTGTTTACTAGGGGAATTAATAAACCTATATTACTCCCAATGTGTGAAACTATTGATCCTCATGGTCAACACATGATGTAGATTTATAGTATGTCGAAATTGTCCCCCTGATTTTAGGATCTGGACACTTATATAACAAATATCCTCTCTTCCTTCTTCCTTTTCATTTCTCTAAGTGCGCGTCAAGACTTCCTCTCGAGATAAATCATGTTCCCATGTTGGATCCCTTTCTGGTCACCCTTGGAGTTCTTCATGATTGTCATGCCATCCCCTAATCTTGGCGCAATGAGAAATCATCAGTCTGTGATCATCCAAGTAGGGCTTCTTCCCTCATATCTCTTTGTTGTGGCTCATGTGGGGTGGGTATGATGATCTTCCCTTTGGATGTTGATGAAACCAAAATTATGAACATAATAAATGGAATTTTAAATAATTAATGGGTGGTAAATATTCCTATGTTGTTTTATTTTATCTTTGTTTTTATATTGTGAATTTTATGGGCTCATGACCACTGAAAAGCTATGTCGTTGGTGGTCCTTTAGTGCGCAAAAATGACGCCTTGTTTTCAAGATAACCAAGTGATTAAATGATTGTAAAATGGAAAATAGTTATTCACATAACTATGGATGATTAAAAAGATCATGGATTGATAATAACCCTTGTTTCTTTACCATATTTAACCAAATGGAATGAAGGAAGTTAATGAATGGAGATGGATAAATCTTAAATCTCCCTTGATTTTTTATGGTGATACGCATGGTTGTTCTATTTGCTATTTGTGGGGTGACATAGAATGGAATAAAATCTCTAGTTTAGAGGGTGTTGTTTTTTGAATATATGGCTGTGTGGAGATCACAGTAAAGGTTCTAGACCTAGTATGTTGGGGCCTATTTTCATTTCAATACATAGAGGTATCTCACAGGATCCCATTTTGATGTTGTCATTTATAAGATAACAGGTAGTAAATGCTTGAACACATGCCTGTCTTTTTCCATGCTATTGTTTTTTATGGTGGTTTTTCTTCTTAGATTCTGGGTTGTGGTGGAATATTTAAATCAAATAACTTATACATGAAATAGAGAATGAGTAGAATGGGAAATTGTTTTCTAAAAATGGGTGGTGTTCTGGTTTTCAATTTTGTATACATGGGCATGTAGGGATCGCAACAAGAGTGGTTGTGTGTTGGATGGTTGTTGGTTTCAAGACCCTTGGGTTGGGTTGAGTTCTTGATTAACTATATTTATAAAATTTAGTTTGTGTGTTTCTTATACTCACAACACTCATGTTGATCACTTCATGTCGAACAACCCCATTTCATGGTGGAGGTTTTTTTCAACATTTAAATGAGTGGATGGTTATTAGATCCATTATAATCCCCCAACCAGGTAGCCTAAGACACTTTGTGTCGGTTGGGATGGACTAAATTTAATTATGGACCAATCACTTCAAGCTAGGTGAGTTGCGGTTGACCATGCGTGTGTGAGATGGTTTTCTAACCATGTGTCTTCGGGATGAGGTCCATGTGTTTGCCAGCAAGAAGCATGGTTGTGGTGGAACATGTGAATGTGGGTAGGACTTATGGTTGTGTTGGAATATGTGTTTGTGGGATACATAAGCGTGTGGTGGGATGGACATAATGGTTTCTATTGGGGGTTCCATTGGGAATATAGTGGGATCTATAGGGGAGGTCTGATGCATATGATATTCTAAATAACCTGCTGGAAAGCAGTGCTGGGTACCTAAATATCGTGGTGTTATTACTATTA
Organism: Viscum album; assembly: GCA_963277665.1. Lineage (NCBI taxonomy): Eukaryota > Viridiplantae > Streptophyta > Magnoliopsida > Santalales > Viscaceae > Viscum > Viscum album. The sequence goes on along the minus strand of OY728152.1, from coordinate 347,620,476 downwards.
TTTTTACATATCATGCAGTATTTTGGGAGTTTTCCTTGGTGCTCTAGTGTGGATAGTTTCAATTTCTATGTGTTTTGGTTTTCTCTATTTCTCACGGGGCATTAGAAAGACTCCCCTTTTGTGCATGTGAGATTTTGATTTCCATTCATTGAATACCAATATACACACCCTATGTATATAAAACTGCTTTAATGTTTTCATTAGTACTATTGGGACTATGCGGGGCCATACATTCTTGGGCTTTAGGAATGTTTTCATCACAAATTTCGATTTCTTTTGGTACATTCTTTCAGTGTTTTTCTATTACATTGTATTAGTTTATTTTGACCATGCATATGGGAATGGATTTTATGCTATACTTTTTTATTTAGTCGTTGGTGTAGCGAAGATTTACATTCTTATCTCATGATCTTGTTTTCTAAAAATGTTAATTCCTATCATTTATGTGACACTTTGTTCCTTTGGTACTAGTCGCCAATACAGGTCCTAGTAAAGGCATGACTCATGGTCATTATCTCTCCTTTTCTGGAAGATGAAAGGGTAGGACATAATGTTGTCCTTTCCCTCATCTTAGAGAAGGTGGGTCCTAAAAAAAGCAAAAACAAATGGCCAAATCTAATGGATGAGTATATTTCATTTACAACCATCCAAGGGTGATGCTAATGATCATTTTATGCCATACAGAGGAGATTATGACACTTGTGTTTTTTGTTTAAAGTTAAGTTAATGTCGTCACATTCATGTTTTAATACATATAATATTTTTATATATGGTTTTTGAGGTGATATATTCAACTATAATAAATTTTTTCAAATCTATAGGATTTTAATTTTTCATAGTATTTTATTTTTAAGTTTAATGAAAAAAATTAGTGTTTAAAATAATTACACAAAATTTATCTTGAGATTATTTTATTAATTGAAATATCAAATTAATGTAATTTTTTATATTAAATTAAATATAATTTTTGATAATTAATATTACCAATGAATTTTATAGATTACCTTGACCCCATAGGGATATAATTAAATATTTGTTTCGTGTATTACATCTTATCTTAATATTTTTAATAATACTTGAATTGAATATTGTGAAAATTCACAATAAGTTTTTTAAAAAAAATATTTTTTTAAATTATTAATAAAATATAATGCATTTTTTAAAATATAAAAAAATATTATATGGTCTAAAATATTCAATATTATTTATTTATGACTTAATTTACATAAAATAAATAATTATTTCACCCTTTTAATATTTTAATATGTGTTACTATAATTGAAATGAAATAGAATAACTATATAACTAATTAAAATGATAATGTTTTAATGGATAGGAAAACATGTATTAAATTTATTGGTTTATAATATTATTACATTATTAAATATAATATGGAAAATTAATATCACCATAGATTCAAGATTATTACACCATGTAGGTTTTTTGGTGTTTTATTATTTAAATATAAATTAACATTTTTGGAGATTCTAAAGGATCCCCTCACCGTAATTATAAAAGGGAAAATCCCCACTCATTTATTCACATAAAATTTATCATTTAATATCCACCATTCCCTTTACATTTACCTTATAAACATACTTAATAATGTTATATAGTTTTTGGTTATCTCAAAAGACAAACTATAGTCCCTTTAAGAAGATATTTAGAGGGAGCATGTCGAAGAAGAGGTAAACTACCCTACCAATTCGTTCAAATTATTTATTCTTCTACTACCTCTAAATGAGATGTTTCCATTATAAAGTAATTATAACATTATAAATTATATTATGATATGTTATTAGTTTTATGTAATAGCCATATTCCTCCTTATATCCATCTTATAAAAAATTATATCACCATGTGTGCATACGTCTGAATAACTATCTCCAAGCCCTTTCATTATTTTTTTCACCACCATCTTACATAGATGTATATAATTATGGAAATAATATATATATATATATATAATTATTCTCACATGATATGGATTATGGAACAAAATATATACAGTCCACTTTCAAACCATTTCACAATAATGGGAATGATATCGTTTCTCGTGCATATGTACGACTTACCGTCTCCAAAAAGAAATGTGATTAATTCTACAGGATAATAATTAAATATTGATTATATACATGAATGTTATGAATAAATATTATATATATTATAAAAAAATAATGGGTTAAATTATATAACATTAACATATGATGTGGAAGATGAAATTTTATGACAAAACATGCATAAGAAAATTAATAAGTTAACACCCAATGGAGGAGTAATAATGATACTATTAAATGGATGATAATATGATTATATATGATATAATAGAAAATACTATGATTATGATTTAATTTGTGAAATTTTTTAAATAATTATACATGAGGTTCAAATACATACAAATGAAATTAGACATGAAGAAATAGATAATTTCCCCATCCCATTATTATACAAGATTGTTTACACAAAACAATTTATTGGAGTATATTTGCATCCAAATCCTAATTTCCTAAATATTTAATATTATTTAGCTTCTTATTCAATTTTTTATGTGAATTTTATGCATTGGGGAATTTTTATTAATCAGTATGAAATGGATATTTTTTTGTTTTTCGATATGTGGTACATTTTGTGTAATCTGACAAATGTATGGGAAGAATATTTTCTTTTAACTTATATTTCATGATTTTTTATAATGTTTCACTTACAGTATATTTTTATTAATCTTACATTAAAATTTTTTAATGTTATATTAAATAATGTTTTATTATTTTACAATCAAGTGGAATTTTTAAAAAATTAAATGTTTTTGAAGAACAAAGGATATATTCTACAAGAAATAATTTCAAATTTAATATAAAAATTATTTTCCATTTAAGATGGAAATATTTAATAGGGATATGTTTTAGGTATAATATGATGATTTTTCCTATTTTTTGTGTTTTTATGATGGAACGATATTTATTAAATCCATTTATTTCACAAAGATTATGTTATTGTGGATACCCATTTTATTCTTTCTGTTGTATTATTATTTATGTATTTGTTGAACACATAAGAACGATTTCATTATTAATTGGTTAGGAAAAATATATCGCCCCAAATAACGGAGTAATGATTTATAATTCTAGAGATAGGCATGACTAGAATGAATTGTAAATTGATTTCAGAAATATAGGGTTGTAACAATAAGTATATCTAGTTTAGTAATAAAGGGATGTAACAACATATAACACCAAATTACTAATGGACTTTTTCCACTATAATGGTCTTAGGAATGATACTTGTGTAATATAGAAATGATTTTCTATGCATTTTTATATATACATCTAGTTTTTTCAATGCTATTTTCATGTGTCTATTGATCCATTATGATTTATTCCTTATGAAATATGACGATTTATATCACGAATCCTGAATTTTATATTTTTTATACATGGTATGATTTTCAAATGTTATGTTCATACATGTATATTTTTATGTTTTTTTTATGTTTTTCATGTTTTACCCTTTCTGATAATTCTATATCACCCCTTTTTATGTTTCTTTTCCCCATTATATGAATAATGGTATTAAGAAATATGTGTCAAAAGGGGTTATAGTTATGAATGAAAATGTCGGAGATGATATTGATGTTTTATAAACCATTTGTTGATGTTTCCCAATTTTGATAAACAAAATACTAATATGGTTTTTGGGAAAAAAAATTCATGTATAACATATTCCAAAAAAAGTATTGTAATGCCTATGTACATCATGCATTGGGTCTTTATAGTTGGAATTAGAGATATTTTTTAGTCATCCATTGGAATGTAGAATGTAAATTTTTTAGTTGTATCCTAATAGATATTTTTAAGGTATATATAGGGTTGTCCCTATTGATAAGTCTTATTGTAGATTTCATTATGGAAATCGTGGTAATGATCATTCTTTTCCTATGTTCATAACTATGATGATAGATATTTAAAGTACTTTCCATTGAATATTTTTTAACCCTATTATGATTTTTACACTCACATTATTCTTTTTGTGTTTTAGATAATGGATAGAACACAATGAAACTTTGTAAATGATCAATCAATGGGAAATGAAACTATTGTACTCATAAAAAACCTTATGTTATGGGAGATAGAATAAAAAATTTATTGTTATACTTACACAAGATATGAATCATTCAAGACATTTAATTTAGCAGAGAAGGGAACTACATTCTGTTGATTCCTTCATGAGGCAACATCCACCCTCGTTCAATGGGCATTCTAATACACTTTTTGATGAATATTATATTAGTACTATTGAAAATATATTTTCTTCCATTCATTTTTCAAAAATTTAAAATTTTATTTTGGTTGTTGATTGTTTAGAATGTGTATCTAACCAGTGGTAGGCTCTAATAAATATTATAATGTAGTAAGTTGAAATTTAATCCATGGAATGGGATAAATTTGAGATAAAATTCTTAAATAATTATTTTACTCATATTCTTTGAATTAATTTGGAAAATCAGTTCCTAGATCTTAATAAAAAGTATGATGAATTCATTGGTAGATGTGAGGAAAATTTCATAAGTCTTGTAAGGTATGTTTCTGGATTTATCATCTATCCTGAATGTAATGTTTATCGATTCTTCAATGGATTAATACTATGACTTTTAATGGAATTATCTATAAGTGACATTAGTAGTTATTAATATATTTTTCGTTTTTTTCATATCAAAAATGTAAGTTAGTGTTACATATCAATCTCAAGGTTTCAAAAAGAAATGACAGATGGAGATCAAGGGATAATCACAAAAAAATGGTTAAAATAATAAGAGAATTTCCTTATGATCAATTGATGAAATAAGAATGGTAGAGATTGTATTAATGGGACAAGAAAATGTTTTATTTGTCTAAAATAAGATCATTAGGCTGTTTAGTTTTTATGTAAAGGGAAAAATATATCTAATGACGTGAATAGAGGAAATGAAAAAAAATTCCTCTATCACATAAATAATAAAACTGCATGGAAATGTGGAACTATCTAATCCCATTTTTTAATCCATGTGTTACCAACGATGAACAATTTTGAAAAAATATTAATGATAATGGGAATGAAAAATAAAATAGGATCACTATTTTTCATGTTGAGTATGACATCGAAGTGTTGGAGTTTTTGAATGTATACGTAATGGGATCCAAGAATAATTTAGAGGAATCTCTTTTAAAGTATTATTGAATTTTGGAATATCTATGTAGTGGTCCACATTTTGTATTCCAATTAAATTTGATGGAATATGTAGCGTGGTACCGATAACTATGAAAATATATTGAGTAGATAATGTTATTATTTTGGTAAACACATGATTATTGGATGGATAACCCATAATCTGAGCATGATGTTGAGATAATGATATTTGGATAATGATATGTTGGATAAGAAAAAGTAAATTTGTCAATAATAGTTACCTTGGAACTGGTTAAGGATTTATTGATGTGTGGTTATTATGACATGTATGACGTTTACAGTTTTTAGGACATAATAATATGTAAACATGTATGTATTCAATAAGGAGTTATGATAATTCAAGTTATTACTAAGAATCAAGAGATTCCATGATGAATGTGTTTGTATTATTAGAAGGTGGCCAAGATGAGATACCTTTTTTTATATGGGGGATAAATGTTAAGCTACCTGTTTGAACCATTTTATATTGTTTTGTATTTTCATCTATCATAATGATTGTAAAGATATCAATTTAAGTAAAGTTTAATTTAAAAGATGGAAAAAGTTTTTTTAATTAAGTATAATCTCACCATAAGTGGACTTATGTATATTTTATTAGATTTTATTTTGTTTTTTGTTTTAATAAAGAATGATCGAATTTCTTATCACTCTATTTATGGATCACATGATCTCCAATCATTTTTGGGATGAAAATTTGAACTTTATTTCATTCTATAAGAGATGATAAGAGAATTGATCATGTACCGACCAATAGTGTGATTATAATTAAATCATGTAATAATATATTCACATGTTATTCAACTTTTGGGAAGTTATCTAGAAAACCATTAATTTTTATAATAGTACCTTCTTATCTGATGAATCTGATGGTCTCTTAGATCATTAATAATTTATGGATTTGTGATTGTTTTGTTTTTCGTAACCATGTTCTCTATCACTCTCCATCAGAAAATGTTATTTATTTTTATCTAAGGTATAAGTATTTTAACATCCCACCTTTCTTCTCCCATGTGGAATCCCAGTGACAAGTTACCTTGGGTAACCATTAGGTTTCTAACATTCGTTTTTTAAAAGGAAGGTTTGGTATTCCTTTTTATGATGTGGGTTTCTAATCCTTTTTAACGTTGATGAATTTTGAGTGAAAAATTAATTTTAAGGGGGGGGTAAAATATAACACTACTATATTATGAAGATATATATTTTTTAATCTCATTAATGAATTGTGTTGTATGCTACACCAAGATAATATTGTGTTATAAGCTACAAGGTCATAACATTCATTATACACAAATCTATTCATGGATTCTGTTACACATAATTTGAATTTATTTATATAAAACTCATTTCATAGGAGACCGAGTATAATTGAAAAACCAAATATTATTACATTACCACATAACATAGTCATTATAATAGTGTGTATGAATTGTAATAACTTTCCTAAGAAAAACTATTTAAATGCCAATAAGTGAATTTATAAACTTATAAAATCACTATTTATATATCTAATTAATGTAATATCGGATTAATATATTCAATTAAATGATTAAAATTCATCTTGTATGTTTTCTAGACATGATATAAGAACGACATCAAATTTTAAGATAAAATAATTTATTTTAATTAAATCTAATTCTGTCGTCTTTTGATGTTGCACCCATTTTAAATATATATTTTTGACACTTTTATATGTACTATTTAGAATCATTAAAATTATATTTGGAAGGTAGAGATAAAAATTTTCATTGGATGATTTTCTGATATTTTTATGATAACATTAATGTTTTGATGAATTATAAAAAACAATAAATTTTAATTCAAAACAACTATTTTAATCAAAATAAATTTTATGGTCATATTATTTTATTTATTTTTAAAGTATCAATCGAATTTTAGTTCTATTCAAAATAATTTATGTCATTGTAATTAATTTTTCATTGAATTTTGATGTAAATATATTTAAATCTTTTACAATGTTTTAACTGTAAAAACATGTTATTCAATTCAATAATTTGATTAATTTTAAATTAATTACTAGAAATTATATATTTTTTAATTTTATAAATGGATTCTATAATTTTATTCTCTAGGTTTAAATTATGTATATATATATATTTTTTTTAAATTGTGAATAATAACTTCATTAATTGTTACGAATAAGGTAAAAATGTGAATCAAGTAAGTACAAGTATATATTATGTTATAAAATTAGATTATCCCTTGTACTAATGTGACTCGAGGAGTTATTTTTTACCTAATCCATACTTGAGTCTAAATTACACCATATGGAATCCGCATCGATGAGATTAGGACATTAAATATATTTTATTTAAAAAAATGTTAAATATGGCTTACTCAAATTTAAATAATTAAATTATTTTTAATATAATGATAAAATGAAGTTAAATTAAATTATGAATACTAATTGAAAATATAAATTTTTTTCTTTATCATGCTAATTAATTTGTAATTTTTTTGAAATAAATAATTACCTTTAAGGATTATATATTGAGGATGGAGAAATTATATAATAAATGAATATTGAATATACTAATTTTTATTAAACTAATAATAGCTATTGGGAGAAAAAACATGAAACTATCTTATCAATTGAGTATATATTAATCATAACCATCAAATTGTAGCGTTTTTGACCATTTTGAGCCTTATAGAATAGATTTTGTCACTTATATTATATTATTTAAAGTGATGTTAAAAAAGTAATATTCATGTTTTAATAGATATAATATTTTTAATGTATGATCTTTTAGGATATATATTTGACTATAAGTATTATAATGAAATATATAGGATTTAGATTCATCTTATTTTTTTATTTTTTATTTTTTCTTAACAAATATTTGTATTAAATAATTACACAAAAATGATGTTGAAATTATTTTACTAATTGAAATATAAAATTAATGTTATTAAAAAATAATAAAATAAATAAAATATATCATAATTAATATATCCAATGAAATTTATATGTTATCTTGACCCCATATTGGTATTATAAAATATTGGGATCGAGGATAAATTCTTATTTTGAAAATTTTTATGTTCCATGAATAGAATATTGTCTAAATTTAAACTATTGTTGTTCTGTAAAAAAATATTTTATTAAATTATTTAAAAATAATAAATATTTTTTAAAAAAATATAATAAATATGATATGATGTGAAATATATTAAATTATATATCAATGATATAATTGTAATTAAATAAGTACATATTTTAGGCTTTTAATATTGAAATAATTGTTAACCAAGTTAAAATAAAATAGAATAACTAAGTGATAAATTAAAATTATAAATTTTTAGATGATAAAAATATTGCCAAATTTTTTTATTGAGGATATTAAAACCATATATTATTTCATATTTGAAATTATGACATAATAGAGGTTTTCTCTGTGGTTATATTTTATTATAAATTAGTATTTTTGGATATTCCAAAGGATCTCGTCACCATAGTTATAAAAGTGAATATCCTCCCTCATTAATTCAAATCACATTAAGAAATCATTCTAGAACATTCTATAGGAATTTCCCTCTTCAAAATCCATAGTTATATCATAGAGGTTATGGTCTTCTCAAAATACCAACTCTAGTGCCATTAAGAAGAGATTCAAAGGGAGCACGTCGAAGAAGTGGTAATCTCCGCTACTGATTCATTGAAATTATTTCTTCTTCTAGTTCATCTTAAATAATTTTTACAATAAAAAATTATAATTAAAATATATATTATATTATTATATGTTAATATGGTATGGAAAAACCATATTCTACATTCTATTTATCCTATTAAAAATGAAATCACCATGTGTGTGCACGTACCGCTTATAGCCTCCACGACTTGGTGTAATCAATTTTCCCCCACCATCATACATGGATAGATAAAATTATGTAAATAATATCCATATATTATTATTATATCATTTTCTGAATTTTGAGAAGAAAATATATACCATCCACTCCCATAACATTTCACTATTTTGGGAATGATATCGTCGCTTGTGCATATGTGTGGCCTACCATCTCCGCAATGTGATTTGATATATTCTACATGAACTTCATTAAATAATTATTATATAAATGAATATAATGAATAAATATGTTATATATTATACAAATATAATTCACTAAATCATATAAATATATTCTAATTATAGGTACAATAACTTATTCGACAGAATATACACAATAAAATAATAAATTTAACACCAAATAGATATGTAATAATGCTACTAAAATATTAATGACTATATGATGATATATGATATCATACAAAATACTGTAATTCTGAAATTTTTCACTGAAATTATTAAATTATTATACATGATGATTAGATACATACAAAGGAATGTGGATCTCTGGTAAGGGATAATTTCGCAAACTTATTATTATACAAGATTGTTCATACATAACTATTTAATGGAGTACATTTATATTCCACATCCATGTTCCCTAAATATGTAATAATACATAAATTATTTTAGAATTTTTTAAATTAAATTTTACCCATTGGTTAATTTTTATAAAATTGTATTAAAGGAATATTTTGTTCAATTATTTATATGAGGCCATTTTTTACTTATCCAACAAAAGATTTAAAAGAATATTTTTTATAAATTATTCGATATGATAGTTTTTTAAATTTTCGTAACACCGAACTTCCATGAAGAATATTTTAAAATATTTAATATTACATTCAAATATATTATTTTATTTTAAAATAGTTTTTAGTTTTTAGAAGTGAATTTTTTTTAATGAAATGATATTTTATTCCATAATTAATTTCATGTTATATATCAAAATTAATTTCCACATATTATTTAATTATTTGATATGGATATGTTTCACGTATAATATATGAATTGTTCCAATGGATGGGTTTTTATTATGATGTAATGTTATTTTGGAAAAACATTTTTTACATGTATTATATTATGGAGGAAACCCATTTTATTCATTGGATTATGCTATGATTTATGTTTTTGTGGAACACACAAGAATGATTTCATTATGAGATTTGTGGGACCTATATTTATCTCTAATTCATTGGGTAAACATTTATCTCTCATGAGATAGACATGACTGGAATGACACATAAATTTTATTCAATAATAGAGGACTATAAAAGTTAAGTAAATATACTTCAGTAATACAGGGAAGGAATGAAACGAATACATGATTCAGTAATAGACTTTTCCACAATGGTATTCATGGATATTATCCTCTGTTAATGTGGAAATGATTTTTTATTTTTATGTTTTTCCCAAAATTCAGTTTTTTATGCAAATGATATTTTTTATGGCTCTAGTTACATTATTATTTATACCTTAAAAAACCAATATTAATTTCATATCTTTATATTTTCATATTTATTATACATGGTATGATAATAAAAATTAATGTTCATACATTATGTTTTTGATTTTTTGATTCATATTTTCTATGTTTACCCATACTGTTCATTTGTGCCCACCCATTTTTATGCTTCTTTTCCATAGGATTTAATGATGGATATTATTTAAGATGAGTCCAAAGTGTGTTCTAGCTCTGAAGAAAAATTTTGGAGGTGATATAGCTATTTTATGAACTAGTTGATTCTATTTCCCAGTTTCCAAAGACACTAAACTATAATGGGGTTTTGGTATTTGATTGTTTCATGTGATAAGTATTCCAAAAAACTAATTAAATGTTCCAATACATCAACGTTATCATATTTTAAATGTCACTTTTCCAAAACCCATTTTTTGGTCATTAATAGGCCATGAACCTTACATTATTATTTTTGGATGATTTAGTTTTACTTTAGTTAGGTAAAAACATGGGTACAACTAACTTGATTTCAAATACGCCATGTTTTTTCTTTTGCTAGAAAAAATGCCTCCGTGTTTTTGTATTCATTACACATCTTAAAACACATTGGTTTGGAAACACTATTCCCAACCCACCCTAAAAATACACCCCTTCCACCATGATTCCTATATTTTTTCATAAATGTTTTATGGAATCCATTTTTCAGAATCCAAAATGAGTTACCCGATTGTGAGGTAACATCATCTCTTGAGCTTCGTTCTTTTTTTCTCCAACATATCAACTCTATTTATTCCAAGATGGTATAATGCACCAATATCATCATTAAACTATGATTTTTATTCTATTTTTTTACCCTACACATACACACACTTCCATATAATGGAAAATGAACATATTGTTTATGTGTATGGCGAACTACACAACTCAAAACGATGATTTTTCTCTTTTCCATACCTGATCTCATTGTAGACATTATGATGGACACTGAATTTATATATTTCACATATTATATTTATTATTTAATTATTCTTATTAATCCTTTTACAACACATATCATTATACATTCCATTTTGTGAAAATAGATTTTTTTTGAGAAAATGTGGACTACCACCCCCTCAAAAAGTTGTGATTTGTTCACACAATACATGGTATGTATTGAGGATATGTTTAGTGAACTTTGATATTACATATGATATAATAATACTACTGTAACAATAATATAAATATAATATATACACATATGTCATTTACCTTCATACTTTAAATAAGATAATTAAAAATCAAACAATGATCATTCATACGAACAACTTACCATCTCTGTGGATTGTGTATTTTATTGAATAATTTATTATTATATATAATATTATAATATGATTATAATGAATACAAATTCTATTTATATAATGGTGTAAATTCTATAAATCATGATATAGTATAGGGACCACATATATAAGAAATTAAGATAATAGTGAAGAACAAAGAAGATATTACTCAAAATGAATCCTTAACATAGAATTGATTACAAGATGGTAAAATATTTTCATAATAGTACCATATATAATATTATATATATTAATATAGTTCTTGAAATTATGTCTATTAAATATATATTCATTATATTAGTGGTTTTAATGGTTATGAAGAGTGTCAAGACACATGGTATGGGGATTTCATCTAACTTTTTATTTCTATGAGATATATGATTTATTCTCCACCCATTCCATTTGTGAGGTGTGTATAATATCCATGGACATATTAAATGATTATTATAAATAAATTAATGGGAATTTAATTTTCCATTTTATGAAATTTTTGTCAGGTATATTATGTTTCAAAAGATACCAACCCTATAAAAATAATATGTCCCTACTTTCCTTCATTGAGACTCATGTTTTTTTATACACCTAAATTCATTTTGGAGGTGTATATAAATCCATTTTAAATGTTATATAAAGAATATAATTATTTAATCATATTTTGAGAATTAATTTATTTTATTTTATTACACAAATCTTATGATCCCATGTAACCATGTTGTGTGTATTTATTGAAACAATCTATTCACTTATCAAGATTGTTAATGATTTTGATTCATTGAGGAAATATTATAATACATATCTCATGAAAACTCATGATTTTAGATATCATATATTTTTAAAAGATACATAATCATATTATTACATTTATTACACACTTTGGTACTTATGATAACTAGGAAAATGTTTTTAAGAAAATATTATTGTAAAATCTCTTAAGTTAGAAATATATTTTATTTCATAAATAATTAATTAAAAAAATTAAATGAATGTTTACAAGAATATTTTCAAATGATCATTGAATATATTATTAATGGGAAAAATGTTTTAAAATTTTATAAATGTATTAAAATAATTATTTAAATGTTTAAAAATATATTTTATATGAAAATTGTTTTCAAAATTGTTTTTCTATATAGAGGTGATATTTTCCTCAAGATTTTTATAAAATATCTTTAAAAATTATATCTTATCTATGATAACATCCATTGGTGCTAGTAATGAGTTTTTTGGAAAATTATTCAATGTTTATATTCATGTTTTTTATATTAATTAATTATGTCCTGAAAGAATTATATTTATGAATCTCATTTCTATTTCATGGGTTGTTTTATTTTTAAACACGCATCATTTCACTGGTAATGTCTATGATCAAATGATTATGAAACCTTATATATTCCATAGGTAATGATATGATTAAATTTTTATAAAACACATTTCATTTCATGGGTTATTATATGATTATTTATGATCATAATGAACTAGTTTTCATGATTTAATTTCAATGATGGGTGGGACCAATATCTCCCACCTATAAATTGTAGAATTATTTATATATCATGATATAGCAATGGATTGAATATGAAATGAAATTGGTTTAATATTTCATGTTTATAATGTGAAATGATCTCAATTCAATAATACAGGGCTGGAACAAAGAGGGAACATAGCTTTGAGTTAGCTGTGACAACCCCTAATGGTACAATAGTCGCATCAAAAGTTTATAATTCTTCTCCGATTGAAGTTTGTGGGAATGTACTTCCTGCAAATGTTGTGATCCTCCCTATAGTGTAATTTGATGTGATTCTTGGCATGGATTGGATTTCTCTATATGGAGCTCATATCAATTTCCAAATAAGGGAAGTCACATTTCATATTCCAGACCAATCTTTGATCGTCTATCGATGCAAGGATGAACATTACCTTCTAGTTGAAATTTCTTACATCTTATGGGTCTTGATTCCACTAAATGAAGGTTATTTATCTCAAATGGTTGGTGAGAAACTCATGATTAAGAATATGCCCATTGTAAGGGAGTTTGACGATGTCTTTCTGGAGGAATTGTCGAGTCTTCCACAAAATCGTGAAGTTTAGTTTTCAATAGAACTAATACCAGGTGCTTTACCTATTTCAAAGTCACCTTATAGAATGGACTCAATTGAGTTGCAGGAATTGAAGAAGAAACACCAAGAGAATCTTGATAAGGGGTTCATACGCCCTAGTGCGTCACCTTGGGGAGCACCTGTTCTGTTTGTTAAGAAGAATGATGGATCAATGAGACTCTACATTGATTATTGCGAACATAACAAGATCACTATCAAGAACAAATATCCTCTCCCATGTATTGATGACATAATTGACCAACTATGCGGAGCTCAAAACTTTTCAAATATTGATCTTCGTTCAGGGTATCATCAATTAAGGGTCAAAAGGGAGGATAAACCAAAGACAGCTTTCCATACAAGGTATCGACACTATGAATTTATAGTGATGCCATTTGGTCTTATTAATTCCCCTTCTATCTTCATGGATATGATGAATAGAGTCTTTAGAGACTATCTTGATCAGGTTGTGGTAGTCTTTATAGATGATATTCTTGTATATTCAAAGAGCATGGAACAACATGAAGATCACTTGAGAATTGTATTGAATACCCTGAGAAAGGATAATATTTATTCCAAATTTACCAAGTGTGAATTTTGGCTTCAAAAAGTTTCATTATTGAGTCACATAATCTCAAAAGAGGGGATATCTGTGGATCTAGAAAAAATAGAGGTTATCAAAAGATGGTCGAGACCAACAAGAATAAATGAGATCCGAAGTTCTCTTGGTTTGGCTAGATATTATCGATGTTTTCTGAATGATTTTTCACGATTATCTAATCCACTCACCAGGTTGACTTGGAAAGGAGTTACGTTTGTTTGGACGGAGGAATGTGAAGAGAATTTCATGGAGTTGAAAAGAAGGTTATCCAGTGCACCTGTTCTCACACTGCCTTATAGTGGAGAAAGGTTTGTGATCTACAGTGATGCATCCAAGAAGGGATTGGGGTGTGTTCTTATGAAATATGATATGGTGATAGCTTATGCCTCACGATAGTTGAAAATCCATGAGCAAAATTACACAACTCATGATTTGGTGTTAGCTGTGGTAATCTTTGCATTAAAGATTTGGAGGCATTATCTTTATGGAGAAACGTGTGATGTTTATACTGATCATAAAAGTTTAAAGTATAGTTTCACACAAATGGAGCTGAATATGCGCCAAAGAAGATGGTTGGAGCTGATTAAGGATTACGAATGCTCAATTCATTACCACCCTGGGAAAGCAAACAAGGTGGCATGATGATGTATAGGGACCTGACAGAGTACTTCTGGTGGGATGGCATGAACAGAGATGTTGTTGAATATGTCTGTCGATGCTTGGTTTGTCAGTAAGTTAAAGGTGAGAGACATAAGTCTAAGGGGATGTTACAACCATTACCCATACCCGAATGGAAATGGGAAAACATCACTATGGACTTTGTCACAGGACTTCCTAAAACATCCAAAGGCAATAATGCTATATGGGTCATTGTTGATCATCTTACAAAGTCTGCACACTTCATTGCTATTAGAGAATATTTTTCTCTTGATCAGCTTGCCAGGATATATGTAAAGGAAGTGGTAAGATTTCATGGAGTACCACTTTCCATTATATCTGATCGGGATCCGAGGTTTACCTAAAAGTTATGGTGAAGTCTTCAGCATACTCTGGATACAGAGTTGAGTTTCACCACTGCTTATCATCCTCAGAAAGATGGTCAATATGAGAGGACAATTCAAACTCTAGAAGATATGTTGAGAGCTTGCTTTATGGATTTTAAAGGTGGTTAGGATCAACACCTACCTTTGGTGAAATTTTCTTATAATAATAACTTTCACTCTAGTATTCAGATGGCTCCTTATGAATCTCTCTATGGAAATAAATGTAGGACTCCAACTTGCTGGGATGAAGTTGGGGAAAGAAACCTATTAGGACCTGATCTTGTTGATGAGATAGCAGAAAAGTTCCGATCTATTCAGCAACACATAAGAGTAGCTCAGAGTCGACAAAAAAGTTATGCCGACAACCGACAAAAAGACTTAGAGTTTTAAGTGGGTGATAAAGTGTTCTTATGAATATCTCCTTGGAAGAGAGTAATGATATTTGGAAAGAAGGGAAAGCTAAGCCCTAGGTATATCGGTCCTTTCGAAATACTAGATCACGTTGGGAAGGTAGCTTACCGATTGGAGCTTCCACCACATCTCTCTCAAGTTCACGATGTGTTCCATGTATCTCTCTTGAGAAAGTACATACCTGATCCTTCACATGTGCTCAGCTCATAAGTTTTACCGCTGGAACAAGATATATCTTATGAAGAATAGTCGATAGAGATTCTCGATCGTAGTGAAAAAGTCCTACGGATCAAGACCACTCGCTTAGTGAAAGTTTTATGGAGGAACCACCAATTAGAAGAAGCTACATGGGAGCTTGACAATATGATGAGGGAGAGGTATCCTCATCTGTTTGTTACAGGTGACGAATTTCGAGGGTGAAATTCATTTTAAGGGGGGTAGAATGTAACACCCGAGACTTTTATAAGAAATATCTTGTTTTTATTTTATATAAATCATGAAAGGAATATTTCACTACAAGAAACAATAGCTTCTCTTGCTTTACACTCAATCACGACCTTCCTTGATAGCTTGCGTCATACGCAATACCGAGTTTCACTAAACAACGATATGCTATTAAATTGTTATTAAAACTATTCATTATGAATAGTAATAACCACATTTTGAAATTTTGTAAATTTTATTTTTCAAAATGGAATTCATTTTTGGATTCGCAATATCGAAATTAGCCTAGGGTGAAATTTTGGTATTTTTATGGAAACGTTCAATTTTTGATGAATAGTGACAACACTAGGTTACTATTTAAAAACTGACTTTTTATTTAAATAATTATTTATTTTATTTAAATTTATTTTAGGTCAAAATTGATACATAATACCTCTATAAGGTCAATGTAATTCATTGGAGTAATTTTTTAATAATTTTAGATATATAAAAATTTTATTGAACTTTTCACCGTCTTTTACCAACCTCCTAGGAGAATTTTCAAATTTACATAAAACAAAATTTTACCGCTTCTGTGAGTGGAATTTCAAAAATCAGAGAGACAAGGTTGATGTTAGTAAGTAAAATGTGGTTCAATGAAATGAAAATAATTTTTGGTGAATAGTACCATTTTACTTTTATTTACCACGATTAAAAGTAAATAGGGAAATTAAGAATAAAAATGATATTATTATTACCCTAAAACATGTCCTAATTCTATTAAATAAGTGTAATTCGACCAAAAACAACCTTAGGAATAAAATATGACCATTTAGGCCCACTTGGATTAGATTAGGACATTTATTATTAATTTATTTAAAGAAGGGTTAAAAAAGTTAAAATCAAAGTTTAATAAGTAAATAATTTTTAATATAGTGTTATACATGAAATAAATTCTACTATAAATATTATTATGAAATATAAATTTATTTCCTACATAGGGGTATTTTATTTGTAATTTTTAGACATTAAATAATTTAATTTATTTTTGACAAAAAGATGATGCCGTAATTATCTTATTTGTGAAATATTGATATAATTGATGTTATAAATACCCAAATAAATTTAATGTCATAATTATAAAGAATTACACTAATTTTATAGGTTAATATAACATGTTAGTATTGATTTAATTATCTTTTTTGGAAATAATAATTCTGTTATGGTTTTCAAAAAAATCAATTACTAAATAGTGTCAAAATTGTCAGAAAATAGTTTTTAAAACAAATATTATATTATTAATTGTTATTTTATTCATAAAAATGTAATGATCGGTCAAATGACTTAGATAAGGTTATATATATTAATAATAAAGAACTTGTGATTTTTTTGTCTTGTTATAGTATGTTTATTAACCTTATAGTATAAGAACAAAAAAAGACAGGGTAAAAGTAAAATTATCTATCTTAAAGTTAAATCTAAATGATAAGGTTAAAATAGTAAACTAAACATGTCAAAATTCTATTGGATGAGAGGATTTTGACCCATCCCCACCTTAGTTTCTAAATAAATCAATTTGGACCTATTTAAAACCGAATATGGCTTTATAATAAAATAATATTTTTAGTTTTTTCAAAGGAGGCCCTCTCCTCCCTTATAAAAGGGAACCTCCTCCCTCTCTTCCTCACACCACATTGAGCCTTCATGCTCGGCCAACCCCTGCCAATTTCTCCACTCCACTTCCCTAGAAACATCTTAGAGGTCCTGTTCTTCTTCAAAGACCAATTTTAGTGCCCTAAAAGGAGGTCTCAAAGAAGCGCTTCAAAGAAGAGGTAATGTCCGTTACGATACATTCAAATTTATTTCTTCTTCCACTTCTTCTTATTTAGTTGTTTAATTATGAATTAAAAACATCAGTATCACTCATATACTGATATGTTATTATATGTATGAAACAACCCTATTTCACCATCTATCCATCCTATGGAAAACGAAATCACCACCCGTGAGTGTGTACGGAATACCGTCTCCACACAGTGGTGTAATCTATTTTCCACCACCACCTTACTTGGATGGGTATAATGGTGTAATGAATGAATATATATTATTATTTTAAAGTGATATTGATTCTAAAATAGTATACATACACTAGAATTCAATTACATGATCATGGGAACAATATCATCGCTCGTGCGTACGTACGTACGTAATACCGTCTCCACGATGTGATGCGACTCGTTCTACATGACTTTCATTGCATAATGATTACATAAATTTACTGAGTGAATAAATATTATATATATTAAACTAATACCATTCTGGAAATGAGGTTTCTATAACCTAAAAATAATAATAAGAATTTATTCGACAAAAAACGCATAAGAACAAAAAGTAATAAACACCCGAATAACAAGTAGCAATGAAATATTACTAATAATAAGCTAAGAATATATCCATATATGATATCATAATAATGAGTAAGATTATGGAATAAGTCAATGACTTTATTTAAATGATTATACAGGATGTTAGGACATTTATGAAGAAAATCGGACCTAAGGTAAGGGAAATATCACAATCTCATTTTTATCTGAGATTGTTTATACTTTGGAATTTACTGGGGTGTATTTTATCATCCACATCCATGTTTCCTCAACATGTAATAATATTTCCATCCACCTACAATTTTTTACATCCAATTTTACCCTTCAGTGAGTTTTTAGTAAAAGATATGAAAGGAATCTTTTGTCGTTTTTCGTACGAGGTACTTTTTGAATTTCCTTACAAAAGTATGAGAAGAATGTTTTTTAACTTATACGGAATGAATGGATTTTTAAAAGATTATTTCCAAGAAGCTTCCTTTACAAGATTTCAATTTTATTTTTAATCAACTTCTTTTAGTTTATAATTGTATGACATTTTAAGAAAGGAAAGGTGTTTTTGATGTATAAAAGATATTTTCCTGAAGAATGGAGTTCAAGTGTTTTATCAAAATTACTTTCTATCTAAGATAATTAAGGGTTCTGTTTCTATACCTATTATTACATTGATTTGATTATGTTGTGATGGAATTATTTTTTTTAAATCCTTTATCTTATATGAATTGTTTTATGAAGTCACGACGTTTAAGAATCCCATTTTTATTACATGGGTTATGCTATAATGTATGGTTTATGATTTTGTGGCACACATAAGAACGGTATCATTATGAGATGGGTGGGACCTATATCACCCTCCAATGAATTGGGTAAAGATTTTATATCTCATGAGATATACATGGCTGGAATGGTAGGTTAAACCGGTTCAATGAAACAGGACTGAAACGAGGAATGGACTCGGTTCAGAAATGGACTTTTTCCACTAAGATAGTCTTGGGAATGAGTCTTGACTAATAAGAAATGATTCTCTATGAGTATGTGTGTATGCCACAAAGATTCATGTTTTATGTTATGATTATTGTGATTACATTTCACTTCCATGATTTATCCCATGTTATGAAATTATGATCTCTTTTGCAGGGTAAGATTTCTAAAATGTTATGTTCTTATGAATATTATGTGATTGATATTTCCTTTGTTTACCCTTATTGAGCATTTGAGCTCACCGTTTTGTATGTTATCTTTCCCCAAGTCAGGAAGAAGGTTTTTAAGTATGATATGACAAAAGGGACTGTAGATATGATGAAATAAATGGGAGACAGTGTAGACGCTTTATGAACCAGTTTTTTATGTTTCCCAGTTTCTAAAGACATTGTACCTATACGGTCCTTTTGTGGTTTTATTATATGTTGTAATAAGTGTACTTCAATTTTTAAGTACTAACTTTGTATGTAAATTATGTTTCATTATACCCAATTCATTGGAGGGATATCACAAACCCTCCTATTGTTTATTATCTCATTATGAACAGTTATTGTTTTATAATGGAACCACCCATCATTGGTGTATCAGTAACCACTCTTAAAATGACCATGTAAAACTACATAACACCTAAAATCATCATGTTCATCATAAAATCTATGGAACAAAAAAATTTACATTTTTAACATGATAAATAACGTTAGAAATATATTCTATAAAAATATCATTCAAAAATGATTAGCCCGTGTAAAAGAAATGGGTTCCATAAAAATATTTTTGGATATTGATTAACCCATGAAAAAGAAATGATTTTAATTAAAAGCTCATTAAAACATGATGAAACAATGGGAATGAAATAGGATACTTAAAAATATCTTGGTAATAGCATTAATCCATTAATAAGAATTGGTATCCATTAAAATCTCTTTGAAACATGTTTAACTCATGAAAAAATTGTTTTGTTTACAATCGGTTTTAAAAACTATTAAATCATGGAAATGAAATTGGTTCAGTAAAAATCTCAAAAAAACATGGTTTTCTTGTGGAAGTGATACTATTTCCTTAATAATAACATTCAAAAAATGTTATCCCATCCATAAGAGAATGATGATGGTATCAATAAAAAGAATTACTAGTGGATGATAAGTTAAAAATGGATATTGATGTTGATTAATGTGAATAACATTATAAGATCAATAATAAATTCATGTAGAAAATAACCATCCACCATCCCAAAGTATTCAAGACCACATTGAAGCATTTGAATAATAATCCCCATGATGGAATAAGAATAAATGAAGCTTTGATTATAATTAAAACAATTATATTCATGATATATCAAATCAATGGATTATTTTAAACACCTGATACATGAAGATATTTTTATACCATAACAAAAATATCAAAGAATGAAAATTGGGAAAAAAATCCATTACATCTTTCGTAACATTGAAAACATACACAACACCGTAGAATATAAATTATAAAAACGATATAAAATCCCCATAAATGTAGGGATAATAATCTTCAAATACATTAACATGTATCATATATATAACACCTCGACACCAGAATCCTAGAGTTAGTGCATTATTTCATTACATTAGCATGATTTCGAGGAATTAAAATCCTGAAGAACCATATATTTTTGTAGTATTGGAATACCAGATTCATACATTGGTTAGAAATTAAAACATTAAATGAAAAACAATGTATAATCTTTATTTGGAATATCCACAACTCTAAGTTTATCCCTGCAATTGATTCATAAAACACCTATGCACATCCTTGGGAAAAATAAAACACATGAAAATGGGTGATCTTAGATTCCTAGAAAGGTTAAAATATATGAAGGAAGATATCAAAATATAAATTTTAGGCATGCTAAATAACTTAAAACACCTTCCATTAAAAATAAACTCTCACATAATATGCCATGAATAATTATTGATTAAATAATGCCATAATAAAACATAATCAAGTGTATTATACTATGATAATAACTACATTGACATTCAATTACTTTCATAATAATGAGGGGATGTATAATTTGGGACATCATAACCATATTGTCAAGGCTTTTTTCCAAGACCATAAATATTCATACTATCAAGGACTCCTTCCATGACCATAGTTTGTCTCATGAGACCTACCAATGCACTGAGGTGCTATATCCGTCCCCACCTATAGTGTACAATGTCCAATTATTTCCTCTTATGAGAGGGGTTAAACAATAACAATATACACATTTATATTGAAACTAACATATGAAATGAAAAAAAAATCCCTAATAATTAAACATAAACACTAAACATTCAGATTAAAATGGATAATATTTCAAATATTTCACATCCATAGTGAAACTAATCCTAAAAAATTCAACAATACATGGTGGATGATATCATTGGAGATAAATATGAATGAATTAAATGACTCAACAAGGGATTTTAACATTTATGATGATACTTTTAAATGATACCACAGAAAAATCCTTAAGGAAATAATTATTAAACATTACTTAGTGCCCCAAAAAATCATGAATCATTAATAAAATAATCCCTTAGAATGTCAATGAACATAAGGATAAAATTTATATTATATAAAAATTGTAGTAGACACACCATAAAAAAAGAATAAGTGTTGGACCTAGGATATATCTTAGAAAATTTAAAGTGATATGAGAATAATATTGTTTCTGGGAAAGAGGAGTTATTTTAGAAAATCAGTTATTTATGTCATGAAATATGATTCTAAACATGAATATACCAGAAAAATGGTAAGGTAATTGAATTTATATTTTATACTAAAAAATTACTTATTTAGATGAAATCATTTATATTTTTTTGTAAAGAAGAATTATAAATATTGTATTATAGTGTGGTTTTAGGAAAAATATAATAGGATTATAAACCTCAAAGGATGTTTTCATTAATAAACCTATAAATTAACAAAAAATAAAATTTTCAAGTAAAAATGTGTGATTTTAGAAACATATATATGTATTAAAATAGATTATAGAGTGGACCTCAATCTATGTAAGACTTTGATAGGTTCCTTGAATCAGGCATTCATATTAGAATAATTATTTTTGAAATATTATATTCAAAAATTTATATCCTAATGAAATAAAGTATTATTCTTATTGGAACACAAATATTAAACATTGACAAAGAATTTATGAGGAGTACATATGAATTTCCGTGAGGTGAGTAGATAATCAAAGCAACCCGAATGAAAATTGAGGAGAGTGTTGGAAATACTTGAAACATTTTAATCAATTGAATTGTATCCCCCAAAATTTATAATAATCAAATGATACATTGAATATAATGATAATAAAATATTAATTCTATGAAACATCAATGGTTATTATAAAAACAGCATGTACAAGTATTAGTAGTGAATAAGGAATGTCTCTCAAAAAATGGAAGTGAGATGAAGAAACCCTTACCTTATGTCTGAAGGAGTTCTCCAATCATCTTAATGACCTGAATATTTAAATTTTCATTCATTAATTAACAAATACAGAACCTCCACATCATGTAATAATTTTATTATAACCTTATTATGGTCATTAAAATAATTTTTATGGGTTAATAGGTTCAATTTCATTGTTCGGGTCTGTTCATTTTGTGATCGGTATTCATATATACCTGAATAGAGAATTGTGTAAAGTGAGGATTGTGGTCCAGAATTGATGATATATGTTGTTATTGAACATCCATAAGGATAAATTTTTTAAATTTAATTTTGTTACATAGAGTGAATATAAATAATGATATAAATTATTTAATGAAAACTGTTTGGGTTAATTAGCAGTTTTTGAAAACTACGTACTCATTTTTCTTTCTAAATCAAAACCATGTGTTAAAAAAAGATTCCATAACCATAGATGAGACATAATATATATATATATATATTATTTCGTTTTCAACCATGGGAATGGATTCATGGAAATAATTGAAAACCATAATTGAAATTGAAAAATCGACGTCCTTGAATGTGGTAAATTATTACATCTTAGATGAAATTTTATTACTACTAACATAAAATAAGGGTAAATCAGAGATGATAATATCTCATTCTATATTCATAAATACATTATTTTAATTAAAGGTAGTTTATTATTCATAAATTTTGAATGAGAGGTGATTATAGAAAATAATCTAATGGAAATTTAATGAAATGTAAAAGAATTGCAAAGAGAAATTTCCCTCTTGAATTCGTCTTCCTTGAGAGCCTTTTTAAGGAAACAGATATGGTGTTTTTAGGAATCCAAGGGCTTATAGTCATAGTGGATGATATTTGGGAGGAGACATGGGAATAATTTAGTCAATGAACGAGGATTTAGTGGAGTGAAGATAAGAGTTATGGAGTGGTGGTATTTACAATGGAGGAGAGGAGGGGTTTCTAATTATTTTATTCATCAGTTTATTAATACTTCTCAAAACTTTAAATAGTCAAGATTTATCTGACCGTAAATAGTAATAAGTGCATGTGTGGTTTAACCAAGTGTGCCAACATTAGCTTTACATCACATATAGCTCAATAAACCATGTATTTAGTAATTATCATAAATTATCATATTTCAGTATTCATTAAAAATTCATGTATTTTAGAAAAGTTCAAAAAATTCACCGTATCCATTTTTTTGATGTGTGGAATCCAAATATAGTATCCATTTTGTTAAAAAAAATTATTAATATGAGGAATTTATTTTTAAATAAATTCATTATTGGTTAGAAAAATATAGATTTTATAATTAAAATAGATTTTATAATGCTTTCAGAAATATACTATAGGCTCATAAAATTATCCTAAAATCATAGGAAAAATATACATTTATTTATGAACCAATTATATTAAAATGAATTAATTTATTAATTTAAAATTGTAATTAAATATTTATCACTAACAAAAATATGAATACTTAATTAATAAATTATAAAATATTCTATTGCATTTATAAGGTGCCTAAATTTTATTAATACTTTCCTCATTAAGGGTACAATTTATAAGGGTAGGTTACTATTAATAAGGGTATATTAAACTTCAAAAGTGTAGTATACTTTTCATAAGGATAGTTAATATTCAAAAAAACTTATTTTTGTTCTATCAGACTCATAAAATCACACTGAATGCAACCATGTATGTAAGATTTTTGAAATTCAAATAACAGAACATCCAAAAATATATTAATTGGATCGATTATAACAATGTGTTGTCCTATAGAGACACTAGGATTCATGAATTCAATATTAAATTTATTTGTAAATCCCTGGGGTGTAACATTCTAGCCTCTTTACAAAAATAATTTCCTAGAATTTTTTATATTAAATTTTTTTATGTTAATGGTTGATATTTTGATATCCCCTTGTTGGAAACCCACGTCATAATATGGTTAAAATGTCCTCATAATAAGAGGGAATGGAATATTCATCAGTTACTACAAAAATACACATTATAATTGTATGACATGGTCATATAAGAATAAATAAATTACCAATTTATGATGAAAAGTGATAGAGAGCAGACTCAGATGAATGATTATTACCACAAAAACATAAACCACAGTTATGAAAGAAATGATAAAATGATTTTTTTAAATGACTATTTTCATAGATTTGAGGAATTATTCAACTCTATAAATGTATAAATATATGTTTCTATTTCATAAATACAATCTTATCCTTTATTTTTGTCTCGAACAATCTACACTCCATCTGTTAACACGAGTTGCATCATGTGGTGACATTACACTCAAAATACTCATACAATGAGATACTTAAACCATTTAATAAATGTACTAACATTCCAAAACATCATGATACAACATGATAGAATCATTCCCATATACAACCTTGCTAAATAAAAGTAAATGGGGACCATGAAAATCCTTATTTTTATAGAATTCCATGATCAATTCTACTCAAGGAGTGTGCTACCTTATTTTCATTTAATCAACATGAAGAAGGCCTAAATTTTCGAATTCCAAATATGTGAATAAAATCATCTTTTATCCTCTTTAAATTGGGTAAATACTCAAATATTCATACATCTTTATTAGATACATTCACTCATCCTTACACATGTTATGGGATTAATTCCTTATGTATATAAATTTTGTAAACTCAATCAATGATATCATAGACCACTTATAGACTTCTCAATAATCAGTTTTCAGGTAGTCATAACATATCAAAATCAATAATTTATTCATTATTATCTTATTCATCAAGTATATAATTTGGGTTGTATTTTCGTCATCCATATACTCTCCCAAGATATTAAATTTCTACTGAGTCACTTATCCTTGTTACAATTCATCTTATGACCACAAATACTTAAAGAAATAGTACTACTGCACAATCCTGATATATAACCTATTTCATACAACTACTACATTGTTGACAAAACATTCAAATGTATTGATTCCTGATGAGGCATATTAATCATCCTAGTACATCTATGGTAGTATGATGACTTTATTGTTATACAGTAACATTATTTGGGGAATATTCCTTTAACGCCAGGGAAACGGATTCAGATAGTGTCCCATTTCCATGCAGTTGAAACACTATACATATAAGACAATTTTTCTAAAATTTCAATAATGATCATTTTTTACCTTTTCTACAATCTTTCAATCGACTCATTTTTTTATGATGTCTTTGAGGGGTTTCCTTCCAGATGAACCACTTGTAGGAAAACTATCGTTTATATTCTTCCCTTTACCCATTATTTCCTCTTCAACCATCTTCTCCACTTTCATCCCATAAACTCTATTGGGCATAAAGAATTATTTATATACCATGGTAACACATAATATTATCCTTTCATATGATGAGGAGACTTTGGAGATCACCATCCTTCAAAATGATGACTTAAGATGATAAGATATATGATCCTACTGACTCTTTCCATCACATGAATTGGTTAAGTTCTCATTCCATCTTCAGGTTTCCATTACTAATCAATTTCATATGCTATATTAGAATATAAAATTGTGAAATATATATAACCCTAAACATGGTATAGTATATAACATAAATTTTTGCATAAAAAACCTAGAACCATATACATTGTATTTTTTCGGGGAATAAATCCATCATAATGTCTTGTAAAGAAAATGTAAACTATCATAAGCATATCCTCTTGGAGTGTCAAACCAGTTCCAAATTAATGGTCATTGTCATGTACTATGTTACCCCATTCAATCCCAAAATACCATGTCAGGATTTTGACTCCTAGTTATATTTATTCTAGAACCATGACCACTTTTATTATCTAGATACATATTTATTTTCTAGGAAGATCAATATAATCTATGCTTAAAAAAATTCAAGGATGTTATTTTATGTGTATTTAAAGTATTTAATAGGGGTTTATTCCCTAATCAACATTTTCTAACACTAGTTTAAATGTAACCTACTATTGTTCCTTTGATACCTAATGTAATCCCTCGACTCTAGATGTCCGATGTTGGGGCATTATTTCTTTACATTGGAATGATTACTAGGATTTAGTATCCTGAAGGACCAAATAGTTTAGTGGTTTTTGAAAACCAGATACAAACATAGGTTAAAAATTATAACATGAATTTGAAAACTACATATATGTTTTATTGGGGACATCTACTACTCAAATTTTATCTCTTTAATTAATTCATAAAATAGCTCTTCGCGTCCTGGGGAAAAATAAAACCATGGAAAAGGTGGGATCTCAGCTATAGAGTAAGTGTAAAAAATACAGTGAAATATATCATAAAAAAAATTAGGAATGGTGAATAACTTAAACAACATCCATTATAAATAAATTAATAGATAATATTGGAATAATAAGAAAAGAATAAATAATTCCATAATTAAACTTTATCAGGTGTATTCTACTAGTACATAAAATACATGAACCTAAAATTACAATTTCATAACATGTGAATAAATAATGCGGGAAATCATAACCATTCAGTAAAGACCTCGTGTTAATGCGATAAATAATTATACTATCAGTTTCTTGTGCTGATACCATAGTTTGTCTCATTAAGCCTACCGATGCATTGAGGTGTTATACTGGGCCCACATGACACTTTCTAAGTCCAATTCACTCATCATATGAATGGTGAACATCATAAACGACATAAAAATTCATATTGAAATTAACAGATGAAATTAAAATAACTTACCCCAATAATTAAACATAAACACTAACCATTCAGAGTATTATATATAATGATTTCAAGATATCATATCAACACTCCAACATATCCTAAAACATTATATAAAACATTGTGGATGATATCGTAGGAGATGGAACTTAATTAAGTTTAGTGTTCAACAAATAATGACTGAATAAATGAAGATAATTTTAAATGAGACCATTGAAAAAATATACGAGGAAATAATCATTAAGCATTCCAATAATCCCCTTAAAATATTGAAATAGTCAAATCATAATACATTAGCATATCCCAAGAATAAGTAGACTCTTGATATGATATACTAAATGGAATTAAATACACCATAATCGTGGAATAATTGGTGAACATTGAAAATATCTCATAAAATTTAATTGGAGTTGCAAAAAATACATTTTTACCTTGAAATGAAGTGTTATTTTCAAAAAGAATTTGTATTTGAAATGAAATCAGAATATGAACATGTATATCCCTAAAAATGGAATTTAATTGAATATATATTTGAGGATTAATTAATTTCTTGTTGAGGTGAAATCCTCTAAAATTGTTTTTAAGGAAGCTTTATAGGTAATACATTTTACTGCGTTTTAAGGAAAATGTTAAATGATTTCAATGAACCTGGCAATGTTTTCATTCATAAAACCAGAAATGAACCAAAATATATTTATCATGTTAAAATTTGTGATTTTATGAAGATAAATATCGCTTCATACATATTATTGAGTGAACATCAAAATAGGTAAAAAATTTAAGAAGTTCTTTGTAATGGGCTCGCATTTCAGAACAAGTTTTTGGATAGATTTTGGAAAAATAAGTAAATAACCTTAAAATAAATAAGTTTTATGATTGGTACACCTAAAAAAAATTCTCACAAAATGTATATGGAGTAAACAATAATTTTATTGAATTTTGTAGAGAATAAAATAACCCCAACTAAAAATGGAGTATTTGATATACCATACTTAAAACATTTTAATCAATTGAATCATACGCCCCAAAATTAATAATGATCAAATGATACATTTTATATCATGAAAATAATTATTTTAATAATATGATACATAAATGGTAAATATATATACATCATATATAAGTATTAGTAGTGAAAAAAAGAATATGTCACAAAAAATGAATGTGAGACGGAGAAACCCATATCTTAAGTCCAAAGGTGTTATCCAAATGATATTAATGACCTAAATAAAAAAAATTAGTTTCATTATGTTACAATGAAATAAAATATTCTTTCTTTAATTGATTAATTCAAACCATATTATGTTCATTCATATACATTTTGATGGGTTAAGAGGTTCAATTTCATTGTTCGGTTCAGATTGTTTCCTGGTTGTTTTACTTATATAAATGAATGAAGAATCATGTAAAATTAGGCTGGTTTAGTGGAATTGAAATTATAAATTATAAGTGAACATTTATAAGGTAACATGTTTTAAAATTTCATTTGGTTAAATTGAGTGAATATTAATCATTACATAAATTATATAATGATAACTGTTTGGGTTAAATAGCGGGTTTTGAACACAACGAACTCTTTTATCATTGTAAATCAAAACCATTTGCGAAAAAAGATTCCCTAACCATAGATAAATCAAAAAATATATATTTTACTATATTTCAACCGTAATAATGTTTTTATGACAATATTTTATTACCTTAAGAGAAATTGAAGACCAATTATCCTTTAATATGGTAAATTATCACATCTCAGATTGTGTATTTATACTTCTAGAAAAAAATAAGGATAAAGGGGGGTCGAAAATAATTTCTTACATCATAATAAATAAATTTAAGTACAAAAATTTAACTAGTTTTTTCATAAAATGTGTATGAGGAGATATTTGGATAGATAAAAACACAATAAAACATGAAAGGAAATTAAGAGAATTGAAAAAGGGAATTTACCTCATGAATTAATCTTCGTTGAGAGACACTTTAGGGTAGTTTATTTGTAATTTTTATGAGAACAAGGGCCTTTGGATGTAGGGTAGGAGCTTGGACGTGATTTTGGGAGAATTTAGACAGGGCAGATGGCTAGAGAGGAGTAATGAGAAGAGATAACGAGGGGTTATATTTACAGAGTAGGAGAAGAGGGGATTCTCAATTTTTTAATAAGTATATTAATATTTTTTCTCTAAAAAATGAATAGTGATTATTAATTTTAAATTTTTTTTATCAATTTCATGTTATTTCGAACCATGTGTGACAACATCAACCTTACATCACCTATGACTCAATAAACATTGAATTTAACATTTATGATAACTTATTGTATTTTTCTATTTATCAAAAACTAATGTATTTTAGAAAAATCCCAAAAATAGTACACTAAATTTTATTTTATGGGTATAATCTAAAAATGGACTCCTTATTATCGAACTAATTTTATAATTATGTGAAATTAAATTTTAAAATAAAATAATTATTTACATGAAAAATGCAGATTATATATTTAAAATTGCATTTTTACTACTTTCAAAAATTAACAATGTTCTCATAATGTAATTATAAAATAATAAAATAACAAAAATTTATTTGGGAACCCATTTTATAGAAATTATTTCATTATATAATTAATATTTTTAATAAAAAAATTATCACTCACAAATAAATTAATACATAATTATTTATTTTTTTATATTCTATTTCATTTATAGTGTGCACAAATTTTAGTTATACTTTAATGGTTGAGGTAAATATTCAAATGGGTATGTCACTATTCATAATGGTATATTAATATTCATAATATTAGTTTACTATTAATAAGGGTAGGAAACAATTCATCAAAAATTAATATTGATATATCAAAATCCAAAAATCACCCTAAACACAATCATGTATTTCATATTTTCGATCATCAAATAATAGAAGTTGAAAAATTATTTTTATTGGATAGGTTATAAAGATGTGTTGTTTTATAGGGACGTAGTGTTTCATGAATTCAATATTAAACTCATTTTTAAATACATGGTGTGTTACAATGTACACCATATAACAAACATAACTGGTGAATACGGAATATATAACATAGAAATAAAAGTAAGGGGAGAAAACAATTTACAAATATTGTCTCAATAGAGTGGGAATAAATAAATTGAATAATTATCTGTGAGAATTTTAAAACAAAAAAAAATGAGTCAATGAATAATAGTAAAATCATACGTAATTTCGAATGTATCCCTAAAATAGTATAAATAATTATATGAGTTTAACCTAATGGATAGAAATTGAGTTATGAATTCCACTACTGATTGGTAACATTTGAATCATAAGACCCATGAAATAAATAACAACGAATGAAACTATAATCCCAATTAAGATAAATATATTAATAATATAAATTATAATATTGGTATTATATTCACACACTAAAATCAATATGGTGTAATTATGGCATATGAATTATGCTTATAAAAGTGAGACAAGTGTCCCTTAAAAATATAGTACCAGTTGAGTGAGATTAAATCAATGAATGGATTAGGTGGGACAAATTTATGTCCAAATAATAAAGTTTTAAATACATAATAACACAATAATATTTCATTTCACACATATTCTTGGCATAACCTTTCCAATGATATTGGAGTTTAACCAAATGAATGAAAATTGAGTTATGAAAACCCTTTCTAGGAGTTTAATTTTCCATGATATTCTTTTGTCATCCAAAATAATAAAATAATATTAATTATTTAATCTCATAGAAACCATTTACATGCTTGTTATTGCATTTTATTTCACATATAAACAATTTATATACAATTACCTAATCAATAATTTTTAAGTCAATGTTTTGACCATATTCATCTTATATGTCAAAACGAACAGTGATATTTCTACAATGTCAAATGAATTAACAACTTAAAAATATCAAGATTAAAAAAATGACATATTTATTACCATTCTAAATCAATAATAATGTTAAAATAATACATTAATGTTGGTTATGATGAATAAACTAACATTAATACCATGAAGATAATAGGTTGTACGCACACATGAGTAATGTTCTCATTTTGAAATGATCATTATCGAAAGAAGGTATATAATATTTATCATTATAGATTAAAAATTATATCATAAATAAAATATTATTTATTTATTTATATATATATATATATCCATATTTTGATGTGGTTATGAAAAAGGAATAACCTCACAACATTGAGGAGACTGTAGTCTACACATCCACGAATAACATTATCACTTTTTCAATGTGTCAAATGGACTGATAAAAATGATATTTTATATGTAAAAAAATATAATTTTTCCATTAATATTATTAATATTTCATTTATATAATATATTTTTATTATAATATTCTTTAATAGATTCTATGTAATGGGTGAATGTATAATTTGGTTTTTAGGAGGTGGTAGCCCACACATCCATAAAAAATGTTATCGTATTCTCATTAAATTAATAGAATGTGGGAATGTGTTATAAAATAATTATAAGAGTATTAAAGCATTATTAATATCATATATATAATATAAAATAGTTTCTCCCTCATAAATCCCAATTATAATATGTTGTAAATAAAAAATTGGTGATATCGTTTCGTAAGGCAGTAATCTGTCATTCACATGAATAGTGATTTATGTATCCATATGATGGATGTGTGTAGGTTTATGTATTTCCATTTTCATAAAAAAAATATAATACCGATGATAATAATTTCATTATATAATCATGGAATAAGAATAATTTAATGTGTGCATAATGAACAAAAATCATCATGAAGAATGTTACCACTTCCTCAGGTACCTCTATTTGGTTATAACCAAAAGACATCCATGGATTGATTTATTAACAAAATGAAAACTCTGGTTTTAGATTAGTATTTTTTTAATATTATTTTGTAATTTTTTGATGACCCAAAGGGAATTATATTTGTGGAGATCTGGGGAGGGTGAGTGCCCTTTTATAGTTGCTGGGAGTGGTATTCTTATAAATATGAAAAGGGAAACAATATTTTTGAGTTCATACATATATAATGTGACTTTAATTATATTAATTATTCTATAAAATAGATTATATAGTCAAATAATGTCCATTAATGTGGTTTTGTTTGTGTTTCTATGTGGTTTGGCCAATTAAGATTTAATAATAACCCCAAAGTAAAATGTTCTTTACATAAATCGTTATCATTTGATTTAATTACATTCACAAATATCTATTATGAAAAATTAATTTCTCCTTTTTAGTAATTATAAATTATTATCATCCTGAATATGGATTACATTTTCAAAATTCCAATCACATAATTGGTTGAAATTTATTTAAAATTTTTCCCCTATGTGGGATGACAAGGCATGTTTTTAAAGAGAAAAGTTCAAAATTTTGAAAGGATTTTATAACAAATATCAAGGTAAAATTTATTACAATTAAATAAATTGGTTTCAATTATAATAAATTGAACTAATTAAAATTAAAAACCAATTTAAAATATAATATAATATTATAAATTATTAATTTCAAAAAAAAAATCATTTAAAATTTAGTGTCATTCACCATTCAAGATAATTTGAATGTTCTAAGAAAAAGATAAAAAAATCACAATTTTTTTTATTTAAAAATTGAATTTTATTTTATCAAAAAATATATTTAAAAGGGTCAAATATATTCGTAAAAACAATTCTGCCATTAATAGGTGGAAAAATGACATTTTAAAAATTTACATCTTTTTATGATTAAAATAGGATTTATTACTATCTTAAACCGATAAAAAATTATTGAATGATTTTTAAAAATTATTAAATTTATAATATATATATATATATATTTGATTAATATATTTCACTAATAGTGGTTAATTTAATTTATCATGAAAAAAGTCAACTCTGGTCATAATTAAATTCCAAAAAAACCCATCCTTCATATTCAATTATTTTTTTCATTTCTAAATAATGATTCACCATGTATTAATTATATAAAAATTCATATACCATATATTCATAAAATAGTTAATTATATCCATCCTTCATTTTTAATTACTATTTGGTGAATATTTTAGTAATTTGTTACCTGTTAGGACACATTCCTGTTTCTGTGACAAGCTATCATAGAAACTAAATATTACATGAAACTCAAGATGAAATTGGTATGTCATAAAATTAATAATTAAATATGAATTTCATTTTAAAATATCGATATTATAATTTTAATTAATTTAAAATATGTTATTTATCATCATCTTGGGATGTTACATGTTATGAGGATTCGGTTTGAATCATTAGGGATATATGTTTAACGGTCTCATGTTCTTCTCTCAGACCAAGGAACCTAGGGATGGTGTCATGGCCGATGTATCCTCACCCAAGTACTCTAACTAAATTCTAGTATATATGGAATATTTAATCATTATTTTAAAGTAACCAATGGGACACGCATCATATAGGATGGATTATTTTTAATTTCATGTCCTTCTTGAATCTGGTCCCAAAATATTCTCATCTATCGAATGTATGTCTTATTAACTTCTAAGATGCCTCTATGATGATATACTACTCAGATAATGATACATGGTCATGATAATGTAAAGCTGAGTGATTAGAAAATAGTTTATGTATATATTCTTGATATGCGTCATCTAGTGTTTTAGGTCAATAATCGGCTACATGTTGGACAATCGATAGCTCCAGTAGATTTAGATAATGATATATTATGCTTAGTTCGTTACACAAGGTCTAGTGATAAAGAATTACTAGGTATTATGGTGATATAGACCCTCATGTAGTGAGTATAATGATTAAGGTAGTGGGTAATGTTTTTTAGTTTAGAAACCACCAAAATAGATGTTTTTCAATCAAACCATTATTCATCATAGGGGAGTAGGGAAATATGTGGGTTTTGATAAGTCACACTCATGATTTGACCTTTATATCATGGTTATACATTCAAATCATATCCCAAAATGAGTATTGCAATTAAAAATTACACAATGTGTAGATTTTTTTGATTTTTGAGGAGAATCATGGTGTTATTTTTTCTGGATTCATACACCTAGACATTTACCGCCCTCATGTAAAACACTCTTGAGATTGAGCGGGATGAATACTTCTTGACATGAAAGTTTGAGTTGGGCCTTCATTGTGACATTTTCATTGGCCTGGTATCCTTATTGATTCCCATATATATTATAGTTTACATATGGGCGCCGGTTATTACTAACTTCCAATGATAAGGACATTGTGCAGGGGTGCTGGAGGAGGATACCATGAATATGACTTACATACATCAGAAATCAAGCATCAGTCATTAGAGTTTCAATGTAGGATCAACTCATTCTAATACGTAGTCACTTTTAAATAAATAATATGGTTCTTATATGATTTTATATATGAACATGTTCAACACCATTCATTATCTAGTACTTGTAGATAGAATTGTTATTCATTTAATTATTTTAATATTTCTAATATAGGAGTTAATAAATCAAGTTCAGTCACTATAAAATTAATTTTTTTAGTTACTGAAGGGGAGTAATTATATTATATATCACATATATCGAGAGGGAGAGAGAGAGAGAGATAGTAAGCCCTCAATGGATAAATATTCTCATGATATGCTTTGGTCATCCCTATAAAACCCTATTATACAATTCTAGGTTTAAACGTGTTGTCAGCAGTGCATACCTTGATGACCATTTAATAATTGATAGTCAATTTTATTCATACTTATATATTCTGATATTATATATCTTGTAAAAGGTTTATTATTTATAAATGAGTGGGGATCACTGGTATGAACATCCAACCTATCACCAATTAGTTGGCAAGTATATCCATTGGTGTATAGGGATATTCATTCATTTTTATTATAGTTGTAATGAATGGTTATATGGATTTCTTTATAGAATATGATTCAATAATACCATTTAGATGGGATATTGAGTTTTTTATTGATATTAACCCTTTCCATGTAGTGATATATTTATCTATATTGGATGGCGTGTACCTAACTTTGGATACCAAGGGTTTATTTTGAATACTATCAAAAAAAAATTATTATTAGACTCTTTGTGTCTCCTTATGAAGATCCATTATTTTTCATTAAAATGGTATTTTTTATGAGTATTTATATATATTCATATTTCTTAAATTAGGGGATGAACAAGAACATGTTCATTGTATAAAATGTTGATAATCTTTTCAACTATTTGAAAGGTGTGAGTCTAGATTCAAATATCATTCCCAGTTTTGGAAACCATCTATTGAGTGTTAACAAGAATGATATTCTAATGAAACCATTCTCATGTCTCTTTGGAAAATACTACATCTTGATGATTCCTTTTTGTGAGAAAAATTCCCCTTATCTGATCATGGATATTATAAATTTAATATTCGATCATTTGTTTTGTCTTAATAGTGTTTGTATTTAATAATTTTATTGTAATATACTTTTTTCTAGTGAGGAGTATGTAGATAATATGAAGATAGAATTAAAAATAATTTGGTTAAACCATATACATGGTCAGTAATAGAAGATAATGATTTGGATATGATAGTTTATATTTTTTGGTATGTAATCTATAATCATGATGTAATTATGGATACAATGAAGATTTATTTGGTACATTTTTGAGAACCCCCCAAGAGATTGTCAGATGAGTGATGTTTTTTCAAATTGGTGGGGTACTATTAGAGCTTCCTTACTGAATTTTCATGGTATAATCACATTTTAATATCTTAACATGATGAGGGTATCCATTTTCCAATAATGAGTATATTCATAGACACATCAAGGAATTGATGTACTTGATTAATTGTGATTATATTTTGAGACTACCGAAGGTGGGATTTGTGTAAATTGTGTATTGAAATTCCTATAGAACTAGGATCATTTGTATTCTAAGGAAGAGTTATGTAGTGATCAATTATGGGTCAAGGCATTTGAGATCCCTAGTTTAGAACTATATATCACAAGACATAGAATTGGTTGTTGTACTTTTTTCCCTTAATATCTATATCAAATATAATCAGGTTGAGGGTTTTATTGATTACTCATACCATCATATTCTACGGTAAATTTTCACTCGGAGAGATCTCAATATGATAAGGAAGAATCAGTTGGAGTTCCATTAGGACAATAAATTTTTGATTTATTGTATTCATGTAAAGATAAAAGTGTTGGGATATTCCCTTAGACTAAAATTTCAATATCACGTAGTGGAAGTTGGGTTAGAGTAATTGGCCTCATTATAATCAACTATGGTGGAGGAGAGGGGTGAATAATCTCTTTAGTCTATAGTAGTGTCTTCTTCTGTTATTCATTATGGGAGAAATTTTTAGTTGGGATATTTTTACATTTTATTGATGCATGAATAGATATCCTTAGGAGATGAATCATATGGATTTTATGAATGTAGGGATAATGTCATGCATTTAAATGGATGGATGGTGGTTTTCGATTTTTTGTTTTAGGATTCATTGATGGAGTTTGAAAATATCTCCTTTGTTGATCATTTAGGTTTTTAAAATATTTAATTGGTTCTCTAAAAAAAATTGATATAGAATATTGTAGAGTGTTTACATGTTTTTATTTAGTTTTTTCATATGAAAACATGTAAATGAGGAACATCATGTTCCAAAAGGATTGAATCAACCTATTGGGATCCACTAATTGAATCAATAAACAATGTTGATTGATTTTTTTGAAAGGTTTTCTATGGAAAAGTGTGGAAATGACACTATTTGTGCGATTATCAACCAAATTATCAAGCTAAAACACATCATATCTATTTGCGAGAAGAGTTTAGTGGAGTGTTTGGGATAGTTGTATGTATAAGTTTTATTATTTATTGATCGGGTACCCTGTAAAATTAGCTATGGATGTGATCAATTGATTACATAATGGTTTTATACGGGTATACAAGAGGGTTTTGGGACCCCATTATAGATGAACATAGTGATTAACAGACAGACATATGGCAAGATGAAACAAAAAAACCCTATATGTAAGGATATGCTAAGTTTCAATGTTTCATACTATGGTTGGATTCAATATGATCGATTTTAATTGTAGAATCATGCATACAATAACAGTATTCCTTATACATTAGGCATGTCAAATTTTGAGGCACTATATAGGAGAACCTGCACGTCACCATTTTGGTGAAGTATGATTTTTGAAACATTACTTATTCAGATAAAACATGTATAGGTAAAAATAGAGAACAGATAATTTATTCATTACCATATGAATATGTCTCAAATTTGATACATATATTACATGGACAAACATCCTAGACCATTCAAATTTTATTGTGGTCACCAACTTTTCCTTGGAGTCTACCCATGAAATATATTGTGAAAATTTTTCGGGGATGAAATATATCTATAAGATTCATTAGATTTTTCCATATTGTACAAAGATTTACTTAGTATTCTTACTATTTATCATTACCTCCATAGTCAGATCGCGTGCATGAAATCTTCCATTGGAAATTTTGGAAGACATATTTTCATGATCCACAACATATAATTGATTGGGGTAAGATGGACATCTTGGATTTTTCCATATTCTATGAGTACCATGTGGTGACCAGGGATTGGTTTGACATGGTCATGTATATATGAAAAATTTCACTAGATTAATTACTTTGGAATCATGGGAGATTTAATTTCATGACTCAAACCAACAGGTCCCATGCAGCAACTATCACAAGCCTGTCTCCATAGGCTATGGGTGGAGACTTCTGTCGATTGGTGAAAACTAAATTATAGATAATTTCTAAATGTACCAACATTCCTACACCTAACGATATAAATTAATACATTCATATGGATACTAATAAAAAGTTTTAATTTCTTGAGAATACGGATTAATTTAAAAACCACTAGGGTGTATAGGTGTATGATGGTGTAAAATGTAATGTAAAGGTGTAAAATTCCTTCCAACCAAAAAGATGTACCAACCTAAAAAAAATTAAATATAAATTAGTGAGAGATACCAACTCTTGATTTCGATCCTCGGACAACCATACACATTTCAATGTACCAGGTATCCCTATGGTCCTCTATAGAACCCTACAACCGATCCACATAAGACATGAAATGTGTCGGTAAATCCAACATAGTGTGATTATATAAATCCCCAGTAAGAAACTCCCTAAGATGAAGTTGGAGTAGTAAGAGACATGATAGAAATAGAGACAAAAAATAAAACTAAAACCAAACAAAGAGTGTAGAAAATCTATTGACATGGAAACTAATATATATATATATATATATTCGTAAACTAAAGAATTCCAATTACAGAGACGGTGGATCTCAATCTTACATCCCATCCTGGGAAAGAGTTACGATATATCCAAAGTCCATCAATAAGGATCATTAACTTTTTTGTCTTTCTAGAGTGACATCCAAGTCAATCCATGCATATCCACATTTCCATATCATTAATGGGAACAATATCATGGTAGTTGACCCATTCATTAGTACAACAAGAGGGTTCCAATTTGTAGATATTTAGAGGACCCATTCACGGTCTCGGTGGGAGGGAGCCATTTAAGTAAATGGTAGAGGACACATTCCTATCCCAACTAGAAGTTTCAAATATAGTAGTTGAGGCCTTGTATCCATATACAATATTAGGGTGTCACATGTATAGTAGATAGTTGACCAATTCCCTTCTTAGAAGGTAGTAACCATTCAAATAGTTGAGGACCAATACCTTGACACCATGTTTGGGTGCCACTTAGTGGATAGGTAAAGGACCCATGCCCAATACCATCATAATTTTCACACTATAATATGTAGTAGAGGAACCATGTACATCCCAGTAGGAGGGTTCCAATATGATAGTCAATTGAGGACCCATCCACTCTCCATTTATAGTGATCCACTATGAACTATATGATAATTCGGATGGATTACTACCATCATCAATCATCACAAAAAACAAGTATCATTACCATAGCATATATCATCATATCTAAAACTATTCTACTCGGGATACCAAAACATTGAAAATGGACAAACATTTATGATAGGCTACCCAGGGGACAAAATCTAATTCTAAACAAAGGATATATGAGTGTTTCATGTTTTTGATTAATGAAATAAGGGGTATATTGTAAAGAACTAACCCTATTTGCTTAGAGTCAGTGCCTTATTACATAAAATTGGAATGGTTACAAAAAATTATAATCCCAAAAGAATATATATTTTATTATATTTTGAATGATAGATTCATACATATGATCAAAATTAAAAATTGGAAATAAAAAGAATATGTTACGTTTGGAACTTCCACCACTCAAGGATTATCCCAACAAGTCAATCATAAAATACCTCTTCATGTCCATTGAAAAATTAAGATTGGAAAAGGGTGAACTGAAATGATTTGTAATGGAATGAAATACAGTTGATGTTATCACATACATAAACATTATCCATGGTGAATAAATAAAAACACATTCCTTTAAAAATGAACTTCAACACATTATGGAAAATAAGAGCTGAATAAATAATGTCATAATAGAGCAGAATATTGTGTATTCTGCTAGTCGAATAACCTCATGAACATTCAATTTATAGTTTCAAAATGTGGGAAATGAATATTCAAGATATTCTGAAACATTCCTTCATGGCCTCGTATAATAAATATAAAAATTATTAAGGCCTCAGCCAAATACTCATCTAAAAATGAGCAAGGCATCAGCAAAATCCATTTCTATTTTCCTCATGAGACCTACCGATGCATCGATGGGATATATCCCTCCCTAAAAATCTCATAAAAAGTCCAATTCATTCACCTAATTAATGGTGATAAACATAAAAAATATGTATACGTATTGAAACTAACATATCAAACAAAAATAACTTTCCCCAAACCTCAAGAGTAAACACTAACCATTCAGTGTAAAATAGTGAATGGTTTCTTGATTGAACATCCGCATTCATAATAATACTAATTAATATTATAAAATATGGTATATTATATCTTAAGGATTAATCCCATTAATACATAATAATCAATAGGTTTGCTGAATCATATGAAGATACTCTTAGGAAATCATTGGGTAATTGTTCAGATAAATACTCTTTTGATTTGAAAATAAGAGTCATTTTAAGAAAAATAATTGTATAAAACATGAATTCAATATGTTGGTATTTTCATGATAAAATTATAAATTATAAAAAAAATATTGGATTATAAAATTATATTATATAATTACATTGAAAATTGGTATGAATTTTTAGAAATTCCCACTGAATCAGGCTTGTTTTTCAGAAATATTTTTGAATGATCATTTTAAAATGTTTAACTACCTATAAAATAATGAATTATTGTGGTTTTAAAGCATATATAGAACAATAACATAGGATTTATCAGGATAACAGAAAAATACATAATTATTTCATTGAGGTAATTAGATAATAATCGTAACATTAATGTAAATGTTGGTTTCGGTGGAAAATTCTTACCTTAAGTTTGATTGATTTGGTCTTTTCCTTATAGTACAAGAATATGAAATTAGACACATAAATAACATAATTATCAACCTATTATAAATATATAATTTTATCATAATGTTTTAGTACATTTATGTCCTTAATGATAACTTATAATAATGAATTATGTTGTTTTGGAGTGTTTGTTTTCATGATTTTCATAATCGGTTCACTTGTTTTAAGTAATGGAGTTCATGTGGAATTGATATAAATATCCAAAATTGAATTAACACATTATTTTTTATTATCCATAATTTTTAATGGTCATTTATATCATTTGGTCTCATGGAATGAGGATGAATCCTTAGATTAAATATCAATGACAATCGCTTTGATATTTTTCGCATTATTATAATTAATAGGAACTAGTTTGGTCATATGATTTAATATTATGTACACATACTGGTTATATAATATTAAATATGATATAGTAAATATATTGTATCCCTGTTCAACAGTAAAAATGGTTTCATGGACATTATATAAGGTGAAATTGAAGATTAAGAATTCGTCGTCCACTATGTTTGTAAATTGCCACCTCGCAGACAATGATTTCATTTATAAAAGATATAGTGAGAGAGAGAGAGTAAAGATATTCACGAGGGATCTTCCATTAAAAATATATAATTCCCATATATAAATGATACTATAGTTATAATTTTCATTTGGATAGTGGAAGTGAGTAGAGTACAACAAAATAAAGGAAACTTAAAATGAAATTGAACAAACAAGAATGTGAATTTACAACTTGAATCCATGTCTTTGAGAATCTCTTAAAGGAAATGGTTTTTGGTATTCTAGAAATTCCATGAACTCCTGGATGTGGGGAGTGACTAGGGAAGGGAATTTTTTAATTAGATAGATGATCTTCAAGTAATATAGGAGTGAAGAGAAGTGGGGTTAAGGAGGGTTTTTATAGTGGAGGAGAGGGAGATTTTCCCGTTATTTTTCCCATGATTTTATTATTTTACAAATGACAACCAACAGTATATTTTATTGTGACCAAGAATTAAAATATGGTCATGTGAGTTTGTAAATAGTGTGTCCACATCATCCATGATTCCTGGAAAAATGAATTTAATTGACAATGTTTAAATGCAGTAAATTACCATATTTTACTATTTATAAAAAATTCATGTATTTCAGAAAAATCACAAAAAATCTCCCTAAATATTTTTCAACATGTAGAATAAAAAAATGAAATACATTTTTCTACAATTGTTTTCTAAATATAGTAATTTAATTATTAATTAAATTCATAATTTACCTGAAAAATATAGTTTTTAAAACATTTATTTACTCATTCCAAAACATAAATACATAAGAAATTCTCTTAAATCATTTATATATATTATCTTAGATGAGGTTACTATTCATAAGGGTATTTCAATATTCATAAGAGTAACATTATTATCCATAAGTGTATGTAACTATTAACCATAAATTATGTTTTCCTTAACAAACCCTAAATATCATACTAGAAGAAACTGTGTATGTTAGTTTTTTTTAATTTGAATCATAGAAGTGGAAAATGTATGTTTACTGGATATGTTATAAAAAGTGTTTTTAGGAGGAAAATTATTGTTTTATGCATTAAATATATAATTAATTGTCAAAATCATTGGGTTTTACATTATCACCTATTAAAAAAATTATTCCTCAAAATTAATAGAATGTTACCTCAAAAAAATATTTGGCTAGTTCTTCATCATAAGCTCCTAAGGATCCCATGTTGCATCCTTGATTTTATAATTTTTTTAAAGTATCTTCACCAGTTTATTTGCCAAATTTCCCAATAGTTTCATTTCTTTCAAGAATTTGGATTGACACTTCACTATAAGACATGTCAGGTTCCAATTCTATTCCATCAACACTGAGGACATGTGTTGGGTCTGACATGTAATTTCTCAGCAATGAGACTAAGAACACATTTTCTTCATTAGACAAGCTATGTGGCATATCTAAATGGCATGAAACATATCCAATTATATTCGTAATTTCAAAAGGGTCTATATACATGGGGCTTAGCTTTCCTTTCTTCCCTAATCTTATAACAACCTTGAATGAAGATACGTTTAAGAAAATATGATCTCCCACTTGAAACAGCAAATCCTTACTTCGATTATTAGAACAATTTTTTACTACTTCTACCTTCTTTTCTATGACCTTTAATATTATTTACCTTCACTGTTTTTTCCTTCACAGGATCTGTAACAGCCCAAAGTTTCATTAATGGAAATCCCTCTCGATCTAATTAAATTTCTCTTTATGTTTATATAAAATGTAAACTTCATTGGTTTTATGTTACAAATTTTGACTATTGCTAATATATCTGTTGAACAGTGGTCACATGATTAGTATAAATATAGTACTTTACCAAATCCAATTCACTCAGAAAAAGGAAGTGATGGCCTCATACAGTAGAATTTCCCGATACAAAGCCCATTTTTCGGAGCTCGAAAAAGAGGTGGCGTCTTTGGGCTTCGCTCCTGACCAGGCCCAAGGTGAGCTTCATCATGTCAAGCTCGAACGTGACCGTCTATGAGAAAAGTGGATGTTGATTGAAGTTACCACTCAAACGATGTTATTCGAGCCACCCCAAGTGTCTGTTATCATCGCAAACCTTACCCTTAGGTCTTATGCTGCTGTTTTAAGGGTTTATGTAACAAATCGCTAGTATTATGTTCATGTATATTATTTTTGTGTATAATAATGAATATACCTTCTTAACTTTTTTTGATACATTGTAAATAGTTTTTAATGTACAAATGGTGTTTTAAGTTATTATTTAATTAAGAAATCTATTTTATTAAATTAAGGGATTTTTGAATTAAATAATATTTTATTAAAATAATAATATTATTATTAAATTAATTTTTATTAAATATTAATGATCTTATAATTTTATGAATGCAATTAAAATTTTTATTAAGGTTTGAAAGCCATTTCTGTAAAAACCCATGAATTTTAGATAAATGTCGGTTTTTATTTTAAAAGTTAAAATTAACATATTTAGAAAATCATTTAGATAAAATAAATGTTATTTCTAGAGTGAGGACGTCGAAATTATCCAACGTTGAATTTTTCATAATTTTCTGAGACAGTCAAATTTTTGGG
This sequence comes from Viscum album, assembly GCA_963277665.1. Lineage (NCBI taxonomy): Eukaryota > Viridiplantae > Streptophyta > Magnoliopsida > Santalales > Viscaceae > Viscum > Viscum album. The sequence continues at coordinate 347,575,890 of OY728152.1, read as the reverse complement.
TAAAAATTAAATACCATTTAAATATGTAATGTGATTTATGACATCATAATGACCCAATAGTGATGTAATAAAATAATATAAGTTTTATGTTCGGCCAATATATGTTTGAATATTAACATAATATGATTTTTGGTTTTTTTTACTTATTTTTTAAGCATTAATGGACCCCTCAAGACTTATTCAACACCTTGCCTTTTTAAATTAATTTCCATGGAAGTGTGACTCACCTCCACATAATCAACCCTAAAATTTCATGAAGTTCGGAATTTGGCCTTATAAAATATGTTTTTCCTCTTCCCTTTTCCAAAAACCATGGGCAGAAACATTGGGATGGTTTGTGGTTTGGATTAATTTAATGTAAGGGGACCCAAACCTAAATAATAAATAATTCTCTCACCTTCCCTATATAAACCCACGCAAGCTCCCAATTCATCCTCACTCAAATCCATTGGAGTCCGTCCAACTTCTACCCAAATCTCTCTAGAATCCTCCCAAGGTGCCCCAAGCTCCCAAGAAGCCTCTCACAATCTTCTCTCTAGCCTTTGGAAGCACACTTCCATGTAAGGTTTTTTTCATCCTTTCTCATTTTTGTCAATTTTATTTAAGTTGTATTGCCCTTTTAATTTCAATTATGAATTTTGGGGTATGGTTTCACACCTCTCCCATACTTCCCTCTTATTGTTTAAGTGATGGGAGACCCCTTTCTCTCTCATTAAATTCCTCCCATATACACCCGTTACTTTAACATCCTAGGTAAAAAAAAGAATAAAGAATTTTGATATTTATTAATATTTACAAATTAAATATTAATTTTACTTTAAAATGGTTTCTATGTTCGATAGCGTACCCGATACGCAACAAAGAGTTTCATTGAAATCTTTCGTTGCACACTAGTAATAAAATAATATTATTTTAAATGGTAGTTAAAACATAGACGTTGTATTTGCGGGAATGGATAGAAATAATTAAAATATGATTATATAAGTTTTTTAAATTTTTTAACATTTATCCAATAAAAGATAAAGGCTTAAAATATGGAAATAATTCAATTTTAGGCGTATATTCCCTTGTTTTCACTAAAGGTTCACTTATCGGCTTTTGATGGAGAACAGTCATTAAATATAGTTTTTTTCACTCTTATACATTCTATTGGACCAAATATAACTCTTTTTAGAATCGGGATATCAAAATTTACTTTGTGTAAATTTTTGGTATTTTTTCGATAAAGTTCATTTTTTAATGAATTGTGTAAAATGTTGTATTTTAATTCAAAACCTCTTTTTAATATAATTTATTTATATGATAATATTATCTTTTGAATTAGTTCTAAAGTGAAATTAGAATATATTTTTACAATTTAATCCAATGGTGGTCATTGGAATCAATTTCACTTTGAAATTGGACTTAAACTAGTGTCAATCTTTTGATACTTATTGTTTTATAAAAACACGCTTTTTGCTCTGACAGCGGGAATTATTTATTAAATTAATTAATGCAACTTATAGGTTTTGAATTTTTGTAAAATGGACTTCATTTTTGAATTCAGAATATCAAATATTTCTTAGGGTGATGATTTGGTATTTTTCTGAAAAACTTCAATTTTTGATGAATAGTGAAACCACTAAGTGGTACTTAAAAAACTGATTTTTCATTTAAATGAAATTTTACCACCTCTTTTTTTTTCAAAAATCCTACATACATGGTTTTCATTAAGAACTAAAATGTGGTTCAATGAGATTAAAATAATTTTTTGGTGAATAGTAACTTATTAAGTTTTTAATCGCAATTAGAGGTAATTAGTGCAATTTAAGGAAAAACTGATATTACAATAAAATGAAAATACCTAGACACATGTCCTACCCTTATTGGATGTGTCATGGCCGACCAAGACACTCCATGGGTCAACTTGGGGACCCCATGGAGCCACTTGGTTGGGAAATGACATAAATAACTTTTTATTAAATGTTAAAGTAAAAATGACACAAACATGAGATGTTTTACTAAAACAATTTTTACATGGGTTATTCAAGTCAGATTTTAGATTATAAATTTTCATTGGAAAGCTACAAAGATTTCCTACATCATAGTATTTTTTTTATATTTTTTAGACTTTAAATAAATTAAATTATTTATGACATCATGATGATGGAGCTATTACATAATTAATAAAGGATTTAAATAAAATGAAATGATAATGTACAATCTATGAACTACACATGTCCAAAACCTATTTGATGGGTGGATTTCGAACCCTAATCACCTTATCATCGAATTATATCAATGTGGGACCTCTTAAATCCGAATAAAATTTTAAAATAAAGTGACTTTTCTTTACCTTCCAAGAGTGCCCCTCCTCTCCTCTTATAAAAGGCCCCCACCTCTACCAAATTATCCATACATCAAATGCCTTTGGCTCGACCAAAACCTGATCATTTTACCTCTCCACATCCCTATCTACCTCCTTGAAGCCTCACTTTGGGTATAAATCTTCCCAAGGAAGACTTTGACCTCAAACCAAAGGGAGTTACCCGATTTTAAGGTAATGTCTTCACTTGAGTCCTTTTGTTTTTTTTGTTTCTCCAACCCCATAAACTCTTTTTATTCATTTCTTTTGTAACAACTCCAGTATCTTAAATATACTAGGATTTTGTTTTAATAATGATTCTAAATACACTTACACACACCTACATCTAATGGTTAAAGGACATACTGTTTCCGTGGATGGTGAATTTATGCCTCCCGAAACGATGATTGTTCAACATTCTTTTAACACCTTAAAAGGTGGTCATTAAGATGTCACAATATTTATATATGATATATAATATGTTTATGTTTTCCTTAAGCTTATGTATTTTTCATTTTGGGCATACCTTTATGGTTTCCATTATGGGTAAACATGATAATTTCATTTTAGAAAGTGCGGACCACCGCCCCCTCAAAGTGATGTGATTCGTTAATTCCATATGTGGGACATATAAAGGATGGATTTAAAGTTATTATATATGATGTTATACTGGAATTATAATATACGTCAACATCATTATTATTTCTTTCCATATAAATGAAAGTAGCGTTCATGCGTACGTACGGCTTACCGTCTCCATGAACGGTGCATTTCATTTCTTATCCCCAAATGTAATGTACTATTATAAGTACATATTTATAATGGATATACATAATGTATGTTACATATAAATGATGAATAAAATTCTGTAATTAAAATATACATACCTCTCATTTAGTTTTAATTCCATTAATATGACAAAGAAATGAAAGTAGCGTTCATGTGTACGTACGGCTTACCGTCTTCATGAACGGTGCATTTAATTTCTTATCTATAAATGATTATGTAATATTATAAATACATGTATATGCTGGATATATATGATATATATGATATCAAAATCATGAATATCATTCTGGATATAATGAACCTTTGACCACACGAACAACATGTAATTGTAAGAAGTCCACTTTCGACTTAAGATCCAAATATCGACAAAGCAAACATTGCTAACTTAATGATTAAATAATGTTTATAACATGGAAATAAGTGATATAAATGGAATAGTAAGCATGAAAAAGGTTTTTAATCAATTATAAATCAACTCAAGTTTATTATTCAGGACATTAAAGAATGATCGAGTCAAGTCGGACCCGAGGTAAGGGAACTTCTTAACCCAATTACCATTCCTTGGGTTAATCTCCTACTTTCAAATTATGTCATGATATTATTTTGAACTATCTTGTATTTGTACTTTCGTTATGTGTACTTATAGTGAATACACATAATAGATCTATTTTATTTTAAAAATGATCTTTGTAAGGGACTTCGTCTCAATCTCCTTTCATTGAGGCATATTTCGTTTTATACACAACTTTCTTTCATACGGTGTATAAACCCCTTTGACTTTTACTTTTATACAAAATGAATCTTTTTCTATGAAGCGTTTTGCAAAACGACAAAAAGGAATGTTTCTTTTAACGTACGCGGTGACAATGACCTTTTCCGCCGCCACGAGTATTATTTGGACTTTGGCTTTCTCGAAAAGCCGTGATGTTTTTAAAATGAAATAAATAACATATACTCTTTTATGTATTTTGGTATTGAAAATGATTTTTATAATGGATTTTTTATGTAAATATATTTATGTGATATATTGTGATCAATGTGTGGAAATTTTTTCTTTCCATTATATTTTTTTTATGTCTTATGATTTTATAATGGTACTTTGACATTTGACGGGTGGTTACGTGATGAACCATATGATGGGAGGTGCCGTGAATACCGGGACAGGTGGTTACGTTATAACCTCCAATGCATTGGGTATGGAAGTTGTCCGTATGGATATTCCATTAAGTATGTATGGAAGTTGGCCGTATGGCTATTCCATTAAGTGATATGTGTGGAAGTAGACCGTATGGTTATTCCACTTAAGTATGTTTATGTCCCAAGTTACCTTTATATATGTTATGTGTTCTTTATATGGGTTTTATGGTAATCCTTTGGTTACAAAAAGGTAAGTAATGATATTTTATTCAGTGAAGAGTTATTACTACTTCATGAAGGTGAAGGTATTACTTTGATAAATTATACATCATTTACTTGATGTTTGAAAAACTAACAGTTTTCATTCTTTGTGTATCCCTTACTGATCATTTTACTCTCACCCCATGTTTTTTTGAAATTTTTTTCAAAGGACTTAATGTGGAATAAGGTCATGGATGGGATCAAGGGAATGTCATGCTATATAAAACATGGAACTAGAAATGTTTATTTTTAAGAGTTTTTTTATTTTATGGAAACTTGGTAGAAGTGTCTACTTTGTAAATCTTATTAGATGTAATAGTTATGTTCTAATTCTCTAAAACTCTAAACCTGAAAAGATCCTCAATTTGAATTATTCATTTAATTCATTATTATATAAGGTTTAAGGCGGGGGCCTTATAGTTGGTATCAGAGGTCGGTTTAGATAACTTTAGGAGTTAGAAATCTATTAAATGATTATCCAAAAATATTTTTTTGAAATGATATAGCACTTGAAGATTACCATGTTGCTTCATCTGAGACATGTTTGTTAAGAATGGGTTTTCATAGAGGACACATAAAAGATTTTCTGGGAAGGCATACAGAGGGAAATGACCTTTCAAATCAGTATCCTGAGATGGTCATAATCAGAAGTAAACTGTTTGTTGCAGTGATGGCTCAGATGAATCAGGTGATAAGTGTTGGTTGTTTTTATTGATGATATTTTGGTTTTTTATAAAACTAAAGAGGGGCATGAAAGTCATTTTAGGGTAATCTTGCAAACCTTAAAAGAAAATAAACTATATGGAAATTTCAGAAAGTGTGAGTTTTTGTTACAACAAATTTCTTTCCTGGGTCACATTGTTTCAAAATATGGCATAACTGTTGATCATGCTAAAACAAAAGTTGTTGAAGAATAGACAAGACCCACAAATGTTACCGAGATCCGTAGTTTTCTTGGTTTGGTAGGTTGCTACCGAAGGTTTGTTGAAAAAATTTCATGGTTATCTAGTCCAATGACTAATCTAACTCGTAAGGGTGTTAAGTTTATCTGGAAAAAATAATGTGATGATTATTTTCAGGAGTTGAAAATAAGATTAGTGAATGCTACAGTTTTGGCACTTCCTTCCAGTAATGGTGAGTTTGTTATATACAGTGATGCTTCGTTGAAGGGACTTGGTTGTGTCCTTATGCATAATGATCTGGTAATTTCATATGCTTCACGTCAGTTGAAAACTCATGAGGTAAATTACCCTACACATGATTTGGAATTAGCTGCTGTTGTTTTTGCTTTAAAAATTTGGAGGCATCATTTGTATGGGGTAAAGTGTGAAATATATACTGATCAAAAAAATTTAATGTATATATTCACTCAGAAATAATTGAACATGAGACAGAGGAGATGGCTGGAATTAATCAAGGATTATGAATGTACAATTCATTACCATCCGGGAAAAGAAAATAAAGTGGCTGATGCTTTGAGTCGAAAAAGTAATGCTTCATTAACAATGTTGCATTTGGAACGTGATACTTTGGTTAAGGATTTGATGAACTTTGGCATAGAAGTTGTTGGTGCAGGATGTTCTTCTGTTTTGATTCAGGTATCAGTGAGATCTTCTCTATCAGACAAAATCAATCAAGCACAGAAGCAAGACAGTGAGTTGCAGAAAAATGTAGAGCTGGTTCAGAAAGGTAAGTTGCCTGAATTCAACATTGATAATGATTGTGTTTTGAGATTTGGGAAGAGATTGTGTGTGCCTTGTGATTCAAATTTGAAGAGAGAGTTGTTATGTGAAGCTCATAGTTCTCCATTTTCAGTTCATCCTGGATGTACTAAGATGTACAGAGATCTGCGGGAGTATTACTGGTGGGATGGAATGAAAAGAGATATTGTTGATTTTACTGTGAAGTGTTTGATTTGTCAATAGGTTAAAGCAGAGCGGCAGTTACCGAAAGGGATGCTTCACCCTTTACCAGTGCCAGAGTGGAAATGGGAGAATATATCCATGGACATTTTTGTGGGATTACCAATGACATCTCAAGTTAATAATGCAATCTGGGTTATTGTTGATCGCTTGACTAAATCTGCTCATTTCCTTACTATACGAGATACTTTTCCCTAGATCAACTTTCCCGTTTGTAACTTAAAGAGATAGTTTGGTTACATGGAGTTCCTCTCTCCATTGTGTCCGATCGTGATCCCAAAGTTCCCTTCTAACTTTTGGAAAGGCCTTAAGAAGTCATTGGGTACTGAATTAAAATTTAGTACAACTTTTCATCCTCAATCAGATGGGTAGTCAGAACGAACAATTCAGACTTTGGAGGATATGCTACGAGCTTGTTCGGTGGATTATCAGGGACTTTGGGACCAACATCATTCTTTGGTTGAGTTTTCTTATAATAACATTTTTCATTCCAGTATATAGATGGAACCATTTGAGTCATTATATGGGAAGCAGTGTCGAACTCCAGCATTTTGGGATGAAGTGGGTGAAAGGAAGTTGATGGGACCTGAATTGGTAGAAGAGATTGCAGAAAAAGATCAGTTGATTCAAAAACACATGAGAACAGCTCAGAGCAGGCAGAAGAGTTATGCGGATAACCGGAGGAAGGATCTATCTTTCGAGGTAGGTGATCTTGTTTTTCTCAAGGTTTCTCCATGGGAAAAGTGTGATGTGATTTGGTAAGAAAGGAAAGCTGAGTGCAAGGTTCATTGGACCATATGAAATTATGGATAATGTTGGATCATTTTCATACCGAGTGGCTTTACCTCCGACTTTATCTCAGGTACACAATGTTTTTCATGTTTCGATGTTGAGGAATTAATGCCAGATCCATCTCATGTTTTGATTCCAGAGGTAGTTCAGCTAGAAGAGAACCTATCTTATGAAGAACAACCAGTCCGGATTCTTGACTGAAGAGAGCAAGTGTTGTGAAATAAGTTAATTCTCCATGTAATGGTTTTGTGGAAAAACCATATGGTTGAAGAGGCAACATGAGAATCTGAAAATGCTATGAGGGATAAATACCCCCACTTATTTTGATAAGTGAATAAAATTGCGACGACGCAATTCCCAAAAGGGGGGGAAGGATGTAACATCCCAGGTAAATAAAGAATAAACAATTTTTATATTTATTAATATTTATGAATTAAATATTAATTTTACTTTAAAAGGGTTTCTATGTTCGATAGTGTACCCAATACGAAACAAAGAGTTTCATTGAAATCATTCATTGCACACTAGTAATAAAATAATATTATTTTAAATGGTAGTTAAAACATAGCCGTTGTATTTGCAGGAATAGATAGAAATAACTAAAATATGATTATATACGTTTTTAAAATGTTTTTACATTTATCCAATAAAATATAAAGGCTTAAAATATGGAAAGAATTCAATTTTAGGCGTATATTCCCTAGTTTTCACTAAAGGTTCACTTATCACCTTTTGATGGAGAACCGTCATTAAATATAGTTTTGTTCACTCTTATACATTATATTGGACCAAGTATAACTCTTCATTAAAATCGGGACATCAAAATTTATTTGTGTAAATTTTTGGTATTTTTCCGATAAAGTTCATTTTTTAATGAATAGTGTAAAATGTTGTATTTTAATTAAAAACCTCTTTTTAATCTAATTTATTTATATGATTAGAATATCTTTTGAGTTGGTTTTAAAGTGAAATTAGAATATATTTTTACCATTTAATATAATGGTGGTCATTGGAATCAATTTCACTTTGAAATTTTGCTTAAACTAGTGTCAATCTTTTGATACTTATTGTTTCATAAAAACACGCTTTTTTCTCTGACATCGGGAATTAATTATTAAATTAATTAATGCAACTTATATGTTTTGAATTTTGTAAAATGGAATTCATTTTTGAATTCGGAATATCAAATATAGCTTAGGGTGATGTTTTGTTATTTTTCTGAAAAACTTCAATTTTTGATGAATAGTGAAACCACTAAGTGGTACTTAAAAAACTGATTTTTCATTTAAATGAAATTTTACCACCTCTGTGTTTTGAATTTCAAAAATACGACATACATGGTTGTCATTAAGAAGTAAAATGTGGTTCAACGAGATTAAAATAATTTTTTGGTGAATAGTAACTTATTAAGTTTTTAATCGCGATTAGAGGAAATTAGTGCAATTTTAGGGGAAAATGATATTATAATAAAATGAAAATACCTTGACACATGTCCTACCCTTATTGGATGTGTCATGGCAGACCAATAAAATCCATGGGTCAACTTGGGGAACCCATGGATCCAATTTGGTTGGGAAATGAAATAAATAACTTTTTATTAAATGTTAATGTAAAAATGACACAAATATGAAATGTTTTACTAAAAAAAATTTTACATGGGGTTATAAAAGTCAGATTTTTGATTATAAATAGTAATTGGAAATATAAAAATATTTACTACATCATAGTATTTATTTTATAATTTTTATACTTTAAATAAATTTAATTATTTATGACATCATGATGATGCAGCGATTACCTCATTAATAAAGGATTAAATAAAATGAAATGATAATGTAAAATATATGAACTAAACATGTCCAAAACCTATTTTTTGGGTGGATTTATAACCCTTATCACCTTATCCTAGAATTATATCAATGTGGGACCTCATAAATTCGAATACCAATTTAAAATAAAGTGACTTTTCTTTACCTTACAAGAGTGCCCCTCCTCTCCTCTTATAAAAGGCCCCCACCTCTACCAAATTACCCACACTTCCAAAGCCTTTGGATCGACCAAAACCTGATCCTTTTGTCTCTCCACATCCCTCTCTAACTCCTTGAAGCCTCAATTTGGGTATAAGTCTTCCCAAGGAAGCCTTTGAGCTCAAACCAAAGGGAGTTACCCGATTTTAAGTTAATGTCTTCACTTGTGTCCTTTTGTTTTATTTTGTTTCTCCAACCCCATAAACTCTTTTTATTAATTTATTTTGTATCAACTAAAGTATCTTCAATATACTAGGATGTTTTTATAAGAATTATTAGAGCTACACTTACACACAACTACATCTAATTGTTAAATGACATACTGTTTCTGTAGATGGTGAATTTATGCCTCCCAAAACGATGATTGTTCAACATTCTTTTAACACCATCAAAGGTGGCCATTAAGATGTCACTATATTTATATATGATATATAATATGTTTATGTTTTCCTTAATCTTCTTTATTTTTCTTTTTGGGCATACCTTTATGGTTTTCATTATGGGTAAACACGATAATTTCATTTTAGAAAGTGTGGACTACCGCCCCCTCAAAGTGATGTGATTCGTTACTGCCATATGTGGGACGTATAAAGGATGGATTTAAAGTTATTATATATGATTTTATATTGTAATTATAATATACCTCTATATCATTATTATTTCTTTCCATAGAAATGAAAGTAGCGTTCATGCGTACGTACGGCTTATCGTCTCCATGAACGGTGCATTTCATTTCTTATCCCCAAATGTAATGTACTATTATAAGTACATAATTATAATTGATATATATAATGTATGTTACATATAAATGATGAATATAATTCTGGAATTAAAATACAAATACTTCTCATTTAGTTTTAATTCCATTAATATGACACAGAAATGAAAGTAGCGTTCATGCGTACGTACGGCTTACCGTCTCCATGAACGGTGCGTTTCATTTCTTACCTCTAAATGACTATGTAATATTTTAAATACATGTATATGCTGGATATATATGATATATATGATATCCAAATTATGAATATCATTCTGGATATAATGAACCTTTGACCACATGAACAACATGTAATTGTAAGAAGTCCACTTTCGACGTAAGAACCAAATATCGACAAAGAAAACATTATTAACATAATGATTACATAATGTTTATAATGTGGAAATAATTGATATAAAAGGAATATTAATCTTGAAAAAGGTTCTTAAGAAAGTATAAATTAACTCAAGTTTATTATTCAGGACATTAAAGAATGATCGAGCCAAGTTGGACCCGAGGTAAGGGAACTTCTTAACCTAATTACCATTCTTTGGGTTAATCTCATAAATTCAAATTATGTCATTATGTTATTATGTCCTATCTTGTATTTGTACATTATTTATGTGTACTTATAGTGAATACACATAATAGATCTATTTTATTTAAAAAATGATCTTTGTATGGGACTTCGTCTCAATCTCCTTTCACTGAGGCATATTTTATTTTATACACAACTTTCTTTCAAACGGTGTGTAAACCCCTTTGACTTTTACTTTTATACAAAAGGAATCTTTTTCTACGAAGAGTTTTAAAAAACGACAAAAAGGAATGATTCTTTTAACGTACGCGGTGACAACGAACTTTTCCACCGCCGCGAGTATTATTTGGTCTTTGGCTTCCTCAACAAGTCATGATGTTTTTAAAATGAAATAAATAACATATAATCATTTATGTATTTTGGTATTGAAAATGGTTTTTTATAATGGATTTGTTATGTAAATATATTTATGTGATATATTGTGATCAAAGTGTGGAAATGTTTTCTTTCCATTATATTTGTTTTATGTCTTATGATTTTATAATGGTACTTGGACATTTGATGGGTGGTTACGTGATGAACCATATGACGGGTGGTGCCGTGAATACCAAGACCGGTGCTTACGTTATAACCTCCAATGTATTGGGTATGGAAGTCGGCCGTATGGCTATTCCATTAAGTATGTATGGAAGTTGGTCGTATGGCTATTCCATTAAGTGATATGTGTGGAAGTAGACCGTATGGTTATTCCACTTAAGTATGTTTATGTCCCAAGTTACCTTTATATATGTTTTGTTTTCTTTATATGGGTCTTATGGTAATCCTTTGGTTACAAAAAGGTAAGTAATGCTATTTTATTCAGTGAAGAGTTTTTACTACTTCATGAAGGTGGAGGTATTACTTTGATAAAGTATGCATGGTTTACTTGATGTTTGAAAAACTAACAGTTTTCATTCTTTGTGTATCCCTTACTGAGCTTTTTACGCTCACCCCATGTTTTTTCTGAAATGTTTTTCATAGGACTTAATGTGGAATAAGGTCAGGGATGGGATCAAGGGAATTTCATGCTATATAAAACATGGAACTAGACATGTTTCATTTTAATAGTTTATTTTATTTTATGAAAACTTGGTAGAAGTGTCTACTTTGTAAATCTTTTTATATGTAATAGTTATGTTCTAATTTTCTAAAACTCTAAACCTGAAAAGATCCTCAATGTGAATTATTCATTTAATTCAATATTATGTAAGGTTTAAGGCCGGGGCCTTATAGTTGGTATCAGAGGTCGGTTTAGATAACTTTAGGAGTTAGAAATCTATTAAATGATTATCCAAAAATATTTTTTTGAAATGATATATCAATTGAATATTACCATGTTGCTTCATCTGAGACATGTTTGTTAAGAATGGTTTTTCATAGAGGACATAGAACATATTTTCTGGGAAGGCATACAGAGGGAAATGACCTTTCAAATCAGTATCCTGAGATGGTCAGAATCATAAGTAAACAGTTTGTTGCATTGATGGATCAGTTGAATCAGGTGATAATTGTTGGTTGTTTTTATTGATGATATTTGGGTGTTTTCTAAAATTAAAGAGGAGCAAGAAAGTCATTTTAGGGTTATCTTTAAAACCTTAAAAGAAAAGAAACTATATGGAAAATTCAGAAAGTGTGAGTTTTGGTTACAAAAAATTTCTTTCCTGGGTCACATTGTTTCAAAAGATGGCATAACTGTTGATCCTGCTAAAACAAAAGCTGTTGATGAACGGCCAAGAACCACAACCGAGATCCGTAGTTTTCTTGGTTTGGCAGGTTACAACCGAACGTTTGTTGAAAATTTTTCACGGTTATCTAGTCCAATGACTAAGATAACTCGTAAGGGTGTTAAGTTCATCTGGACAAAATAATTTGTTGATTGTTTTCAGGAGTTGAAAAGAAGATTGGTGAATTCTTCAGTTTTTTCACTTCCTTCAAGGAATGGTGAGTTTTTTATATACAGTGATGCTTCGTTGTAGGGACTTGGCTGTGTCTTTATGCAGAATGATCAGGTAATTGCATATGCTTCACGTCAGTTGAAAACTCATGAGGTAAATTACCCTACACATGATTTAGAATTAGCTGCTGTTGTTTTTGCTTTAAAAATTCGGAGGCATCATTTGTATAGAGTAAAGTGTGAAATATATACTGATCACAAAAGTTTAAAGTATATATTCACTCAGAACTAATTGAACATGAGATAGAGGATATGGATGGAATTAATGAAGGGTTATGAATGTACAATTCATTACCATCCGGGAAAATCAAATAAAGTGGCTGATGCTTTGAGTCGAAAAAAGTAATGCTTAATTAACAATGTTGCGTTTGGAACGTGATCCTTTGGTTAAGGATTTGATGAAATTTGGAATAAAAGTTGTTGGTGTAGGATGTTCTTCTGTTTTGTTTGAGGTAACAGTGAGATCTTCTCTATCAGACAGAATCAAGCAAGCACAGAAAAAGACAGTGAGTTACAGAAAAAGGTAGAGCTGGTTTAGAAAGGTAAGTTGCCTGAATTCAACATTGATAATGATTGTGTTTTGAGATTTGGGAAGAGATTGTGTCTGCCTTGTGATTCACAGTTGAAGAGAGAGTTGTTATGTGAAGCTCATAGTTATCCATTTTCAGTTCATCCTGGCAGTACTAAGATGTAAAGAGATCTGCGGGAGTATTACTGGTGGGATGGAATGAAAAGAGATATTGCTGATTTTACTATGAAGTGTTTGATTTGTCAACAGGTTAAAGCAGAGCGGCAGTTACCGAAAGGGATGCTTCAGCCTTTACCAGTGACAGAGTGGAAATGGGAGAATATATCCATGGACTTTGTTGTGGGATTACCAAAGACATCTTGAGGTTGTAATTCAATCTGGGTTACTATTGATCGCTTGACTAAATCTGCTCATTTTCTTGCTATACAAGATACTTTTTTCCTAGATTAACTTTCCCGTTTGTAACTTAAAGAGATTGTTAGGTTACATGGAGTTCCTCTCTCCATTGTGTTCGATCTTGATCCCAAGGTTCACTTCTAACTTTTGGAAAGGCCTTCAGAAGTTGTTGGGTACTGAATTAAATTTTAGTACAGCTTTTCATCCGCAATCAGATGGGCAGTCAGAACGAACAATTCAGACCTTGGAGGATATGCTACGAACTTGTTCGATGGATTATCAGGGACGTTGGGACCAACACCATTCTTTGGTTGAGTTTTCTTATAATTACAGTTTTCATTCCAGTATACAGATGGCACCATTTGAGGCATTATATGGGAAGTGGTGTCGAACTCCAGCATTTTGGGATGAAGTGGGTGAAAGGAAGCTGATGGGACCAGAATTGGTAGAAGAGATGGAAGAAAAAGTTCAGTTGATTCAGAAACACATGAGAACAGCTCAGAGCAGGCAGAAGAGTTATGCGGATAACCAGAGGAAGGATCTATCTTTCAAGGTAGGCGATCATGTTTTTCTCAAGGTTTCTCCATGGAAAAGTGTGATGTGATTTGGTATTAAAGGAAAGTTGAGTCCAAGGTTCATTGGACCATATGAAATTCTGGAGAAAGTTGGATCAGTTGTTTACCGAGTGGCTTTACCTCCGATTTTATCTCAGGTACGCAATGTTTTTCATGTTTCGATGTTGAGGAAATATATGCCAGATCCATCTCATGTTTTGAGTCTAGAGATAGTTCAGCTAGAAGAGAACCTATCTTATGAAGAACAACCAGTTCAGATTCTTGACTGAAGAGAGAAAGTGTTGCTAAATAAGGTAATACTCCAGGTAAAGGTTTGGTGGAAAAACCATATGGTTGAAGAGGCAACGTGGGAATCTGAAAACTCTATGAGGGATAAATACCCCCACTTATTTTGATAAGTGAATAAAATTGAGAGGACGCAATTCCCAAAAGGGGGGAAGGATATAACATCCCAGGTAAATAAAGAATAAATAATTTTGATATTTATTAATATTTACGAATTAAATATTAATTTTACTTTAAAAGGGTTTCTATGTTCGATAGCGTACCCGATATGCAACAAAGAGTTTCATTGAAATCTTTCATTGCACACTAGTAATAAAATAATATTATTTTAAATGGTAGTTAAAACATAGCCATTGTATTGGCAGGAATGGATATAAATAACTAAAATATGATTATATATGTTTTTTAAATGTTTTTACATTTATCCAATAAAATATAAAGGCTTAAAATACGGAAAGAATTCAATTTTAGGCGTATATGCCCTAGTTTTCACTAAAGGTTCACTTATCGCCTTTTGACGGAGAACCATCATTAAATATAGTTTTGTTCACTCTTATACATTCTATTGGACCAAATATAACTCCTCTTTAGAATCAGGACATCAAAATTTACTTTGTGTAAATTTTTTGTATTTTTCCGATAAAGTTCATTTTTTAATGAATAGTGTAAAATGTTAAATTTTAATTCAAAACCTCTTTTTAATCTAATTTATTTATAAGATTATATTATCTTTTGAATTGGTTTTAAAGTGAAATTACAATATATTTTTACCATTTAGCCAATGGTGGTCATTGGAATCAATTTCACTTTGAAATTGGACTTAAACTAGTGTCAATCTTTTGATACTTATTGTTTCATAAAAACACGCTTTTTGCTCTGACAGCAGGAATTAATTATTAAATTAATTAATGAAACTTATATGTTTTGAATTTTTTAAAATGGACTTCATTTTTGAATTCGGAATATCAAATATATCTTAGGGTTAAATTTTGGTATTTTTCTGAAAAACATCAATTTTTGATGAATTGTGGAACCACTAAGTGGTACTTAAAAAACTGATTTTTCATTTAAATGAAATTTTACCACCTCTGTGTTCTGAATTTCAAAAATCCAACATACATGGTTGTCATTAAGAAGTAAAATGTGGTTCAATGATATTAAAATAATTTTTTGGTGAACAGTAACTTATTAAGTTTTTAATCGCGATTAGAGGTAATTAGTGCAATTTAAGGCAAAAATGATATTATAATAAAATGAAAATACCTTGACACATGTCCTACTCTTATTGGATGTGTCATGGCCGACCAATACAAGCCATGGGTCAACTTGGGGAACCCATGGAGCCAATTGGGTTGTGAAATGACATAAATAACTTTTTATTAAATGTTAAAGTAAAAATGACACAAACATGAAATGGTTTAATAAAACAATTTTCACATGGGGTTATACAAGTCAGATTTTTTATTATAAAGAGTAATTGGAAAGATAAATATATTTCCTACATCATAGTCTTTTGTTTTATAATTTTTATACTTTAAATAAATTAAATTATTTATGACATCATGATGATGCAGCGATTACCTCATTAATAAAGGATTAAATAAAATGAAATGATAATTTAAAATCTATGAACTAAACATGTCCAAAACCTATTTTATGGGTGTATTTAGAATCCTTATCACCTTATCCTAGAATTATATAAATGTGGTACCTCTTAAATCCGAATACCAATTTAATATAACGTGACTTTTCTTTACCTTCCAAGAGTGCCCCTCCTCTCCTCTTATAAAAGGCCCCCACCTCTACCAAATTAACCACACTTCCAAAGCCTTTGGCTCGACCAAACCGTGATCATTTTGTCTCTCTAAATCCCTCTCTAACTCCTTGAAGCCTCAATTTGGGTAGAAGTCTTCCAAAGTAAGCCTTTTAGCTCAAACCATAGGGAGTTACCCGATTTTAAGTTAATGTCTTCACTTGAGTCCTTTTGTTTTATTTTGTTTCTCCAACCCCCTAAACACTTTTTATTCATTTATTTTGTAACAACTCCAGTATCTTAAATATACTAGGATGTTTTTATAAGAATAATTCGAGCTACACTTACACACACCTACATATAATGGTTAAATTACATACTGTTTCCGTGGATGGTGAATTTATGCCTCCCGAAATGATGATTGTTCAACATTCTTTTAACACCATCAAAGGTGGCCATTAAGATGTCACTATATTTATATATGATATATAATATGTTTATGTTTTCCTTAATCTTCTTTATTTTTCATTTTGGGCATACCTTTATGGTTTTCATTATGGGTAAACACGATAATTTCATTTTAGGAAGTGCGGACTACCGCCCCCTCAAAGTGATGTGATTCGTTAATGCCATATGTGGGACATATAAAGGATGGATTTAAAGTTATTATTTATGACTTTATACTGGAATTATAATATACCTCTATATAATTATTATTTCTTTCCATATAAATGAAAGTAGCATTTATGCGTACGTACGTCTTACCGTCTTTATAAATGGTGCATTTCATTTCTTATCCCCAAATGTAATGTACTATTATACGTACATATTTATAATGGATATATATAATTTATGTTACAAATAAATGATGAATATAATTCTGAAAATAAAATATACATACCTCTCATTTAGTTTTAATTCCATTAATATGACAAAGAAATGAAAGTATCTTTCATGCATACGTACGGCTTACTGTCTCCATGAACGGTGCGTTTCATTTCTTACCTCCAAATGATTATGTAATATTATAAATACATGTATATTCTAGATATATATGATATATATGATATCCAAATCATGAATATCATTCTTGATATAATGAACCTTTGACCACACGAACAACATGTAATTGTAAGAAGTCCACTTTCGACTTAAGAACCAAATATCGACAAAGCAATCATTATTAACTTAATGATTACATAATGATTATAACGTGGAAATAAGTGATATAAAAGGAATATTATGCTTGAAAAAGGTTCTTAATCAAGTATAAATTAACTCAAGTTTATATAATCAGGACATTAAAGAATGATCTAGTCAAGTCGGACCCGAGGTAAGGGAACTTCTTAACCCAATTACCATTCTTTGGGTTAATATCCTACTTTCAAATTATCTCATTATATTATTATGACCTATCTTGTATTTGTACTTTCTTTATTTGTAATAATAGTGAATACACATAATAGATCTATTTTATTTTAAAAATGATCTTTGTATGTGACTTCGTCTTAATCTCCTTTCATTGAGGCATATTTCGTTTTATACACAACTTTCTTTCATAAGGTGTATAAACCCCTTTGACTTTTACTTTTATACAAAAGGAATATTTTTCTACGAAACGTTTTACAAAACGAAAAAAAGGAATGTTTCTTTTACCGTACGTAGTGACAACATCCTTTTCCATCGCCACGAGTATTATTTGGCCTTTGGATTCCTCAATAAGTCGTGATGTTTTTAAAATGAAATAAATAACATATAATCTTTTATGTATTTTTGTATTGAAAATGGTTTTTATAATGGATTTGTTATGTTAATATATTTATGTGATATATTTTGATCAATGTGTGGAAATGTTTTCTTTCCATTATATTTGTTTTATGTCTTATGATTTTATAATGGTACTTGGACATTTGACGGGTGGTTACATGATGAACCATATGACGGGTGGTGCTGTGAATACCAGGACGGGTGGTTACGTTATAACCTCCAATGCATTGGGTATGGAAGTCGTCCGTATGGCTATTCCATTAAGTTTGTATGGATGTTGGCCGTATGGCTATTCCATTAAGTGATATGTGTGGAAGTCGACCGTATGGTTATTCCACTTAAGTATGTTTATGTCCCAAGTTACCTTTATATATGTTATGTGTTCTTTATATGGGTTTTATGGTAATCATTTTGTTAAAAAAAGGTAAGTAATGATATTTTATTCATCGAAGAGTTCTTACTACTTCATGAAGGTGAAGGTATTACTTTGATAAAGTATACATGGTTTACTTGATGTTTGAAAAACTAACAGTTTTCATTCTTTGTGTATCCCTTACTGAGCTTTTTACGCTCACCCCAAGTTCTTTTGAAATTTTATTCACAGGACTTAATGTGGAATAAGGTCAAGGATGGGATCAAGGGAATGTCATGCTATATAAAACATGGAACTAGACATGTTTCTTTTTAAGAGTTTTTTTATTTTATGAAAACTTGGTAGAAGTGTCTACATTATAAATCTTTTTAGATGTAATAGTTATGTTCTAATTCTATAAAACTCTAAACCTGAAAAGATCCTCAATGTGAATTATTCATTTAATTCAATATTATGTAAGGTTTAAGGTCAGGGCCTTATAGTTACTATGCCGAAATTCCGAAGGGAACTTCTCTCTCTTCTTTTATATTCAATAAATACTTTTGTATCATGAATCTAAATTCCATTAAAATTGTTGGGACATGTATCTATATGACCTCCTTACTATCCATTACATGTAAATATGATGAGGAAACCCTTTCTCTCTCATTAACCATTTTTATGAATTATTATGTCACGCCGTTATGCTGCCGAAATCGCACCGATTCTCTAAGGAAATGTCATTGTGCAGTGAATACCATGCCAATTTCTCCATCAAGGGTATTCAAATTTTTGTACATTTACTTATTGATTTTAAAGTTTCATTTATGAATTCCACATTCCTTTATCATTGAATAAATTATTATGTTTTATGAATCCATGTTTTATGATCCATGTGGCACACTTATGCATGAAATAAAATGCTTAAGATGGGTGCGTCCTTATAGTGCTCCAATGCATTGGGTAAAGTATAGTATCATGATACATCATTTGCAATGACTGTTGACTCATGCTAATTAAATTGTAACTAGGGTTTACCCGTGATTTATGTGCAATGAGTATTTACTCATGCTCCATGTGCAATGAGCCTTGGCTCATGCAAATTCCAGGATAAGTGTTGTTTCCACATTTCCATGTTATGATTATCATGAGTTATCATGCCTTTGTGTTCATGTTTCTTTTATGCTCTATTTATATGCCTATTGTATAACATTTATTGTACTCCTCATGTTATTCCATGTGTAATCCTTTACTGGGTTTTACAGCTCACCCTTTTCTTATGCATGTCCTCACGTTATCCCATGCAATGCTAAGTACGAGGGAATGTAGTGGTCATGTAAATGTAGTTTTCAATAAGATGTTGTATTTAATGTTTTATGTTTTTATGTAATGATACTAAGCCCCAAAGACACTAATCCTCACGATCTTCTTTGTTGTATCAAGTGAAGTTTTATGTAATAAATCATTTTTAAGTTGTAATAAAAAGTAGGGTTTTCGTAGTTGGTATCAGAGCATAGGTTTAGTTATTTTTGGGATTAGGAAACCCTAGTAAAGCCTTAGATACAAGACTAAGTATAAGAAAAACACCCCTAAGTTTTGGTAAGTACTGAGAAAGTGGTTTATCAAACAAATACATCCCTGTCCGGATACGAGCAGGTAGAGGCGGCTCTGGCACAGATGTATCCTAGGGGTAAAACCCGAAAACACCTCTTTGAGCTAGACCCGAACGGGAACTGGTGCATGACAATGGGCCCTGCTGTACTCTTGGTTACGACACTCCCGGGGGATATGTTTTGATAAATTCACAAGCTTAGTATGAACCCTTATTAAGGGATTTAAAAAAATGCCCCTAAGAATATATGTTAGAAAGTAGATCATGAAAATCCTAGATTGAAGCATATAGACTCATGAGTTGTAAAAATGAAAGTTTATTTATAAGTCATCAACTTTTGTCTTCGGATTAACCTTTATGTGTTACCCCTAACAATCTTTTTATTCCATCCAATGGTCGGTAATAGGAGGACTCGGGCTAACAACCGCTGTGAAGATCAGTGTGATAACTGTACTAATGAGATGCCTAATCCAATGGGGGCAGGAATCGCGAACATTGTCACGCTTCTCTCTCAGCTAACTCTAGTTTTGAATAGAAACACGGGTTAAGAGGAATGTACAAAGCACCCTAAGAAGTAACAAGTAGCTATCGAGATCTTCATGAGGCAAAGGCCTCCTACTTTTAGTGGATCATCCAATCCCACGATCACTGAACAATGGATCAACTCCATTGAAATGATCTTATCCATATTTCAATGCTCTGAACAAGAGAATGTTCTATTGGGTGCTTATCGTATTGAGGGTGAAGCTAATCAATGGAGGACGTTGATCAAAAATACAAAGCCTGAGGAGGAGATCGAGGAATTGGAATGGAAGGATTTTTGGAAGATGTTTTGTGATAAATATTTTCCGTGCACCCTCCGGCATTAGATGGAAAGGGACTTCCTTTCCCTCATGAAAAAAGATGAAGAATCTGTTGGAGCGTACGAGGAAAACTTCACAATGCTTGCATGATACGCTTTAGGATTTGTCGTTACCCCCCGAGTGCAAAGTTTACCTCTTATTTTGTGGGCTGAATCCTAGCTTGCGGAAATCATTAAAGATCCGTGACTTCGACAGCTATGATGAAATTGTCTGATGTGCCCTCAAGGTCGAAATGGAGATCAGGGAATGAAAGGGGTATCATGGGGACAAGAAGCGTAAGGTGGACTTCATTTCTGGCGGTCTGATGGATAAATACAATGATGCTAAGAAGATCCATCACCCCACTTTCCAAAAGTGTGGGAAGAAGCACCATGTAAATTTCCTTAAGGGGACGAGAAAATGTTTCCGGTGTGGAATAAAAGGGCATCTAGCTGTTAACTATATGCAAGAAAGACCCGCGGCTGTGACGTAGGACAGGAACACTCTGTTCGAACCTCAACTCATTGTTCAATGCCACAAATGCAATGAAACGGGTCATTTTTCAAATCAGTGCCCTATTCCAAGGGTTTTCGGAGAGAACCAACAACCTCCATGGCAGCAAGGAATAGCTTTTTGCATCACTTCTGCCGAAGTGAACCCCAACAACGAATTGGTGACAGATATGCTAGTTATCCATTCAATAACAGCGAACATACTTTTTGATTTAGGTTCTATGCATTCTTTTATATCTAAAAAGTTTAGTAGAACAATCCCAGCACCACCACAAATCATGGAAGTGAAGATGTCCGTGAGTACGGAAAATGGGGAAATCATTGCATCTCATGAATATAAGTCCACCCCTGTTGTAATCTGTGGATTGATTTTCTTGTAGAACCTCATCATACTCCCTCTAGTGTAATTTGATGAAATTCATGTCATGGTTTGGCTTTCCTAATATAGAGACAACATAAATTATCAGGAGATGGAAATCACACTCCATATGGAGAATCGACCCCTGATTCATTAGAAGTTTTAGGAGGAAGATGAATCTCCTTTAGCTCTATCATTTCATGAATGGATATTACTTCCCTATGAGCATGCGTATCTATCTCATATGATTGAGTCCAAGGAAAAAACCATCCATAAAGAATTGCCTAATTTGAGGGAATTCGCTGAAGTGTTTCCCAAGGAACTTCCTGGTCTTCCTCCTAGAAGAGATGTTGAGTTTCCAATTGAACTTATACTCAGGGAATTACCAATACCCAAGACTCCATATAGAATGGTTGTTGTTGAGCTTGAAGAGATGAAGAAACAACTACAGGAGAATCTGGATAAAGGGTTTATACGCCCAAGTGCTTCACTATAGGGTGCACCAGTCCTCTTCGTCAAGAAGAAGGATGAGTCAATGTGGCTTTGCATCGATTATCGGGAGCTTAACAATATCACAATAAAGAACAAGTATCATTTCCCACGAATTGATGAATTGTTCGATCAGCTGAGTGGAGCACAATACTTCTCCAAGGTGGATTTGTGGTCGGGATATTATCATGTAAGGGTGAAGAAGGAAGATGTCCCCAAGACTGCTTTTCGTACATGGTACAGGCACTAGGAATTCATAGTAATGCCTTTCGGACTCACCAATGCTCCTGAAATATTCATGGACATGATGAATAGAGTCTTTAGAGATTACCTTGACAAATTTGTGGTAGTCTTTATAGATGATATTCTAATATACTCCAAAACCAAGGAGGATCATGGGGAGCATTTAAAATCTGTACTAGAGACTTTACGCAAGGAGAAGCTCTATTCAAAGTACAGAAAGTGTGTGTTCTGGTTGAAGGAGGTCTCATTCTTGGGCCATATCATCACAAGAAATGGGATATCTGTGGACCCCTCTAAAACATATGCAATTGAGGGATGGCCGAGGCCAACATCGGTAACATATATTTGTATCTTATTGGGGTTAGCTTGATATTATCGGCGTTTTGTGAGAAATTTCACACGATTGTACAACCCTCTTACCAAGCTAAATCATAAGGGAGTAATGTTTTCATGGAGTGATGAATGCGAAGAAATATTCAAGGAGTTGAAAATGAGGCTTATCACTGTGCATGTGCTCACTTTACCCACAAGTGGGGAAATATTTGTGGTATTCAGTTATGCTACAAGGAAGGGCTTAGGCTGTGTGCTGATGCAGAACGACAAAGTGATATCCTATGCCTCAAGGCAGTTGAAAATTCAAGAGAGAAACTATCCAATGCATGATCTGGAGTTGGCGGTGGTGATCTTTGCCTTGAAAATCTGGCGGCATTATCTCTATGGAGAGAAATGTGAGATATATACTGACCACAAGAGTCTTAAATATATATTCACACAGAAAAAGATCAATATGTGCCATAGAAGATGGATAGAGCTCATCATGGATTATGACTGTTCAATACATTACCACCCTAGGAAAGAAAAAAAGGTGGTAGATGCCCTAAGTAGAAAGGATTCAGTGATTCTATCAATGATAAGAATTTAGAAGGATACAATCTTCTTAGACTTGATAAAGATGGACATGGGAATCATAGAGAAGGGAACATCATCAATCCTTTCACAAATGATTTCCCAACTGTCTCTTTTGGAAAGGTTAAAAGATGATCAAAAGGATGATGTGGGAATTCAACAAAAAGTGGAAGCGATCAAAAATGGGAAATCCTCGGAGTTTATTGTTAATGAAGAATGAATTGTGTGGTTTAGGAAAAAGACTATGTGTTCCATCAAGTCTGGAGATGAAGAAGGAACTTTTGGATGATGCACATAGTTCAAATTTCTCTATTCACCCAGGGAGCACAAAGATGTATCGAGATCTCTGTGAAATCTTTTGGTGGGATAATATGAAAAAGGATATTGCTGAATATACATCAAAGTGCCTGGTGTGTCAGCAAGTGAAGGCAGAGAGGCATATGTCAAAGGGGATGATGAAAACATTTACCATACCAGAATGGAAATGGGAGAACATCACCATGGACATTATCACCAGACTTCAAGGACAACCAAAGGCAACAATGCAATCTCGGTTGTTATGGATCGTCTTACAAAGACTTCACACTTTATTTCTATTAGGGAGGATTTCTATTTGGATCAACTGGCGTAGATATATATCAGTGAAGTGGTAAGGTTGAATGGAGTACCACTATCTATTATGTCTGATCGAGATCCAAGATTCACCTCTATGTTTTGGAAGAGTCTTCAACATGCTCTGAATACTGAACTGAACTTTAGTACGTCCTATCATCATCAAACTGATGGTTGATCCAAGAAGACTATCCAAACACTTTAGGCTACATTGAGATCATGCTCAATGGACTTTAAAGGAGGATGGGATCAACATATTCCTCTGGTTGAGCTCTCTTATAACAATAGTTTCCACTCAAGCATCCAAATGGCACCATATGAAGCCCTGTATGGGAAAAGGTGCAGAACACCGGCATGTTTGGAAGAGGTCGGTGAACGTAAGTTTCTTGGACCAGAAATGGTCGAGGAAATGGTGTAGAAGGTAAAAACCATTCAGCATCATATCAAGGTAGCTTAGAGTCGACAGAAGAGTTATGCAGATAATCGTCAATGAGACCTTGAGTTTAAAGTCGAAGACATGGTGTTTCTACGCATATCTCTGTGGAATAAGGTCATGAGGTTTTGAAAGAAAGGGAAGTTAAGTACAAGGTACATCAGCCCCTTGGAGATTCTTAATCATGTCAGGGATGTGGCCTATCGACTAGCACTTCCACCTGCCATGGACAAAGTACTTGATGTCTTTCATGTATCCCTCTTACGGAAGTACATACTGGACCCTTCACATGTACTCTCTTCTGAGGTGGTACAATTGGAAGATGATATTTCTTATGAGGAGAAACCGATGAAGATCTTAGATCGTAGAGGACAAGTTCTATGAAATAAGACAATTCCCCTCATGAAGGTGTTTTAGAGAAACCACAAGTTTGAAGAAGCGACTTGGGAATCAGAGGAACTGATGAAGCTGAGTTACCCGCATCTGTTTTAGTGTGGGAGAAGAAAAATTTCGAGGGTGAAATTTCTTTAGGGGGGAATATTGTAATGACCTAATGTTTCATTAATGGAAATCCCTCTGGATCTAGTTAAATGTCTCTTTATTTTTATATAAAATGTCAACTTCCTTGGTTTTTTGTTAAGAATTTTGACCGTTTCAAATATATCCGTTGAACAATGATCACATGATTAGTATAAATATAGGACTTTAACAAATCCAATTTACTCAGAAAAAGGAAGTGATGGCCTCATCCAGTAGAATTTCCCCATAGGAAGCCCATTTATCGGAGCTCGGAAATGAGGTGGAATCTTTGGGCTTTGCTCTTGACCAAGACCATTCTTAGCTTCATCATGTCAAGCTCGAATGTGACCGTCTATGGGAAAAGTGGAAGTTGATTGAAATTATCACTCGAGCAATGTTATCTGAGCCACCCCAAGAGTCCATCATCATCGCACACCATACCCTTAGGTCTATGTGGATGTTTTAAGGGGTTATGTAAAAAATCACTAGTACTATGTTCATGTATATTATTTTTGTGTATAATGATGAATATACCTTCTTATCTTTTTTTGATACACTGTAAATAGTTTTTAAAGTACAAATGGTGTTTATTGTTATTATTCAATTAAGATATCTATTTTATTAATTAAGGGAATTATGAATTTAATTATATTTTAATAAAATAATATTATTATTATTAAATTAATTTTTATTAAATATAAATTATCAAATAATTTTATGAATGAAATTATAATTTTTTTAAGGTTTGAAATCCATTTCTGTCAAAACCCACGAATTTTCGATAAATGTCGGTTTTTATTTTAAAAGAGAAATTAACATATTTAGAAAATTATTTTGATAAAATAAATGTTATTTCTGGAATAAGGACATCGAAATTATCCAACGTTGAAATTTTCATAATTTTCTGAAACAGTCAAATTTTTTGGGTAAAAATTAAATACCATTTAAATATATAATGTGTTTTATGACATCATAATGACCTAATAGTGATATAATAAAATACTATAAGATTTATGCTCAGACAATAAATGTTTTAACATTAAAATAATGTGATTTTGGGTTTGTTTTACTTACTTTTCAAAGCATTAATGGACCCCTCAAGACATATTCAACACCTTGCCTTTTAAAATTAATTTCCATGAGAGTGTGACTCACCTCTACATAAGCAACCCTAATATTTTAAGAATTTCGGACTTTGTCAATATGAAATATTTTTTTACCCTTCCCTTTGACAAAAACAATGGGCAGAATCCATGGGATGGTTTGTGGTTTGGATTAATTTAATGTAAGGGGACCCAAACTTAAATAATAAAGACTTCCCTCACCTTTCCTATACAAACCCACCCAAGCTCCCACTTCCTCCTCACTCAATGCCTTTAGCGTTCTTCCAAACTCTTCCCAACTCTCTATAGAATCCTCCCAAGGTGCCCAAGCTTCCATGAATCCTCTCACAAGACTCTCTCTAGCCTTTGGAAGCACACTTCCATGTAAGGTTTTTTTCTTCCTTTGTCATTTTTGTCAATTTTCTTTAAGTTGTATTGCCCTTTTAATTTCAATTATGAATGTTGGGGTATGGTTTCACACCTCCTCCATACTTCCATCTTATTGTTTTAATCATGGTATACCCCTTTCACTCTCTCATTAAATGCCTCCCATATACACCCATTACTATGCTGAAATTTCGAAAGGAACTTCTCTCTCTTCTTTTACATTCAAGAAATACTTTTGTATCATGAATATAAATTTCATTACAATTGTTGGAACATGTATATATATGACCTACTTACTGTCCATTACTTGTAAATATTATGAGGAACCCATTTCTCTCTCATCAACCATTTTTATGAATTCTTATGCCACACCGTTACGCTGCCGAAATCGCACCGATTTTCTAAGCCAATGCCATTGTATAGTGAATACCATGACCATTTCTCCATCAACGGTATTCACCTTTATGCACATTATATTTTATGAATCCATGTTTTATGATCCATGTGGCACACTTATGCATTAAATGAAATGTTTAAGAAGGGTGTTCCCTTATAGTGCTCCAATGCATTGGGTAAAGTATAGTATCATGATACGTCATGTGCAATGAGATTAGACTCATGATAATTCAAGTGCAACGAGGTTTTACTCATGCTTTATGTGCAATGAGGATTTACTCATGCTCCATGTGCAATGAGCCTTGGCTCATGCTAATTCCATGATTAGTGTTGTTTCCACATTTCCATGTTATGATTATCATGCGTTATCATGCCTTTATGTTCATGTTTCTTTTAAGCTCATTTGATATGCCTATTGTCTAACATGTATTGTACTCCTCATTTTA
This sequence comes from Viscum album, assembly GCA_963277665.1. Lineage (NCBI taxonomy): Eukaryota > Viridiplantae > Streptophyta > Magnoliopsida > Santalales > Viscaceae > Viscum > Viscum album. The sequence continues at coordinate 347,548,815 of OY728152.1, read as the reverse complement.
TTCCATGTGTACTCCTTTACTGGGCTTTACAGATCAACCTTTTTTTATGCATGTCCTCAGGTTATCCCATGCAATGCTAAGTACGAGGGAATGTAGTGGTCATGTAAAGGAAGTTTTCAATAAAGATGTTGTGTTTAATGTTGTATGTTTTTATGTAATGATCCTAAGGCCCAAAGACATTAATCCTCAAGATCATCTAAGTTGTATAAAGTGATGTTTTAGGTAATAAATTATGTTTAAGTTGTAATAAAATACAGGGTTGTCATGGGATCAATGCCCACAAGCGACCATTCTTCATCATCATCCAAACAAGTTGGTGCATGAAATCTCTTTCCACACAATGAATTATATTTTTTCATTTGAATACTTGAATGTTAACTATTATTGTAGGAAAACACCACTAAAGTAAAATATTGATCCATTATTCCTTGAATGTAATGTGAACACGTTCTCACATTTTATCTATGGTTTCGATCATTCTTTTTGATTGCCCATCAGTTTTTGTGTAATAAGTAGAATTAAATAGAAACTTAATATCCAATGCATTCTGTAGAATTTTCCTGAATTTCGATGTAAATCAGCGATCACAATTATAGAATATTGAGAGAGGTGATCCTTGATTTCTCTAAAAATTATTGATATAGATTCATGCTAGGTTCTCTAGTGGAAAATCTTCATTTATATAGAGAGATATTCTATATTCAAAAGTCGACCAACAATTACACATATCACATAATTCTTTCATAGAGATATTAGAAATCTAGTGAAAAACACAATGTTTCTGTCATCCCATTTTCATGTAGTACAAGGTAAATGATTCATGACTCCACTAGGATATTAATGTTTAGCCTTTACTTGCTGATAAAGAATACCACTTGATATATAATAATCAATTTCTCTCATCATGTTGTCCCACCAGAAATGTTCCATCAAATATATATACATTTTAGTTCTCCAATGATGTATAGAGAAATTAGATAAATTAGAATAAACCAATAACTCCCATTTTAGAATAGTTATATAGGGAACCCATAGTATCTTCCCAGTTTTCTAAATTCCATCTTCGGACATGAAGTCAGTCAACATCACATCTTAATTGGAATTAATTTTATTTTGAAAATTCAAATAAATATATTGTGAAACATTAATTATTTCCAAAAATAGGTTGAGAAACCATTTTAAAACCTAGTAATATTTCATCTTATTTTATAATCACTATATCCATCCTCAATAGATTCATGTATAAAGGATCCTTGTCAATCATCATTTTTTTGAGAACTCCATGATTCTTCCTACTCAATGCATATGTTACCATATTTTTTATTCCAAGGTTATAGTGTATTGTAAAATAAAACTAATTGAGTAGTTTGAGACATCACCTTTGATTCATTTTGTGTTCATTCATTAAAAATATATAATTCAGACTCTTGTGATCCATATATATCTCACATATTTCACTATAGAAATAAGATATCCATATTTTTAGAGAATATAACATCAAATTACTCAAGATCATTACTAACATTGTTTTTTTCACGAATTTTTAATAGACATGATCCATATGAAATAACTATATCATTCTATATAAGGACATAACCATGTCCTTTTATTGATGCATCACTATATAACACAAACCAACAATTCCTTGAAAGTTGGGTTATGATCATAAAATTCACTAGTCTCCTCTTCAATTCAATGAAACATTCCTAACATTCTTGTTTCCATATGAACCTAAACCCATTACATATATGCTTGGACATTCGGTTTGCTAAACAGGTGATGTTTTGAATGAAACGCTGATAATAACCTTCTAATCTAATAAAATGGTGTACCTTTGTTATGCTTGATGGATTTTCCTATTATTCCACTAACATTGTCTTCGTAGGATCGAAAAATATTCCTTCCTTAGAAAAAATGTGTCCATGAAAGGAAACTAGTTAAACCCAAAACTAACACTTTTAAATCCTCCCATATAATTCATTTACTCTAAGAGTCTCCAGAAAAGTGTTCAAGAGATTTTCATGATCTTCATAGATATTGGATAATATCAAGATATCGTAAATAAATACCAACTCAAAGTAATCACAATTTCCATGAGAACACTATTCAATAGATATATGAAAACTGAGGGTGCATTAGTCTTTTTAAAAGGAATTACTATAAACTAGTAATTCCCATTCCTTGTTCAGAATGATGTATTTGGAATATCATCCTCCCACACATGAAACTGCTGATATCCAGAATGAAGATAATCATCAAAAAATATTGGACTCCAAGAATTTGATCAAATAAATCATCAATGCAATTTATGTGATTGTTTTCATTAATGATTTATCATTGATCTCTCTATAGGAAATGTAAAACATCATAGATCTATCATTATTCTTAACAAAATGAACATGGGCTCCTCATGGAGAAACACTAGGGAGAATAAATCCTCTATCACTCAATTCCTATAGTTTTTTCTTTGGTTCCATTAATTTTATAATGGACATTCTATAATGGGTCTATGATATGGGCCTTGAATCAGGAATCAAGTCATCGGAAAACTCAATTTCCCACTCTGGATGATGTCTAGGTAAATCCACTTGAAACAAATTATCATATTATTGCACAATAGGTACATCCTATATTTCAAAATTCCATTCTTTAGCCATTGTTATTGGATTTACTTCATCCCGAATAACTGAATTTAGTAGATATTTTGGGGGAGGCTCTAGATGAGCATCAGATTCTGATGTTTCTGCTCTAATGATATGGGATTCCACATCATCCTCATAAAATGTATCCTACTTCTTCTTTCAATAATGTTTTTCATCATGGTTCATAATGAAATCTATATTGAGGATTATATTAAAGTCAATAATGGGTATTACAATAAAATCGTCAGATAAATCACATTTATAAGCCATTAATGGGACTTCCTAACAGAAATTTTGTGCACTAATAAATTTCATATGTGCTTTTCCTGACAACTCCCTTGTTAAATAAAATTGGAACTATCAAATTTTTATGGAAATTTGAGAATATATTAAAGAGTTTGATGATCCAGAATCAAATAATGAAATGGATATGTTTTATGAGATGATTAAAGTACGTTACACAATGTCATTAGAACCTTCAATATCCTTAGTTGTGATCACATATGCTTTTCCCTGCTCCCTTGGCCATCTACAAGTCACGTTTCATTAACGCCTTGGTAAATCATTAGAATAGTGTCCCATGTCCATATAGTTATAGCATTAAAAATTAATATCTCCTTTCATACCCTTGAAAACACCTACATTATGGCATTTCTATCCACACTTATTGAATAATCATTTTCATTTTAAGCAGGCACAACGGTGTTTCCTTCCTCAATTATCAATGTGTGGATAGTTGAATCTTCCCTTCTTCCCGATTAATATATTTCCTTTTCCAGAGATTTCAACAAACATCCTTTTATCATTATTTATTTAAATTAATAATAATTATAGAAATCCTTTTCTATCATGATAGAACATGAGACTATATCATCATATGATGAGAACGTTTGGTAGATCTGCACCCACACGAGTAATGGATTTAGGCCATCAAATAATCAATCAATATTTATCCCTAGATTATGTAATATTACACATAATACCATTCCAAATATGTGAAGTTAGATTTATAAATTTCAATATTCTCATCCTTCTTTTTCCTCAATTTCAGAATCTATCTTTCCATATCCGCTCAATATTCACAAGAATAGTACTTTTATAAGAAAAGTTATTTAAATTCACTTCATTCAAAGTTTTATATCTATTTATAATCCTTTTATTTTTTAATTAGTTACCAGTATTGATAAGAATATCCTAATAGAAGTTAAACTACCATGAAAACCTTCTCCCTTTTGTTACTTCTGAAGGAGAGCTATACATTCTCTAAAAAACATATGCAATACTCAACAACGAATGTGATTTTAGTCCCATTAAATGATGGAGGTTGTGGTAATATAAAGAGATCTAACATAGATCCTCTAAGATATGTATATGGATGCCCCATTTTGGAATATTTATTTTTCATAACATGAGTATGTTTTCCATGTATAGTTATATTTTTATCTTCACCAGTCGCAACTCTAGAGCTAACATCATTTTCATGCACTTGAGGAAAATCCATACATGGGATATGCACATTCATGTTATTTCCATTCATTAAACTAGGAACCAATTCAAAATAATTGAATACAGTAGATTAGATTTGAATCATACTATATAATCTCAACATAGCAAAAAACATGGCAAAAAGGAAATGTGAATTTTCATTAGAATATCCCCTATGAGTGTCAAACTAGGTGCGTAGTATGGCCTGTTTTCATATAAAAGGATATCCCGGGTCAAACCCATATATCCTTGACTGAGTATTCAATCCTAGGTATGTCTATTCTAGAACCACATCCACTTATAGAATCATGACAGTGATGTTTTTACTAAAATGTTCCACATAATCTTTTCCTTACAAAAATACAATGATGTCCTAGTATATTTATCTATGAAGACATTCTTAAGTATTTGTTCCCAAATATATGTTTTGTAGATCTAGTTTCCATTTTTTATACTATATTCCCACTTATACCAACTGTAAAGCCTCGACCCCAGTTGATCAGAGTCAGTGCCTTATTACATTAAATTGGTATGATTACAAAAATGATGTATTTAGAAGGAATGAATAGTTTATTATATTTGGAAACCTATATACATACAGAAGTTCAACATTAAAACATGAAATGAAAATAAAAAAATATGTTCCATTTGGAACATCCACCACTCAACGATTATCTCTTCAAGTCAATCATAATATACCGCTTCATGTCGTGGGAAAAAGAAAAATAAGAAAGGGGAGAGCTCAAATTCTTAGTAATGGTAAGAAATACAGTGGGATATATCATAAACAAAATAATTGGGAATGTTGAATAACTAAAAACAGGTTCCTATAAAAATTAACATGAAGACGTTATGGAAAATAAGAGCTGAATTAATAATAAACTAATAAAGCATATTCATGGTTATTTTACGATTCGAATAACATCATGATCATTAAATTTATAGTTTAATAATAAGGGAAATGAATATGCAGAACATTTGGAAATATTCTGTCATGTCCTCAGCTAAGAAATCTAAAAATTATTAAGGCCTCCGCCAAATCCATATTTAAAATTAGAAAGTCTTCCGCCAAGTCTGTATCTATTTTTATCATGAGTCCTACCAATGCATCGAGGGGATATAGTGAGACCCAACTGTAAAATAATATGTATAATGCATTCCCTATATTAATTAGGATAAATGTAAACAATATATACATTCATATTGAAACTAACATCTTAAGCATTAATATCTTTCCCTGATCATTATGCATAAACACGATCTATTCAATGTAAACCAGTGAATTTTTTCAAGAGAAAATATCCAAATTCAAACTAACGATAAACCAATAAATTATATATGGTATATTATATCATAAATAGTAATCCCAATAATACATAATAATCAATATGTTCGTAGAAACATTTTAAGATACTCTTATGAAATCATCGAGTATTCTTTTGTTAAAGACTCAATTTCATTAAAAAGATGATTTATTTTAGAAAAATAATGGTCTAAAAACATAAGTTATGTATGATGGTATTTTAATATTATAATATATGATTTTATAAAAATAATGGTTTCCAAAAATAGATTAAAATTTTTCCTTTAAATTAGGTATGAAATTGTAGAAATATCCTTGAATGGGGCTTGTATGTAGGAAATAATTATGAATGTTCCTTTAAACACATGTAAATGTCCATCAAATAAGGAAGTATTATGGTATTTACACATATATATGACACTAAAAAATTATTTATTAGGATTAAATTATATTACATAACAATTTCATTGAGGTGATTAGTAAATAATAGTACCCGGAATTAAAATGTATGTTCGTGTGGAAAACCCTTACCATAAGTCGGAATGTTCCTCTATTGTCATTATGGTCATGGAATAAGAAATTAGACTCATTAAAAACACAATTATGAACTGATTATATATTTATTTATTTTTGATATTTTTTAGTTCATTTATTTCTTTATTGAAAACTTATAATATTGAATTTTATCGTTCTAGAGTGTTTGTTTTCCTCTTTTTCATAACTGGTTCACTTGGTTTTTAGTAGGGAGTTCATGTTGAATGGATATAATTCTATCAAATTGAATTTAAAAATTATTTATGTACATAAATATGTGTTAATAGTAATTTATATCATTTGGTTACATGATATGAGTACGAATCATTAGATGAAATATTAATGAAAATCACCAAGATTATTTAAGAGGTATTTTAATTATTAAGAATGAGTTCGGTCATATGATTTAATATTATATCCATATAATAGTACCTGAATATTATTTAGGTTATAATAAATATATAATATCTAGGTTCAACCTAAAAAATAGTTTTATTACTATTATTGAAAGTATAATTGAAGAATGAAACATCGCCGTCCATGATGATTGTAAATTCGTACCCCATGGACAACGATTTCATTTATAAAAGAGAGATTATGGATATTGATTATGGTTCATAAATTCATAGGATATAATTCTAGTATATAGATTATACCTGTGTTATCATGGAAATTTGGATAGAGGGGGTTAGGAGAAGATTCTAATAGAAAAGAATCTTGAAATTTAATTGAATGAAATTGAATGTGAATTTATCGCATGAATCAACCTCTTTGATAATCTCTTTAAGGGAATGTTTTTTGGTATTTTGGAATGGGCAAGAGCTCCTGGATGTGTGGAGTGACTATGAAAGGGTATTTTGGAAGAACATCGATGAGAATAATGGCTTATAGCCGAGAAGAGAAGAGGGAGTGAGGTGGGGTTTTTATTGTTGAGGATAGGAGGGCTTTCACATTATTTTATCCATTATTTTATTATTTTTCCAAAGATAAACAATAGAATTTAATATTTTTACCAATAGTACTAATATGTTCATTTTATTATTGAAAATTTGTTTTTACATTATTCATGATTCAAGGAATAACGAATTTAATTGACATTCTATATATACGGTAAATTACCGTATTTAACTATTCCTTAAAATTTATTGCAATTTATAAAAATCCAAAATATTCACCCAAACCATTTTTAGAAATGTTGAATCCATAAATAAAGTCCATTATTCCTCAAGAATTATATATATGTGATTAATTTAATTTTTAATTAAAATTATAAATTACTTGAAAAATACAGTATTTAAAACACTTATTTACTTATTCCAAAACATAGGTACATAATACATTCACGTAAATCCTATATATATAATATCATATTTGAGGTAACTAATCATAAGTTTATGTATATGAGAATAATGGTAACATTACTATTCATATGGGTATGTTACTATTCAATCAAAATATGTTTGTAACACACCAAGATTTCATAGTACGTTATTTCTTCAATGTAATTCAACATCTTGCATTACACGCAACAGTGAGTTCAAGTGCACAACAACATACCAAACTAGCCATTCAAAAGTGGTTATGAATAGTGTTAAATTAATTTTGAACTATATATAATACTTATAATTTTAGAATCCATATTATGAGTTTCTTAGACATATTGTAAGAACTAATTCAATTTTTTCAGATAAAAGAGGTATTTTTTTAAAAATGCACTTTTACCACCTTGTAATGGTAATCCCATTTTAAATAAAATATTTTAAGCTTTTCAATATTCAATTTGACAAATTTAACTTCTTATTTATAATCAGGACATAAGAATTTAGTTTTTAAAATATTTGGCGTTTTTCTGATAACTTTCATATTTGGGTGAATAGTGAAAAATACTTTATTTTAACTGAAAACAACTTTTTTAATCAAAATAATTTATAGTGTCAAATTATAATTTTTAATGGTTTGGAAGTATATATATATTATATTTTTAAAATATAATCAAATGATGGTCATTTTATGTAATTTCACTTTTATATTGGACATAAACAAGTGTAAATCTTTGGATAGATATTGTTTCTTAAAAATACTCCTTTTGGTTTTGACAACAGCAATTAATTATCATAAATGAAACTTCTAGGTTTTTAATTTGGTAAAATGGACATCATTTTTTGTTTCAGAATATCGAAATTATTCTAGGGTGAAATTTTGGTACTTTTCGGATAACTTTTATATTTTGATTACTAAATTTTAATTAAAAACAACTTTTTTAATCAAAATAATTAATAGTGATAAATTATGAATTTGAGTGGTTTTAAAGTATATTTATAATATATTTTTACTATTTAATACAATTTTGGTCATTGGACATAATTTCAGAATTAATAGGGACATAAAAAGTGTCAATCTTTTGATAGTTATTATTTCTTAAAAACACGCTTTTTGTTTTGACCTCTAGAATTAATTTTAAATTAATTTATGCCACTTCTGTGTTTTGAATTTGGAAAAATGGATTCCATATTTGGAATCAGGATTTACAAATTGTTTAAATAGATAACTTTTATGTTTAGACATTTTGAATAATTACTTTGATAAATATTTTATTTACCATGGTAAAAGGGTAAATCCGAAAAATAAGGGTAAAAAAATAATACTATAATAAAAATTAATTACTCTAAAACGTTTCTTAACCCAATTGGATGATACATGTCCATCCATGGGAATCTTTGGGTCGATTTTGTAACCCAATGGATCCACTTGTAAGGGATAATGATACTTTATATTAATTAAGTTAAAGTAAATAAAAAAATGACATAAGAATATATCTTTTAGAAAAACAATTTTTACATAGGGTTATATATGTTATATTTGCGACTATAAATATTTAATAGAAATATAAAATGGTTTCCTATATAATGGTATTTTTTATAATTTTTAGACATATAATATTTAAATTTATTTATGACACAATAATGATGCAGTATTTTCCTTATTAATGAAAGGATGAAATAATTAGTATTATGAATGTTAAAAAAATATTGTTTGAATGTTTTGATGACATAAAAGAATTTTATGGGTTAATATGACATTTTAAGATTGATTATATGAATATTTTTCGAATTAATAATGTTTTTATGATTTTATGAAAAATAAATTATTAAATATTTTCAAAATTGACATAAATGAGTTTTCTAAACAAATATTATATTATTAATTGATATTATATTCCTAAAAAAATAAGGTTTTGCAAAAGGACTTATATAATGATATTTGTATCATTAATGGACCACTTGGGATTCTCTTGGATGTATATAGTATGTTTATTAACTATATAATATAAAAATACAGTGTTACATAGTAAATGTCAATCTAATTAACAATGAGTTAAAACTAAAAGATAAGGATAATATAATGACCCAAACCTGTCAAAAAAATATTGGTTGAAAGGATTTAGATGCATCACCACCATAGACTGTAAAAAATCCTGTTTGGACCATTATAATCCGAATATGAATTTATTATAAGTTAATACTTCAAGTTTTTTCTAAAGAGCCCCTCCTATCCCTTATAAAAGGACACCACTTCTAACCAATTCATCACACATGTAAATCCTTTTGGCTCATCCAAACTCTTCCCAATTAAACTCCCAATATCCCTCTTCTTCTCATAGAAGTTTTACCTTAGGCAGAAGGCACTTCCAGAGGCCTTTTTTGTTAAAACCAAAGGGAGTTACCCAAATTAAAGGTAACCGTTTCTCACAACTTATTTTCTTTTATTTTACTACTCCAACCCCTAAACTCTTCTTATTCTTTTCTTTTGTTAAAAAAACAGTATCCAAAATATTCTAGGATATTGTTATGAGACGTATTCTAACTACACTTACCCCCATCTCCATCTAATGTGTGATAAACATCATGTTTCTGTGGATGGAAACCAAACACCCCACGAAACGATGATTGTTCAATTATCTCCTCCCGCCTCTCGTGGTGGCCATTATGATGGAAATATAATTAAATATGTTATTAATGATATTTATTCTGTAATTAAATTTCATATCATACCATTATTCATTTCATGTTGTATATATATACGATAATTTCATTTGAGGAAGTGCGGACTACCGCCCCCTCAAAGTGATATGACTCGTTCATACCATACACGGAACGTATAAAGGAAGGTGTTAATGAACTTAAGTAAAACATATAATATATTATACATTAATGGAATAATAATATACATATTTATCATTTTGTTTTTATTCCTTTTAAATGAAAAATGAAATGGAAGTAGCATCTGTGCATACGTATGGACTACCGTCTCCACGAACGCAATGAGATTAATTCCCCATCGTATCCATTCAAGTATAATTCTCATTTTATGATTAAAAATAATGTTTAAGGACTTGATATCATTATGTATTTGAATAATATACAACCTATCCATAACAAACACGTCTTATGTAACAAATCATATAACTGAAAACGAGTAAGTTAACACTCGAAACAACGATAATACTAAAATATTATTAACATGGAAATATTAAAAGATCATATGTGATATCATATATATAATTCATGTATAGTTTAATAACAATGATTTAACTATTATACAGTAGGTTAACCTACCCTCGACAAAGTAAAAAACATGGTAAGGGTTTATTTCACAATCTCTTCATTATCCGAGGTTGTTTTTTTGTAATTATCTATTGGGAACTCTTTATCATACACTTCCATGTTTCTCAAAAATGTATTTCAAAACATTATTACTATTTTACAGAATATGGGTTAAAGTCATTTTTATCCCTATTGACTTTTTATAAGAATTTTATAAAGAAATCATTCTGTCGTTTTCCAAATAAGGTCATTTTTAACCTTTTCGAAATAATTAAGGTATGAATGGATTTTTTTAACTTATATGGCGGGTGTGGCTATTTTCCTCCATTATAAAATCTTCAAATCTTCCCTTATAAGCTTATAATAATATTTTTAAATTAAATGTATTCTTTTATAATTATATTACTTTTAAATGATTTCAGAAAAAGATATATTTCTCTCAAATAGTTTTTATTTCATCTATGTCAACATCCATGGATAGATTTAAAGCTTATTTGAAGTTGAGTTATTATGAATCAAATCATCTATATTGTATTTGAAATTTTTTTATATGTTTGACTATAGATGAGTTATTTTTATGCCATTAATGGTTTATGATTAATTTTTTGGCCTTCTGTATCCTAGTTTTAATACGAATGTTTATGTTATATTTCATCCTCTTCTTAAGATGAATGTGTGGGACTATTATGTTCCGGGTTGGGGTTCATTTACAGAAGACCCTACGGTTTGGTGTCCGGTTATTAGAGGCACTCCGAGTTGGTATCCGGTTATTAGCGGCACTCCGGGTTCGTGTCTCGTTATTAGAGGCACTCCGGGATGGTGTCCGGTTATTAGAGGCACTCCGGGTTGGGTTCAAGTTACAGTTTTCCATTAGTTATTGGCATGAGGCCTTGACATAGTAATTAATGATCAGAATTGTGCATTCTTATGTTATGAAAGTGGTTATTGATATTGCAAGTGATTATCTAATTATTAGAATATCCATGTGAATAGTTAAATGGAGTTATTTCATTTTATCTTTGGAATATTATGATGAAGTTCGGGTTTAAAAGGATTTTGTTTTAGTAATACATTACCTTAAATGATTATGCTTATTTATGAAAGTTTCTGCCATATTGCTTACCCTTACTGAGTGTTTGAGCTCACCCCTTTCTATGTTTTATTATTTTACCAGGATTCCAAGAAGTGTGTTGGGATTGATATGCAGGGTTAAGCCAAGGGAATAATGGCATCCATAAAGAATATTTATGTTTTTTTGTATTTCATAAAGTGCAATGTAACATTTATGTATGTAATCTATTTTCTAAGACTGCTAAACTGATCGGTCATTCGGGACATGATTCTTTGTAATCATTCCAATCTATTAAAATAATGCACTGACTGTGTGTAACTAGGTTCAGGGTGTTACAGTTGGTATAATAGGATGTTTAGAAATAACCATGAAAACTTGATTTGGATAAACTCTAATTATAGCACATTACCCAATGATATAAATTGATGATTATTATAGAAGAACACCCTAGAATGTTGGTATTGTAGATATTTTGTGAGTATTCCAAGAAAAACATCCATGTCTAGATACGTGCAGGAAGAGGCAGATCTGGCACAGATGTACCTAAGTGTAAAACCCGAAAACATCGCTTTGAGCTAGACTCGAACAGGAACTGGTGCACAATAACGGGACTTGCTGAACTATTGGTTACGACAATCCCAGTAGATATGCTTACGATAATTCTCATTTTTTTTACAAACCATTATGAAGGGTTTATGAGTATATACTTCCTAAAAGATGACATTTTTAGGATTATGGATTATATCCATAAACTGTTTAATTTATGTTAAGTGTTTTACAAGTTTGGGAATAGGTATTTCAATTCATAAAATAATCTAGTGTATGTCATTGTTTAGAAATGGGGCCCAGTAGAAATAATGAGAACTCCTGCCATATGAATTATCCAAAGAGTAAGAAAGATCTTATCTTTCCTGGTCTTAAGCCAGAATTTAGAATAGAAATAGTCTCCCTTGTATTATCATCAAATGAAGAAATAGTATCATGTGTAGATAAGATATGTAAATAGTTCTTGGAGGCCAATGGATTTGAAGGGAATCCAGAGAAGAAAAGGATGGTAGAGATTAAGACAGATAAAGGGAAGAAGGTAATGAAGGATTTTCCCATATGTGATAACGGTGGAAAGAACCACCTTGGAAAATGCTTGAAGGGAATGGGAGTGTGTTATAAGTGTGAATAAAAAGGACACCACGTTCGTGATTGCAAGGGTAAGAAAAAGGTTTCAAATATACAATGTTTCATCTGCAAGGAGTGGGTACACTAAGAGAATCAATGTTCAAATCATCAAAGTATTCCAAAAATGATGCTATTGGATAATAATAATGTAATGATACTACCACAGATGAAGAGGAATGACTAGTGTTATTATGTTGTTATTGAAGAATTATTTCATTTCAGTGTTTTATCAACGATGTAATGGTTATATGAATTACGGGGATAAATAAGGATTGTACTGTAGTACTATTTCATTGAGGATTTGAGATTATATGGTACTATGAAATGTGACTAAACAACATGTTAAATTTTTTTTAAATACATATTTTAAGGAAAGTTAAGCCTTAATATGGTCTTGATACTGATGTAGTAATTTTGGAATAATAGATTGTTGTTTTGGAAAAATTATATTTGATATTATTGACTACCTTGGCACTAATTAATGGTTTGTTTATCTCATTATTGTTGGAATATTCAATGTTTTTGGATATAAGGAATACATCTAGTATTCTATAAGTAATAAGGGATCATGAATGTAATCAAAAAGGTTTTATGGTAATTTAGGGGGTTACCATATTTTAAAAGAATACATGATGAATGTATTCACATGTTATTACGTGGAAAAAAAGATCTTCATTATATTTACCTTCCTTATAAATTTTGGACTGTGAGTTTGGAAAAAAGTAATTTGGATAAGTCTAAAGGTAGCAATGGATTATATTTGACATTTGATACAATTGTTAAGGTTAAAGAATTTCTGAAGATTATTTTTGGATTGTTATAAAAAGGACAACCCGTAGGTCGGGCGACAACCCATCGCGTCCGGCAAGGCCGCGAGACATGAACCCACAACTGAAGGGTGAAAAGGGTGTATCACCTACCACTGACCCACGTGATGTCCTAGATTGAATAATTTAGTTTTTTAAAAGGCTCTGGTTGATGAATTATAAATTCATTTTATTGGAACCCTATACAAATCGGATAAATAGAATAATTTTTATGTTCTATTACCTTTTAGAGTGAATGATGAGTTTGTGGTAGAAATTAGTTAAAGGATGGTACTCTACGTGAAAAGTATACTTTTTTTCTTATCATAAACTATAAAAAACTATATTCATAAATATTAATTAAGGCATCATAAAACCAAAAATGTGTTATCCTAATACATTACGTTTTTTTGAACCAATGGTATTTTAAATCATCATAGATTGGTGGCTTTGAGTCCCACAATTCTATAATTTTTTATTTTTGATGAACTTAATCACTTCCTATAAATATTTATGTTTTTCCCCCAATTATTTGTCTCTAATTTCCCCCATTGTTCTCCTAATCAAGATCCTAATTTGGTGGTGACTTTTTCATTCCCCTTTTCTGATTATTATTACTAAATTTTATTAACCCAATTTCCGATGTGGGTTTTCTCACAAAGGAATTTTCTATTTTCGACCTTTTATTTTCAAAGAACAATTTCAAATTGTGAGGACACAATTTATTGAAGGATGGAATAATTTAACACCCCAAGATTTCATAGTACGTTATTTCATCAATGTAATTAAATAACTTGCATTAGAGGAAACATTGAGTACAAGTGCAGCCCAACATACCAAAATAGCCATTCAAAAGCGGTTATGAATATTATTAACTAAATTTTGAACTATATATAATACTTATAAATTTATAATCCATTTTAGGAGTTTCTTAGAAATGATTTAAGAAATAATTCAATTTTTCATATAAAAGATGTATTTTTTTTTAAATATGCTTTTACCACCTTTTAATGGTAAACCCTTTTTTATATTAAATATTTGAAACTTTTATATACTTAATTTGACAAAATAATATTTATATTTAGAATCAGGACATAAGAATTTAGTTTCAATAAATTTTTTGTGTTTTTCTGATAACTTTCATGGTTGGGTGATTATTGAATAATACTATATTTTATATCAAAACGTTTTTTTTAATAAAAATAATTTATAGTGTTAAATTATAAATTTTAATGGTTTTGAAGTATAAATATATTATATTTTCACAATATAATCAAATTACGGTCATTTTAAGTAATTTCACTTTGAGATTGGACATAAACAAGTGTTAATCTTTTGATAGATATTGTTTCTTAAATATACGCCTTTTGGTTTTGACAACAGGAATTAATTTAAATAAATTCAACTTCTAGGTTATTAATATGTTAAAATGGAATTCAGTTTTGGTACCAGAATATCCAAATTATCCTTGGGTGAAATTTTTATACTTTTCAGATAACTTTTATATTTTGATTACTAAATTTTAATTAGAAACAACTTTTTTAATCATCATAATTAATAGTGATAAATTATGAATTTGAGTGGTTTTAAAGTATAAATATAATATATTTTTACAATTTAATAAAATTTTGTTCATTGGACATAATTTCACAATTATACTTGATATAAACAAGTGTCAGTATTTTGATAGTTATTATTTCTTAAAAACACGATTTTTGTTTTGACAGTGAGAGTTAATTTTAAATTAATTTCTGCCACTTCTATGTTCTGTATTTAAAAAACGGATTCCATATTTGGAATCAAGATGTACAAATTTTGTTAATAGGTAACTTTTATTTTTACTCATTTTGAATAATTACTTCGGTAAATATTTTATTTAACATGGTTAAAGGTTAAATCTGATAAACACGGGTAAAACAATAATATTATAATAATAATAAATTACCTTAAAATGTGTATTAACCATATTTTTTGATACATGTCTAACTATGGGCATCTTTGGGTCGATTATGGGACCCCATGGATCCAGTAATAAGTTATAATGACACTTTATATTAATTAAGTTAAAGTAAATACAAAAATTACATAAGTATATATCTTTTAGTAAAACAATTTTTACATAGTGTTATGTATGTTATAATTTAGACTATAAATATTCATTAGAAAGCTACACGGATTTCCTATTTAATGGTATTTTATTGATAATTTTTAGACATTGAATAATTAATGTTATTTATGACACAATAATGATGCAGTATTTTCCTTATTAATGAAAGAATTAAATAATTATTATTATAAATGTTAAGATAAATATAATTTAAAATATTGATGCCATACATGGATTTTATTGGTTAATATGACATGTTAGTATTACTTATATGAATTGTTTTGAATTAATAACATTTTTAAGTCTTTATGAAAAATCAATTATTAAATATTGCCCAAATTGACATAAATGAGTTTTTATAACAAATATTATATTATTAATTGATATTTTCTTCCTAAAAATCAATGGTTCAGCCAAAAGAATTATATAATGATAATTGTATCAATAATGGACCTCCTGTGGGTCTCTTGGATCTATATTGTATGTTTAGTAACTATATAATATAAAAAAACAAAGTGACATGGTAAATGTCAAACTAATTAACTTAGAGTTAAAACTAAAAGATAAGGATAATATAATGACCCAAACCTATCCAAAATCTATTGGTTGAAAGGATTTCGACCCATACCAACCATAGACTTTATATAATCCTGTTTGGAGCCATTATAAACAAAATATTAATTTATTATAAGATAATACTTTAAGTTTTTCTTAAAGAGCCCCTCCTCCCCCTTCTAAAACGAAACCACTTCTATCCAATTCCTTACACCAATCAAGCATTTTTGCTCATCCAGCATCTACCCAATTAAGATCCATATATCCCTATCCTCCTCCTAGAAGCCTTACCTTAGGCAGAATGCACTTCCGGAGTCCTTTTTGGTTCAAACCAATGGGAGTTAACCAAATTAAAGGCAACGATTTCTCTTAGCTTCTTTTCTTTTATTTTACATCTCCAACCCCTAAAATCTTCTTATTATTTTCTTTTGTAACAAAACCAGTATCTTAAATATACTAGGATATTGTTATCAGAATAATTTGAACAATACTTACACACACCTCCACTTAATGGGTGAAGAACATAATGTTTCCGTGGATGACAACCAAACGCCTCATGAAACGATGATTGTTCAATTATCTCCTACTGCCTCTCATGGTGTCGATTATGATGTCACTATAAATAAATATGTTATTAATGATATTTATTCAGTAATTAAATTTCATATGATACCATTATTCATTTCATGTTGTATATGTATACGATAATTTCATTTGAGGAACTACGGACTACCTCCCCCTCAAAGTGATATGACTCATTCATACCGTACATGGAATGTATAAAAAAAGGTGTTGAAAATCATATGTAACACATATATGATATTATATTATACTGGAATGATAATATACCTATTTATCATTTGGTTTTGATTCATTTTAAATGAAAAATGAAATGGAAATAGCATTTGTGCGTACGTACGGACTACCGTCTCCATGAACACGATGAGATTCATTCACCATTGTATACATTGAAGTATCATTTTCATTTAATGATCAAAAATAATTTTTAAGGACTTGATATCATTCTGTATATGAATAATATACAACCTGTCCATAACAAACACATCTTATCTAACAAAACATATAAAAGAAAACGAGTAAGTTAATACTCAAAACAACAATAATACTAAAATATTATTAACAAAGAAATATTAATAGATAATATATGATGTAATATTTATGATTCATGTATAATTTAATAACAATTATTTAACTATTATACAAGAGGTTAAGCTACCCTCGACGAAGGAAAAGTACAAGGTAGGGGTTTATTTCACAATCTCTTCATTATCCGAGGTTGTTAACACGTAATTATCGATTGGGACCTCTTTATCATCCACATCCATGTTTCATAAAAATTTATTTCAAAAAATTCTTACTATTTTACAGAATATGGGTTAAAGTCATTTTTACACTTGTTGACATTTTATAAGAAGCTTATAAAAGAATATTTCTGTTGTTTTCCAAACAAGGTACTTTTTAACCTTTTTGACTGAATTAAGGTTAGAATGTATTTTTTTTAACTTATACGGAGAGTGTGGCTATTTTCTTCCATTATAAAATCATCAAAGCTTCCCTTAAAAGTTTATAAGAAAATATTTAAGGTAAATATTTTCTTTTAAAATTATGTGACTTTTAAATGATCTCAAAAAAGAGATATTTCTCTCAATTAGTGTTGATTTCATCTATGTTAACATCCTTTGATGGATTTTAAGTTTATTTGATGTTGAGTTATAATGATACAAATCCTCCAAATGGTATTTATGGTTTTGTGATATGTTTGACTTTGGATGAGTTATTTTTATGCCATTACTGGTTTTTGATTAATGTTTTGGCATTCTGTATGCTAGTTTTAATACAAATGTTTATGTTATATTTCATCATCTTCTTAAGATTAATGTGTCCGACTAGGATGTTCCGGGTTGGGGTCCGGTTACTGCAGACCCTCCTAGTTGGTGTCCGGTTATTAGAGGCACTTCAGGTTGGTGTCTAGTTATTATAGGCACTCCGGGTTGGTGTCCAGGTATTAGAGGCACTCCGGGTTGGTTTCTGGTTATTAGAGGCACTCCGGGTTGGTGTCTGGTTATTAGAGGCACTCCGGGTAGGGTTTTCGTTACAGTTATCCCTTAGGTCTTGGAACGAGGCCTTGATGCAGAAATTAAAGTTCAGAATTATGTAATCTCTTGTTATGAAAGTGGTTATTGATATTTCATGTGATTATTAGATTAGTAGAATATTCATGTGAATAATTAAATGGAATTATTTCATTTTATCTTTTGTATATTATGATTAAGTTCATGTTTAAAAAGATTTTGATTTAGTTTTACATTGCTTTAAATGATTATGCTTCTTTATGAAAGTGTCCACTATATTTCCTACCCTTACTGAGCGTTTGAGCTCACCCCTTTCTATGTTTTATTTTTTTCCCAGGATTCCAAGAAGTGTATTGTGATTGATATGCAGGGTTAATCCAAGGGAATAATGGCGTCCATAAAGATTAATTATGATGTTTCGCATGTCTTAAAGTTCAATGTAACATTAATGTATGTAATCTATTTTCCAAGACTACTAAACTGATCGGTCCATAGGGACTTGATTCCTTGTAATCATTCCAATGTATTAAAATAATGCACTGAATCTGGGTAACTAGGGTCAGGGCGTTACAATGTTTGTTTTATCGAACTCGAAATATCATACTGAACGCAATAATGTGTGACAGTTTTGCAAAATTCGAATCATAATTGAGGAAAAATTATGTTTATTTTTTGTGTTATAAAATGTGATTTTTTTATATATTCAGTGTTTCATGCATTGAATATTAAATTTATTTTCAAAATCATGGGGTGTTACCTTCAAGGCGTGTAAGGGGACCTACATGGAAGTGGCCGCATTCTACTGCCTGGACGTGTCCCTAATGATACATACTAACTATCTATGTAATTATAAAAGGTATTTAGGTGGACTAAACAACATTTTATTCCCACTATAGTTCCTACATTTTCTCGAGGTCATGTTCATGTACTATGGTACATGATGTGTAATGTCCAACCTGGTAATTGCCATGTTCCACATAGTCAAGCCCATGTACTATTTCATGTTCAAAACATTCATCCCACCATGAAAGGCATGTAAGTACACCTTGGATACTAGAAATGTACCCTCTATGCATGTGAATATGGCCTTCTTGTTTTACAAGATTTATGGCCCCTCTACGTGGTGTGACATATTTAACTCCATGAAAACCCCCAAACTATTTCAAAATCAGGACTACATGGAATGTTTTCCATAGACTACATGACGTGTATTCAGGTTTTTCATAAAAAATAGATTTGATAAACATGATCCATATTCGTCCACAGTACCATTGAATCAATCAATTGAACACCCAAATATGGTGGAATCTTCCTCCAGTCAACATTTCCAGCCATATTGTGGCTGGAAATCGGATCCTGGTGGTTCCTCTGATGCATGAATTCCCTCACATATGTGGACAACAACCACCATCATTTATTATTTCTCATATCAAAAAATTGAACACCTAAAAATAATAAATCCTTATAATCGACCACTGATTCGGTGTTTCATTCTTCTCACATGATTCCACTATGAATCTGAAGGTTTGATTGAGCGCAGTACTACCCGAAAATGTCAAACTGAAAACCGTAATCCAAACAATGAACAACGCATAGAATTAATTGGATAAATTAAATATTAAAATGGTGAAATTATCATTATTAAATCATTACGGGCCAATATATATTCATTTGGGTGCCCGAGGTGTGAAAAAAATTAAAAAGTTAATAAAAATATTACACATGAACATGAAAATGATTTTAAATGATGTAGATCTAATAAGCAATGAGATCATACTCAATAAATATAATAAATAGTGTAAAATCCAAAATTTGATGAGTCATAATTGATTATCAATAGTATTTTATTAGTATTCCACTCACAAAAAATAAGCAGATTCATTGCATTCACTAGGTCATGATCTACAATGATATAGAGTTTCATTAACGTCATTAATTGATTTGGCAATGAATGGTGGAAGTAATACCTCTCAATTATCCAATGGTCTATGTGGATAAAACAAAATAATATTCCTAATTACGAATTTTAGAAATAATTTAACGATTAATTAATCATTTAATTTATTTATATATTTCATTAATCCACTATACATACCACAAACAACATATTGTATATGAATATCTTTAACCGACCAATTTTAGATTGTGCGTGGGGTAAACCCAACATTCTAGAATCAACTGTGGTCTTAGATTTATAATCTAAGATTCAATGTAATATTCATCCCATATTCTTTCTCAAATAGCACATGAAAAATTTAAAACCTAATTAATTTTTTTAAAAAAAATATTACTGGCACCCCAGGCCTCAAAATTACATTCCATCTCAGCTTCTGGATACCAAAACATATAGAGAAATATATAAAAGTAAAAAAATCAAAAAAATCATCTCTACATCATTCCCACATTTAATTATTTTTACCCAAAAATAAAAACTAAACCTAAATATTGAGATATATTGTCTTTCTATGGATATCCCACACCAAAGATATCTCTATTAAGTTCTCATGCTACTATAGCACACAAACCATGGAGTGGTCCATCCACACAAGTTTCTCCCTAATTGGTCATCAATCACCATTGTATTCTATAAAAAAATTATCTCATTACTAAATAATGATATCACCCCAATCATCAATTTTACTATGATAATGCTTGTATCTCTTCATCTGCAAAGCATGGAAGGCATTGTGAACATAATCCAATTATGGTGGTTGGTAGAGGAAATGACCGACCTCTCTAACCCTTTACACGTTATGGAATGGTCTGATGAACATCATAGATATATTACATCTCCAACAAAATAATCACAATAATCATCATTGTGGACTCTTAGGAAAACAATTCCTCCCTTCTTAAACACCAAGGGACTACAACATCGATCCACATAAGACCTATACTACCTATGGGATCTCCTCATCCACTCAATGATGACTTCGACATTCTCTGTCATCACATGAACCATCTCTAGTCATACAAGATATGCCTTACTAATTTCTATCCATCATAAGGGTGACATGCGTGGTCTACCATACATGGCCTAGAAATCATCCATGGTTATTATAGAATGGTTATTATTATTTTATAAACACTCTACAAAGGGAAATTATTCCTCTTATATCAGGCCAAAGTGTAACATGAAATATCTCAATATATCTTCCGACACCTGGATAGTTCACTCATCCAAGCCAACTATATGGAGGTGAAAGGTGGTACTCATCCTTATCTGGGTCCCTCATTCCTCTGGGTGTCCACTCCAAAATCATGATTTGAACTACACATCACAATGATAGAAAATTGTTGAAGCCACCAAATGAAGAATAATAGTACTGCATACGTAAAACTACCCTAAACACTAAACCAAACACTTCTCCCAGAAAAAAGTTATATAAAAAAAATTTGAGTTAGTCCACTATCACCCCGATGGAATCATGACTTCTTTCTATATATAGAATCCGTATCCAAATTTTTATAGATATTCTATCCCATTTTAACTCTAGGGTGTTAAGAAGATGCAATAAACCTCTATGAACCCAGTTAATATAATTCAACTACTATTAGGTGAGGCAACAAGAGCTGATTTGAACCACACTCCATCTCATGATAGCCCTCTAATACTATCAATGAAGGTCTCTATAAATTTTCGACCCACATGGATGTACAGATAATGGGGAATTGAGAATCTACCTCATCACCTGCTACCCAATTATGACAACGACCACCACCCATCCCTAGAAAAGTTTGACATGATCCCCTCCATTAGAGAATACATCTTTTGAGTCTCTTGAATATATCTCGGCTTTAATGATCTCATTTTCAATTTATCTCATCTTGGACTCCTTAATATAAGGATGCGGGGGAAGATTCAACAACATTAATAGAAAAAGAGTTACACCGTTCACCTCAATTAGGTCCATATGTATGGACGCCAACTTCTCAGGTTTCTCCAAGACCAAAAAAATTCTATGACATGCAACTAAGGAAATATACTACTATATTTCATTTCCATAAAGTGTATACTATATTTATGTCAGAGTTATATTGTAACACAATCTAGTTCCAATATCTCATGTTCAAGTATCTCTACTCGATGACATATTTGAGACTGTGAAGGTCCGAGTAAACCAAAAAGTGGTCTCCCAAATGATAGTTCCAATACATACGATGGTTATTGTCTATAGATTCTAGATCTAGGTCATAAGTCATGTAGTTCTTATAATATGGTCTGAACTTCCTCAACCTATATATGATAATTGAATACCTCCAAAACAACATGTAGTTGATTTAAACTCCTTAGTTATCCCAATACACTACAAATATAACATCATCATCTTGTAGACTAAAAATAGGACCACTCTTCAGCTTCAGCCTATATTTTTGGAAGGATATAATTAAGTTCACAATTTAGGAAAAATATCACACTTTCCTTGCCATGGCATTATAATGGGATAGAATCCATGAGATTTTTAAAAAAAAACTCTTATAGTACCATAGAATGCCATGGAAACTAAACAACTATGACACACTCGTGACTAACTCCAATGAAATAACCACATTTCTATTTTCTCGGTCAACAACTAACCCATGCTCAGAAATGACATTTCAAAGGAGCTGTACATCATTAATCCAAAATAAGAACATTGAGATATAACATTAATGATGGTTCTCCGAAAGTAAATATATGACCATAATCATGTTCTATGCATTCTACTCTTATGATGATGAGTAGATTAGTATGTCATCAATGATGTAAACCAAAAAAACAGTCCATGTATTCGATGATGATCTGATTCATAAAATCTGTAAATGTTGTGGGGGAATTCATCAAACTGATTGGAATCACCAGGATCTCATATTTTTCCTAGTGAAATAGAAATGAAATATTTGGAATATTACCCTCCCATTCTCACAACTGTTGTAAGATGTACATGATATTGGTCTTCAGGAACCATCTAACACCTTCAAACTAGAAAATGTGTTCATCAATCCTCGGTAATGCATAATTGTTCTTTAATGTGTTCTGGTTCAAGAAATTAAAATCAATACATAACCATAATCTCTTACCCAACTTTTCAATAAAAAACACCAAAACATCTCATGGGGACATACAAGTTCCTGTTAAAACCCCACTCTCTATGGTCTTCCAACTATAATACTATCTCCCAGATCTAGGTAGTGACCATCCGAGATGTCGCATAAGCTCTCTGAGCTGTCGAGGGATGTATGATTATAAAAAAAATTTCTCCCCCATTGAGAAAATCAAGAGACTTCCACAGGGAGGTTGCACCAAAAATTATCCACAACTACTAGAAGAAAGAAGCTTGAAGATCATGCCACACCGTGAGGTACACATTCCAAATTAGTTCTAATGGGATTCAACCACTGGATTGAAACATCCACAAACCTTTACTATATATCTCTCTCACCCATAAATTATAATCTCGTCAAATTTGTTTGAAGGAAAATTAATAACATGTGGTGAAACCAAATCTTGTATTGTACCCTGGATAATGAATCCATTCCCATGAGAATATCATTGGGTTCCATGATTATTACCAATATTTCCAATGAAAACCTATCCCCTCCAAATTGACAGCTCGTGGTACAAGATGATAAAAGATATAGAAGAAGTGTTCCATATATGAACCTCTAGACAAATCTATTTTTATAAGGTATCAATTGGACGCTATGTCTCTAACACTAGGTGAAACCATAAGCTGGAAAGGATTTCACATATGTCCACTAATATTAATTTAAGAGTGGAATAAATATATATAATCCATATAGTCATTTTAGGTTTCATGATTTTAGAATACTCCATTGTGTGTAGCTATTCACAGACATGACCTCCTGCTCTCTTAGCTTGACATGGGACACATGGTGGTAGTGATGGATGGAAATTAGAGAATCGTCCACCCCCAACACATCCTTCTCCTAGAGATACACCATCTCCTCTATCATATTTTCCTCATTGGGGACCACCATGCCCTCACATGGGAGATCCACGATCATGTCACTACCTCTGTTGTGGTCATCCATTTTATATCTTCCTAGGATCGTTAGGGAATCTAGTCCCATTGTCATGCACCCTATGACCAATCTCATAACAATCAAAGGACCACCCTTATCTGGGTATTCCTGGTCCTATGTGATGTCCCTGATGATATGCTGAAGCCTAATCCTTGGAATATCTCATGCACTGAGATCCTCTTGAATTGTGTCTACTTTCAACTACAAAAAACTCATCTCTATAACACCATATTTTATATATAGCTTTATGAATCCCCTTTCATAATAATATTACCATCATCAACACATTATTTATCAGCCCCATGTAGGCGGGAATGGACAGGGGTACTACACTCACATTGATATATATATATATATATGGAGTCCCCACTAAAACATAGATGATTTAGTTGTCTATGTTTTCTGTTGTCACTCAATTTATATGTAATTTTTTTCATTGGTATAGGATTTATACTGGAAGTTTAGAGGTGTTTGGATTTATTAATATTGATCAAGAACCTAGTTAGTGATATAAATCTATTTAGGTATTTGATTCCACAAAATTTCCTTTTCTAAACACACCATGAAATGCTTGGCTTTTCTAAACCTATTTTCATTAAGATTGTTTATATCATTTGAGCCATGGTGAATTATTATTAATTTTTATATTTTATACACTCAATAAATTTGAAATGTGTTTTCCTATGGAGTTCTATCATTATGAGCTGGAAACTAAGAATTACATTTGTATAATATAGTGATTCAGATGTTTTTTGATCAGTATGCATCATTTTTTCATTTTTTCTTTACGTGTTATTTGATTAATAATATAATTCATTAATATGGGTACAAGTCTTGGGGGTTGAGAATTATCACCTAGTGTTGCTAGAGGCTAATCCGAGTACCCAATCATTGTAGCCCAGGATATATCATGACAAAACTAGAATGTATTTATCATTTTCCATTCTAGTAGGTGTAACTCGTAGTTATTCCTTTTATTACTCCGCACCTAACTCCTAGATGAATAATTGTTTTCCTTTCTACATACCCATGTAGAATAAAATAAATAAGAGAAGATGAAAAGAATAATAAAGAACAATGTGACTTATTATGGTGTAGTTTCATTAACATGATCTCAATATAGAATAATTCATTCTTGGACCATTCAAAAATGTTTTTTGATTCAAAATAATATTTATAAAATATATTCAACACATTAAATAATAATTTAATTTTTAATTAAAAACATTCCATTAGATTTAATTTAAGATTCCCAAAATATCCATGTACCCTAGAATTATATGTAATTATTATTGTGTTGTATCATCCATCTAATGTGCATTGGTGAATTGGGAAACATAATCGTAGAGAAATAGTCACACATTTATTCCTTATATTGAGTATCCAAGGTTTTGTAACCATACACAAGCCTTTATATTGTGTTTCAAATAATGTAATCTTTTAAATGGCTCCAAATGGTGTATGGGTTCTTACATATTCTCAAATTCTAGATTTATAATCTGTTTGGGTACAAATATAATACTGAATAAACCCTAATTTAAAACTGAGAACAACATACTCAATATAGTAATTGGTTCACAATTATGTAATCAAAGTATTCTTTAGCATCAATGCACATAGTTCTCTCACAAGAGTAGATTTTATGGCCCCAATTTAGATATTGTTGCTCATTTGAGACTACAATATCTATAAACTATTTTTTGATATATGAAAAAAAATAAAATTTAATTTAATATTCACCATATCAAGATCAGTTTTGATAATCTATAACTTTGTCACATCCAATTCCTTAATAATAATGTTTTTTTATTTTTCCTTTTTCGGAATAAATTGTAAAAAAATTGATCCTTTTATTATAAGGTCTCAAACAAAGCGATAACTCACTTAAATATGTTTGGTCAATATTTATACAAAATATCATATAGATTTTGTCATATCTATAAATTTAATTGGAAATAAAATGTTTATTCCACATACTCCACTTCAACTATGGTTAAAAAAACTCAAGGTTGTTTCTTTGAACTCCATGAAACTAAACTCTTATTGAGAATGTTATATATTTCAGTAGTGCTCTTCCTATGAATCATTCATCCACTAACATCTAAATATGAATAACTCCCCAAATTAAATAATGTTTTTTCTTAGATATAATAATCTATGATTTATAAAAAAATCTATTAAAAATAATGAACTATTCATTTCTCTCAAAATATTACGATAGCTAACATACCTATATAATTTTTATACAACATACCTAATGTACTCATATGTGAACTCATTCACTTTCTCCAATGAAAACAAAAAATATTCACTAATTCCCTGAATACTATTTATATTTATTTCAATAAATTTGAAATACATGAATAAATTAAGCTACCTCATGAGACCACTAATGATCATTAAGGTTGGATAACCGAGTTAACGGACCGAACAAAAACAAATATCAATAAAACCAATGGTAGCTAACTCCATAAGGATGAATTCCAACCATCTGATACCCAAACCTAGGTGATAGAGAAAACCCACTACTTCACTATAGTTCCATACCCTTTTCTACATCAGATAAAATAACATATACACATGCTCAAAGACAAGTGTAGTGTTTGAGGAAAACATTCTTGATATGATCTACCCAAACCACATATTTCTGAACCATTTATGTTAGGTTATATCAGAAATTAAAAAAAATATTTTCTTCACGATACACCACCAATTCCCCGTAGCTACATTGAAAAGTCATGTTGCTAGCACAACCACCTAATACATCAAGGTATAGATAAGGTTGAAAACAGAGACCACTAAATCTCTCCAATAATCCATTGCCTGGGGAACTTCCATGACATAGAACCTGAGTAACAACTTGCAATAGAACTTGTAGAGTTCACTATTCATGTTTGCATCCTCAGTCTGATCTGCTAGATGAATCATCTACTCAAAGGGTTCAGGCTGATACCTAGTCACTGGTATGAAGTATATCATTGTACGAAAAACAAATAGAGGCCTCATTACACATCCAATAATCTTCAAAACCTGGAACTGTTAACCTATCTAGCTTTTGTATAGGGGTCATCATAATGATTTTTTGTAGACATTCCATGGTTATACGAGAATATATATATATATATATATATATTGTGAAACTAAATCAATGAGGGAAGTAAAATACTCAATCATTGTTTAAGCTTGTATCATTTATCAATACAACCCATTTCTTTGTATGCCATGTTGATAGGAAGGATTTCACTGTCTTAGTGAATGGATATATCAGTTGTTGCACCAACACTCGATTCCCTGGCAATGAAACCCATACTCGAAATGATTTGAATATATATCTCAAAATCAAAATATAATACTTAAAGGGGGATAAATCACAAACTATTCCAAGGAATGAAATTCTTTGATACGAATTATTATTGACCCAACACCATATGGATCGATTTGAAACTACATGAAGTCCGCCTACATAGGCTTGGAGAGGAGACATTATCCAAAAGGAATAAACTAAATTGGAGGGCATTTACTAATGTACATGACCACAAAGAACTGATCATATAATTGTAAAAGTTTAAAGGAATGATAAACAGTAATATATTTTAAGAATAATAATGTATTTATAAAACCCTAGGATGTACAAGAGTATGACATTGTAAACTAGAAATTAAACAAAAAAATGATTACCCTACCAGAATGATTTTCCAACCTAAAAAATATAGAATAGTAAAATGCAGAGAAATCCTAGCTCCTAAATCCATTCTACGTCCCCTTTATGCGGTTAAATGAACTAGGTATCCCTATACTCCTCTATAGTCACTACCGACCAATCTGTAATCTTTATAATACATGACATGTGTGGTTGAAGCCCATGTATGATTTAGTTTATAACTACCCATTAGGAAACCCTCAAAGATGAAGGGGGAGCAGAAAGTGACATGATATAAATAGATAGACATAAGAAAACACATAAAAATATTGAGTACAAAATCAAGTGATAAGAATATATATATATATACCTGCAGAAACAAAAGAAACCAAAACAACTTTGGAGGGGGATCATTATGTCATAGAATCAACTAAGAAAGACTTCCATTTTGTCCAAGGGTCCATCAAATATTCCCAACAAATTTTTTGTTTGTGTGAAGAGGCATCCAAGTCAAGAGACACTGTGATATTTCCTTACAAATTCAGGGGGAGAGTCTATAGGTAGAGGACTCATGCCCTATTACAAAATGAAGGTGAAACCTAGTTGATAGTTAGAGGACCCATTCCATGTAAAAGTAGTCAGGTTCCACTAATGTAATGGGATGATTACCCAAGACAAACCCTTTTTGAGTGTTCATGTATACTAGTCAATGACCCATTACATAATAAAATTGGAGGGTTTAACTCGAATTTATGATAGATGGCACCTGACTGATCCAATGGGATAGTTCTGCCCTGTGATTTGAGGACCCATTCCCTGACACCAACGAATGGTTTGACATATTTGTCAACTAGATGATGCAAGGAAATTTTATATTAGGTTGTTGACACTAAAATTGTTGGTAGAGTACCCATGTACTACTCAACTGGAGTGCTCCACTTGGATAATTGATCAAAGACCCATACCGTTTTTACTATGAGTGTGGCACGTATATCTCTCTAATAATCTATCATGATCATTGCTATATCATCGAGCATCACCTAAATAGAAATCCTTTTCAAAACATATCCTGTTATATATCAAAATAAAATATAGATTCTACGCTCATCTTCTACATGGAATAACACTCAAGAGAGGATACTCATTGGGAAAAATCTTCGTCCTAATGCTAGAGACATGAGAGGTTGAAGATTCGTTAGAAGGAAATAAGGGGCACGGTGTGTGTAAGGGGACCCACACAGATTGTTGTCCAAATCTTATTCCAGGTTGTTTCCCTAAATATACATGGATAACTACCCATGTTGCCATTCCCTTTGTGTGGGTGGACTATATGGATTGTTTTATATGATCTGTGCTCTTCCTGTACTCCTTGTCATGTATCCATATAGTGGTACACTCTGTATAAGGGCCATACTAGCACTTGTCGTTTTCTCCATCTCAATCCCATATACTCTGCTAAGTACACAGTGTTCCTCTATCCATAAATGTAATGAAAGGCTACTTGGGACCACAGGTTTTTTACCTATATACATGCCTAGCCTATAATCTGTGTTTATAAGAAATGTGGACCTTCCACAAGGTGTGTCATATTGAACTCCAAGAGAAAACTGAGCCACTATTGAATCTGGACTACAACTTCTTTGTTATTTGCACTATAGAACATATTGTCCGTGTGAAAATTGAAACTTATAACATTTTTTATCCTCTAGAAACATCTTCTCAACCTCTGAATGAATTGTTTGACTTCTATAAAATGGTGTCATTTTCATTCGGTCATCATTTTCAGCCATCTTTTTGCTTGAAATCGGATCATGATGTTTTGTTTCAAGACCGATCTCCATCATAAGCATTAACAACATCTGTCTTCATTTATTAGGATCCATGATCCAAAAATTGATCACAATAAATGCTAAAATACTATGCATTTTTCCAAGATTCAATGTTTTATCCATCACATTTGATTGATCCATGAATAAGGGTGTCTGATCAGAATCAGTACCACCCAAAAAGGTTGAACTGAAACCCCATAGGAGAAATAGAGAATATCATAATGAATTATCAAGAAAAATTCAAAATAATAAATTTGAAATGATAACCGGTAAAAAATTCTTTTCGAGTTGATAAATATTAGTGTGAATGGGGTGAGAAAAAATGAAAAAACCATTAAAAATAGTTCACATGAATATTCAAAGGCTTTCAAATGACAATGATAAAAAAGTAAAATGGTAATTATCAATAAATTTAATCAATATGTGAAGAATCCCAAAAATAATGAGTCCTAAAATTTTTGGGATCACTCATCTATAATGACTGTGCTTCCCAATTAATAAATTGATTGTTATGATTGATGATTTTGGTTATATAGTTTTGTGGACATCGGATCTTGATCATCCAAAGAATGGTTGAAGGAAATCCTCTCAAATATACATGGGGGTTTGAATCTAAACCTGGTCAATTTTTATAATGTTTTTATTTAAAGGAATTAATTTTAGGGTAAATTAATTAATCAATTAATTTAA
Organism: Viscum album; assembly: GCA_963277665.1. Taxonomy (NCBI): domain Eukaryota; kingdom Viridiplantae; phylum Streptophyta; class Magnoliopsida; order Santalales; family Viscaceae; genus Viscum; species Viscum album. The sequence continues at coordinate 347,518,255 of OY728152.1, read as the reverse complement.
TTTATTCATTAATCCACTAAGAATACTTCCAATGAATAATATCCTTATAAATTTCCCCACTGATCTATTATAGGTCGTTCTTGGGGTAATATGATATTCTCAGTTAAATTATGCTCCCATATTTCAGATCTATGATTATTTTTATGTATTATGAAATTTTATTTATGAAATTGGGCTTCGGTAGTAGATAATTTATTATGTATTTTTATATAATAAATTTTGGAGACACATGACCTAAGAATCACACTATATCTCATAGCCTGGATCAAAATGAATATATTTCAATATTTCAATTCCATAAAAAGAAAAAAGGAGTCTCTATAATACATGATATCTAATAGGATAATGAGGGTTATATGCAAGATCAGTACACCCATATTTTTGTTTAGATACTTATTTTTCAAGTGAAAATTCTTGATGGAAGGGGGAATTTAATGACAGCAGTTCAATATGTGGGGTCGTATGAATATTTATATTAGTATCACTAGATTTATCCCTAGAGTTGTAACTATATTTTGGGCTCCATAATACTATTAAATTAATATATTAAGATTTATATACATTAAAATCATCTTAGTGAATCTTTAATCAATAAGTGGTTTCCCCTTAATCGGGACATGAGCAAGTAAATTTGGGGCCATGGTTGTTAATATTAATGGGATTTTACTATATGTGTCACATAAATTTGGATGTCATTAGAAATACATGGAAGAAGGACATAATTTGGTAAATTATGTGAATAAAATAAATAAATAAATAATTTAATTTAATAGAAAATCCCATATATAACTCTTTATAAGATTTGTTATGGAAAATATCTATGGTTAGTATCATAACACAAGGAGGTTGTTATCAATAAGGAAAGAGTGATTATTTAAAATTTCCATGCTTAATAATTTGAATTGACAATAGGTGATCATGTAGAATATTGAGAATGATGATGAATGTAGTCAGATCATTAACTTCATCAATAGTAGGGGAATTCTTCTCCAACGATCAATAAATTCTTGAGTTAGATCATGTTGTTTTGGTTTTTTCCACACATTGATATTATTTCACATGCATGGGTTTTTTAATATACTTTTTAATCAATGATTTATGTTATACATATCATCCTAGAAATAATTAGTATTATGGACCCTAATTATTTTATTGTTGCACTATATTTTTTACCCCCATTATCCACTATTTATGATCATTGGTCGAGACCTCATTAGAAAATAATGATCTCAAACTTTTCATGTTATTTTATGCTAATTGTTTTTCAAGTTGTTCTTAATTTACCACATGCTCTATGATTCAACATTGGTCATTCTAATGAGATCATGATCAAACAAAATGATTTAGGTATTGTGTTTGGATGACATAGGTATTGGGGGTTTTCATATAGATTGACAAAGAATGTGTAATGTGTGTGATTGAATTTTGGATAGGGATACCTATATAGTTATGGGAGGAATGAAGGCTACCCGATGGGATATATGATATCAAATTATCATCCATTATAGGTATGGAATCAATTATACAATGATTTCTCCTTCCTCTTTAATCAATCTATACATGATAATTATTGAGGAATGTTTTGAAAATTGTGGATATGTAATCCACATGAATGATGGGTACATTTTCCTAGAAAATGAGAAATATATTCCATATAACTTGGAGTAACACACTTTTTGTAGTCTATTTTATTATGTTAGTTATTGTTCTTCTTGAATTAAAATATCACACACCCCATGGATGGGCCCAAATTCTATGTGATCCAACCCTAAAAACTAATCCTTGTGCCAAAGGCACACTACTCAAACCATATGTAAGTATAAATACAATGTTCCATGAGGGACATACCTTTTATATGTACATGAATAGGGTATTAATGTATCATGAGTAAACACCCATGTCCTTGGTTGATAATACATATCTTTTGACCCCATGTACATGATGTTATTAATATTTTAATGACTTATTATATTCCCCCTTTACTTATTTTATATGAAATGTGCATAATTTGTGTGAAATATTAATGGTTTAATATTAAGTATAATATTTGAGCATTTTTAGAAGTAGTCCAATTGAGTCAGTTTAATGTTTTAATTTTAACTGTCACTATACTGATCCAAATTGTGTGGTTCTTGTTTTTTAGGATTCTCCTTTTAATATACAAAATTTCATTAGAAGGAACCATGAGCCAATTCTACCATTTGAAGGGTCATATGGTCCTCACAAACAAGACCAAAGAATCTGTGAACAAACTGGACCAGCCTTTAAGATTGATTTACTAGGTTCAATCCAGAATTCCAAAAACCTTAACTCTCCACCATAATTCGTGGAAACCTACATGTTATCTTGCATAAAAATTTCAAGGCCCAAATCTAAGTACAAGGGGCCCAAATAAATCTTTGAAGTCCAGCCCACCATTCTGGCCGAGAATTAAAATAAGTATAGTATGCATGACATATCTCCTGTTTTAAGCATCCAATCGAGCTGATATTTTGCAGTGTGAAAGAGGAGATATAGGCGGACGACGTTTTTGAAGAAACAATTCGGATTTGAAGGCATCTGCATATTCAAAAACCCTTTCACATTATGGACTTCAAAAAGGCTGGATTGAAATGGATAGTTTAACTTTGTTTAATCAACCGGCCATAACACTTGGTCCTTAAGTCCAAATGACTCCAAATATTTAGAGTGGTCGGAAAACATTATTGTCTACAACTTTGAAGAAGGATATATTTGATGATTCGGCAGTCTGAATAGCTCAATTGGCGACATAAGTGGAGGGACAGATTGAGAAAGCAAACAGTCCACTCCTTGGGCTATAAATACTCTCCCCTTCTCTCCTTGAGAGGGGTTGGCATTTCAGAAGAGAGGAGATCATATTGGCACGATGAAAGCATTGCCAAAGTCTTGGGAGGACCTTCCATACTCAAGTTTTCACTTGATAGACCTTTCCTCCTCTCTTTGTTTTCACTTACTTTTGTGTTCTTCATTTTTGTAATTTTGTAAGTCCTTTATTTTGTAATTCTGTTTTAATGAAATTTTCTTCTTCAATATCTCTTATTCTCCTCCACCTTCTGTATTTTAATATTAATGTTCTTAAAATAGTTTAAATTCAGTTCAATACCCTTCCCTTCTTTAGCTTCCTCATTCAATCGAAAGTTCGTTTTTAATTATCATCATTGTTCGTGTGTGTGTGTCGACATACCACTCTTTTCTTATCCCTTTATTTTTCTTCTCATATTAATTTATAATCATAATAAATTTAACCAGATTATTAATCACCCAAATGGATAAGTAAATCTCTCATTGGGGTGAGTTATAATTTAGGTATGTTAAGTGATTGAGAGCTTCTGCTCGATGAATATTCTTTGAATTAACATTGTGTATGTTGGACTTAACATGTCATGGATTAATGACTTGTTTTGTTTAACATGTGGTTTCCATGGATTATTGGAACCATAAATAAACCACCATAAATAATATCTGATTGAGATTATAACCTTAAGTTAAGTTAAGGCTTGGTTTAAAGCCTTAACACTTAAGAATTCTAATCAACATCATCTTGTGACATGGGTGTTAATTTAAATGCAATATAAAGCAAAGCTCAAGGATATAAAAAGATTAACTAACCTATTGATGAACTCACCCCAATCATTATCAACTTGTTAAATTAAACATCATTCATTAAACATTTCAATTATTCTCTGCAAACAAACCCCCCCAATCAAAATACAAACAACTAAAAACAATCGACTATTACGAAGTACCATCGCCGAGGATTCGACCCGAGTGCTGCTATACACATTAGCAGAGCACCGGAACATTGACCGGTCGATAGGCGACAATTGGCCGTGCATTTCAAATGGCGCCGTTGCCGGGGATGGTGCTTTAAGTAGTCGTTAGTTTCTGGTTATTGTAAAAAAAACCCAAAAAAACAAATTTTTTTAAAAAAAAATTGATAAAAAATCACAAAGAAAAACCCGTCTTCTCATAAAAATCATAAACTGAAAAAATTAAAAAGAAAAACTCGTCTTCCTCTTTCTTCCAAAATCTCTTTGAATGCCCCGTAGCCTTCCAAACAATCCCTCAGATTTTTTTGACCCTGAAATTGAGCGAACACTTCGCCAACTTAGGAGGAACATAAGAGATACTCAAATAATTCAAGAACCAATCCTCATCCAACCAGTTGAAATCGATATGGCCAATCCCAGGGAACAAAAATTAAAAGAACTCGCTGCCTCTGATATGAATTACCAACCTCTTCGTATTCAATATCCAAACATAGAATCTGATTTCGAACTCAAATCGGGTTTGATTCATTTTCTCCCTCATTTTCACGGGCTAGCCGGTGAGGATCCACATCTTCACCTTAAAGAGTTCCAAGTAGTATGCTCTACCATGAAGCCTCAAGGGGTTTCTGAAGAACAAATCAAGCTTAGAGCTTTCCCATTTTCCCTAGCGGATTCTGCCATGTCTTGGCTCTACTACCTCCCACCTGGTTCCATAAACTCATGGGTTGACATGAAGAGACTTTTCCTTGATAAGCTCTTTCCCGCTTCCTGAACAGCTTCTATCGAAAATGAAATAAGAGGAATCCATCAATTCCCTAATGAATCACTCCATGAGTATTGGTAGAGGTTCAAAATGCTTGTGGAAACTTGTCCACACCATCAAATCCCTGAACAACTCCTAATCCAATACTTCTATGAGGGGTTATTGGCTATGGAGCGAACTCTCATTGATGCCGCAAGTGGCGGTGCTCTTGTTGACAAAACTCCTGAAGCTGAACGAGAACTCATAAGCAACATGGCTGCAAACACACAACAATTCCATACTCGAGCACATGCTCTAGTGAAACAAGCCCAAGAGAATCAATCCATAGAGCCCAACAAGATGACTGAGTGGATGAGTGAACTTACAGGTCTTTTGCGTCAACTAGTGGTGGCTACCAAAGCCCCAACCTCATCTTCTCCACAGTCACTATTTCCTGGACCTATCGAGAATTGTGGAATCTGCAACTCTCCATCTCATCCGACTGACACATGTCCACAACTTCAAGATGATCCATCTGATTCATCTAGTCCAATGGAGCTCAATGCGGAATATGCTCAGCGAAACTTCAAGCCTCAACAATCAGGTCAGTTTGTTAGAAACTTCAACCAACCCCACTCTGAGCCCTTCTCTTCTACCTTTAACCCACCTCTAAGGTATGTTAATCCCATTTCTCATCCTTCTCAGTTCCCTCATCAAAATCCAAACCAGTTCCAATGTGGTCAAAGTGGTGGTAACATCAATCAACCTTATCCTTTTGTTCCTCAACCCCAAAGGAACAACCCTCCTCCTGGATTCCACTATCCTAACGAGCCTTCCCAATTCCCCACCCAATACAATCGCTTTCCCAAGAACCAAAATCAAGGCCAACCCAATTTGGGACAAGCGTCTTCTTCTAAACAACCATGGGAAAGTGTTGTAGAGGATCTTGCTTCCTTCACATGTTCTTGCCTCAAGAACATTGAAACTCAAATAGGTCAACCTGCATCCCACCTGACCCAGCAACAACAATCAAATTCTTCCCAACTCCCATCTCAACCATTACCCAACCCTAAGGGTAATGTAAGTGCAATTGCACTTAGATCGGGAAAGAAAATTGTTATGCCCATGCTGATTGCTCTACCTCCCCTTTCGATGTTGATCTAGCAAATGAAAAGAACAAAAAGCTAGAAAAGGAACTTGAATCCACTCCTTCACCTCCTTCCATTCCTCTAAGGAACCCAATTACTTTTCCTCCAGCCATCTCCAAGCCTATGAAGTCCTTTGAACCTGATCCTGAAATGCTTGACATGTTTAGACGTGTTGAAGTAGACATCCCCCTCTTAGATGCCATCAAAAAAATCCCTAAGTATGACAAGTTTCTTAAGGAATTGTGCACCCATAAGAGGAAACTTAGGAACATTGAAAATGTTTCAACCCAACAGTCCATTACCATGAAGTGCAAAGATCCAGGGACCATCACTGTTCCATGTCAAATAGGGAGTTCCAACTTTGATGATGCACTCATATACCTTGGAGCCTCAATAAATGTCATGCCCAAATCCATTTTCTCCAACCATGGTCTAGGTCCCTTGCACCCAACGGTTGTTGTCATTCAATTAGCCAATCGAAGCACTGCCAGTCCTGAGGGGATAATTGAGGATATTCTTGTTCGGGTCAATGATCTTATCTTCCCAGCTGATTTCTATGTCCTTGACATGGAAGGTGAGACGACCTCTTCTCGATCTCCCCTATTTCTAGGAAGACCATTCCTCATGACTGTGAGAACCAAGATTGATGTCCATTTAGGCACCTTATCCATGGAATTCGGTGACCAACTGGTCAAGTTCAACATTTTCCAAGCCATGCGATACCCAGCTGAGGATCACTCTACATTTTCAATCAATGCTTCTGAGGACACTTCTAAGAGTCAATCGAACACCAATCCACCATGTTTTTCATGTTCTAATGACAAAGGATCTTGTGAAATCTGCACCATGATTAACAATGTTATAAATGGTGAATTTGATGTGGACATATCATTCATAGACTCCATCAATCTAGAGGAACTTGAAAACACTCTTGAATCCCACATCAACTCTAATCTCTACTGCTCCACCTTGGACAGTGTTGAGGAAAATGATCCAAACCCATCTGGAATCCCTTCTCCTACTCCTAACATGTCTAGAACTCAAATCAAGGTTGAAACTGATCTAAAACCACTTCCTTCACACCTCATGTATGCATTATTTTTCCATGATCCCTCCTACCATGTCATTATCTCTGCTTCACTTTCTGAAACTGAGGAGTCCCAACTTGTTCAAGTGTTAGAGGAAAACAAAAATGCCTTAGGTTGGACCGTAGAGGATATTCTAGGAATCAACCCTGCCCTTTGCATGCATCACATCCATCTAGAGGAATCATCCAAACCAATTAGGCAACCTCAAATAAGACTCAATCCACTCATACTTGAGGTAGTTAGGGAAGAGATTACCAAGCTTCTTCAAGATGGTATTATCTACCCAATTTCTGATAGTGAATGGGTTAGTCTAATTCAAGTCGTTCCTAAGAAGGGAAGGATAACAGTTGTCACAAATGAACATGGAGAAGTGGTCACAACTCGGGTGAAAAACAAATGGCGTGTGTGCATCGATTATCGCAAATTGAATGCTGAAACACGGAAAGATCACTACCCACTTCCTTTCCTTGACCATATTCTTGAGAGATTGGCCGGAAAGTCACACTATTGCTTTCTTGATGGTTACACCGGCTACTTCCAAATTCCAATCGCACCTCAAGACTAAGAAAAGACCACATTCACTTGCCCCTTTGGAACCTATGCCTATAGGCGAATGCCTTTTGGCCTTTATAATGCTCCTGCAACATTCCAGCGGTGTATGATGAGTATATTTTCAGAATTCATTGAGAATTTCATGGAGGTCTTCATGGATGACTTTACCATTTATGGCGAGTCATTTGAATCTTGCTTACATTCACTCTCTTTGGTCCTTCAAAAGTGTGTCAAGTGCAACCTTGTGCTGAATTTTGAAAAATGTCACTTCATGGTTTCAAATGGGATTGTTCTAGGGCACATAATTTCTCAATAGGGCATCCAAGTTGATCCAGCCAAAATTGAGGTGATCCAATCACTTCCTGAACCCAAATCAGTTCGAGACATTCGGTCCTTCCTTGGTCATGCCGGTTTCTATCGGTGATTCACTCAGAACTTCAGCAAGATTTCCCTCCCACTCACTCGTTTACTTCAAAATGATGTCACATTCAATTTTGATGAGTCTTGAAAGAGATCCTTCATTGAACTCAAATCTGCTCTCACATCTGCTCCAATAATCCAACCCCCAGAGTGGTCCTTACCATTTGAATTGATGTGTGATGCTTCTAATAGGGCCATTGGGGCTGTTCTTGGTCAAAGAAGAGAAAACATTACTCATGTCATCTTTTATGCCTGAAAAACATTGGATGAAACTCAATCACACTACACTATGACTGAAAAAGAACTTTTAGATGTGGTTTTTGCCTTGGATAAATTCCGGCCCTATCTCTTAGGTGCCAAAATCATCATCTTCACGGACCACTCAGCATTAAAGTTCTTACTTAAGAAAAGTGATTCCAAACCAAGGCTAATAAGATGGATTTTAATGCTCCAAGAGTTTGACCTTGTGATAAAAGATAATCCTGGAAAAGAAAACCCAGTGGCTGACCACCTGAGTAGAATTTCTAATTCTTCTCATTCTGAAATAATTGATCCTGAACTTCCAACTGAACACCTCTCATCTCTCACTCCAAAGTTACCATGGTATGCCCCAATTGACAATTACTTGGTTTCTGGTGTTTTCCCTGAATATTTTTCAAAAGAACAAAAAGAAAAGATGAAAAGTGATTCAAAGCATTATTTTTGGGAAGATAATAAACTTTGAAAAACTGGGGCTGATATGGTAATTAGGAGATGTGTTGATGAAACTGAACAATCCTCTATCTTGGAATTCTGCCACTCAATGCCTGGAGGTGGCCACTTTGGACCACAAAGGACTTCTCGAAAGGTCCTAGATTCTGGATTCTTTTGTCCCTCACTCTTCAAGGACTCACACGAGTTCTGTCAATCATGTCCAACTTGCCAAAAGTTTGGCACAATTTCTAAAAGAAACGAAATGCCTCAAAAGCCATTAATCTTCTGTGAGCATTGTGATGTTTGGGGCATCGATTTCATGGGACCTTTTCCCCCTTCCAATGGATTATCCTACATTCTCCTTGCTGTTGACTATGTTTCAAGGTGGGTCGAGGCCAAACCCACTAGGAAAGATGATGCTCAAACTGTGAGTGAGTTCCTCAAAACCCATATCGTTCATCGATTCGGAACACCACGTGCTTTGATAAGTGACTTAGGAACTCATTTCTGTAATAGAACCATGGAATCCCTTTTGAAAAAGAATGGGGTTATACATAAAACATCCACTGCATATCACCCTCAAACAAATGTAATGGATGAGCTTTCTAACAGAGAAGTGAAAAGAGTGCTTGAAAGAATTGTTAAGCCCACAAGAAAAGACTGGCCCGATAGACTTGGTGAAGCACTTTGGGCCTATCGAACATCTTATAAGACACCCATTAGGATGTCTCCATTTAGGCTAGTTTTTGGTAAAGCCTGTCATTTACCAGTTGAAATCCAACATAAGTCATTTTGGGCTATCAAAACTTGTAAATTTGATTGTGAAAAATCTGGTGAAGAAAGATTGTTGCAGTTGACTGAATTGGAGGAACTTCGTCTCGATTCGTATGAGAACTCCATTCTCTACAAGTAAAAGGAAATGTCACTCCATGACAAGCACATTCTTCGAAAGATATTTCATGAAGGTGAAAAGGTAATACTCTTCAATTCTCAATTTCGACTTCACCTAGGTAAGCTCAATTCTCGTTGGGATGGACCTTTTATTATTACTAATGTTTACCCATTTGGTGCAGTGCAAGTCCAAGACCCTTCTTCAAAAAGAACATTCATGGTAAATGGACACCGGTTAAAGCATCACCACGAGAGGCCATTCACTTCAGGTTCCACATCGACTTCCATTGACCCACCACTAGATGGAAACGGCGAACCACCAAATCCAAACCAGGGGGCACCACTTTCCCTTTAACTCTCTCTCTCTCAATCTCTCTTCCCTCTCTTCTTCTCTCTATTTCTTCTTCTTCCTCTCTCCCTCTCATTTTTTTACAAAATTCTTCCACAACCTTTTTTCTACTTTCTCTTTTGTGTGGATGTGTCATTAAAAATAAAAAAATTTAAAAAAATTAATTAAAAAAAATGAAAATTAAAACAAAAGGGGTGTCATAATTACTCATCGTCCAATATTGAAATTCTGTCCAACCATTTTGGGGAGTCAAAAGGCTTGTTTTCAACTCAAATATATTTAATTTTTATCTCAAACTTGGGTAAACAATTTTGTGTCAATAACAAACATTTTGAATGAACAATTTTTGATTTGGAAAATGATTTTCCTCTATCGTGAGGAATAACATTGGCCTTCATTCCAAGGTCATCTATGGCCATATTTTTCATTTTGTGTCTTCACCACTGATTGTGAGTCTTTAGTTTGTGGACCTTCAAGCTGAATTTCCATCTTTTGTGTGCATTAATATGATAGAGGCATTTTCTAAGCCGCATGAGAATCAGAATAGCCCAATAGCCTCCTGTTACCCTTACATTGATCCTACTTTTGAAAGCCCCTTTTAGCCTATGAAAACCTTTCTTTTGATAGCCACATTACAAGCCTAGTACCTTGTCCCACCCAACATCTTCATGGATTTTCATTGTACAATTTATTGAAATTTAAGTGCGGGGGGAATGGACTTCATTTTTTGGCGTACTTTCATTGATTTCCAATGTGTCATCATATGCTTGAGGGAAAGAATCCATTCAAGTGTGGGGGAGAGGTTGTAATTCTATGAGATTTGGGGTGTATATGTGTAATTTTCATTTGTACAAAAGTCATTGAAAAGTGTTAAAAAAATGAAAAAAAAATTATATTAAAAAAAATGAAAAAAAAGGAATGGGTTGTGTCTTGGGTGGGTCAAAAATCATTCATCATCAACCTTTGATCGTGTTATAACTACTAAAATTAGTTCCATGAGAAGATCAAACATGGGTTGGGAGATGACTGTGAGACTTGTTTCAAGCACAACTTTCGAAAAAAAGATCAAAAAAAGAAAAAAAGAACACTTGATTCATCTTGTATTGTGTCATTATTGGAAGTCTTCCATGTTGTACATATTCCATCATCTCACCCTATTCCATTTTCTATCTCCCTCACTTTTCATTCATCACACATTCATGCCCTTGTAAATATGTGTTTCTATTTCCTTTAAAATAAAATTTCAAAAAAAAATGTGCATTGATTTTTCCATGTTGGTGTTTTTAACCCCTCTTTTCCTTTGGACATTATATACCTACCGTCCCATAGCCACTAAAAAACCCCTTAAAAGACCTCTTGATTCTTGTACACATTAGATTTAGGAATGGAAGCTGAGAGCTCTTACAAACTCTTGATTTTCACTTTTTGTTGGTGAATGAGTGAACCTCCTAAAATACATTTTTATCATCTTGAGAGGAGAAAGTTTTGAGTGCCTACATTTTCCAATTCAAACCTTGAACATGAAAAAATGAATTGTTTCTGATGCATTATTTTGAACCAAATTTTTGATGGAATTCAATATGGATGAGTGAAATAGTCTAAACCTCCCCTGATTGGAGAAAACAAAATTTTAATATTTGTTGGTGAGTGAAAATGATTTTGTCATGTTTTTATATTTCTTTCACATGAGGTCACACACAAATCTAAGTGTGGGGGAGTTGATGTTATTAATATTTTCATGACTTATTATATTCCCCCTTTACTTATTTTATATGAAATGTGCATAATTTGTGTGAAATATTAATGTTTTAATATTAAGTATAATATTTGAGCATTTTTTGAAGTAGTCCAATTGAGTCAGTTTAATGATTTAATTATAACTGTCACTATACTGATCCAAATTGTGTGGTTCTTGTTTTTTAGGATTCTACTTTCAATATAAAACATTTCATTAGAAGGAACCATGAGCCAATTCTGCTATTTGAAGGGTCATATGGTCCTCACAAACAAGACCAAAGAATCTATGAACAAACTGGACCAGCCTTGAAGATTGATTTACTGGGTTCAATCCAGAAGTCGAAAAACCTTAAATCTCCACCATAATTTGGGGGACACTACATGTTATCTTGGATAAACATTTCAAGTCCCAAATCCAAGTACAAGGGGCCCAAATAAATATTTTAAGTCTAGCCCACCATTCTGGCCTAGAATTAAAATCAGTATAGTATGCATGACATCTCTCCTGATGTAAGAATCCAATAGAGCTGACATTTTGCAGTGTGAAATAGGCAATATAGACGGCCGACATTGTTGAAGAAACAATTCGGATTTTAAGGCATATTCATATTCAAAAACCATTTCACATTATGTACTTCAAAAAGACTGGATTGAAATGAACAGTTTATCTTTGTTTACTCAACCGGCCATAACGTTTCATCCTTAAGTCCAAATGACTCCAAATGTTGAGATTAGTCGGAAAACATTATTTTCTACAACTTTGAAGAAGGAGATATTTGAAGATTCGGCTGTCTGAATAGCTCAATTGGTGATGCAAGTGGAGGGACAGATTGGGAATGCAAACAGTCCACTCCTTGGGCTATAAATACTCTCCCCTTCTCTCCTTAAGAGGGGTTGGCATTTCAGAAGAGATGAGATCATATTGGCACGACCAAAGCTTTGCCAAAGGCTTGGGAGGACCTTCCATACTCATGTTTTCACTTGAGAGACCTTTCCTCCTCTCTTTGTTTTCACTTACTTTTGTGTTCTTCATTTTTGTAATTTTGTAAGTCCTTTATTTTGTAATTCTGTTTTAATGAAAGTTTCTTCATCAATATCTCTTATTCTCATCCAACTTCTGTATTTTAATATTAATGTTCTTAAAATAGTTTAAATTTATTTCAATACCCTTCCCTTATTTAGCTTCCTCATTCAATCAAAAGTTCGTTTTTAATTATCATCATTGTTCGTGTGTGTGTGTCGACGTACCACTCTTTTATTATCCCTTTCTTTTTCTTCTCTTATTAATTTATAATCATAATAATTTTAACCAGATTATTAATCACCCAAATGGCTGAGTAAATCTCTCATTGGGGTGAGTTATAATTTAGGTATGTTAAGTGATTGATAGCTTCTGCTCAATGAATATTCATTGAATTAACATTGTGTATGTTGGACTTAACATGTCATGGATTAATGATTTGTTTTGTTTAACATGTGGTTTCAATGGATTATTGGAACCATAAATACACAACCATAATTAAGATCTGATTGAGATTATAACCTTAAGTTAAGTTAATGCTTGGTTTAAAGCCTTAACACTTAAGAATTCTAATCAACATCATCTTGTGACATGGGTGTTAATTTAAATGCAATATAAAGCAAAGCTCAAGGATATAAAAAGCATAACTAACCTAATGATGAACTCACCCCAATCTTTATCAACTTGTTAAATTAAACATCATTCATTAAACATTTCAATTAAGCTCTGCAAACAAACCCCCCCAGTAAAAATACAATCAACTAAAAAAAATCGACTATTACGAAGTATCATCGCCGAGGATTCGACCCGAGTGCTGCTATACACATTAGAAGATCACCGGAACTTTGACCGGTCGATAGGAGACAATAGGCCGTGCGTTTCAGTATACACTGTGAAGTATCAATTCTTGGTCAATCCCCATCTAGGTGAGGTCATTAGTAAGTTTCATCTTGGATCCAAAAAATGTAAGACACTATGTACATGTCATAAAAAACTTTAGGAACATATATCTTGAATATATCCTTTAATGGGACTATAATTTGGGATTTTTAGTAGAGTATCATGATTCAATTTTCCACATGGTAATTGATGGTGGACTGATTTATGGAAACATCGATATGATGTGTGGTTATATTGTTGGGAAACATTTTTTATAAGTGATTTACCCATGATAGTGTTCATGTATCATCATTGGACTAATACAAGGGTCTTTACTCCCCTATATATCATGTTTGTGGGTCCCCTATATCCTTTATTCATGTAGGATGGAACTCTCTGACATAATTTATGGAATGAATCCTCTATATGTGGAGTGGTACTATACCACTTCTGCTTAGAAAGTGAGAAGGTACTCCATTGAATTTGTGCTCCTTTTCTTATCCAATGTGGTAATGAGTTGCATGTTATCCATACACATGGGAGATTATGTGTGATGCTAGGCTATTAGATGTGACCTTTGTCGCTGCAGCAATACTATTAATTGTTAAATGTTTTTTAGATAGATTTCCCCTATCTCTCGTTATTTACATTTAATTTAACCATATAAGATTATGGGTTTCTTTACCATATCCATATTTGGTTGAAAAGTATATCGTTATTTATTTCATTTCCATCTTTCATTTCGGGGTGTCCTACAATTTATTTATATTCTAAAAAATACATGGGATTTTCAAACACGTGTTTAATTTTTATCTAGATGATATAATGATTTCCACTATCAACAGTGGACCATGTTTTAGTGGAGCATAGGGGTACTACTTGTTACTATAAATTTTCAGGGCCCAGTCTCAATGATTGGGGATTTGGATCACATATGTATTTCATTTTTTCCATTTTTTAGGATTGTAACTAATTTCTGGTTGGGTGTATATTTATCCCCTTTATATCATATATATTAACATCATGAAAATTTAAATATTTTGTTGAATTTGTTAAATTCATTATTCATATTGTTTATGGTTCTATATATTATAATACATATGAACTATTTCATTGATATTTTTGTATGCATGTGTAAATTTACTTTCGGCTAAGGCATCCCATTTCAGTAATATTCTTATGTGCTGCTATTCATAAATCCTATTTGTATTTGAGTTCATATAGGGTTTTTAAAATAGTTTTACAGTAATATAATGAGGGGTATAAGTTGTTTGTGTCATGAAACAAAACATACTCAAGAAATATGAATTCATATATTCAATTCTATATGTATGCATACTAATTTAGTATGTAATCACACACCAGGTATCATTATTTATATCTCATTATCACATATTTATATTGATTGTTATTAAGAATCCCTTTAAGTTTTCATTCCTCTATTTAACCTAATTAATATACAATTATGTTTTTGTATATTCTATTATGTTATATACCAATCGCCGCAATTTACAAATATGAAAATTTTTAATTCACAAGATAATCTACGAATATTTATCATATTTGACACATCATAATATAACTATAACAATGACATGGTACCCCTCTCACAAAGTTAAAATATTATTCTAACTCTCCAAGCCCACCTACAATAGGATAGATTATATTTACTTAATCTATGTTGTAATATAAACTATGATTTGAGACCTTATCCAAATTATAATATAAATAACCAACAACCTGAAAAAGTATGCATAATTAAATAATATAAAAACATAACTAAAATTTAAAATATATGAAAAAAAATTATGTTTCTCAAAGAAGTAATAAATGTATAACACTTTATGTAAAGGGGCTAATTACATTCTAAAAAACTAAATGGAAAATATACAAGAGAAATTATGTAAGGGATATCAATAAAAATTATATCCTAAGATATCCATAATCATTCAAGTTCACCTATGGGTGTCACTAAAAACTGTCTCACCCCATTCCATGTCCATGAAAGTCACCAAAGTGATTTTAATAATTATACAAGTCATAAAACACATCAGATAAACATCATTGAAGGGTTGAGTATAAACAAAAAAAGTAGGACACATCAAAGATCCCTACGGATTGAATTCAGGCTATATCAGCTTAGAACTCCAATAGTAAAGGATATCCAATCTTGGAAAGAAGAACACCATGTTGTAAGATGCACCCTGATATAATTTTATGTCAGAGTACTGGTGAAACTATGTCCCTTCTTTCAATATCCCATCCTTAAAAATGAAACATATATCTCCCCATGAACATCAAGAATCCAATCCTCCTAGATATGAAATACCTATGTCATCTCTAAGAATATATAACCAAAAAATAATGTCTCATTGCGGTAAAAATTTCAATCAATGGATTAATGAACCCCAATGGAGGTCCCACACATCATTTGGAATTGCATATCAGGAGTGGAAGTGTTGAAATCCATGGATAGGAAACCCATTAACCAATTATACCATAGAGTGACGAACTATATCTATTTCATGTGGGGGACCTAATTCTCAACATAATATAAAGAATAACAACCACATACTGATCAAAAGGATTTAGAATACTGGTATATGGGGTAGTGTATAAAATATGGAGGAATATACACAGCCCATACCATGACTCAAATTATAATAGGGGTGTACATAATAATGTTTCAATCTGATGGTAACACTTTAACCCATACATCATCTCTACATATAGAAATAATGATAATACACTAACCATGATTTATATTTCCTCATGTGTATGACTGGATTTCACATTCACACCCCATGTAGAAAAATTTAGTAGGTTATTCTATATACTCAACATATATATACATTTGAATGAAAAGATATAAAAAGGCCCAAAAATGAATTATTACATGTGTTTCTATCTAGTTATCCCCCTTCTTATAGTTTAAAATATATACTCACACTATAAACATTGATTAGTGAGATACACACTTCAATTGAAAATATTCAAATCACAAATGTATATTTTTATCATCCTCCCCACACTTCAATCCACATGTTTATGATGAGCATTAATACTTCAAA
The DNA here is from genome assembly GCA_963277665.1 of Viscum album. Taxonomy (NCBI): domain Eukaryota; kingdom Viridiplantae; phylum Streptophyta; class Magnoliopsida; order Santalales; family Viscaceae; genus Viscum; species Viscum album. The sequence goes on along the minus strand of OY728152.1, from coordinate 347,501,873 downwards.
TATTGTCCAAAACCATTATATTGAGAATCACATCACATTTAATTAACAACAAAGATAGTATTTTTAACTGTAATATAAACTCGTATAAAATATTAATAATCTTTTGTGGAATTTATTCTAGATGTAACACATCATTTTTTTAATCTACTATATGACCAAAGTGTCCAAAAATGATGAACCATTCCACTCTTTAATGAGTTTACATATAACACAGTCTCAGTTTTTTTGATACCTCTATAATGAAGCATGTCATTATAGGTTGGTTAAATCACATTGGGATTATAATTTTTGTAAGTTTATTGGGAAGCTGGAGTTTGAGTAGTTTATTGAGTGGATTATGGGAAGATTCAAGAGTGGTAGTCTATATAATGAAACCCGAACACATGATATGGTGTATTTGAGGGACAATTCCATATTCTACAAATTGTCACACCATGACCCAATTGGGTTGCACCACAATGGTCATTACACTAGTGATGGTGTTCTAAATATGACCTATTCAAGTTATTTCTTAATAGAAGGACTATCATGATCTATCCATTATATAATTATATGTATGTTTTTTAAAAAAAAATTCAATTTGGTAATTTGAGAGGGACTCCCCTTAGAATTCATCCTCCCCCAAGTTTCAACGATCTATTTATATCAAATGAGACTGGGGAGACCCCATTGGTTTCCCACTTTTCCTTTTTCTACCATGCATTATGATTCATTTGAGATGTACTCATATTTTGAATTCTGTTAATGTATTACCCCTCCCCCTCATTATTCATCCACCTTATTTTCAATCAAATTTTAGTTCTCTAGTTAGGATTTTGGGGAGAATATTCATCTAAGGTAGGGTATAAACTTTCCAATATATGTGGATTATGTGTGATCGTTATATGGGATGTCAGTAAAGTGGATATTAATTACATTATAAATTATTTAACTTAGGGACAATTGATAAAATATTTGTTTAGTAGTTTTAGTTAATTGGATATAATTTGATATTGGTTTGTTTATAATAATTATGTATTTCATGTGTCTTATGTTTGGGTGCATGTTGGGTGTGTATATAACCCCCCCCCCCCCCCCGTTCTCATCGTCCATAATTTTTATGTAATCCAAGGAGATTTACAATGGTTATTACATTTTTTATTTTTGTTCCTAGATGATATGTTCATTAATTTTCTGGTGTTTATTATTGATTTAGTTGCTTAAATACTCTAATAAAGCCACTATTAACATAAAATCAACAAGAGATTATAAATCGAGGTTGGTTTCACCATTAATAAATCTTTAAATTAGATTTCATGAATTCCAATATATATATACCATGGTTGAATTTATTAATTTTTTTGAGATATGTTTCCATATGTAATTTTTTACAAAATTCTGTGTTATTCAAGTATGAAAATAATTCTTTTATGGATATTTCTAATGGAATTTGATTCTATAAAATGTCGATTTGATCCTTTATAATTTTTAGGGAAGGAAACTCGTTTTTTATAAAATGGTTTTACAAAATAATAATTTTATTTTTTTAATGTTTAAATATAATTAAATAATTTTCTGTTGTGTTTTATTCATAATTTTTGAATTTTTGAATTTAATGTGGTAGGTTAGTGTTTCTAAAGAAATGAAATAATTTCAATGGGTTTTCCTATAATTGATTTTTATGACAATAAGGGTGTTAATATAATATGTCAAATAAGAATTTTTTTTATGTTTCATTAACTATGAAATATTATAAATAATAATGTATGTTAGTGGTTTTTATATTCAGATAGGAGACCGTTGGGTTTGAGTTTGTTACCCAAATAGGTGCTACGCTAGTACAAATTGTGTTTTCTGAAGGGACTATGTCTGGGTTTGACTATGTGAGATAAAAACATGGATTTTGACCCTATAGAGTCCATGGGAGCTCGTAGATTTTTTAGGTTCATATTTTCCTTCTATATTTCCAAACAGTAGTCCTAAATACCTTAAAACCACATATCAGTGCCCCTTATTATATATTTTTATTTTGTTGTGATGTGTTATTAATTAATTAGTACCCCATTTATTGAATATTTTTCGTGGATTAACAATTTATCTATCAATTGTATTTTATAGTTTTCCTTTTTTATAATTATGATCATTGATTTATTTTTCCTAGAAACCAAATTATACTAATACTTTTTTATCTAAGGGTATTCCAAAATGATGTTTTTTATTCTATTCTCAAATTAATTTAGGCCATTTTTCTTCATAGATTAAATTATTCCTATTATTTTGATTGATATCAGGTAATTAGTTCCTATAACTATTTTCATGTAGTGATTTACATGTACTTAATTATATTTTAATGTGAGGTGATATATATATTTTAGTTTGTTTTCAATAACTTTGGGTCTTATCCATTTTATTAACATGTGTGTTTTTTTCGTTCTGATGCAGCATTAGGTTGTTTAAAAATTTGTGGTTAAATTGTATATTTTTACGCTTGATGTTTATTTTAATGGTGATACAAAGAATAGTTTTTGAACTGATCATTTTTTAATTAGCGTTGCCCCTTTCTAAAGTTATTAAAATAATTTCAAAACATTAATTTGGTGACTTTTTTTCCTTGGGTAAAGTGAACATAAATGGTTGTATAATGTGAAATATTTAAAAAATGTGGTCAATTTTATAGTTATATTTTCAAACAAGAATGTAATATACTTACTTATAAAGGTTTGAAATAGTGTATTAGAAGTTCATATACAATGAATTTTCTCTCATACATATATATTTTTCGGTTATATTCTAGTTTAACTTGGATATGGTGGATGGTAATTGGTTTTTTTATATGTGATGGTGGTACCCAGAAAATGATAAATTTTCATGGTATTTGGAGATCAGTAATCATGGTAACGACATTTTTTTGTGATCCAATTTATTTGTTTCAAAAGTTCGTATCAGTTGTATCATATATGTTCTCTTTTGATTTATTTTTTACTCTTGTATTAAATTAATATATTTTCATATTTGGATTTTATATATTTTTTCGGAAATTTTTTTACGTTACTGGGTCATGTTATATATTTTATCCTCATATGGTACTATTTATTACCTAATGTATTAATTGAATATTCATTATCATATGATGGATAGAGTGGTCATCTTAGAATCCAAGGTGGATGTACCAAATTGATCTTATTCTATCTGGAAATATTTTCCCACATATATATACATGATTCCTATGAACTTGTTTCTATCCCATGAGTAAGGTGAATTTCCTTCGATCCATGTCATTGGATGTCTAGAGTAACTATTTCTAATGATTCTGTTGTAATTTTAAAAAAAATTCAATTCCCCATTTTTTATTAATAAAATGATGGTAGAATGGAAATTGGATTACTAGAAAACAGTATGAAGGTATATAGAAGTTATGTTCAATAGATATTGTATCTAAACTTTATTATCCAATGTATGTTGGTAGTGTTTCATAGTAGATTCAAATTAGATTTTCATTATTTATTAGTACCATTCCAGCAAAATATAACATTAAAAGAGGATCCAATGAGAAATAATGGTGGGGGAAAATGTTTTTATACTTTTCACATGGTCTATGAAAAATTTAATGGTGTTTGTTTTTTATTTATATAGTGATGAATTTTTATGTTATTTTCATTTTGTGGTTTGTTTTTAATGAAAAAACATTATCAATTATTTAGGTACTTTAATAATGGAATAATTTGTTATTATGTTTTAGTTGTGTTTTAAAATTGATTGTACTTCTCTTTAAAAGATATATAATGTGATAAATTTTAAAATAAGGTTTTTAAATGTGAATAATAATTTTTATTCATATTTGATATTTTAATCAGTTTGATTGAATTGTAGTGGAATTGGAGTATTTGTGAGGTGGTTTGAAACATTTTTATAAACTTCGAAAATGTTCTTCCAATTCAATATATTTGACTCACTACTATAATTATTTAATATTAATATTGTTGTATGGTTATTTTTATAACCTATTCTCTTGTTTAATGGATATATTCTATAGAATTGGAGGAACATACATTAATGTAATAATTAATGATTTTTTTCATATCATAGAATTCTTGAATTATTTTAGTGGAAAACAAATTAGAAAGGTGTTGTCAACTTATTCCAATGTGCTAATATAAATTAAAAACAATATGGTCAATTATTTTTAACATTAATATGTATAGTTATAAAATAAATATTTTCTAAAGTATTATGTTTTGAAATTTTATTTTGGATGATTTGGAAATAAATATCGATGAAATTAAAATAAAATCATTTTATTGTGTAAACTATTTATTTTCAAATGATTTGATTTCTATTTTATAGTCACTTAAATATATTTACATTTTTGATGTATTTTATTTCTAAATAATGGTTTATTTTTAGATGTTTATATTGATTTTTAATGGTTTTGGTTTTATGAGGATATTTTTTTAATAATTGACTCTTCGAGATTTGGATATTTTTATTGATGGTATTTCAATAGTTTAATTTTTATTTTAATGTGTATTATATTAATATATGATTTAGCTATAATTTTAATGTTATTATTTTTAGAGTAATTAGAACTAATATTAATTTTTTAATAAAGTTTATAACTCCTCAATTGTATGATGTTTTGATTTATTGTTTTTTGATATTTTTACGATAAGAATTATTTTATGATGAATTATCATTGGTTTTGTAATTGATTTCTATCAAATGTAATTCCAAATAATTTTTTTTAGATAAAATGATTCGATTGTAGTTAGGTTATAACAAACCATTTCATTATTTGTTCATGAATTTCTATAGTAATTTTTATTTTATTAGGATACGATGAATGTGATTTAGTACTGTTACGAGTGGTATGGAAGATGTTTCAGTGGTGATAGTTCAGGGAAAGAACACCAAAAGTATGTTATATGATACTGGTGGGTGATCATTGGAGTTTTTAGAAGGACAATACATGACACAAAGAATAATCTACATTACAGGTTACATTCAAATATGATCCCTCAACCATTGGATGGTTAGCACCATGACCTAGCCAAGAAAGGGTGTGTCTGGATGTGACCATCGTGGTCATTCGATGAACTGGTAGAAATGGTGTTTCATAAACATGGTAATTTTTTGATTTGAGATAGTGTACTATATAGAACCTCTATGATATATTTCTCTAGGTGAATAAATTAAATTGGGATATATCTATTTGGATCTCTACTTATCTATATTTATTCCCTTTCAATTTTGGTTATTTCAGAGGTATTCTTTGTGTATATTAGAGGAAAATCATCTCTATTTTTCTCCTTGTTCATATAGAATTTTTACCTTCTATTTTTTGATTTATATGTAGTGTTAATTGGAGCATATTACACAATGGAATGGGGGAGTAATATTCCCTGATGGGGCCTTCATGTGTAGATTTTAGAGGTTACATAAGGTAATATTTAGGGTTTCTTGCAGCATTTGAATGGTGGAATGTTTTTTAATTTTTTTTGGGTTTTTAGGGGTATGAATATAATTTGACATTGGTTTAATTTTAATAATTAATTGTAGCTTGAGTTAAGTAAATGGATATATGTTAGGAGTGGACATCATCCCCTTTTCTCAGTGTTCAACACTATTATGTCATAATGTGAGTTTGGTGATGAATATTCTATTATGGTTCATTAGTTAAGGATGTTCAGTTTCGTAATATATGGATTTTAAGAGTTGATTTTGATTCATGGGGACCCAAAAAAGGATTATATGATCATGGGATAAGTTATTGATTTTTGGATAAGGTATTTTACTATATGTGTTGGTTAGATTCGGACACTCAGTATGGGGTTAAATTAGTTACTAAAAAAATTTCTCCTAATTAGTTTATTTAATATAATCTGCAATTAAATCATAATAGGCATGTTAATCAATGTTGGAAATTTATAATAATCCGAATGACCAAATAATTTCTCAGATGATTGATTATTTCTATGTTGTAATAATATGATATTTTATCAAAACATTAAAAATTAATCTAATAAGAAAAAATAGTATTAAATACAATCTATGACTAAAAATAAAGTGAAATTCAGTTTTTGGATGTATATGTAAATATAGAGAAATCTATATTTTAAAACACAATATATATAAAAACAAGAGGTTCATTATGAAGCTAAGACCTAGTCCTGTCCATATAGTGATCACCTACCACAATGAAATAATCATAGATAAATTTTTTGGTCCACAACCTAGATCAGGGTGTACAGAACAACACATAGACATTCCAAGTCACAAGACCTCTACCACCGTTCTACATCAAAACAAAATACAACCCAGACACACATGAAATCTTTTATAGTTTTTCATGGGATAAAAATTGTAAAGAGATAGTTGTGTGAGGATATCATGTATCCAAAATTTCAGGGTAGGATATATTTTGTTTAATAGGAAGATTGTCGCAATGGTCTAAAATGAAATAAAAGGTCACACAATAGAGCAATAGTGATTATATAGGGTTTAGAAGGCTATATGTGTTATGCAGTTCTGCACTGGACACTTTGATGTACCAGATTTGAATGTTAATTTCTCTCGTGGATTTAGACAGTAAAATTTATTGTCAAGGAGAATTGTGTTATTTCTTTAAGGAAGATTCTATGTTCTTCTCTAGAGGTTTATTTCAATGCTACAAAGATGTAGGAATGTTGGTGAATAGAAGTTATCTGGATCACAATAAGAAGAAATAATGTGTTACATTTGTGTTCTTCTGTTCTATATGTTGCTCATTTGGGACTGAATGTTGTGTCTACTCTTATCTTCTTGTGTATCTCATTCAAGAAAATCTTATGTGTATATCATTAATATCATGTCCCATTCTTCTAAACTCTTACATCATGAAGATGTGATTGTTTGAGGTAGGTATTGTACATCATATTTTGGACATCCTCATCTATAATATGTCAAACATAATTAAATTGATAAATAGCATTAAAAACTCTATGAATCACCATTTTAATTAATACTAAATAAAATGAATTTTAAACAGTCTATTGGTGGGTCCTCTGTCGGTATCTCCTTCTGTTGCTGACACATTCCATTAGTGTGTCATTCTATCGATCTTTCATTATGTTGGTGACTCATTGCATCAGGGAATCCTTGAATTAGTGATTCCTTTTATCAATCTATCAAGGTTATGGTTAATTCATTCTATGGTAGGACCTGGTGTTGGTAGCACCATGTGTTTGAAGCACCATGCATCAGTAGTTCCTTGCATCGGTAAGTCCTTGAATAGGTAAGTCCATATGTCAATTTTTCCTTGAATGGTTAAGCCCATGTTTCTGTAATTCATTTGAGCTATCAATGACCCATCTATTGATTATTTGTTTTTCACTATCAGTGACTCAGTTGAACTATCAGTGTCTCAAATATTCTATTGTTGTTAGTCTACAATTAATTGAAAATATATTGTTTTGGATTTTCATACAACATAAATATTATCAGAATGTGTTAAAAATATATGTGATTATAGATAATTATAATTACACATATTGAAACATAAATAAACAATATTGAAATTATTTTACATGATCAATAATATTTGATATTATTTTCAATTAAAAAACCATTATACTAGAGGGGGTGTCCAATAATTTCTTATGGGCCAAAAATCATCCCCTTTTTAATGATAACAAATCATGGAATTTTAGTGAAAAATAATTTGATTTGGAATATAATAATTCCACTTCTCGTCACCCAATATTGAAATTTTATCTCAATATATAGATAAGGTTTGGAGGTAATATAAATAGTAATGGTATCAAATAAAAAAATAGCATCAAAGAGAAATGTAATTTCTTCCCATATGTAATAATAGGTATGGAAAATAAAATAAATTATAGTGGTATAAAAAGTTAAAAAAATAAGTATAATTCCATACAGATGTTTCCATTTTGGGGTTTTCATAATGTTCTTGGGTATCAATGAGGGTTCTTTCTTACTGATTCCAATCATGGAAGAATCATGTAACAAAGGAATACGATATATCATAGAAAAAAATGTATTAAAAAATATATGAATGATAAAATAGTGAAATCCATTAGTCAAGGAAGTAAAATGTAAAAAAAAATTATAGGGAATGAAAACAACAGAAAACTAATCATATCTATGAGTGAGTTATACACACATATTATCATGATCAAGAGGTTCTACAAATTTCCCAAAGGGGTCAATAGACTGTCAAGAAGGTGGTGGATGAGGAATTGGAGGGTCCGAATGGATCTTCATAGGTGGTAGAATTAATCCTTTGGGAAATTTATGTTAAATTTTGGGTTTCTGTTGTGATAAAACGGGAGGATGAATCTGATTTTGGATCACTGGTCGAATCTGATAGATATACTAAGAAATTATCATCTGATGTGGGGGAACTGATCTAGTAGGTCCAATTGGTGCATCAAAAGGCACCATAATTTCTTCATTTTTTAGATGAAGATATATCTTCAAAAACTTGATTATGTCCTCAAATATTTCCCCACCACACATCATAGATGTCTCAAAATCATATTTATTATCCATTAATTTGTTCAAAAGAGTGGTGAATTCCATCAACATTGGTATATGGTCATTCAAGGCTCTGGTCACTGGAGGTTGTGTCATGTTCCCTATTATGAACATAAAAATTAATATCAAATTAATCTTTCTAATAATCTTCATGAAATAGTAATCTCCATTCTCCATAATCTAAGAATTTCCAGTCTTAGCACTCTTGGAATAGAGTCTAACCATATAATGAGCATGGTAACTATTCTTCTGTGTTTTATAATTTTTGGCCAATCAAGAAGCATCTAAAAAATCATGAAGTTCTTATTTAACAAAATTTATAACTACCTCAATGTCCATGGACTGAGATGACAAACTAGAGGTATAAGAAACATCAGTAGCGATGGTATGAGACAAAAAAATATTTAAGAATTTTCTACAGATATCCTTTCTAATCATAAGTCAGATTAGTTATTTTAGATACAATCCCAATAATATAATTTCTTTTCATTATGGTGTTTGTAAAACTTATTTTGATAGTAATAATTAATTTATGTTGAATTTAGGTTATGAACATTCCTAAAATTTTATCTACATTAGGCACACTCACATCAACTATGTGAACTAGAATTATAGAATCTTTCATAGACAAGTTCACCACTTATATACAATATATTAGACCATGTAATTCATTACTCGATAGAGTGTCTTACATACTATATTTTTTACTCTCATGGACCATATGAGATTGAACTAATTCACTTACAGCTGAATATATTCCATCCTTAAATCATAAAATGTTTGATTTAGTAATAGAATCACTTAGAAGGATCTCAACCTCTGATTATTTGGAAAAAGGTACAAACACTTCATCATCAGAGTTTTTATAATCCATACCAAGTGATGAATATCTCGGATTCCTATCCCATTTATACATAACATCATCATCCAGTGGGGTGAGAGTGTTATGTATCACTCTTCCAGCTTAATGATTCACCTCAACTTGATTTATCCTTTCACGAGGCTCCCTCTAAACATGATCTCATAAATATTGAGGCTCCCTCTCAATCTGTACTCCCCTCACTAGTTTCTCTTTAGTATGAGGTCTCTTCCATTCGTACAATAACTAAGTCTAAAGTGCAGCTTGGGGTTCCATTCCATCATGACATTCAAATTTAGAAATTTCATTAGCAACAACTGTAGATTTTTCTAAAAAAATACTAAAACAAAGAATCAACCATATATATATATCTCAACCTTGATCATCTTCATTATGGTCTCAATCAATATCAATGACTTTACCACTACCTTCATCATCATCATGTGCAGAGGCATTCTGTTCACCTCCACTTATATATGCATTATCTCCACCTCCTTCCTCATAACTACCACTTCCACTGCCACTACCACCATCATCTTCTTCAATTAATTATTCTTTGTATTTAGCACCACATGATCAATATAAAAATTCCACACTTCTTGAGACTTCTATAACTACATTTCTATTTGTTCAAAGAGTCAGTTCATCTTAGGTTAATGAAAATTATGGACTCAGAGGACCAAAAGAAATAATTTTGTAAGCTTCAGTGGTGTCAGTATCACTACTATCATCAATAGGTAACCCTTGATCTCTGAATCATGTGGAAATATCTTATTCATCATATAAAGAGTAAACATCTTCCTCAGCTGGTCCTCAACTATTATCATCCTTATTCCGTATACTAGTTGGATGCTTCAATGGATTGTACATATCATAAATCTTATCTCCTTCCAATAACCATTCATTCATCAATGAGTTCCAGTTGATCATCATCATTTTTCTAATCTCTTTTCTTATGAGGATCCCACTGCACTTTGAAAAAACTTCATATCCATCACTAACACAACCATCCTCTTTTACATAATTGAGATTAATTGTTGTTAAAAATGGAAATTTGTTTTGAAATAAGGATTGATCATTTCATTTTTTGCAAAAGAAGACATCTACAATGATTTACCTTGATCCCATTTCACAGTAGATAAATCAAATAGAAATATAGATACATTAGAGAATAAAATTACCCTTTATTAGGATAGATATAATGCTTTAAAAACTAGAATGAAATTATACACACCCCATATAACTTTTTAGAAATGGATCTCCGATGCTTTAATTGTTAGTATGTTCCTTTGAAGATATCTAAAAGAAGAAAAAGTAACTCTCAAGTCGAGAACTACCCTAATAATAATAATAAAAACTTTCAGGGGGTACCATACGACATTCATCCCATTGTCTAGGTGAAAAAGAGATTCTATTTCCTTTCACAATGGACTTAATCCAGGAAACATCCGTACATCCATGAAATTTGACACATTCATACAGAACTCATGAACTAGAATCTTGCAGAAAGGTATTTCATTATAGAAGAACCAATTAATTCATCCCGGGTCTTGTGACACACTGAGCAGAAAATTCATAATTTCCAACAACCATTCAATAAGAACATCCTTTTATGGAGTCACTATATGGTTCATTAGAGTATGATTAACAGCTACAATAGATTATCATGATTCCTATTTCTATTTCGTAGCACCAATGATACTCATTTTTTGAATGGACAATATGATCTCACCTCACACGCACTATTCCAATAGTTTGGTTTGAAGGAAACATGGTGAATGGACAGGAGGTAGAGAGAGAAACATATGATTCAGTGTAAGGATAAAGGAGCAGAGTGGATTGACCTGAATTTCTATCCTTTGGGGATCTTTAAATCCACATATCATGAAATTTTGAACTGGGTTCAACAAAATTACTAAAACATGGTCATTATGGTAAAAAATAGATTAAAATAGTGATTCATCAGTGTCAGCATGACATATTTTTCACAACAGTAACATTGTTTTCTTGAAAGGTCATCACTGATGGAATGACAACTATTTCGTCTTGACATAGCATTGGCTTCATAATGAACACTATGTCATCCAGAAAAATTCATCAGTGTCTTTAGGAAAACTATGTCCTTGTTAAAAATCATCAATGACGTCATGTCATTTTCAGCTCACACAATCAATGTTGGTATGAAAAATATCAGTTAAAATTATCAAAGTAATAACAACATATGGTCTCGTAGATTGATCATTCTGATCTCATGTTTGTTTTAGTACACTAATTCAGTGTTCAATGGATTAGAAAAATTGTCAGCAAGCTGATTATTAGTGCCAATGAACTTTAAAGTTATATAAACATTTTTATAATGGTATCTAAATAAAGTGTTGTATAACATAAATGTGTTTTGTCCAATAATTTGGAAAATTATTTTTAGAAATATTAATAGAATTTATTTATCCTAATTTATAGGGCAAAGTCAAAATTTATATCCATACTCTAGTAATCTGTTATTCATCCACACAATTTGTACACAATTAATACAAAAAAATGTATTCAACTTCAAAAATATATAATGGAGAATAATTTTGTTTCATACTACAACATGAAACTAGATACATTCACAAAAATATCCATGTGCCAATGGTGCTCTTTCTGTCAAACTTATAGCCACCAAATTAAGCATCTGAACAACTAACCAAATCAGAAAGTTTTCCTCTAGTATAAAACAGTCATAAATTGGTTATATTTTTTCATTATTTAAAAATCCCTTTGATTGCATTTATATGATATTCCATTTTGTTTTCTTCAAAAATTCACACAAGAACAGAAAAAATATAATATATGTCATTGTAACAATTAATTAGAGTAAACTCCCAATCATTACTCTATAAGTGGTCTAATCAAACGACTTACAATTTTCATCATGGTCCATCATACAAGTGTTAATTATTAGAGTTTCACTACTGTAATTGTTTTTAATTCCAACTCTTTATAAAATAACATTTTTATATTTGTTTTGATACTAAAAAAATACCCTTTATATTTTGAAATATTTGAAATCAAATAAAAATTTTAGTTCCTCAATCAAACTCATTTTAAATTCACTTTTCATCATCTTTGAAAAATAATCATATAATTATTTATTAGAAGTCCCAAAAATAATATCATCTATATAACTTTGTACAAATAAAATAGCTTTGGTAATCTTTATTACAAAAAGGGAAGGATCAGTAATACCTTTTGAAAAATCTTTTGAAACGAGAAATTTTTTGAGCTTATCATACCAACCACTTGGAGATTTCATTGAACTATATGAAGAATTACATAATTTAAAAACATGAGTCAGAAAATTGGGATTTTTAAAACCTGGGGGGTTGTTCATTAAAAAAACCCTCAATTATTTAAGCTTCTATAAATGAACTATTGAAATGCATTAGATAATGTTTGAAATGTAGATGGGAATAATTAGAAATAATGATTCTAATGTCCACATGTATAGCTATTGTTAAAAATCTTCCCTCATATTCAATACCTTCTTATTGACTATAACCTTTTCTAGCCAATCTAAATTTGATTCTATATATATTTCATGCTTCAAATTATTTATTCCTAAAATCCCATTTAGTGGTTATTGTCAAGGAGTCTCTATGTCTATCGACAAGATTCTAGAAATTGTTTCTTGCAACCATATTAAACACTTCATGCATATACATCACCAAAAATTCATCAATGATAGCTTCATTGATGTCATTAGGTTCATGTTTGACAAGAAATATAGATGTTCAACCTAATTTCAAATATAAGATCTAGTCAAAGTTGGTTTGTCTACATCCCAAAATATAACATCTAATGGTTTGTTCTTGAAATTTCTAACAAGTCTATAAAATAAATGGCATTATCCTCATATTATTAAAAAGATTCATGTTCATAATGACTTGTTTCTATGGAATTTCAATAACTAGATTATTAATAGATTTCTTAACATGATTATATGAAGATTTAGTATCGATGTGTAGATTTGACATATCATCCTCATGATTTTCTAGAGAGTTCATTGACTAATGTGGATCTGTCTCATCAAATGTTACATTTACAAGTTAATCCAGACATTTTTTTCATTCATTGAAGACTCTGTAAGATTTACCAAAAATTTAAAGACCGAGTAAAATTCCATAATCAATTTGGGTGGAAATGTTTCTAGATAATACCTAATGTTAATAATATATTATTTGTAACAAAAAACATTGATGTAGTTAACCTTAGGATTCCTATTACTCCACAAATCACAAGAGGTTCCCTTAAGAATAGTTTTAATCAAGACTCTTTTTATTATATACCACGTTTCATTGACAATGTTTGCCCAAAAGTATATAGGTAGTTCATACATAGTAAGCACGGTTCTATTAATTTATTATAGTGTTCTATTTATTCGTTCTAAATCCTCATATTGATGGGGTGTCCTAGGTGTATAGATGTTGTGATTATATCCAATTTCTAAGAAAAAAGAGTCAAACTCTTAGTTCTCAGACACCTAGACATGGAGACTTCATATGTATTTAATTATATGAACACAATTATTTTATATAGTCCTATCATACATGGTTAAATGAGAGAAATCTTCACCTTTGTTAGCCAAGAAGAATTCCTATGTATAACTAGAGTATTCATCAACAATAACATATATACATATTGCATAACAATTAGACATGAAACTCTATATGGTCCAAAAAAGTCCATGTGAACCAACACAAGAGTTGGGATGTTTAATATTCATTTAATTGTTTGAATGAGATTTTGTGTCCATTACCCTTTTGATAAAGATTAAATACATTGTCATTTGGAAACTCGTGTTTTGGTAGATCCTTTACTAATATTTTTCTATTAAGATTTCTATGTGAGTGTAGATTGCAGTTCCCTATCCCCTATATCAAATCGACAACTCTTTATGATAATCATTCAAACCTGAATCATTTTGAGAAAACAAATAATCTATGTTAATAGCATAATCAATTTCATTTCTAAAAGAAAAAAATACTAACTTAACATTATAATTAAAAACATTATATTAATAATTTTAAAATTTAACACAAAAACCATCATCAGATAGTGGATGGATACAAGGTTTTTTTATTTTATTCAATCAAAAAATGAACATTGTATTTTAAAAATAAGTTAGAGTTACCAATCTAGCCAAGGATAATGATTTTTCATTTTTAATTGTAACCAAAAGTGACATTTGCACTATTAATTTTTATCATTTACTTGAAGGATGAATAATATCCTATCTTGTGTCTTGAACATCCACTATCCCAGTACTAAACATTTTTAGTGGAGAACGTTGACCAACATTCCGATAAAAATAGATCAGACAAGAAAATATTTTGGTAGCCAGAGTTCTTTGTGTCCAATAACATTTCTAATACATACATTTGGAACCCAAATTCTCTTCATGTGTTTCTTATAATTCAAATTAAATTAATTTTAAAAATATAATTTATTCGGTATAGAAAGGCCTAAAATCGTAGAATATATTCTATAGTTAGAACATGTAGAATATTTTCTAGAATTGGGCATAAAACATGATTTTCCATATTTTGATACAAAATGCGCTTTAGTTATGTTCCTTATTCATATTAGGTATCCTATACCATTAGTATATTTAGAAGATAATTTTTTAACAATAATTTGGAATAATTTTTATTTTCCACAGGTATATTTATTTAAAATCCTTTTTCAACTGCTAATTTGCAAATTTAAGCTCATTATATTCCTCTAGAAGTTGAGAATTTGTTTTCTGCATAATGTTTATATTTAACACTATTACTCAATTCATTTTGTTTAATTAATGTTTTTTATTTTTCTTTTAGTTCATTACAAGTATCCTATATATTTTTCAATATTCAATAATTTCTTCACTTTTCCTATTTTCAAAATAACATTCATCTTTAGAATAGTATGTATTATGTTCATGAGAGTTTAGTGTTACATTGTATGTGTTTTCAACAAAATTAATATTTTCATTGTTATTTGTTTCATATTGAGAGGATTATGAGTCACTGGATGTTTCCTCAGAAGCCCTCCAAGTTTCGTTCATAGTCTGTTTATACTTTATGTTAGTATCACCATACTTTTTCTTTTACTTTAGCTTGTCATAGTATCACTTTACATAACAATTTTTTTCACTAATAGCAGAGTATCTCATTTGAGGTACCACCTCTTTTCATATCCTTTCTCCAATGGAACATATGACCATAAATTCCTTTATAGTTTGGATATCTGAAGAATTTCATATTTATATTAAAATTTCATAAACCTTCAGGTTATTTTATCCATCTCTTAAATATTATCTATTGATTATTGTTCATCACATCAACAATCAATTAATTCTTGATATTTTTCATTCTTCTTAGATGCAGTAGATTTGAAAGAAACATGAATTATTCTGGGTTCATCATCCTCTTCATTTATTACATTTAGTTCTTCTTCATTTATCAGGAAATTTCTTATAAACATTTTTAATGTAAATGTGTTGAGGACCCACAATTCTCTTATTGATACAGAAGTCCCTCTCTATATATCTGGTAAGAATCTGAGTATTCCCATGATATTCTCTTTGGTTGTATTAACTCTTCCCAGAGAGATCATAGTGTTCGCAATTTCATTAAACTCGATATATATTTAACAATCGAATAATAAAAATTTATCTAAAAATTATCATACATAATAGTATATGTGTTAAGTCTCATTTCTTTGTCCCTTCATGTGAAATATATAAGTAGTCCCAAAATTTCATCGGTAGATGTACATGATGATATTTTATTAAATTAATCATCTCCTAGTATACAAAACAGTGCATTCATCGCTTCGAAATTATTATTATAAGTAATCATTTTTGCATAACTCCATTTATTCTTAGACATCTATGGTATTTCATATTTAACATCTATCATTGTCATAATATCAATGAACCTACATTTTAAATTCATTTTCATCTTAATCTTCCACAAGGAATAGTTTCTTCCATTAAATTTGGGAGGTAGGTTTGTATCAGCACCTTCCAATCTTTTATCCATACTAATGAAATGATTTTGAATGATCTATAATTTATAAGTAACATAAATTTTTTGATCATTAGAACACTACAAAATCAAAATTTAAAATATTTGAAAAAAATGTAGAGACTTTTGAAAATATTATTTGAAACAAAACACCTTTTGATTACAAATGTTGGTCAGAGTTGGACACTCAAGAGGTGAGGGAATTTAGTTCCTATAAATATTTCTATGAAAATGTATATTTACAAGTTTTTCCAATTTAAATCATAATTGTCCAATTAATAATAGGAGTGAATTTATAATCATCTGATTGTTCAACTAATTTCTTAGAATATTTATTATTTTACTGTTGTAATTATATGATATATTGAAGAAACTTTTGAAATAATTATAATAATCCATAATAGTTATAAATACTATATAATAGTACCTATCAACGTGAAATTCATTTTTCTAATGTACGGTTAAAAATAGTGAACACCAAATTTAAAAACAAAATGGATGTAAAAGAATAGATTCTATCGCATTTGAAGACATAACCCTCTCTATATGGTGATCAACTGCCACTAAAAAATCAATTATGATAAATGTTTTGACCCAAACCTTGGATCAGGGTTTAAATAATATTACCAGACTGTCGAGGTCACAAATCCTCTACCAAAATTCTACGTGGGACCAAAATAAATCCAAGTCACAAATGATCTCTTCCACAGTTCATCATGAGATAAACCAGTGTAAAAAGTTAGTTCAGCGAGGATATCTAGTATCCTCTAGTTCAATGCAGGATAATGTGTGTGAATAATATTAAAACACACACTGCTTAAAAATGAAATAAAAGGTCACACAATAGATCATTAATGTTTAGATAAGGTTTTGAAAGCATTGTGTCTTATGCAGTTCAGCAACGGAATCATTGATGTATCAATGTTAAAGCTGGTGTCCTCTCCTAGAAGTATAAAATAAAAGAGAGCGTCATGGAGCACTATGTTCTATATTATATTAAGGTGACATGTTATGATCTTTAGGTTCAATTTAATGTTGTAGGGATGAAGGAACATTTATGAACATCATATATTGAGATCACAAAAAGCATGAATGATGAGTTCGTTTTATTATCTTTCATTTTTTATGTTGCTCATGTGGGTTTGATGTTGTGTTTAATCATATCTTCTTTTGTATATCTCTCATGAAATTATTATTTATATATAATTAATGTTGATTTAATTAATTTTATACTCCAATAGCCCAACAATGTGAATGTATTAGGTAGGTACTATACCACATATTTTGGACATCCTCATATAAGAAGTATGCAAAAAGAATAAAATTAGTAAGTCTCCTTTAAACAAAAAATATATGACCATTATAAATAATTTTTAATAAAAGGAATTTTATAAACTATATTAGTGTGTCCAATTTCGGCATCTCTTTCATTCAGTGACTCATTCCATTAGTGTGTCATTATTTCAGTCATTCCAAGCATTACTGACTCATTGTGTTAGTTGATCATTGTGTTGGTGTGTCATTATATCTATCTATATGTGCAATGGTGATTCCATGCATATATAGAAAAATGTGTTTGTATCACCATGAATCAGTTGAACAATGTGTTGGTAACACCATGCGTTGGTAGCACAATGCATTGGTAGAATGATTCATCGGTAGGTCATTGTTTCTGTAAGTCCTTGTGTTGGTAAGTCTATACGCTAATACATTATTTTGTTGGTATCTCCCTATGTCAGTATGTAAATTGTGTTGTTAGTGACACATCTATCATGGAGTCAATTTTCATTGTTGGTTACTCACCTGATCTATAGATATATCATTTCTTTTATTGGTGTTAATCAGTCATCGAATGAAAATATTTCATTCATGGAATGTATAATAACATAAATATTATCTAATTGTGTTAAAACTATATATGATCAATGATAATTATAATTACACATATTTAAGATTAAATACAAATTATTGATATTTTTTGATGATAAATATGATTTGATATGATTTATGTTTTTTAAAACCACTAATACTTGTGAGGGTGGCCAATAGCCTCCAATGGTCCAGCAATATGCATGACACTTTCAATTTAAATCCATGACATCCTATCTAATTATAAAATTAGATTATATTTAATAATTGATATGAAATATTATTCTATGATAAAAAATTGTTTACATATTAATTTTACATTATTATCAATTTCAAAATTTAATTATAGGATGTTTCCAATGGAACTCACTTATAAAAATGGTTTTTCTACCCTTGATGATATTAAAATTTAGAATATCATGTTTTTCAGAAAGTTATTTGAAATTTTGTATAGTATATTCTTTTTAATTTTTTTTGCACATAAATTGTTATTTGGGGGTTATTTATTAATTTTTGTTACATGTTAGGAATGAAACTGTTATGGTCGAATTTATAAAGTAATTTGGAAATTTTAAATGGTGTGTTTATCAATCATTTTTTTACAAAAAATGTGTGACATTATAATTGGTATGTTTTTATGAATACTACACCATATTATCTATGGGGTTTATTTCACTATTAATGTATTAAATACCTCAATAATCATGGGTCCCGTATATAATATACGGTTATGGAACACCATAATTGATAATACCGTTTTTATATCTATCTCAATGATGTTGCTTCTTTGGATCATGGCTGGGGTAGAATTATTTTTTGATGTTGTATCCTATATGGATCCTGGGGTTTAGATTTTTTGTATTTATTTTTTGTTTAGTTTTATATGTGTGATGACCTAGTTAGGTTTTTAATATTATAGATATTATGTTTTCTGTTAATAATTTAATCGATCAGCCCTATTTTTGATTCATGTTTCCTCAATCATCAATTTTTTTCCTTCAATTTGTTTCTTTCCTGATTAGTTTGTCAAATATTATCACATTAGTTTTCTTATATTCCCTACATTGTGGTAACCTCAAATTGGATTATCATTATTTTTGATAAACTATATTTATTGGGATTCATGATTTATGATATTATGATGATCTATCCCAGTGCACCTTGGTGATTTTATGTCACACATTGACTTGTCTGGAGGAAGATCCTCAGGTAGTACTAGTGATAGTGATCAATGACCAGTGAAAAGATTATGGTATCTAGTAGGTTTATGGAGCTTGTTTTTGTTGTTCTTAGGCATTTAAATGTGATATTGATCCATTGGTCCACCATAATATACTATTTTATGTAATTTTATAATGTATTTTGTTTATTGGGCATTTTCTCCTTGTGTGTTGTGTCACTATATCATTATAATCAGTTCCCACTTAAACCTAGTTTAAAAGGTGTCCCTTTTATATTTTTCGGGAAAAAGGGAATCTTCTATACTATATTCTCATTGGTTTATTCTAAATTCATATTTGAAAAAAAGTTTAATTGAATACTATTTCTATAATCAATTATTCTTTTATTTTCAATTATGAGTGTTTATTATGTATATGAATGGTTTTTGGTGGAATAATAGAGAACATTGGTGTGTAATGGAGAATCAGATGTCTGTGTCCCTAGTGTGTTTTTTTCATTGGATAAGTATGGGGGAAAATTTATATAATGTTAGAAAACAAGATATATTTTTATATCAACTACTCTTTCAGATATCATAGAATTATTTGGTACACATAATCTATGTAATGTTCCTTAGGCTAGTCATAATTACATTAGAACAACATTTTTAGCACAATTAATCACATGACTAATTTTATTAAAATGTGTTATTTCATTGTGAAAACGTATTTATTTGAATATTTTAATTTGAATTATTCATTTTTTTCATCAGTTATGATATATATGTTTTTCTTATCCATATTAATAATGATATATTCCTTAGTTTTTCATAAAAATCATAGGATTTAATACATGTATTCCGAAAGATTAATTCAAAACTGTTCATTATTATTCATTGATTTTAATTATTTTAATTTTTCTTACCATAATTAATTTATATTTTTTAATAATTGTATGTAATTACATCATATACTTACAGTAATATAATGATGTATTTCTATATACGAGCATTCTAAATCAAGATGAATTAGGATGGTTATGATCTCATTAATCATTATTGGGAATTAATTTTTTATTAAAAATATATATTTTTAATTTTAGATGTTTATTTATGTGATTTTAAAAGAGGAATACAAAAATTTTATTGTCTTTCATGATATTTAAAATATTTGTGTTTCACATCATAGTTTGGAGGATTTTAATTTTTTATTAGTACCATAAATTCTTAAAGGGTTTGAATGATCAATATTGTTCAAGTCGGAGAGTTTTACATATTATTTATATTTAACATTAATGGTGATCTCAGGAATTTTTATTCATTAAAATAAATATCTCCCTTTTACTGTTTATTTATCAATCAATCTGAAAAAAAACTCTTTTTAAGACTTATTTTGTTGTTTTAAAGAGGTTATCATTGGTGAATTTTTCCCCACAATAGTATATTAGAAGTATCCTTCTATTCATCATTGATATGAGGGGTTTTCACTCTTTTATGGCTCTTGATGTTTTTATTCCACGAAAAGCATAATTTTTCATTACATTGTGAGATGTTTCATCAAAACCATTTTTTTATTTTATTATATTTTTGACGTCTTGTATGATTCCATGTTGACTATTCTATTCCGAGTCTATTTAGGATTTAAATATAATATTATATTAAATTGAAATGTTTTTTTCTATAGGGATATTCATTCAGGTTGGAAATGTCATATTTTAAGTTTCATGAGTTATTTTTAATATTTATTCACAATTATGTTTTTTTGTTAATGAAACTATAATTTATTTATGTGATCATCCTTTGTATTGAGTGGTCATGTTATACTCCCAAGGGAATTTTTTATGTATTTATCTTTTAATAATCCAAAATAATTACCACATATATTTATTATTGATTCATGGGAAATAGATTCAATCATTCAGGGAATGAGAACACCCTTTGAGCAATGTTACAAGCCAACTCATGTTATCGGTTTGGAGGTATCCTAGGTAGTTTGTGAAAAAATGGTGTCAATGACTATTTTAGTTTTATGATATTTATGAAGATGAGGATGATATAATTTTGGAATTTCAATACATTGGATGTTGTTATGAATCACATTATGAACTGCATCTGGAGGTCTTTGGGGATATAGGGAATATGTTATTTTAGTTTCAAATTTGATCTATCCTTCCTTGTAGGTAAAATAATACCATTGAATAGTTTTTAAGATAATGTGTTGAGATAATTGGGAATGGAGAATTATTTCTAGTCTATGCAATTGGGCCTTGTATGTTGTAATAATATTTTATGTTTTTCAATTATTGATGTCCTTATTTCTATTTTTTACCATTGTTGGTATCATTTTATAGATTTCCCTTTTGAAATTTTATTTATTTTTACGAAGAGAACATGGTAATTTTAAATTGTGGACGGGGTTAAAATTCCACGGTCTCTCTTTACTTAAATTTTATATAATTAAATAAATGATACAATTGAGGATTTAAAAGTGAGTAAATAAATATTGGAATACTTTAGTATTTGATTTAATAATATGGTATTGTTTTATAATATGTGAAATGTTAAAGTGTTGTTAAATTTTTTTTAAAATATTAAATTTATTTCATTAAAAAAATGGGGTTTGACTCAAAGCCATTATTATTTAACATATGGTTCTTTCTAGGTTTGGTTTTCAAATATAAACTCTTGGTTTATTGTAGAAGAAAAAAAATGTATATAACTTATATTAATTTCATCTTCACTGAATAATTTTAATATACAGAGGGAAATGACATATATTTGTGAAAACCAAATTGGAAATGGGTTTTTATTATTTTTAATTTTCTATCATCCATTAAAAATTTGAGGTTTAATGTTTATATCGTTTATTTTCTAAATTATAGAAATAAAATTTTAATTATTTTTTTATTAAATCATTTTTTCTTAGTTGGAATCAAATAACCATAGAAATAAAAACTTGTTATTTCAGTGAAATTTATTTTCAAAATTATTCTTGAGTATTTAAAATAGTTTTTAAATTACCATTATAGATATTGTTTTTTTTTGTATGGTAAATAGTTATTATTGTAGTTATGAAATTGAAATTTGGGGGATATATCCTAATTTTTTTACGGTGAGTAAACTCTTTTAATCAAAAGGATATGAATTATATTTTATGGTATATTAATTCTCATTCATTGTAGAAGTACTTTATATTTGTAAACATTTTTATGTTTTCATATTTATGTTAATTTTAGAAGGTATGGTGCTAAATAATATTTTGATATTTGAATTGATTATTTGATATTTTCATCATTTTTTGATAATTTTTCTTTGGATTTTTAAATTTATTGATGATTCTTTTATGGATTTAAAAATTTTAGAAATTATTTTTATGATGTTCGGTTTTGGATAAAGGGGTAGTCCATAAAATGTTTTATGGGCGGAGAACCCAACTAATTTATGATGTTTTGGATGAAGCTTTTAATGATATTTTTATAAGAATATTTTTTGTTCGTGGAATTATTCTTTTTCATTTACGTGATTTTCATCAAAAGGTTATTCTTAGAAATTTATTGGGATAGACACGATTTGCGGTGGGGTAGTTATATTGAACCTTGAAATTATGTGTTGATGTGTGTATTTAGGAATTTTAATTATTGGATTTTTATTGGAAAGTGAGTATTTTGGTAGTGTTAGGAGAAGTTTTAATAATATATTACCAGTGTTATTAGGGTGGAAGAACTCTCTAGGGGAGTTTATATTAATTGGTCGGATACTTTTCATATCTATATAACATCACACTATAACCCAAGTGCTTAATTATTTGTTAGTCAATGGCTACATACGGTCCCTCTAAATGGGATTAGATATTCTAGACCACATAGGTGTTATTCCATCAGAGAGTTTTTTAAAAGTCTCCCATCTTCCAAGGGATGGTTACACCATTCCCCTTATGAGTTATTCTTTGACCTGGTTAGGTGATAGTGCATTGTGACATTACCATTATGTTGACATCACAAACTTATTTATATATTTTTAATAGGGATATTTTGATAATTTTACATTGGGTCCAATTTAGTCCCATAATACCACTTAGTCTGGGTAAATTGAACTAGAGGGAGGATTCCTCTATAGTTCTCCACTTATCCCATTTGTATCTCAAAAAATACTAGAGTTTCAAGAGTTATTTACAGCATATTTTCAATATAGTTATTTTTATTTTTTATCTATATTCATCCCCATCATTTCCTTTCTAATTTTGGTCCAATATTTTTGTTTTTTGGATTAAATTATACCATAGTGTGGTAGATTTTTTCCATTTGATAGGTATTTTTGGTGTATCATATAGATGAGTAACTGAAAGGTGATGTTCATATAATCCAAAAAAAATATTATATGAGTGGAGTTATTCTACATTTTTAATGGTTTTTTTTGATTGGATAATAATTATCCATTCGTTATATTATTTGAATTGGTATTTCATGTGGTTTCAGTCTAGGTGTGTGTCGAGGTAATGGTTCAGTGCCATTATGTCATCTAGTGATTTTGGAATTTATTATTCAATTATCAGTTCATTGTTATTGATGTTTCATTTAATAATTTACTGGTGTTTATGGTGTACGTTGGTGTGCATATACCCAAATGATGGAACTATTAGATTCGTATAAATTAGATATTACCATTTGAGGTAGTATTCTATATACATTACTCATAAAATAAAATTTCACGACTTAAAATATATTTATATTAAATTATTTAATTTTATAATCATTATTAAATGTGTTTCATTACTCAAAACCTATTTTTATATGAATATTTAGTTTTTCTTTTACTTTCAAATTAACAAAAATGATATCTATAAAGAAATTTGATTATATAAATTTGTGTTTGAACCATGATTATATTGATTTTAGTAAACTCGTGGATTTAGAAATATTTTATTATTTAGTAATTATGGTATTAGTTTTATGAATTCATCATGTGAATTAAAAAATTAGGAATGACTTATTCTTTTTTTCAAATATTGGATTAATATAGTAGCGTGTATTTTATACAATAATTTGGTAATTTCAAATGGTTTCGTTATAATTTAGTTTTATGAAAAAGGGGGTTTGATATAATGTTTTAAAGGGGGTTTTTAATTATGATTGATTATTATTTTATTGTTAATTATTTTAATTAATTATCAAAGTGGATGGTTATTGGATTCACATTGGAGACATTATGGGTGTGTTTTTAACCCAGATGTACACTATCATTGTCTAGTTTTTGAGTCTGCTATAGATTGTTCTCCAATTACAATGAGTTGAATACTAGAATAGATTTTGACCACAGTGAGAGAATTTGAGATACATAATCGATAGGTTCATGTATGATATATGCTTTTCCTTAAGAAATAACTAGTTACATTACACCAACGTGTAATAGAACTGTGTTCCATATGTTTTATTTGGATGATATACATTATTACTTAGTACACACTTCCTTAAATGAACATTATTATTTGTATTATTCCATGTTTCTCTATTTTATTCTTCATAGTGGTATTATTCTTGCTAATTATTTTCGTACCATGGGGTTTTCATGAATTATAGTATTTAATTTTTTTTCAATAAATTATAATTAAAATTGAAGTTTTTTATTTTTTCACTCCCATACCTATGTATTATAATTTATTATTAAATTAATTCATTTTTATTCTTTTGATTGAGATGATATTCCAACTGCAAATTCCTATTTTCATGTTTTGATTTTCATATACTTAATTATATTATGACACAAGATGAAATATGATTACCATGTACATGTTCATCATGTTTGAGAATTATTTTTATTAAAAAGTGTGGGAATTGATTTCTAATGTTTATTTTGTTGATTTAAAAGGGGATTTGATATTATATTTTTTTGTTATGTTTTAAATGTGGGTGTTGCAGGTCATATTTCTTATCTATTTCTAATATTATACGTTCTATCACTTCATAAATGGTTACAATGAATTTCAATGTTCTATTAGGAGAGTTTTTTCCATAGGTAAATAGAAATTAAATGATAGACTTATATGTAATTTTTAAAATAAAGTAATTGTCATAATTTTATAGTAGTTTTTTATCACTAACATGAAAAAGATAAAATTATTAGGGTTATGAATGTTGTGTAATTATTTTATCTTCTGGTATTTTTTTTCTCATGATTAAATATTATATTTTTATTCATTTTTTTCATGGATAGGATATTATTCATTATTTTTTTGATTGATTTATTGTAGTGATAAAAAAGGATCAATTTGGATAACACAAGGAGATTGGTGATTATAGAATTTATTTCTTTTTGAATCATATTTACCTCTTGTATGATTCCATTTTTTTATATTTTACCTTGTATATTTTTAAATATATCTATCTCATATATCAAATTTAAATGTTTATTATATATATATATATATATTTCTATATTAGTTGGGTTTTTTTCATTAGTTACACTGTGTGATTTTCCCCCATTTGGATCAATTTATTATTGAATCCATTTATATTTTATATCTGATAATTTATTGTAAGGAGTCATCATGCAAGAATATTCGTTGGATGGTTTTTGTTATTATTGTTTAGTTGGGAAAAATCATCCCCACTTGTAAATTTTTACATCATTTGGTCTTGTATCGAACTCATGTGTAAGCGAATTTCACTTAAGACCATTGCATTGATCCATTTACTTCCCTAGTTAAATGTTGGACCGAGTTAGATCATTAGTGTTTCAATCTAACACTAACACCATAAATTTTTTAACTCTCATGTTTAACAACAATATCGAAACACATTATTGTAAGGGCCTATGGATTCTTCTCAATAGATATGTGAAAAGATGAAAAAGAAATTCCATAATGTTTTCAAATCATCAAATAAAAGACACTATTTAAAATGGGTTCACCTTTAAAAACCTAATTTTACATGGGCATCAAAATGTATTTAAATATGGTAAAATCAAAGGAAAAAATAATTATGTAGCATATATAATAACAATAATATCATAAAATAATACAGGATGACATGAAATAGTATTAATAACATTGATTTTGTTCGTATTTTCATCATGAATACACATTGTTGGTGTGTTGAGAGATCACCAAGAATTAACCACTAGTTAAAGGTCCCCTAAGATTAGTTGTGCTACCGAATCATACATCATAATGATGAGAGGTAAAAAAGTCAAAAATATAATTATATCGAGGTGGGTTCAAGGAATATTAATAAATAACCCTTGGTACACCACATTATGGTACAACTAATATTGGATGTGGTGTAGTTATTTCAAGATGAACCAAAATCACGGTTCTATGTTCATCCTGATGTCCTAATGGACCGTTTTCAATTAAACATATGAAATACATAGAGTGAAAACATTTCTACAATAACACTCTATAAAACTAAATAGAATATCCTAACTACACATGAATCTATCCCACAATGGTGATAATCAATGTTTTGCGTTATAAATTAACCATTACATAATATCCCAAATAAATTTGGAAAAGTACCTCCTATGTAAGATGAAAAAAAGGGAATTAGTCTTTTTCCCCATTGCACATGAGATTAAATCAAAGACAAAAATAACATCATTACAAAACTTATACCATGGAAAAAAATTCATTCTATAATGCACTCTCCAAGTCAAAAATTAATAAAGGGTTCAAAATGACATTTTAAATTCACTATTGCCTTCCAAAATTGAAGAATTTTCCTATTAAAAAATAAATAGTTTCTCAAAAATGTGAGGGTATATTGTTTAAATCTAAAATTAATGTTCCTAAAATACCTAATAGGGGATACCATTCTTAAAATCAAAAAACATCAATAGAATTTTTACTACCATGTGATATTTCTTCAGTCAGTCATATAATTCTTTGGGGTACACTTTGATGGTGCAATCATCGATGATTTCCAATTCACCCTAGAAAAGATGTGAAAATTTTTATTCATAGACCTCCTCATATATAATATAGTGAACATGTTTTCACCCACTCTAATAGAAGGGGTAATTCTTTGTTGTATTTTACATCATCCGTACAATGTAGAATAAGGAATAGACTGATTAGCATTAGTGATAGATTACATCCCCATTAAAATCTATACAAACCACATTATGGATCTAATCATTAGAAAAATATCGCCATCATAAAACTCCAAATTCCATAGATGTCTTTTTGGGTATAAAAAATTGAAATGAGAAGTCCAAATCCCCCCAATGTTCACCAACACTAACTCCATTATTTTTTCTCTAGCTATGGCCCCATTAGATACAAAATTCTAATGTCTATAAAAAACTTGTGTGGCCTACTGGGTCTCCTCTATAGGGGATCAAAATGTGTTATTCCATTATTGTAGTGATATTTTTTTAGTGTATGAACAACACTAATTGTATGTTACTTTCCCATCCCCATAGAAATCCTATCAGAGATTCAATCAACATATCCTCAAATACCTAAAGGGTTATCAGCATCATTCCATCCACATAAGGGTGTAATATAGTAGTAATCTACAACTACATCCAAAATTCCTAATACAATATTCCCTACAATGAGGATTTTAATATACGATCATTGTCAAAAATTATCATCGAAGGTACTACATATATCATAATGTTCCCATCACCATAAAAGAGTTATGGACATTCTATTAAACTATTCTATAGAATAATAAGAAAATTAGATCATATATATAGTATATTGATGAAAAAATATTTAATATTATTAAACAATATCAATCATGTATGTTATATCACTGAGATTAACGATGTACCATCCCATGAATACCATGTATCCTCTAGGGGTTAATCCAACCCTACTAGATCACGATTCTAAGAATTCACCTACAGAAAGTAAGGCACTCTGATAAGAATGTAATAATACTACTCTTCATACCATTCAAATAAACTAACACCTAAAATCAAAGAACATCGTGGAATCTTTTTGGTGTACCATTAAGAGGGATTTGGGAATTCCTTCAGTACCACCTTTCATTGTCCTACCACCACCAGTACTCATCATCAAAAGTTGATAACATGCTCCAAACCACTATAGATCCAAATTATTGCATCTCCAAATAATATTATGTTATGTGTGACATTACAATAGAGGTATCCCAGCTGGACCTCTTTCAAAAAATGTAAAAGTATAGGGGATACAACCATCAATTGAATATATTCCACTTGTCCCTCGTATACTAAGGACAACTAAAATGATGCCATATACATAGACTCCTCCCACAACAACATAAAACGGTATATCTATATAAATGAATTTCCCACAAAGATACTCATTCCAATATAAAGAAAATATATAAATTCATATTTCTATAGTAAATCCAACCAATGCCTTAACTCAGGATGATATGTGTCTTGGTAAAGGTGTATTTAAATATCTTATAGTCTATATTGATATTAAATCACTCACCACGATGGTAGTTTCTCTACATCCTTAAGGAAATGACTCTAAAACATTCTAGAAAATTCAGGCCTCACCTGGTTCATCTAATGAGGTATCATCTATAATGTCCTTTAAGAATAAATATTTTAAATCTATATTACCAAATAAAAAAATCCCAAATATAGTGAAATTATAGAAAACCACATACTCAAAACATACCTCCAGTAATGCTGGAATAGGATCAGTCACCAACCACTTCTTTAACTTCCCAAAATCTCTTTGACAATATTAATGAAAAATGATGAGATTCCACATTTAAAATTAGGATGAAATAGGATCTAAAATCATAAATAATTCCAATAAAAATATGTTGTAGTTACCTACCAACCTATGGATTAACCAATCATTTAATAATATATTAAGTGGATATTATTAAATAACTAACTCCATCTTTCAGGGGTTTATGGAGATCATTCCTTTCAAGATAATATTTACCAGGAAGAGTATTAATTGAATATAAAAATGATATATCAATAGAATTCAATATAGATGGTTCAACAAAATAAAATCATCAAAAATCATCATATTTAAATCATTTTCATTATTCAAAGGTAAATATATATGGACATAATCAATTAATACAACCATGAACTATTATATAAAATTATAGAATATCCATTTCATAATGCCTATAAATTTGATGCAGAATTATCCATGCCATGCGGCATCAAAATAAACACATATTGGGAAACATCAAAATTCAATCATTTAGATATCCTCCCATTGAGCCTGAATATGGTGATATATGGATCTATGATTGATCTTGGATATCCACTTCACTATCTTAATGTTTTTTAATTGATTATCATTCCCTAGAATTGGTAATTTTTTAGTGTCTACTACCTAATTCAGGAATCATTAGTCTATAAATATTCCCAAACTATATACCAACATCATTGTGAATAATATATGATATTACCAAGAGGTCACACTGGGTTTAGTGAAAAATTTCACCGTATGATTATAAAACATTAAAATCATATCTCTAATCAATGTCACGGATACCTAATAAGTTGAAAATTTTAATGTTGTTTTCCTTTAGTGTAGATCAACATATCAGTAGGTTTCTTGATGAGGGGGATTCCATTGTACCTCATTGAGAAAAATTTCCATGTACTCCATAATAAATATAGGAATATGAAAAATTAATTATTCTATTACATATAGACACAAAATCTCTAAGAAATGTTTTATCATCATCCATATCTCACACAAACAACAAACTCATCTCAATCGATGTTCTCACCCATCCATGAATGAGAATCCTAATCCATAACTTCAAAATAACATCGTGCTATGATAGTAGGTATTTATACATGAATTAAATATGTATTTATAATACATACCAATGATAAAATCAAAAGGATTCATCACTACCACTACATAGTCCAATAAAATACACAATTTGTTATGGACATACTCACATCACTGGAATAAGTGGGTGAGCATTTGATCTCTTCAAGAATGAGTAACTGGATAAATAGAATGGGGTAACAACCATACTAGTATTAATGAATCATTAATAGTGGAGTAAAAAAATATAATTCCTCATGTTAGTATCTACGATTAAAAGTGAACGATTATAAAAGAAATGTATTGTACATTAGATCATGGTGGGTGATTCATGGTTTTAACCCTCAATCACATACATACGGTGTTATACTATTCCACTATATCCTACAGCCTAATGTTGAAAATATGGGGATATTGGACGTATTATAAATGGACTAAAGTAAAATTAACCTCTAGATCCTTATTTTTACTCGCCACCATCTCCTCTATTATAGCCACCTCATATAGGACCACCATATCCACCTCGGGGGGTGGGGGTGGGGGGTTTGATCGAATCACTAACTCTGAGAGGGGGGCATCATATACAATTTAAATTCACTATAATAAAAAATGGGTAAATTGGTCACATATCCTTTGAAACCGTAGTATATATATTTTTAAAATCATGAATCATGTGTTAATTGAACTTATTAGCATATCCTACGATGAGGAACCTTGAGTCAGGGATCATGTTGGTGTATGCCATTAGTATCAAAATCCTAATTCTTGTTGACATCCTTATATAGTATATGAAAAAACCACTATAAAACTACACCCACCACTAACAACATACATCTACTCAACTAAGAATTTCTTAATCACCAAATCTAAATTACACACCCTAATACATGTGGTGATTCAGAGGGGGAAATTTCAGAATGGATATCTCTATAATGGTTGTGATCGAGCTTCCATGCTGAAATGAATTTGTTGAGAATAATTAAAAGGTAGTTCCAAGAAATGTAACAGATCATATAATCATTATTTGAAATGATAATTATTCCGTTATTTATATCCATTATCATTTGGATGTGTAATTAAATCAATGAAGATATGTATAACTCCCGATGAATGTGGTTATGAATATCATCCCAATACAGTGTTTCATCATTATGGGACTGCATGTTCATGGTCTACATGAGACTCAATGATCTATGAATAAGGGTAAAGGTTGGAACCACTATCTGATTAGATGGAGTATAGAAAATTAATCTCTTTATAACCACAACATTGATCAATTCATTCACTTCATCAGGGATAGGATTTCATAAAAACATTGGTGGTGCCTATCATATTAACCCATGAAGAACATGCGTTCCATAGAAATATTCATATTTCTTTAATAGAATTGTCCACTATTTAATATATAGTATAATTTAGTACTTTAATCAATGATTTGGGTCCTCTAATTGAAATATTGGTGAAGTTATTACTCAATACATTGCTAGTAGGGACTATTATAATCATGTTATTTGGAAGAAGATTTATTTTGTACTGGGTTTTCAATAGTAGGGTTGATCGTTTTCATTGTAATGTCTTGGACCTACCTCAATATCTTAATTGGTGAAATTTGTGGAAGCATCCTATATTTTCAACTAATAAACCAAGGTAGTTTATGAATAAATATGGAGTTAACTCAATAAATACCTGAAAATCAGTGACCCAATATTATTTGATTTGTGTAATTTTTTTTCATTACATCAAATTCATCATTGCATAGAGTTTACATGTAATTCATAATGGTCCATGTTAATGGATACCTCAATCAAAATAATAATAAAGTCCACTAGTATAAAATCATATAATAATAACCATTAATGTATTCCCGTAATTTCATAATCCATTTTTCACCCTACATCTAAATCCAAACATTGTCCCAAATACAGACCCACTTTGATAAAAATCTAACATGGCATGTCCCAAAGAACCCCATGTGGGTAGCGATATTCCATATATACCACCAAAATCCACCTCAATAGGATATGGGATACTGACTACAATAAATTTGAATACACCTCATAATGATAGGCCTTATACTAGGGCACATATACATGGTGCACACCTCCAAATAAGACATAATAATGCAGAATAGATGAACTAATCAAACTAAAATATAAAATTGAATAAAGAACAAAAAAATTAACAATTGAGTAATAAATTTATGAACCCTAATGTAAATAGAAAGCCTAAATTCCAAATATCCCAATTTAAAAACATCGTAACAATAGATGTAATAGATCTCTACAAAAGCTAGATCCTCATGCTTAAATCATCCAGGACTATCACATATTTATGGATGAACAATTTTGTAATAGACCATGAAGGGCCTGTATTTGGTCATTCTCTCTAAACATATCAATCATCATGGGGTGAGTTATATTGTCACACCAAAACTCATTATACAATATATGCAGGTGATAATAATATCTCCTCATTATTTATTAATCAACTACCATCATCCTCTACATTACACAATTCACACATTCCTATCAATGCTTCCATTTCACAACACATTTAGAAATATCATGTTATGGGTCACTTCTCATATTGTTAACATTATAATTATTGAACTGTGTATAAGAATAAATTTTATCCAATACTATGAACCTCTAGCTGGTGAAGTGGTCATGGTCCAAAACGTAAACATATAGTCATGATAATTTCATATGACCTCATAATGACATCAACAAAAATATTACCATGACATTATTAGTCACTACAAATAACAATCATTATTCTCTCATCAATTTCATTTAGCACTATCATCTCTATATCTTTCCTCTACTTTTGGGCATCAATGTCATATACCATTATCATAAGGATTGGGGGATTTTTCTTAAACCGACCATAATGAAAAAAAGAAGTGATTTGATTGAAATATTCAATAATGACATTGAATATAGGAAACTAATAAACAATGGATCACATAAAAAAATGGGATTTAACAAAGATATTTAAATGAGACCCATAACACCAAAGGCATAAGGAAATGACGAAGTATTTCTATGTAGAATATCAATTTTTTCATCAGATAATAGGTCATAAGTCACGAAAAGATTAAAACATCATATTTGATTCTTTAATGTAGATATTATCCGCTCTCTAGAAGTGTTTATGGATCACTACACATTATTTACTTAATAAATGAACCTCCAAAAAGGAAAGGCTGAAATTTTGACCTTCTATAAGTCAAATTGTAGAGTAGAGGAATAGAAAATTAGAGAGAATGAGGGTTCTTCCAATAATTATAATTAAACCCTGTGCTATTCCATTAAAACATATAATGGTTGTGATGCAATTCCTCACACATGTACTAGAAACATGGAATAATGTGTAACCTCATACCAAAAATCCCACGAATAATAATAATACCCAAAATCCTAACCATGATAAAAATCATAAAATTAAATCGTTAAATACTTGAAGAACTCAAATAAGATCATATGATTTGACCCTACTACAGTGAAACACTTGGTGGCACAAAATAAAATTGACCATTAATATAAAACACAAATCAAAATATTGTATCACCTATCATATTAATTGGAACCAATGATGCCACTCATTTGAGGATTCTCACGTGAAATTAACTCGAGGTCACCCGTATCATAAGGTCAAAATTAAAAAGAACTTGATGTAGGGAAATAATAATTTTGAAAGATAATATGCCACATCATAAGGAAATTAAAAATTGAAAAACTATGAAAGGGATCAAGAGAAAAGTTAAATTTCACTATATTTTCACATGTGAATATATACAGTTCTGTGGAAAATATACACATTATCCAGACATGGGATTGTCTAATACACAAGAAATAAAAACATAAATTATTTTCTCATCACACATATTTATAAATAAGATTTTATCACCAAATAGGCCAATTAACCATTCACAAAATTACATCCAACTCATATTTAACCATATTAAATCACCACAATATTATCGTAATGATCTCACAAATTAATAAATCATGGATCTTACAAATTCACCATATTATGTAAGGTCAATCAAATCATTATCCCTATTTCCCAAAAAAATAGTATTATTTTAAAAAACTAATATAGTACACTTACTCAAACATTAAATAATTCATTAAAGGTAATATAAATTACAAAATTAGTTCCACAAAAATCACCATAATTTTATAACTTTTAGTATGATTAACCATATTCTTATATCTTAAATCACAATAACAAATCATTGTATGTAAATAGAGAAATTAACCTATATATTATCATAGTTTCTCTATCCCTTTAACAATGAAAAATATCTTTTCCAAATGTGTTATACCAAAAACACAACATTTAAGGAAACAAGAACACATAAAAACAAAGTCATTATCATTCACGAAATGAAAAATAATATAATATAATTAATTCATTCTGCAAATAAATTCTAGAATCTAAAAAATACCTTAACAATAATAAACATCAATAAACAATCAATATAGACTTCTATAGTATCTTTTATAATTAAAAATTAAAATATAAATAATTTTAAAAAATTCATTTACTATTATTCACATTAAAATATCTGTTTCATATTGAAACACCATGATTTCAACAATAATAAGAATAAGTTATATTTTTATAACATCACATTATTTATTTAAAAATTATTATACTCAACGATATCTCTTTCCCAAAACTAAAAATTTAAAATAAAAATTTAACTATTCAAATAAGTGTACATCTTACACAAAAAAAATTAATACAAATAATAAAAATAGATTACATTCTAGATATTTTGTGATGATTTTAAACCTATAAATAAACCCAATGCGAGCACCAATAATATGTATATTCATCTTGGAAAAATAAAATATAATATTTTTATGTAATTAAATTTTTTTGAAATACATATATTCCAATGAAAACAAATGTAAATATCTTCCTCTACTCATCATGATTAATCCAACACTACATATGAAATTTCATTTGGATAAAAACAATGGAATAATTTAATGACATTATATTAGGATAATTTTAAATAGAGGAAATAGTACGTGAGATGAATAGAATAATGTGTGTGAGGTCCTGATTTTAAAAATATTTGATCATATTTATATATTTATTAATTTTCGAAATAAATAATTTTTTAAACCATTATCACTTTTATCATTTCACTTAGTTGAATTTTTACACTATGATTGTACATAATTGTCAAAACCCACTCTCTTATACTTTTTTATTCCATTTTTTATTTTTTATATATTTTTTCCCTTTTTAGATAGACTAACTATGCCCACAACTGGAGGTTTCTATGACCCATTACACCATAATTTTCATAACGATGAATAATGAACATTATACCATATTTTTTTTAATATATTAATTTATTTTTTAAAAAATCTAAATATCTAACTAATTAAACAACATAACATTATTTCGGTAAACTCAAAAAATGTTAATGAATCTTAAAATAATATCGCATTTATTTGATTTTTTTCGACACTACTAATAATTATAATAATATTTATACAATAATTATCAAAAAATTCATTAATCAATCATAATAAAATAAAATTTGTAATCTAAGACAAATTAAACAATATTAAATAAATTTATCTAATTCACACTTCTTTTCATTTATTATTATTATTAAATCAAAAATAAAAATACAATGACTAGGTTTGTTACACAAATTCCAGTTGTGTGTTAGGGAAATCAAATTTAGTATCCAAAATGAACACATTTTCTTTAATGAGTGAATGGATTATTATGTACTTCCGATGAAAATTATATCTATTGGATGAGTCATAATTCCTAATAATGAGGGATATTTGAGGAAAATTATTAGGTAGAAACTCAATATTGATGATATAATAAATATTAATGAATGTATTTATGTATTTCATTTTGGGTATACTATTATTCCCATAAATTATTAGGTTGATAAATCCTTTTAACTTATACCTGATATTATGCATATACGATGAATTCCTTATAGAATAGCCTCTATAAAACTATAGAAATTTATAAATCAATAGTAATAGAATAATGATAAGAGGTTTTTTACACCCAAAACCTTCATTGTGGGAGAAATATTCCCATATGATAAGAAAAAAGATGTATTATGTATCACTACAATGATTGTCGTAAACTCAACAAGAACATGATGAAGAAATGAATTCCTCTACCCCTTGTTGACTAACTATTTGTTCAAATATGGGGGGGAAAGTACAACTCAATGACTGATAATTGATCGTGATATTATAAATGAAGGGTGAAAACAAAGATATACATATGATAATCAAAAAAAGAAGATATAGAAACTACTAATTCAATGTAATAGCTTTCATAATAATAACTACACTATAAATTTTGTACTATTTAATAAATATTGATTTTATATATTAGATTTATAAAATTTTTATATTAATTATATTTGATATTATAATTTATTCCACAAAAATGGAAGAACATGGAGAATATTTGGGGATTATACTAAAGATCATAAAAAACAGAAACAGTTATACAAAATTTATGAACTATGAATTCTTGATATAGAAAGAATCATTATTTATTCATGTAATCACAATAATATATGTAATTTTGGACTATTAAATTTGTATATGTAGTTGATTAATGTCCCAAAAAATCATCGTAATATAGATTTATAATTTTATTATATTTATATAACAATAATGATTCATTTTGAGAAATTTATTATGACTATAAAATCCTATAACTAGGGTAACATAAATGGGAATTTATTTCCATTATATATATGAATATGAAAATATTTTCTGGGATCATAAGTTAATTTCGTTAACTATATTGGAAATAAAATATACAAGTAGTTTAAATTGTTAAATGATATATATAAATAAAACAATTAAGGTTTTTTTATATCATTAAACAAAATAATAAGCATTTATTTAGGCCTCATGTCATTTAAAATCCATTGAACATAATTTAAAAAAGAATGATATAGAGAAAACACGATTAATTTTTTTATTATTGTTTTGTAATAATAATATCTATAAATAAAATTTTTATATATATACTTGTAAAAATACCATCATATATATATTAACGTAGAAGGAGTTGAACATGTATGAATTAAGATAATAATAGAGGATTAGTGATTATGATCACACTGTACATTGTTATCCTAGGACGGAAACTATGTTAGATTATGTTTTGAGTACTAAGGATCATGTTAACTCATCAATGATGATAATTGAATGTGAACCAATACTCATGTATTTTCAAATTAAATACCTAGAAATTATATTCTAAAGAGATAAATACCATCATTAGAAGGTGAATTATTAACCTTCCATGCATATGAACAATATGGTGTAAGCAATGGATTTTATAGATAGATTAAAACATTTTGGAATCATTCCAACGTTCACCATTCACAATGTTGGAATTATATGATTCTAAAGAAATTATGTGTTTCTTATAAACTAGGTTTGAAGAACGGGATCTTGGAAGATTGAAATAGCTCCTCATTATCTATTAATACAAGGATCCAAATGATGTAGATAGATCTAATGTATTAATTTTGGAAATAAAACCTAAAAATATATATTGTATACTATTCATTATGATTTCTGGCATTCCTACATGTTAAGTATGAATGAAATAATTCTAATGGGAAGAAGTAACTATTATACAAACCTAAATTAATATTGGAAAAAAACACCATTTATTTTTTCATAGGTCATCCCAATACCTATAAATATTATAAATAAATTTTTCTATTACCATTTTATATGGAACATTTAACTAACTTTTATGAAAATCTCTCCCTTGAATGAATTTCTAATATATATAAGGTTATTCATAAGAATTCTAGGTGTGCCACTTTAAATTATATAAGATCTTATTTTTAGATTCACCTAGAATTTATAGAGTATTAGTCTACTTGAATTAGATAAAAATATGTGATTTATCATATATAATCATCCTCAAACTAATGGATAATCTAAAAGGAAAATTCAAACACATTAATATATGATCAATTCATGTTCAATTTATTTTATTGGAGGTTTTGATTAATATATTCTATTACTCGAGTTTTAATTGAATAAAATTTTCCAAAAAAAAGATTTAAAATCCACCATAAAAGCATTTTTAAAAAATGGCTGTAAAATACAATCATGTTGTAATGAAGTCAGAAAGTTGAATTTACATGGACCATATATAGATCCATGAAATAAGAATGTATAATAAAACCATTCAGATATATATTTAAGTAAAACATAGAATATTGAAGAGTTATGAGGAAAATAATTAATTGTATTTCAGATATAAGGATAGAGGAAAGGTATTCCTTCGAATATAACCATTGAAGTTG
The DNA here is from genome assembly GCA_963277665.1 of Viscum album. Taxonomy (NCBI): domain Eukaryota; kingdom Viridiplantae; phylum Streptophyta; class Magnoliopsida; order Santalales; family Viscaceae; genus Viscum; species Viscum album. The sequence continues at coordinate 347,463,320 of OY728152.1, read as the reverse complement.
TCTAGGGGGTTTGAAAAGAATCCAATGATGAGAATTATCCTCTTTCAAGATTATTGATCATTTGTGAACTGTGTTTTATCCAATCATTTTTAACCAAAAATATCATATGGGCATGATGTGTTTTATGTATAAATTTTTTGGATTTTTATACTAGATACATCATATATAATAAACCTATTGGCTGATTAACCAAAAAAAGATCACTCTTATGAATAAATATTGGTGTAGATTTTGGGTCATAAAGATCATATTCTATTAACCAATACTACCCACTATTTCAATGTCCTTTATGGAAATCATATGATTGAAGATTTGAATCATAGGCCTGAAGATGTAATAAGGAAAAAGAAATTATAATTTTTCCAATCATAGAAATGAAATTTATATTGATAAATTCATAATTTGGGGTCATATGTAGAACCTTTTATTTTTAATACATTAATATGAAGAATAAAATAAATACATTATTAGAAAAAATATCAAACATCCAAATTGATATATATATATATTTGTAAAACATTTAAATAAAAATAAAATGAACATGAAATAATCCTCCATGCTTATTTCCTTAATGACTATATCACTAATTATAACTATGGATAGTGGGAAATGAATAATAAATATAATAGATATTTATTAGTGATTGGAAAAAATAGATTTAGGAACTTCCACGAATTTTGTATTGTTATATATTGGTTGAAAATGGATAATATAACCATTAGAAATATATATTTCCATTTGGAATGAGTTGAATAAATAATTACATTAAAAATGTTATAATTTAAATATAATAAATTTTTTAAAATAAAATATATAATATGTCATGTATTAAAAATTCGTAATATATATTTTTCACTAGTTAAATAAATAATTAATGATAACAAAACAAATATAATAGGAATTCACAAAAGTTAATTTTTTTACTATTAAAAAATTATTTTTATAAATAATCATATATTTTTTTAAATATTAAATTTCTAACATTTAGATATAAATTTAGTTAATATGGGTTTCATTTTTTAAATGACATCATCTAAATTATTTAATTGGTTTTATTTTATTTTTAGTGGATAATAAATTTATAAGGGTGAGAAACAAATGACATTGGTAATCTCTAAAAATTATTTAATAAATTAAATGGTTGAAATGATATATAGAATTTAAAAATAAAAAAATGTAATTCAATAATGTATTTAATATTGGCATCCCTTTTCTTTTTCATCTTACTGTCCACTTTTCAGGTTGAAATGATATTCCTTAATCATTATGGATTATAAATTTGAGAATATGCCACTCCAAATTATAAAGTAATCTATTTTTTCATGTCCATCATTATTCATGTTCTACATAAATATATTTACATTCCCCAAGGTGAGTTTTGACGTAAATACAATCAATTATAAATTATAGGAGGATCATGTGTATAATTTCAATATTATATAGAATGTATTATGGGAGAATAGGTTTTTTAGGAATCCTTTTTAGTGTAATTTTTCCTATACAAGATGTTTTTAAAGGGAATGGGGTTTTAGGAAACATCATTACTATAACTATGTAAAGTAAAACTGGTGATAACATAAGAGTGGACCAAGAATGTTTTCATGAATCATAGGTTCATTTTATTTGATGTTTATTACATATGGTTCATTATTTAATATTTAGAGTTTGAAACATTGATGATTGTATTCATGCAGAAAATTGTGAAGCCAAGATTGAATAAGAAGTGTAAGAGTGATTTTTATGAGTTGGATAGGAGTTTTAATTATTGACTAGTGTTGGTATTTTTATAGTTTTTTAATACATTTTTAGTTTTCAATAACTTATCTCTAGATGGACTTTTCTGTCTTTCCAACAATGAGAATAATCTTTTTGTGTGTGGGTTAAGGTAGTTACAACCACAAGAGAATAACTACCTTAGACATGATCATAATTTCGAAATAATTTTTCTTTATTTAAATATATGGAGAAATTATTTATTTTTTGAAATATTCATAGTTTATTTTCCTCATAAAATCCTAATGTATACTCACTTATATTAATATTTGAACATGAGGAAATGGAAATGTGTGGTGTTTCATAAAAAATAAAATATTATGTTATCATATACACAATGTAAGGTTAATATAGACATTGAATCCTAATGAAAAAAGTATTAAATATCATTTGATCAAAGAAGATAATTAAATTGGTTTTCTTGATGATACATTTACATTTTAATTCTCATGAACAAATACGTGACATGGTGTTACCTCATTTCTACATTTTTCTCATTTTTTTGGTTGTGTAAAAGTGTGAAATATGAATAATCCCAAATAAAATATGAATGTTGATGCCTTATATTTTTGGGCGACCATAGAATGGTGACCATTATGTGCTATCTAAATACTGTAATTATGAAATATACTTGTAGATACCTCATGTTTAAGGAATGTTGTTATGGGTTAATTTTATAACTTGAGCTTCAAAGTTCATTATTGAGTCCTAAAATGTATCATTTAATTAGATAGTAGTTCTAGTGGATAGTATTGATGAGAAATATGGATGACTATGTATTCTCAAGATTGAATTTTAGATATTGATAGAAGAGAATAAGTGATGAAAGATATATTTTTGTCCTCCATGTATTCCTAAATTGATATGGGAAGACATTATGATAGACTCTGTAATTTTTTTTCATCGATGATTTTTTGTGTATCATGAAATATGGGTGATTTTGGATCAACATAGAAATTCATACTACTTATTACCGATTCATGATATGTTCTCAGTATATATAATGGGTAATATTTATATATAAAATGTTGGTAGGGTTCATGGTGGTCCTTCATATATAATTCCAAATAGAGATCCTCAATTTAATTCAGATTTATTAACAGAGTTAGAGAAACTAATGGGTACTCAATTGAAGAAGACCACATAATGTCACCCTTAGATATATTGATAATTAAAATCAGATATATAGTATTTATAGGATAATATTCAAGCATGATTATTGGATTTCAGTATATTTTAGTAGAATCACAATACTCTGGAAGAGCGTTTATAGAAATATATTCATCAATGTTCTGTTTGGATGGATTCATTTGTGTATGTTTATATATATCCATATTAATCACTATTTTATTGATCCAAAAAGGGATTGATACCAATTTTAAGAAAATAAATTGTTTGGGATACCTTTAATAAGTTCACTAAATCCAAAAATTATTAGTGAGAGTTTAGACTTTTCAAATATTCTACACATATCATCGTCAAAGGCCAATGGAGTTTTATGTTGGGTATCAATTAATATTTCATGTATTTCCATAGTTAGTATAGTAATGACTCCGGAAGAAATGTAATTTCCACTTATTTTATGACATTTTATTAAAGAGTGTTTATTGTATTAGATATGTTTCATGTTTGATGGAGTTTCCTTGTACATAAGTTATATTTCATGATACGTTACACATATCTCATATGAGTAATTTCTATCCATATTGATCTATGGTGTGCCTAATAATGTTTTTGATCCTAAACAAGATATTAGATTTATATAATGGTTGGTGGGAATTTTTAATTGGAATTATATGTTCTTTGGTGGAGGCAGTACTCTCTAGTGAGAATATTTTTCTAGAATTGATGGATTTAAGAAGATATTTTATAGAGTGATAATCTTATTAAAGAATAATGGTCAATTTTGATTTATTATAAAAGATCCTATAGCTTTTACAAGGATGAAAAATCCTATACTAGGGAGAAAGGGGATTTCCCTTTTATTATACATAGGTCCAATTTTAAATTATAGAGAATTATAGAAAGGATTTAAATTTTTTGGAGTAGTAAAACTACATGATTATGTGCATGATCTAGGGGGCCTTATTGTAGGAATAAAAATTATGTTTTGGAGAGGTATAGTGTAATGTATTTTAATTTCCGTGTATTATTTTTAAATATTATATAGAATTATGACGAGACCATACTTTTCGATGGCATGCGATTATGAGACCCGCTGAGCCTAGAATGGAATTTTGATGTTTTTTATGTTATGTGATTTGGCGGGTGTGCATGGTTGTGGTAGTTTTCAAAAATATTCCAACATTAAAAATATGATGGAATTACTGCCTTCTAGATAACGACTTTACCTATGAATGGGCCTAACCTCGACCCACACAGGTCAAGGGAAATTGTTAATATCCAGATATTTTAGTAAAATAAAATAATATAATATAATGAAAATTTTAATTTATATTGTTTGGAAACAAATTCAACAACACAAAGATGGGGAAACTGTATCCAAAATTAATTACATGCCATAATGAAAAAGAAATAGTAACATTGACTCATTAATGCCTCCCCATGATGGAACACTAAAATGTTTTAACTCTTTTTAATGGGATAATTGAATGTTAGACATGAGGACAATTTGAGTGGAACTCTTGATAATTATTTGAGCTTTAGAGGAGAACCTATTGGCATATGACGATGATGTGATAGATCGACGCATCTCAGATTCTATGAACCTCTATAATGAGCATGATGTGGCGATGTTTCATCAACTAAATTGATGCTAGGGTTTTTATTTTCATTCTCCTTTTCCAAATTCATTGATTAAATGTCGAACATGGATAAAATCACAAACATGATGATCTTCATATCATGCATTCTTGCGGGATGGTTTTTGGGTTGATTTTGGGAATTAATCCACGATGATAAAATTCATTATTATATTCTCTCTATTTAATCCCTCTATCATGATAAGATCTATGTCGTGATGGATGATGAATGAGGTTTGTTCCTCCTTATGTGGTTTGGATTTCTTCCTCATATTTTTCTCATATTTTTCACGTTCTTCATTGGGTGGAGAACAACATATTGTTTCATGTCTGTTTCGCAATGAAACGATCCCAAATTGAAGATATGACATCAAAATGACTCAAACCTAACGTTTTGAGACACCTATGGGAGGAGAATCGAGGATCATGATCCTTTAAGGAAGTATGATCATACCCTTTTAGGAGATACTTTTGGTTGGAACCTCTTCATCTCAGTGTCGAGGACTTTCAATGTCATTCTCGGTATGGATTGGATATCATCAGTCAATGACCATATTGACTTCTTTAGGAAAAGAGTTTGGTGTGTCCACTGTAGTGGGATGAGGATATATTTTTACGGTGATAAATAGACCCATATATAATAGAATGTTTTCATGAATATGAGGTGCAACCGATCAATCATGAGTCAGTTAGCCTGACCCTTAGAGTAGAAAATTTCATGAGCTTCCAGTTCCCATAAGTAGTGGTCGAGTACGGTGATGTCTTTACCATATATTTTGTTATACTACCTCCCTACTGAGATATTGAATTATTCATTGGATTTCATTCTAGGACATCACAAAAATCCATGCAATCATGTCATATGGGTCTCATAGATATTTGTGGACTGATGATGCATCTAGAGGATTTTCAGAGGAAGGGGTTCATGATACCCATCGTTTTACTATGGGAGACCCTAGTTTTGTTTTCCAAAATGCATATGGGTGTTAAAGTTTGTGCATGGATGAATAGTTCTTGAACTAGGTGATGATGATGAACATTTATTCACTTATGAGGATCAAAGACCTCTTCGATCAACTGAGAGAGGCATAGTGGTTCTTGATGGTTGACCTTCGGCCTGGATACAACCACATAAGAGTATGGGATGAAGATATACTGATCCCAGAATTTCGATTCTTCTTTTTCCCCTATGAGTACATGGTGATTCCATTTGGCATGATTAACACCCCTATAGTGTTCATGGGAATTATGAACCAGCTATTCTCTCCATACGTGGACCGGTTCGTAGTGGTCTTCATTGACAACATTCGTGTGTCCTCGCGTCAGAGGAGGAGCACGCAAGACACCTACAGATTGTTCTAGACATACTCTGAGGGATCCACCATTATGTGAAGCTATCAATGTTCTAATTATAGATTCAAGACGTACACATTCTTGAAAATGTCATCTTATAAGTTAGAGCAGATGTGGAGCGAGCCATGGTGGAGGCAATGTTTGCATGGGAGCCACCTCAGAGTGTGATGGAGGTACGGTTCTTCCTTTGGATGGCATGATATTATAAGAGATTAATTTTTTATTTCTCCGAGATATATTCACCGATGATATCATTGACCTGGAAGGGGAAACCATTCATGTGGATATAGAGGTTTATGCAGGCTTTCGAGTAGTTGAGATAGGGTTTGATAAGGACCCCGATTTTGAGATTTCCGGAGAAGGGTGTCAAGTATGTAGTTCTCTACGATGCATCAGGGACTAGGGATTGTTTTTTACTAATGTATAAAAATGCAGTGATTGCTTATGGTTCGCGATATATTTTTCCAAATGTGCAGAGCTATGCGACCCGTGATCTCGAGTTGTTAGCGGTAGTCTTCGGGTTCAAGATGTGTCGACACTACCTTATGGGTGAGCAATGTTTTGTCTAATCGGACCACAACAACCACAAATACATATTCTTATAGAAGGATATAAATCTGAGAAAGAATAATTGTATATAGTTCCTCTATGACTTTGATTTCCAGATCATATAGACTCCTGGGAAGGGGGAAAAGGTGGAAGATTCACTTAACAAGTGATCGAGCTCGCATATATTGAGTGAGGTGACGAAACTGTTGGCCTCGTTACTGTTATCCTTCATGGATAGAGAAGATGTAACATACCTTCAATTGATGGTTTCCACCCCTCCACTCTTACAGTGTGTTAGAGAGGCATATCTAGGAGATGTCAACTGTGAGGCTTTACCTTCTCACTTATCCACAAGACATGCTAATGATGGATATTCTCAAGGTGGGGAGCTCGTTGTTCTCATTAGAGGACACACTATTATACCAGTGGATTTGTGGCACAAATTCCTGAGGTATTTTCATACATCTACCTTAATGATACTCCCTAGTATTGAAATGATGTACCAGGATCTCTGGTGTCTTTTTTGGTGGTCAATCATGAAGAACATAGTAGCGGAGTTCATTTCTCGGTTCCTTACGAGCCAGCAGGTGAAGGCGGCGCTCCTAGTTCCAGGGGGTTATCTCAACCACTATAAATTCCAGAGTGGAAGTGGGAAGGAATATCAAGGGACATCATGATAGGATTACCATAGACGTCCATGGTGTATCATTCCATATGGGTGATCATAGATCGACTCACCATGTCTATCCACTTCAAAGATCTCAGGAGACAGAGTTCCGTAGAGAGTCTGTGATACCTCTACGTGCAAGAGATAGTTTGGATTCATGGATTCCCTTCAAAAATAGTCTCGAATCGAGTTTCCATCTTCACATCCCAGTTGTGGAAGGTTGCAGGAGGCTTTCGGGACTCAGCTACACATGAGCACAATGTTCCATCCCAAGACAAATGGTCAGATAGAAAGTACCATTCATGTTATGATGGATATGTTGTGATTCTATGTCATGGAATTTTTTCCTAGTTGGGAGGACCATCTACCAATAGTGGAGTTTGCATACAATAATAGATATTACTCCACCAATGGTATGGCACCGTTCATGGTTTTATATGGGAGACCCTATCGGTCACTTCATTGCTAGATCGACCCCAGAGAGTCAGCACTCAAGGGTTCAGAGTTGGTGAGAGCTAAAAAAGTGAAGGTTAAGATCATCCAAGAGCGGATGAAGACTGCAGAGAGCTGGAAGATTTGTTATGCTAAAAAGTGACGAAGACCTTTGGATTTATAGCATGGAGACCTTGTATTACTTTGGGTCTCACCTCGATGAGGGTTACAGAGATGTGGTTGGGTGGAAAGCTATCACTGAGGTTCATCATACACTTACATATACATTTAAGAGTTTCTGAGGTGGCACACCACTTAGCTCTACCACTACAGATACACTAGAACTTTCATTTTTTCACATTTCATAGATGAGGAGGTACGTGCATGACCCTTGGCATGTCATCGGCTGGGGAGAGCTGGACATCGAGGATGGAGTGAAAATTGCTGAGTACCTGGTAGATATCAAGGATCTGTAGGAGAGGATCCTTTTGGGTTGATTGATTCACAGGTTTCACATCTGGTGGTAGCATGAGATTCTTAAGGAGAGCACGTGTGAGAGTGAGGATCGAATACGTGCTCAGTACCCACATATTTTTTAGTAGCATTTGTTTTGAAATTTTGAGGATGCATAACTCTAAGTGGGGAGATTGAAATGTCTTGAAATTTTCATGTATTATTTTTAATTATTCAATGTAATTATTATATGATTGATTGTTTTCAATGGCATGTTATTCCAAGTCCCATTGAGCTTGGAATAATAGTCTGAATTTTTTTTGAAGTTATGTGAGTTGGTCGGTGTGCGTGGTTATGGAAGTTTCCTAATGGATGCCCGAATTAAAAATATGAGGGCTCCATTGCGTCCATGATAAAATCCTTAACTAAAATGGTTTTAACCTCAACCAACATAGGTCGAGGGAAAGATTTAATTTTCAGACGTTTTTCATTAAAATAAAATAAAGAAGAGTTTATTTTTTTATATGGAAACATTCACCACAACACTCCGATGAGAAATCTATTTAAAAAATTAATTCCATGCCATAATACATAATAATTTCAATGATAACTCATTAATGTCACACTGTGACTGAACACTGAAATGTGCACCCTCCTTTTAATGGATTAATCGAAGGTTAGTTGTGGGGATAATTTGAGAAGAACTCTAAGGAATTACTGGATATTTAGAGGAGAACCCGTTGTTGGATGACGATGAAGCAATCAATAGACACATCTCATATTCGATGAAACTCACCAAAAAACATGACACATGGATCTTTTTTTCAACTGAATCGAGGTAGGTTTTTTTATTTTGATTCTTCTTTTCACCTCTCTTGGAGTAAACATCGAGCGCAGATCATACAAGAAATATGATGATCCGCAGATCATGCGTTCTTGATAGATTGTTTGTTTTTGGTTGATTTTGGGATTAAATTGATAATATTAAAATCCATGTTTCAATTTGATCTCGTTAATCCATCTATTGGGAGATTATCAATGCCCTGACGAATGATGGTGGAGGTTCTCTACTCTTTTTGAGCTTTTGATTTCTTCCCCCACATTTCCTCTACTTCTTCACTTTCTTCATAGGGCGGTGAAAAATGGATCATTGTGCATCTGTTTGACCATGAAATGATCCCAAATTGATGATTTGACATCTTGACAACTCAATCGAGGTGCAACGATGATGGCGGATGGTGAATCAGATCTGGTCGAGATGAATCGTTCATTGAGCATTCTTTGTGACGATGAGTCAAGTCTTGTTTTCAGGGCCGATTGGAGATCTATAACCACCAGAATAAACATCCTGGTGCAGGGGAAACCTCAACGTATGAGTCTTGCATAGATCAGGTGGCCAGATCGATGGATTTCTGAATTTCTGAAGCGTAGGATAAATAACCTATGATTCTGGATGTTTATATAACACAGAGTGTTTATTCTGATGAACACTCCATATGGTACCAGTGGTAGCGTCTAGCGTTTGTGTGATGCACACAATGAAGAAAATGTTGTGCCTTCGGGGAGACACGGTTTGTGGACCCCACCCAGTGATGGATGGTATCCCAGATGACAGCAAGAGTAGACATGACATGTGACCACTTTCACATGGTATGTGGGCTCTTACATGGGGATCAGGGGGTATCTTGGAAGATAAATGGACATGGGGTGGAGTAAACACCATGTACTCCACCACACAGTCATAAGAGGCCAATAACACCAGTCACCCCATGTGTCGATTAAATGGTTTTGCATTCATGGGTTGAGGCTGTGTATAAGCACATGGCTACTGTAATTGGAGAGGACCCCTAATATGTTTACATAACATGTGATGCTTCCTACACTATGTGTAATTTCATTTTACATGACAAGACTTATAGAATTTTTCATTGTACACGAGCAGTACCTGGGGTTAGAATACATGGAATGTGACACTTCTACAGAAAATGTACTTCTTAGAACATGGATTCAACTTCTTGTACCATTTTTCATGGACCAGTTCTGTTTGGGTTACAACCCCTTTTTATCATTCCTCTAATGTACATGTATCGTTTTCCATCAACAGAAGTATGATCCCTTCAATAGGAATTACCAAGATAGAGTCAGGTATCCCTCCAAGAGGCACATAGCGATATCCTCTATACATTTTATACCATAGGTAGAGACTAGTATAAACAGGATAATTCCAACAGGAAATCAATCTTCTATTTAGAAGGTAAATCCAGTTCAGTCTCGATCTCCGCTAAGGCCCTAGAAGTGATATTCATATGTGTAACATGATATTTTCCCACTCAAGTGTGTGTTCTCCTGGAATGAGTGTATCTATCTCTGATGACATTTTTCGATAAACAGTACTTCTTGGACAAACTTCATCAGGACCATCAGACACGTGGAGTGAATTTTCCCAGATGAGTGATTTGTGGTACTTTGAAATGAATCCCTAGTGGCTGTATGCAGTTGTGTGACTTGTCTATAGAATAAAATGTTCAGTTTTTATTATATCTTGATTGTGACTCTCTTTCTATATTTTCAGTAGACATACACTTCTTAGATGTGACGTTACCTTTATTTTGTGTATTTCTTTTTGGATTTCTTTTTCCTCTCCTGAGAATTGTTATACTCACCCATGCATGGAATTTTCCCACACGTGTCATGTGTTATGAAGACGAGCATCCTTTTGATAGTGTCCAATGTAGACCAGTGCCGGAGTATGCTTTTTGAGTTCCCTAAAGGCTGAGGTGTTCATACATCTATGAGAAACAGTTTTGGAACCTCACTGTGCTAACATGTTGGACTTGTAGTTTGCACACTCCCTTATTTTTGTGGGCTTTTATTCTATTAAACTTTTAATTTCTTCACATTTCATCCATTATAATCTATTGGATTGGTTTAGTTGTATGCATGCATTTTTTTCCTTAGTGTTTTTTTAAATTTCATCATTCGTGCGATTGGAGATGTGTGTGTGTGTATAGGTTCCTAGGAAATGCCTCCCATGTTAGTAATATTTCTACTCGTAGCTAGTCACCAGAAACTAGCCTATTGGAGGCAGGTTTGAAAAGTTTCAGTGTGGTCCCCACTATAAAGGGTCATGACATATATAGGATTTAATCACTAGATCATTGTTTTAGGGACCATTCATCAAGACCATGCATTATTGGTTTTTTCTGTAGAGAGGTATACAGAGGTGATGTATGGTCCCTGGAATGATGCATGATGACTATAATGGTAGTTTTAGGAATCAAGATTTTTCTTTAAAAATATTCATTACCATCATACAAACCAATTAAAGTCAGTAACTCAAACTTGAGAAATAATCTGGAATCATTGGAGAAAATTTTGGGATGTTACATCAATCAATTAATCCCTTCTCTCTATGAGTTGTTGTATCAATTTTGTTTCAAATGATCGATTAACTAATCATTAAGATTATTTTATCTATATTTTATATTTATTTTTATTACCAATATTATGTTAGATATAATGTACTATATTAGATATAGTTCATTGGAATTTTGGATTTAATAAGTATTTTATAAATTATGGTATTTAGTTCATTTACTAGAATTTGGTGGATTAAACATTTATTGATAATGAGAAATCTCAGGTTTCAGAGTATAACATGATTTTTATCAGGTTATGTTTCACTTATTCACTCTATAATATTTTGATAAAAATTTGTATAATTTTTTTATTTTAATCCATTTAATTATTATATATTATTATCAAAATTTTTTTATGAAATTTTTTTAATTAACTAATGATTTATGGGATTGAAATATAATTAATTTTATAAAACATTGGTGTTATCAAAAGGGTTTTTTTATTAATCTTATATTTTGAAATTTTATTTCTAAAATCATAGATGAAATGTATTTAATTCTGGGGTTTTTCAATCAATTTTGTGTAGACTTATTTCTTGAAATAATTTAGTTTTTTAAATTTAATTATTCGAGTATGAATAAAAAAAAAATATGATGAATAGATATGGAATATCCATGTAACATGTATAGATTGGAATTTCCACATAATTTGAAATATGTATTGGGTGGGTAGTTAATTCAATAATTACTAAATTTGGTGAAATAATATCAGAGTTGTTTACTATGAATATTTTTTTTATAAAAAATATCTTATTATTTCTCAAGAGTTCATGGAATATATATGAATATAATGGATAAATTATGGGAGTGGAATATAGAAGGAATACCTTGTTTTCAGAAAAAAAATAATATGTTATAATATTTTTATATTCAATTTTGATTTATTCAAAACTATGATAAATTTATTTTTAATTGTGTTCACCTATTTTTAATTTCATTGGTCGGGTGATTAGGAGTTAGTCTTGCATGATATAAAATAAAAATATTATGTGTAAATTCTATTGGCTATTAAAATACCTATACCAATGATACCATAATAGTGTGTATATATAGATATATTATGTCGAGGTTTAGGTAAAAAAAGTCAGCAACTCCTTTATTGGAATCTGAGGAGCTTATTCTTAATGGATTTGATAGTTATGGTCATGGATTGATATAAGTGTTGGACTATCAACCATTGAGGTTCATTATTTTTATAATCATCACATATTTTCATATTTCAAACTATTGTGTTATATTTCTTCTACATTATGTTTAGTTTTTAGTTTACCCTAAAATTGTCATTTAATGTTGTATTAAGATTTTAAATGGTGTTTCCATTTTTTATATTGTAGTGGATTATTTATTTATATTTAACATACACAATGATTATATTTATCATTCGTTATTTTTCCCCATAAATTTTTGTTTAGAAAATTACCTTATAAATGTATAGAAATATTAGCACAGTCTCATGGATTATGCACCGGACAATGGGTTATCATAGAACCTATTACTTTCTTAAAAATATTCAATATTACTACTCCACCATTGTAAAAAAAATATGTTATGATTATATGTTTGGATACTATAATCAGTGTTACCATTTATAATGAGATATTCCTCATAATAAGAGAAACCATATACAACCATACATATTCACACTTATGTAAAGATATTATTAATATATTCCCAATGAATTTCACAGTTATTTGACTTATATTTTCTTATCATCTATAAGGAATTGGATACATAAATTATATAGTACAATATAATGTACAAGAATGTTCTAATAACTGCATTAAATGGAATCATACTCATGTGTTATAGTTCTTCAACTTTTAAAGGTCCTAATGACTTTGAAATAATATTACAATGAAATAATATAAAATAACACTTATAAAGTTTTTTATGTTAAACCCATTTAAATATTTTGTAGTATATGTGTTTTTACCAAGGTTATGTGTTTATTTAAATATGTCTATATCGATATTCATACCAATTATGTACATTTTTTAAAAAAGACACTTTATTGTAAATAAATTTCCCAACAAATTCTTCATAGTTTATGTCATTGGAACACAATTACAAATTATAATTATGTCCCCAAAATACAAATAAAAAATTATCCACCTGGCCTATTTCTTTACATAAAGTCCATCATCATTTTTTATGATGTAGAAAATCATTAATAACCTCACCACATTTGACTTTTCGTCACTGGGAAGCTTCTTCCATCCCCCCAAATAGATCATTAATGGTTATAAATAATATAGTAATTTATTAGATATTTATAACATTCTAGTTGTACCATATATACCACTTAAAATAAATATTCATAAAAGAATATGATTTTGAAATCAATTTTACATATCTCATTGTCATTATATACATACATTGATAAATTATTTTGAATAAATTTTATCATTAACAAAAGATAAAAGGTTTCATTATAGTTTATAACATAATATTTCTAATTTTAAAAAAAATATTTGTAGATAAAAACACTAAAAATAAGGCAAATCATCATTCAAGAAACCCACTTTCATCAAAACGGGTTTACATATTCAAGTGAATCTACCATTTTATAATCCTAATTTGTTTTAATTAATTAAATTTAATATATGATTACTTTTAAGGATTTATAGGATTTTAAACAAATAATTTCATACTATTATGACGTTCGATCATGTCATATGGTTGTTACATCACCTTCATCAAAAACAAGAAATCAACACCTCTTGTATTCTTGAAAAAATCTATGAGACCTTCATTGTTATTGTGAATACATAGTCAATTAAATATAAAAAACATTTATTCATTCAGACTCATCCAAATCTGGAATAATATCATCTTATTCATTATTAACCTCATCATTTTCAACTTTTCCAAATTAATTATTTTTAAATTTGATCACTTTTATAATTTTAGCTGGTCGTGTAACAAGAATTTTGTGAATAGATGGGTTATAGAAATAATAACTCACAAATCATGTTGGGATGACCAAAAAAAGTATATATGTTCTTTATTTTTCTATAATTTTATATGAGATGACACATCACACATATAGCACAAAATCCAAAATTCACATAAAATGGAAGAAATTAAATTTTCTAGTGCACATTACATATGTTCCTTTTTGAATATCCTTTTATTTGATAAAATATACTATTAATGAAAATGTTCCAAGAGGGTAAACAAAAAAATAAATAATTTTGTATTTATGAATGATAATTGAAGAAACCTCGCACAATTTAGTGTAATTTATCATCATTAAAACATCAGTTCAATATGGGGTATTGGGTAGAGTAACTTGTAACACAATATCATAACGACCTATATAGTCTTGAAAATCATAGCTCAAATATTCCACACATTAATAAAATTAATGAATGATAATACATTTTTCAATTTTATTTTTACAAATTTTTTTAACACATTAGACTCTTTAAAGAATTTGTACTCATATATAATAATCTACACAAATCTATAGAACATATGTCATTAATAATGCTAATAATTTACTAAAATCCAACACTATGATATCATAGCTATATGATCCCATATATAAATATATATGTGTTATTATAAATCATTTTATTTTTTCCCATACACATAAAATTATATTTTCTAATATTACATATTAAATAATATTGAAAAACAATAAATGAATTATACTTATTTGAATATATTAATTCATTGTAATGTTGTTACTATTTGTAGTTATTCTTTATATGAACTAATAAAGAATTATAAAAAATTAAAATTAAAATCATTAATATTTACCATCTTTTGATTCTAATTATATATATTATTTTCCCATTCTAATATATATAAAATAATTAAAATTTTAAAAAATGACACATTTATTTCACATAATTATAAAATGATTTATAATTTATTGAAAATAACAAATAGACACTATCATGAATAGATAATGATTTCAAAATTCTATTGGTTGACATTACATGATAATAGTTTTCTTGATATAGCAACAATCCACATTGAAGAACAAAATTCAGCATCCCCATTTATAATGCGACAACTCTTTCTCCATTCCCATAACATAGGACAAATTTTTTAGATATATGAACAATATAATAATGAATATATGATATATATATATATATTAGTCCATTTCCTATACTATGAAAATGGTATGTTGTATGGTAAGTCACCTATAAAATGAAGAAATATTTTATTCCTTGTTTTGTAATAAAATAGGGTAGGATACTGTTATATCGTACTAAAAAATTAATAAATATACTATTTTATGATATCATTGTAATGAATGTGTTGTGATATATGATAATCATACTCAAAATATAGTAAATGTAGTCAAAATTAAGATGATAACATTTTTATTTCTTCTATTTTTGATGGAATTGATAATTTATGTTTCATAAGATGATTTTTTTTGGATAATTTTGGATGAAATTATTTGTTTAATGAATGAATTTGTGTGAGAGGTTTAAAAAGTGTAAATAGTTTAATTTAATATTATTATATTTCAAATAATTTCACATTATTTCAGGGAATGTATTGGTGTTCACCAAAATAATATATAAATAAGACCAAGTCCATGAAAACTATATCTAATACTGACTCAAATTGCTATACATTTTTCAAATTCCAAATTTCTTCTATTCCTCTTAAATTACACAACAAGTAAGGAGGACCCTTCACCAGAATTTGGTGATTTTATAACTTCAGGATACCCCAAAAAATAAATAATGCTTTGTTTTTTTCTAGTTTATCCTTATCATGTTTTTTAAATAGTTGATGTGCCTTAGTTGTCAATAGGCAACAACGTACGTTAGCATCTAATGTATTCATGGTTTAAATTTGACTAGAATGGATGATCTTATCACATGTTTTATTCTCCTATGTGGCTTGGAATATTATTATTATATCCGAAGAAACCCATCACTGCTATTATATTCATTATAGTACTAAATTTATCCCTAAAATCATTAATAAAATTATGTAAAACTAGTACTTACCCGTTCATTCAAACGGCATTACGTTCAATGCTCATTTTCAAGAAGACTAAAATATATTTTAAAGTTATTAAAGAACATTAATATTGAATATATTTAAAAAACCATAGTGATACATAATATTAAACTATAATTGGACAGAATATAGAGAATTGAAAATATAGAAAAATAAGAAACAGAAAATAAAATAGGAGAATATGTAGGAGAATATTGAAAACATATTATAGAATATATGTGAATATGTAAAGAAAACATAAGTATACCATCACTGCACAAAATAAACCATAAAAATTTATGATGGAGAATATAAAGAAAATGTATAGGAGAATATAGAATAAAAATAAAATTATTTGAAAACATAGAAAACATATAGGAGAATATACTAGGAAAAGAAAACCTACATTATAATTGACATTTGAATATAGTAGACAACATTAAATATAAAAGAAAAGAACATTTATGAAAAAGAATTAAAAGAATGTGAATGAAAACATAAAATAATAAGGAAAAGAAAATAGGTCATAATGTAGAAAACAACATAAGTATCCAACTTCAAATACATGAATAAAAAGAATAAGTATCCTACATCAAATACATGAATAAAAATGAAAAAATGGACTGTAATCAGAAAAATACATTCATAAGTGAACATGAATGAAATAGAATAAGTATTAATGTATGTGATCCTTCGTTATTTATCTTGAAAATCTCCCCAATCCATTCTCCAGCCGCACCATCTTCCACGACCCCTATAGTGCATAGCTTTTAATGTCTGTACTTCCTGTATAAGGGTTTCAATGCATGTGTCGTCTGAGTCTGAGCCCTCAAATGGGGACTCATCTTTTCTTGGCATCAGGTCAGCCTTTCCACGTCCCTGCCTACGATTTCTAGCATGTCTTCTATTCTTTCATGATTTAGAATGCTACCAAGGGTCATCCATCTCATCCTCATTAGCTGTAGGATGGTGTTTTTTTCATTGGTGCCACTTTTGTTTTTTGGTTAGGGAATGTCTGCATCGTTGGTGAAGAGGACGAGGGGGTATTCATACCACTTGGACATTCCCTGCATGGATAATAAGAGATTCAGAGTTAACAGGAACAACCTGCACCTTAGTATAATTCTCATCAATATCATGTGTAGCTAATAGACAGCTCATAGAGGAAATAGAATCCAAACAGTCTCCTAGAATGGACTGGTTGACATCCTTATAGGGTTATGAGGTTTTCTTTTAAGCATGTGCAGCCATTGATGTCTTACTAGGACGATGTTCACAGACTTTTTTGTCTTTAGTGGGTGAAAATTTACCATCCATCTTTACATCCAAATGCACAGTGGAATCAATATAAGAGGGGCTAGAAAATTTCACCTCAGATGAGATGCCTTCATCTCCCCCTCGGAAGGAGAGGCATCTTGTTATAGAGGTCATATTGTTTCCTACAAACCTCTCTCAATGGAAACAAAGGATCATGTATTCATTTAATAATAATATATGAATATGCACATCAAATATAAATAAACTGTAGGAATTATGTAATCATCCCAGAAATATAAAAGAGTACAGGTCAGAAAGTGAAAACAATCCAAGGTTTTAAAACTATAGTTGACCGATACATGGGAAATACATCAAAGGATTGGAAATCATATATTAATATGCACATAAAATCACTAAATATCAAAAAATTCATACATTCAATCATATATAATTTAAAAACATAGTAGAATAAATCAGAATTTATCCCCTAGTATGATTAAAAGTCATTACAGTTATGAAGAAAAGTTAAATTATATTGTAAGATTCTTCTTTAAATGTCATAGTTTAGTTGTTGGAGGGAATATGTATAGACCTCATCGACTCTAGGTACTCTCTACTCTATTCTAGGGGTGGATACTGAGAATTTGATACTTAAGGATGGATAACATAATTATATGTTGGGCATAAGTAATAGCACGTACCACTACACCGCAAACATGTACATACAATTTTTCTTAAAATAAAATAAATATTTCATGTTGTAAATAAAAAAATGAAATGATAATTTTAAAAGAACATAAGAATTAACATGTCACTATTATCCCTCCATTGTAGCACAAAATTTCAATGATATTATTTGATCTTTTTGTTTATGTTTTCCTCAATGTGGGGATATAGTTCATCAACATTGCTTGTTGTTTCTACGGATTGTCAAGACTTTGTACATTTATTTAGACTCAATCATCAGCATTAAACTCAATGAACATATATTTCTACAAAATGAATTGACATTAAAGAATATGTACCAAGTATTATTGAAAATTAAAATCTTATAACCATAAATATGATGGTTAACAGTAGCCAATTGAGAAGAAGAAATGTTTTGTATGTATAAATCATAGATATAATGAAAATGACATGAAAAATTGAAGATTTGTTAGTTCCAATGATGTCTTAAATGTAACACTCAATGAAGATAGATAAAATAAACTTGAGTACAGTAAATAGTTGTACCTATTGTAACAAATCTAGTTTCAGTGTTGCAAGACACTCCGAAAGATCCACTACTTTGATTCTCATTCCATGAAAGGAAAAATAAATATTAAAATAATGTGGTGTTTGTTTTCTAAAAAATAAAAAGAGAGAAATTAAAAATAGTAGTACCTATAATAAATGGATTGATTTCAAAACACATTATCATATAGTAGTAACATAATACCTATAACTGACAAAAAATATTGAGAAAATTAATCAAAATAACGACCAAATGATATTTAATAAAAGCCTAGTCACATTTAATTGAAGTAAAAGAAACTAATAACTGATGAGGTTTTGGTGCACTGCCATACTGAAAAGTGGTTTCCACTACTTGTGACTACCCACTCCCAACCATCTGGACACCATAACCCCTCTCCCATATTCATTCTCACCTTCTCTAGAATAAAAAGATTTAAATAAAAGGTGAAAAAACACATCTTCAATTACAAATATAGAAACATTTTTATGGAAATGATATTATAAATGAAAAGTGAAAAATCATTCATTGGTATGTTTTCTCAAATGGAACCTGTTAGGTATACAAGGCAGAATACCCTTAGAGGGGGGTTGAATCAGGGTATGGCTAATTTAAAATTAACGCTCGTTCTGATATTGTTTCGCTATTAAGAAAAACAATAATCTCTCTCCTTCCTGCTTCATAATATAAACAGAAAGTAAATCAATCACAGGACACAACAATTTTACTTGGTTCACCACTAAGGGCTACGTCTAAGGAGAATACGCCGACAAGTTTCTGGTCGTACCAAATTCCACTATACTTCACTAGCTGTGGATTACAATGTTCGGGTACAGTCAATCTGTCCCAGGCTCACTACCTTTGCAAAGTTTAGGGTCAGCTCACTACTTTCCCAAGGGTCACTCCCTATTTCTCTCTCCCTGGCTCACTGTCGGTGGAGAGTATCACCTCCTTTATCTTCCTAATATCACTGCTCTGGAAGGGAATCCACTCACAGATTATAGACTTGTAGGTCTCTTCATTTGCACAAATAACTGCATCCTCAACTGTAGATAGATTCTATGTTATTGTCCAACTTTCATCCAATGATGAATACCACTTTTCCTTTTTAACCACTCGGCAATTCACTTTGGAAACACCTTGGAAAATCACCCTACTTCGCTAGGATACCAATTTAGCGAAGCCCAAAAAAGCCTTCGTGAACTCCGGCCTTTTTGCGAAGCACTTCCGCCAAGCACTACCGCGAAGATCAAGTCGTTGCAGAGAAAATTCCCTCGCGAAGCTCACTGAGCCAACGCGGAGCACAAAACTTTCGTGGAGCTACAATAATCACCGCGAAGCTCTTCCTTCGCAAAGCACACAGGCAACGCAATCTACCTTCGCGAATCGAGAGCAAATGATTTTCTCTGAAAATTTTCTCTACTTCTCTCGGGGGGTCGGCCTCTATTTATAGGCGATTCCACCGACCCTCGAACTTTCCGCGCGAAGTCAACATCATGTCATCTCAAATCACAAAGCTCCAAATTTTCCGCCTCAATTCTGTCTAAATCGTGAAGTACCTCAGAAATTTTCGAATCACGGAGCTCATCGTAATCACGGAGTATCACAGTAAACATTATTTCATGCCTTCTTCGCGAAGCTCTCTCTCAAATCCCTTCACCGCCACGTTGCGTTTCAACTCTGCCGTTCGCGAATCATTGACGTAATCGCGAAGCATCACCACCTCTATTTTTCTATTCTTCGTGAAATCCAATCCATGCATCCTCTTTTCGTGAAATTCATGCCTTTTCCATATTAAAATATGATCTTCAAGGAAATCCTATTTTCGCGATGCTCACCAAACTCCAAATTTTGGACACCAAAAATTTGGAAAACACTGGCAAACAGCACCACCTTGTACTTCTCTTTTGTACCGCCTCCAGACCATCCATTCCATTGTCATCATTATTTGTCAACATGGATTGTCAACAACTTCTCGGGATCCCGAAAATTATCCATGGAAACCTACATTGTCAACAAACACAATCAACCCAAAAATACTGCAATTTTACCTTGAGAAATTTTTTCCCAACAATCTCCCCCTTTCAGTTTGTTGACAACTCTTCATAACTCTTCTCAGAATGATTTTCTGTACGTTGATACCTCACTGAGTATTCTTCTAGACACTACCACCATTCGCCTCTTGCAATTATGATAGAGTTCAAGGATTCACTTAACACATACTCTAAGCCCACATGAGAAATGATCGACGTGAGAAACAAGAGTAGTATGAAATGTTCATCAATGAATCACTTCATTTTAAACACCAATTGTCGATTCCAACCAGATACCAATTCTTAAATTGATACCAATTGTTGAACCACGTTGATCTCAATTGGTGATTGTTGGAAACCTTCTCTCACCATTCCAACACCACTGTTATGATTTTATCATGATCTTCATCTATCGCGATATCTAATATTTGATCGATCAATTCTAGCATCGTCAGATTTAAAACTATCCCCCTATCTCATTTCTCTCCCCCTATCTCGCTTCTCCACATGTCAGCTTCTCCCCATGTCTTCGAAAAAGAGATTTTCTCCATTTATTAGACACAGTTTCTCCCCCTTGAGGAGTCACTATTTCTCCCCCTTTATCAATGAACCCAAAGGGCACTCCTCTGTGGTCTGAGACATTGGTAGGAAAACACATTACCATAGTAGATAAAAACACATCATACCTCGGGGAGAGGGGGGTGTGTGTTTCCACATCCACACTCTTTCATGTGTGGGGAATTGACTGAACTCCCAGAGGCAATATATGCCTTTCAAATTCATCCTTTGGAATAGCCTTTGTCAGAATGTATGCAACCTGTAGCTCTATAGGCACATACTCCAACTTCATGATGCCCTGCTCAAACTTCTCCTTGATAAAATGATATTTTATCTCAATGTGCTTTGTCCTTGAGTGATGAACTGGATTTTTTCTAAGATTGATAGCACTTGAGTTATTACACTGTATTCCGATCAGAGACTTCACTTCAACTCCCATATCTTCAAGCTGCTGCTTCATCCACAATAACTATGTGCATGATTGAGTGGCTGCAATATACTCAGCTTCTGCAGTGCTCAATGAAATGCAATCTAGCTTCTTTCTTAGCCAAGAAATACCAAATCCACCAAGATAGAAAGCACCACCTGACGTTGATTTCCTATCATCCGCTGAACCGGCTCAGTCTGCATTAGTATATCCCAATAACTTTGTCTGAGATTTATCAATATATTTCAAGCCTAATTCCACTATGCCCTGGATATAGTGAAATATTTTTTCCACTGAAAGCATGTGGCTTTCCTTGGGATTGCTCTGATATCTCGCTGCTTGGCATGTGGCGAAAAAAATATCAGGCCTTGTTGCAGTCAAGTACAACAAACCTCCAATAATTTGCCTGTATTCTGTGATATTAACTATCTTTCCATCATCATCTTTTGATAATTTCATCCGGGTAGCAAACGGAGTCTTTATCTCCTTGGAATAATCCATTCCAAACCATCTTAGAACCTCCTTGGCATATTTGGATTGAGAAATGAATGTTCCATTCCTTCCTTTTGTCACCTGTAGACCAAGGAAAAATGTTAGCTCTCCAATCATTGAAATTTCAAACTCATTTTTCATGAATTCGGAAAACTGTCTCCACTGAGCTTCATCTGATCCACCAAAAATTATGTCATCGACATACACGAGCACCATCATCCTTTGATTACTGTCATTGCTGAAATAAATATTGTAATCAACTCCTCCACGTTGGAAACCAAGTTTCTTCAAATACTGATCAAGCCTTGAGTACCATGCCCTTGGTGCTTGTTTCATCCCATACAACGCCTTCTTCAGCCTGCAAACTTTGTTCTCATCCTAATGAATGAGAAAACAATATGGCTGCTCAATATATAGCTCCTCTTCTAGAACACCATTTAAGAATGCAGATTTGACATCCATCTGGAACACTTTGAACTTTCTTTGCACTAAAATGGCCAAAAATAGTCTGATCGTTTCCAGCCTTGCAAGCAGTGCAAATGTCTCATCAGCATCTATTCCCTCTATATGGGAGTATCCCTTTCACACTAGTCGTTCTTTGTTCCAAATCACTGTGCCATCTTCATTTATCTTATTGCAATAAACCCATTTAGTCCCGATGACATTCTTGTTTGCTGGCCTCGAAACAGTCACCCATGTCTGGTTCTTCTCAATCTGATCAAGCTCTTCATTCATAGCCTGAACCCAGTTTTCCTCTTTGGCTGCATCGGAAAAACATTTCTGCTCCACCTGAGATAAAAATGAGGTTTTCTGTATTGAAATCATTCTTTGAGTCTTAACTGGAGCTGTCTGATCACCAATGATATGCTGGCTATCAATTTCAGCACGACTCTTTGGCTTCATTGCAGACACACACTTGACACTTTCTTGTTCATCAACATTATCTTCTTCTGAGTCAGCCTCTGCCACTTCTGCTCCCCCTGTGTTGTTTACCTCATCATTACTTTCATCTATGAACTTTTCACTCTATTGTTGAGTATTTTGTTCATTTTCAACAATAGTGACAGCATTGCTCTCAAAAAAATTTCCCAGCATATTTGTTGAAACATTTATATGCTTTTCTTTTCCCTGGGTAGCCAAGGAATATTCCCTCATCTCCTCGTGCCTCAAACATCCTGTGATTTTCTTTGTTGAGATTAAAACACTTAATTCCAAAGATTCTAAATTATTTCAATGTTGGCTACTTTCTGTACCATAGTTCATACGGAGTCTTCCCTTGCTTTTGACACAACAAATACCTATTTTAAACATAGACCGATATCAAAACTGCTTCCTTCCAAAATTTCGTTGGTAGGTCTTTATAAATAAGCATCGTTCTGTCCATATTGTTTATGATCCGATTTCTCCTTTTAACTACTCCATTCTGATGGGGAGTTCATACCGATGCAACTTGATTCCTTATCCCATGTTTCTCGAGATAGTTTTCAACTTGACTGTTTGTGAATTCTGTACTATTATCAGTACGAAACTACAGAATTTTCTGCCCAAGCATCTTTTCTGATTCCCTCCTATACTGCTTTATGCAACTCAACACCTCTCTCTTATGGGTAATGATGAATACCCAGACCATTCTGTTATAGTCATCAATGAAAAGGATATAGTACATTTTCCCTTTTATAGCTCGTGGTGAAATGTGTCCACATACATCAGCATGTACCAATTCGAGCACTCTTGATGATTTCTGTTCCTTTGGCCTGTATGTTTTTCTGATGATCATCCCTTGTTGACAAGCATCGCATGTATGAGAATGATCACGTGATAGTTTGGGAAGGTCTCTAGCAGCATCACACTTTACCAGATCTTCCATAGATGGTTGTCATAGATGACCAAGTCATTTATGCCATAGCTGGTTTTCTTCCTCTCTAGATAAAAGACATATATCTTCTTCCCCACTTACAAGGTAAAGATTTCCCTTTTTCATTTTTCCTTGCAGAACAACTGCCCCATATTTTCCGGTGATAGTACAGGTCTTCCTGGTAAACCGTATAAAATGTCCTGAGTCACACAATTGACTGACACTGAGAAAATTGTGACTGAGACCTTCTACAACCAAGTCATCAGCACGTCTGATTTCTCTACCCCCAAACCTAGCCTTTCCTGATCTAATTATCATCAGGCCTTCATCATCTCCAAACTTGACAACTTCTTCTTTGCCATATTTTATGCCTATAACCAGATCCTCGTTGCCTGTCATGTGAGACGTACAACCACTATCAAGAATCCACACACCAGAACAATATGATGCTTTAGGGGAAATTTCAGAAACTACTGCCTTCTCTAGTATCTTATTCATGGTCCATATTTTTGTCTCCATACTTGGTATAGATTTAGACTCATGATCGTTCTCAGAGTATGATTGACCAACTTCATCTTGCAGAGCTGCAAATCTGTTCTAAACTTTTAACTCACTTGTCGGTTTATTGATCTGCTGCTTGCGAACATTTTGATTTTACATTGACACATTTCTCCGAATGATCAAAGTGAAGTACCTAGCCATGTGCCCAAATCCTCTGCACCAAAAACAGTGTCCTTCAAAATATATTCCAGAAAACTGTTCTCTGATTGGCTTCAACCTCTGGTCCTGTTCCCTTATATATCTCTTGGCTATGGAACACACATATAATGAATGTCCCATCTTCCCACAACAATAACACCTGATATAAGGTGCATTCCTTTATTTTACTTCAGCACTATGTTTTTCCCTTTGGGATCTCTGAATATTCTGATTCTGTTTTGTTCCCAAATCAACCTTCAATTTTGGGACGAGTGCTTGCGGTCTGACATCAAATACCACATATTTTTGTTTCTTATCAAGCCCTAAATCAACCTTAGCATTTTAGCTTTCTGGCTGATTCACTCCTATTGAACTACGAGCCTCCTCTTTCATCTTCCCTGTCTTCTGAATGGCCTTCTTTTCTGATATCACATTTGGGGTCAGGAGTTTGTCTTTGTCCTTCATTTCTCATCGTAGAATGACCACTTCATCTTCAAGCTCTTTGATATGTCTAACCTTCTCCTTTCCTATGTTATTCAAACAATCAATTTCCTTCTTTTGTTCCTCAATTTTGTGCTTATACTCAACAATATTTTCGGAGCTATCTGGTGTTGAGGATTTTAGTTTTTCAATTTCTTGTAATAGCTCATAAATTTCTTCATCATGTTGTTGCATATAGATTTTGGCATCACAAACCACTATATTGGATTTCTTCGTTTTGGATCTCCAAACATCTATCTCTTCAAGAGATGCTTCCAATTCAGCTTCCATATCAACTCTCCCTTCAATTTCTTCTTCTTCTTCAGCGTCAGCTTCTTCCTTTTTCTGAGAACTACCAACAATCTCCACCAAGTAATTTACCCCACGATCTCTACAATTTTCTATCTCCTTAACCTCTTCATCCTCAGACTCATCTAAACATTCAAATTCTCGTGAAAGAAGATTCTTGTTCTTGAAGAACTTTCTCTTGAATTGTTTCTTCCATTTCACAAACGCTGACGTCTTCTTCTTGGGAATTTCAACTTCATCGTCATCATTATCATTATCTTGAAAATTCTTGGGGCATCTTGCCGCAAGATTACCAACCTTTCCACAGTGACAGCATGATAGTGGAAGTTTCCCTTTAAGCTTTCCTCTTCCTCTATGCATATTTGAAGAAAGGAATGACATCACCACATCTGTCTCTTCTTCTTCTTGAGAATCTTCAATGGTGACCTTCTTCATGGCCTTGAATGCCACTTCTTTGGATTTCCCCTTTTCCACATCATCGTTATCATCATTTCTCATTTCATATGCAGCAATAGTGCTATGCAAGTTATCCAATGTCAGTTCTTTTGGGTCTTTATCTTCCAAAACAGAAACTTTCGGATTAAACCGAGGTCGATGTTTTCTCAATATTCCCTTAAAAATTTTTATATCATCGATAATTTCTCCAAAATCCCGCATGTATTTTACCACAACATTTAACCTATCAAAGAATGCATCAATAGGCTCATTTGGGTCATTCTCAGATCTTTATACTTGTTCCACAACACTTGCAGCTTGACCTCTCTCACCTTTGTATCCCCTTCATATATATTCAAAAGATTTTACCACATGGAATGTGATGTTTTGAAAGACATCACCATTTTGTATATAGTATTGGAGAGGGCTCCCCCTAAGGCATTGATAGATTTGGAATCAAAATCCTTCTCTCTACGCTCAGCTTCTGATAATGCACCACTGTTGATGTCAGCTGTTATACCATGCATTGCTGTTGTGAACACATCCATTCCTAAAGATCGGAAGAAGTGTTGCATCTGATTCTTCCATAGCTGAAAATTGTTTCCACCGATGATTGGAATCCCTTTATGATTAGTGACCTCCATTGAGAGAATTACTTCTGTCAACCATTCCCTCTGATACCAATTGTTTGGTCCACAAGGATGAATACCCTGAGAGGGGGGTGAATCAAGGTATGGCTAATTTAAAATTAATGCCCGTTCTTATCTTGTTTCGTTGTTAAGCAAAACACACTTCTCTCTATTTCCTGTTTCACAATATAAACAGAAAGTAAAGCAAGCACATGACACATCAATTTTACATGGTTCACCGCTAAGGGCTACATCCATGGAGCATACGCCGACAAGTTTCCGGTCGTTCCAAATTCCACTATACATCACTAGGTGTGGATTAAAATGTTTGGGTACAGTCACTCTATCCCAGGCTCACTACCTTTGAATGGTTTAGGGTCAGCTCACTGCTTTCCCAAGGGTCACTCCCTATTTCTCTCTCTCTGGCTCACTGTCGGTGGTGAGGATCACCTTCTTTCTCTTCCTAAGCTCACTGCTCTGGAAGGGAATCCACTCATAGATTATAGACCTGTAGGTCTCTCTATTTTCATAAATAAATGCATCCTCACCTATTGATAGATGCTCTGTTATAGTCCAACTTTCATCCACTGATGAATACCACTTTTCCTCTTAACCACTGGGCAATTCACATTGGAAACACCTTCGTAAAGCACCCCGCTTCTCTAGGCTACCATTTTTGCGAAGCTCAAACAAGCCTTCATGAAGCTCCGGCCTTTTTGTGAAGTACAACTATGAAGCAGTATCGCCAAGATCAAGTTGTTGCAGAGAAACTTCCCTCACGAAGCTCACTGAGCCAACGCAGAGCAGACAACTTTTTCGGAGCTACAATAGCCACCACAAAGCTCTTCTTTCGCAAAGCACATAGGCTACGCGAACTACTTTCACGAACCGAGAGAAAATGATTTTATTTGAAAATTATCTCAACATATCTCTTGGGGGTCGGCCTCTATTTATAGGTGATTCCACCGACCCTCGAACTTTCTGTGCGAAGTCAACACCACGTCATCTCAAATCACGAAGCTCCAAAGTTTCCGCCTGAATTCTGTCTAAATCGCGAAGTACAACGCCAATTTTCAGATCGCTGAGCTCGAAATCATCATGGAGTATCACCATCAACATTATTTTGTGCTTTCTCCACGAATCTCCCTCGCAATGCCCTTCTCCGCCGCAATGCACTTCAACTCTACCGTTCACGAAGCTTTGAAGTAATCGCGAAGCATCACCGCCTCCATTTTTATGATCTTCGCAAAATACAATCCATGCATCCTCTCTTCACAAAATTCATACCTTTTCCATATTAAAATATGATCTTCAAGGAAATCCTATTTTCGCAATGCTCACCAAACTCCAAATTTTGGATCCCAAAAATTTGGCAAACACTGGGAAACAGCGCCACCTTGTACTGCTCTATTATACCGCCTCCAAATCATCCATTCCTTTGTCATCATTCTTTTTCAACATGGATTGTCAACAACTTCTCGGGAACTCGACAATTCTCCATGGAAACCTACTTTGTCAACAAACACAATCAACCCAAAAATACTGCAATGTTACCTTGAGGGATTTTTTCCAAACATAACCCTAATTAACTAGCCAATAATGAAGCAATATTTCAGTTCAGTTACAATATCATGGAATTTAATCATGTGACGAAACAGGGTTTAGAAGTTAAATAAACAAGGAAAAAGAAAAATCCAAATGAACATGATCATTTTTCACATATATTCTTCAAACAATCATGCCAAAAAAATAGAAATTCATTTAAATAAAAAAAGTTCGATGATACTGCATTTAATAGAACACACCAGCTGAATGGGATAAAAGAATTGCATATTTGTAGAATAGGAAATTGATATCAGCCAATTATTACATACCATAATAGACCGTGTAAAAAGAATTAGTCCACCATATACTCCTTTCCCTTTCCTACGCGTGGATGATGCACCGCCGTATTTGGAAGACCCACTTAATCCTAAACACTGTATCAAATAATATTAAACTGTTTTGCATCAATGTATACAAACATAAAAAAACTGAGATTTGGCACTTAGGGGTGACAAAAAGATGTTCGTCATCATTTAAACCAAAAAAACACCATTAATAGAATTTCTAAGGCTCTGCAAGTGATTTAAGTTTTATTCCATTTTTATTTTCTACATGTTTTTCAACATATATATATATATATATAATCTATTGCATTTTGGAATGTATTTTTGGAAAATAAAAACAGAAAACCTGTTTATAACCAAACACAACATAAATTATTTAGACCCAAAAACATATTATAAAATAAATTTTAATAGATTTTGAGTAGAAATACAGTCCAAAAAACAAAAAACAATAATTTAGGTGGTCAAATTCAATTATTCCACATGTAAAAAAACATTTAACTCTGTGAAATAGAACATACTCTTGTAACATCACTTCCATCTTATGTCACACATATATGCTTAAAAGTTAAGATGTAACTTAAAAAGAACGTGTATGGAAGTGGATTGGAATTATTATACCTAATGTAGTCACAAAACCAACATATAGTAGAGAGACAAATAACACAGTGATTGGATTAAAAGAACAATAACCCGTGTTAACTGTTTTTCAAGTACTCTATAAGCATTTGATTATATTATTATTAATCTTTTTGAGAAATAGAAGTATCAACATTGTAATTTTGTAATTAAATCAGGTGTCGTGAAAAGAATAAATAATCTAAGAGGAGTTAAAACAATCTGTTTACCATATTGAATGTTTTTACCTATTATCGTTGACATGTTTAAACATTGCAAGTGATATAGAAAAGCATGTTTATAAAATTCCATGTTTGGATTGTAATTTAAAATGAAAACAATGTAATCCCAAAAAAATCCAATAAAATGTAAGCATAGTGAGAGAAAAGACATTAAAGAAATAGAAAACAAAAAATAATTAATTTTTGGAAGTTTTGTTTGTCTTGAATCATGAAATGTGTCTGAGAAAGAAAAA
The DNA here is from genome assembly GCA_963277665.1 of Viscum album. NCBI lineage: Eukaryota > Viridiplantae > Streptophyta > Magnoliopsida > Santalales > Viscaceae > Viscum > Viscum album. The sequence goes on along the minus strand of OY728152.1, from coordinate 347,433,548 downwards.
CAATCACTTAATGGATTTTTGAATCAAATGGTGAAAATGAATCTCAATCATTTAATTAGTCTCTATCATGACAACATTATCATAGAGTTTTCACATAAATTCATAGATGATAATATTTGCTAGCTGGTCAATAGAATAGGACACGAACAAAGCGTCAGCCTTTGATTTATCATGCACCTCATGGATGGAAATGAAACCACAAGGAGAAAGGATGCCTAGTGGGAAGTAATAATTAAATTCAATGTTTCCACTACATTTAAACACTCAATTGTTATAAGGGTGTGTACTTCCAAAAAGTAAGTTTGTTACCTGATTTCTTATATACTGATAGTTGGGCGCTTTTCAATTAATGGGATGGTTCATAAGGATTTTCAAATATCAAGCACCAGGAGAATTAAATGAAAACCATTTCATAGGAAAAAAATAAATATGTTTTCAGAAATCATTAAATCTATAGTAAAAATTAAATAAACCCTTATAACCACTAAAAATTCATCATTAAAATAGGATTATGATTCATGTTCATCTAAAATCAGAAAAAAAAAATATAGTAGAATCAAGGAACTATGATGAAAGAATAATTGAAAGAATGAAACATGAAAGTCATGATTAAATATAGAAAAACTCAAACAAATAATTAGGATGATTGGACAAGATTACATACAAAGTAGTGTAGGATTTCCATATACTGTATTGAACCATCACATTCCCATATAGAAATATATTTGATGTGAAACAATCTCCTGAAGAACAAATGAATCAAACAAACAACTACGCATTTACAAATAAAATCAGATTAAAGAGTGGTTGAGGATAGACAAATATTCAGAGAGAACACAAACATAACTTCAATTGAAGAGGAAGACCTTGAATCATGCAACACTGTTTCTGTTTTCAGTTTCTACCGAGATTACTGACGTTGCTCTAATAAAGGAATCGTGAGCACCGAAGATGGGGTTCAAAGACCATCATTTGAGTCTTGATGATGATGTCCAACCTAAAACCTAGCTTGAAGATAAAATCCAATGAAAATGTTGAGGATAACTGAGGAGATAGGGGGATCCATGAAATGGGTTACCTAGCCGAGCCGTTAGCTGATGCAGAGATCCTCACACTCCTTTGATGTTGTTGAATCGAAGTAGGTGGAAGAACCGGGGGATCTAGAGGTAGAGGCGGTGCATCAGATCGAGGCAGAAGAGAAGCAGGGGGACGGAGGTGAAGGAGTCGGAGGCAGAGAAGGCAGAGGCCATGACGCTAGTTGAAGAGGTAGAGGGATCCGATGGAAGAGGCAAGAACCCGAGGTCTAAAAAAATGAACCTAAGAGATGTGCATTTCAGAAGAGAAAGTGTTCGATGATGAATCAGTAATCGTAGGTGAGGGGAGGATTAGCATTTCAGTGGCACCCCTCTATAACCCTAGGATAGGCAAAGGGATATTGCAAGCGGGAGAGGATAATGCAGAGGGGATCATAGCGGGTGGAGATGAAATATTTAAGAGAATCAACAATAGAGTGACACGTGTCCAGAAAAATGCCTGCTTTAGTATGTATATAGATACATTGAAAAGCAGGAGATGGTGATATAGATGCCTGAATCATAGAAGACATATAAAGACATTCATCATCATTTTAATAATAATGTAATGTAAAATCAAAGTAAAAATTAACAATAATATTTCATTTTCCAGAACATACATCAAATAATGAATATGTTAATAGATACTAGATAACAAAAGGAAATAGATATCCTGATTTGTGATTCAGAAAAACAAATATTCTGTAATAACATGTGATAAAGTTTTATGCGAAGGAAAATACTACAATCTGAAGAGGATATTATTAAAATGATATTAGGGGAACAAACCTTTTATGCACCGAGCAGCACATTGGTCAAAAGTTAATTGAGTAGAAAGAGTCAAAATATGTCGATGCGGATGGAAATCTTGAGCTTGATGGAATTAGGAAAAATGATGAAGTGAATCTGGAGGGTTTCGGACTTATCTACACAGAAGGAGTATTCGGCAGAGGGAAACATAAGAGGATCTAAGGGTTTTGGGAGGATGAACCATAGTAGAAGATTGATGATGTGATGGAAAACATGAGCGGGGCTGAATGGAATCATCATCATCAATCTCAATGAACATATATTTCTACAAAAAGAATTGAAATTAAAGAATATGTACCAAATATTATTGAAAATTAATATCATATAAACAGAAATATGATGGTTAACAGTAGCCAATCGAGAAGAATAAATGTACTGCATGTATTGATTATTGAAAAAATGAAAATGACATGAAAAAATGATGTTTAGTTAGTTCCAATGTTGTCATGAAAGCAACACTCAAGGAAGATAAAAAAACATATAACTGAGTACATTAAATAATTGAAAATTTTGTAACAAATCCAATGTCCGTGTTGTAACACACTACTAAAGATCCACTACATTGATTTTCATGTCTTGCAAGAAAAAAATGAATATTTCAATAATGTGGTGTTTGTTTTCTAAAAAATTAAAATCGAGAATGTAAAAATATTAGTACCTGGTTATGATCAATTATAATACCACTTCTTATGACTTTTTTCATAGGGAAAGTCTGTGTCATTAGTGAAGAGGCCAAGATGGTATTCTTCCCCCTCAGACGCCACCAGATCTTCATCAGGTTGACCTGCATGGCTAATAAGAGAGTCATAGTTAATAGAAAAAACCTGCACCATAGTAGAATGTTCATCCCTGTCATTTGTAGCTGATGGACAAATCAGAGAAAAAATGGAAGCCAAACAGTCTCTTGAAATTGACTTGTTGATATCCTTAAGAGGGTTCTGAGGTTTTTTTTGATTATACATCCATTAATATCTTACTAGGATGACTTTCATTGTATTTGTTGGCATTAGTGGGGGGGATTTACCAGCCAACATGACATCCAAATGAACAATGGAATCAATATAAGAGGGTCCAACTAATTTCACCTCAGCCGAGATTCCATTAGCTCCCCCTCAGAAGGAGATGAATCTTATTATGGAGGGCATATTGTTTCCTACAAACCTGTCCCAATGGAAACCAATTATTAGGTATACATTACTTCAACATATTACATCCTCTAGATTTCATAAAAATGTATCACAATAGTATAGTGTAACTACCATTCGTCTTTACATATTATTACTTGGTGTGATTGGTGGAGCTGTAGAAAAATATTCCACAATTATTGGTCAAGAAACAATGATATTTCAGTAACAATAAATTTTTTCAGATATCGGGAGGTTAGTTTTAAAACTTTTTAATAAATTGGTTTCCATAATTAATGAAAATGGCATGCAAGGAAAAGTATAATATGAGGTTACAATCAGTGTGTATATGTGATAATTGCACATGTTCTCCTCTTTGAGTGAATCCCGTGGGTGTTAGATGTTATTTTTTAGTAATAATTCCATGAGATATTTAACCAGTGATGGGGTAAATTGTAAAAATATGTAAGAGATTTGAATGATATACGAAAATATACCCGAAACCCTAAAAAATTGAGAAAATATGTAAGAAATTAGAATGATATAGGAAAATATATACCCAAAACCCTAGAAAATTGACTGGGTAACCAACAGTGGGAGAGGAAATATGTCGATGGAGCAGAAGACAAATGGAGGAATTTAGATGTGCTATTAAAAAAGAAAAAAATTTACATTGGTTTATACCTGGGATTAGTCACTACATACTATAGGGCGCAGGAACCTAAGGTGGAGCAGAGGTCCCGGATGTGGAACAACTGAAGGAGGAGTGGCCATTTGTCGATATGGCAGAGGTGTAAGAGATTTGGTCATAGATGCTGAAGGCTGCTGAACCGATGTTGAGGTCACGGCTACAGAAGAATGACAAGATCTGGAAGACATGGTGAAAGCCGAAGACATGGTTCTGGAGAAGTCGAGATGAGGAGGATGGGCTACGAACAGAAACTGTAACACTGAAACCCTAGACGCCGAGGAGAGGAAATGCGGGCGGGTGCGGGGGGGGGGGAGGGGGGGGAGGTTCAGGAATGTGGGAGGAGTCTATGAGGGAAGAAACGCGCGGGGGCGACGTGGCTTCGCAAGGAAGTGACACGGAGGCAGAAAAAACCCTTCTTTAGAACATATATAGATATATATCATATTATTTATCATAAAATATTGTATATATTTTTTCATGTGTTTTCTTTTAAAATTTTATATATCATGTTTCTCAAAATTATTGAAATATAGGATATAACTTATCATGGATCAATACATAGATTAAATCCATTAGTTTTAATAATTCATAATATATGATATGCTCTATCACAGGATGTGATATTGGATTGTTTTCATATCCTAACTTAGTATTGAGAGAATCCTAATAAGTTATAATAATAACATACACTATTTGAGATACCTTAAATAGTTCTTCATGTCATTCTTATGATATAGGTGATGTTGGAAATTATGATATTTCATGATAAATGATGACATTGTGGTCCATTAATTGATGTTTCAAACCGTGATCTGATTTATGAGCAATACAGTGACATATTATAAAGATTATATATAAAAAATTAAATGAAAAACCCTTGATTAATTATTTTGTGTTGTGATGTGCCTATCATAACCACTGATATAAGTTTTGGAATGATTTACAGATTATGATATATATTATTTTTTAGAAAGAAATATATAGCACTTTCATGACATTTTTATTTTCCAATTAAGATGAAATTTAATTAATTTATAAATAATTTATAAATTATAAAAAAAATATTTTGAGTAATTTATATAACTTAAAAAACATTATTTATTTATTTATTATAAATAATTATTAAAAGTTTTAAATAATTTATTAAATATATATATTTAATATTATTTATTAATATTATATAACATTAATTTGTATTGCATGTATTAAAATTTTTATATAATGGTTTTATATTTAAAATAGTAACTTATTTTATAAATAAATACTAAATAAATAATATGTCTGAATATAGTTGTATTTGTATTAAATTATGAATTATTAATAATATATAATATTAGGAGTTCAAATAAAATTATATATTCATGATATATTCGGCACCATATCAAGATGAGTATTTATAATATAAATGTTTAGGGTTAAAATAATCATAAATAATTGATATTTTTCTAATGAAAAATTGTTTAGGTAATATATGAATAACATATTAAATGTAAAATTGTTGTTCCTTCTGAATTAGATATTCATTCTCCATGGATTTTCTCTCTCATATCTCTTGTAAACAACTATTAATTCCTCTAGAAATATATTATAGAAGAGATGGTGCTACATTCAATTTAGGGACATCCTTTTTCCATAGTATCTCCCTATTTTTCTCCCATATTATTTTTTTCATATTTTTTCCCTTAATCATTTGGATTATCCCATTTTATATTATCATAATTATCAGTTTTCCAATTTAAATTCCTATCTATTTATAGTCTTAATATTCCTCTTATGCATTTCTTCCTCTAAAGGGTATCAGGTGTTTCTGGTTTCCGTTCATTGAGATATTTTATGATACTTCATGGCTCCTATCCATGAGTACAATTTATTTTACCTCTTAAACCTTTATTACAAACTACATCTTCATTTTTCATGAAGTCATTATATTGTCTTACGACATTGTTAGTATGATGCTCAAAAACACTTCATTGTTTCAATATTTTTCTAACTCTTACAATTTTGGTCTTCTTATTATGATGGATCGTTTCTCATTTCGATATGAAGGTGATTTTGGTGGTTTAAGATAGTGTTGGATCAATTTCATTGGTGGTTATGGTTCATCATTAATGGTATTAGCCGCGTCATCTAGTTCCAATTAGATTATATGGTATATTTGTGGTTTTTGGTTTTCCATTGGTTTTTTCCTAACAAGGATGATGATGGCATCATGAAAGAATAAGTAACATTCTTCACATGATTATGGATTGAGGTTGAGGTATCACTCATCTTCCAACACAACTATTTATTCTTAAACTATCACTACCATGCCAAATAGATCTAGTGATGAGGAATTATGGACTTTTTGGATGTGTTGTTTGAGTAGATAATGGTATTGTAGTATGTGTTACTGATATATGCTTCATTAGTTCCATTGAAATTTTTTGGGTTATCAATTCTCATTAATTATTTTATAATAGTATAGCTTCATGGATTTAGAGTTTTATGTTGGACTTTCATAGATATTGTTGGTTCTTATAAGGATGGATTCTTTGATGTTGAACTATTTGGGAGGGTGTTTCTGATCGTTCGATAATTTTTTCTCATGGTGTTTCATCCCCAATGATTATGTTTATAAGTTTCATTGATAATGTTATTCATGACATGTTCATTCATCTTTTCATAGATGGTGGTGGTCTTCCAATTGTTTAAAGAGTTTTATTGTTTTCCATGATCATCTAATGACCGAGCAATGAAAAAAATATACACATCTATTCATGGTAATGTTATTATTTTATGTAAATATTTTTGACAATTGATTTTTTATATTCAATTTTGTATTTACGCTATCAAGGTGTTTTTATATTATTATTAGATGCAATATTGATGTTTTTTCATTATTTTGTTTTCTAACAGGGTCTATATTTCAGATAGTTTTGGAATTGAAGATGTGGGAATGTGGACATCGTTATATGATTATGATTTGATGTGGTGGGAAGTCAGATCAATACCCTTGGCTCGAGATCACAGTGACGTTTTAATAATGATTCTTCAATTATCTCATCCTTGACAAATTATGTCTTTTTATTTTGGGATATTTTTTTACATTATATACTTATTTCAATTCAATCTATTCAAATTTTAGATATCATATAAGATTATCTATTGATTCCTGTATGATTACCACTTAATCGAAAAGTGGGCATTTCTGAAATTAAAAAAAGGGGACTTTATAAAGAAATATAAAATATATATATTTTAATTAATTATCACATAATTAAATAAATTCCATAGATAATGATAATATGAAAGAGTTTATTTTAGATGTATATATAGGGTGTTTTTATTTATTTGAATATAGAATTTTCATGATTTATGGTCGAATTATATCATCCTTACCAGTTTACATGTATTAATTTTCCAAAAATGTTTATCTCTTGTATAAATTTTTAAAATATAAATTTATTTAGTTTATTTCCTATTTTATTAATGAATATATATTTTATATTATAAATAAATTTGGTATTTTTTTAAGTGTTAAACTGCTTATGTACTTCATCATACATTAATTTAAGGATATTGTGCATAGATAGTATAATTAATTTAGTTTTTATCTAACATGAAATTTCATAATTACAAGTAATTATTTTATAATTTAATGGTTAATTATTTTTTATACATTTTAGTTGTCAAAACTATGATGGAATTTAAGACTCGCTTGTTTATTAATCAATGGGGTTTTCAACTTTCTATTGTACTAGTCACCTTCTGTTGGGCTTCTACATTGTAAAATTAAAGTCAGTATTGGTTACAATTTTCTCCATGATAACTATTTTAAGGGTTACCCATTTCAAATAATTCTAATATTTTACATGAAAGGGGATCATATTCCTTATACACGTGATGTAATATGATATGTATAAATATATTTGTATTCTAATTTAGGTTAGTAATAGATGTTATGGTTTTTGTAATGAGTAAAATACCCATATGGTTTATAAATATTGATTTAGTTTAAGTAATATTGATTCAATACTAATTAACTAAAGTTATTCATGAATGTAATGTGAATTTATTAGATAAGATATTGTAATTTTAGTAACCCTTTAAAATTCAATATTATTTGATTTCTTCTAATTTAAACATGTCACAATACCTTAATCATCCAATAATGTTGGATAATTTTACATTTCATTTCGAATAGATTTTATTATTTAAGGAATAGGGTAAATATCTAACACTATGATATAAGGTAGAGTGATCCGATGACCCCATCAACATACTATGTTGTTAGTTTCCATAGAATATAAACATGTTTCAATATCTTAAACGTACAATAATGTAGGATTATATTAAATATGTGTTCAAATGAATTGTCTGGTTTTTGGAATAGTATAAATATCTAAAACTAAGAGATAGGAATCTAAATCTAGTTATGAGATTTTGATTATTTAAATGAGTTGTCCAGACAAACCTGTAAAATGGTAGCCAGGTTAGACACCACATGGCCCCATGCACACCTTCATATGAGCCAGAGGTTGTCGACTTGCAGTGAGGGTGTATTGATGGTACATTTGGGAGACTATACCCCAATGATCAAAGTAACACAATAGCTTAGTAGGTAATAAATAATAGACAAATGAAAAATTAGTAATACTAGAAATACAAGTAGTGGAAGAATAATATAATATCTGAATAAAAATAGGCAACATAAATTTACAAGAATGAATGTATGATAACTAATACTACAAGTGTAATCAATATGAATTAAAATTCATATATGATGTAAAAATATAAAACTAGTCAATAAATAGATCTATGAGCATATTGAGATCTAGCTTGGTCCTATGCTCCTAATGCTCATGTACAATATAAACATCACAACAAATCAACCATGATCTTTAAAATATAAGGTCTACATGGGTAACCAAGTGCAATGGATTCCTAAGAAGAGTGAGAGATAATATTTTTTCCAGGACACCAACAATAGTTTCAAACCTAACCAATTTCATGATATTGAATGTTACAAAGTGAGAATATAAAAATATAAAAATAACAAGTGGTGCTGAAAAAAAACAATAAGCCACTCACATTACAATGGGACACATGGTAGCTATACTTTCTTTATCGCCCTACCAGGTATCTTTATCTGTGGGTTGATCCTCAAAAATTTTGATGGATCACCAAAATCCGTGGAATATTCTCCTTCTTCAAATAAACCACCTAAAATATACTCTTAACATACAGACTTTACCCTCAGACTAACCAAAGTATCAACCTGAAGAATAAAAATATCTCCCTTCATGCATCATATGATTTTGCAACGAGACATAATGAATCTAACTAAACCATGTACTCTTCCCATAGGCATTTAGTACAAGAGTTCATATCCCTCAATTTGAACCAAACAATAATCAAGAACTCAGTGATCAATATCAATCATGAGTAGTTTGCAGACAGACTCAACATGCCATTGGCTTCAAACCTTCAGGTATCAAGCTCATTGATACCACATTACTTCAAATGATAATCACACAAAAATCAAAAGACATGTATCAAACATACCATATTTATCATCATAAGAAAAATGATAAATTTATAAAAATTGCCATCTAACAAAATAAATCACTTCATTAATCCAGGTTCGTAATTGTTGTCAGAATTTGATGAAACACTTTTGATTAATCATTTGTCCCAAATGTTGTTAGTAACACAATTAACCTATGATATACAACGTTATTATTCCATAAAAAGTCACAAACATTTAATTTTATGACAAATAAAATTCCTATGCTAGATATAAAATGAATTATTTCATTTATTATTGGCCTCATAATACAAATAGTATATGTCACAATTAAATCCAATGCTGGAACATTTATTCACTGGTTGCAGGTCTGTGTATCCTTACATAAGAACCCCAAGGTATTTAATGGAATTTTTAAAATAAAATATTGTAGTTTAACAAGGATTATCAAATTTATTTGGTTATCCCATTGGTATAATGATAAGATATTACATATCGAAATTATTTTAAAAATTTTATCATATTAAAAAATAAATAGTTTAGACCACCCAATTCAATTCCATTCAGGATATACAACTACATCGAAGCATATTGTTGAATATATTCAATTCATGTTATTTAATAATTTTACCTAAAAAGTTCTTATTTAATTATAAAAGGTGGTGTGGTTATACCACCCGAATAATTTATACATAAATTAGATCATTTAAAACATCAAGGAAAACTGGACATCTTGAACTTGCAATTCAATGTCATGGAATTACATTTAAACAATCAACGAAAGAAATATATCAGGTCATGAACTATAATTATACATTAAATGTATAATTAATATAGATTCCTCAACTCCATATGTCAATGAATGATTTAAGAAACCAAGTATTACATATGTATCTTGACACATTTATCGGGGACCAATCAAAGAAACTCATTCCCACCTCTGAGCATATTAAGACTTGCATATACAAATGGATACTTATCCCTTATGTACATAATTTCATGGCCATAAATATGTACATGGGGATCCTTATATATAATATTATATGTGCATATACCCATTTCCACCTACACCCTTATACATTTTTCATATTATATGTTGGCACACCAAGAAGCATATATATATTCACATCATTTTGTGAATAAAGAATTAATGGGGGGAATTATATGTATATATATATATATATTCCAACCTATTCATAAAATCATAATTCATTTTTGAGAATGACACTCAAATCCATCATGGAAAGGTCAAACATAATGAAGAAAATTACTAGAAACTCAGAAACTACAAAAACCGCAAATAAAAATTGAGAAACAATGAAGGAAATCAGATGACCTTCACAAAATTGACGATGGGATGATGTAAATGATCTAAACAACTTTTCCTCTAGCATCATATGATAAGACAAAAAAATGGTGTCCAAGGAGATTCATCACAAACCCTAACAACAAATTAAACAAAAAATCTGTTTTTACCTTACCATACGGATCAACCGTACAAGAGGGGGATACATGATAAGAAACAAATTAAAAATCCTAGGAGGAGGTAGGAAGTGGTAAAATTCCATGGATGATAGAATAAGAAAATGGGGGATATCTTGTGGAAATTTATGCACAATAGAGCCCACGATGTTGGTTGTTCGTTGTGTGCGGCTGGAGGTCCCCAAGGGGGCTCATAACATGTAATGGGTGGTGAGGGGGGAGTGACCCATAGCTGATGGTTTCATACAAATAACTAAAATTATTAAAAAAATATAAATATAAATATAAAAATGATAATAATAATCATCATCATCTTCATTATAATCATAAATTATCAATATTATTATTAAAACATCTCATTATTTTTTTCATTTTCCATTTAAATTAATTTAAATTATTTTCATTTATATTAGAGTTTATATAATTTAATTTCTTAAAAAAAACATTGATGTGTTAAATCTCTTGAAATTATGTTCAAAAATTAGCTTTGTAAAATGGATTGTCAAATATAATAAATCAATATTCAGTGGATTTTGATCTCATGAAAAAACATGGGTTATTAAAACTTCACCCCTTAGAACATCTAATCCCCATTATTCCTTAGGTAAAAATAAAAACATAAAATGATCAACAATTTTCATAAAGTCCCACAAAAAAAGACTTATGTTGTTTCCAAATTCCCACCACACATGAAAGTCGTTTTTAAGAATAGAGAACATAGCCATTAAAACTCAAGATGATGCTCTATTTCTGATTAAAATAAAGATATAGTGCCTATCTCAGCCTTGTTATCTAGAAAAATGATCACTTTGTCACATATATAGAAATTAACTGATGGTTCCCCAAAAAAATGGTATCAACAATATAAAAAGAACAATTCCAAATCAAGACACATCCTACCATCATACTTTTTTACACAACATGACCTTGATAATTCTTTAGAAAATCCATGTGTGTTTTTATTAATAAGGTAAACCTTATTATAATCAAATACATAATATGAACATCACTAACATGGAATGGTCAAATCCCCACCGAACCCATTTAGCTTACTTGATCCAGTATCTCATGGAAATATCTATTTAACAAAACCATACTCTTCTCCACATGATGATGTGCATGAAACTACCCCCATTGAAAAATTCATTTAACCAAAAAAGACAACTTTTTGAGACACTCAAATCAAGAATCTGGAATTCATCTGAGTTAGACAGTTGGTGATTTTTAAATTTAACTACACTTCATTCCACAAATGAACATTGCATTTACAAGAAGGACATTAACCAAAGTCGTAACCTACTTTCTAGTAATGTTCCCCAATTAAAACATCACTGGTCAAATTTACCGGTCATGAGTCAGTAACAAAAAGGGTGTAATCAAGATACATCCCACTACAACAGTTACCCCTTAATTAATTACCTCATAGCCAAAACAATATTCTGTGGTAACCCAAAATTTTTAGAATTGGATTTGAAGGGACTATTCCACAGTATTCCACAATCATCGGTTAAAAGAGAGACAATGGTAAAAGGAAAAACATCCACACTGGAACATTGAATAGACCCACAACATCATCTGCCCGGTGATCATGACAATGTAAAGAACAACTAGTGTTCAAGATTCCATTCAGGGAATTCCAACAAGGGAATCCATGGTTTACACAGGACTAATCGATCCCTGAGGAGAACTACACATCAGTGTGCATCCCCTTGAAAATAACTTAAATAATCCCAACAACTTTAAAAATTTATCATGATGTATGACATATACCCTTTTAATGCATCATGAAAAAATTCATGATAGGGGAAGTGATCATCGCTAAACTAGACTACACTATATTGATACCAATAAAACATGAAGAAGTACCATCAAGGCACTATTTCACTACATCATTTAAAAGAAACCTGGAATCACCTATAAAAGCACCACCACAAATCGTACATAATCATTCACTAGATATGGTAATTTTTTCACCATTCATGATTAACCACATAAGTCCATCCAATACCACTGTTGATTTTAAAGGGTTTCATACACACTCAACAACATTAATTTTTTCCTTCTCATCAACCATCGACAAGATTTAAAATCGAAAAAACGCATATGGATTCAAGAAAGAACGACCATTTCCAAATGGTCCTTCTTAGTGTGTTCCTCCTAAATGGAAAGATACACTCACCAGATGTGATGAAATAATCCCCTCATTACAATTTTCATTATCGTCAAAATATTAGTGGAAAACCCTAAACCCACAAGAAGGATAGGTTATATTAACCATAAATGTAATGTAATTCATTTGGCATTAAAACCAAACAAGCATGTTTAGTTTTTCAAAACACCAGAGTCTCATTAAATTCAAATTGAAATTTCTATGAATCATGATTTCATTAACTCACATGTCACTCTTTGATGGTGATGACATGAGAATGTACTGAACTTCACAAGTCTCAACTATTTAACTGAACTCAACCAGTTCATTAAATATTTCAATAGTCAACAGTCTCTACATATGTGAAAGAATAATACCATGAAGATTAAAAAGGAAATTATACATCATGGATACTACCTATAGGTTGTAATCCATATGCATTGAAGTATAATATTACCCTTGAATGTGATTTATCCACAAGTAATATTTCCCCTTATGATTATTAACATGCATGAAGAAATACGAATTTGTTCATCAATAAAATATAATATAGGTTCAACCAACCTATGAAACAACTAACAATGAACTATTCATGCCTAAGATACTAAAAACCAGCATTACCTCATTCTCACATAGATAAAAAATTCAATTAAAAAGTGACCAACCATCCAAAAAAGGATTCATGTAGAAGTTAAGATTCATAAAATGGAAAACGATACCAAAATAAAGAATGATCACATCACTAGGACAACATTTCTAAGCTATGGGAACTACCTAACATTTGATAACCCCTCACAATGCACAAAATCCAACCCTAACAGTAGTTTGTGTCCACCAAAATTTGAATGGCTTGTGATCCCACTGTCTAATCAATTTTATAAATGGAGAAAGACAATAGAAAATTCTAACATTTACGATCCATGTAAAATCAAGGAAAATATTAATCTTCCATTAAAAAAGGGAGAAAATTGATAAAACTAATTTGGGATTCATTTTCAGTTGTTGACATTAAATCAATTTTATTATTTAAAAAATGAAAATATTTTTAACAAATGAACACGACATGCAGGAATGTCTCATTAAACATCATTTTAAATCATTTTTCATTTATTCACATCCCATAATTAACCACAAATTTTTTAGAAAACAAAATTTTTAAAGATAATGTGACATAAAATGTTCCAATTCATCCATCCCAGGACTATCATGATGAAACCCAATAACAATTTCATAATTATAAATCATGTAAACACCCAAACATGTCATCTCAAAAGAAACCTTACATAGATTACATACATGGGTCAATTTGTGAATTTTGGTAGGTATCCAAAAAATTTTAGATTATAATTTAACAACTCATACATTTATATACATTACAAAATTATATGTTCACATATAAAAATTATATTTCATGGGTTTATACCAAACCAATATACAAGGAGCAAATTGACATTTATTTTAAAAAAATCTACCTATCCTTAAATAAAAACCCATTTCACATTAGTAATTTCATTATTGAATCCTTTTTACATTTTCACATGTGTCTAAACATATAGAGATCCTGAATGGATTGATTAATTAGGTTATATTTTCTTAGTTAAATGGATCCCATTCCCCTTACAGTCAAACATGTGTACCCATTTATTAAAAAACCCATATATATACCACCCATGAAAACAATTACACATTAAAAAAGTAACAAGAATTTAATATTAAGTAGTAACAGAGAGAAACAATGTATAGAAAAAAATTATATCATATAAATATGAAAGGAAATTTAAATAACTAAAAGCAAGTCATATCCATGCCAGCTAAACCATTACCTAAATAGGTAAAAAATATTATCATGGAATCACTCAAGAAATACAATCAAGCTTATATTGTATCCTAGAAATGAAACTACATGGAATATAATATGCATCAAATGTTAATTTCCATGTTCCTATTATGATTCATTTGATTCTTCTTAATTTTCATACTAGGCAAGGGAAAAATACAATAATTTAATAAATCAATAAGCAGTGGAAGGTACAACAATCAGTTAAGGTGAGATAATAATAAATTTAAATATAAAACATCATCAACATAAATACTATCCCATGGTACTTGGAAATTTCCCCATGGGTTGGTTGAACATTCCTAGAAAAGACTATTTGAAAAGAACAAACACATTCCTAGTATATTATCTTCTTATCCAAAAGAGTATGAAAAATGATAATTAGGATTTTATGCCACTTGGTAATATCCCAGTCTGATGGATCACTAAACTAATAGTCGGATCAAGGGCCACATGTCCTCATCTTCAACGCCCCATAGGACAGATGTTGTGAACTACCATCGAGGGTATATTGATTGTATAGTGGGGAGACTAACCCCTCCAGAACAAGAAGAACATTGAATTATCAGATAATAAATAATAGAAAAATATGGAATTACTAATAATTGAAATAAAGTAAAAACAAAAATAATTTAATATCTAATTAAAAATATTCCTAATCAAATTCACAAAAATGCATGTATGATAGATGATTCTACATGATCAATATATATGAATTACAACTGTATTTCAATGCAATAAAATAAAACAACCCAATGAGTATCTCCATGAGAATCTCGAGCTCTAGCTCTCTATTGTGCTCCTAACATCTAGTTTCAATCAAAAAATACACATGCATTCAACAAAAGTCCTTATAATATAAGGACTACATATGTATACCATTACAATGGTGGCCCGAGAACGGTTTGATATAATAATATTAGTTGGCAGGACCCACCATTTCTTTCCAAATCAATTCCATAATATGTAATGTTATGCACTGATAATGTATATGTAGAAAAATAAGAAAACATTAATAATAAATAAACACCTGCCTAGTAGCTATACCTACATCGGTTCCCATCCATGTTTCTATGAATGTGGGTAGACCATCCATCATCCGGATGGATCATCCAAATCGGTGGAAAATTATCCTTTCTAGGATGAATCTCACAAACTATACTATAAACATCTGGCCTCTTCCCCTAGGCTAACAAAAATTATCTCCTTCATAAATAACTCGAATCTCACCCTCCGGCATTGGGAGAATTTTCTAGTTTCCCTCATGCATCCAACATAACTATACATTATTCCCTCGGTCATTCAGTACTAGTATGCCTATAACTCAGGTGGTATGAAATCATGCATCAAGAACATAGGTGTCAACACCAATGATAAGTCATATCTATAAAAACTAAGCCTTTCATCAGAATCAAACCCTCTTGTATCAATGACCTCATTATCACATTAGATCAAAAGAAAAGAATGTAAAGTCCCATGTCCAGTATCAAACATATCATATTTAACATCATAATAGAAAAAATTAATTAATAAAAATTTCTATCTATAAAAAAAATCAACTATTACGGAATTTCATCCTGGGTGATTCTTCCACAAAAAATCTCCCAAATTTATTATTTTTCAAACTCAAAAAATTAATCATGAAATCAACTGAATTATTAAATATATTTTAGTGATGAGAGGTCAAACATCTATGGAAATAATAGCATCGAAGGATTGTGTACCTCTTTGGTGGATGATGGTCCTAGTATCCCATCTTATAAAACCAAAGGGATTCAATTATTTATTAAAAATACTATATATATAATTTTAAATTTATTATCAAATTTATCTAGTGGTTCATGAAACATGTCGGGGTAATCACAGATATTAATGTTACTATTAATAATTACATAAAATAAAAAAAAATTATTTTAAACCACCCAAATCAATTCATTTCATTACATTCAACCGCCATGAAGCATATCATTGAATATATCAAGTTATAACATTGATAAATTATACAAAAACTATTAATATTTATTTATTAAAAAAGGAATGGTTTTTCCACCTTAATAAGTTCTATTAAAATTTATTCATTTCAAACATAATGGGAAATGTTCCATCTTGAACATGCTAATCATGGCGTAGTATAAAATTTAATCATTTTATGGAGGAATGAAATCATTTCAATCCATTTAATTATACTATAATGGAAAAAAATATGAATGAATCACCAACACCATAAGGCTAATAATGATTTAAAAAATTGATCAAAAATTTTCATTAATAAGAAAACACACCTCATTCGATAGGTTTCATTATAAAATCATAACTTTTATAAAACAATTAATTTTATCAGTTAATAATGACATCCAATTATCCCACAAAAAATCATTTTATATGACTACCATACATGTAAAATAATTAAATAAATGGAAACAGAGTGAAAATTTAATTAATGCATTCTTCAATTTAAGTGGGCATGGAATACGATCTTACCTCAATGTGAAGATAACCAAGATGAACACTTAGGATCCAAATTCTATTATAGGAAACCACTCAAATATATTCCTTCCTACCTCTGAGAATGTTTAACTTATCAAATTCCTTGGACACATATCTGATATGTAAAAATTTTCATAGACAGGAAGATGTAAAAGGTGATACTTAAATATATTGTTATATATGTATAAACCTGTTTCTACTTTCTCCTGAATTATTTTTTTATATTACATGGAAGGAGACCAATTCCCTTATATGTATATATATTCTCTTACATGGGTGAATATAAATATAACGGAAGATCTTATTTAGATATGCCAAAATATGAATACGTGGGAAATTCACATTTGACAATGACACCCAAAATTAATGTGTAAATGTCTAATGTAATATAATAAATTATCAGAAACTAAAAAAAGAAAAAAACCTCAAATTGAAATTGATGAACCAAAAAGGAAAATAGATAACCTTCTGGAAATTGAGGACATGCGTGACATATTGATCAGACCTAATTTTCCTATGTCAACATAGTCCATAACACACACGAAGGAGTACCATGAGACACACCACACACCCTATCAATTGATGAAAACCAAAAATTTGGATTATCCCGAACCCTAGGGTGTCACAACCTACCCCCTGGGGCCCATGTCGTGACTACCCCAAGCACGCCTTCCATTGGCCAGGGGATGACGACTAGCACCGAAGGCGTATTTCCTAAATCTGTGAAGGAATTACCTTTATAACCTGTATGCACAAATAACCAAGAACACAACAAGATTGGAACACAGGTAAACTGAACAATAACTAGAGTAAGTTCAGTAGGTAAAATGGTCAAGATTAAATTCCCAACTGGAAATTACTATTACAACTGTGATGCAATAAAACTGATGAAAATAGAAATTCAACTACTGGGTCATCCTTCGAGGTTCCTACCTGAAGGGTAGGTACAGATCACCTCCTCAGAACTCCATGTCCACCAGTCTCCTCTGTATACCAACATGCCGTATAGTCAACCTCCATATACCATTTAGTCATGTTACTCTCAGCCTCAGTCAGCACTGTCTGCTGTCTGCATCCAACCTAAAAAGGTGCGGGCATAATCCGTGCATGGGTGAGAATATTGATACTCAGTAGGGACCCCAAGACCCTCTAGGTCTCACAAAATCCATCAAAGATAAAATAATGTATGGAATCAATAGATAACCATACATAGGTATATGCCCATACATATACATATGTTATCAAGTAATTCATCTTAATCATGAGGGGAAAAAAGAAGTTCTGAATCAACTCACACCATGATTTATTCTTGAGGTCGTATCCATTAACATTCCCAGTCACAACTTCGAACACCACGACTGCTGGAGAACTCCTCCACTATCGAGTACAGTGGGCCCGCCGCATCACACTGAGGCGCTTCCTACTAACCTTGGACTATTGATGTACTCCTCTTGTAGAGTACCCTGGGTCTGCCGCGTCACCAAGGCGCTCCCCACCATGGGTGTGCTGCGTCACCATGGCACTCCCCACCGTGGGTCTGCTGTGTCACCAAGGTGCTCCCCACTAGGTATGTCGAGTCCCTCCAAGTCGAAACAATCAGTAGTCATCAAGTCCCTACAATCCATTGGGTTCCCTCACAATGATCACTTGTCTCCTAGAGGATCCACTCCACAAGCTACTAGTTGATTCTACAACTGCCAAGAATTCCCATGAATAAGTGTCTCAATGGTCTGCCAAGTCATAGATGTCTCAATGTAATATAAGGCATGTCAATCTGACACGCAGTCTGTGAGTTATTAGCCTTTTAGTCCTAGGGTCCCTGTGGGATTCGTGCTCGATCCAACCTGACCATTCCCCATCCTAATCAAAAACACAGTGGTGTATAACATAAAGTTACCATCTCGCTCCAATATTTCCATTGGAACTTACGGTTCTTCAAACAGATGTATTGTGCCAATGTTATGTCCAAAAGGATGTAAATGGGTCATAGTGGGCCTGGGTCTAGTCCGACCCAGTTCGGGTCGACCAGGACCATTCGGTCTAGCCCAGCCCGCAAGGGCCGTGAGGGTGCTGCAAGGGCGGATCGGCCGAGGGGTACCCTAAGGGAATGGGGTGGCTTGGCCCGGCCCGGTGAAGCTCGGCCGAGGGGTACCGCAATGTTATGGGGCGACTCCACCACAGAGGGGCGGTCGGGCCTTGGGGCGGCGGTCCGGCCACGGGGAGGTCGTCCGGCCTTGTGGCGGCGGTCTGAATGTGGGGAGGCGGTTCATGTGGCGGTGGAGGGGGCGGCTCGTCCGGCATTGACTCAGGCCGCGACGGTGGCTTGGGTAGCTGTAATGGAGGGCCTTCGCCGGCATCCAGTTTAGCCGGCCACTCTCTTCATTCGTCATCGTCGCCTTTGTCCATTGCGAAGAACACACAAAAAAAGTAGAACATATGAGGGGAGTCGGGCCATGTTTGTTTGGCCTGCACCCTCCGTGTTAGGGTGGTAGAAAATAGCTAAACATAAACAAGAATGAAGAACGTCAGACCCTCCCTAAATGATTATTCTCTAATCCCACAAATGAAAACATATGTAGATCAACTAATTAAGAAGTTGATCTGTATTCCTTGTTTCAGAAGGGAGGATCATGGGTATAAATATAATCTTTCACAATAAACCCCTACCATGGATTGTTCGTTGACCTTGGCGCAAGAAGGAAGTAAGTATATCAATTCATCGTAGATGAAGACGTCACACATCGGATGAAGTCCCAATGAAGACGGTCCAAGTTGATGAAAACATTCTATGTTGACAGAGCATTCTTCATTGGAGAAAATAATCCTATAATGTTCCTCCTCTCCAAATTCCACCAAAATGAAATAGTCGCCCAAAATAATAGATTATGTTATCTATTATTTAGTTTGATGGACTAAAAACTCCAATTGGAAAAATTAATTAACTAGGATGGAATATTAATGTAGTGTGTTGGCTTAATTAATGTCAATGATGTTCAAGAGGCTCCGCCACATTAAAGAGGGAGTTTCGAGGATTTATCCTCCATTATGTGGGGAGTTCATGAGGTTTATACCTCGGGTGGTACCCACCACCATAATATTCACAAGTGAGGTTAGGCTTGGGTGGTCCCTACCACTGATCATTAAATTTGGAGAATAAAACAAATGTGGTCTCACCACCACAATATCCACAAGAAGGTGGTTACAAAAAAATAAAATGAAATATGTGTTTATTTTATTTTATTATATCCACAAAATGACCCATTAACTAACTTTCACCCTCGAACAACTACCATCTAGGTGATAGTCTTCTTAAGAGAGTATCGGCACTGCAATTTCAACAGTACCCTATGATTTAAATTCTGAGCACCAGGTCAAAAGTTAAAAAACCCCACATGCATGCTTACTGAACCTACCTAGAAAAAAGTTCAGAAATTCATTCTGGGCACTCCGTCCCTAAGAAT
The DNA here is from genome assembly GCA_963277665.1 of Viscum album. Classification (NCBI taxonomy): domain Eukaryota; kingdom Viridiplantae; phylum Streptophyta; class Magnoliopsida; order Santalales; family Viscaceae; genus Viscum; species Viscum album. The sequence goes on along the minus strand of OY728152.1, from coordinate 347,412,928 downwards.
CATGTGCCATAAATTTTCGCGGACTCATAAAGTTACCATTTGTTTAAAACAATTACATGGAAAATTCAGGTCATTTCATAGTGTGTGTCTATAAAAGTATTTGAAATACGAGAATAGATAAACAACCGATAGAGGGATTAGAAAGATGGATAGCATCATATAACATGATTGATTTAGAAACCTAGGGAGATCTGGTGGAAATCACTACATGAAAAAAAATGAGAGGAGGGGGTATGTCATGAGTGGCTCAACAACCAATGGGGGTTATGTTATTTAAAATGGAGGGGGAGAGGGAAGATACCCATCTTTAAGGGTTTCATAAAAAAACTAAACCGGATAATAAAAATAATAACAATAATAATGTAAATAATAATAAAAATAATAATCATCATCATCATCATCATAATAGTATTATTTTTAAAACATATCTTAATATATTTCATTTTACATTTTATCTCAATTAATTTATTTTAATTTTTTATAATATAAATTATTTAAATTTTTAAAAAAAAACATATCATACTTTTCCAACTCAAGAAATTAATATTAAAATCCCAGTTAACAAAATGAACCATCTAGTAGACAAAAATTCATTTTCCTTTAGATTTTTAACCGATTAAAAATGATGAGTTGTTATAGATACACTTATCTGGGAAACCATATGAGTTAATATGTTGATTGAATGTTTTTGGGATTCTCTATATGATGGATATTTTGATGAGTTATTCACTCAATTATCTATGACTAATGTTTGAAATGAATAGAATAGAGGACATCCAAAATAGAAGGGATTTAAAGGATCACTAAATTAGACTCAAAGATAATTGAAATATGGATCTTAGACATTTAATGTATATTATTTAATTTAAAATAGCATTTAATTCTAGTGGGATAACATATATAAAATTCCTTGTTAAATGAATGTTAATCATGATACTCATCGGATAAAAGATTCAATTATATATAAAGTGTAATAATCATCATTAAAATATTAAATTTATTTCCATCCATAGAAAATGATAATCTTATTTGAAAAACTCGTGGACTGATAAATATGGTTAATATTTTTTGGTAAGAATAAAAATTTTATATCATACCAAAACCCATTATGGTGTAACCAAATATTAAATTTATTCAATAATAATATGTAAATTATTTTAAATAACATTGAAGGATACACTTTAGGTATCAAATAATTTTTTTTAATGAAATGGAATTGAGATAATTTTAGTCTCCACTTATGTAATCAATATTATTAGGTTATAAAATATCATAATAATACTATACAAGAGCCTTAAATATTGGTATAGATATTGAATTACTTTTTTTATCATTGTGGGAAATGTTCTAAAAACATTAATGAGTTAATTAAACATTCACCCAAAATCATCAAATTTTTTGGGATTGTTGAATATCCTAAAATATTTCAATTTTTTTAAAAAAATCACAATACATAGGGGTAAAACTATAATCCAATGGAATAACATCCGATGGTACAATTATTATCCATTTTAATTGGAACTTAATGAAAGATTTATGATGGAGGAAAAATCGTTAATTATAATATTCTTGGTCACATGTGGAGTAACATAAAAAAACACTTAAAGGGGTGACAAAAATATTATTGAGATTCTACATCAGGTTTTGATGTTGTGGAAATTAATTTTTGATTCTGAAGGGTAAATAATATTAGATATATACTTTAAAAAATTTATGATTATATGAGTGTTAAAAATCATTGTAAAATATCTATTGATTATTTATATATCATTGAAATAATGCAACGGGCATTTCTATTATGAATATTTGGAATAAAAATAAATATTTAAATCTTAAATGAATCACTATAAGGGATGTGTATTTTCATTTTATTTAACATATATGATTAGGCATGTTTCTTATAAATAAGGATTTCTAATAAAAAAACCGAGGTGATAGTTTATATATATATATATTATTAATATAATTATATAACATGTTATAAACTATGGATAAGTATAAAAGTATTTTAATATAAAATAGATATCTTTTGAATGAGATATTTTTTAAATATTAATGTATGATTACCCACCAAAAAATAATGGGATATTTTGCTGTATAAAATATTTTTTTCTAAATGTACAAACACATCCAATATCAAAAAAATATTGTTGTTATTGCTTTATTTATAAAATATTCACACTATAGGAAATATGTGTTATTTCATAAAATAAGAAGTATTATGTATTTAATAACTTAATATAGTAGGGAAAATATATTTTGATAGATTATATTTTTTTTCCTCACAAGACACAAAAATGTGTTTTTTATACTGAATGGACAAAGATGTATAAAAAATGGAGTTTCGTACTCTATTTTTCGTTATACTAAGGGTGTATGTTACATATCGAATCTATGTGCCTGAGTAGAGGCATGGAAACTAACATGACAAACAAAGATACATTGATTCAATTATTTCATGAACCTTGAGTTTGAGATAATATGTGGTGGTTGGTTATATTGATGACCATGATTTCATTTAAGGTTTATCCAAGATAGGGGTTTTCAATTTTTATGATGAGTAAGAAATTCAGTCCCTCATTTAAGTGAGATTGAAGTATTCAATTCATAATCAATGATAAGTTAAATTTTCCTTTTTTTCTATTACATCATTATTATGTGATATGATCAACCAAAAAAAATATAATGACTAGTAATGTATTCATCATTTAGGTTATCTTATACTTATTTAATTGACTATGTATGAGTGTGTATTTTTTATTGAAATACACTATGTCAAATAGATGATAAACATATTGAAAATATTATTATATGACTATGTAAAATTTTATAAGGTATATATATTTGAAATAAATATAATGATACAATTGTTTGATATGTATAATTTCATATCTATTGGTATATTTACTAGCATCAATGATTTTCGATAGGCCTATATATATTTATAAATTCCTATGAGTTTTGAATCCATCGAAGGCCCGTGGGATACATATTTATAGTAGACTGAATATGTGTTAATTATCAAAAAACACAGCCAATTAATGTAAATGTGTTTTTTTGTTTTTTTGGAAACATGTTTTTGAAGTATGATCTTACAGTATTATATATGATTTGATACTTGGAGAAATTTATCATAGCATTCCAAATCATTTTTTGAAATATCCATAATGAGTTTTTGAAATTAATTACGAATTTATTTTATATGATTCATTTTAATGTGAAATTATATATAATATATAAGGATTCTATGTATATATGTTATTTTTTGACTTATACAATAAATCCCAATGTTTATATGATATATATTATCAAGTATCATATTAGACGTTATAGGTATGTTGAATGACATAACATATATAAATCAAAAGAATAATGTATACCAAGGATTAAAGGATAGGGGTCGATCCATTATTTCATAGATTCATCAAATTATAAATTAGAAGGAAATATCTTCTATGCTATGTTCCTTCATGAAGCATTCTGACTCTCATCCAGGATCCTCCAACAGGTGGGGCCACTGGGTGTCACACCTAGTTTTTCATGTCATGGTTTTGATCTAGTTCATTGTAAATACTGATCATTTTACTTGGTTTGGGTTTATTAATATCGACTTATGGACTTCCATATATGTCAATTATTCCTTCCATGGGTTCTTATATCTTGTTTTATAGTTTTTGGACAAATGGGTGGTTACTTTTAGATTTGGGCCAATTGTGATCCCATTTCCAAATTTAAAAACCCAATTTGATTCTTTTATAACACATTTTTTTCAACTTTATTAAATTATTCCACATCCCACATGACCTTCTTAGATATATTCAAACCCAAATATCCATTTTTACCCCATGTAAATTCATATTCATGGTGTATTTGGGTTATTTTTCATGTATCAGGCCATCTAGTGATCCTATTTGAATTTTTAAAAATTAATATGTTTCTTTTATATGATATTAATTTTTTAATATTTTCTATGATTATAACAATAAATGAATCCCAGAAAACCTAATTTCACCCCCATGTTCCATTTGACCTCTTTGGAGCTCAACATAGTCCCAAATTAGTGTGAAATTTCTCAAGGGTTCTCAAATAATCCATATTTCGTAAGGTAATTTGTTTCTTTCATGATTCATTAATTTTTTCTAAATTCCCCTAAAATCATATATCCAGGATTAATATAGACATATGGAGCCTCTCTATGGAGTTACAATCCATTGAATCTCCTCTATTTGTGTGGATCCATGGGAAGATGAAGAGTTCTATATTTTTCAATGTGAGTTTCCTTCTCCTTTCTCCTCCTTCCTCCTCTACCCATAATTTCATGGCTCTCTCATCCTTCCTGGTAATGAAAGGCCTAGGGTTCTGTTATACCATGATTTATTATGGTATTTTAATTCTTTCAGTGCTGGTCTTCATAGATATATGGTTTTTTATCCATTGTGGAAGGTTTTCATGAGTTATTTTCCATTCCTCTATGGTTTTGAGTTCAGTAATATGAAGCACTGGCTTTATAATTCATAGTTCATTTGATTGTTGGTTTTTTCACCATAAATGTATTCTATGTTTTTTATCACCATTTTTTTATTTTTTTATTTTCAAGATGGGTAGTTTATAACTTATTTTTTATAAATTATTTTCTCTAGGTTAATGTGTACAGACTTAGTATTCGTTTTTATGATCCATTTTCTTCTGCACCTGACATATGATGTTTCGAAATTGGTTTAGAAATTCAAATATATTATGGCATGAAAATTTGGTTTTTTAACATTTTCCGGGTTTAAATAGTGTTTTTTTATTAATTGTTTCATGCCTCATTTTCGCGAATGTCCCTGATTGGATTTTCTATGATAAAGGAGATAACAATTGACTGGTTAGGATTTTGAATAATAATGGAATCATCTGAATAAATTATCATGGGTTCCTTATGTAGGTTCCAATTTGGTTTTTGTGTTTATAATGAAATTTTTATTGGTTTTTAGGGTGTTTTGTCTTGTCTTCCAAATAAATGGCGTATTTGGAATCTCTATATAAATATATGGGTTTTGAATTTGAAACCATAATTTTGAAGTGGTTTATATATTTTTTTTCTACCAATGATATTTTTTCAACTATTTATGAATAGTGGAATTAGTTCATTTGATAAATGTTGTTTTTTAGAAGAATTCTTTAAGGCATGTTTCGAATTTTCTGGTAAAATTTGTTATATTGGGTATTCCATATTGTATTATTAGGCTCATTTTAGGATTCCTAAAATTGATTTATTTAATGTTTTTGGGGTCAAAAATCTCAGTTGATATGTTTTGTATGTTTTTTTCCTTAAAGGATCATTTCTAAATGGATTTAATAGGAAAAACCTTGTCATACCTCTTGAAATTGTTTTATGAAAATTTTAAGTGGTTTATTGACCTATGCAAGATATGTGAAAAATGATTGATGGATATTTTGTGTATGTCTCATTTTGAAATGAAATTTTCATGTGTAATGTGTATGTGATTCCAAGTGTAACACTATTGAGCACTAATATGGAAGCACATGTATCTATCTGGGCGGACGTGTACTAGTATGCCCGTGATCCAGAGAGGTTTCATCTCAATTTCATATAAAAATTATGATAATGATAACAAAAACTAAAATATACCGAGGATGTTTGGGAAAACTCTGTTATATTTTTTGTTCCAAACAAGTGGCTCGTTAATGAGAAAATATACTTTATATGGTTACATTACACCGAGATACGATGAACAATGGGCCCACAGCTCGCATGTACCTTGCGGTGTTCCCGTGACTTGTGATAATTGTATATTTTTTACTCACTATCGACATATGGTGTGGTTGGTTCATAAATTCCGAAGCGTGTGTGTTTTACATAAAATTTTAAATTCACTAATGAAGCACTCTTCAAAACTATTTTTATATTGAATTTTCATGTCTCTGAAATTGGATACAGGAATTTCATGGTTAGAAAAAATGCAACCATTTTATATTATAATGATTGAATAGTGGAACAATATATGGAAAAAATGAATTTATATATTTTATAAAAAACATGGAATTCTAGTTTATTTTATTTTAATGTCTGTTCATTGGGGATAGAGTATTGGGATAACCAACAATGTTTTAATACTCACACATGTAGACTTCTTTTATTTTTAGACATTATACAGGTTTTATCCTCTATTCCATCATATTGGGAGATGTTTAATCATTTTCTAGGAGAGTAACTAGTGGGGTTATAAGGAGATAGTTATTTTTCAGGTTTGTTCTGTTAATATGTTTGGTTCAGTAGTACTTTCACTTCCCTATGCAATGAATGGTCAGTTCAACTATTATATAAATGTGTACTAGGAAGTCCTTTTCTTTCTACTGGTTGATTAATTCCTTATTTGTGCAAGGAATCCTTCTCTTTTCACTCTATTGATTAACTTAGTGGTTGTTTCCATCTCAATTGGATCGGGAATGACTCTCGGGATTTGTCATGGGTTGGAATGGGTGACCAGTTCAGGGTCGAATCTGGCTGGTTCGTGATAAAATAGTATCATATGAGGTAGGCTCAAAGAGACCCTTGAATTTTAGAGAACCCTTGTAATTTTGGGGGATGAAATGAAATATAGTGTAGGATTGTCAGTACATGAGGGGTACGTTCGATAAGATCATCCTGATCTCTTTCCCGTTCTAATCCTCGGGTGTCTATGGGATGTCTAGATTTATTTGTTTTGTTGGTTCTTAGGGATTGTTTTTGATTGGGATACAAGTAACGGAGTTGACCTAATGGCCTCCTTGACCTCATAGGTCTTGTAAATCCATGTAGAGATGGGCCATGGTCCAAAGAAGTCTCTCTCTGTGGGTGGTGTGTTTGACATATGCCCGTCAACTGTATGGTCATGACACCAATGAAGATTACTTCCATTATATGGGACTCTTGATTCTTTCTTGAATTATGAATTTTATTTTGAAAATCCTCATTTGAGAATTTTGGAAATGTTTTTTCAAAGAGTTGTTGGATTTTAAAAAGTGGAAAGTGGGTTTTGAATGCAGAATATAAGAAAGGATTTGGGAATGTAGTGTTTTTTTGAAACAAATATTGGGAAGAAGTGAAGGTAATTTAACCGGATTGGGTTCTACCTAATAATAACATCTCTACAGTTGCAATAAAATGTTTTTAAAGCACTAATAATTTTAAGTTGATTCAGAAACATTGTTTTAAATGTGTGGTTTTGTATAGTAGAAATGTTTTTGAATCTAGTGAATTGGTTTAGGAAATTGGTTTGAGGAGTCGGTGTTTTCCAAAAAAGTGTCTTGTTATATGTGGAAATTAGATTATTGAAAGAGATCACGCTAAATTTTTTAAAACGGGAAGGGTTTTTTTTGAGTAGATATTTTTAATGTTGTTAAAATTTAAAATGCGGAGGTTTCTAAGAAAATTTTTATTGATGAAGTTTTGTTTGTTTTTTGAAATCATAAAATGGGGTTTTACATGATGGATAGAGATCCTTTGGAAGGTACATGTCTTTTGGAATTATTTGGTTTTGTTTTCTTCCTTTGGTGTTTTCATGGGTGCTAACATGTAAATATTATTGATATCTGAATGGATGGCCGTTATGGAATGGGGGTTTTGTGCTCAAGGTGGCATCGAAATGTTCATGTGAGTGAGACTTCATTAAAAACCATTGGTGAATGTATAAATACACTTTTTTTAAAGTGTTTTGTGCTAAAAAAATTGTTTAATTTGTTTCTAATCCAATGATTATGTGGTTGGTTTTCCCGATCATATATGTGTTGTTAATTAAGTATAATTCCTTGTGATATTGAAGTAATACTCTTGTTGTGTTATGAGATGGGATCTTGTTGGTGGCTCAGTTTTGTAGTAATGTTCAGTGGCATTCTAAAAATTTGTTGGATGTTTATTTGTGTCCATGTATGGTTCCCCATGTGAGTGATTTCTAGTTGATCAGCCTAAGGATTCATTAAAAGGTTTATATCACCAATTTGATAATTCCAAATCCAGTTTGTTGGAATAGAGAGATATTTGGGCTCGTATTAATGTTAATTCCTGTTATGGTTACTCTATCAGTTGTGTTGACATTGCATTGTGGTGTTTCTATGTTTTTTTATGTTCATTGTCCATTCTTCTCCTCATTTAGAGTGATGGAGAATGGTTGTGTGTATTTATATGTTTCTTTTGGTTGATGGTGTTTTTTTGTAATAGTGATCATCATGTGGTGTTATAATCCATAACTCATTACTACGTCTTAGATATGAATCAATCATCATTCCTCTAGCCATAGGCCTTGGTTTGAATCTTTTCACAAAGTTAGAAAATCACTATAGGTGTGCGTAGATCAGCGACGATCCTACCTCCACCATTTTAGTAAGGTAGTTTCTATATATATTCTGTGTTTCATCATCACAATGAAATTCCACAAGCCCCAAAGAGCATTCTATACTTACCCTTCACACAGTGTCTATGGTTATGCCTTCCTGAATGTGGGTTTGTGATCAATGTCCTTGTGTTGACCACCTATGAGAATTCAGTCTGGTCTAGGTTTAACCTATTCATGGTTGGAGGCTATTGGGTAGTTCCTTTGTTTCTTTTGTGGTTTTAGTGGGCTAATGATTGAGTCCCCTTTCCTCTCCTCCCCAAGTGGTGGGTATCTAGATCTGTGATGAAAGTGTTGGACCATTTCATACATCCTCCATTTGAGAGTTGGGGGTTAAAACTATTGTGATTTCTTCCTCTTATTTTCAGTTGGTAGTTTATTTTGGGGGAATTTTTATAGGAATGAGTGGTCATGGCCCATTCCTTGTGAATTATGAATTATCATTTTTTTCGTTTCTAGTTAGTTAATAATGATGGTGGAGACCCATTGTTTGTATTATAAATCTTTCATTTAAGGATTTTTAAGATGATATTTGTTCTCTAACAGTGGGGAGACTATTCTAGACTCCCAAAAAATAATTGGATTTCATTAGTACACTATGGTTTGGGTGATCGTTGGGTTTATTTGGAAAGAACCAACAATCTGGTTCTCCACTTGGTTGTGGAGGTACTGGTTGAATATTTCTATAAATTATCAGGATGATTCCATGACATTTTGATTTTTTTTGCAAGAGGAATAAGTTTTGTTAATGGAAGATTTTATGTCCTTGGATTGAATGTATGTTCACTGTTGATATGCAATCCTTATACATTTATCATTCAGTGGGAAAGTGTTATTCTTTTTTAGGGTGGAAATCATTAATCGTGGGGGGAATTTTTCCACAATGTTTTTCATGACTTTGTTTTGATACAGTTCATTGGAAATTCTATTCCTTTTCATTTGTTTTGGGTGTGATTAATGGTGACTTTTGAACTTCCATATATGTCGATTTTTTCTACAATGGGGACCCCATAGCATGTTTTTTAGTTTTTTGGATAAAAGGGTGGTTACATCAAGATTTGGTCCAACTATGATCCAATTTCAAGATCTAAAAACAACATATGTTTCTTTTAAAACTCCTTCATTTTAAACCTATATTTCTCATTCCACATCCCATGTGACCTAGACTGACCAATGAATACCTTAATATCAATTTACAACCCATATTAATTCATAATCATGGTGAATTTGGGTTATTTATCTCGGTATTGGGCCATCCCATGAGCCCAATTATAGTTTTAAAACAATAATTTGTTTCTTTTATAACATATTTATTTTTTTATATGATTCCATGATTATACCGCTCATTTGAGACCAAACATCCTAGCCTCACTCAAATGTTAAATTTTCCTTCTTTTTAGTTATATTTAGTCTCATAATAGGGTGAAATTTTTCAAGGCTTCACAATTCATTCATATTTGGTATGTTAATTTGATTTAGTCGAGAATTATTCATTATATTACCCATTCAACAAAAATATAATTTCCTTTATTCTTTCAAATATATGGAGAATCTACACACAGTTATAATACATTACTTCACCTCGAAGTGTGTAGATCAATGGGATGATGAAGAGTTCTGTAGTTTTCTTGGTGAGTTTCCTTTTTCTTTCTCCCCCATCTACCCCATCCTTCAAATATTTTGTCCCTCTCTCTTCCGCCATGTAATGAAAGACCTAGGGTTATATTATGGCATTATTATTATGGTAATTACATTATTCTATTTCTGGTCTTCATATTTATAGGGTTAGTGAACCCTCGTGGAAGGTTTTCAGGTGTGCATTTCTATTCTGCCCCAGTTTTGACATAAAATATCCCAAGCACTACCTTTATAATTAAGAATTCATATGTTTCATTTTTTTTCACCCTTTATGTATTATATATATGTTTTTTAATCCTTTGGGTAAATTTTTTATTGCACATGAAGGGTAGATTATGCCCTGTTGGTGAAAATTGTTTTGTTTTGGTTATACTGTTCTCACTAAGTCTTTATTTAAATGATCCATTTTCTATCACAAATAAATAATAATGTTTATAACATATTCTATCTATTTAAATAAATATTTGGAATGAAAATTTTGTTTTACAACATTTTTAGTGTAAAATATAGTTTTTTTTAATTGTTTTATGCATCATTTTCGGGAAAGTGCACATTTGGATTATGTGTGTTCAAGGTGATATAAAATGTTTTATATGGCTTATAAAAAATATTATAAGAATGTGAATCATTTAATTTGGGTTACTTATGTGGTTTCCAATATGGTTTTGGGATTTATAACTAAATGATTATTGGTTTTTATTGTGTTTTGGCATGTGTTCCCAATAAATGCATGTTTGGCATATCTATAAAGATGGATGGGTTTTGGATTAGTAAAAATAATTTTTAAGGGGTTCATTTAAATTTTTAGTTTCATCCAGTAGTGTGATTAAACCTCTTTATTAATAGTGGAATTGGTTATTTTATTAAAATTTTGTTTTTTTGAAGAACGCTTAAAGGATTGTTTGGAATTTTTCATGGAAAACTGGTTTTCATGTGTATTCCATGTTGTCTAAGTGGGTTCATTTTATTATTAATGAAATTGTTGAATTAAATGTTTTCGGGGATAAAAAACATGGTTTTATATGGTATTGGTTGATTCATGGCCTTAATGGAGTATTTTTAAATGGATTATACTTGCAAAGTGTCATTATACTTCTTCAAATTGTTTTATGAAACATTTATGTGGTTTATTGACATATGAAGAACATGTAAAATATGGTTACAGTATTTTTGGTGCATTTATGATTTCGAAATAAAATTTTCATGTCTATAGTGAATGTAGTAACATGTGGAAAATAATTGAGCACAAAGAGGGAAACCCGAGTATATAGGTGGGCAGACATGTACTAGTATTCTAGTGATCCCAAGTGGTTTCGTCCATATTTTGCATACCAATTTTGATGATGAAAACAGTAACTAAACTATGATTATGATTATGGCGACCAATAGTTCATGGGTTTTGTTTCCTACCAGTGGAACGTTCCTGAGAACATATATTTTTTATGGTTAATTTTCGCCAAGATACCAGTTACATGTGGCCCACACCAAGCTAGTGCCTAAGGGTGTTCACGTGACTTGTGCTCATTATATATTTAGTTCTCACCATCAGCATATAGTGTGGTTAGTTAATAAATATAAATGTCTGTGTGTTTTATTTAATATTGTACATTCTTTAAATTATCCCTCTTGAAAACTATTTTTATTTTGAAGTTTTGTTCCTCTGAAATTGGTTACTATGATTTATTAGTTATGAAAATTTGCATCCATTTTATTATATAATTATTAAAACATGGAACCATTTTCAGAAACATACTTTTCTAAATATTATTTCAAAAATTTAATCGATGTTTCTTTTAATTTAAATGATGTTCATTTGGTATAGAATATTGGGCGAACCTGTTGAATTTTAATACTCTCTCATAGAGTATTTTTCTTTTTTTATCCCTTGTTTAGTTTTTAGCTAGAGTTTGATCACCTTGGGAGACGTGTGATCATTTTTTTGGAGTGTGACCATATTGGACACAAGGAGATAGTTAGTTTTCAGGTTTGGTTAGTTTAGTTGTTTGGTTCATATGTACTTTCACTTCCATGGGCGAAGAATATTCAGTTAAAATTTTATATAAATGTGTATTGGGCAGTCCTTTTCATTATGCTGATAGTTTTATTCCTTATATGCGTGATTAATCCTTCAATTTTAACTCTATTAATGCACATGGTGCTTTTCACCACACTAGGAGGATCATGAATGTCTCTTGGGACTTGTCGTGGGCGGGCCTAGGTGAATCGGTTCGGGGTTGAATTAGGATGAACTGTAACAATATGGTATCATAGGGGATCGAATCTTAGAAAACCATTATTTTTAGAGTTCCAATGTTATTTGGAATAAGTAAAGGTAGATAGAGTATGATTTTCAGAACATAATGGGTAGGTTCATGAAGAGATTTGTGATCTCTTGCTCATTTAGATCCTCGAGTGTTCATGGGATGTCAGGTTTTATTAGTTTCTTGGTTTCTTAGAGATAATTTAGTTACTAGGATCTGTCAATGGGAGTCGGACTAATGGCTTCCAAGATCTTATAGGGCCTAAAATGACATTTTAATGTAGGGAATGGTCATTTGATGGCTCTCTATGTTGGTGGTGTGTTTGACATATGACCTCCAACCATATGGTCAATTCACCAATCGATATTGGTTCCCTTTTAAAGGTATCTTATAACTTTCTTGAATTCATAATTTCTTTTTCAAAATCCTCATTTGAGATTTCTTGAAATGGGTTTTCATGGAATGGTGTGATTTTAAAAGGTGGAATGTGGGAATTCAATGCTAAATATAAGAATTGTTTTGGTATTTTTTGGTTTTAGTGAAACAAATATTGGGAATAAATGGAAAATGATTTAATTGGCTTGGATTTTAAATAATTTAAACTTGTAGTTTGTTGAATTAAAATTGTTTGAAAGCATATATAATTTTAATTTAATTCTGAAACATTGTTTTATATAGTGTGTTTTTGTATTTTGCAATATTTCTGAATATGATGAATTGGTTTTGGAAATCAGTTTTGAGAAGTTGGTGTTCTATTTGAAAGTTCCATGGTCTCTATGGCCATCGAATTATGAAAAGAGACCTTCCCGAATTTTTAAAACTATTAAGGGGTTGTTTGGAGTTTCTTGGTTGTATTGAATGTTGATAAAAATGAAAAGGGGTTTATTTTTCAGAAAATGATTATTTATGAAGTGTGATTTATTTTATGAAATTTGAAATATGATTTTCACTTGGCGGTTAGTGTTCCTTTGGAAGGTACATGATTTTTTGAATGATTTTTTTGGCCATAGGTTTTTTCATGGCTTCTCACATGCATGTTTTTATGGATATAAAGATCGACGACCAGTATGGAATGGTGGTTGGGTACTCGGGGTGGCATGGAAATGCTTATCTCAGTAAGTCTTGATGATGAAATATTGGTGAATTTGGTTATCCACCAAGTTAGTTTTTTTTTAAAATGTGTATTGTGGTAAAAACAATTATGGATTTTATTTATAAATTGATGGTTATGTGGCTTTTTGATCCATTTTCTTAGATGTGTTGTTTATTCAGTATGATTCTATGTGATCTTAAAGTCCTAACATTGTTTGGACGGGATATGGGATCTTGTTCATTCTAAATTTTAGAGTAATGTTTTGTGGGATTCTAAATATGCTTTGGATGTTGTGATGTGGCCATATAAGGTTTATCATTGGTGATATTTCTATTCCATCATTGTTAGGAATTTTTTTCATGGGATAAATCCACCACATTGAATAATGCCTCAACACATTTGATGGAATAAAGAGAAGATTGGGATCAAATTAATGTTCCTTCCTATTATGGTGACTCTCTCAGTTGTGGTAATAGTTATCGATGTTGTTGATTTTTTTCTCGATGTTCCTGGTCCAGTAGGATCCTCGTTCAGAGGAAGGGAGAAAGGTTGTGTGTATCCTTATGATTCAATTCAGTGATGGTATTTTTTGGACTAGTGATCTTCATGGGGTATTGTGATCATTATCTCTTGACTAAGGTGAAACATATGCCTCAAATATTAGGGCTTCAGCCATAGGCCATAGAGTTAAGCTTTTCATAGAGTTAAAAAACTACCAGAGGTGTGGGTAGCTTGACTATGCTTCGACCTCCAACATTGTGGTAAAGCAGTTTATATGTCTCTATTATGGTTACTCATCATTGTGAATTTCCTCATGTCACAATGAGAAAGGTGGACTTACCACTCACCTTATGTCTATGGTTATGCCTTCTTCTTTGTGGGTTTCTGATCAATGTCTGTATGTGGACCACCTATGTGAATCAGCTGTGGTCTTGGTTTTACCTATTCATAGATGCATAGTGTTGTTTAGTTCCATTGATTGTCATGTTGTTTTAATGGACTAAATATTCCCCCTTTCTTTCCCTCCTTGAGTGGTGGGTGTCTAGATCCGTGTAGAATGTGTCGGCCCAGTTCTTGTCCCATCTATTTTGTATTTAGAGTTTAAATGTTTATGTTATTTTCCTCATAGAATGGGTTTTTAGGTTTTTGTGGGAGAGTTTTTGTGGGAATGATTGGGAGAGGCCCATTCCTAGTGCAGGATGAATTCCCTTTTGGTCATTTCTAGTTAGTTCATAATGGTGTTGAGACACACCATGGGTCTCATAAATAATTCATTTTTGGATTTGTATAATATCAGTGGTTCTCTATCGGTTGGGAGTACGTTCTCGCCTCCCCCCCCCCCAAATCAATGGCATTAGTTAGTGATATTTTTTTGTCATATTTGGGTTTATTGTGAGAAGAACCTATTATCATGTTCTTGTCCTAGTTGTGGATGTAGTGGCTTGATACATCCATTAATTCTCATGATGTTGTCATGAGTTGGTGTTTTTATGGGAAATAGGATTATTTTCGGTTTATGGTAAATGAAATTTCCTTGTATTGAGTGCATAGACCATGTTGATAAGTAATACATAGTTTTTTATATTTCAGTTGTAAAGGGTTGTGGGTTTCTGGGGACAGAAATCTATAATGGTGGGGAGAATTGTCACACCCGGTTTTTCATGTCTTATTTTTGATCCAATTCATTGAAAATACTGAAATTTTTCAACAGGTGTGGGTGAGATGAATTTTAATTTTTGAACTTCCATCTATGTCCATTCAACATACCTTAGGATCCTCATTACTTGTTTGAGAGTTTTTGGAGAAAAGTGTGGTTACTTCATGATTTGGGCCAACTGTGAGGCTATTGGATTATTTTTTTATAAAAACATTATATCATAACTCCTTTTTTCATCATTTTTTCCACATTCCACTTCCCACATGGTCTCCCATGACCAATTTAAACAACCCTATGCCTTTGGTCCCTTTATTAATTCATAATCATGTCGTATTTTGGTAATTGTTTCAGGTATTGGGCCAGCTTGTGAGCTCATTTATAATTTTTTAAAAATAATTCTTTTATATTATATATTATATTTTTTAATATTTTTTTGTGATTCCACTGCTCTATGAAGCCCAAAACGCCTAGGATAACCCCCATGTTCCATATTCCCTCTTTGGAGCTCAATTTAGTCTCAGAAAAGTGTTATATTTCATAAGGATTCTCAAATCATTCAGATTTGGTAAGGTAGTTTGATTCATTCAGGAGTCAGTCATTGTTATATATTTTCCCCCAAAATACTTGTTCCCTAGTTCTTCCAGACCTGAGTAGAAACTATATTGAGATCAATTCCATTACCTCTCCTCAAATGGTGTTTATCTATGGTAAGATGTAGATTGCTAAAATTTTCAAGGTGAGTTTCCTTCTCCATTATCCTCCATCCTCCACCTCCTTCTATTTTTTCCTAGATCCCTTTTCCTCCATGGTCATGAAATACCTAATGTTCTATAATAACATGATTTTATATGGGTAATTAATTATTTTAGGTTTGGCCTTCATATATATAGGGTTTGCGGACCCTCATAGAAGTTTTTCATGTGTGTGTTTCCATTTTACCATTGTTTTGAGGTAGCCTCTCCCAAGAACTGCCTTTAAATTTCAGGATTCATATTTTTATTTCCTTTTTCACCTTATAGGTATTCTCAGTAATGTTTTTCACCCTTTTGATTAATTATTTAGTGTGCATGATGGGTATTTTATGACTTATTTTGTGAAAATCAGTTTGTTTATATAAAGTGTTCACCGTAAGTGTCTTTTAAAATGATCCATATACTTCCATACCTGACCAATAATATTTAGAACCTATAATAGACATTTTAATAAATTTATTTCCTAAAACATTGGTTTTATATCATTTTTATGGTTAATTAGAGTTTGTTTTTCTAATGTATTGATGCCTCATTTTCAAGAATGTGCCTAGTGTGATTTTGTGTGTCAAGGTGATATAAAATGATTGGTTTCACAAATGAAAAATATTTTCATCATGTGAATAACTTTTTTTGGTTTCCTTAAATGGGTTCCAATCTTTTTTAGGTTTTATAATGAAATGTGTGTGGTTTTTTTGGGTGTTTTGGCATGTGTTCACAATAAATGTCATGTTTGGAATCTCTAGAGAAATGGATGGGTTTTGAACATGTAACCTAAATTTTTAAGGGGTTTGTGTAAATATATTATTTCTACCAATGGTGTGTTTAAACACATTTATTAATAGTCAAATTGTTTCTTTTGAAAAATGTTGTTTTTGTGAAGAATTCTTAAAGGCATGTTTGGAATTTTTCACTAAATCTGGTTTTCATGTGTTATCCATGTTGTATCAATGGGGCAATTTTTAGATTCATGAAATTGATTTATTAAATTGTTTTGTGGAAGAAAAATATAGTTTTATATGTTATTGGTCGGTGTTTGGCCTTAAAGTATAATTTTTAAATGGATTGTATGTGAAAATCCACTTTATATATCTTGAAATTATTATATGAAATTTATAAATGCATAATTAACCCATGAAGGATATGTGAATCATGGATGAGTGATATTTGGTGAATTTTATATTTGAAAATGAAATTTTCATGTGAAAGTTTCATGTGATAACTTTTTAATCTTTATTGAGCACAATGTGGGAAACCCGAGTATCTTGGTGGGTAGATGTGTACTAGTTAGCTAGTGATCCGAACTGGTTTTGTCCCAGTTTCACATAGCATGATAGAATATTAAAACACTAAGTCAAATATGATGATGATTATTTGGACCAATAGGTTATGGGTTTTTTCTCTACTAGTGGCTCAATCATGATAACAAATATTTGTTACGGTTACTTTTCAATGAGCGATGAGGTACCTGGGGTCCAAAGCTAAATAGTTTCTTTGGGAGTTCCCATTACTTATTCTCATTAGCTATTGTTTAATCACCATCAACATATGTTGTGGTTGGTTTATAAATTCATATATGTGTGTGTGTGTTTTATTTAACAGTATACATTATTTAAACCATCCCTCTTGAAATTATTTTATTTTGATGTTTCATCTCTTTGAAATTTGATACTACATTTCCATGTTAGGAAAACATGAAACTATATTTTTATAATGATTATATCATGGAAACATGTTTTTAAAACATAATTTTCTGTAGTCTATTTCAAAATTGGAATTTATGTTTCTTTTATTTGTAAGGAAGTGCATTGGGGATAGAATATCTGGCTAACCTAATTATTTTTAGTACTCAAACCTATATTCTTCCTCTACTAGTATCCCTAATTCCAGTTTCATATCAAGTTTGATCTCCTCGGGTGACATGTTATCATTGTGTTAGAAAGTGACCATTGGGGTCATAAAGAGATAGTTAGTTTTTAGGTTTGGTCGGTTGAGTTGTTTGGTTCAGTTGAACTTTTACTTCCATGTGAAATGAATGCTCAGTTTAAATTTTATATAAATGTGTAATGGGATTTCCATTTCTCTCAGCATGTTGGATAATTATTTATATTTGGAAGAAATAGTTAACTTCTAAATCTATGGATTCACTCAGTTCTTGTTATTATCCCAGGAGGATTGGGAACAACTTTTGGGACTTGTCGTGGGCTATCATGGGTGACCGGTTTAGGTTTCACGTGTGATGGATTGTGACACTGGGTATGCTGAAATAAGGCATTATTTTGGTCGATGTTAAAACCTAATGGTAATTTAGATCTAGTTATAATTAATGGTGGTGGAGGTAGTTTGAATATTTGGTGTGCTGTGAATATTACTTACATTTCTTTTTATAGGAATGGCTCTTCTCATACTATAGAGGAAGAGACCTTCTCTATGGATGTCTCACATGTAGGCTTTATAAAATCATTATTTTAGAGCTTCATGTAGAATATAAATTGGTTCAAAGATCCCTCAAATGATAGAGTTTTTTAATTGATATATCGTTTATCATTTTATATCATTAATAACCTTATAGAATAATCTAGTGGAAATTAAGAATGCCTAATGAGATGGAAAATGAGTAGCACACTCTCTAGAATCTCATGGGTTTTAGGAGGACACTCTTTTTATCCACATTTCAGCTATTTCATATCACAATGAATGTATTAACATTTTAAGAGAATATTCTTTGAGGATCTATCACATTGGCACTCCCTGATTTCTAATGTGTGGTCTTATCTTAATAAACATTAATATTTTTTTTGTGTACGTCATTCTTTTTCATATCATATGTATAAGAAGGTGATATAATTCCACTACCATAAGCCATATTGTATTTTATAATTTGTATATCTAATATTGTTTTGATATGTGATAATTATATTATAATATTATAAATGTCCATTGAATTTTCTGTGTTTGGGTACGGGATTCTATTACATTATAAATCATGGGTCAATGACATTTCATATGGTAAATTTTTAAAGAGACTCAATAATGAATTTAATTATTAAATTCAAGAATGTATGAATGATGTTAATAAAGTGTTTCTAACAAATGTAATTACATGAATGGTTTTTAATATAAAATTATATTCAATTGAGGGATCAAGGAGTAGTATTGAGGATTATATAGATATGTATAAGGCCATGAAAATGGTATCTGATCTTGGGAGTGATTCATATAAATTCTTCTATTGTTGGAGCTCTGTTCTCATTCTTCCTTCCCACATGAGGTACCAGATTTTCAAATTCAAATGGGTGATCTATTATAAGAATTGGGTTATTCAAAAACCCATGAATACCCATAGTGTAATGAATTATTCAATTTCTTATAATATATCTTCATCAATAGAGTGTGTTTCAATAAGGTGGTATAGTCAACCACATGGAGTCATCTTTCCCTTCATGTTATAATAAGAATGTTTTTAGTTTCTACAGCATGATCCTCTTTATATAGTTTAATTTTTTATTATCATAATGAATAATTTTTATTTAATCCAATGGAACCCATCATTATATTCCATTTTAATAATTTCATTATTCTCTAAATGATTACACCTTACCATAAATATTAAATGCATATATCGTGTTTAATAACTATGATTCGGAGTTAGAGAGATTGATTTCTATTATATAAATTTTTAATATGGTCAGTCATTTATATCATTTATTCATAATAAACTCAATGTACTAAGGAATATCCCACATTTAATATATTTATTTATTAAAAAATAATCATTTTCATTCATTTTTTCTCTAATTTATTTTTTTTATATTAATGATATGATAATTCTAAAAATTTATACATTTTTTATGGACTTTAACCAATAATTTAATGACCATAAAACTATTGTGACACCTATATATAATATTTTATCAACATTTTAACAATCCCGGTAATGATACAATCTAACTTGTTCATATTAAAATTTTTAATTAAAAAGTTAAATGATCCTAGAAACAATTTTTTGAATGAATTATGGATATCTATTTCAAGGTATAGAATGAATTTCACACAATTTTATTTATGTCTCCAAACATTATTGAGTTTTTTAATAACAACTAGATTTGCCTATAACATTCTACAATAGTTTTTTTTTATTCTTCATACCCTTCATCTCTATATTTTTCATGGTAGATATACTTGTTGTATTCAACCATATTTTGTGCCTCTATTATTTACTAATTCTTTTGAAGATATTTATTCATTATCTATAGAAAAAACATGATATATTCCCCTCATATTAAATATTAATTTTCAAATTGTGATATTAATTTATTAAATTATTACATATCAGTTTTCTATTCTTAATAATTAATATCAAAAAATAAATTGAGTTTTTGTTTGATTCCATGAATATATATAATAGAATACATTCTAATATTTGTATCATGATTTCTATTGTTTAATATGGTAGTTTGTTAAATATAATCCCCATCTAACCCATTTTATTATGACGATTGTATTATTTTGTCAAAAAATATTTTGATCAATAATATGATTAGGGTAATAGGGGGAATCTAAATGAATGAATTATTTTAAAGGTGTAATATATATCATGGAGGTCCACTATATTTTATAATTTTTTAATAATTATATTATATAACTCTATTCATATCTTGGAAATGGAGATGATGATTTATATTTTTTTCCTCTATGATGGTATTAAATACTACTGCAATATGGAATTCATAGATATTCATATTCAAGGAAGAAACTTAAACATTTTATAGTATTATAGTTTATGTATTAATGATTCAATAAAAAATGTCAATGTATATTGAGATTAGTTTCAAAAATAGAATTATTTAGGTAGATAAATCATAAAATTAAAATTATATGGAGTTTTGAGTAATGAAACACATAAGATGGCAGGAATATTAGAATATAACCTTAGATTTATATGCCTAATGTTTGTTATAGTAATTATATAATATATCCTCGACAATTAATAAAATAATGTTATGTATAAATATAGAAGTGTTGTGGGTCTGAAAGCTTATTAAAATACTCAATAATGGTATTTATATACTATAAAAATGAATATGATTTTTGAAGAAGAGATTATTTATGTTTTTATAGATTCCCAATGAAATTAATGATATTTTGAGGTGAACTTGAGTTAATGTAGATTCAATGAAAATATTAATAGAATTTATTATCTTACTTAAAAACGTTTTGAAATATTATATTGGATGCAAAAAATTGTAATGGAATGTAATTAAAATAATTAACTATGAATAATATGTATACATTTCCCAGACTGTGTTGATTGGAAATTGGGAAGGTCCAGAACCTCACTCTAAAATGCCAAATTGACCATGATAATATTGAATATTATATCTAAATATATAAATCATATAAAAATGTACATATGATATTACATAATACTAATATGGTTTATCCATATGTTACAATCTGAAATAATTATAGTAAAAAACATAATAATAATAGGTAAAAGTCCACATGTGTAATGTATGTGAATATATAAAATTACATTCGATAGGTAATGGTTTCATAGAACATCACATTCTGGGACATAACAATTTATTAAGCCCTAATATGATATATAATGTCGTGTAACTCGATATGAAACGATTAAATGTATTTTCATGTGAATATATAATGGTAAATATAGGTAACATAGTTTGAAAATTACATGATCCTAATTGTGATATATAGAGGATAATAATATTATATGTTATGGTTAACTGGGTTCATTTAATGGTTGTTAGCTAGGAAAATGTAAGTTACTGGATTTAAGATCAATATATTCTACAAAATGGTATACCGATTAGAAAAAAAACATAAAATCCATTAATTATGTAAATGTTTATTTGAGTAGATGTAACAATCACCACATAGAATACTGTGATATTCTTAGTAACACAAAATTTGATGTTGTTGAGAATTTCTTCATGGATTAAATAATTATATTGATAGTAACTGATCATTGATTCATGATTAGATAATAGAATATAAAATATTATATTGGACTTGTACTCAATTATTCAAGTATTTTCAAAATAATGATTTGAAAATTAATAGTGTTGATAAATTATGGAGAAATAATTTATAATATTTTCAACTAATATAAATGATGACATATGTATATTTTTATACCAATTGTGATAGAGTTTATTGAGAATATTATGGTTCTTATTATATTGGATCTAATATTTATGCGATTGTAAGTAGTTTAATAGGATTTAATGGTTGAGATAACTAGATATTATATTATTTATAAACACCCATGATAATATAAATAAAAAGACGTGTTATAGGTAGTTAATTCAACTTTTCAACTATGTTTTTGGTGTATAAAAAATAGATTTAATGTAGATAATGGTGTTTTTACTACATAACCATCATCATAAATATTAGAAGTGAATAATAATGTTGACAATATATATTATAAGATAATGGTGAAGAAAGATAAATGTTGATACTGCCTTTGAATGTTCTATTTATTTGGATTCTAGAATTAGTCGATTAAATTTGAGTTTAGATACAAGGACTGATATGGATGGGATAGAATAATATTTTTACTATGTTTTTGAAAACTAATTATTGAGGTAGAGTATCATTTTATCCCAATATAGATACATCTCAAACTATATGGATGACTATATTCCAAAAAATGTTGAGAGGACCATTTCTAAATTATGGATAGAAAGTATAACAACCCATTTGCAAAATTGTGAACTATTAAAGATATTTTAGAGTTTTTTTGAGAGAAATCATAAAATTAAAGGATGATTCCTTCCCTTAATATTAATTACATTTTTATTATTGTGTAAATTTATTTCACGGAATTTAATGAAACAAAATTGGTAGTATATTCCCACATTAGAGTAATGCCTTATTAAAATACATGTCATTCTCATTTTCTATCCAACTACATTGCTTGTGTTAATTTTGTGATTGATAAATCATAAGAAGACCCATATATATATATATAATAAATATCAATTATTTAATATGGTGTATTAATATTATAAAATAATTCCAAAAGTGTATAACACTAATTCATCCCTTCTATCTCAAACTAACAATACAGGTTCATGGGAAATTTTACTGGTATCTTAATGAATCCAGGTTTCTAAATATTATATAATATTTCATTCCTTTTATATCATTATATATTAATGATGTGAACATAAATTGGTTGTCTATTATTTCCATGGATGAAATTTTTTTCCCAAACATGTTAATACTATAAATGTGGATTCACAAAAAACCATACTAAACATGTAGAATAAATTAAAAAATTTCGTGGCAAATATAATGTATAAATGAGGTTACACCAATAATTTTAGTTATAAAAATTGGTAGTTTAGTTGTGTTATCTTTTCTGTATGTTGGTAATAATCCTCATTAAGAAACAATTTTATACTACGAATAATATGATTATATTTAATAAGTTAAAGGAGCCTATTATAAATGTTATTATTATTGGAATAAATTTCATATTGAAATTTTCACCAATATATTTGATTATATCCATGAACTACATGATGAGGACACAAATATTTTTTTAGATGTAAAATATATTAATAAATGATAACATAATTTCAAAAGTAAATCTCTCTCATCAATAAAGAGAAATACAAGTAAAATAGTAAATTATGAGTAAAGAAATAAATAATATTGATAAATAATTTATCTAAAATAACAAAAATGAGGAAACTGTAGTAGTTATTTGTAATGAGTAGATAAAACTTTAATTAAAATAAATATAAATAACTACCATGGATAATAGGAATATATAATTATAGATGAAACAAATAAAATTTATACAGGATAAAGAATTCATTAGTATAAGTAAATGAGATAGATGACAATAAGATGAAATATTTTATAAATGAACTCTATGATTAAATTAATACACTTGGAAATTAAAATAACACTGTATATTAGGAATTTCATGAATTGGGGGTAAATATAACAAACCTATAAATCAGTCAAACTGAATCATCACATTAAACTGAAAAGATATTTGTTTCACTAAAAGTTACTAAGAATATTGTTTCTTAAAATTGACTCAATATAGTGGTAATTGTATTGATATCATCTAAATATTTGACATTATCATTCTCGAGTAATGAGGTTACCCTATATCCTGATAAAATTTAATGTTCTAATCTAACATTATTGGCTAGTGTAAGATACTATTTAAAATATGGGAATATATGGGTTGTTAATAATTCTAAACAATCCTCCAATGTATCATGTGTAGATATAATAATTTCCAAAAAGAGTGGATTCCCTAATAAATGACAAAAAATAATTTTTATTATAAATAATTAAAGGTTTAAAAACTATAAATATTTTTCATTAAAAAAGAAAACCACAACATTAATATTATTATTGATATTGTTGATATTTTAGGAATAATATAATTACTGAAATAATTTTTTAATTCATGGAAAATTTTCAAATCCTACATGAAGGTGGATAATGTCCTATTAGATTAAATTTTTACGGGAAATAGAAATCTATTCACTGAAAATATATTTAATTGTCTTGAAATTTTCAATACACTTAAAAAATAAGTGGTCACTATGTTGATAAGTGATATTTATGCATATAAATAATAATTCATTTTAGTTTTATAATATAAAAAATAAAAAAACAAGTTATAAGAGAAGGTGTGTTCACCTTGATGCATAAAAAAATAAGAGTGTTCAACAAATCCCACCCATGAAGAAGTAAAGGAATGATGCTTCACCGTGTTATTCCACTACATAATGATATGGAAGAATCATGTATCATTAAAATAATTTAATAAATAATAATTAAAAAAACAATTGAATAAATAATTTAAATATTAAATGAATGAAATGGAAAGATTATATCGGTGGGCGACATTCAAGTTAAAAAATTTAAATTTTTTATGAGGTTTACAAAGAAGGGTGATCAAATGAATCATAAAAATACACGTTGAAGTTGAAAAAACATTTGATAATATCCAACAAATATATAAAATGTCTACCAAAATTAAATTATTTGTTAAAAAATGATTGCACCAAAGGCAATGTGTTTCAAGTGTGTAATTGTTCAAAAAGGAGTCTCCAGACAAGAATAATGAGGAGATTGTTCTTAAGAAATTACAAACCCTATAAATATCATAGGTGGAACTAGAGAATACAATAGAGAAATAAAAAAATAAAAAATAAATTAATTATAAATGATACATATTATGGAAAATTAAATTATATATGAGAATTATACTATTAAAAGAAGGAATACTATAGTGCTAAAGAACACTCAAGTATGGAAAATCATGGGAAATGTAAGCATGTAGATATCTTATACAATTAGATATTAGGGAATATGAGTTTCAAGGTTGAAAATAACTCATCCATTCTTCACTTGTTAATATGTAAATAATAATTCACATAATTTTCTTTTTTTAGTGTTTTTTTATTTGGGAAAGTGATGGTGATGCATTAATGGCGATAACTTTGGGAATGTGTGGTTTTCAAACCAAAATGGTGGACCATCTGTGATAGTTTTAATGATGAATATTTTTAATATTTTTCTGTATGAAAATGATATTTATTGGATTTCATTCTCTAAATTCCTATACATGAGAATGATTTTTAGAGTTTATCCCTTTAATTGGAGATAAATATTATGGAAGAATCCAAATTCATATATTTCAATAAAAATTATAAATCATTATAGTAATTAAAAAAATACAATTATTGATGTATGATAGTCATATTATTTTTTTTTATTTTAAATTATTCATTTTTTATTCAAAAGAAAAAAATATTTACTTAGAAACTGGGAGATACATTCCTATATTTTTTTAGTTTTTATTGATTTTATTAACGTTGATTCGGGTTGTTTATCGTAAAATATATTGGTAATGTATTGAAGAAGAAAATTAAAATTCAATATCAGATATTGAATTATTTAAATATAGATATGACTTCAAAATTTATCACTATTGGTTTTTATAATAATCTAGCAAAACAATACATAGATTTGATTAGTTTATGGACTATTTAAAAGTGTGGCGCAAAAAAATAATGACTAAAATTTTCTAATTAATTGGAAAAAAATCAGAGAACACATATATGTTGAATGTAATGTAGTCATATGAACTGCCCTTGGAAAATTCAAATACATTCCACTGTGATAGAAACATATCTCTAGTAAATAGTCATTCCCTATACATGATCACCTTTGGAGGCAATTTTTTATCCATCAAGTTATCCTTTATTTACCTATGAATAATATTATTATATGGATGAAAGGTATTTTTAGAAAATATTAAAAATTAATAAATACTATTGGGATGAGTGGAGGGTCCCAATAACGCTATTATATCAAGGATATTGTTGATTAAGCAATCGATATATTTGTATTGTTTTAGTTTCAAGGAAGGTTTCTATTGATCATTTGATGTGATTTCACTTGAATAGGGTCACACTCCCAAAAAGAAAACATAAATTTCATGATGATTTTGAATTGAGAGTATCATATAATTCTACATTATCACAAGATTTAATGAGTACATTAATTATATGATTTGAATTTAAACCCATGTCATGGGGCATTTCAGGTCATCCAAGCACTCGGCCTCCACCTATATATACTTGTGACTATTGTATAATTTCATGGGATGCATTCTCCGTTGAAAACTAAGATTCTTATTTCCTGAATCACAAGGAATTAATAGAGGAAGTCAACCATATATAAATAATTAAAATTAGTCTAAAAGAGACTTCCCATAGATTATTATACAATATTTACCAATCACATTTAATGAATTGATGATGATTATGCTAAAAATTATCAATTTGACCAAAATTGTATTGGGAGGTTATATGAATAAATTTTCATCAAATTTTTACATCCAAAGGAAAATATTATTAGATAATTTTATAATTGAGGTAATGATACATTATATAAAATGATTTACAAAAAACATTAACCCCATAAGGTATAAGGTCTTTTGGGAGTGGTAGATACAATTCCATCCAAATATTGAGAACTTTCCTTAGAGAGATGTAATGAAAACCCAAAAATAATGACGATATGAAATTAGAAAACATTTTTATAGGGAATTCCTATCATTATTTTAAATATCTTATAAAAAAGTATATTGGTTCTTTTTCCCTTGAAACATAGGTTGTGGAATGAACACCCTCAGTATTAGAGACAAGAGCCAAACCATTTGTCCGTATTGTAGGAAATTTTACCATATCCAATGATAAATTAAAAATTATTGATGATGGGATGATTTTAATAAAGAATAATAAATTTTATAGGCGAAATGAAGGAATTATTATGAAAAGTGATTTTATAATAACCATACATACACTTGATGAAATTGGACATGGGAGGTATTAACTTAGTCACCGCCCAACTAGGTTTCCATGCATTCTTGTCAACATGTTTTCAATATTTTTATATCAATACCATCATATTGAAATGGTTTGATTAAACATGACAATTATTCCTTGTGGTAAATGGTTACACCCTTAAAAATGTGTATTATATTGTAAAAAAACAAGGTATAGAAGATAAAATTTTAGAAAACAATAATGTTTTGGATGTGTAATTCCCTGACCGAAATCACATGGTTTGTTCTATAGTTTATTTTGGCCTCATGTTCAACTACTAATATGAGATATTAAACTAAAAACCATAAGAGCCATAAATCATAATCTAGGAGTACTATTCCCCTAGTATATAAACCCAACCAACACATATATATCATAAATCTAAAATAAAATAAGAAATCCATACAATGAAATAATCACATAAGCCTTGTTATATCAATATGTAATAAAAGAAAACAAATAACCAACCAATCATAATTCAAATACCAATGAATAAAATATGGTTGACACTAAGAGATTTTATAATAGTATATTTTATGTTCATCCCAAGTCAATCTATATATCAGGCTCCTCATGCTCAACCTCCCAATATAGTTCTGTTTCTCTTTCTAGGATTCCCTAGTATATAGTCCCCACATGCACTGAGATGCCTATGTAGGGAGTGTGTGTAAAAACAATACTAACCCACCATT
The DNA here is from genome assembly GCA_963277665.1 of Viscum album. NCBI lineage: Eukaryota > Viridiplantae > Streptophyta > Magnoliopsida > Santalales > Viscaceae > Viscum > Viscum album. The sequence goes on along the minus strand of OY728152.1, from coordinate 347,385,064 downwards.
GAGTCTTTAGAATAATAAAATTATTTATATAAAATAATTTTAAGGATTGTAAGTTGAATACGTAAGTAAAAAATCAATTTTAGGTTCGTCATGTGCTAACTGGGATTCCATTGATCATGACCCCACCTATTTCAACTCCATGATGGAGGATAAGATTGGTCTTGATTCCATGAATCTCAGAAAAATCACATGTACAATGTAATTATTATAATATTCCAAAATTCCATCATTCAATGGGTTAGAACACAAGTTCATTACACCCTTCCCACTATCTTTGGTTGGGAAGGAAGACTAACATTCCCTATAAACTATCTCAGGTATAGACATAAGGTTTTCATGCCCTATCCTCATTTATTACAGACCCTACCATGATCATCATGAATCATAACACACAGTATCCCACTCTAAGGTATTATCCAGTCCATGAAGGGTCTACCTATAAATTTGATACAAGAAAGAATAAATCTACTGACCAAACAAATATATTCATATATATATATATATCATAACAATGAAATACATGATTTATACACATGAACAAAATTTTCATATCATGAAAGGTATCATAGACCAAAATCACACATAATATTATGAAATATAGAGTTAAATTTTATATCATACACACACAAATAATAAATTCATATTAAGAGATTAATTAAAGGAAACACGCAAATGCACAATAATGTCATATCATAAAAGTCTATAAATTTCTCAAAAAATGGTAGGGAATACACATCCTTTTTCATATAAATCCCAAACACCATTGTTAACAAATAAAATTAATCCCACACATTAAAGATCAATATAATGAATATCAAACCACCTCATGGGGATTCAAAAGTGAGGTTCGAAAAAGAAGAAAATTTATATGGATATATTTAGACATACCCAAAGAGATCCAACAAAATAAAAAAAGTTGTGATAAATCCCAGAAAGACCAAGACAAGATTTATTTACACCTCCATTTTCTGAATATATATTTAATAATAATATATTAGGTTGGAAGTCATAGACCCATACATGGATGTCTAGATCTAGGGAAATTTATAAGGATAATATATAAGATCTAGTAAGAATTTTTATAAATGAGGGAAATGATCACTTAACATTAAATACATAATACTGATATATTTATATCATATAGATAATATATTAATAGAGAAATAATTAATCATTATGACCACTATTGTCCATTGGTTTTTGGAACCTAGTTATAAGAGGAATAATTAGGTGTTTAGTGTATTTTCTAGGTTAAATTAAGTGTTTTTAAATCATTGACTTATTTCTACATGGTTTACCAAAGAATACACCAATTATGTGAGGCTTACTACCTCTATAGGTTACATACATGTATTTTCAACATGGTTTATTAAACCATAAAACAACATTTATTATCATCAATTATGAGTTACATGATTAACAAGAGAATTCTACACTTTTATCTACAATCATCCACCAACAGTTTCCTAATCACTACTCATCTGCAATACGGAACAGATTTATCTAAAGGAATCCAAAATTCTCACCCTAACCATTATTAAACTATTATATGACTTATATGATTTTAAAACCATCAAAACCCACCATGAAAATACATTAATCTTCATCCAGATTAATGTAATTCATAAACACTCTAAAAAATTTACAAGGAATAAAACATTTAGAAATCCTAAGGATATTATAATCCCACCTAAAGTCATACCATACTCATGGATATTCATTGGAGTATCTCGAGATATTCTACTCAAACAAATCATGAAACTGAGCACTAACCTCCAAATCCCACTACTTTTTTTCTTCTTGAATACATTTGTACTATCACAATACTCAAATGATATACATTGTCTTCTCTCCCAATAGAATTTTTAACTAATAAATTTTTCTCATCATATGTTCCTTAAATGGAGAAATGGCCTACAACCATTTCCTTATTATCTAAAACTTATTGTATGGTTCATGAACAAATCTTAATAAATCATTTGTGGTTTTCTAGATAACTTCCGTTAAAACTGAGAATGATAGGTCAACCATAATGTCCCTAAAATTATTTTTTGGAAGTGAATACAAAAAATAATATTAGAAATAATATATTCAAAAACTATATAGTCATACCATGGTCCACCAAAGTATATCATACATGCATTGATCATATTTTCTAAAACATGGATTATCCATTATAAATCTCACTTCGTTTAAGGGTGATGTGTTGTATAGAACTTTAGGTATGACCCCATCACCTTTTTATGTCCTAACCAAAACCACAATATAAAATAATAATACCAATAAGACATATTTATTTTATGAAATATATAAATTATTAATATATTTCATTCCAATAGCCTATCCAAATAGTCTATATATAGAGTTTCATGAATGCATTTGAAATGTAAAATGCTTGTAAGGTTATCAATGACACTCCAACCTGCATCTCTTCCTATCATGGTCCGATAGAACCCATTGGATAATTACATATCCACATAATCCCTATGTATATTAGGTAAAAGAAGAGGATGGTGTAATCTTTTAGGGAATTAATGTATCATTTTAATAATCATGGAAGTGAGGAAATGAGTGATGATCTATATTATGTCATTTTTCATTAAAATACCCCAAAAATGTAATTGGATATCATTATACATCATATTCGATCTTTTATGAATCATAAAATTCATGGAATTTTAGTTCCTTGTCATTCACTCTCTCAAAAAGGAAGGGAATACCACTATACCATATTTGTAGACCACATCATTCAAAAATATGGGACATCTTGAAAAAAACCATCTCATATTAACATTTATCTCCTCACTTTAAAAGTGGGATCTGTATCCTTAAATTACTTGACAAAAACTAAAATCAAATAAGTATTTACTAAGGGTGTACATGATACCCATATACCTCCCCAGATACATCCAGTAGACAATTCATCTGTAGACTTATCAACATGGACTCTTCCTCCGATGTCTAAGATCCCAACTTTTATGCTACCATGCTAAGAAAATCATCAAAACCAACACCATTTCTAAAGGTCTATTCTTTATTGAAATATAACCTCTATAGAAACATTAACTACAATATATATATCATTGATTCATTTATGAGATGAAGAAAATGTATTGTGATATCTTATTATTCATATTGACCTAAAATCATCTTTTTATGAGATAAAGATTCCAAACATTCAGGGTTTGAACTAATGAAGATACCTCTATGTGTTTATTACTGTCGTTTTACTCATGGGTTAATAGTTTCTAGGACACATAAGAAATTAATGAATCATTTCACATTATGATATTCTACATGCCATCTATTGGGGCCTCAGATTACACTACATAACTAATCCTATGATCTTGTGGAATCATAATTGGAGAAAAAACATATTGTGAGTGGGTGACCGAAACCAAACCTTTTGTTGTATTTTCATAAATATTACATGTATATAGTTTGATTTATACATGTCTGTATTTCAACATATTAGTGATGATACTTTTCCATCCACTATATTTATTGTAATGCCCTTAGATTACAAGAAATATAAATGGTTGTAGTAGTTCCCTGACTATAATGAGAACCTAGAGGAACAATTATAGTAACATTAAATATAGTTATGAAGGAAAAGATACATCACACTGATAGGCAATAGATGATTTTTCACAATAAGGTGTTGGGGGATCATATATATTGATTCTTTATCATTTGATGTTTACAGTTGTGTTCCCATGTAGATGTGACCATATGAACAAGAACTCCAATAAGAACACCACATGTTTCAGGTTCCACTAAACAATCATATCAATGAACTCATATATTGGTTTCCTGTAATGATATTTGTATTAGTGTGTTACATATGATTACATAATTTATGAATGATGAAGACCATAACATTTATGTCGTTGATATCTTTCTAGTGTTTGGTGTGCCAAAATAGGTCTTTAATTGATTGATTGATAATGATATTATTTTTTTCTCATAAATAGAAGTGATATATGAGGACAAGTTGATTATGATGGTAATACATTAACTACATTCATGGTCATGGTAGAATAGGGTATGTTCGTCTACTAAAGTCAAGGAATTATATATAAATAAATGATGATGGAACAATATGTACATCTTACATCAGGATATATCATGACATAATGGGATTATATTAATTTTTTTCATAAGAAGATTTCATTGTTACGATGATGCCTTGTTTTCATAGGGTTCTTAATGGGTTCCTAGACACCACTACTGGCCTATGTTTAGTACTCACTTCTATTGGGATAAGGTTTTACATGTTTGTACACAAAGCATATTCATATGTCTGGGAATATTCTTAAGAATATAATTACAGTTCATTTTGGTGTACCCACTATATTCATTAGATGACCAGGATTTTACGATCTCCATGAAATAAATAAATTAGAATAATTATATTTTAGAATAATTTCTATTGAATTTATTTATCTTTATAATTCCCATGTTATACAGTGAATACATTTGAAAATATTTAACAAATGAGTATTATTTTAATATGACAGTTTTGTTAAATATTAACGGTAATAACAAGTAAATTAAATATATATATTTTATAATTAAATTTATTTATTTTATTAAAATTATGTGATAAAAATATAAGGTATGTTTATGAAATAGTTAATAGGTTTTAAGACGTCGTTTATGGATTATATAGTGGGTAATATAAATTTTGGGATCATATAGACAATTTAATTTTTTTAGCCCAACTAAATATGAAATAAAATGCTCTCACTTTAGGGATGATTCATCCAATAGATTTTGAGAGATCATATATCTTATATCCAAAATCCTAGAGAGAGGTGCCTTTTTCCCTGATCAAATCCATGACCTCCATTCAGAATCGATCGAAAAGTGTTTTGGTGATTATTGAGATATCTATGGACTCATAGAGTATCTCTTCTAGAACCCAAAAATAAATGATTGGTAATCCAATAGACTTTCGAATCATGTTCAAATGACCTAGATGGATCTTTTGATGGTTTATTCACATAGTGATCACTGGTGAAGATTGGATTTCACTAGAATCATCATATTGAAAAAGGTATTATTTTGAAATTATATTTTTCAGGAACAATTTCTTACATGGTCCACATGTTGAACATTTATAAATTCAATGTATTTACATCGATATATTCATAATTTATTAAAAACATAGTCCATACACATCCATTGAACACCCAGTGAAAACAACATGGTATCAAAGAGATCACATAAAATATTATCACAATAAATTAATTAATTTTTATTTAAATTTATGAGGATTGAATTGAAATAATCTCATTACAATGAACACTACTTCAATGATATCACTGATGGCCATGTTATGACATTCTGATGTTTTATATAGGATTGAAATCAATAATTATTTGTTAAAAAAAGAACATGGGTGTGTGTTTGTGATATTTTTCATAGAGTAGGTCAGTGGTGGATTTTTCTAGAGAACACAATTATTCCCGATGGATATTTGGGGACATAATAGTTCTTGACAGAGGGATTTAGTTTAATAATAAATGTAGAATTTCCAATCCATATAAAATAAAATTACAAAAATAGTATCCTTTTAGAAATTTTAAATGCTAAAATGTGTTATATATGGGTGTGTCTTAGTCACCCCAATCGAAATTTGGGTTTCACGTTTTTGTCTTCAAACAAAAGTTTGGGTTTGGTATATTATCAAAAAACATTGTATCATGGTGGATGTGGTGGAAACCATAGACATTATCCAATACTAACTTGGACTAATTTGTCTGCGGTATAACATCCATCTATCCTAGGCTAGGATAAGTCGATCCTTAGAAAACCCACCTAGCACTATCCAAGACTATGAATGGTCTTGAACCCATTATTATGGGTTTACGATATACTCATGTACCCAAAAAATCAAGAAAAACATCTATGATTTTGTGATTATAATTTTTTTAAATAAATTAGATAATATTGTTTTAATTCATATAAAATCCCCATGCATAGAATGTTTTGAAAATTAAATTTCATATTGCATGTTTTTCACCTACTGAAAAATACAGAGCACCAATGGACCAATTTATGTTTGAAATATAATTTATTTAACTAATAAATATAATTTTATGTGATTATTATTACAATTATTCTACTTTTATGGTAAATTCATTATTTTCCTTGATTTATATGCATTCATGAAAACACATCCCAGATTATTTATCTACATTTACATTCTTCATTCCCAAGTGTTTAGTTTTAAGGTTTTTAACCATATACTCTATGAAAAATGAAGATATGAGGTGATATTATAGATGATATGTGGTTATATTTGATAAAACTATGATCCATGATGTGAGTAAAAAAACTATCATGTATTGAACCCCTAAGGTCATCGTTGATCCATTAGTTCTCTACAAATAAAATAATGGTAAATTCCCAAGATAAATCATGCAGTTTATTTTATTTATATACAGTTTATTATTGTTTTACGAATATTCTGATTTATTATATGGTAAAAGAAAATTGAGCTATAGGAACAACATTAGATGAGATGAATATTCTCTATTTGATTAATTATTAACATTTGATCTTGATCACTTAGTAAAATCATATCAAATATAAACTGAACTCATTATTCATTTTGTAATGAAAACCGTATTGAAATGTTATGTCTCAATGTCATTTGTAATTTTTATTTCATCTAGAACAAGTGGTGTGAGGTGATATATAGCCCTTCCTAAAATAGACCTCTATAATTGGGGAGTAATAATGGGAATGATGGTCTAATATGACAATATTTTGCAGAAAACAATTAGTGATAGATAGATTGTTACCACTTTATGGGTTTGGGGTTAACTAAATCAATGTTATGATTCCTAATAGTTTGGACTTCACTAAACAATTGATGGAGTTGTAGGATAATTTTTTTAGGTAGTAAATGTGTTTCCCGGAAATTATCTAAGTGAAATACTATAAAAAATGATTTTAACAGTACTAAAAATGATCTTTTTCATTGCCTAAAATAATGGAAAATATAAATAATATTAAAATCCCATGTTCCTTTTCAATAATATGGAAATAACTGATAACGATAACCTTTATCAGTTCTTTCAAAAAGTCATGATAAATGATTCTATTAATATCACTTTTTTGAAACATTGATCAGTTTTAAATTTATAAATGTTTTTTCGAAATACCTATAAAGGGTATGTTTATCCAAGATATATTAGGTGATTATAAATCTTTATCAATGATTTATAATGTGAACATAAAGATAAAATTTATCATTTTTATAGGATGTGATGATAAAGTGACCCTTTATCTTAACGTTATCTAGCTCAGATAAAGTCCATTTCAATTTCAACACAGTAATTTCTCAACAACAGTGATATATAAGCCTGCTAAAATCAATCAAAATAATTCATAAAAAGGAATAAAAAAATAGAAAACTATATTAGAATAAAAAAACATTTCTCTATATTTTTAATTAATAATTCACATTAAACTATTCATATTAATTTAATATTTAAAATTAACAAAAAATACATCCAATTTAAAAAACTCAGGCACTATTTTATATTATAAATATATATATAAATGTTGTTCCTAAAGAAATAAATGTTTTCATTAAATAATATTATATAATGAAATATTATAATTTAAATTTAAATTTTTATAATCAACATATTATAAATTTTATTGTAAATTACTTTATATTATAATTATATAATTTGATTACCATTTGTTGGATTGATATCTGGTTAATTAAAATGAATTATAAATATATTTTTTATCTTTTTCATAATGTTCGGAAATAGACAAAATATTTTTTTCTTATTTCTGTAAATGTGACGGAATTTTAAAATTAAATGAAACATATATTGAAAATTCATTCATCGAGTCATATCGATCACATTGTTCTTTGGATTGTCATGATGTCCATTCATAAAGATAAAAAATTAATTTATGGATGGTTGTACTAAATTTTGAACATATTTTAATATCCATTTCTCAGTTATAGAAATTTGATATGTATTCTAATTTAAAATTTCTTTTTATATTGAGAAAACACAAATTTTAGTAATAATGACTAAATATTCAATCGTATCGACATTCGGCATATTCCAACATCAAAAATATATTATATATATTTGTATGTACGGTTGAAAATTATATGAGATTTATTCCACTATTTTTCCTATGTGAGAGGGGTTTTAAACTAAAATGAAAATTCTATAGAAAACATGTACTTCAAGTTATACCGACCACATCATGTGTTAGGATTATAAGTTGTTAATTCTTATATATCATAAATAAATTACGGATCATTTTTCTAATTTTGAATGTATTATAAAATATTATTATCAAATTTGGATATATAATAAGCATTTTAAAATAAACTAACATTTTTGTACTGAATACATGGAGTATGAGTCATAATGACTACAATGTTTGTCTGATTGATGAGTTGATAATTTAAAAATGTTAGAAATATTATTTGGATCAAGATAATATTGTTTTGAAAATAATACAATCTTTTTTTCTCAGTTTTAACTATGTGTGGTGTGTTTCAAACTAAAATAACACTTATATTTAAAACATGATCATTAAGTTATATGAACCACATCTTGAGTTAAATTGACATGTGATCGATTACGAAATGTCAAAAATATATTACAGATCATTTTTCAAATGGTTGAAAATAATTTTATCATGTTTCTTATTTTTGACTATGCAAGGAGATTATTATACTGAAATGAAACATTTATACAGAAATTTATAATATTAGACATACTGACCCCATATTGTTCTTATATGGGTGTTCTGTCAATTATTAAATGTCTATAATATATTTTGGATTATTATCTCAAAACATTATTGTAATCTTTTATATTTTTCTTGGGTTTTTCGTTGTGATACACCATTAAATGTAAACTAATACTATTTTATTGAAAACAAAAACATTGTGTCACACCATCCACATAATTTTTCATATTCAAGTGAAGTCAATTCATACAAGTTATAAAAACAATATTCATTGATATCCTAATGTTCAGAAATAATTCATTATTATTTTCTCGGTTTTGGATATGTGATATAAATTTTATAAAAAAAAGACACTTCTATATTGAAAACACACTCCTTCATTCATACTAGCCACATTTTCTGTCAATTTGACATGTGTTTGATTAATAAAGATAAAAAATATATTATGGATTGTTTTCCTAAAATTTTAAAACTATCTGTTCTCTTTTTTTCGTTTTGGATATGGGATGTGAATTTTAAACTATGATAATACTTATTTGTTGAAAAGATGTTACACAAGTATTTCCAAACACATCATGGGTCAGATTGTTTCTTGGATAATTAATATATGTAATAAATATATTTTAGATATTTTCCCTATAATTTGAAAACAGTCTAGGGTCATATATTAGGGATATTTATCCGAAGGTTTGAAAATAATTATTGATCATTTTGTAGATTTTATATATTTGGGTTCATTTTAAACTAAAATGAAAAATAATTTGAAATAATACACTTCTTTTTGGGAAAACCATTTTCAGGTGTCGTATTGATGTTCAGTTGATTCTTATGTGTCATAAATATATTATGTATTTTATTAGTAATTTTTAAAATCATATAAGATAAAATATTTTCCGTTTTCTCCATGTGATACATGTTTTAAAATAAACTGAGTCTTTTATATATAAGTCATGTACATCGATTAAAAACAACTACCTCAGATTTCATATTGACATTCGGTCAATTAGAAAATATTTGAAATATATTATGCATCATTTTTTTAATATTTTAAATCTATTCATGATATTTTTCCTTTATCTATGTGGTATAAATTTTAAACTGTAATAGCACATTTATAATGAAATCAAGTACAATCTATCATTTTGAACACATCATTTGTCAAACTAAGGTGAAATAAATTCCTACACATCAAAAAAAATTAGGGATAGTTTACCTTAAATTTTAAATAAATATATGCTCTTTTTATTGTTTTTGAATATGTGATGTTAATTTTAGAATAACATAACAATTATATATTAGAAACGAATACTTTTAGTCATACATACCACATTATGATTTATAAAGACATGTTGTTGATTAATACATGTGTGAATATATTTTTGGGAAATTTTTTTTAAATTTGAATGTAATAAAATATTTTTTTCATTTTGGATATGTGAACCACATTTTAAACTACAATGGTACTTTTGTATTGAAAATAGGAACATCGTGTCTGAATGACCTCATCATGTGTAGTATTAATGTGGGGTCAACCCACACAAATCAAAAAATAATTATTGAATGATTTCCTAAAATTTTAAGGTAATATAATTTTTTTTATTGGTATTGATTATGTGATACATGATTTAAAATAAAATAGTCAATTTATGATGAAAACATGAACTTTGAGGAATACCTACCACATCCTATTTATAATTTATGTATGTTTGATTAATACATTTATGAAATATAATATGGATCTTTTTCCTAATGTCAAAAAACCATTGGTTATTTTTTCTATGTTTTGCCTATATGATACACATATAAAAATAAAATAACACTTCTATAAAGGAAACACTCTTTGAGTACTAGAAACCACATCATGTATTGCATTAATAATTAGTAAATTACTACATGTTAAAATTATTTAAGGATTATTATCCTAATTCTAAAAACAATATGAGATAATTTTTTATTATTTGATGTGTTTTTTATCAAAAATGGCATTATTTTATTGAAAACATGCACATTTTTTCATATCGGACACATCACGTGTAAGATTGACATGCGATCAATTTGTGCATATAAAATCAAAATTATGGATATATTTCCTATAGTATGAAATCAAGATAAGATAATTTTTATTGATTTGTATTTTTTTTGGGCCTTTGGTACTAAAATTGAACTTTTTATTGAAGACATGTACTTTGGGTCATATCGACTACATTGTTTACAAGATTGAAGTGACGTAAATTCGTATATATGGAAAAATAATTACTGAATATTTTACAAAATAATGAAAACAATACATGATCGTTTTCTTTGTTTTGTATATTTAATGGGTGTTTTAAATTTTAATATTAGTTTTTAATTGAAAAAATGATCTATGTGTCATATCAACCACATCATGTTTTTGATTAAAATGCATTCAATAAATACTCTTGAAAAAACGTTTGGATATTTTTTTTAATTTTTTATAACAAACCAATATTTTTTTCTCAGGTTTGACTATTTTAATATTTTTTAAATAAAATAGATATTTTATATTAAAAACATAAACTTCGGGTCAAATCAAATTTTTTTTTTCCGATTATGTGTGGTAAATGCCGGCATGTCAAACTTTTATTATGGATTGTTGTCCCAATGATTGAAAATAATACGCTCGTTTTTCATGTTTTTGAAAAATTATTTCATTTTTTAAACTAAATTGATGCTTTTGTATCAAAAACATGCACATTGAGTCATAATGACCACAGAGGCTATATGATTGATGTGCCGAAAATTCAAACATCGGAAAAATTAAGTATGGATCAGTTCAATTAATATTTTATATAATAAAAAATGGTTTCTATGTTTATTCAATGTGAGATTAATTTTAAACTAAAATGAAACTTTTATATTAATAAACACTCGTATTCATAAACACCACATCAGGTATTGGATTGGCTTGCAGTCAATTACAACACAAAAAAATTAATTAAAATGCAATTTCATAATTGTTTTTATACAATATAATCTTGTTTCCATAATTTTAAGCATCTGAAATTTTTTTGAACAAATGTTTATATTTATTAAAATATTCATCTAATAAAATAGATAAGGAAATTAACTAAAAAACAAGATAAAATAATAAAAAATTTAACAAAATAAATTTTTAGAAGATATCTCTTTATTATCGCAATATATATTCTAACAACATTTATTCATCCCATTAATTTATAAGAAAATTGATTTCAACTATTATAATTATCCTTGAGAAACATAAAAAAATAAAATATAAGCTTTCCAATAATAATTCAACCCATACAAAATATATTTATATGATCATATCCCACATAAGATCAAAAAAATACTGAGTAATCAGCTAATTTTGTTCTTCGAAAGTATTCTGACACCATTTACCAAGACAAATCATATCTGAAAAAATTTACATCTCTGTATGAGTACCTAAGTTGTTATATATCTTGGAAATACTGAGAAAATATAAAACACCATGTGATTATGAAATTTTTTATTTAAATTCCAATTACCCTTCGTAATTATCTTTTTAGTGATGCTAGTGATTTTAGAGTATTTTATATCATACATAATTTTGTCAACGTAATATCCACAATCATTATAATTATGTTTTATCAGAGACTACGGAGAAAACAACCAAGATAAGTAAATTGTTTCAAAATTTGTTTGAATTGTATAAATTTTCAATTAATAACTTAACCCATTTACATTTGATTTCATCAATAGGGTTTTTATTGGTATTCATTGACACGATACCATTATTTACCCATAATTTTTTGATCTCTATACCACAACAAAATTATGGTTTAAAAAAATAATGAAAAATATTAGTCAAAGGGTGTCTATAGAATGTTAACTGTAGTGATTTATAAGGTCATAATAAAAATCATGTGGGGTTGATTTGATAAATATCCGTTCATATTATCAAAAAAATAAATATTTGGTGTATCTAATTTGGTTATGATAATAATCTGGTATTTTCTAAAAAATTTATGTAATAAAAAAATAAAAAACTATATTATATATAATTAGATTGATGATTTTAACCCCTATATGAAAAGAATCAAAAATAGTTTTCATAATTTTATTTCCTCATTAAATTCATAATTTATTAAAATCTTTTTCTTATCATCTAATTTCCTCAACCTTTTAATATGTTCAATATAAACGATACATGCACTGATGATTCCAAATCGTGATTTGGGAGGTCTTATCTTTATATTATTGAAATATAAAAACCATTACAAAATATGAATAGTGTTTAACATTAATTAAATTATTATATTTTTTAGACATAAATTATGAAAAATTACATTATTTAAATATTAAAAACTGAGACTCTCATGCATTTTAATAGTATAATATCATTTATTATATCAAGACCAAAAACATATCTAATTTTAATTCCAAATACTTCTTCGTCATATAGAATTTATAAAACATGTAGATATTGGAATATGATTTCTTCTTGAAGATTTAATGATTATATATGTTCTAGAAGAAATGTTGGGGAGAAGGTACACATGGATGGTCCTTTTGTTTTCTAGTTTGATTCTATATATTTTCTTAATTTGACATTCCATTTCATCATTATTTTTAAAATAACATACATCAATTCAATTATATTTTCATTTGAAACTTTTTTATAAGGACATAAAATATGTATCGTTAAAAGATTAGAATTCACTGATACAAATTTTACAATTGAATCATTAACTATTGTAAAATTGGGATCATAAAGTGTAATAGGCAACTCATCGCTCGACTACTAATCTACCTCAATCCCCACCATCATGTGATCTTTTGGTCGTTCATTGTTTTATGTCATGTTTCGAAGGATATTATACACGAATCCCCTCACAAAATGGTGGTGCATTGGTATTGTTTATAGAAATCAAAAACAACATTAACACACAAAATATTAATAATTTAAATTATGGGACATTGTATAAATCACATTTATATGAATGTTTAATGACTATATGGCTTACCTCATGTATGGTATGTGGTAAATGGGATTTATTACCCTTTTAACTAATAGGGTCAGTTAGTTTTTCAAGTGTTGATATTTGTTCCACTGCTAGTTCAATTTGATCCTTTTAGGTATATTGGTCAACTAATATAGGTTACAAAATAATATCATGAATATAATCTATTTTCACATGTAATCATTCCATCAAATGATATGTATTTTTTATGTATTTACATTCTAAAACATGTTTCAGGAGACTCTCTATAACCCACACCTATAACATGAAAATATTGTTCTAATAGCTCAAAAGCTATTGAAATTAGTATTTATTCTTTCATAGTTACAATACATTCTTATGTATATTCTATTTAAAAAACATATAAACATAAATAGGTATTATTATGTAATAAAATTATTAATCATAATGAATTAAAATTATGTACTACTTATACATGTTTCCCCTAATTTTTTTTTCAACTAATTTGTCCTCCGTATTTAAGCGACACTTCATCCACATCACATTATCGAGGATGGAAGTCACATAAGATTTTGATTCATTTATGTACTTAAAAAAAAGAAACATATTCCATATCAGACCTCATAAATCATTTTTTATTTATTTAAAATAAATAACTTTTTCTTATTTAGTGATATGTTCCACAACAATATAGTCAGATAGGTGTTTATTGGTTTTGACACATATTGTTTATTTTCAGAAATACAATTTTATTTGTAAATTAACAATTTTGAATCAAAATGTATAAAATTAATAATACAATAAAATTTATCATCAACAAAAATGCACCTGAATTGGTTTCTCCTCATGAAGACTAATGGAATCATCCCATGTTTCGAAATTCATAATTATTGCATATGTCATTGTTTGAAGGAATTATTTTCCCCTCAAAATCTCAAAAATGATATTTTTATTTAAGATACTGAAGGCACTATGGGATTTTCCAATGACCATTTATTAATATTTATTATAGAAAACATGTAAAATAAATGAAATCATCTTGGAATAATGATAAATAAATGAAAATTTTATTATATAATGATTCTATAAAATAGAGCTAGAATATCATTTCATTACCCTAAAATCATCTTATAGGGTATCAATTTGTATAGGTATGACGTTGAGCCATGAATCAATATCAATTAGCACAGTCATCGTAATGGTGAAACGAACATTACGAATGAAAATTGACTTATTGGGATCAATATTTTGGCCATTTTTATTCCATTGAACCTCATATTTTATACCTTTACTCTATTTCATGATAATTTTATTAAACACTATAATTCTTTTTTGTTCTTATTTTTTCATCAACTTATTATTGATACCCTACTAATAGTATATTTTTAGCATCAACTGAAAAATTATTCCATATAATATTAATTCCATAATCTATGAAAGTCATTTTCTACATAAGTAGTAAAAAATATAATTTAGATTATGTTATTTTAGAGGAGAAATCATAATATTATGAAGAAAATACTAAAATATTTGAAAATACTGTGAATTTTTCAATGAAATCTGTTTATTTTAAAGATTAAGGGGATTATGATACACTATAGAGAATATAAATCTCCTATTTGTGGTCCCCTCTAACGTACATGAAATTTTTTACATTGGTACAATCATGAACGGGTGATTATTTACAAATGAAAGGGTCATCCTTGATTTAATTTTCATCTTAGCCTACTTTTTTTACTCACCCAAAGGAAAACATACAACTATATTGTTCTAGATCTTTGACATGATATATATACAATGGTTATGATTCCATTATGACTAGTTTATCCTTTTCCCATCCCACACTAAATTTCACATTCATTTATCCCATGCCATCAACTTTAACTACACCAATTTTGGCAACCAATTCCTAATGGAAAATCGACACTTGAATTATTTTATAATAAAACTCATACATATATTTGATCATGATAAAATATTACATAATGAAATTCATTGGATTTCTATCCTAGGATCAAAATATGTGAATCATACTGGCCAAAAGTGTAACTCCATTGTTTCTCATCATAGTAAGATTATCCTTGTGTTATTTATAGAATGGATTATAGTTAATTTCAAAAACATATTAAGAAGAAAAATTCACAATTGGACTCCTAAAATTCCATTGATGTTATTTTGTTATTAAATATTAATATTTAGATAAAACCTTATAAATATCATCTTAAAACCATCTTATAAACTGTTGAGTACTTTAATTTGATATCCATCCATTATCTATTGATGGATTCACATATCTAAAAATTTATTAATGAGATTAAACTAATTGATCAACATAGTAAATATTTTTAAATTTTTACATGTGTTCTTGCTCCAAAAATGTGATGATAATTGTGCTACATCTCTTTTGGAATTAATTTTTCCCAAAAGGTTACTACTGTGATGATACTTAGGGTGACTGATTCATTAATCATCTAAAACATTATATGTACATATAAAATAGATTTTTTAAAAAATATATCAATATCCAATATAGCATTCTAGAAGACATGGATTATTGAAATCCGGATTCATAATATTAATATTCTTTTTAATTAGGAACCTAACCCTATAATGGTTATGCGAACATACTTAATCCTCAAAAACTATGTTGACCATCAGGTGGACCATTAAAATAAATTAATTATTTTTTAAAGAACCTACCAAATTCAAATCCTATGATGGTAAAATCATTATTTATGATCAAAAACATCACCAGGTCTATAACATTAATAAATATGGATTTCCTGAAGAAGAAGAGTCGGGTTAATATATAGCGTAGATTTTTAATCCAAATTCAACATAAAGTGATGGGAATTAAATTTTACATCAAAACATAACATACATGCCATTTTATTACCAATAACGTTAAATTATAAATTAACATGACATTCTTGAAATGTAAAGAATGCCTCTCTTGAATGTTTTAACTATTATAGATAATCGATAATGTCACTTTTCCATTCTGGATACAATGTATGCTATCCGAGGAAGAAAATTCTTCCCTTTATCCTTCACCAATTCCAACCATGCACACTTCCCCATGTAAATAGTTTCATTTATGTCTATGATGTTATTTTTTTTCTAGGAATATTTAGAAATTTTCTAATAAAACTATCAAATTTATTTTTTTCTACATGCATAACCTCCAAAAAATTTCTAATTTATAAAAAATTCCTATAATGTGCTTCATAGAAAAGTAATTTTTTTATAACCTTAATTTTGAATGTTTTTCAAAATAATTTTACCAAAATCAATTTCAAAATCTTTTCAATTATTTAATATTTTATCATCCCTTATTGTAGGAGGTTTTGTACATTGATTAATATTCCGATAAAATTATTCCACCGAGGACCGATATTTATATCACCAAGGTAAAAAAAATTGATTACCTAAAAGATAATACGTTGGAGAATGTTTGAACAAAAATGAGATTTTGAGTTCGTGCAAAACTGGACACCCAAAAATTCTTTTTATATTACCACCTAAAACATTCTTCTTAGGAGGAGAGTCATTTACCAACATGTACAACATGGAAATCAATTTGAATTAACATCTTCTATGAGTATCATAAATTATAACACATATATCTGACATCAATTTATATATTTAGTTTATGGATCCAAATAGAAATCTGTATCATTAAAATGATTTTTGTGTACAAATATAGGAGGAGACGACATATTGTATTGGTCCTTAATTCATAACAATGTTGTAAAGTTCTAATTTTCCAATATAACTATCCATTTAAATTCATTACTAAATTATAAACAACATGTATATATTCCTTATATAGATAATGCAATGTGGATGCTTCATGGATGATTTCGAAAATCAGGATACTCATATTAAATTTTATTCAACATTGAGGAGTCTTCTGTATGTGATTGTATACAGTAATTAATTATTCTGCCTACAAGACATGTCAATGGTATAATAGTTTCCTAACATCAATATTATCTTTTAAAAATATTAATTATATGAATATAAAAAATAAAATTTAAAAACATGATTCATATTTCTTGTATTGAGTTGCACCACACTTAGGGAATTTAATGAGTGTTTGATGGTCAATGTGTATAAATAAAAAATCATTTTGACAATCATAAATTTATTTAGACCACATTCCCATTGAATATATAATTCCTCTAGTGATATATGTTTGAAATATTGTTAATATTCTTCTATTATCATATAATTCATGAACAGATTAGTTTTATAAAGAGGGTGTTTCTCCATCCACTAGAACATTTGAAATTATATATCATTTATTCCATGTTTAATGTTGTTTATTTAGTATAACTAATATAAAATTGACTCTTAGAATGACTATTTAACTCCATAAACATCACTAGACAATCCTGAAGGTAACCTATTTTTTCCTTTTTCATTTATATTACACAATCTCCAATAACATTTACACTTTTATTCATATCATATAATTTATAAACAACATTCTCCTCCCAATCATTGCGCACATGAAGTTTTTTCTCTTGTTTAGTCCAACACATATGGATTTGATTTATAATGTGAAAAATAAAATGTTCCTCCAAATCATTCAGACTAATTTTTTATTGAATAAAAAACATAATCATAGAAAAAACGATTTTAGATGAGTTCCATGAATGCTCTATTACATAACTAATCAATGCTATCAGACCATCTTCAAAATATTTTTCATAAGATTAGAATACATCCATTTTTTTCATATTCGTTCTAATAGGTTCTTAAAATTTTATTTTTTTCATAAAAATAACTAAATACATATAATATATTCATAAAAAGGTGAAAATTACTAATAATTTTAACAACGGTAACCCAAAATTTGAATTTCATCATTTATGATTGCTATAAAAATGTTATTTTATATATGGGTGACATGAAAATATTCTAACATTGATAAACATGATTATTTTTTGTATAGGTACTTGATTTGGCATTGTGTGGGAGATAATGAGATAAATCAATGATGGTCTTTAGTACCTCCCTGTGTGAGAGACTAATTAGTAGGGGGATATGAGGCCTATTCATTTCATCTCATGGTATATGGTGAGACATTTCGTATTTCAATGATTTTGTGTGTGGATATTTGAATGAGTTTGAATTTTTAGGTTACCATCACATGTTAGTGAAATAATGTTACATATGATTAAATTTAATATCCTGAAAAATAAGTGAGTAGTTTAATTCAAATGAGACATTTGATACATTATAATTATCATTCAACACTTGATCCTTAAACATTAATTTTGTCATGTTACCAGGGATAGTTTTCCATATCAAGTATACATGTTTCCACCCTTATTTATTCCCATTTACCATGTTCTAATACACATTACATCATAAATTAATGGCATTAAAATCATTATTTAATATAATATTATAAATTATCTTATTAATAATGTTAATAAAAGGGAAATCCTACTCAACTGAATCATTTATACATATATATTAATGTAATCGTAAATAAAAAATATGTTAGAAAAAATTATATATTTTTTTGGTGGAACACTTATCTTGAATATTCTATTATCATCCTTCTATTTAATTAAGCAATGTATTTAATAATTTTTTTAGAATATCTATCCTCAAACCATAAAATTTCATGTAATAAATTGATTTTGAAAAAGGTTCAAGGATATAGAAATTTAATGAAAACACTGGATGATATATGTATTGATGATAGAATTGAATTTGGACTCCATTTTACTCTCGTTTTCTATATATTATTAAAGACTATGTATTATAGGATTACAAAAACATATATTTGTATTATAACTCATTAACTTCTAGTTCATTGTCATAGTATGTAAATTCATATAATTATTGAAAACTTATCTTTTTTTTATTCTACTACAATCCATTAGATTCTCTATCTTATATATCATTAATAATTCAGGTAGTAATATAAAATATTTATTTGGTAATTAACCAAAACATTTCTTAGAAGATAAAATTCCTCATTCCATACAAAAAATTATTTAACCATTTTATATTTTTATAATATTTATATTTTCAATAATATTTTATCATTTTTAATTTTATTTTTCATTTATTATGAAAAATGATCTAAATATCCATGTTAATTTGTTATATCTTTTCATTTATATTATTGAACTAATTTTTTATTTCATATATATATTAGAACTTATTTATATACCTTTTTGTATGCAAAGAAGTACCATACCATTCTAAAAATATTATATTACTACATCAAAACCGAAGTGGTTATATATATCTTAAAACATCATCAACTCTACTTTAGAATTTTTTGTTTTTTAGTCCAATATATTAATATTAAAAAAATTCATATCCTCAATTGTTGTGCATCCCTATATAAACATATTATTTCCTTGTTGTTTATTTTTCATGATGCTTTTTTTAAAAACATATTGTTAATAAGAATATTGCCTAAAAATAAATTAAATGTAGATAATTCCATTAATGGTTGGAAAATAACTATTTTTATTTCAGTCTACCAATGAGATATTAATATCCATGAATTCTTTTTATTGAAATGATAATTCATTTTTTGTTAACAATAGATCCCTTAATATTTTTTATAAATCTTTAATTTATATATTTAATACATTTTCGTTCGTTAACTATCATATCTTCTATATAATGTTATCTCACAAAATTTTCAAAAGATATACAAAACCCTAGTGAATGACTTATGGATAAGACTATGTATAATAACAATATCGATAAATTTTGGTGATTATAGAGTAAGTTGTTTAGTGAGAAAATATATCCATGTTTAGAATCAATATATAGATTACAAATGAGTGGTTATTAGATTAGAAATGTGTGGTTATTGTCCAATGGAATGATTAGACTAAACCAACATTCACACATACCACTAGAATCAATATATATATTACAAATGAGTGGTTATTATCCATTAATTATTCTAATTTTTTTTTCCTATCCTATGTAATTTTCTCCCTCACAAACACGAAAATTTATTCCAAAAAATAATAAAAAGTGATCTGTCACCAATAATAGACAAATATCATGTTATTTTCATTACTTATCCTTATAATACTAATCTTTATATACCAATAAATTCTCCTTCTTAGCTCATTTATTAATTATTCTATCCTATTTCACTACTAGATTTTTTTACAAACATAATCGCAAAAAAATCAAGTAGAGGTGTTGAATATGGTAATTTAAGTTGTCTTTTAAAATAAGAACGCCATTAATATTTTTTGTGTTTTTTCATCCATTATTTTGAATATATTTTATAAAAAATATAAATAAAGATTATTATATATGTTGTTTTTGTAGTGTCTAATTACTATAAATAATATCCCCTATTAAAATCCATCAACAATAAATGTAGTCTTATTGATATATATTTAGGTTATTTTCCATGTGAACTCAAAACTGAGTACAATAAGATAAAACTATGTACATGGGTCCAAGATATTTTTCGATGATCTCCATTAAAAATATTACACATATCCTTTGGATATTATTCCAATGGATCTAATAGTTCGTTAAAAGTAATTGAAACATTATCCCTTAAGTGATAACTCATTATAGAAATAAAAATTATATAAAAAGTTTAATATAGCTGAAAATACATTGTTGACTCCATTATTTTATGTTTATGAATCATATTCATGAGAATATTTATTTTCTAAAAATTAATGTATAAAAAATCCATTAATAGAATCATATATTTTTAACAATTGATGAAATATTCATTCTTCGTTACCCCTCCTTCTATTTGTTTTGAATGGTTATATTTAATTTTTGCCTTTTTAATATAATAATTAGAATCAAAATTTTTCAGTCCATTATTGATTTTATAAAACTACCAAAAATTCATATATATAACTAAAAAATAATTATGATCATTCTTGTATTCCTTCATTAATAATAAATTCTGTTAATTTAATCCATGATTTTATACATAAAATTCATTAATATAAAAATTAATCCACATTATGATTTTCCTAAAAATATTTAATTTCTAATGTATATTTTTAAAACATATTCTTGAAATCAATATCTACACAACATAATAAAAAATAAATTGAATTTATCTAAAAACATCATTTTAAAATATAGAATAAACAATTTCTCTTAATCATTCATTGAGGGTTTTGAATTATTTAAAATTAGAAACTAAATTAAATTTTTCATTCCTATGTAAAATATCATAAACATTTATAATATTCAATTTCAATAAATAATATCATATAAATTTCCAATATCAAAAAAATCAATGATTTTAGTATACATGTAACGCCCCGACCCCAGTTACCCAGAGTCGGTGCATTATTTTAATACATTGGGATGCTTATAAGGAATCAAGTCCCGAATGACCGATTGGTTTAGCAGTCTTGGAAAATAGATTACATACATGAATGTTACATTAAACTTTACAATATAAAAAAAACAAAAATAAATCTTTATGAACGACATTATTCCCTTGGCTTAACCTTGCACATCAATCACAATAAACTTCTTGGAATCCTGGCAAAATAAAACATTTAAAGGGGTGAGATCAAACGCATAGAAAGGGTAAGTAATACAACGGAATATGACTTAAATATTAAGCATGGTAAATAATTGAAATTAGAAGCCTTTACAAATAATAAACATGAATACTTTCATGGAAATAATTTGTGCTGAGTAAAATAATGCCATAATAAAACATAATCATGGGTATTCTACTAGTCAAATGACCACATGAACCATCCATATTATTTCCATAATGAGGGAATGTATAATGTCGGACATTCTGAAACTTTTTGTCAAGGCATCGGCCAAGACATCTAAAAATGATTAAGGCCTTAGCCAAAACAATAAATCAAATTGGGAAAGGGCCTCAGCCAATTCCACGTCTAGTTGTCTATTGAGACCTACCAATGCATCAAGTAGCTATAGCGAGCTACACCCGTCACATACTATGTCCAATACATTGCTCATATCAAAAGGTTGAAACATAACATAAGCATTCGTATAAGAAATAGGATATGAAATGTAAATTATTTAACCATAAACCATGAATGGTATAAAAATAGCACATCCACAGTCAAACATATCATAAAACCTTTATTACAATATGGAATATCTCTGTCATAATAAATCAACTTCATACAAGATAAAAATCCATCAATGTAAGTTGACACAGATGAAAATGATGAGTAAAACATTTTGAGAGAAATATCATTTTTGTAAAATATTTTAAAAGTCACACATTTATAATTGAATTAAGTTAAAAGTGTATTTTGAATCAATGTTTCCCATACCACTTTGAAACTTTTGAAAAGAATTATCATTTAAAAAAATTCGTGTCCATAAAATTGAATCATTAATATCATTTTGAAAACATGGATATTAATTAAAAATATTTAGAAAGATAAATCATTAAAACATTTCAAATTCTGATCTTGATAAAAATTACCATTCATAAATCCTTAAAATATTAATTTTGAAATCATTTTTATGAAAAATGGAAATGGATGATAAAAATGTCCCAATAAATACTTTCACATAAACAATCTCGTATAATAATGAGATTGAGGAATTAACCCTTACCAATTTGGAAACATACAAAACATACACCCAATGAAAAAGGTATCGTATAATAAATATGTAAATACACATAGATTAAAGTGTATTACACAAAGAATACAATTATGGGTGGTACATACACCACCCAAAAGGTAATAGTGGCAATATGGCATGAATCTCACGAGAATAAGGAGTGAGATGAATACCCCTTACCTTGTACTTTTCCATGGTTGAGGGTACATTTATCCTACTGTATGAAGACTATAGTATGTAATAAAATTATACCAAAACCATATTAATATTTTTTATATCAAACATTATTCATTTATGACTTTATACTACCCAATTATTAATAATTTCCATGTTATATTAATATTTCTTGTAATAATCGCTTTCTTTATCGTAACTGTTTTAACCTGTTACACTTGATCATTATTTAAATACCTCAATAATATAAAACATGATCTATATATTATATATATTTAGAATATAAATATGTATAATAGACATATATATGAAATTGAAAACACCGTTTATGGATACGGTAGTTCGTACGTACGCATAAACGTTGTTTCTGTTTTCATATAGTATTGAACAGAAGTAAGTGAATAAGATATATGTAAGTAAATAAATATTTATTTATATAAAAATATATATCATCAGTAGCATTATTATGTCATATATTACATACTTATTAGTAATATATATTTTTATAATCGTGGAAGAATGGTGAACTTGGAAATGAATCTCATCGCGTCGTGGAGCCGATAATCCGTACGTACACACGAGCGAAAATATCATTCTTTTGATAATATAATAATATATAATTGGATTTTATATCATATATACAGAATCATTATCATGTTATTTTTATTATTTACATCAATTACACATCACTATCATACGCATCCAAAATAATAATGTTTTGAATAACAATTAAACCATTACGTGGAGACTGTAAGTCGTACGTACGCACGTATAGTGACATTTCATTGAAAGGATTGATAGAATACAGAATATGGTTGTACCATATTTATAATAACATCAAAATATATAGTAATTCCTTTATTTATTATTTTAGAATGGAAATAACAAAGAAATATGTAGTTGAATAATAAAGGAACATGAAAGAGGGTGGTGAAAACATTACCTCTTCTTCGGGTTCTTCCTTTTGATTTGATCAAAAGGGATCCATTGGTTGGATTTATGACTAAATTAATGCCTCAAGGATTAAGGGAGGATAGTTGAGATGGTATTTGGGCAGAGTTTGGCCGAACCAAATGGCTTTTAAGGTATGAATAATTGGTTAGAAGTGGTGTCCTTTTATATTGGGGAGGAGGGGATCTTTAGGAAAAACTTATTGAATTAATTTATAATAAATTTATATTCGGTTTATAATGGCTCAAGAGTGGAATTTTAAATTTCTATTATGGGTATGGGTCGAAATAATTTTAACCAATAGATTTTAGACAGGTTTGGGTAATTATATTAACCATATCTTTTAGTTTTAACTCTTAGTTAATTAGTTTGACATTTACCATGTTGCTTTGTATTTTTATATTATATAGTTAATAAAAATACTATATAAATCCAAGAGACCCCAAAGTTGTCCATTAACGATTCAGAAATCAATATATAAGTCCTTTGGCCTAACCTTATATTTTTAGGAATAGAATATCCATTAATAATATAATATTTGTTTGAAAACTCATTTATGTCAATTTTGACACTATTCAATAATTGATTTTTGTTAAAGTCGTAATGACTTTATAATTTGGAACCAAATTCATTTAATCAATAATAACAAGTCATATTAAGAAATAAAATTCTTGGAAGTCATAAAATCTCACAAATTTTATTTATTTTAATATTTATAATACCAATTATTGGATTCTTTCATTAATAAAGAAAATACAGCATCATTATTGTGTCCTAATTAAAATTAATAATTCAATGTATAATAATTATAAATAAAATACCATTATTTAAGATACATTTTTATCTCTCTAATGAATATTTATAGTCGAATATATATCTTATATATCCTTATGTAAAATTTTTTTGTTTTAAAAGATATATGCTTATGTCATTTTTGTATTTACTTTAACATAATTAATAAAATGTGTCCCTATCACATACATGTGGATCCATGGGGTACCCAAATCGACCCAAAGATTTAAATGGTAGAAAATGTATCAAAAATAGGGTTAGGACCCATTTTAGGGTAAATTAATATTATTATAATATTATTTGTTTACCCCTATTTACAGGATTTACCCATTAACCATGGTAAATAAAATATTTACCGAAATAATTATTCAAAATGTCAAAAAATAAAAGGTATCTATTTACACAATTTGGAAATACTGATTCCAAATATGGAATCCATTTTAACAAATTCAAAACACAGAAGTGGACGAAATTAATTTAAAATTATTTCCCACTGTCAAAACAAAAAACATGTTTTTAAGAAATAATAACTATCAAAAGATTGACACTTGTTTATATCCAGTATAAATGTGAAATTACATCCAATTACCAAAATTGTATTAAATGGTAAAAATATATTCTAAATATACTTTAAAACCATTCAAATTAATAATTTATCACTATTAATTATTTCAATTAATAATGTTGTTTTTAATTAAAATTTAGTAATTTTCACTATTCATCAAAATATGAAAGTTATCAAAAAAGTACCAAAAATTCACCCATAGATAATTTAGATATTCTGAATCCAAAAATTTTGTTTATTTAACCAAATTCAAAGCATATAAGTTTCATTTATTAATTTAAAATTAATTCACATTGTCAAAACCGGAAGGCATATTTTTAAGAAATAATAACTTTCAAAAGATTGACAATATTCTATGTCCAATTTCAAAGTAATATTTCATAAAATGTCCAGAATTAGATTAAATGGTAAAAATATAATCTATTTATACTTTCAAACAATTAAA
Source organism: Viscum album (assembly GCA_963277665.1). Taxonomy (NCBI): domain Eukaryota; kingdom Viridiplantae; phylum Streptophyta; class Magnoliopsida; order Santalales; family Viscaceae; genus Viscum; species Viscum album. Next base: position 347,358,843 of record OY728152.1, on the reverse strand, counting down.
ATCTATGATGATAAATTATTTTGATTAAAAAATTTGTTTTCAGTTAAAATATAGTATTTTTCACTATTCCCCCAAATATGAAAGTTTTCATAAAAACACCAAAAATTTATTAAAAATATATTATTATGTCCCGATTATAAAGAATAAGTTTATTTTTTCAAATTTAATATATAAAATTTTGAAATATTTTATATATAAAAATTTCACCATTAAAAGGCGGTAAAATTGCATTTTCTGAAAAATACATCCTTTATCTAGAAAATTGAATTTGTTCTTACATTATGTTTAAGAAACTCATAATATGAATTTTAAAATTATGGGTATTATATAAAGTTCAAAATTCAGTTAATACTATTCATAACCGCTTTTGAACGTCTAGTTTGGTAAGTCGTGGTGCGCTTGAACTTGGTGTTGTGTGTAGTAAAAGTTATTGAATTATTTTGAAAAAATAACAAACTATGAAATATTTGGGTGTTACATTCTTCCCTACTTCAAAAAATTGTCTCCTCATAATTTTAAATTGTTCTTCAAAAATAAAAGATGAAAATAGAAAATATCTTAGTGGGAAAACCCACATCAGAAATTGGCTCTATAAAATTTAGTCTTAATAAGAGAAAAGGGGGAATGAAAAAGTCACCACAAAAATATGATCTTGATTAGGAGAAAATTGGTGGCAATTAGAGACACATAATTAGAGTAAAAATGTAAATATTTATAGGGAGTCATTGAGGTCATCAATCACAAAAAAATGTAAAATTGTGGGCCTAAAAGCCACCAATCTATGATGATTTAATATACCATCGGTTCAACAAAATGTAAGGTATTATGATAACACATTTTTGGTTTTATGATTCCTTACCTAAATTTTAATAATTTATTTCTTCATAGAAAAAGAGAAGAAAAAAATGTATAGTTGTCATGTAGAGTTCAATCCTTTAACTAGTTTCTACCACAAACTCATCATTCACTCTAAATGATAATAGAACTCAAAAAAATATTGAATTTATCCTATTAGAATAGGGTTACAAAAAAATGAATTTATAATTCATCTACCAGACCATTTAAAAAAACTACATTATTCAGTCTAGGACATCACGTGGGTTTGTGGTAGGTGATACACCCTAGTCGCCCTTCGGTTGCGGGTTCAAGTCTCACGACCCTGCCGGAAGCGACGGGTTGCCGCCCGACCTCCGGGTTCTCCTTTTTATGGAAATACAAAAATAATCTCAAACTAGACTTATCCAAAAATACTTCTGTCTGAAATCACATTCCAAAATTTATAGGAATGTTAAACACGATGAAGATCTTTTTTTCCACGTAATAACATGTGGACACCATCATCATGTATCCTATTAAAATACTACAACATCCCAAATTACCATAAAAACTTATTGATTATGTTCATGCTCCCTTATTCATTATACAATACCAGATGTAGTCCTTCTATCCAAAAATGTGGTAAACTCCAACGATGACCAACCATTAATCAGTTTCAAGATACTCAAAAATATCCAATATGATTTATTCAAATCAACCATCTCTTACTCCAAAATCACTACCTCATTATCGGAACCATATTAAGGATTTCCTTTCATTCAACCATGTATTTTACCAAAAGCATATTTCACTATTAAGATACTTTTCTTAGAACCATATAATCCCAAATCCTCAGTAATATAGTACAATAGTACATTCCTTATTTATTTACATAATTCATATAACCAGTATATTGTTAATACAACACTCAAATGAAATAATCCTATAATAAAAACATAAGAACACTAGTCATTCTTATTCATCTGAGGTAGTATCATAACATGATTATTATCCAATAGCATCATTTGCAGTATAGTATGACGACTAGGAAATTGGTTCACGTAGTGTCCAAACTCCTTACAGATGAAGCATTGCATAGATAAAACCCTTTTCATACCCTTGAAGTCATGTACTTGGTGTTCTTTGTATCCGCACTTATAATTTACTCTGATTCCCTTCAATCATTTTCCATGTTGATTCTTTCCATAGTTATCACATCTGGGAAAATCCTTCTTTACATTCTTCCCTTTATCTGTCCTTCTCTCTACCATCCTTTCCTTCTCTGGATACCTTTCAATGCCATAGGATTCTGATAATTCGTTACTTATCTTATCAACACATGATACTATTTCATTATATGATGATAAAACATTGGAAACTATTTCCCTTCTAAATTCTATCTTAAGAACATGAAAGATATGACCTTTCATACTCTTTGGATCATGCGTATTGCTGGTGTTCTCATTCCTTCTACTGGGTGCCATTTCTAAACAATGGACTACACTAGATTAGTTTATGTATAGAATTAACTAATCCCAAACATGCAAAAAACTTACCATAAATTAATAAGTGTATGGATATAATCCATAATTATAAAAATGCCTTCTTTGAAAAAGTATATACTCATAAACCCTTCATAATTATTTGTAAAGAAAATGAGAATTATCCTAACATATCCCATGGGAGTGTCGTAACCAAGAGTGCGGCAAGGCCCATTGTTGTGCACCAATTCTCGTTCGAGTCAAACTCAAAGAGGTGTTTTCAGGTATTACCCTTGGGTACATCTATGCCAGAGCTGCCTCTACAAGCTCGTATCCAAACAGGGATGTGTTGCATGGAAAATTCAGAAAAACTCTACAATACCAAAATTCTAGGAAATTCTTCTATACTAATCCTCAAAGTCAATCTTTGGGCTATGTTCTCTAATTAGAGTTTATCTGAATCTAGTTTCCATGGTTTGTACTAAACTTTCTGATACCAACTGTAACACCTCGACCCCAGTTACCCAGAGTCGGTGCATTATTTTAATACATTGGCATGATTAAATGGAATCAAGTCCCGATGGACCGATCAGTTTAGCAGTCTTGGAAAATAGATTACTTACATGAATGTTAAATTAAACTTTAAAACATAAAAAACAACATAAATAATCCTTTATGAATTCCACTATTCCCTTGGCTTAACCTTGCATATCAATCACAGTACACTTCTTGGAATCATGGGAAAATAAACCATATAAAGGGGTGAGCTCAAAAGCTCAGTAAGGGTAAGTAATACAGCAAAGAATGGCATAAATATTAAGCATGGTAAATAATTGAAATCGCATGCCTTTACCAAAAATAAACAAGAATACTTTTATGGAAAGAATATGAGCTGAGTAAAATAATTCCATAATAAAACATAATCATGGGTATTCTACTAGTCGAATGATCACATGAACCATAAATATTATTTCCATAATGAGAGAATGTATAATGCCGGACATTTTGAAACATTTTGTCAAGGCCTCAATCAAGACATCTAAAAATGATTAAGGACTCGTCCAAAACCATAAATCAAATTGGGAAACGGCCTCGGTGAATTCCACGTCTAGTTGTCTCAGGAGACCTACCGATGCATCGAGGAGTTATAGCATGATCCAACCGTCACTTACTCTGTTCAATAAATTCCACATATGAAATGGTTGAAACATAACATAAACATTCGTATAAGAACTAGGATACGAAATGTCAATTCTTTAACCATTAACCATGAATGGTATAAAAATAGCACATCCACAGTCAAACAAATCAAAAAACCTTTAATACAATATGGAAGATTTGTATCATAATAAATCAACTTCAAACAAGATAAAAATCAATTAAAGTATGTTGACATAGATGAAAATTATGAGTAAAACTTTTGAGAGAAATATTGTTTTTGTAAAATCATTTAAAAGCAACACATTTATAAATGAATTAATTTAAATGATATTTTAGAATCAATGTGTCCCATAAAAAATTGAAACTTCTGAAAATAATTATCATTTCAAAACATTCATGTCCATATAAATTAATCGTTAAAATCATTTTGAAAACATGTACATTAATTAAAATGATTTAGAAAGATAAATCATTAAAACATTTAAAATTCTGATCTTGATAAAGAGTAGATTTCACATATCCTCAAAATGTTAATTTTGAAAAATCTTTTATGAAAAATGGACATGGATGATAAAAATGTACCAATAAATACTTACACATAAACAATCTAAGATAATAATGAGAGTGAGGAATTAACCCTTACAAATTTGGTAACATACAAAACATACACCCTATGAAAAATGTATCATATGATGAATATGTAAATACACATAGATTAAAGTTTTTTACACAAAGAATACAATTATGGGCTGTACATACACCACCCAAAAGGTAATAGTGTCTATATTTCATGAATCTCACAGGAATAAAGAGTGAGATGAAAACCCCTTACCTTGTACTTTTCCTTGGTTGAGGGTACATTTATCCTATTTTATGAAGACTATAGTAAGTCATTAAATTATACCCTAACCATATTAATATTTATTATATCATACATTATTCATTTATGACTTTATACTACCCAATTAATAATAATTTACATGTTATATTAATATTTCGGGTAATAATCGATTTCTTTATCGTATGTGTTTTAACATGTTACTCTTGATCATGATTTAAATACATCCATAATATAAAAAATGATTTACAAATCAGGTATATTTAGAATATAAATATGTATAATAGACATATTTATGAAATGGAAAACACCATTTATGGAGAAGTAAGTTTGTACGTATGCATAAACACTGATTCCGTTTTCATATAGTATTGAACAGAAGTAACTGAATAAATATATGTAAGTACATAAATACTTATATATATAAATATATATATCTTCAGTACCATTATTATTTCATAAGTTATATACATATTAGTAATATATATATTTTTATAATCATCAATGAATGGTGAACTTGGAAATGAATATCATCATGTCGTGGAGACGACAATCCGTACATACACACAAGCGAAAATATCATTCTTTTGATATTATAATAATATATAATTGGATGGTATATCATATATACAGAATAATTAGCATGTTATATTTATTATTTATATCAATTACACATCATTATCATACCCATCCAAAATAATAATGTTTTAAATAACAATTACACCATGACGTGGAGACGGTAAGCCGTACGTACACATGTAAGGTGACATGTCATTCAAAGGATGGATAGAATACTTAATATGGTTTTAACATATTTATAATAAAATCAATGTATATAGAAGATACTGGAGTTATTATTTTTTAATGGAAATAACAAATAAAGAAGAAGATGAAGAGGAACGAATCTTGAAAGAGGGTGGTGAAATCATTACCTCTTCTTCGGGTTCTTCCTTTTGATTTGATCAAAAGGGCTCCTTGGGTTGGCTTTATGACTAAAGTAAGGCCTCTAGGATTAAGGTAGCATAGTTGAGAGGGTATTTGGGTAGATTTTTTCTGATCCAAAAGTCTTTGAAGGTATGAATAATTGGATAGAAGTGGATTCCTTTTATAAGGGGGAGGAGTGGCTGTTTTGGAAAAACATAATGTATTGATTTATAATAAATTAATATTGGGTTTCTAATAGCTCAACAATAGGTTTTTTTAAACTATAAGGTGGGGATGTGTTGAAGTATTTTTAAAAAATAGATTTTTGATAGGTTTGGGTCATTATATTAACCTTATCTTTTATATTTAACTCTTAGTTAATTAGTTTGACATTTACCATGTCACTTTGTATTTTTATATTATATAGTTAATAAACTTACTATATGAATCCAAGCGACCCCAAAGTGGGAAATTAATGATACAACTATCATGATATAAGTCCTTTGTCCGATCCTTATATTTTTAGGAATTGAATTTCAATTAATAATATAATATTTGTTTTAAAAACTCATTTATGTCAATTTTGACACTATTCAATAATTGATTTTTGTTAAAGTCATAATAACTTTATTAATTCGAAATAAATTCATTTAATAAATAATAACATGCCATATTGCCAAATAAAATTCGTTTATGTCATCAAAACATTCAAATTATATTTATTTTAATATTTATAATACCAATTATTTGATTCATTCATAAATAAGGAAAATTATACATCATTATTGTGTCATAAATAAATTTAAAAGATAAATGTTGAATTTTTTTTAAATAAAATACCATTATGAAGGAAATATTTGTAGGTTTATAATTAATATTTATAGTTGAAAATATAACATATATAACTCTATGTAAATATTTTTGTTCTAAACGATATATGCTTATGTCATTTTTGTATGTACTAACTGAATTAATATAATGTGTCCCTTTCACTTACAAGTGGCTCCATGTGGTCAAAAAATCGACCCAATGATTCCCGTGGTCGGACATGTATCTACCAATAGGGTTAGGACACGTTTTACGGTAAATTAATATTATTATAATATTATATTTTTACCCTTATTTACTGGATTTACCCTTTAACCATGGTAAATAAAATATTTACCAAAGTAATTATTCAAAATGTTTAAGAATAAGATTTTCCTAATTACACAATTTAGAAATCCTGATTCCAAATATGGAATCCTTTTTTAAAAATTCAAAATACAGAAGTGGCATAAAATAATTTAAAATTAATTTTCGCTATCAAAACAAAAAGCGTGTTTCTAAGAAATAATAAATATCAAAAGATTGAAACTTGTTTATATCTTGTTTAAATGTGAAATTACATCCAATTATAAACATTGTATTAAATGTTAAAAATATATTATGAATATACTTTAAAACCACTCAAATTAGTAATCTATCACTATTAATTATCTTGATTAAAAAAGTTGTTTTTAATTTAAATGTAGTAATTTTCACTATTCATCAAAATATGACTGTTATCAGAAAAGTACCAAAAATTCACCGGAAGATAATTTCGATATTCTAAATCCAAAAATGATATCTAATTTACTAAATTAAAATAATATAATTTTCATTTATTAATTTAAAATTATTTCTAGTTGTCAAAATTAGAAGGCATATTTTTAAGAAATAATAATTTTCAAAAGATTGACAATTTTATATGTCCAATTTCAAAGTAAAATTACTTAAAATGACCAGAATTAGATTAAATGGTAAAAATTTAATCTATTTATAAATTAAAACCATTAAAATTTATAATTATAAATTATTTTGATTAAAAAAGATGTTTTCAATTAAAATATAGTATTTTTCACTATTCACCCAAATATGAAAGTAATCAGGAAAACACCAAAAATTTATTGAAACTAAATTATTATGTCCCTATTATAAATAATAATTTTATTTTGTCAAATTTAATATATAAAAGTTTCGAATATTGGATTTAGAAAAAGTTATCCATTAAAAGGAGGTAAATTTGCATTTTCGGAAAAATACTTCCTTTATCTAAAAAATTGAATTTTTTCTTACATTATGTCTAAGAAACTCATTATATGGATATTAAAATTATAAGGATTATATAATTTTCAAAATTAAGTTAATACTATTTATAACCGCTTTTGAACTGCTAGTTTGGTCAGTCGTGGTGCGCTTGAACTTGATGTTGCCTATAGTGCATGTTTTGAATTATTTTCAAGAAATGACATACTATGAAATCTTGGGGTGTTACAATATACAAATTTAATCAATATGTAATTATTATTGTGAAAAAAAATTCAACTTCATGGATATATAATATAAGATTATAAGAACATGTAATGATCACTTTTATTCATTTAGAGTTACTAGATAACAATTAACACTAGTGAAATATCGCCTAATATAGAATATATGAATATGTATTAATATATATCTCATCTATAGGTAATCCAATGGAGTTAAAATCATCCAAAACGAGTGGTGGAAACTCTCTACTGTAATAATCCAAGGTTATGGATATGTGGACAAGAACATATATAGGGTACTCCTAGAGAGATCCTAGAATATGTCGATATTAAGACCAAGAGGAAATGAATGGTTTTAGAGTGAGTTCCCAACAGAAAAACCAAAACACAAATTATTAACTGAGCATGAACTATCCGAGCGGCAGCTGGGTAAAATCATAAATAAGGAGACCAATAAACAAAAAACCATTATATGAGGATGAAGGATGTTGGGGAATTTATCGAGAAAGGTCCTAAAAATTCATTCATGGGACCTTAGAGCCATGAAAATGTGGCACAGTCAATCATTGTTGTACTTGAACAGGAATTCAATGAGGGTTGATGATAAAAAAATTAACATACTTTATGTTTGAGGCTTGAATAACCTGAAATAAGGTTGACAGTGAGTAGTGACATTAATGGAAATCCTTTAGAGATTGAATGGAGTGACTAAAATCGGTGCATGTAGGGTAATTTTTAACAAATTAGGTAGGGTTTTATCATTTCTTCTGAAAAACAATTGAAAATGAGGTGTCTGATCAATACTATAAGTATAATCAGTAATAAAAGTATTATTTATCATTTCTTGCCTAGCACTGAACAATATAAATTTTCATCAGTGTATTTTTAGTGCTGATAAATTTATATTTTCCTCAACACTAAATCAATATTGCTGATAATGTGGAAAAAGATTTAAAAATTTAATTATAAAGAAATATTTTTGTAAATATATATATAAATATATTTATATAATTATTATTGTATTTAATTCTATAGAAGTGGAAACTAAGTCGCATAATTTGATTTAGCCATCAGCATTTTTTAATAAAATATTTGGTGGTTGTGCGCTCACCATTGTCCAATGGGGAGATCAATCCACCATGTCACATGTTCAACCACATATGGTTTTCCAAAGAGTGTACCATCTTTTATAGGTATTTTTATGATAGATCAGAATTACTACTAACCTTTCACTAATCCAGAAATCAACAATTATTTCTCTCTTCTACATCTTTTCAATTATATAAACACACACTAAACCCCAAAGAACATCCCTAAAAATTTGATTTATTACTATAAAAAATTTGTTAAAATATTAGTGAAGAAAGTGGAAATGATCCCCATCAAAAAAAGGGACCTTGCTACCTCCTCACATTATAATATTTTATCCTTTATCTGCTCATTATAAATCACTAAAACCCAATGGAAAAATTATTAGCCCACAGAGCATACATACTTGATTCCCTATCCTTTGTTACCTCTATAATACAACCATTAAATGACAACATTTATATAAAAATCATTTTCATACCCCATAAATATTCTCACTACAATTTGAAACACAATTCAAATGCTCAAGAAATGATGCATCAACTGCATGCGCAACATTACAAACAAAAAAAATGCGAAAATTCCTAGTAATACCATTGAAACTATCACAAAATTATAGAATCATGAAAATTATTACACCACCCTGGATGATAAGATTAATAAACACTTTATCTGATTCTCCCCCCAATTCTCAAACACCCTTATACACTGGCCATCACCCAATAAAACATATGATTATTCAAAATCATCCTCTAATGTATGTTGGTCTTAAACATAAGGCGCAATGACCAACTTCTACATCCAAACACTCGAATCACATCCCAATAAGAAACTTTCTCTCAATATTGATAACCATTAAAACCCAATCCAATTCATGTTATTAAATCCAAAACTCTATGATTGAGTTTACCTAAACCCATCTAACTTATATTACTATACACATCATCTACCATCTATTTTTCTACTAGAGTTGTCCCTACAATACTCATCATCTCAATACCAGAAATATTCAGGGGTTGGAACCAACTCCATCCAGATAACACCACTATAACCTCAAAAGAAATCTTCCACAACATAGCTAGAATGTTTTCCTACTTAGTTACTCCCAACATTTATGAGAGAACTAAACGAAATTGGTATCTATTAATTCCATCGTAATCCAAAAGAAATGGATGCATAGCCTATATTCATATATGAACTAAGAAAAATTGATTCTTTTCAAGGATTATATCTATTACCACAATATAATTTTCCTTTCCAAATTATCAAACTAATGGTGGTTTATAAATTTCCACCGTTATTTCATTTACCTTACCCTGTTGAACCATCCCCTACTGACTCACCTTGAATATTAAAAACTCCCACACCTGTCATGATATCATATTAATTGGTCATGATGTGTTTAGGATTAAATGAATTCCAAGATAATATAGTAACCTACCATAGTCCAAACCTAACTCTCCATGAGATTCCACCACCTAACCTGCACTACCCATGAATTGTAATCATGACCCACCACACTCATCGATGACTCTACCATAAGTAACTCTAATTAATATTATCACCACCTCATGTAAGAAACCAATGATTGGAAGGATAAACCTCAAAATATAATTTCATATATGCAATACGCATTGTAATAATGTTAGCACATTGACAATTACCAAATTGTATCCTAGAGACACCTTAACTATCCCACGGTCATCTCCACAAATGTGAAAACCTAGTTTATTGAAGGTTGTATTCCCAAAACTATTGTGTCACTACCTACCATAGGTGTGACATAACAAATAATTCAATCCATAAATTAAAACCACCATGGCTCACACTCTGATCCCTATAGAACCCAGGATGTGCAAATGTGTAAATTTCTTATAGTTGAGTTAACCAATGAAATGTCAACAATCAATAATTCCTAACATATAGGGACAATTCCATTAGCATATTATTACAAAAAAACACCACATAAACATCACTCAAATACCACCTATTGTTCACTTCCCACACAGGGATTCACATGCCTTGATCAAAGTGATTAAACACCTAAAAGGCCCTACATTTACCCTAAAATAAAATATTTATGTCTATTGGATTATAAATAATTATCTCATAGTGTAATCATAATAATGATAAAATATTATGAATGATTGTCTGAATATAAGTGTAACCTCAGATATGGTTGATTAATACCTCCAAAACCAATCCAAAACTAAATAGTCTTATGAATAATTGGTTCTCATCATCATTAATTTTCCAATGAATATGAGCACTCCCTCATGATATACCTATTCACTAATTCCAAATGACATATGACATTTCTAGAATGTTCATACCATCATGAAAACACAAAAACCATGAGTTATAGCACAATATAGAAACCGTTTATTAAACCTAACTATATATACCATTACTCATACATCACTAGAACTGCATCGAAATTCCAAGTCACACAACTAGGCATGCTACCTGGCTTTTAAACTTCATCATACATGAAGAATTCCAAATATTCCCATGCAGAAAATGGAATTTTCACAGAATAACAATCTCAAGCACGTGACCACTCCACAAACAGGGTTTCACTTATATATATGAAAACATCAATCAACTCTCTAATCAACATTTCTTCACTTGACCATGTATAAAACCAATCCCATAATCTAACTTCATCTATATAGTCATATCATTCCCCTAAATTATCATACCATTCAAAACTAACCAAAATCAATCCAGTGATTCCCTATGAAAGAAACCCATACATAACCATGAACATTTCACGAAAACTTGATAGAACCTATCATGCATCGATTACACCTATAAACAATCACCATTGAATCACATTACAGGGAAACATTAATTTTTTTGTAATCTCCATCACGGTTATCATTTATTTTCCCAAGGATTCCTAATCATGGAAATAACTCGAGTCACATTTCAAAAACCATTGTCCTTCCCATCTATCCCCACGTGAAGACCCAACACTGGGAATTATTATTCATTTTCTCCAACTAAACAACAAAACTTTCCCATTGTACATAGGTAGCCAACAATAGTCACAATATGGTCAACCCATCTCATAATTCACCCTTGAAGTTAAAAATGACGCAACTCCCCCAACTTGAGTCACACATATCAAATTCTATTGGTTCTCCCTCTTATAAAAACAAATGAAAATATCAAAAATGAATTTTCCTATCAGTGGGACACCTAATATCTTTATGAAATTAACTACATCTAAGACAATAGTGTAAAATATTTACTCTCGGTACCAGAACCATAGCTACAACACCATGCCTAACCACACCACAATAAAAACATATGTTTTAGGGTCCAAATCACCACCCACATGATCACAACCTTGAAAAAGAACCACCTCTACATCACCCAAAAAATATCACAAAATCATGTTCCTCCCTATCTTGATGGTACAACATGATCATTCCATACCCAGTACATAAAAATCTATCAATGCCTCACAACAAAAAACAATGGGTTTCAAAACAATGTCACTCTCAGCAAAAACATCACATACATAGGTCAAGATAAACAACACAATGGATACTCAATTCCAACATATAAAAGTTTCTATCATTTATAATTTACCTTTTTAATGAATCATTACAATTTTAAAAACAAGGATTCTGATTTTAGAACATTTTTATTAACACACATTTCATAATTCATATCTTAGTTTAATTTCGTTATCCAGGTATTTTGGTTTAACATCATGTAATTCACAAGTAAATCCAAGAAAACATATGGATGAACATTCAATAATATATTCCTAGAATTATCAATGAACCTATACAACCTCTCTTTATATACTAGTTTAAGAGATAAAACCTCATAAGTCAATAAAATTGAATCCAAGTGCACACCTCAAGAGTGAAATTTCAATCAATGCTGAAACATCAAAAGAAAAATTCAATTCCCACCAAATAAATCAAGGATTTTCACCCATATGTGGTGTTTTAGAAACCTAGGAATGACCTCACAACCAATCTACCATAAGATCCTAGTATCATTTTAACCATTAAAAAATAGTAAGACAAAAGACACCAACTATAATACAAGAATTTAATATCCTTGACCCAGTTCCACTGAATAGGTTCCCCGAGCATGTTCACCACATGAACATGGCTATTATTATACATACACAAGACGATTCCAAAAAGTAGTATGCTTTTAAAGTTATATGTTGGGGAGGTTTTACCCTCTTATAAAAGGGATATGATTGTTGGAAAAATAAAAATCACGTAAGTTCTTTGGAAATTGAAAAAATGGAATTCCAAATGGCTAGTGCCATCAGTAAGCTAAGGGGGAACATGAAATAAAATTTATATAAAACCCTAATATATCATGAGGTAATACAACAATACACCCAAATTCATAAAACAATAAAAATATCGAAACATGACCCTAATAACAAACCCCATCTATAAATTCCCTTCCCTATTCCATTTGTCTATGAATTAACTATAAACATGATCCATTTCCTGAATCAATACCAAAAAATAGGTATCATCTTCCCAGGTACACAAGTTCCGTGGTGGCCATGCATGGTGTGAGTAAAACTCTATAAGAAACCACCGACTGTGTATTAATCAAAAATCAGTCTAAATATAGTTTGTTTTGAAAAATTAATAATATTAAAAAATATATTATTAACCAAGTTTCAGTTTTAAAAATTTATTAATTGTCCACATGGATTCTCTGGTTCTACCATGTGACCATAACAATCCAAACCTGATCCAACCATTCCCATTGTCTATGTCATATCCCATGATGGGAAACCCCATTTATATAATAGGGGAAATATGTAATTTTTTATCTTTGATTAAATGTGACATGAAGAATATGTCCAGGTATCTGAACCAAACATGATATTGAAAACCCTATAGAATCATTCAAGCCAAACCAATTGATATGGAACCCCAGTAAATGATCAAATTCACAAAATACCTCATTGGTCCAAGTGAATCTTCCATTACTAGCCCAATGTGTGAATAATTGTTTCATCATCCAAATCGAACAATTATTCATATATTTTATGGTTCACCATCAATGACTAGTTTGCTGACAATGAATTCACCAATGTTTGACAAACATTTAAATATCAATATAATAATAATTTTGGTTTATTCACCCATATATAATTATATAAATGTACCTCTTTGACCATTTTTTATTTTACAATAATATCACATCATTTACCAAAGTCCAAACAATCCTTTAAAAGAAAAACATTGCTCAATAAGAACCCAAACATTTTATAATGGAATAAAAAAACATAATCAAATACTCATTAAATTTTTTCTTGATGAAACCTTATAAAACATTATTTTTACTCTTTAAAAAAACCATATATTACCCAACACTTTAGTTTCCATTTGAATCCATTGAAAATTCACATTAAATCATATTCATAACAAGGGGCACCACATACTCATTTCAAATAAATATTTGATATCAAACAACAAACTAATGATTCAAATCAATTTTAGTTCAATAACTCCATTTAAAACGTTACACACTTTCAAAACATCATTTTCATTCATTTAAGTCCATAACTAAATCAAAATCATAAACAAATAATTTAAACTATTTTAATATCATATTAGGTATATCGAAAAATAATGAATATAAATTATTCAATCAACACTTAATCAAATCCCATTTTATAGGTTACTACTCTAAAACATTACCCTATATAATTTCTATATCGTAACATTTTCCTATTCATTTTTCAATTTTCAGTGGTTTTTCATACCCCATGGGTTTCATTAGGGCCAATATTGAATCATCAATAACTCAATGTGGTCAACAAATGGTTTTGTACATTAATTTAAGGTAAAAATTATTTTTCATTCACTAATAAAAAAACATAGTATGATAATGAATTATATGAACAAAAATTCACATATTTAACATAAAAAATATGTGGAAATTCTTGTAGACAACCTAAATCCTTCTGATAGGAATCCAAATGTTCAACAACGATCCTTTATTAGAACTAAAATTTCTCAAACAACAAGAAAAATGACACCCTAGAAATATGGTACATGTGAATTGGAAGGATAAGAAAAAACTATCAATCCCTCATTTTGAAATTAGAAGGATATATAATTGAAGAGATTCTGAGTGATTCAATTCATACTAATCATCACACTGAATTCTTTATAATAGAGGGAGATTACTCCTTAGAGGAGGTGAGATCTCATAGATTTCATCCTAGACTATAGGAGCCTAATTAGGGAGAAAGTTGAGGGAGAATTATTTTGTCCTATGAGGAAAGTTTTTAAAACCTCTATCTTTTAATCAGATTCAAAGTTAGGGTATATAGTTTCCCAAAAAATGCTTCAAACATAATGTTAATTCTATCTATTAGGAAACTGAACCGAACTATTTTCATGGAATCCCACAGTGTTTGGAAAACTCTAAAGCATATGTGTTCTCTCTTCAATCCAAAATAGATAATGTTTCACACGATGTCCTATCCCTTCGCACATGTCTTTCTAAATACTCTCCGTTATCTATAGGGAACTCCATTATGGTGGACTGTTACTATTAATTTTGTTCCAAAAATGTTGTCAGCAATGATTTTTGTAGTTTACCTCATTTACATGACCTAAAACCAAAATACACCCTTTATACCATCATTAATCATGGTAAAACTTCCATTACACAATTTATATGATTCTATACAAAATTAAAAATGTAAACGAACAACATCTAACACTAGTACCTAACAATAATTCTAGTAAAAAAATAGTGAAAAGGGGGATAAAAGTGGGTTTGAACTAATTTAAACACCCTATGATCCACCCAAAATATAATATAAAAAGGAAAAATAAATGGAATTATATCTCTAGAACTACATCAAGAGTATATAGTAACACCCTTCAAATATGGAAAATTGCCAAGAGCCTCACCCCTTATTATTGAGGGATGTTCCCTCCTAATCCAGGGAAATTAGCATGAAAAAGATCAATTTGACTACTTGTAAAAAGATTTGGGGAAAAGGTTACTCCAAGGGGGGTTCTTCTATAACACTTATATATTTAATTTGATTAACATTATGTTTTATAATAAGTATGATAGGCAACAATGAACATAATGTAACAATAATGTATTATTATTTAATAATGAGCATTTTAATAATATTGTTAAATAAAATGATTATAAATATAATTTAACTATTTATTATATATTTAATAAAATCCTAAATAAAATAATTTTAAATATTAATTATGTAGAAATTATTATAAAACTTTTATCAATATTTTATTATTCAAAAAAATTGATTCCCATCAAAATCATTTTTTTTTTCATTTTCTAAGAAAATATTATGTTAAACTTATAAATATATTAATAATTTTTGGGTGTAAAATTAAATAATTTTTTATATTATAATATAATTATTATCTTATATTTAATTTCATGTATTTTTTTGGAAGTATTCATTTTCTATTAGATAGTGATAATATATATATTTATTACAATTTGTATATTTTTTTCGGAAATTTAAAAGTTTTGTTTTATTTTAAAATTATTTCTATGAAAAATAAATTATAAAATATATTACAAATTCTAAATATTTTAATCTTAATCAATTTTATGTTATAATTTAGTATAAAAACATTTTTCATACGTAAAAATAAATTTTTCAAAAAACTATTTTTACGGGAGTAATGTGTTTGAATATTAATAAAATAAATAGATTAATAATGGTGAATAGATTTAATAAAATTAATTTATTATATATTTTATATTTTTTTATTATTAATTTAACATATTTATATACTTTAGATAATAATTAACGATGTTTTAATTATTAAAATGAATTTCTCTAAAAAGAAATTTTCGATGTGACTTACACACTTATTTTAATCTAATATCTACAACATATAGGTATTTAATTGGATAAAATTTATTCAATATTTATAATTAGAAGGTTCATATTTGAAAATTATATCCCTTTTATGTTTTTATATGAATATTAATCATGGTAATATATATCACCTCAGAAAATTTTTAATCAAGTTAAACGTGGATAAATGTAACTGATAAGGCAATATTTTTCAACATAATTCTTATAGTATGAACGAAATTTTAACATTATAACCATAGCCTCTAAATTTATTTGTATAATGGATACATATCCATTATATTTACCGATATTATATTTAAATGAAAATAAACTTACAACATTTCACCCTTATAGTTTTAAATATCTCTTATATGTCCACATAGAGACAAATTAATATTATGATCAAAGATAAATTTCTATTTTGATATTAGTGAAATTATTATAAAGATATAAATATTTTATAATTTTTTAAAATTATATATTTTCCTTAAATTTGTATGCAACACCAATGTAGTATTTCATTAATTAATAATAAAAATTATATTACAATTAAAAAAAGTAATATAAATCCGTTTAGTTATATTTTTACATGAATTTTCATGATTTTTATAAAATATTGGCTATGTTTTAAAGGATTACATTATGATTTGTTATTTATCATTTTGTTTTAAAAGTCAAATTTATATAAAAGTGTCTAAATTGGAAACCATTATATTTTTTGAAATTAATAGTTTGTTAAATTAAATAAAATCATAATAATTTTAAATTTGTACAAGGAGATAATATATGATCGTAAATTTCATCTATTTTCAATTTATAGTCAATTTCAACCATTTTGATTGAAAATTTCCTTATTATATTATAATAATTCAATATATTCCAAGTTACCATGTTCCCATATTTATGAATGGGAGCCACTCATTTCACTTATTCATACAAAATTTAACATTATATATTCAATATGAACTAAAAAATTATCTCCTCCAATCCCCTAGATACATTCAATAGGTTTTATTATTCCTAAAAGACCAACCCTGCAGTCCTCAAGAGGACATATAATGTAGTTGTTTCATAAAAGAGATAATCACCTTAACCCATCACTTTATTTTTATTTCATAATTTAACACATATAAATATGTTATATTATTAATTAAATTAACATTAGTTTCCAAAATATACTAAAATGAAATAATTATTATTAAAAAACATGATTTAACCTATTTACATCAAATGAGATGTGAAGGTATTGCTTATACAAACATACAACTTACCATCTCCATAGAAAGATACAATTCGTTTCTCATCACCACCCTTTATGGATGGGTATATTAATGGGTTTAAGGTAAATATTGGATTATAATGAAATAATTACACTTATAAATGAAAGCATATTTTATGACTCCTTACATTCTCGGTCGATGGAATGTGATAACATTGTTCCTGCATACATGCGGATTTCTATGACCATAAATCGATGCGATTATCTTTTCATTCGATTTGTAATTGAATGTTAATAAATATGGATTTAATGAATTTAAATGACATGTATATTTTAATAATGATTTGGTAAATGTGAGTTATTGTATACATCTCTTTTGTCCCATCCACCTAAAAATGAAAACATCATTCATCTATGTGTATGACCCAGATTCACTATGAAGGGTGTACATCATTTTTCTATATATTATTTTATTTATTAAAATAAAAAATTATAATATATGTATATATTATTTATATAATTATTAATATTATAGATGTTCTGGAACTATGAACAATGTAGAAGGGCCAAATCTTCTAAATGAAAACATACATGAAAAAATGAAGTAGATACCAATATGGACAGTGATATTAATAATAAATTTTAATGAAAAGGTTGTTAAATTGTTATAATTAAATCATATATGTTAAAATATATATGATTTTGGATCTGAAATATATGCATAATCTACATATATTTATTATATAGTCATTTATTGTGTGTATAAAGGAATTGAGACCAATGATATATGATTTTTTGCATAATTTTGGTTTATGATGTGATATCCATATACATAACTAGATTCTTTTTGGTGTATATAATACCCATGATTGCATATTATGATGGTTATAATTAATTTTATGAGTATTAGAATATCTATATAATGTTCTTTCTTTAATGGGGCATAATAATCAATTGTTATGAATGAGATAAAGGGTTTTATGCTACAATTTAATTATGTATGATAATTGTTTGCGATTTTGTTTAAAAATAAACATTCATATGATGTACCACTAAATATACTCTGAAATTTATTTAAATTTTTTAATTAAAATATATTTTTTCCTTGCATTTTTCGCACCATAAGTAATCAATATACTAATATTTTTAATGAATATTGGAATCATTTCTATCATTAGTCAATTATCTATTCACTTCAATTTCATTGTTTAAAAAAATCAAGAATGTTTTTAGTATTATCCTATTATGGTTTAATGATATTTTTAACAATGATTGAATTATTTAATGATGATTTTAAATAAAGAAGTTTGTTTTTTATAATTGAGGTAGTAATAAAATTTTTACAAAAGTATGAAAGGAATTTTTTTTTGAAATTATATAACCTAAATAAAATATTCCATTTTAAATACCACAAAATGATTTGAATCTTGCATTAAATGTTTACATGGTTTTTTATAAATATTCCTTTTTCCAAAATATTTTCATAGAAACATTGAATTTTAGGGATTTGTTTTCAAAATAGAACATTTATTTTAATCAAAAATGTTTTAATGATCCTTTGATGGTATCTATAATCATCAAAGAAAACAAAAAATAAAATAGCCTATTATTTATTGGGATGTAATCTAAGGATATCATTTTTTAATTTTCCATGTTATTTTTGTTTCTGATGAAAGTTTTTCTATGAACCCTTGTTATTCTCTTTGGGTTATTATAGGAGGGAAAATTTTTTAAATATGTTACTTTTCCTAGATTTGGATATGATGAATTGTTTATGATATTAGTGCACAAATATATATAATTTACATTATATGGTTTTAGGGACCTATTACATTCTCTAATTAATAGGGTAAAGAAGGATAACTCATGACATAAATATGATATGTGTGAAACTTTTTTTAGGTTTAAATTTCATGTGAGGACCTAGTTTTCATGTCCTTAAGATTAATAATAGACATAATTCTCATATAAATTAAATTTTGTATGGACCTAGATTTCATGTCCATAATATTAAGCATTGACCCAGATTTTATCTCAATAACTTTATGTCTGGATGTTCATTTCATGTCCATCTTATTATACATAGACCTGGTTCCATGTACATAAATTTGTTTGAGTGATTTATTTCATTTACATAACATCATGATTGAACCATTAAATATATATAATGACTAAAAATTGTAAAAAATATATTGATTTAAAAATTCATGACCTATTCAAAAGGTAATGTCTTAGGGATCTTATTATTTGATTCCTTTGTGATTCATGTCTTGTGAATTTCCAATCATTATTCCATGACTCATTATTAAGATCTATTATATATGGGGAGTGAATTCCTAATGTTATTATCATGTTATCATATCCTTATGCTCATGTTTTTCTCATGTGCTCATTATTTTCCACTTATATTACCCTTATTTAACTTCTAAGAAAACCATTTCTTGTCTTTCCTTTTCCCATGTTATAATGAAAGTTTTTAGCAATGATATGATTAAGAAGGGTAATAGTTATGAAGTACCTAATGGGAGACTATTATGATCCAATTTTTTATGTGTCTATATTGCTGAATATACAATACCTATTCAATGATGGAATGTTTTTTATATATTTTTTAAATATTCATCTAGTAAATTTTAATATCTATGAATGAAAGGTATAGGTCACTATAATTGGAAACCGAACAATATTTAGTTAAACATTAAAACTAATGCTGAGACAAAATTAGTGAGAACCCTGGGGATTTGTGTCATTATATTATAATTTACTAATGTCATGGTAATGATCATGGATGACCTAGGATAAACCAATGGTGTCATTTATTTTAAAAAATTTGTCTTTATTTTTACATATTATTAAAATTTTTTCATAATTAGGCAGTTTTCCCCTCGATTTTTTGTTTCACAGAGTATGAGTTTTGGTTTTAGGCAATGGATAGAACATAAATTATTCATGTGAAAATTTACTTGAGGAACAATTCAAGGATCATCCTAATGAGAAACTATAATTATTATGATTTGGTATGTAATATTTTTTTGACTATGCTCACTTAAATCAATCAATCCATTGGTTGTAACTAAAATAATGATGAACATCTAAATACAATGATGTTGTAAGAACATGTTATTTTATATTTTCTGATATAGTTTACACCATCCTTCTATGTGTCCTATAATCGAATTTATACTGAGAAATGGATCAATGTGATGGAAAATATATTTTAAATTAATAAGTCCCCTGACCATGAAAAAGAATTAATAACTATTTATTTATTAGATCGCGAAGAAAATAAATGGTGGAATGATATTTATAATAATATGAAAGTGGATTAAATTAGATCCTAGGAATGGGATGGATATAATGGAATATTTTTTTGTAAATAATTACACAATATTATATGTTTAAAAATGGATAATGAACTCAATGAGCATAAGAAAAAGGATGATGAATCAATTGGAATCTATAAGGAAATTTTTATAATATATTCAAGGTATGTTTTATGTTTAATAATAATACCACATTGAATAATTGAGGGATTCATTATTTTATTGAAATAATTACTTCA
The DNA here is from genome assembly GCA_963277665.1 of Viscum album. NCBI lineage: Eukaryota > Viridiplantae > Streptophyta > Magnoliopsida > Santalales > Viscaceae > Viscum > Viscum album. Next base: position 347,337,595 of record OY728152.1, on the reverse strand, counting down.
AAATAAACAAGCCATAATGAACAATGGAAGCAATAAATTAATAGTATGATGTGCAGTGAAAGCAGAAATAGAAGATTAAAACCCAAAATGTTATATTGATAAGAAAATGAATATTGATCTTAAAGGAATATCCAGTGGGGTTTGACATATATTTATCAATATTTTCAACCTCATGTATGCTAAAAATGTGGGAAGTATCACTCAGGTGAAATCCTTAATGTAAATAGTTGATGTTTCAGGTGTACAATGCCAGTACATTGAGAAAATGAATGATAAAAGTGATGTTGAGTTTCTGGAAAAAGAAATTAATAAAGGGATAGATCAACAGAATAAAACACACACACGTCAGTGTTTTAAATGAAAATATTTAAGTATTATGAGAATCAATTCCCTAATCCAAGGGCTAATGGAGATAATAATCCAAAACAATCTATGATGTCGAAGGAAGGGAATTCTTGTTCAAATAATATATTTTATGAGAATAATGGTAGTTCAAGAGTAATTATCCTCCAAATGAGAATTGGTGAATAGATTATGATTTTTTATGAATAATCCCAATGAAAATAATATCCTTTAGTGGAATTAAATATTTTTCATATCATTTTTTTGTTATACCTACATTTATTCCTTATAAAGTTTTATAACAATGAATTAAAATAGGATATTCTAAATCAGTATATGATTTTATACTGGTGTAGGGATGAACTAGAAGGACCAATGTAATTATTTGAATATAAGAAAAGATATTATTTTAGGAATAAATGTTGAATTATATTCTATAAGGGTATATGTTTTTTATGAAAATATTTTGGAAATTGATTTCCATATATGATTTGGGTATGTATGTATTGGTATAAAAAAATTATGAGTGATTATAATTATTTTAATTTTTTTTATATAAGGTTATGTGAAGAAATATTATATGGTTCTCTATCTTAGTCCAACATGTTTTGGAGTAGTCTTAAGTTTAAATATTTATTGAATTGGTTACATTGAAATTTGGGTGTTATTATTTGAGGTTAATTTATGATATCACATATTGAATGAACTATGATAATAAATGTTTTTGTTAAATATATTGAGAGAAAGAATAAAATTTCATTATTTTATGGATCTTACGATCCAGAAAAGGTTAAATTTAGTGATTTAGGAATAAAAGGTTAACATTGAAAATGAATTTATTAAAGAAAGAGATGAGGTAAAAAATTAATGGTTAAACAATCATGTGATGAAATTTTGATTATAATATTGAAATAAATAAAGTATCTATATTTATGCATATTATCTATCATGAGAGTAAATGGATCTCCCAAAAATTGGAAAAATGGTCTTTAAAAAAATGTTTTACTTTTATCATCATTTCCAATGATATAATGGTCTTTTCCCCCATTATATATTTTTGGATTTTTTTGTAAAAATTATTTTAAACATGTTATATATCACTCTATATTAGTCATGTGGTGTAATCTTTATATTTTATGTCCATATTTTCTCTTTTCACTAATTTTCTCCCATAGATAAACCTAGAATAACATTTTTTACCTTTCTTTTTTAATAGTATTTTTTATTAACCGTATAGAGGATGTCAGATTTGGAAAAGGACATAAAAAATAAAACAATTGATTGTTGAGTAAAAGTTCAAATTTTTAGGATGTAATTTATTAAATAGGTATCATTTAAAACCATTATATTTTTGAATTACATTACATTTCTAGCTTATATAACTCCTAACATTAATCTTAAAAAAACATGAAGTATTATTATTTAAATATGACAATTATAAATGTGTTGTTCAATTGGAAGGTATGAATAGTATTAACAAATTTATAAAATATACAAAAATATGAAACATAATATAATTGAATTATATTCATTTTTAGGAATTAATTATTATATTTTTGTAAAACTTTTATTATATATAAAAAATTTATTCCCTTAAAAATGAATTTTAGTTCATTTTTTTTAAGAAAATAACATTTTCAATTTTTTTTACTTGTAAAAATTAGTTCATAAAATTAACATCATATTTAATATATTCACATAAGAATTATAATATTTTGAATTTCTGTAATATTTTTTAATGTTATATTTTCATGGGAATAGTGAAAAACTACAGATTTTTATTCAAGGTTATCTTTTTGTTCATAGAATTTAAAAAAATCCATTTTATTTTAAAATAATTTAGATTAAAATGATTTATATTATATTATAAATAATACAATTACATTATTTTTATTTAGTTTAATTTTTTAATTTAGTATAAAAACATGTCAATGCATATAATGTCATTTTATTAGAAAAAGGCATTCATGTGAGAAACATGTATTTATCAGAATAAAGAAATATGAACACTGTTGGTAAATTATTTTATTTTAATTTATATATTATTTATTTAATAAAAATTTCGTTATTCATTTAATATTTTTATAAGAAAGAAATATAAATGATGGTAGTTTAATGCATGACAATGCATTTTTCAATAAATAATCATTCGTCGCATTTTTCTTGCTTATCGTAAAATTAATTTTTGACCTCATAAGTGGGGAAATGGATAAAGTGGATACTATATTTTGAATCAATATTTTTAAATTTTATAATTATACCCCTTTTATTTTTATTTAAATGAATAGTAACTATAATGACATTTATCACAACGACAAAGGTTAATTGAGTTTATATTGGTTATAAATAAGTAATACACCCCTACTTTTAAATCATAATTATTATTAAATTAAGTATATTTTATCATTATAACATTATTCATGTAATTTAATTAATTATTTGACACATTTTTGTAAATATGACTGATATTATATTTAATGAAAATAATGTTACAAAATTTATCACTAATTATAACAAATATATCTTATACAATCACATAGATAAAAATGATGGTAATAAATGAATATTACTTTCTAAATTCATATTACAGAAAAAAATTTATGATATAAATTTATTTATTATTTTTAAAAATTATATAACTAACATAAATTCTTATGCAACACCTATGAAGTGTTATTGAATTATAAGAAATATATATTATATTATTTTCAATTTTTTAAAATTTATATAACCTGGGTTATTTATATTATTCTAATAATGTTTTATATATTTTTTCTTATTGGATAGTATTTAAATTTTTTATTTAAATATAATATTTTTATTTTTTCCATTTATATTAAATTATATTAATAGTTACAAAATATTAAACAATGATATTACATGATAGTGATATTTTATTAAATTGAATAAAATTATAAAAAAATTAAATGAGAAAAAGGAGGATATTATATTATATAAAATTACATCCCCATAAAAGATATTGATGAATTAGAACCATTTTTCATGAAAATGATTTTAATATATTATAAACTTTTATAAAACTCCAACAATAGCTCTCCCATAAATTATAAATAAGAAACCCTCCATTCTCTTATTCACACTACATTTAGATTTTTATATGAAATAATATCAACCATGTTCCCTTCTCCAATCCCCTGTCAAGATAATAGTAATTATTTTATTCCCTAAATACCAACCCTAGAGTCATCAAGAGTAGATATAAATTAGTTGTTTCAAATATGATGTAAGCATTATAACCGATCAACTTCTTTTTAATTATTCATTTACAATATCTAAATCTATTATATTTTCCATAAAATATAATGTTCAATATCCTCAAAAAAATTATTATTGTTATTATTAATTCTTTATTCACCCACATTCCATGAAATGGGAAGTGAATGTATCGTTTGTGTATATGTATGACTTACTGTCTCCATATAGCGATACAATTCATTTCTCATCACCATCATTTACGGACAATTGCTTTGATGGGTTGTATATATATATATATATTATTTTGAAATAATTATAATTCAATAATTATAATAGAAAATCTAAATTATTTCCTTCCAAACCATTGGAAAATGATAATGTCACTCATGTGTTTGTGTGGACAACCACATCTAAGAAGCGATATGATTCATTTTTCAGTATCATTTTATATTCATGGTAATAAAGTTGAATTTAATTTATATATTAGGTATATGTAATTTCATAATGATACATTAATGGAAATTTATTATTTTCTATTCTTTTTTTTCATCCATAGAAAATTGAAAATAGTGTTCATGTGTATGTATGACCTTCTGTCTCCACGAACAATTTAAATCATTTTTCTATATCAACTTATATATATATATATATATTTAAACATGTATAAACTAAATATATATGATATTCATACGATTATTAAAATTTAAGGGATTATAGAACTATGATATATTCAAATGTACCAAAAGTACCTAACCCGAACATACCTGAAAAATGAAGCAAATACAAAGCGAAATAGTGGTTTTAATAATGATTTTATAGAAAATAGGTGATAAATGGTTATTAATAAATCATATATTGTATTATATATGTGTATATTCTTATATAATGTATGTATAATAAATTTGTATGTCTTATACATGAGTTTTCAATGCATTCAATGTAATTGAGACTTAAGTAAGGGATTTTGGCCTCATTTTTTAACACGAGACACATACCTTATTCTCCACTTGTTAAATTTTTGGTTTATATACTTTAAAAGGAAATATTTTCTTATGGTCACTATTAGTTTTATATTTATTTTAATATATATATTGTTCTTTATTTCATGGTGGTTACAATACAAATGTTACCATAGAGATAATGGGTTTTATGTTATAATCTCATTGATTATTATGGTTGTTTATTATTCTGTTCCCAATAATGAATTATTATGATTCTACACTCAATAAAATCCTTAATTTTATAATTATTTATTTATTTATTTAAAATATATGTTTTACATTTTGTTTCCTCATATTGAGTACACGTGATACATGAGATATCATTTTAAGGAAAGTCAACATAATTTTTACTTTCTGTAAAAAATATTTTCCCATCCATGTACATGTTTAAAAAAGGATTTTAATAATGTATCTAATAATATAATATTATTTTTTGAAGTCATTTTCACCATTTTTTAGATTTTTAAAAATGGGTTTTAATAGAATCATCTTTTAATTTTCGAAACATGGTGAGTTCTGACTTATTCAAAATATATGAATGGAACATTTTTTAATTCATTCTACGTGAACCAAATTTCCTATATCCAAGACTATTTAATGATTTAATAATTACATTACATGTTTCTTGGGTTATTTTATAAGTATTTATTTCCATAATATTTTCATATCTTTTATATTTTAATTAAATTATTTCAAAATTGAAATGATATTTCCCAAAATAATTATTTAATATTATTTAAATCATATTTATATTTAACAAACCCAAAAACCATTGATATCACATATACATTATTTGGAAAATGATATAGGGATACCATCATTATTCTTTTTTAAATAATTTATATTTATAGTAATAAGATATTTTTTAAACCTATTTTGTTTCCATGGGTTATATAATGATTAAATTATTAAAAAGCCCATTTATTTTCATTAGATCAAATATAATGAATTTTGTAGGATCTTTTGTAATAAATATTTATGATTTTCATAATTTGATGGTCGGTAAATATATATACCTCTAATTTATTAGGTAAATAAGAATAACTCATGAGAAAAATAGGATATCATTAACCAAATTTCATGTTCAGAATTTCATAATTGTAACTAATTTTCAACTCCATAAGATTAATCATGGAAGTGGATTTCATATTCATATGATCAAGATTCGAACTAGATTACATGTACATAAGATTAAACATGGACATTGATTTTATTTCGATAAGTTTATGCATGGAACTGTCCTTCCGGTCCATAAGATTATTCGTGGAACTACTACCATTTTAATAAGTTTGTCTGAGGGCATAATTTTGTGTCCTTATCTATATGAGTGAACATGATTATATTTATACATGTTCACAAATATATTATATTATGTGTTTTCCCAAAAAAACCATGTATCATGTAAATGTTATGCTCTAATGGATAATGTTCTTTTATTCATTTATGATTAATGTGCTATGACCTAAAATGATTTTTTCCTTGACTCGTGATTATGATCTATGATTTACAGGGTATGACTTTCAAATGTTATAATCATGTTCCAATACCCTTAAAAACTTTTTAAACTCAATTTGTAATTAATTTCATTCTTTTTTACAGTTACTAAGCATATGATCTTACACATTATTCAATTTCATTTCTATTGGATATGAATACTTTTTAGGACTGATATGTATAAGATGTGTGCTAGTCATGAAGGACATAATGGGATAATTTTATGATCCACTTCCTTATGTTTCTATATATCCATATATACTATACCAATATGATTACACAATGGGGTGTTGTAAAATGAAATAAATAATCCTATAATAAGATAAAATATAAATGTATGAATAGTATGGGTCGTTGTATCTTCACAATAAGAGTTATCACTAATAAAAAAATTCCCCAAAAAGACGCGATGATATGATGGATAATCTAGTTCCACTATGTCACACTTGAGATTCATGAAATAAAAATTTAAAATTGTAGGAAATGAAAATTATTTATTATAATTTCCCCGACATGTAATATCATACCACTTATAGCATTATTATGAGATTTATTTTAACTCATCATTACATTATGGTTGTAATTTATTAGCCTAAGAATAATATGTGATCTTTCAAGGACAATAATTTAATTCTATGAGCAATAAAACTACTATGATTAACCAAAACATAGAAATAGAGTAAAAAATTTGGTTATCATATCTAAAAATGATTCAATATTGTCTTAAATTATTACTTGATGGAAACATCCATTATCATTATTGAACTTAACACATTTTTTAGCTCCATAATTTATGATCTCTCTTGTTTTATGTGAGAATAAAAATCTATGAAGAAATTGGGAGTCTCATATAAGATATTAATGGTTCATGGGTCCTCTTAGGTGATTTCCATGTGTTTGTGATGCCTCATAATTGAATTAGGGAATGATATCTTATAATATTCAATTAAATGTTAAAATAATGGGTATATAACAATGACTTGCTGGAAGTCACCAATCAGGGAGATAGATTCAAATGGTATGGATAATTATGAATTTAAATATGGAAATAAATTTGGATCAAATAACTATTAACATTAGTGCACTTGGTCGGTGGATGGATGATTGAACTAGTTCTTTCATAAGAATTGATTGTAAAAATCCTTATTTCATCTCTTAAATTTAAACTGAAATATAAAGGGGTCTAGTATCTTTTATATTCAATAATTATTTCATTAGTCTGCTAGATGACTTGGTAAATTTTTATGACATCTATGCTAGAATATAATACATTAATGGCCTCATCGATTAGGTTGTCAAGATAAAAAACATTAAAACCAAGATGAATTATTGGACTAAATAAGACATAATATATATATATACATTGAGACCTTAAAAATTTATAAATGTAGCTATAAATTTCTCATAACATTCATAATGAATAGTTTTTAAAAATTCATCTGAATTGGTATTTGTAAATAAGTTCAAAGAAGAATGGTAAAATCATTTTTAGGGAGGGTGTCATGTTAGAAAATTTAGGAATACAATTGATTAATTAAGGTAATTTAAATGATCCTACTTTTCAATAACATTCATAATGTTATAAAGGCCTGAAATCTAATTACATAATTGATGAATAAATGGTATATTATTATAGGTAGGGGAGAGATTTGAGGAATTTTATTATTTATTACCAAGATTTCATCGATATTGCTTCCAATGTAAACCCTAATGATTTTAAAAATGTCATTCCTAGGTTAGTTGATCCCTCAATCAATGTTAATCTCACTTGAATTATAGAACATGTATACCTTAACGATTATACTTTTTTTCTATCCATAGATTGATCATTATCCAACTGGATTCACCAATATATTTTTATACGAGTAATGAGATATCCCCATGGGTGACCTTTTTAAAAGAATATTTTTCTTTTTTAGGAATGGAATCCTTCCATAGGAAATTAATTCATAATTAATTATTCTTTAACCCATGTTTTATGTCACATATTTTGTCATCTCCTTAAAGTAGGTTGCACTTCCGAACTCTCATTAAAATATCTGTAGTATGATTTGTCTTAATGGATCTCCATTGTCACAAATAATTTTTTCACCCTTAGTAAATCTGGATTTGTTCAAGTAATAATAATTTAGGATGATATTTTTAATATATCAGAATGTATTAACTTATTGATTATATGGTGACTCAATCCACATACACATGTAATTATATTATCTTCAACATAAAAATACCCATACCAGATCCCTATGATCTAGAGGTATAATGTATTTTTAATATTTCTAATAACATACCACAAACTTATCATACAATAAATGACCATTGTTTATAGATTCATAATATATTATTAAATTTAAATGATCTTCTAAAACATAATACGATAACCTAGGGAATACATATAATATGTTTGAGCGATAAATCCCTACAAGGTAATAATAATGTTAAAGGTGAAATAAATATTATTAAAATGGAATACCATGATATCATTTACACTATGATCATGAATAAACATAGAGATGCGTGACATAAAAAATATAGAATCATAATATCATGGAATCATATGTTTTTATAATTAACAGTATACTTGACATAATGAAATGTTTATACACCCAAAAATAGAAACATAAAAAGTTTTATAGAGTCCCAATGTGGATCCGGATAACACACTAACACATAGATATTATCTCATGAGATACAAACATTACAAAGTCAATGAGAGGGTAATCTGGGAGCACCCATTATAACATTTTCAGGCAATTATATTCCATAAATGGAATTCATACGTAAGGAATAAGTATAATATTTATCCATGAAATGAAATGGGATTCATAATTAGATTTACCTACATAACCATATATATTATCATAATGGATTCCATGGATAAATGTTTTGAATCATTATTTTTCATTAATAGTTGAAAAAAATTATATTCCATCGAAAAAAATAAAAGGATACATTGTTTTGATTTTTTCCTTTAGATCTCATGACTCATTTTACTTATAAATGAAGAATAGTACTTTGAAAAGTTGAGTTTTCGTGATTTATATTAATTTTTCTCTATTGTAATTGATCTTTATTATCTACCTCTCATAAGGGAGATTATTTTCGAGTGTTATAAACTGTTAATTCAACATATATGAGTGATATAGTATTTACTACTTCAAAAGTGATACATCGTACATATCATGTAGTTGATACATGTTTTGTTTTAGGTATAGTCTCCAGGCCACAACTCTGATGCAGAAAAAAATATCAATGTGTCCAATGTACATAGTCCTTAACATCCCCTTCTTGTAATATATGATGACTCTCTTTCCATAGAGATGAATTGAAGAAGAAATTATCCCCAACCTCAATATTTTGGTCACTTTTATGGTAATTACTATATCTCTTACATAACATTGATATATCCTAATGTGATATCGATCTATGGATCCTTTAAAGTCACAAGAGAAATATCTCAACATTTCCTCAAGTGTATGTATAATATGTTCATTTTTTAGATTATTTTGTGGGGGATAAACCATATTGGAGTTCAAATTAGTGTATAGATAATATTGGTGATGCATCCAAAACATGGCGCTAAATCTAAAATATCAATCACATATAATCAAGTTTGGTTCCCATGTAATCTCATCACTTCTATTTTATATATCATTACATATTGATTGAGTGATAAGACCTCTTAAATTTCAATTAGGAGAGAAATATTTGAAATAAGATCCACTATAACCCATATGGAATTATTTTCTACATATATATTAAGAAAACCAATGAAAAATTCCATGGTGTTGTCTTCCCATTTCAATAATATTATGGGTATTTTTTTCACCATTCCCTTGGAAGAATTCCCTTCCACTTTCACATGTTGGTATATCAAGAATATTTAATTTATATTTAAATATACCCTTCTTCATATTGCCAAATAAATAGTTCTATTATATTTAGTGATACATGTATCTATATCCTATGGTGATGCGGAATTTCATGCTATATTCAATATTTAATATCTCCATTATCTTAGGCTTTGATTGTATATATATTCATGAAATAAATTTTATAACACCTTTTTCATCAAATTTAAACAATGTCGATTTTACATTTCTAATCCATTACACCTTCTATTTCATTTATATTCTCCAAAAATAAATGGTTGGTGAATATTTTGAGATAGCTTGTATTTTATTTATCCCTTTATGAATTCCATGTATACCCTTGGTTAATATATGATGATTGGATAGTTATCATTTATCATCAATGATAAGGTTCTAGAATCATTTCTACTTTGATCATATTCCAATTTATTTTTGTTCTGAATATGATAATTGGTTTAGAAGTAATAGTCCTTGATGTTCTATAAAAATCATTGTTTTGGAATATTATGATCCTCCTATGTGAATATATACTTGATACTCATAGGGTTAGTATATATTTCACACATCCTACTACTGATATAATGTTATCAATTCTTGAATGCCAAGATCTAATTATTGAACTACAAACCAAGCATTAGATATTTATTCACATGAACATTCATCTTTTTTTGGGTAATATCCTATCAATTTATCATTTTACATTAGTACATTAGATAAAAAATTATTTTACGAATCATTATTTACAATGTATCATTAAAAAATTGAGGTTAATATATGTACTGGTGTGATGATAATAATAATTTTCAATTAATTTGAACCTCTCTTTAAAATCATTAGCATAGTGAAAATTCACTCCATATGAGTTACATTATTCATGGGGATTGATAATTGTTTCATATTACTCAGAAATATATAATTATACCATGATAGTCCAAGAAAAATATAGATCACTATTATTGATGTTAGTTTGGGACAAGAATTATTTTACTTTTACATTGAAGGATTAAAATATATCATATATTTTGGGATAAAAATCTTCCTCCATCTGAAACTCATATTTAATGAACATTTAATATAAATTATCATTTTGCATTTTGTTTAGCCTAATAATCAAATACTGAACATTATTCTCCTTAAATTCACAGTATATCATATTATGATCTACATATAATTAAAAAATTAAGGTAATCTTTAAATAATTTTTTCATCAAGTCCATAAGTATTAACATACCATTAGCGACTCTAAAGTAAGTCACTATGAATTCAATTTATATATACCATGTTCTATAGGAATTCATGGGAATCTCCTCCCTTGCACATTAATTTGATGATTCCATTACCAATGAACATCCTTATTAATGTGTTTTACCATTCATAACAGATCATAGAAGATAAAAGTTCATGTATGGGGAAAAATATTCATTTACATGATCATGTTGTGTTCATAATAATTAATGGGGAGGCATGTTACATCACCCTTATTCTGAATAAATAGGATATGTGCACCCCCAAATGAAAACAATTGGGAATATAAAACCATTATATAGATTCTCTTGTAATTTATTCTTCATTTCATTAATCTAATTAATGGATATTCACATAGTATCATGAATATGGGTGAATATCAAAGTATTTGTTCAATTTAGAATTTTTCCTTTCAATCAGGAAGAATAAAATGAAATTCATTACAGAAAACATCAGTATAGTCTATCATAATTGATATGTCTACAAGCATGACCCCCCATTGTCTCAATCATTGGAACACGATATTCTTGTTTCAAAGGAAATAATATCCATATTTGATAATAATATTTCATAGGAGATTCGTCATCCTCCTTAAACATGTAGTGAATTTATAGATGACATAGATAGAGATTTAAATATTCTGGAATTTCATGTTCTCTCTATATAATGATATCTAATCCAAGAATAGTATAGAATCATATTATACAAATGGATGTATGAAAATATTTTTTATGAGTTTTAATCAACTAAACATTTACTACGAAGGAATTATATATCTTGGATTCAATAATATCTCCAAATGTTAGTATTATACACAACACTACCCACATCTATTTAAGTGGTGTTTGAATTTTTTAACTCTACATTCATGATATGAATGAATATAAATATCTTGAATAATATAATAATTTTTCTATACATGAATAAATAACCAACACACCTTTTTCCATATCATTATTATGATCCCACTTAGCAATAGTTATTAAACAAGAGGTTTCTTACTCTCTATGCACTGGAGGTTGATTTTAATGATTATAACCAACACCCATTTATTTGAGTGTTTTTTTCACATTTTATATGTTTCGTTTAGTTAAAACAAAATACTACAAGTTTATTTTAGATCAATACTGTATTTTCATCAATCACATTAGTTGGATCCCTCTTCTCACATCAACATTGATTATCTCGATACACCTATTTTAGACAATTGAATCATAATTATATTCTATTGGGATAGTTGTTGGTACGATTTTTCCCATATTTCAGACATGTAGAATGTTTATTTTTCTTTTCTACATGGTTTTCAACCTCTAATTTACACAAATTGGACTCCATTTTCTACTTTGTATGTTCATAACCATTTGACCCTTGAGAGAAAAAAACAAGTATATTGACCATAAGTGGAGAAAAGATAATCTCTTCTTATTAACAAAATTCACAACTCACCAAATATTTTTTTATATTCAACATTAATCCACTAAATAATTGTTATACCATACCGTGGACATCGATGAAAAATTTAGAGGTGTTCCATGAAATCCATGAATTTTTTCTTCATAAGCTCAAATAAATTCATCATCCTTTGGAATTACTCCCAATTATTCCGTATGTATTTTGTTATAGGGATTCTGGGTAAATTAATTTCTTGAATACATCACATTCCATTTATTCTAATTCCTCCATGTGCTTCATGTTCATTATTAGTGTCCACCATTGATGGCATATCCTTAAACATGATAAATGGATAGTACACCTTTATCTTATTAAGAATCATTGAAGAAAAAGAATATATTTTCAATGGATATAATAAATTATTTTATGTTGAGGGGGTAATATGATCCACTAAAAGATGGATGCCTTTTTTATACAAATGAATCAACTGTAACATGATCATTATGATGATAAATTATTTTTTACAGAAGCTTCTTGTAATTAATCATAACACGATTTAGTAAAACATATACTAACAAAGTGTTCATATCTCCTTCTATTATCAACTTAACAATATCATTATGAAAATCATTACATTTCATATCGTATTGGTTGTTGGGATGAATACTTTTATATCACCACGTTAACAAAAATTAAGGAAAAAATTGTGCTGATAACACATAAACTAATAATAATATAAAATTGAAAACTATGAACATATATGTATTATCATATAAGGGACCTGTATATCCCATATATTGGAATATGAATTATTATCTAGGCTATCCAAGGTATTTTTCTAATGATACATTCAAACCTAAAAATTTATTCATGCCCCTAATAATGGTTCATAATGATCCTATGAATTTACTAAAAATTTCCCATGGGGGTTTCAAAAACGTTTTGTAGTGAGGCCTCATTTTCATGAACCACGTACATTTCATGATAATAATAAATAATACTTTTGGGGGATTTTAACCCTAGGTAAATATGCACTATATCCCAATAAACATATAGTTTCTATACAAGGATTTCATATATTGAACATCACTCGCTCTATACATTACAAAAAAATATTGTTTTTTATATAATTAGCCTCATAACTAGATTTTATATTCATATATTATTTTTAAATTAACAAAAAATAATTTTGAATTAATCTGATACTAGAAATATCCATATAATCTTCTTAGAAATATAATTATATTATTTTCAACCTAAAAATTCAGAAAACACAACTTCAGTATCTAGATGTCTAGCGTATTTTTATGTTTATAAACATAATAAAAACATAATCCTAAACTATATAACTAGTATTAAAAGCTATATAATTCTAACAAAAATTAAATATGTGTTCAAAAAAATTATATAAGATTCATTGGAAAACATAAAAAATGGGGTGATCTGTAAATCCATGCAAATTAATTAGAATGATAAAGGATAATAAAATGCGATTCAAATGGAATATAAAGATATCCTAAAAAAAGTACACGAATACTAACATGAAACCATGTAAAAATTATTATAGAATCATAATATCATTGAATCATAGGAACGTGGAAGTAATATTAAATGTGACATGATCATAAGTCAATGCTCACTCCCAAGACAACATTACCAAGTGGAAAATGTCTCAACATGGTTTAGGTTTATTCCCTAATTCAATACGTAACATATCCTGAGACATTAAAAATACCCAATAAATTGAACCACTATTTGGAACACCAATCATAACATGTTCGTGCGAATATGTTATAAATGATTAAATCAAATATAAGGTATGAACAAAAGAATTATCGTTGGAAATAAATGAGTTTCATAATAATGTCATATAGCATAACCTGATAGAATAACACAATGGATTCCATTAATTAAGCGATTAAAAAATAATTGGATGTTCCAAGGTGAAATTTCATAATCATCTATGCAAAATGATTTCCAATTTAAGTGAAAATGAAAAAAATACTGCATAAGTAACATTGAAAATGTACATCTTAAATTGATTTTTTGGGAAATAAGATAAAGAGCCTCTAAAATGGGGGAAGAGAATATTAATTACATTAAATAAATAATTGACTGAAATATTTTTACATATATCAAAATAAATTTTAAATACAATTTATATTTTAATACAATTTATGGGGTTATACTTTTAATGGGGTAAAAAAATAGATGTTCCATTTAATCAGGTTATCTAAACAAGGAAATTAAGGGATAAACCATAAAAACATGTATTTAAACATAAAAATATATTGATAAATATATATATATATTTTAGATATATATATAATATTGAATTATTACATGAGAATAATAATTTCATGAATTATGTTTTATTGGGAAAAGGCATGACCGAAAATAAAGGACTGTGGTTAGGATGTTCCCTTGCCTAATGTATGGATTCATTATACACACTCACAAAACATCTGGAATAATAAAATTAGATTTATTAAATACATGGAATATTATATTTTTCAATTATATTTTATTCATTATAATGAATTTATGTTTGTTTAGAGTCATTCAGTTATGATATTATTTTTCATTTTATTGTCAAAATGTTGTTCATTTTCTAGTTACAAGGTCACATTTGTTTATGGTTAATTATTTATATACATATCCAATTATACAATTAATTTTTAAGTGAAAGGAATTGATATTCAGGTATCTTTATAAATTTAAATTGGTAAAAATATAAAAATATGTTTTCTCATAGGGACGATTCATTTAATATAAAAAATATCTTAATAAAAAATGTTCATAAATTTGGTTTAACCAACTATCTAGAACAAAATTATTTTTATTTTATTAAAAATTCCATAAAAATTTACTAAACCTAAAATAAGTAAGAATATACTTATGATCATCATATTTAAGAATAATATTATTTCGATAATCATCTTTGAAGGTTGTTGAGAAAAATGAATTATTTTTGTTTTTAGAAGTGATGATCATACCTTATTATGAATAATGATTTTGTTTTGGAATGAATTTTGATGAGTATGGAAGAGGTATATTACATTAACATAATAAAATAATTGTATTTTTAAGATTCTATAGTCATTATTTCATTATCTGTGACACTTTTTGTGGGGATGAGAAAGATGAAAAATTAAGATGATCGGTTGAGAGTATTACATTCTCCTTTGGATGTATCATCCTAGTCCACCCCTTGAGGACCCTTGTAATGATATATTGGTAATAAAAAACCTTGTAAATGTATGTGGGGGGGTTTGTAGAGATATATTGGTAGTGTATGGGCTATTTATAAGGAATATATGGTCTGATCATAAGGGGTTGTTCGGGGTGTCATTTATAAGGGGGGGGGGGGAGAGGTGTGTTTTTATTAATTCAATAGTGATTAGTTTAGTATTTCTAATAAATACAACCAATAGAGGTGATTAATAATATTTTATATAGTAATTATAGAATTATATTTTGAACCAATGGTTTATTATATCATCCATGAATCATTAATACATGTACATAGGTTATAATGCCAAATACTGAGTTTATTGTATTTCACTTTTCTCTAAAAAAATTCTATTTTGGAAAAATAATAAAAATTTAATCTATACATTTTTCACTATATTTTACAAAAATGAGATCTGATTTATGAAAATAATTTTTTAAATATTTTATAAATTTATTTCATTAATAAAAACCTTATTTATTTGAAAAAATAAAAATTTAATATTATGATCAATTTTCTGACACATTAAAAAATTAGTTATGCACTCATAAATTTATTTTTTCATTGTAACGGAACATATGTATGTTTATAAAAAAAATATTTATTTAGTAATTTTAAAAACATTTATTTACATGTATCATTATATAAATATATCAGAGTCTATTTTTATAATACACCTATATATTATTTTACACTTCAATTGGTGAGGATACCATTCTAACAATATTCTTAATATTCTTAATTGTCATATGACTCTTCCAATAGTAATATTAATATTCAGGTATTTATATCAATTCCATACTCTTTTTAGGTACCTTATATATTAAAATTAATTTATTGAATTCTTTTTTATCTTGAGGTTATGTATATTTTCTATTTCAAAATGGATACTTTTTTAATAATTTTTTTATTTCATTTCTACTGTTTATTTATTGAGTGATATTCATAAGGAGGTGTGGGAATATACAAATTTTCTTATAACAATTATCATATTCTCTAGTTTTTGACCTAATGTAACATATTAAATAATTTTTCCAGGTTTATTCTCTAAAAATATTTGGCAAATTAATATAATAAAATTTTTTTTTTTCTATCATGATGTGCTTATAATAATACATTACACAATAAGAATTAATTATATAATAAGAAGGAATATTCCATTAATAAAATAATGGGTCATGATAAAGGAAGCCTAGTAAAAATTGAAGTATTGCTTTAATGATAGATGTGTGGAAGGCATTATATATTTTGAACATGAATTTTATTATATATGTTATTTGAATAATTTTAATTATTTATTTTTTCAAAGACATTATCCTATCAATTTTAAAATCAATTATAATTTAAACATTGGTTAATAAAACTCATGATGGGTATTTCTTCTATGCATGTGTTGTTTTTAAATTTTACCCATTATTTTCAATTTTTTCATAATCTTTTAATATTATTTATGAAGATGTATTTTTGAAATATATGAAAAAGATCTATTAATCTAGTTAATAATGGTTATAGGTAATGAATTTTACTCGATTGTTTTTTTATTTGATTCTTTTTGTTCAGCGGTTAGGAATAACAGTTATGTCATCAAGAGGGTTGTTGACCATTTTGATCACATATCTAATCACTCTAAAAGATAAAATATGTCAAAAAAAATATTTAGTCACAATTGTAACCTGAAATGAAGGTTTATCATCCAAATATGAATGGATAACAAGGAAGGAACCCTCCCCTTCATTTTCATGGGAATGCCCCAACTATAGGGAAGACCAATTGCTACCCACATTAGTGAAATCAATATTGGAATCAAATAAAAATATATTTGCGAGAGTGTGGGATATCTTTTGCTTGTTGGAAGGATCTCTCTTATCAATAGAATATCCATAGATTATATTTTATACATCTTCATGGATATCAAATTCAATTTTTATTTGATATTTAAAATGATCTAATAATTCATGAACATAATATGGAGTGGAAATATGTTTGAATGTAAGGGAATGGTGGTAAAATGGGGTAATTTTTTAATATATTTGAAGGGATAGTCATGGTCATCAATAATATTTAAATTATCTAGTATTCTCTATGGACTAATTATTATATAGGTTCCTTACTAAAATCTACTAAAAGTAACATTTTTTGTATAGGATGTTTACTATGTTGAAAGATTCTATATAGAAATATCATCCACACACCTAAATTTATCGTTTCATAAAAATTAAATTTACAACTTTGATGAATCATAGTTCATGGATGGTCTCCATAAAGTCTAATAAAAAATTCTAGAAGGATGGAGTCTTGGGTACTCATCTAATTGATGTATTCTTCGGGACTGATTTGAGCTCTAATAAATCATCCACTATCTCCTCTCAATGAGTTTATCAACAATTATCCAATCATGGAAAATATGGATACATTGATTTGGAAACCAAAAATTACTGATACTCTCAATATTATGCATTTAATAAAATATCTATATTTGTAAGACTTTTTGTATGACTTACTGGATTATCCACTTATATAATCCCTATCTATCTCTATATCATTATGTTATTTTTTAGAGAGATTATCAAAAACAATTCAATTAGACATCAATATTATGTGCATCGGCCTACACCTCTACACAATGTGTTGTTCCTAAAAGAAGGAAAATAGTTAAATTAACAATGTTTTCTTTAAATGTGTTTTTTTAAATCAATGAAATTTAGTTTTTAATCATTTTGATGCTCAGAAATATCATTTTTAAATATAAAAAATTTCTCATTTTACACAATAGAAACCATGATCATTTTTTCACATTTCAAACCTTACTTGGGCTTTATTTATTAGAATGTTTCGTTTGATATGATGTAATTTTAATACAAGGATATATGATATCAATAAAATTTATAAAAGCACTATCTTGAGGAATACCATACCATCCACCAATGATACGACGTTAATGAATTCGCTAAAATTTTCAAATTCAATCTATGAATTAACTATCTTCAATAGGTTTGAAATCAATGGATGATATATAATCAAAAATATATTCATAAATATTATTTAGAAAACTACATTTATAGGATAGATCATGATTAATATTGATAGATATTATAATTGAAATCAGTGTTCCACTGTGTGCGATGGTTTCTTTAAGAACTAAAAAGGGTGACCTCTCTCAAGATTATGTAAGAACTAAAGGATGTTTATCAATCATAAATATTAAATTTATTGAGTGATTATTTAAATACATATATTGTTATTATAAAACTGGAAAAAAAATTAGGATGATCTTGATTCCATCCTCATTTTTAAGGATATCAATTTGAACATTTCTTACCCCTCCTAGATTATTACACTAGATTAACAGGATTTAGTAAATTATAATATGTAGAAAAACATTTTTTTTCAAATATAAATATGGTGTGTATTATAATTTATGTCTCATTATAAAATTTTGGTTTTAAGTTGGGCAAATTTTACTGGAAATGATCCATAAAATAATTAATTCATTAACATTAGTTCCATAACAATGTTAGAAATAAAAATTATCATTTTAAAAAAATTATTCTACACACTATTTTTTCATTTTGGTGTGGAATATTATTATTATTATACATCCTGACCATCATAGATGTGAAATATTGGAACAAATTTTCATCCTCGTCAATAATGTCACTAAATAATAACAACTCACAATTATCCACCAATCTTCACCAGTGGAACAACCCAATTAAAGAACATACTACAAAATAAGGGGATTATTGTTAGTAAAAGACCAAAAAATGCCAATGAACTATCACTTAAATTCTGGATGTGATACCTTGGATCCCCATAATGATATAAAATCAAGGTGAGTTAACATTTACACCATATAATCACATATAAAAAATAACAACCACAACCCACAAACTCTACCATATATGAAACTCTAAATTTATGAAAAACATCAATACCAAAAATATCAATAATTCTCAGTATAAAAATTGTGACAGTTTTATATGGTTCCATTGAGGGTGGAAAAAATTTATTGATATAATTTAGAAAGTCCCAACCATGACTTGAGTTTTAAAATATAAAATAATATTTAATAAATATACATCAAAACTCATTTATAATTAAATTTCATTTTTAAATCTCTATCCATGGTTACTAAGGATCCTTTATGATGCATTTTGGAGTTCATATGAAATGCATGTTTTCTAGAAAACACTTTTGAAATATAAATGTCATTTTAAAACCTCATTTGAATTATACAACCCCAAATCTATTATAAAAATCACTTCCACTTCAAATATAAAAAAATTATTCCTGGAATAAAATATATAAAATCATAAACATAAATCATATATGAATAAAACACAGATATGATAATTATATTAATTTAAAAACCTTATCTAATCAAATAATTTTTAAAAAATATCTCAGATTCATAAATAAATTCAGAGGAACTGTTATTATCTCAGTGAATCGCCTATATATTACAATTTATAATTGAAAAACCCCTCAAAATTTTATCAAACATAAAACATTATAATTATTTAAATAAAAACATTTAAAAATTAGATGTAAAATCAAATTTGAAACTGAAAATGTATTCCTAAAAGAATTATTCTTAATATTGTAATCCATAAAAAATAAAAAAACATTCAAGTAATTTTCTGTAGAAGCATTTTATTAACTTCAACCACAAAATTTATTTTTATTATAAGGTAAAATGAGTCCAAAACCATACTGTTAATGTTTTTTCAAGTATAAAAACCTTGGTATATATCAATGATATGACTCAAAGATATTGTATACATCCTATGAAAAAACAATTATTTCAGATTTGGGAAAATCCACACCCTTGGATTCATCTAATGTAGTTCCACCATAAGGAAAAGAAAAAATTACAAGAGAATAGGAAAATGATGAATAATAATAGGAATAATGAGAGAGAACATTGAAGGAATCAAAATAAAATTTAATAATGAAATCCAAAATCCATGTAAGGAAATAGAGGGGTTTCACCTTGGGGCCCCCTTTATTATTGTCAACACATGTGTGGAGTTGGGAACCCTATTTTGTGTATATTTAAATGGATTGATAATGTCGGATTTTATATGTTCAAATGATTTTAATTATTTTATGGTTTGTCCATAGAGTTTACAAAACCATGTGATAACCATTGAACACATGGGACAAACCTATATGAAACTGTAATGTTTGGTTGCAAAGATTAAAAAAATTCACCAACAACATTGGTGAAAAAAATAATTATGTAGTTTACATAGTTTAGCCACATGATATACCAAACCATGTTATAACGAAGCATGAATCGTTGAAAAAAGTTACAAGGTTTTCATGAGGAGGACTATTTTTTCACTAATTATGAGGACAATATTTGAACCCCATTTATTTAATATTAAAATAATTTAAATCCCATATTATAGACAAGGATAAAGATAATAAATGAATAAATAATAGGTAAAATCAATGATTGGGGTTTACAATTCACCCCCATAATACTTTATTCCCCTAGAAAGTCACCTAGTTAGAAGAAAAGATAGATTATCCATACATATGATAATATAATTAATATGAAATAAACCTATTAAAATCACTTCTATAATATAATTAAATAAATAAAATACAAGTCATATTAAAACCCCTAGTCATTCTCATAGGTATTAAAGGGTATTTTTAATAAGGGACCAAGACAGTTATCCAGTCTCTCCATAATATAAGGTATTAAATAATATTATGTTCTATAAAATAAAGTGTAAATAAAAGAATATTAACCACAAATAACAATAGATACTCTCACCCATTGAAACGCAAAAAAATTATGGAACCAAAGTCATATCCATAATTCCATGGAATCAATTATCTATACCTATTTATAAAAATATGATATTAATCGTGAAAAAATACAATCCAAAGTTTGAGAAAGGGAAGGTAAAATTGGGATCATAAATGTATGGTATTCAATCATGATAATAGAAAAGAAATTCAAGTGAAAAAAAATTAACTGAATATAATAAATATAGAATAAAAAGGGTTATCCAAAACACAAACACTCCGAGTAACACCTATTATTGGGTTATATTAGACTTATATTTACTACTCTCTATAATATGAGTCATCCAACCATATAGATGACTGTTTGTCATAATATTTATTAAATAAATGATCTTAGGATTCAAAGACTAATCACACATAAATTATATTTAATAATTATTTATTTTGAGGTAAATAACTTCCAATATTGAAAAATGCATGGCACTAAATAGAAATGGATGACATAGAGAGGACATCTCTACTATTACAGACATATTATACACATTACTACTTAAGGTAAATTCAAAAGAGAAGACGTTAAGAAAGATGTAACTAGTTTATGAAATAATAGATAAATGAATTCCAACTCAATACATATTTGTTAAAGATCTGAACATTTATGATGATTTATATATGTCACACCACCTATAGTGTGTATATGCTTGACAAATAGATGGAACAAAACATCAGAACATGGATATATTAACTGAATAAAAACCAATGGTATAACCACTGATTGATATCTCAGTAATTTCCAATGATTAATACATTAAACATAAAAAAGCACAAGAACTAAAAAATAAAATCCAAAAATTAATTGGTATAATCCATTATTAAATGCAATTTCCATATAATAAATTGAATTATTAAGACACAAATTATAAATAGAATAAGAAAAATATTATTAAATGTTCTAAAATCTTGAAATTCAGTGATGAATTTAAATGTTCTATTATGAAAATAATTTTAAAACTCTACTAGTTATTTATCAGAATATGTACATGTCTGAAATACTTTAAAAATATTCATATAATATATCAATTGAATAATTAATAATTTCAGTATATTAGTTAACAATTATAGTGACTAGGATTTTCATGTTTAAAAAACATATTTTTTAATATTCAATAACTTTCAAAAACACATTTTAAAGGACTATAAATATTTATTGTCTATATAGAGAATATAATTTTTTATAAACGCATGAATGTTATTCAACATGACCAACAAAGACCTTCCAATTTATTAATCAACATAAAAAACTAACATAACAACATTATTCCAAACTAATGGAAAGGAAATATAAAAAAGGTTATCTCAGATCCTCAGAATGGGTAAAAATGGTAGATACCAATCTATGATCATTTGAATGCATAATATTAAAAAAAGGGTATGAAACCATGATCATACTATACATAACTCATACCCAATATATTAGAGATAAAAATCATGTGTAATGGAATAAAGCATTATCATCTAAAAATACATGATTAATAAGAGTGGGAAAACATCATAAATTCTTCTTGTAACATAATATCATGTCAAAAAGTTTGTAACCATCACATGTATAGAAATAATTTTATATTTAAATGTTAACTAATATGACCATAATATCATATCATATTTATCGTCAACACAACATTACAATAATGGATCAAGAAAATTTAAATGATTCCAAAAATTGATCTAGCACATCGACACATTTCTTGCAATGGATCAATCTCATCAACCAATTTCACATAACATATCAATAACATCGAATAGTTAATGTAATTTTTTCTTGAGTTATAAAACATTACATATTATGTTATAGATATATACTTTTTCCCAACCATTACAAAATTAAAACCATACTTCTTTGTACTAAAATAAAATAAATTCACCATATCATCATTTCAAAAACCATGTAATGAATTGGTCTTCATCAAAATTTCATAATCAGATCAGATCATATCGCATGAAATATTAACGGGCTTCATATATATCTCACAATAATAATAAAAATTACTTAAAAATAACATGGATTATAATGTTGGATCATTATCCTATTAGAACGTAAGTAAAATAATGGATTATATCATTGATGAATAAAAATATTATTGACACAATTAATGAGTAAAATACCTTACCCCTTATGAAATCAATTCTTTAAAATATAAATTTTTCAAAAATATTTTTGGAAAATATTTAAAAAGAACTACTTGATATTTTTAATGGAATATTCAAAAAATTAGATAGTAAAGCAATAATGAAATTTAATTCATACCATATAAGTTAAAGAAAAATATCACTATTAAATAGTTATATAAAAAAGAGGAAAACTCAATTTAGAAATTGATAAGATGATTTAGTTTGAAACATTTTGAAAAAAATAAACCATGGGAAAAATGGATTTAAAAATAATAGCGTAAACCAAATAATATTACTAAAATCATTTTTATAAAATATGGACATGGAATAAATTATATTTCTAACCGATAAGTGAAATAATGTTGATTTTCTTTAAAATTTATTTTTGGCCCCCTAATTACTTAATGTGTCGAAAATGGAAGGAAATTGTGGATCCTAAATAAACTAACATAGTGAATGAAATTTAAGGAGTTCTAAGAGAGTTAGATCATTTATTTTATCATTTAACCATTAATCAAAAATAATCTCTATAAACAATGAGATTATAAGATAAAAACCTTACCACTTTGGAAGATTATGAATCAGAATACCAAATAAAGAAATAAACATAGATGTTTCATATGAATAATCATAAAATACAATTATTGGTCATATATACACAACATTGTATAAATAATTGGTGATTTTGGAATATGTATCATAGAAATAAATGTGTTACGAAATCCCCTTATGTCGGGATCGACTTTCTTCGAATGTTCTTTAATATCATACTATTTGAGACAATGGTTTTATATATCCTACTAAGGAAATAATGGATTTTCTTTTTGGAAGAATAAAACCTATAGAATAATGAAAAGGATATTGAAATGTTATTATTTTATGGGATGGTCGATCTAGAAGAAACTATAATCTGTGATTTAGAGATAGGATGGTATTTATTTTATAAATGATAGGAGGATGACTCATTGAATTTCATAAAAAATTGATATATAATTTACTCATTCTCTATTAAAAATATATAAAATAGATATATATTGTCTGATAATATTGGATCAGGTTTAAATCCCATCAATAAATAAAATATTTCTATGATTACGTAGAGTTATAAACCATGACATTTTGTCTAACCCCATAGTTAACATATTTTAACCTTAACAACAATAATGAATTTTTCACTATTAAAGGGATATTATTGAAATTATAAGAAAATAAATGTCTAATTAATAGAAAATATATTATGATTACAACCATGTCTAATCCTCATTATCCCCATTAATTATTTTTGTTATTTTTATAAATTTTTGTATAATATAATTTTGATAAATTACCATTAATGTCATTTTTTACATTCTTGATTTAATTTGATATAAAAGATATAAATAAAAAGTCATTATTTTAATATAATACATTAAAACATAAAAATTATTCTATATTTATCTATAAAATATCATCAAACTATAACTCCCACAAATTGTTTTAATTTTAATATTTTTAATGCCATTTTGTTATTTATGTATTAATTAACGATTATTTTCTTCCCCATTGCAGACATATATAATGTAATTATATAATTAATAAAAATAGTAAATAAATTTTCATCATGAAAATAATTTCATTAATCAAATAATAAACATTTATATTCATTCATAACGTAATTTTTCCCTATGTGGGCACATAAAAGAAATTAAAAATTGATATAGTGAAACTGTGAAACATTTTTTTCATTAAATATAATATACCATATTTTTATGGGCTTGATTCATAAAAAATTGTATTCTTAGGTTGTCGGTGTTCAATTCTATTCAACAGATAAATATTATGATGATGAATTATTGATTTATCACATAGTTTTATCCTAGATTAATCTGATTTAACATTTACCATGGTGGTAAATTATACCATTCACACTATTCATATTAAAAAAAATGTCTAATATTTAACAAATTTTAACCTCATAGTTAAAAAATGGAATCCATTTTTTTAAAATCAATAACTATATGTGTATTAAATTACTTTTAAAATAATTGTGCAATCATGATGATAATCACTTCTAGAAAAAACACAGTTTTTCAGAATAAACCTGGATTTATTCTTAACTAATGTGATGTAAAATAATTAGATGAATGTTTAAAATATTTGATTCAATTTTGAACATATAAATTTCACTATAATAATTCACCAATAATGACAAATTCAATTTATTTAGATACATAGACATTTCAATATTGAAAATTGTTTTGTCAAAAAAAACATTTCCATCATTTTTAACTGATTATTATATTTATATAAAATTAATTTAAGTCCAATTAATCAACATTATACATGTGTAAAACATAGAATTTAATATTTTTTTGAGTCATATTTATACTCTCAAATCCAATGTCTCAGAAATAACAGTCATATAATAATAATATTTTAATACATTAATATGATTCCATTAAACTTTGTGTTATGTGTAACCCAAGACATCGAAAATATAAAATTAAATAATGAAAATTATATTAAAAAACACCGTGGGTGTTACATTATACCCCATTAAATTGAATTTATCAGTTGAAATTCTGAAAAACAATAAAAAATCAGTATATATCTATTTCATTTCATCCTTATATTCCCACATAGGTCATGAACCATATCATATTGTCATTGTAATGTTTAAAAATTATAATATTTATAAATTTCATTTGTAGATATAAAAGATATTTTTTCCATTTTAATTTTAACAGGGACCAATAATAAAAAAACATTTTAGAAAGGTAATATTTCTCCCCAAGCTTAAAGGATTAATGATCAGTCTTTTGCAAATCTAGAAATATTTGATCATTTTCGATCCTCATAATATATATGTTTACATGATCTATTTGAATCCTAGAATCAAAAAAAATTTCTCTTTACTAGGAAAATATAGTATTGAGAAAAATAAGTTTTTAGAAAACTATAACAATCTTCTATGGCTCATAATCCACTCTTTTTGTTTGATAAAAAACGTTAAACATTTATGATCATTATATATGCCACTTATATCTTATTAAATTTAATTCCTCAATATATTTAACATTAAAAATATTAAATCATACAACAAATTATGATTTGGATACATTTTTAATGATCCATATATTAGAATGTGGTATAATCTATCACCATATCAATTTTCAAGATAATTCATCTCAATTACCATTTTAAATCAAAAAATTATATTACAAACCATTCTTCATTGTATTTTTAGGTATGTATAGGCTCAATAAAAAAATTATATTCAATTCCTTTAATTTTTCTTCACATTCATTTTTCTAAAGATAACTATATCGCTTTTGTGTTAACAAGTTGATTAGATTATTCGGTTGGGATAATTTCTCAAAAAAACTATATTAATATCTTACCAAACCACGAAAAATATGGTTATTACAAACCATGGTTGATCTAGGAAAACATTCAAAAAAATATATAATTGATTAATCTACTAATATACCCTCACCTGAGATTATATAACACAAAAATAAAATTTTCAATGTCAAAAAGTTGGGCAAGGAAAATTTCTCATATTGCTTCTCCGTCCAAAGGGACGTTAACCCAATTGTCAATTGACCTTCATAATATTACTTGATTTATGAATATAGAACAATATCATCTTTTCTGGAGTGTTATATTAGTTATAACCACTTTACTAACCCTCAATTGATGATATCAAGAATAATATTCAATATATGAAAATTATTGATCTATTAGTACTTGATCAAATTGGTCATTAAAACGTGATTGAGGATACATGATCATGATATAAATCGTTCGATGATATTTATTATCAATTTATTGTAAAATTAATACATAATTATTCTCAGTAAGAATATCATATGCATTACCTGATGACACAGTTGGGATGACAAATTAATTATAAAAATTCTGAAACATTTTCTTCTTATGTTCCTACAACATAATTTGGGAAACCCTGTATGGAGTCTCTGAAGTAGGGGTAGCATAAGTAATAAGGTCTATTGATAATTGAAGATTATGATTTTGTGTAAGTAGATAATAGTCTTCAATAATTACTTCAACAAACTCATACACAGTTTGAATAGGATTGATGTTTATTTTCTCCACCAATATCTATGATAAAAACCCATCTGAGTAAGAATCAAGACACATATAAGGGATTATATTGCCATCCTAATATCATATTTATCATCACACTAAGATACTATCATATGTTGGTTAGAATTATAAAACTTTTTTCTTCATTCCTAAAATATAGATGAGGGATTTATGAATTTAAATCAAACTATTCTCAAAATAAACACAAATTCAACTAGATAGATAATAAAATTATTTATATTAATTTATTCCCCCCACACATCAACTTTATGAGAAATGTAGACTTTTGATGAGACCATTGTTACATTAGTAATTCTTACTAGAAACTCATAATTTAGTAATTGGGGTTATGAATTAAGATTCCTTGATATATTTTCTGATATATACAAATTCATATATAAATTCTCCAATAGTGTAATTTGATATTTGAGAAAACATGTAAGAACCTCAGCTTTATCAATCTATATTCATTCCATTATTGAAACCAAAATGGTTAGGAAAACCATTAAACATAATTAGTAAGTGATATTAATCATGATGAATCCATCATATGTTGTCTATATCAAAACACCTACTCTCAATCAATTAGACCTTATGTTTAAGGAAGGTTATCCATGATCATTAACCAAAAAAGATGATGTTATCCTACACTTAAACCTATTAAAAGGTATTTTAAAAATATTTTATAATACAAGTCCCCAAATATTGATTAAAATTATACTCTGATAAAGATACAGTGAAAAAATATTTTTATACATAATTATTAGAGTTTTATATGAATATTAAATACATTTTGCAAATACTAGCCCATAGGTTATAAAGGTTGGTGACTTTGTATACTATATGCACAATATTCTTATCTCATGAAATATTTAAATCATCTCGCACAAATACATTCCCATTTATTAATCTCCATAGAAACACATTACATAAAACCATTATTCATGCCTTGATGAATGTAAACAAAAGAAATGGTTAGATCAAATTATCTATAAGGGTTATCATGGGATATATCATTTTATGATCATATGAAACAATAATACTAGAAAGGGTATAATATCATGACAAAAAATTGTAAATTTTACACCCATTCTATAAAATATCATAATCAATAGTCCTGGAATGGATTTTTGTCATTTAGAAAATATATGCTTCATAAGATTAAGAAAACATCATAAATCACACCTAAAACCTAAGATCAATTCATCTAAGGAGGGGAAAATCATAGGTATTGAAACTATTTCAAATTCATGGTTAACTAAAATGAGAATAAATTCATAATGGGTTATGCCTCACAACATATTTCTCAAATTGGATCAAGCACATAGACTTGTTTCCCATAATTGATCAACCACGTAGATTTTTTTAACTTAATGGATCAGTAACATCGCTATGTATCTTGTAATGGATCAATCACAATGAATTGTCACCAATAATGGATATAGAACACCTCATTGTTTGTTATAATTATCTAATGATATATAATAATTGTCTAAATGAATTATAAGGAGATATAATTTTCTACAAACCTATCACATAATGAAAAAAATACATATTTGTTCTATAATATCATAACATATTATTCACATCATTGTATGATAACCCATGAAAATAAAATGGGTTTTATAATCATTTTATAATATCATCATTGCATAACCCATGGAACATAAATGGGTTTCATAAATATCTCATCATCACCATAGTACATCTAGAGAATGGCTAAGGACGATATAATTGATCATATCAATAATAAAACATTTCAAACACTAATGGATTTTTTCTTGGATGAATTTAATGACTATAAAAACATTATTTTTGAACATACACTTTCTTTTTAGAAATCAATTATTTAAAATATAAATTTTCCCTGATATTAAGGAACAAGTCTTCATGTAAATAAACTATGTAAACAGGTAAATAACGTTTCAATGAATTAATTGGTCATAATATAGGGAAATTATTTTATTTTTCTATAAGTTAAACTATAATTTTCCTTTCAAACATTTTCAGAAAAACACAAAAGTACTTCATTCATAAATGATAAGATGAAGACTTTTAAAACATTTTATAAAAAGAAAATCACTGGTGGAAATTGAATTTAAAATTAACATGATAATATTATGAACATTTTAAAAATATTTTAAAAAATTTTGAATTTTAAAGAAAAATCATTTAATACTGAAAAGATTAATAAATTCTATTTTTATAGAAAAAATATTATTAGAATTTTGAGTACATAAGGTTCGGAATGTTAATGGAAAAAATGAATTCTCAATAAATAAAACCATATGATAAAACATTCATGAGTTTCTAGAGTGGTAGATCATAATTATTCATCATAACAAACATAGTAACAAACTATCCTATTAAAAATGATATTTTAACCTAAAACCCATTACACTTTGGTAAATTTTTAATCATATTCCCCATAAAAGAAATCACTTTGTATGGATATGTACATCAATATAATTTTCATTACAATCATCATAAAATAGAATCATTGGTATTATATACATTACATAAAATAACAAAGTGGTGAATTAGTATTGTGTCTCTCAAAAACCATATTTCTATTATAACCCTTTACCTAAAGATTGACTTGCTTTTTATGTTATTTATCCTACTATTATTTGAATGAATTTCTTTAGATCTTCTATAAAGTACCATAGGGTTGGTAGTTTTTATTGGAAAATAACCATTGAAATGTTTCTAATGAATTTTAGAAGTGATTTTTGGTGTTATGTTTTTTATATAAATCTCAATGTTTTTTGAAGATGAGAATAGAGTGTTGCTATTTTATAAATAATGGGAGTGGCCCTTAGAATTCCATGAAATATTATAATATAATGAAGTCATTATGAAGACCAAATACCGACCAAAGGATATGGATTCCAATGTAATATATCAGGGTGTTGAAATATCAACAACAAATAATATTTTTAATTGTTGATTTTGTGCTGAAATCCATACCTTTTTGTTTGACCCTATAGTTAAACTATTTTAACCTTAACCATGTTAACCTAGTTTTCACATTTAAATGTTCATAAGTTTACATATAATGTGACAATTAACTCATAAATGGCCATTATATTACATTTTAAACCATCTATTATCAATCTTGTCCACTTTAAATATTTTTATTATTTCTAAATAACGTAATAAAATATTATTAGAATAAGGTTTTATTATTGTAAACATTACATTTATTCACTTAATTTGAAAGAAAAGATAAAAATAAAAATAAATAATTTGAATTAAATATTATTACACATCATCATTATTTTAAATTTAACTAATAATTTTGTGTTGTACTATAAATCCCTCAAATTGTATTAATTCTAATATTTGTAGAATCCATTTTTTTATTTTTTCTATTAATTAAACAATTGTTACTTGAGTTATAGATAAATTACCGAGGTAATTATATAATAACTAAAAATTATAAGTAAATTTCAATCATGATAATATTTAAATTATTCGTAAGATACACATTTAATTTCACTCATAGCAGGATTTTTTATTTTGGGGACACATAAAAAATATTTAAAATTAAGAGGATGACACTTTGTAACTTTCATTATATTAAATATTAAATAGCCAATTTAATGGGAAAATAGTCAAATAATCAAATTAGTATTGATTATAATTATAAAGGAGATGAATTCCATTTAACTAATTATAATTATGATGAAAATTTGTGAACATATAATATATTTTCATCCTAGAATAAATTCATATAACTATTTTCATAGTGATAAATGTTTTACCCTGTTACTATTCAAAAAAACAAAAAATATAAGGTTATTATTTAATAGATATGACCCACCTGATTCCAAATATATGATGAATTTTATAAAATTCAATCCTTATATTTTGCATAAAATAATTCGAAAATAACAATAAAAACATGATGGAGACCACTTTTAGAAAAATATATTTTTTAAGAATAAAACAAGATTTTTTCTTAACTCATGCATGGTAAAAATATTTGATGATTTATTTTAAAAAATTTACCAAATTATAATATATAAATTTCATTAAAATAATTCAAAAATGTTGATGATTTATGTTTTTCAGTATAAAAACACACTACACGGTTAAAAAACATTCCTCAAAAAATAATTCCATTCATCTTAAAATGGTTATTATTTGTTTGTATAATAATTGATAACCAATGAATTATTTTTATACATGAATAAACCATAAATTTTCCTACTTTATTTATTATTATCATACCCCCAATCCAATATCTAGGAAATTACTTCCACTTTTAAAAATAAAATTTTAATAGAGTATCATAGTTCTTGTACACTTTTTGTAACGTGTAATTCAAGCCATTAATGAAATAAATTTATTTAATGAGAAATATATTTTAAATATTAGGTTGTTATAATGATCAATGATCCAATTAAAAAAATATTTTATTTAAATACACATTGTAGTTATTATACATCACATTCATTCCCCTCCATTTTAAAAAACTCCCTTACTAATTTTAGTACCATCATTGTTAGATATTTAAAAAAATCCCATTTCATTTTAAAATACACTCATTTCACATTTTTTACACTATATTTTACTTTTTAAAATATTTTTTCAAATAAATAATATCAACAAAATAAAACCTATCAATTCTAATATAAAATTATAAAATCTGCTTTAAATCATCCAAAAAATCAATTACACCACACCTAGAGTAATTTTAGATCATATTATCTATATAAAAATAATATAGGGGTATGTTTTTTAATAGTTTAGTCACTTAGTTTGTAAAACCATGAACCAAATAGAAAGCTAAAACTATATAGTAAACAAAACCATTCATGTGGGGATAGGATGGTTTTACTAATCATGTGAGTTTATTGTGTTTCTTTATTTCATCCTCCCCATGACCCCAAAAATAAATAAAAATACTTCTAATAAAACCATATATCCTAAATAAGATTCATAAAACCCTCAATATGAATCAAAATATATAATATATAAATTAATAAATAATGAAATTCTGGAATCCTAACCTTGAATTCGATGGTATCTCTAGTTCCTAATGAAAAATGATCTTGCAACACTCTACTGCCACCAACCTCTTGAGTCGTAATACTCATAGATCTAATATACCATAACAAATGTAATACCCCTATATAAATTTGAAGTATGTAACCTATAAATATATTATATTCCCTTTATTTTTTTCCTAAATTATGTCTTCATATGGTGTTTAGGAGTCACAAAGTTGATTGGGATACTGAGGGGGAGTCTAAGGCATATAGCCTAGAGGCTAGAGTTCCAACAGGTAGCTCGTTGGATACCACTACCTTACATATTGGGACAATATAATTCTTATAGAGATACTTAAATTAAACGACATCACTTGTGATACCCCTGGCTATCTGATGGGTACATGGTTCTATTTTTAACAATAACAAAATGTAATTTTAACCCATTTATCCCCTTTCTATATAAGTTTATTACTAGCCTCTTTTGGGGAATTTGATTTATTGTAGGAGCCCTCATAACCTCTGTTGTGTTATTTGGGGACCCCATACAATTTTTACTTATTCTTATTAGGATTGAAGGTCTATTGTATTTGGAACTCTCCTCAAGATTCACTTATTTCCATAAATTCAATCTAGATATATTACATAATTTTAAGTCAAATATTCTCTATTTACAGTTCTTTTTTGGATTCTTTATTAATCTCATTTATTATCGAACTAAATGAAGGTTAGGGTGATATAAATATGGAATATGTGTTTTAGTGTTACATTATAAAAAATAAATAAATGAAATTTTTATACACAGAAATGGATTATAAGAGATTAATGATTATATGGATGATTTTTGATATTATATAAAAATATTATTGAATTAAAAATGGTGAGAATTAATAACATATTAATTATATGATTTTATAAGAAAATATACAAAATATCGAGTGATTCCATAAATAATTTGTTAATCATATGTATCTAAGATAGTACATGTCTAAAAATAATAAATATATAAATAGATAATGAATAAAAAATAAAGAACATAATATTATAACTGACATCAAGTAAATCACATTGAGGAAAAACTAAATCATCATACCAAATTTCATAAGGTTTTATTTTAATAAATTTTTTTCATTAACAGTGGCTAAGATACAGAAACATCATTTTTTTTAAATATGTAGTGGAAAATTACAATAGTATCTATCATTTATGTGGTTAAATTTACATATCCTAAATATAATTAATCTATTTACATTATATGGTTTTGACAAGAAACTCAGGTCCTCGACTTTAGGGGATGTGAACACTAAAATTGATGAAATAATGATTAATTGATGTGATTTTTAAATTCAGTGACATTATGGAACTGTAACACTTCATTAAAAAAACTATAAGAATCACTAGATTAGAATGATAACGACATAGGATTGGCATGAATTTCAAAATAAGATAACACTCTAGATTACAAGGAATAGAAAATAGAAATTGATAGCACTCGAGAGAAAATAAAATTTGTAGCTCTATATTGTTTGAGAATTTTTGAGATGTTTTATTACCAACGAACTGAAGGGAACTATTTATAGCCTAAAAAGTATATAGGAACATTTTGGAATTGAAAACGGATAATAAGGTATAAGAATACCAATAAAATTTAATGTTGAAAAAAGTTAAAGACAACTTCTAATTGGTTGTCTTGACTCCATTGGATTCCTGGTAGACTTACCCAGTAGTTGGGGATCCTATTGGTACTATATTGAAATCCGAAGAAACTAATGGATGTCTGGTAATTAACTAAAGTGTGTTTGATGAGAAAATATCCCATGAGGTTCTTCTATCCGTCTAAACTAGTGAGCCGAAGCTACTCCACCAAAAATTAGGTGGACTACTGTAACATCATGTTACATTAATTGTGTATGTTTTTCGTTGTAATAAGTCCCTTTTTTCTTAAAAGTCATCAAAGGTGTTTTCAACTATTTTTATATGTTTAAAACAGAGTGTATAATATGTACACACCATGTACGTAAAGTACTGGTTTTGTACGTATTGTTGGTTTTAGGTTGTGAAAGGTTGTATCACATTGTGAGCTAGAACACATTTTGTACCTGAGGTACCCATTATGTGTGGATTAAATAGTATATTTTTAACATGGTTCAATGAGTGTTTTGGTGTACTTATATAGTGTGGCATAAACACTGTTACCAAGGGTACATATAAGGCCCCAGCCTTAAACCTTACTTAATCTTGAGTTATTACAAGATTACACATTGAGGATCTTTTCGGGTTTAGAGTTTTAGAGAATTAGATCATGAAACTTGCATTACATTCCACATTTAAACAAAGTGGTTACATAAAAGACAATATTCATTCTTCCCATCAATAGGAACATATTTAAAATATAACACAGATTCTTTCTTGACACATCCTTGACACTATCATCACATCATGTACCTTTCCCTTGACCTGTGAAAAACATTTCAAAAACATGGGATGAGCATAAAAAGCTCAGTAAGAGTTATAAAAAAATATGGAAAGGAAACATGAGTTCATATATACATGAGAACGAAATCATACTTTACCCATAAAACATAGGCACTTTAACATACCTCATCAAACCATGAATAAATCATAGAAAAAATAAGACATAAAGGTAACTTGAGGCATTCATAACATTCTTACCTAGGGAGTAACCCTATTGGTTACATTTGGAATACCCATCACAGTATATTCCCTAAATCCCTTCGGAGAAACCTTAACGTTTCACTCCTTCGCGTTACCCAATGCATTGGAGAGCTATATCGGGCTCACCCGCCCTTAGTTTATCACGAAACCACCCGTTCTTCATAACAATGCCCAAGAACCATAACATAATCGTATCACATAAACATGAATAAAGGAAACATAACATTTCCACATCACAATATAACATTTTAGGATATTTAAATAATGAATCCATTCAAAAAGAAACCATTACCAAAACCATTTAAAACATTTAATAAAGAGATTTTTGAATCAAAGTGTCCCATACCACCTTGAAGCTTTTAACATTTTAATCCATTAATATCCATATAAATAAATCCTTAAAACCATTTTGAAAACATGGATATTAATAAGAACAAATAATTAAAACATTTAAAATGATATTTTGGTTAAAGGGGTTTTACCAAAATTAGAGACACTTGAATACAATAATCGAGGAATAATATTTAGTAAGAACTTTATAATATCATGAGAATAAAAGGATTCATGACATAATACTCCAAAGGACAGTATATACACCATATAAGAGTGAATTGGTGCATAACAACAATGAACCCTCAATAGAAATGTCAAATGTGACGAAATCCCTTATAAAGAAGTTATCCTTAAATTAAGGACAAATAAATATCAAAATTATGTGTGAAAAAAATAAATACAACCAATATAAGTGGATATTAAGTGTAGAACAATAAAATGTCATTCACGCATATTCAATAGATGACATATTCAATGACTACATGTTGAACCCAAAGAAATCGAAATTGGGTTAAGAAGTTCCCTTGACAGCCTAACGGCGTCACATCAAAATGAGTTGATGAGAGATAAAAAGAGTATCTCATCACTTGGACACAAAATTTACATCATTAAGGATATATGAGAACATATCCCAACATAACAACATGTAAATTAAAAGACCCAATAAAATAAGTCTTTTAAAAAGAGGAGGGTGAAAGGTTCCCTTACTGACTTGGGTATCTTTCAAAACATACACCCCATGAAAGAAAGGCAATAAATCATTGATGTAAATACTCATAAACGAAAGTATATTACACAAAGGGTATAATAATGGGCAGTACATACACCACTCAAGGGAAATTGTGGCAAATGTAGCATAAATCTCACGGGGATAAAAGTGAGATGAAAAATCCCTTATGAAAACTCGGCAGCCTAACGGCGCCACATAAAACTTCCAAAAGGATTGACGAGAGAGAATAGGGTCTCTCATCACCTGAACATAAAAATTACAGTAGGATTAATATAAAATAACATCCCAATCATAAGAAAGATGAGCTTAAAAGAAATTACATAAAAGAGTGTACTTAAAAAGAAAGAGAGTTGTAGGATCCCTTACCTCGGGTCCGACTTGACTCGATCGTCCTTTAATCTCCTGAATAATAAACTTGAGTTAATTTATAATTCCTTAAGAACCCTTTTTCAAGTTCATTATTACTTTTATACCACTTATTACCATGTCACAAACATTATGTAATCATTTAAGTTAATAATATTTGTTTTGCCGATATTTGGTTCTTAAGTCGAAAGTGGTCTTCTTACAATTACATGTTGTTCGTGTGGCCAAATGTTTATTATATCCAGAATTGTATTCATTATGTAGATATCATATATGTCAAATATATCCAGTACATTCATGCATTTATAACATTACATAATCATTTATAGGTAAGAAATGAAATGCACCGTTCATGGAGACGGTAAGCCGTACGTACGCATGAACGCTACTTTCAATTCTATTTCGTATTTTATAGAATGGAATAATAATGATATAAAGTTAAATTATAATTCCAGTATAATATCATATATAATATCATATTTCCATCCTTTATACATCCCACATATGGTATTTAACGAATCAAATCACTTTGAGGGGGCGGTAGTCCGCACTTCCTTAAATGAAGATATCGCATATACCCATAATGGAAGCCATAAAGGTAAGACAAAAATGAAAAATACAGAAGCATAAATAAAACATAAACATATTATATATAATATATAAAAATAGTGACATCATAATGGCCACCTTTGAAGGTGTTAAATGAGTATTGAACAATCATCGTTTCGGGAGGCAGAATTTCACCATCCACGGAAACCGTATGTTCTTTAACCATTTGATGTAGTTGTGTGAGAGTGTAGCTCGAATAAATCTTATAAAAACATCCTAGTATATTTAAGATACTGGTGTTGTTACAAAAGAAGTATATAAAAAGAGTTTAGGGGGTTGGAGAAGCAAAATAAAACAAATGAACATGAGAGAATGAATTACCTTTAAAAGTGTAACTCCTTTTGATTTAAGCCTAAAGGCTTCCTTTGTAAGTATTCTTCCCAAAGGGAAACCTCTAGGATGAGGAGAGGGATGTGGAGAGAGTAAATGGGCAGGGGTTGGCCGAGCCAAAGGCTTGAGAAGTGTGTGAAATGAGGTAGAGGTGGGGGCCTTTTATAAGAGGAGAGGATGGGCACTTTTGGAAAGTAAGGAAATATTACTTTATTTGAAAATGTGTTTCGGTTTTAAAAGGTCCCACATTGATAGAATTCGTGGATAAGGTGATAAGGCTTCGAAATCCACTCATCCAATTGGTTTTGGACATGTGTAGGTTGTAGATTTTTCATTATCTTTCCATTTTAATTAAATCGTCAAATAATGATGTCATCGCTGCATCATTATTATGTCATAAATAATTTAATTTATTTAATGTCTACAAATTATAAAAAAAAACTACTATGATATAGGAAATCTTTTTAGCTTTCCAATGACTATTTATAATCAAAATGTGGACTTGTATAACCCCAATTAAAAATTGTTTTCGTAAAACATATTATGTTTGTGTCATTTTCACTTTAACATTAAATAAAAAGTAATTTATGTCATTTCCCAACAAAAGTGGATCCATGGGGTCCCCAAGTTGACCCATGTCTTGTCATGGTCGGCCATGACACAACCAATGAAGTTGGGACATGTGTCATGTTCATTTCATTTTATTAAAGCATTATTTATACCTTAAACTATACTAATTACCACTAATCGCGATTAAAAACTTAATAAGTTACTATTCACCAAAAAATTATTTTTATCCCATTGAACCACATTTTACTTCTTAATGACAACCATGTATGTCGGATTTTTGAAATTCAAAACACAATGATGGAAAAATTTCATTTAAACGGAAAATCTGTCTTTATAAGTACCACTTAGTGGTTTCACTATTCATCAAAAATTGATGTTTTTCAGAAAATTACCAAAAATTCACCCTAAGCTATATTTGATACTACGAATTCAAAAATGAAGTCCGTTTTACAAAATTCAAAACATATTAGTCACATTAATTAATTTAATAATTAATTCCCGCTGTCAGAGCAAGTAGCGTGTTTTTATAAAACAATAAGTATCAAAAGATTGACACCAGTTTAAGTCTGATTTCAAAGTGAAATTGATTCCAACGACCACTATTGGATTTAATGGTAAAAATATTTTCTAATTTCACTTTAAAACCAATTAAAAAGATAATCTAATCATATAAATAAATTATATTAAAAAGAGGTTTTGAATTAAAATACAACATTTTACACTATTCATTAAAAAATGAACTTTATCAGAAAAATACCAAAAATTTACACAAAGTAAAATTTGATGTCCCGATTCTTAATAAGAGTTTTATTTGGTCCAAAAGAATGTATAAGAGTGATCAAAACTATATTTAATGACAGTTCGCCATCAAAAGGCGATAAGTGAACCTTTAGTGAAAACTAGGGCATATATGCCTAAAATTGAATTCTTTCCGTATTTTAAGCCTCTATCCTTTATTGGATAAATGTAAAAACATTTAAAAACATATATAATCATATTTTAGTTATTTCTATCCATTCCCGCCATTACAACGGCTACATGTTAACTACCATTTAAAATAATATTATTTTATTATTAGAGTGCAACATAAGATTCCCAAGTAACTCGTTGTTGCGTGTTGGGTACGCCATCGAGCATTGCTTCCCCTTTAAAGTCATATTAATATTTTATTCACAAATATGAATAAATATGAAAATGTCTATTCTTTATTTACCTGGTGTGTTACATCCTTCCCCCCTTTTGGTAATTGCGTCCTCGCAATTTTAAAATTGCTCTTGGAAACATCCTTGAAAGTCCCACATCGGAACAAAAGTCGGTAAAACAAACACTTTAAAATAAAGAAAGATAAGTACAGAGGTCACCCGAGTTAACCCATACTAGGATTCCAAGTATGAAAATATGGACATGGAGGAAAAAATAAAGGGTCATGTTCTGATGGAGAGTGATAGAAAACACGTTTAGGAGAAAGTTAACCACGAGAAAATCACAAACTTGTGATGGGTTAAACGATATTCGATTCCCTAGTAGGAAAAGTTAATAGAAAACATTTTTGTTTTAAGTTACTTTTTATTGAGGAATTTATTCATAAGGAAACATAATCACTTATCATATTGACTTTCAACTTTTATTATATTCCTTACACAAACTCATATTTTCTCTAAAAGACGAGTATTTAGGAAGACTTGTTCACATTAAGAGTACTATAATCAACTTCTAGAGAATCACCTAATCCACAAAATAGAACTATATACTTCCCATGTATTTAGGCTTTAACCAAAACCAAAAACCAAAAAGGTTAGTAAAAGATTAGATAATCCAGAAAATAATAACCCCTTATAAAAATAAAATCTATTCTTAATCTCCAAAATTTGTCCAACAAAACCCAAAGTTCAACGAGGACCATCCGATAAACAATTTGTCCATAAAATTCTTCAAAGTAAACCTAATATAATATTGAAACCCAAATATTTGAAGGATTTAGTCACATAGTCTTCCATGTTAAATCGTAACATTTATCTCCAAACAACATTAGTTGCTCCTAAAGTCTCGTATTGAAAAGTAATTAACCTAATCACATATCCTCCATGATAGGTTAATCATTTTTATAAATAACCCAAAATCAACTTACTCTTAATTCATAAAATCATATAACTAGAATGAATCAGTCAAACTAACCAGGGACTTCACATAGTCCAGTGGTAGGCGATAAATACCAGTCGCACCTTGGTTGTGGGTTCGATTCTCGCAGCTTTGTCCGACGCGATGGGTTGTCACACGGTCTGTGTGTTGTCCTTTTTCAAAACTATATAATTCTCAAAACATTCCCAAAAACGAGATAAACTCTTCAAAAATATTCACAACATATTTTAACCTCAATTTTATCTCATGCCTTCCACTTCAATCATAACATTTAGTAACCCATAATTTCCTCAAAAGTAAGGATCATATAAACCCAAATGGTTCTTTATAACTATGTCCACAAAAGAAAAGATAACTATTCCTTGGATAAAATTTGCCTATATTAAACATCAGGGTTACACATAATATAAAAAGTCTTCTAATGTAACCCCATCATCAAAAGAGACTTGATAATCTTAAGAATTTCACCATAACTCGTGAAGCCCTTTTATGTTGACATCTTACTCATTCAACATTCTTCATGATCCATTATCCATTCCTTTACAACCTATTCCGAAATACCTCTTTCCTACAAACAAAATCATGAATCATATCCTAAGATTCCAAAATAGGAAAACAAAAGTCATGAAATAGTACATACCTTTGATTGGTCATTGTCAGTTTCTTCATCCTCAATAGGAATGGCATTAGGTATTGGTAAACGAACATTTGTACGCTCTTGGTGACCCCATTCACGAAACATCTTCATAGAACATGTGTTTGCATAATGACCATGCACACCACATTTAAAACATTCAATTGATCCCTCAGAAAGAACTTCTTTCCCTTTCCTCGAGTCAACTGGATGCTTCCTTTTTCCATGGCAGCTTCTTTCTTTATGACCTTCACTTCCACATCTATAGCATATTTCTGCCCCTTTGAAACATTTTCCTAGGTGTTTCTTTCCACATCTTTGACACATAGGTTTTTGAACACACATACCTTTATGATTATTACCTGTACTTCCGTAGGGATTTGTTTCTTGCATATATGATGCCTTAGAGAAAACTCCAAGGTTTAGGTGGTCAATAATGACTCCAGATAGTTGGTTGAGGATAATCAGAAGAGTTCTCATTGCAGCTCCCATATCATTCAGTTGCTTGCTCAAAAAACTGTCACAGTTTCCTTAACATCCACTATTACTTTGGTGCCTGCTAGATCCAGCCATTTACTAAAACCAAAAAAGGTCAGTGTGAGTATATCAACAAAACCATCATGTAATAATGAGGAAGATAAACACTATGATACACTTACTCATTCACGTTATCTAAAACTAGGACTCTTTCTGAAATCCAAACCATTATGGTAATGTCACTTATGCTTAAAGAGTACCCTAACCTCTAAAGTTATCTAAACCGACCTTTGATACCAACTATAAGGCCCCAGCCTTAAACCTTACTTAATCTTGAGTTATTACAAGATTACACATTGAGGATCTTTTCGGGTTTAGAGTTTTAGAGAATTAGATCATGAAACTTGCATTACATTCCACATTTAAACAAAGTGGTTACATAAAAGACAATATTCATTCTTCCCATCAACAGGAACATATTTAAAATATAACACAGATTCTTTCTTGACACATCCTTGACACTATCATCACATCATGTACCTTTCCCTTGACCTGTGAAAAACATTTCAAAAACTTGGGATGAGCATAAAAAGATCAGTAAGAGTTATAAAAAAAATATGGAAAGGAAACATGAGTTCATATATACATGAGAACGAAATCATACTTTACCCATAAAACATAGGCACTTTAACATACCTCATCAAACCATGAATAAATCATAGAAAACATAAGACATAAAGGTAACTTGAGGCATTCATAACATTCTTACGTAGGGAGTAACCCTCTTGGTTACATTTGTAATACCCATCACAGTATATTCCCTAAATCTCTTCGGAGAAACCTTAACGTTTCACTCCTTCGCGTTACCCAATGCATTGGAGAGCTATATCGGGCTCACCCGCCCTTATTTTATCACGAAACCACCCGTTCTTCATAACAATGCCCAAGAA
Source organism: Viscum album (assembly GCA_963277665.1). NCBI lineage: Eukaryota > Viridiplantae > Streptophyta > Magnoliopsida > Santalales > Viscaceae > Viscum > Viscum album. The sequence goes on along the minus strand of OY728152.1, from coordinate 347,294,969 downwards.
CCATAACATAATCGTATCACATAAACATGAATAAAGGAAACATAACATTTCCACATCACAATATAACATTTTAGGATATTTAAATAATGAATCCATTCAAAAAGAAACTATTTCCAAAACCATTTAAAACATTTAATAAAGAGATTTTTGAATCAAAGTGTCCCATACCACCTTGAAGCTTTTAACATTTTAATCCATTAATATCCATATAAATAAATCCTTAAAACCATTTTGAAAACATGGATATTAATAAGAACAAATAATTAAAACATTTAAAATGATATTTTGGTTAAAGGTGTTTTACCAAAATTAGAGACACTTGAATATAATAATCGAGGAATAATATTTAGTAAGAACTTTATAATATCATGAGAATAAAAGGATTCATGACATAATACTCCAAAGGACAGTATATACACCATATAAGAGTGAATTGGTGCATAACAACAATGAACCCTCAATAGAAATGTCAAATGTGACGAAATCCCTTATAAAGAAGGTATCCTTAAATTAAGGAAAAATAAATATCAAAATTATGTGTGACAAAAATAAATACAACAAATATAAGTGGATATTAAGTGTAGAACAATAAAATGTCATTCACACATATTCAATAGATGACATATTCAATGACTACATGTTGAACCCAATGAAATCGAAATTGGGTTAAGAAGTTCCCTTGAGAGCCTAACGGCGTCACATCAAAATGAGTTGATGAGAGATAAAAAGAGTATCTCATCACTTGGACACAAAATTTACATCATTAAGGATATATGAGAACATATCCCAACATAACAACATGTAAATTAAAAGACCCAATAAAATAAGTCTTTTAAAGAGAGGAGGGTGAAAGGTTCCCTTACTGACTTGGGTATCTTTCAAAACATACACCCCATGAAAGAAAGGCAATAAATCATTGATGTAAATACTCATAAACGAATGTATATTACACAAAGGGTATAATAATGGGCAGTACATACACCACTCAAAGGAAATTGTGGCAAATTTAGCATAAATCTCACGGGGATAAAAGTGAGATGAAAAATCCCTTATGAAAACTCGGCAGCCTAACGGCGCCACATAAAACTTCCAAAAGGATTGACGAGAGAGAATAGGGTCTCTCATCACATGAACATAAAAATTACAGTAGGATTAATATAAAATAACATCCCAATCATAAGAAAGATGAGCTTAAAAGAAATTACATAAAAGAGTGTACTTAAAAAGAAAGAGAGTTGTAGGATCCCTTACCTCGGGTCCGACTTGACTCGATCGTCCTTTAATCTCCTGAATAATAAACTTGAGTTAATTTATAATTCCTTAAGAACCCTTTTTCAAGTTCATTATTACTTTTATACCACTTATTACCATGTCACAGACATTATGTAATCATTTAAGTTAATAATATTTGTTTTGCCGATATTTGGTTCTTAAGTCGAAAGTGGTCTTCTTACAATTACATGTTGTTCGTGTGGCCAAATGTTTATTATATCCAGAATTGTATTAATTATGTAGATATCATATATGTCATATATATCCAGTACATTCATGCATTTATAACATTACACAATCATTTATAGGTAAGAAATGAAATGCACCGTTCATGGAGACGGTAAGCCGTACGTACGCATGAACGCTACTTTCATTTCTATTTCGTATTTTATAGAATGGAATAATAATGATATAAAGTTAAATTATAATTCCAGTATAATATCATATATAATATCATATTTCCATCCTTTATACATCCCACATATGGTATTTAACGAATCAAATCACTTTGAGGGGGTGGTAGTCCGCACTTCCTTAAATGAAGATATCGCATATACCCATAATGGAAGCCATAAAGGTAAGACAAAAATGAAAAATACAGAAGCATAAATAAAACATAAACATATTATATATCATATATAAAAATAGTGACATCATAATGGCCACCTTTGAAGGTGTTAAATGAGTATTGAACAATCATCGTTTCGGGAGGCAGAATTTCACCATCCATGGAAACCGTATGTTCTTTAACCATTTGATGTAGTTGTGTGAGAGTGTAGCTCGAATAAATCTTATAACAACATCCTAGTATATTGAAGATACTGTTGTTGTTACAAAAGAAGTATATAAAAAGAGTTTAGGGGGTTGGAGAAGCAAAATAAAACAAATGAACATGAGAGAATGAATTACCTTTAAAAGTGTAACTCCTTTTGATTTAAGCCTAAAGGCTTCTTTTGTAAGTATTCTGCCCAAAGGGAAACCTCTAGGATGAGGAGAGGGATGTGGAGAGAGTAAATGGGCAGGGGTTGGCCGAGCCAAAGGCTTGAGAAGTGTGTGAAATGAGGTATAGGTGGGGGCCTTTTATAAGAGGAGAGGATGGGCACTTTTGGAAAGTAAGGAAATATTACTTTATTTGAAAATGTGTTTCGGTTTTAAAAGGTCCCACATTGATATAATTCGTGGATAAGGTGATAAGGCTTCGAAATACACTCATCCAATTGGTTTTGGACATGTGTAGGTTGTAGATTTTTCATTATCTTTCCATTTTAATTAAATCGTCAAATAATGATGTCATCGCTGCATCATTATTATGTCATAAATAATTTAATTTATTTAATGTCTACAAATTATAAAAAAAACTACTATGATATAGGAAATCTTTTTAGCTTTCCAATGACTATTTATAATCAAAATGTGGACTTGTATAACCCCAATTAAAAATGGTTTTCGTAAAACATATTATGTTTGTGTCATTTTCACTTTAACATTAAATAAAAAGTAATTTATGTCATTTCCCAACAAAAGTGGATCCATGGGGTCCCCAAGTTGACCCATGGCTTGTCATGGTCGGCCATGACACAACCAATGAAGTTGGGACATGTGTCATGTTCATTTCAGTTTATTAAAGCATTATTTATACCTTAAACTATACTAATTACCACTAATCGCGATTAAAAACTTAATAAGTTACTATTCACCAAAAAATTATTTTTATCCCATTGAACCACATTTTACTTCTTAATGACAACCATGTATGTCGGATTTTGAAATTCAAAACACAATGATGGAAAAATTTCATTTAAACGGAAAATCAGTCTTTATAAGTACCACTTAGTGGTTTCACTATTCATCAAAAATTGATGTTTTTCAGAAAATTACCAAAAATTCACCCTAAGCTATATTTGATACTACGAATTCAAAAATGAAGTCCGTTTTACAAAATTCAAAACATATTAGTCACATTAATTAATTTAATAATTAATTCCCGCTGTCAGAGCAAGTAGCGTGTTTTTATAAAACAATAAGTATCAAAAGATTGACACCAGTTTAAGTCTGATTTCAAAGTGAAATTGATTCCAACGACCACTATTGGATTTAATGGTAAAAATATTTTCTAATTTCACTTTAAAACCAATTAAAAAGATAATCTAATCATATAAATAAATTATATTAAAAAGAGGTTTTGAATTAAAATACAACATTTTACACTATTCATTAAAAAATGAACTTTATCAGAAAAATACCAAAAATTTACACAAAGTAAAATTTGATGTCCCGATTCTTAATAAGAGTTTTATTTGGTCCAAAAGAATGTATAAGAGTGATCAAAACTATATTTAATGACAGTTCGCCATCAAAAGGCGATAAGTGAACCTTTAGTGAAAACTAGGGCATATATGCCTAAAATTGAATTCTTTCCGTATTTTAAGCCTCTATCCTTTATTGGATAAATGTAAAAACATTTAAAAACATATATAATCATCTTTTAGTTATTTCTATCCATTCCTGCCATTACAACGGCTACATGTTAACTACCATTTAAAATAATATTATTTTATTATTAGAGTGCAACATAAGATTCCCAAGTAACTCGTTGTTGCGTGTTGGGTACGCCATCGAGCATTGCTTCCCCTTTAAAGTCATATTAATATTTTATTCACAAATATGAATAAATATGAAAATGTCTATTCTTTATTTACCTGGTGTGTTACAGTACACATCTTTTCTTGGCCCGTACCCAGGTTTAAGTCATGTTTTCATATATTTTCCATCATTCATCTTGTGGGATTTTTGGTGGTATCCACACTAGTCGCTCCCAAAAAAATTCAGAGGACCCTACCCTTTTGGATCGATGCAACCGACATTAGGTATTTTTTTCATTTTTTGTGCGTCTAACTGGGAAAATGTTCTTTCCTATTCTTCCTTGATAATGTTCACTAAAGTACCCTAGCCTTGCATTATCGGATCACGGGATCCATGTTGGTCGATCCTTGTCATCTTCTTCAAGATCCGTTGTGATTTCATGTCTCTAAGGCCATTCCTTGGCTAGTCTTGGTGAGGTGGACATCCATTCTTGAGGTTTGTGGATTCTATTATTTCAACCAAACTCTTGTATTCTATTTTTAATCATTACTTGGAAAAGTTTTTTTGATTTGAATGGCCTTCATTGATGGAGTTGTTGGATTTCATTGCAATTGGTTCCATTGTGAGTAGGTAAATCATAAAATTTGAGGTAGGTGGTTCCATCTATATCCAATGACAATTAGATATATTGTTATTGCATTATAAAATCATTTTCTAATTAGAATAATTCTTTGTGTTAGTTGAAAATTCAATTTTAATGGAAAATTATATTCCAAATATTTTGATAAATAGATTGTGAAATGGTTTTGAATGATTTTCTAAACATTGAAATTGGTTTGTGAAATTGAGCACAATGGTTACCTTGGGTACATCGGTTGATTTGGTATGTTGAGTCAATCCACCATTTCTATATGATTATTAAGGTGGATTGTATTGTGGAATACCTATTTTTCATAGGCCTATTGTTCTATGAGATCAATATTGACATTTTGGGGGGGTTTGATCATGGGGTATTCCTCTATGTCCTAGACCCTTTGTTCTAGGATCCGTTTTGTTCACTTGATTATTTTTGTATGAGTAGTATGGGCCCTAGACATATAGTATTAATTGGGGATGTGATACATGTGCTTCATCTTTTTATTAATTGTATTTCTTTTTTCCCATGATATGATTGTTTATGCATCTAGAAAATGATACAGAAAATGTTATTTGAAGATAGAATAACTAATTTTGTTTAGAAGATTGAAAAAAAGAATGGTTACCAAGATTTATATAAACCTGATTTATTGCTAATCATGCCATGATTTAAATTTCCAATAAGAATAATTGAATTTTTATATAGAGACATGATATAGAATAGTTGGGTGGGATCCTAATGAGAATGTTAGCTCACAACATGTGCACTGGTTCATTGGTGAATAGATTTTTGTTTGTCATCCAATGTAGGTAATGTCTTGGTGCCATAGTGAGGTGGATAGGTTCATGTCAGTTGTGGTGGGTATTTTTTCTTCATATGGTTGGTGTTCGTCCACGCCATCGTTGGAGTAGCTATTCAGTTTTTAGTCCCTTGTAGTCTGACATGTCTTCTGGTGTTTTAACCACATATTCTTTAGTTCAATTTTTCATTTTTTCCTTAGAGTTATGGAATATATTTATTTATTTATTTATTTTTTAGTCATCCATTGTTTCTTCTTCGCTAAATATATATGTTGTGCTATCATTTATTTTGGTCGAAATCATTACCTAATTTTATTTTTCAATGCCCGGGTGCTAGTCCCAACTCATGGGGATCGGTAATTCTCATTGGGTATGTGACGGGTCAGGTTGGGTTCTGGGTTTCAGGGAAACAAGGGGTTGGTTCATTACAGTTTGATAACATAGGAGGCTTGTTCTCAAGAATCTTTTCTTGGGACATCTGTTAGACTGAAGATTTGATTTTTGGGACTTCAAGGGTATGTTATGATGAGTTTTTGGCTTGCTCTTATCGTAAAGAGATTAATGATAGAATGGGATGTTGGTATATGTTTCCCATGTGTTGGATTTTATTATAAAAATATCAGTTTTTTTCTTATGGGTTTTCTAGTTTGAACTAATATTTTATCAGTGGCTAATCATTCTAATGTTGTAGGGTGCATCGGTATGCCTCCATGAATTCTTCGACAGAGAGACCCATGGGTATTTTTTACAATGTTTTCAAAATTCTTTTATTTTAGAAATTTTTTCTAGTGACTCTATGGTTGAAAAAATATCAGGAGTTCCTATCATTGTAATAGGGAGAACCTTCAGTTTCAGCCTACACCAACCGGTTTTTTGAGCATGTAAATTTATATCCGTATGTGGTAATGAATGACTAGATGAAGGAACAGATTTACCTATATGGTATGAGACTAGGCATGACATCAAACATGTTCATGTTGAAGCTTTCTACTTATGAAAATGCAGTGGAAAGAGCTATGATGGTAAATGTGAACATGTATAAAATGTATGTGTTATCACATCTCTCTTCCAACTACTAATATCTTTAGTAGTGTGCATGGGAAAAAGAGGAAGTGGATGGACAGTCGCTGGAGTGGTGGATGTGCGTCTAAAAAGAAAGCCTTCTTCCCAAAATCCATTTCAGTTGGTAGTAGGCATCTGACATGATACTAGTGTGTATGGGGGTGACCCTAGACATTCTTGTCCTATTCCAATGAAATGTGAAATAGTTGGGGGAATGTTGTTCATCTACTAAATATCAATTAGGATTTGAATATACCTCATTGTGGACATGGTTCATCTGCACTAAATTCTACTACGGTGCAGTCAAAAGCGTCAAATTAAAATAGTCTCTAGCGATAGGCCTCAAGATTGAAGCATTTACACATATTAGAGGAGTGTCCAATGGACGTTAATGTAGGTCTAGGAATATTGATATGTATTCCCATTATTGTAGCTTTAGTAGCTACGGCTCAATTTGATACTGGTGCCTCCCACTAATTTATATCTACATGTTTTATTTATATAAATAAACATCCAATGGAATTTATTCCCCTTATAATGGAGTTAGAAACACCTCTAAGAAAGAGGAAGTACTAGGGGATCTGTTGTCCTTCTTGTTCATTCACGATAGATGACATGGAGTTGGTTTTGGATTTTCTCATCCTTGAAGTAGATCTGTTTGACGTCATCATTGGTATTGATTGTCTTGTCGTTCATCGAGCTGGGGATGATTTTAATTATTGGCGTGTTTCATTTCATTCAATTTATGGGAGATCTCATGTGTTTAGGTATATATGGACCCATGGTCATGTCGTGTCGGACCTTCCAATCTAGTTCTCAATAGTTTGTTGGTTTATATTGCATTTGAGCCCGATGAAATTTATTCTATTAAGGCATTTTTTTGTTTTGCGATAGCTGATTGATGTTCTCCCAAACTAATTATTATTTATTCCTCTTGACGGAGAGTTAGAGTTCATGAATGACCTAGTATAAGGTATGTAGCCGATATCGGTGTCTTCTTAACTTATGGCACCAGTGAGGTTGAATGAACTCATTATTCAGTGGTAAAACCTATTATCGAATGGTTTTTTTGTTGTGTTTCACTTTGGGCATCCCCTATTCACTTTTCAATGATAGTGGATGGTTCACTTAGATTATGTGTAGACAATAGGATGTTAATCTAGGTAATGGTTAAGAAAAAATATCATTTGCCTCATGTGGATGCTTTTCTTGTTCAGTTGATGGGGTAAAAGCGGTTTTCAAAGGTTAAACTTTTGTGGGTGTATCATTAGCTAAGAGTTTGGGATTCTGATACACCAAAGATGGCCTTCAAAATTAGGTATTCCCAATAAGAATATCTTGTAATAGCATTCAGTCTAACTAACACTTCTATATTTTTATGTCCATAATGAATTAGATATTACATTAATAACATGACACATTCATGGTAGTATTCGTGTTTGATATTCTACTTTATTCAATGTCTGAGCATGAACATATGAACCATCTATGTTTTGATCAGGATATTCAAATATATCACCATCGGTATAGAAATCATTTAAAATGCAGTTTTTTGGATTTCGGATGTGAATGTCTCAGGATATTGAATTTATAAGCACTATTTATTAGTTGATCCAGAAAAGGTAAAATTAGTCATTTCCAAGAAGGAACCAGAAAATTTCTTTGATATACGAAGCATCTTTGGTCCTTCTAGACACTACAAAAGGATCATCAAGTATTTCACTAAGATGGAACCACTATTGACTGATCTTATCAAGAAGGCTATGAAATTATCATGGGATGAAAAGTGTTAGTATTTATTGGATGAACAGAGAAAAATTATGATATCGACACATGTTCTGATCTTACCTGAGCCCGGTAAGGGGTCATGGTGTTCTGTGATGGATCTGGTGTTATTTTGTGAAGCGTGATAATGCAGTATGATCATGTGGTAGAGTTTGGATATCGTTGGCTAAGACCACATGATAAGAATTACCCCACTCATATTTAGAGCACACTATGGTGATTCATGCACATAAATATTGGTGGAACCATCTCTTGTGGGAGAAGTTCATAGTATTCCCTGAAAAAAAGATTCTGAGCAATATCTTTTCCCAATATTACTGGAATCTAAGGTAGATGAGATGGATTGAATTCCTTCAAACATTGTACTTTGACATTGCATACACTCTAGGGAAATGTAATGTAGTGGCAGGCACTCTATAGAAGAAGATACTGCCATAGGTTGTTCTAGAATCAATGGAAGAGTGGAATATCATGGGGATCTTCATTCAGTTTCCCTTAGATTATTAGGAGGATGTTTTAGGGATAGTTATTCCAAGTTTTCTATTACCATCATCTCTCCTGGAGTCAATATTGAAATGTCAGTAGTATGATGATGATTTTCATAATATTTGGGTGAACCATTGTTGTGGGGAGACTACTTCTGGGTGGTATCATTATATATAAGTCATACATCACATCAGAAAGTGAGTTGTCTTCCCAGCATCTGTTAGAAGTTATGTTTTTTTTAATTTCATATCTACTCAAGGGACATTCTTCCAGGATCCACAAATATGTATTATGACATGAGACGATGGTTTTGGTGTCTAGGTATGAAGCATTACATTTTCATATTATTTGTCTCACTATTACACATACCAACAAAAAAAAGTCATAACACTCAAAACCTTCTTGATTGCTTTAGTATCTTTTAGTGTCAATTTAGGTGTGGGATGAGGTTTCCAAGTATTTTGTTGGTGGGTTTCCTTGGACAACCCCAGGGGAAATTTAATCTAGGTGGTTGTTATGGTTTGAAAAATTCGTCTCATTTCATTACTATCAAGGACACCACTAATGATTTAGATTTGAATGCGCTATATGTGAAGAAGATCATCAGGTTACATGGGTGTCCTTCCACTATTTTAGGTCGGGATCTTATTTTATTCCCGAGGTTTTGGAGGAGCCTTCAAGAGGTAATGGGGAATTAGGTCATGTTGAGAACAATATACTATCCACAAATAGATGGTCGCAGAGATTGTATAATTCATATCATAGAGGATATGCTTCAGGTATACATCTTGGATTTCAGTGGCTTAGGGGATATCCATCTAGAACTGTTAGTGTTTGTTTACAAAATCAATTACTAGCTATCGATCAGAATGGATCATTTTAATGCATTGAATGGTCACATGTGCATATCGCCTCTTTGTTGGGATGTGGTTGGCGAAGTATCCTTGGTTTAACCAAGTCTGGTTCAGGGGATGTCGACAATGATTCGAGATGTGCGATGATGTCTCATTACATCCCAAAGTCGATAGAAATCATATGTCGATCAGCATAGTCATCCTTTGATGTTTTCCATTGGTGACTGGGTTATGTTGAATTTTTCTCCACATTTAGTTAACCATTTTATTGGAATACATGGAACGTTGGATACAAAATATGTTGGACCATTTTAGATCACAAAACAGCTTGGGTAGGTTGCTTATTGGTTATCATTTCTGGCTCAAATGACAGACATTAATGATGTTTTCTGTATATGATAGCTCAGGAAGTATTTCCATGATCCCACTTACATTCTAAGATGGGAAGAAATTGATTTAGGTCTAGATGATTTTGTTTTGGAGAAACAAGTTGAGAGAATTTATACATAGAAGAAAGTATTCAATTATAAGTCTATTCTATTGGATTGAGTTCTATGTCAACAAGGATCATATTATAATGAGACTTGGGAATGCGAGACATTAATGAGGGAGCATTGGACACATCTTATTCCTGGGACTACATCTTCCACATCACGCCCCAGGGACATAAATTTTTTAGGGAAGGGAGTTTGTAACAACTCAAAACCATATTTGGGTATTTTTTTCCTTGATCTATGTCCCATTATGTATAAAAGTCCATAAAGGAGTTTAGTGGTGTTTTTATAGTTTTATTGCAGACTATATAACAGGTACATGTCGGACAACTGAAGTACACATCATATACTTGTTATTGGTTTCATCATTAAAATGGGGATATCGAATTGTAGGCTAGTACACATCATGTACCAGTGTTACACATTGTGTATTGGTAAAATAACCTATTTTTAACCCGAGGTGATAGGTTTTCAGAATACTAATCTAGTGTGTCCTACATGCCATGACCAAGCAGTACACATCCTGACCCAACCCATGTCTTGTTTTAAGTCACATGGTTGGATGTTTTGTTTAATTCCACTTATTGGATTTTTTATGTCAACTCTAGACCCTCCCTAGGTTTTTTTTCAGAGGACTCTCAGCTTCCAGATCCATTCAATCGACATTGGATCATTTTTGTGTTTGTGGTGGGTCACACATGGTAAATGATCATTCTGGTTCTTCCTTGATAATGTTGATGGTAGCACCCTAGAATTGTGTTATTGTATATTTTGATCTATGAATGTTGATCCTTCTCTTCATTATCAATATCTTTTGTGAGATTTTTTTTAGATTTCCATTCCATAGCAAGTCTTCGTCTGACATACATTTTTTCTCGAGGAACGTGGATTCTATTCTATCTTTCATCACACTGTATTCTATTTTGAATCAATCATTTAAGTGGCGGGTTTGATTCTAGGGCCTTTGATGATGAAATTGTTGGTTTTCACTGATTTTTCTTCCATTGTGGGTGTGTGTGACCTGAACATTGAGGTGGGTAGATCCATATCTATCCCATGATAATGATACTGATACTGATTGTTAAATTCTTATAAATTGATTTATGAAATTGTCATGACTATTTGGGTGTGGGGAAAATGTTTTTTAAAAGAATAATAGTATTCTGTTGCTTTTTAAAAATTGATTGTGAAATGGCTGTAAATGGTTTTCAAAACATTGAAATTGGGTTGTGAAATTGATCACATGTGTTACCTTGGTTACTTAGGGGGATGTTTTAGCTTTAGGCTATAAACCATTCCATTATTATTATCAAAGTTGTTTTTCTTGTGAATTTCCAATAATTTATAGGCCTATTTTTAGGGGGACAAATATAGAAATTTTGGTGGGTTTACTCATGGGGTTTTCCTATACAACCTTGACCCATTCTTCTCGGATCAGTTTTATTTATAGGATTATTTTTATATGTATATTCAATGTCCAATATGTATAGTATTCCATGGTTCTATGATATCTCTTATTATATTTGTTATTTCTTGGCTTTCCGAGTTAGCCTTGATATGCATGTCTTTGCTTGTATAAAATGATATGAAAATGATCATTAAAATAAATACCCCTGATTTTGTTATAACAAAGAAAAAGGTAAAGTTCACCATGTTTTTTATAAAATCTCATTAATAATTTTCATTCCAAGTTTTAAATTTTAAATAAGTGTAAATGAATTATTATACGGAGACATACTATGGGAAACCTGGGTGGGATTTTACTAAGCCTATTATCTCACACCCTTCTCACTGCTTCGTTGGAGTGTAAACCATTGTTTTTCTTCCAGTCAATGGAATAAAAAGGTGATATAATAAGGCATCTAGGATCATATGAGTTGTTATGGGTAGATGGTGGTGAGATGGTTGGATTTTTTCAATGCCATCATTGGAGAGGTTGTTTTCTTTTGAGTCCCTTGCAGTCGGTCTTATCTTTTGGTGTTTTTTCTACTTTTTCTGTTGATCTATATCTACTATTTTACTTATAGTTATAGAATATATATCTATTATTCTTATCCTATTTCATCTTCTCTCTATATATATGTTGTGTGGTCATTTAGTTTGGGAGAATTCTTTCCATCCATTTTTTTGTTTGATGCTCAGGTGCTTGTCACAAGCCTGTAGGTATCGAGAAAGCCCTTAAGGTATTGGAAGGATCGATTCAGGTAAATAGTTTCAAGGAAACCCATGTATATTGATTAAAACTATTCATTCTAGGGGAGGTCTCTAAATTCACCGCTATATTGTAGGTGGTGATGAACCAATGACACTTTTCTATATACTATTTCTCAAATAGTTCCATGTGGCTCTTTCATATCCATAAATATATCTCTAGATCAATGAAATTCACTCCAAAAAGTATATGTGTTCAAAATTAATTCCATAATGATTCATTAATGATTTAAACATGACTTCATAATGATTCTAACTTAAAACCACATATATTTAATCATTAAATATGATGTACTGTTTTTAAGCCCATCAAATCTTAATGAAATATGTGAATAAATCATTTACGTCAACAATGTAAAACAATATACGTTTTAAATAATGTCTTCTCACAAGGTAAAACATCCACAATTCTATAAATTAAATAAAACTTTAACATTTCTCCCCCAAAAAAAATATTTAACAATAGATAACAACTCAGTACTACTAAATTATAGATATTTCTATAAATACCATTAATCCCCTCACCATTTGAAGATATTAAAATGGAATCAAATATAGGGTTATAATAATAATAGAATATTAAATTTTAAAACATCCTTCACCAAAAGGATTAACCTTTTAATAGGTATGAAAATAATGATTCAAAATTTTAGAATTTGACATTTATAATAATATTAAAACTAAAAAATTTATCTTCTATAAACTATCATAAGAGAAATAATTTTTTTTTGGAAAATATTTAGAGATAAATATAATTTTAAAAAATTATTTAGAAACTAGGTGTTTCTTCTAGGATCATTACTATATTTACATGATTATATCTACCTCCAATAACTCGTTAAAAATATGAATATCCATTAAAAAAACCTAAATAAATAAAATAATATTGATACCACTATTATTCTTTATGAAATACTATGATAACATACCATATCAAATTCCCTAATTTTTTAAATCCTTTTGTGTATTGAAGTCCAAAAAAACACATTTCCACGGTGAAAATTTGACTTAAAATACTACCACACATTTTCAAGCTAATATAAAAAAATTTTATTTTTGTTTGAACAACGTCAAACATTTTTTTTACAAATAGAAATATATTTTGGAGTATCATAAGTACATAAATTTACTAAATTTTTAAAATGATTAATTTTTTAAAAAAAAATTAGTATATTTTTAAAAAATAATTACATTTGTAAAAAAAATTATAATATATTCAATTGAAAATATAGATGTATCATAATCTAATAATACACAAATATCCTTTAATAATGTCATCCTTATAATTCAGAGTGGGTTATCTAAATATATTAGTATGTAGAAGGATTTAGAAAAAAATCAATGATGATATAACCATTTTGATGGTTATTTGATAAAAATGATTTCTCAGATCAATGTGGTTATTGAGAGAATATATTATAGGATATTTATATATAATAATTGGTCTAGTTTTCTCAAAATTGATATGGATGTGATCATATGTTAGTTTAATGTCTATGAGAACATGTTTCATTAATATAATTTGGGAGAATGTTTTCCCATTATTTATGTATTATGATTTGATTATAGAAAGGGAAACTGATCTTTTTCACACTACATCATGAGACAAGGAATATGTCTTGTAAGTGGAAACATCAAATATCAATTGTCTTATCATTTATTAATCCTTGAAAATAACAATTAAAAAATTGGAATGTTCAAAAGAATATTCCTTTTGAAAAAAATAAGAGGTTTATAGTTCTGTTAAACTATTGAAAAATTATTTGTGAATATTTTACATAATGTTACATTGAATTTAATTTAAAATGGTCATAAATATATACATGAAACATTATGTTCATAAGGGATTCAGAAATGTAATTTATACATTTGATCATACATCTATAATTATCTTTTCTGGATCGCTTAACAGTATTGTATAATGATAAATTAGATTTTCTACTTATTGGTGTTCTAATTTCACAATAATAATATATTCCTATAATATATTATCATTTAGTTGTATATTTACATTTCTTTTAAAATTCTCTTTCAAATTATTGGAAATTTGAAAAACAAGGAACTATTTGAGTTCTCCTATAAAAATCATTTCAAACACTTTATTCATTAATAAATAATTAGCATTAGTTTTTAAAAAATAAGGGTAATTGACTTTTCCTAATTTAAGATCAATTGATAAACATAGTTTTTTTATCTTTTTATACCAGTCATGAAGGGAATGTTTTTAATTATAAATAAATCTGTATAACAGGAAAAAAACATTAGAAATTTAGTGTTTTCAAAACTATGAGGGTGATCCACAAAAAAAGTTTAAAAAATTAAGGAATTTAGAAAATCCAATTGTATATTCTTTTGATAATAATTTTAAATAAAATGAATCGAAAATTCCACAAACATTATAAAATATTTTTTTCATGCAATGGGGGATTTTTATTACCATAATCAATTATTTTTTTATCTTTAGTCTTTAGAAAAAATTCAATAATTCTTATAAGGGATAATTCCTTGTTAATAATTTCTTTTTTAAAACCCACTGAGTTGAAATAATTAAATTATTCTTATGTTATTCACTATCATCCCCATCATTATTAAATGCAAATTGAACCAACTTCCCTAGAATGGATTGTATCTAATTCGAGTGAATAATTGAATTATTAATGGATTAAGTTTAAATGTTGTTAAGAATGACTTGATGTTCACCCTCATTTAATATTGACATTTTAGTATGGGTTTGGGATTAAAATTCACAAATATAATTATCAATTGTTACGTATCTATATTTTACTCATATAATTTGAAATGGAGTTGAAGGGGTTATTCTACATATTTGGTATCCTTAAATTATTGAGGTATAAATATAAATGAATATTCTCATAAAATTTGATGTGAATTGACACTTCTAGAGTCATTTCATTCTAATTGATGTCTTGGTAGGTTTTAATTGTGTTTTAATGCTGAAGAAAGGAAGATTAATTAGATTTGGTGTCACAATTTCTTATTTTATCCTTTGTATTAAGGATACATCATTCACAATATAAACCATTAATTAATTAAACTTTACTAATTTTTCATTGCCAATAGTCGAAAGGGTTTTTCAATAATGGGTCTTATAATAATATTTTGATGGATATTGATATTTGTATTGGCCACCTCATCCCAAAAAAAATAAGTAAAATTAAACACATTGAAGACATTTTATAAGTATCTTATTTCGTCATTCAATACCACTATTGTTTAAGCAGCTCTAACAGTGGATAAGGAATAATGATATCCTTGAGAAGCACAAAACTAATCAAAGAAACTATTATAAAATTCTCCACCATGGTAACATCTATGTGAAAAAAAAATTATACCATTTATTCAAAATTTAATGAAATTAGGATAAATATGTTACGGGCATAATTATTTCAATATTAGTATAAAAACATAAAAATGGATTATAATCATTAATAATTGTAATGATGTATGATTTTCCTCAAATACTTGATACTTGAGTTTGTCCAAATAAATCATGGTGAACAAGTTATAAGAAATTTTGTGGTGTAAAATTATTTTTTAGACGTGAGTTTCTAGTAAAGTTTTTATTTTAAAAAAATTATATTATCATTTAAAAAAATTAAATATTATAATATTTAGTTTTAGTTGATCTTAAAGATATATAAAATGATACCAATCACTGGGAATAGTTATCAAATACAAGATTCACTTTTTATTCGCATTGATACTTAACATTTTGGCTAGTAATATATTTTAGTCAATTACATAATCATTTTGAAAAAATATATTTGTTAAAAAAGATAATTTAGGATTAAAAGTTTTACAAAAAAATCATCTGTTATTTTAAAAGTACTATAAAATAATTTAATGATACAATGTCAACTATACTTCAATATTCTAACAAATAAAATATCTTTTTATATAGTAGTATTGGAGAAACCAATCATAACTATTATAGTTATTTTACATTTTGAATCATATCAAATGGTTAGATTTCCCCAGTAAAAGTATTCTAGATGATTGAATTCAGATGGATCACCACACATATTCTTTGAGATACCACTATCTATATACTTGGTTTCATCATGATATTTTTCATCTAGAAAAATATTCTATAAAATATTATGAGACTATTTGTTTTTATACCCATATCATTGGTCAACATAATTTAGCTAATAATGTCTTTGGAATAAAAACATTTTATGAAAAAAAATTCTTTAAGAGTTATGAAATGATAGATTATTTATCATTGGTTTACCATACCTTGATTTTTTGAATTTGATTTCAAAAAAAATTGTTCACAACATTGTTAGAATAATTTTAATAAATTATTTTGATTTCCCCTTTTCAAAATAATTATTTATAAATATTTAGAAAGAATGATTGTTTTGAGAACCTAATAAATGAGTTTATTTTAACAACATTTTTATATAAAAAATGATATTTATATATCAATCAAGATGGGTGGATTTTGAAAAAATATTTTTAGGATATATAAATTTATATTCCAAAATTTGAAAATTTGGATTTTATTTTAGTTCTAAAAATAAATCCAACTTTTCTTTTCAAAGATGATACTTGAAATTAAAAATTATAAATTTTTTATGATATTTATGCTTGGAAACAAAATTACAAAAACAATTTTGAAGTAGATATCTAGTATAATGGAGAATATCTTTTTGTAAGTAGTAGGTCAGATATGTCAAATATAATGAATTATGATATATAGTATTTAAATCATTACATACCATGGAATTATCCATCATGAACATAAGAAAATCAAATCATGACTCCAATATTGAATTTGCATAATTGCTATCAATCAGTGCTGAAACATTTAGATCGTATTACATTGACCCTTTTCATTATACATTATATTCAGCAGACAACCTATTTTGAAGAGACCTTAATTTTTGTAATCAGAGAACGTAACATCCATTTCATGATTTCCATTCATCATGAATTTATAAAACATTTTCTTTTCCATATTCATGTTCATATTTTAATGAAGATAAGTAATCTCAATTTCTCTTTTGGATGTTTCTTCATTGATTTTTTTGAAATCAATTGTTTTTTTAAATTCAATGATATCATTTTCGTCATTTTCATATTTTATTTTCATATTTATATCATATGATACAAGTTATATATTGATTTTATTAACCCTTGTAATATTTATGTTATAATCAGCAATAATTGTTCTGACATTGGGTGACAAATTTCATTGTAAACTCAAAATTATTCTCATTACTCAATTTTATTTAAAAGGGTATGACCATTAGACTTATGATCATTATAACATCCATTAAATCGAGTAAATAATTCAGTAATAGAATTATTATGACTAAAATATATTTTTCCAACGTCTTTTATAAACGTATATAATGTAGAATCATTAACTGGTTTATTCCATCTTGATTTACTTATTTTATTTTACATATTTCATAAACTAATTTTCATACCATATAATTCAAAATTATAAATTTCATCAGATGTCTATCTATCTTATTTTTAATATATAGATTTATAAACAAGAATAAATATCTTGTATATGGTATGACCAATAGATATAATTTCATGAGTCATCCTAATGGGGAACATGCCATGACTTCTCAAGCCCACTTCCAAAAGGCTAATGGTTGGAAACTATCATTCAGTAGTAATATAAATAACATGGGAGGCGATATAATATGTACCTACAAATACACACACATTTCCAAGCCCATAAAATAGTGAAATATAAAAAAATTCTATACATCCATGTATAAGTACATCTAAATCCCACAACTATAGTATGAGAGAATATAATGGAAGGTAAACATATCCCATTTCAATACCAACTAAATGATTTTTAAAACATGACCAACCAAAATTTAATACTGGGTAATTTTTTCAATGTTCTAATGGAACACACCTCACTCTGTCATGTCTCACTAAGTATTGTCTTGTCTAGGTCCATCTAGGACTCTATCAAAAGGTACATCGCCTTCAAAAGACAGAACATATACAGGAAAATCTCGTGAGGTGGTGAGTATAAAAATACAAAATAGGGATCCCTGAAACCAAAGAACAAACAAAAATATAATATAGACATGAAAAGAAAAATATATGTCTACAATACATATACTATAAATATCTAGATATACTAAAAAAAGATACACATTCTGAAGGAAAGACACAACTACAATGCCAACATGGGGTTACAACATGAATAATTATAAAAAAAACTCATCTTAGATGACACACTCTTGAGTGTGGATACACTAATAATTTCTTTACAAAATGTAATTCTCATTGGGTCACTCCATTTTCTGTACACAATAATTGTCTGATGATATGTGAGACACATATGAGGATCACAACCAAGGCCAAAGGGTACACCAAAAACACAAATTGGATCAACCTGCAATGAAAAGGGTCGACTCCCACATATTTCTTGTCATGAAGATACCAATAACTACACCATGGTAATGAGGATTAACAGAGGGTCTCACTATGGGCCCCATAGAACGTTTTGATGAACTTTATCCAAGAAGTTCTGTTGGAGGGATCACAATACTAGGAGTTTGAGATTATTCCATACTAACCCATAGGAAATAGATATGAGTAAATTAACATAATGACAATATTATAATATAAAAAGGATAGTGGATTTAAGATATACTATTAGGATTACATGATCTATACTTGGGTTACACAATGTGTCCCTTTAACCCTAGGTTCTCCTCATGTAAACTGCCCATGTCTCATGTCTTATATCTATGTCTATGTAATATTACAAGTTATGTAGTATTCCCATATACTCTTAATGTGTACTAGTACATGGGTATGACCATGTATTCTATACCAATAATTTTTCATGTGGGATAACAAGGTGTTCACATTCTTCTGTACTCTAGACCATTTTTGTGTGACATCCAATGTATGATCCAAGCCCACGAGGGAAGGTCCCACACTGTTCAACCCAGTCACACATCGTGTGGTATTTAACATACTCTAAAACATTAGATATCACTAAGATGGTGCCACATTATGTGTCTCTATGAGATACATGTCATGTATCATGTACATCTCTGAATTCATAGATTTGGTATGTGGATCTTCCTCAATTACAGTAGATATTTATTAGGTAATCCAACATTCCATAAAATCAATAATCAAGCCCTATGGATTCATTCCATATATCAAAAGAATGATATATCCCATTTATTCATTAAAAAAATTCCTTAAATTTTTTTATTTTTCCATGTTGATGAACACAAAATCGAGTTTCCAACAAAATTTGGATTCTTCATCACTTACATCTTTGAACCACTGTCATGTCATGTTGATCACATATATTAAATATTAGATAGTTGTGATAAGAAACAAGTTTGTAATGATTGATTCCTTAGAAGATGTAGAACCACGATCCAATGAAGGACACCATCTATGGATGATGAAATTAGGTGATAAAAGAAGGAAGAACAATCATGAGGAATAGACCGCTGTTAATGTTCAACAGACCAGGATTCATTGCTCTTAGAATGATGACTGAAGAGATAATAAAAATCCAAAAATAAAATTATCCTAATAAATCCCTGCAATATTCCCATCTGAAAAAATGGCTAATCTATGAATTAATTTGTTATATGATTGATTCACATTCTTACATAAAATTATGAATGGGTAAAAATACAATCAAATAAAATGATTTATCAAATTTTTTATTAATTGCTAATGAATATTGTAGTGGTATTATTATCATTGGTAGTATCCTTCAATTCCATATCATACTGGTCATCAATCTATAATTTTATCATCATTCACTAATGTAATGACATTAGATACTCTCAGACCATCATATGAATTTGTTTGTTTTAAAGGATAATCCTAGGAATTCACTCTAACAATTTATATAACAATGTGGTCAGGTCACCGCATCATCAAAATAAAATTATATAATTTAAATAATAAATTTATTCATTTCTCTCTCCATGGTGATTTTTTTACAAACAACCCATGAGTATAAATGTTGTGGTTTTCTATGGTCAAACCCCCATTCTAAACTCATCATTTTCCACAAATTTTTGATAAGGTACACCATATAGATTTTATTCTACTTTATGATGAAAACTGCGTATCCATTATATTTAATATATTTATTAAATATCATAAATCATTTTTGGGCACACCAGGCCCCATTATAGGGTGATTTCTCGGCTCCTCGTCTCGAAAATAATCCATATAATATACAAAAATAAAACATCTAAAGTATGAGTCCCAAAATTCCCCCAACCTGTGTATTTATATCATGAAAATCATAAACAATGCATACACAAAAAGATGTTGAAATGTGACATGAATATGAGCCACCCACTACCAATTTCTCTCCATGATATTATTTTGTTTCCACCAGACACAAAAAAAAGTAAATTCTCACCCATGAATAATCTCCTCTAGTGAATCCTCAATCTCTACTGTGTACTCAACAAAGGTAGATTGATCATTAATATCCATCGCACCCTAGTCGATAATGTAAGCTGGGTCATGCACATAACTCCTCACGTGCGATATGTGGAAAGCGTTGTTTACCTAGTCTAAGTATGGATGTAGAGAAATGTGTTACTCCACCTCACCAAATCTATGTAGTATCTCAAAAGTCGTAATGAAGTCCATATATATATTTTCTCTAAAAATAAAATCGATGTGATCTATGTCGAGGTGAGACTATTAGAAATAAAAACCCTAACTCCTAAAACTCAAAAGGACTTCATCTTATGTCTACATAAGGAATATGGTAGCTTTTTGAAATCCCCAACTACTCCTACATGATCTACAACATTCTAGTAGACCCATACACCATATCAGGGCCCATGAGTACTGAATCTCCTGAGTTTATCCCACAAAGTGGTTTCCTATAGGGCTACATGATCAAATCATCAAATGGTGTTCCACTTACGATGGAATGAAGGATATTATTGTACAAAAACACCACCAGTGTTTTGTTATTGTCCCAAAAAAGGACAAAGTCTATCATGATAGGTCATAAGATTCCCCCAAAACATGAATGGCCTTCTCTATCTGTTCATTATTTTGGGTGTGATATGTTGGTCTCCTGTGTAACTGAATCTGTAAATCATCACTTAATCCCTTCCATTACTGGTATTTGATGTGAGAATCCTAATTATAATTTATCTTTAACAGAACTCCATTGAGTTCAACTATCAGCTATTTTTTAGGCATCCTATGATATCTACATAACACCACTCTTTAATAGCTATGAACTGGGATGTTATGGTGATCCAGTCTATGATAACCCATATGACATCATATCCCTTGAGAATAATGGTAAGACCATCATGATTTCCCTGGACATTGTATCCCACATTTACTCTAGAATATCAATGGGTTGATATAAACCCACTATAAATTTGGGTTCATCCTTCACTTTATGGTAACTAATGGATCAAGATACAAACTCTACAGCTCCTATCCTTAACCCAGACCACCAAAACAGATGTCAGAGGTCAGGGTAAATATTTTTTACACTTGCGTTTAATGAAAATTGATATTTATGAAACTATCTCATAATAACTACCTAAAATGTCACTGGTACCATAAAGAGTCCTTTGAAAATGACGACATTATCTCGAAATATAAAAAATCCATTAGGAGCATATCTAGTGGATATTTATGTATGTATGGCCTCAAAATCAGTACCCCATGATGTGCATCTTTGACTAAATATAATAATAGAGGGGTTAATACCATTAACTAGAGGAAATATGGTCCATCTATATATATAAAGGATAACTACAATGAGTCCAAATACTCTATTGTCTCATTCATAAACAGATAACAACCTCTCATTCTATGATCATTTTCTTACTATGTTCCCCTTCCAAATAGTATACAATATCTCTAACTCATAATCCTAGAGTAACTCTAGTCAAAAGCTCTATCTCATGTTAAAATCCTTCTATGATATTATGTACTTGATGATTTATTTTATTACAATGGTTGATAAAATAGTCTCCCATCAGGAACAGTCACCACATCATCATAGAAATGACTATCGTAGATAACTAAATATTATAGGTTGTGTTGTTATACCCATTTGGTCTCAAAATTTGTGATCCAATTTAAT
Organism: Viscum album; assembly: GCA_963277665.1. NCBI lineage: Eukaryota > Viridiplantae > Streptophyta > Magnoliopsida > Santalales > Viscaceae > Viscum > Viscum album. The sequence continues at coordinate 347,272,659 of OY728152.1, read as the reverse complement.
TCAAGGCTTTCCACTATATTATAAGCCATCTAGTCCAAATGGACGATGCATCAAAGAACACTACAAACTCAACATCATCCTTTGATAAACTATTGAAGGTATTATTCATTAATGATTTTTCTCAACTAATGATAAGACTACTATAAACTCTCTTCCCACAACGAATTGTACCCCAATTAGGTCAAGGAAATGATGGGTTTTGATAACCTCAAGAAAATAGGTATTAATCTTTTTTAATAGTCTACCAATGAAAGGAATCAGGGATCCTCCTTCATACTCTTGGATGGATCCCATGAGAATGCGGCTTCAACCACAACTGGGTCCACTACTACTCCATCTATTGAGATAGAATGTCCTAGACTGAGGACCACTTGTATGCATAATTAAAATATCATGATCTTTCTGTAACTCTTGTGCTCTCGGTGTATGCCTTGAACCTGCCACATGTGTATCATTTGCTCCTCCTAAGACATCATGTAAATAAGTATATCATCAATAAAGACTGCCATGAACTACTATAAAAATATTGGAATGATCTAGTTCATGAGTCACATGAACACTTTCAAGAGTTATTCATTCTAAAAGGAATCACTAATTACTCATAGTTACAACAGATACAACTTAATTACATATTCAGAATATCTTCATCTTGTACTGACAATGGGCGATAGATTTACCTATTGCCAATCATCAATAACCATTGTGCCCCTCTCAACAGATCAGTTATTTCATCAATCCATGGTTGTATATACTTGATATTCAAGATCACATGGATCAAATTTCAGTAGACTACACATTACATCAATATCTCATACATTCTCATAGTGAACAACAATGGGGTTGCCCAGTGTAAAAATTAGGTCTAATAAAAACATCCTCTAAAATTCATGAAAATACACCCAAATCTCAAGAAGATCTCCGATATCCATTCTTCATATCAGAATATATATCCAAATCGTTTATTTTTTTATATAAATGAAGATGTCTATATCTTGAAGGGGTGGTAATCCTAAAAATTTCTCTAGGAAGATGTTCTCGTAATCCCCAATTATAGAAGAGAACTGAAAAATTAGTATATTCTACCACACCTAGGGTTTTCTATCAAAATAATTAGTAACTAGATTCACTAAAAAAATTAATGATTCTATTCTACAATATATGTTATTCTTTTCCTCGAAAAAGGAGAACCTAGTTATTTCATTACAGACAAACCACATTTTCCACCTAAAATAGTCAATCTGGGCATGAAATGAGGATAACCAGTCCATAACTAAGTTGATATCAAAAGGCATCATCACTGATACAAATTGATCCCTATATAAACTCTCAGATCTAGGAGTCTGGTCAGACTATCAGCACAAGTTTGTGATAGTTATGTATTCTCAAGTGGGAGTCTAGTTGTGAAAAGGTAGATCAATGGGATCAAAAATAATATATATTTTAGGAAAAATATATGTTTAAATAATGTAATTACTTGTACTTTTTTCTATTAATATTCATCTTTTGGTTGAAAAGACATAGATCGTACCTTGTATCATACTTTGAGCCTCTAGTATGAACCACCTAGGGGTGGTGGTGTAAAAAAATCAAATCATATTCCCCCGTAAGATTATCTCTTAGACTTTATAACATTTACTATTTAGTGAGAATATATATTATCTTTCTATTTCCTCTACCTATATGGCCTATCCAAAATATCACTATCAATTACATGATGGGTAAAATAATCTATGGAAGTATTTCCTCTTTCATCAAATGAGTAAAAATACCTCAATCTTGGATTATTTTACAAAACCATTGATCTCAGAAATGTAGATCTTGTATCATGGATCCTCCCCTTGAGAAAAATAGAACATCCATGTCCTTGGTACAAACATCATCTCCCTACTTTCAGGGTCCTTACTTCAGTATAACTGCTATAGGAAACCACTGGATGTGTCTCCTCATTGATGAAACTGTCAACCACTATAGATCTCTCTAGCACTCCAGATAATGTATAATTCCATTGATAGATGACACTTGATATGATGTGTTTATACATACATCAGTGTAAGGTCCAATACCTAAAAAACTAGTCACTAATGATGTCCTTTTATTACCTAGAGAGATCAGTAAACCTCCATGATTACACATATACTAATGTGATTAAATTCTGGATGTGTATAAGCTCTTAGTTTTGTATATACAAAAGAAAAATTGGAGAGAACTCAGATTTGAAATTGAACTAAAACATTTACAAGGTTACAACCACCTCATCATAGGACAGGGTCACTACCCCCCCTGGTCCTGCTATTTAATGAACAAGGCTCACCTCTGGGACTGCCATCTAATGAGCTAGTATACTAAAATTATAAGGAAAATAGATCAGATCCTAAAGATAGTCTTCATCATCCTATGAGTCAAGATCATCTCCGAATCAATGGTATTTCTATTTCTAAAAATCGTGATGTGGACTTAGCCAATGCACCTCATCCACTATTATTGTGGGTTACATGTGATTCTCTACAGGTTTTGGTAAACAATGTACCCCACCTGGATGTAAAATCTCTAGAATCAGTCCCTATAATGATCCATCTTCATTGTGGGGGCTCATCCTCATGATCTTAATGACTCTCCCTATATGTAATACATCATGAAAGAATCCATAATGTAAACAAGATACTACAGTTCCAATTACTATATGTGGAGAGATGAATCTTGTAGGAAATGGAAACTACCACCCAATATTATGTGATGCTTGTACCGTTTCCCCAGTAACAAATATTTTTTTATACCGGTTTCAAAAGAATTTGATTAGAGTCTCGGTGTTTGGATACATTGGGATTTTCCCAAACATTAGAGTCCATAGACCTAAATCCAAACTCAAAACACATAAAACGATTTCCCTAAACAAAACTCCCAAACTCTGGTCATAAGGTTGAACCGACTCCTCTAATACCACTTTTTCATGACCCATTTCAATGTTTCCTATGTCACGACTCCACGTACCACCATATATTATGATAGGGGATAGTGACTAGGGTCGAGTATTCATATGAATAACATGGGATACCATATACTATGTACCTACACACACACAAATCCCCAATGCATTAAAAGAATGATATGTGAAAAAAACTAAAAAAACATTCATGAATGCATACAAATCCATAAACCAGTGTATTACATGATGTAAATGAATGTAAATGGTGTAAAATATAACACCAAAATGAGTGTGAAAACTATCCCAATCAGAATCCAGTATAGGAGACTGATGTCAAAATATATCCAAAACACACCTCAGTTCCAGTCACACTAATAACCATTTGTTAATGGTCCATCTATGACATTTTCAAAAGGTCGATCATCATTCTATGACAGGAAACATGCATGAAATGTCCAGGTAGGGGTGAGTATAAAAATACCCAATAGGACACCCTAAAACCACAAAGAACACAACAAAAGAATACAATCACCTCTACATAGGTATATTTCTACAACTCATATAGCATGAATTTTAATTATACACAATAGAGAAAAATATTCTAATGGTATTTCAAAACCATAATGACAACCTAGTGTTCCAACATGAATGTTCCACAATGAACTAATCTTGGAGAACACACATCTTATTTTGATAACACTAATGAATTTTGTCTAAGATGTAATTCTCTTCAAGTATCACCATTATAATTACTTGTTTATAGTCAGAATATTTACGATACATGGATGAGAAACAATTCCAAGTTCATAGGGTATTCCAAAAAATCAATCTAAATTAACCTGATAAGTAGATGAACTACTCCCATGATGTATTGGTCATGATGATTCCAATAAATCCACCTAGGGTATGTAGATTAATAAAGTATCTCACATTGGGCCTCATGGAAGGATTCCAACAAATATATCAATGAATTCTGGCTAATCATATCACTATCCTAGGAGTATGAGGTATTCCATATTAACCCTCCCCAAATGGATATGGGGAACACACCCCAACAAAACCATTCCATGATAGAGAGGATAAAGGATTCAAGACAACTTCTTAGGAGTAAAAAATATGTACTATGGTAACACACCATGTCCCATTTACCATGGATCCTAACCATGTAAATGGACCATGTCCAATGTTAGTGTCTATGTAATAGTGCATGGTGTTTTCGCTACCCATGTACTTGTCCCATGTATCAGTACTTGGGAATACCCATGTACACAAAACCATGATGTTTCTGTGTAGGACTACATGGTGTTGTCATGCCCAAGTACTCCAGCACATGTTCTTGTAGCCTATAAGGTACATGATGAGCCACCAGGGGAATTTCACAAGCTATTTGACCTAGTCATATTCCATGTAATAATTAAATTTCACTGAAATACTCTCCTCAGCTAGTATTGGACCACACAATTTTTTGATCCAAGTTACATTCCATTTATCATGAATATTTATCTATTCCTAAATCAGTTTCACGTATTGTTTTTCATTCCTATAGACTTCAATCCTGAAATTCAACTTTCTAAAAAATTGATAATCAATCCTCATGGTGTCAATACATTATTGAACAAAGTGATTTGGATATTTGATTTGTTTATAAAATTCCTTCGAATGGTTTCATACATTGTGTTTTGAAGAACACAAAATTGAGTACCAAAAACATTCCAATTCCCTATAACATAAATTATTTAACAACAATAATGTTGTGATATATTGATATCTACAATATAATATAATTACATAAGGAAATGGGTCCTCAAATATCAAGTTCATAGTATATGTTGAGCCACAAGCCACTGAAGAATTCCCCTTATAAACAAATATATCAGGGATGAAAATCACACTTAATGTTTTTGAGGAATTAACCTCTATAAATGTTTTTTGGACCTTGATTCAATTTTTTTAGACTTAATAATTAATAGATAATTAAATAACAATAATAAATTCTCCTAATAAATCACCATAATAATCTCATCTCAAAAACTGATTTATCCATGAATCAATCCTTTAGTAAATTGATTCATGTTCATCATAAAAATAATGAATGGGGAGTGAATGAAATAAAAACAAATGTCTTACAATGAATTGGATCAATCAATAATGAATAATGGATTTGTACAATGATATTTGGAGAGATCATTCGATTTCATCTCACAATTGTATTTGATCTCCAATTTGGTCATCATTCACTAACAGAATCTTGTTTTGTGATCTCCAATTGCCATATTGATCTCTAGGATTTAGTGGATAAACCTGGTAATATACCATAACAATATATATGAAGTATAGGATAGTTCACTGCACAATTGAAAGAAACTAAAATAATTTAATTAATTATTTCACTCATTTTGTCCCTGCAATGGTTGTTCTTAAAATGGAATGTACAGACAATGGTTATGCCAAAACTAGAGTAAAAAACTTGTCCCAAACTCAATTGTGCCCCTCAAAATTTTGATCTCACCCCTCAATTATATTTTTTGACACATTTTTAGGAAATAAATTTCTGTGTACTATTTTTCTGATTTAATATATTTCAAAAATTTAATTCGGCCACACAGGGCATTGGAATCATGTTATTTCTATGCTCTGAGTATAGAATATAATACATAAAATATTCGAAAATAATTCATGTAAAATATGAGTAAATACATATAATAAATGGAGACATATGTGTTTTCCAATAACCTGAAATTTCACCAACAAAATATTAATCATGACCCATATATAGTCCTTCAAGAGCACCAACAATGTTTGAAAAAACCATTGTGAAATAGAATGAATCCTAATAAACTCGTTATATATTTTAATAAAATATATCATTTGAATGTAATTTAAATTACATAATGAAACCATTGATACCAAATGTGGGTAGATGTAAGATAAAATGAAATTATGGGGGGTGAATTTATGATTAAAAGAAATTAAAAATAACAATATATTTAAATTCGAAGACCATAATTTTAGAGTTTTAAACATATTAAAATCATTTAAATACTATACTAATAAATAATGATAAACATAAAATAAAATATAAAGAACAACATTATAATTATATTATTAAAAAAAATTAAATAATAATGAAAGGGTGATTAAATAAATAAGAGATATTTGTAAGAAGGTAATAGAATAAAATCACAAAATTTATTAAAATATAATATAATAGAAAAAATAAATAAAAACATGATTTGATAATAGAGTTCAGATAATATTTCCTAATGAACCCCTACATATCAAACAACAATTTCATGATAATATATTTTATTATTCCATTGGATTTAATTGTATTAAGATACAATTTTTTTAATTTTATAACTGTAAATGAGAATATAATCTACCTTATATTTTCAACGATCATAGCCGGATACCTCAAAGAGAGTAAATAATATCACTTTTATGATTTTTGGTAAGAAACTTGTGTAGCTAACATTAAAGGTAGAGGGCATCGAAAAATAATAAAGATGGAATTAGTTAGAGAGTTCATATAAGTAATAACATTACGTAATTTCTTGATTATCTCAAATGAATAATAAGAGAAAATATAGGGAATGAGAATGATATATTAGTGACCAGAACATTATAATAATATAACAATTCATATTGTAATAGATACAAAATAGAAATTGAGAGAACATGGGTGAAATTTTTTAATTGCATCACATTATTATATGACAATTATTGATATAGTGATGTTCCAATTATTCCATGTGGGGTTTTATAGCATGAAAATGAATTGAAAAAATTATTGAATCCTTTAGTGTTAATTAATCTAAAATGACCAAAATAGTGTCATTTTAAAAAAATGTATTATAAGACCCGTTTACTCTACTCTAACAGATACAATGTAGCCACCACAGAATAGACAGTGTGGCTATTATTACATTTCAAGAATATTTTGAACCCCTTAGAGGGTAGCTCATATATTAGAGGTTGTATAGTGAGAAAATATCTCATGTGGTGCTTTCGTGTATCTCCACCTATGTCACGACCCTTCCTCGGGGCCCGTGCCGTGACTACCCCAAGCCCGCCTTCCATAGGCCAGGGGCTGGGGACTACCACCAAAGGCGTAAATCCCAAAATTACGGAAGACATTGCCTTTATGAAGTAACATACACAACAGAGTACGCAAGTGAAATAAACACTAAGAAAAACTGGGTACAAGGTAAGTGCTGAAAAGTAAATGGGCCAGTATTCAAACCCAACTGAAGGTACAGAACAACTGAAAGGAAAGTACAACAGCAGAAAGTAAAATAGAAAAATAGAGTCATCCTTTTGAAATCCCACCTGAACGGTGGGTACATATAGTCTCCTCAGCTCCTCGGGTCCGCCCGCCCACTCCCTGTATCTCCTGCCAAGTGGTCCACCTCCGTGTACCATCCAGCTCCACAAGCCTCTACCTCGATCAGTGTTGTCTATCGTCTGCATCCAACACAACGTAGTGTGGGCATAGCCTGTGCAGGGGTGAGTAGACGATACTCAATAGGGGCCCCGAGACCCCCGAAGGTCTCTCAGAATCCATGAAGGATAAACCACAAAGTAAAGATACAATCACAATGTATCAATCAACTCTACTTAGATATATTCCCATACATATACCTAAGACATCAGTTACCGTTCATCTCCAACTCTCGAACCCAAGTACAACCCAGTCCACACAGGAAAGCAAGACAATCACATTGTTGATAATGATTGAGAATCAAGACACAGCTCACACATGTATAAACTTCTTAAGGTGATAGATATGATCATATGTAGCCACTGATTCATCAATGTTGTTGGACCCACATAGGATACAAGACTAGCTAAGTTGTCAGACCCACACAGGATACAAGACCAGCTACTCTGCCAGACCCACATAGGATACAAGTACAGAGGTCGAAACTGCTGGACCCACATAGGATACAAGAATGGTAGTAATCGATGTTGAACCCACGGAGTATTCCAGTATGGTAGTCGTTTTTGTTGAAGAGGATTCCAGTATGGTAGTCGATGTAGTCACAGCTAGCTCTAGGGTCCCCACACAAAGCATGCTCGATTCCGGGAGGGTCTTCTCCATGAGAAAAAGAGTAGATACATCAACTGTCATGAATTCCATATTTGATGTATCCCCATAGTTCTGTCTCGTCAAAAGAAACCCAACGGGACAGACTGTGCATCAACCAGACGCTCGGTCTGAGAGTTATTGGCTTTTCCTTCCTAGGGTCCCGGTTGGTTTTTAAGCTAAAACCAACCCGACCGTACTCCAGATGCGTCCAAACCTCATGCGGAGTAATCCAAAAGGACAGTCTCATCAAGAGGAATTAAACACAGTTGACGACATGTCAAAGGGACGTCAGGTCCTTATGTTATAAGTATTTCTGCTCCAAGGGCTCGGTTAGTTTCTGGTTCGAACCCACCCGGCCATTCCCAACCTTTTCTGAAACCTCGAGTGTAATATACTTAAACGACTTTATCGATCCAAGTATTCCTAAGCAACCGAAAGTGTGTTGATCGATAGTTTGTAGCTCATTTTATGGGAAAAATACCGAAAATGGTCCGGGGTGGTGGGGTCTGGGCCCGGTTAGACCCGGCCCAACCCCCCTGGGTCGGCCCGAACCGGGTGATCCGGACCCGGGTCAGGGTCTAGCCCGGAAGAGCGCGGCACGGTCTGGCAGGGCACGACCAGGCTCGACCCGGCCTTGGGGCACGCTGACTCGGCCAGCGAGCCGAGCGGGGGGGGGGGGGGGGGGGGGGCTCTGTTCCGCGGAGGCAGCGCATAGCGCCAGGTCTCCCCTAGATCTCACGCGGCTGTTGGGTCAAGCCCTCACCACCACGGCTTCTGCCCTATGGGCTTCTACCGGCGGTGCGCCAGGTCGCCGCCGCCTCCAGGCGGTCGCCCGGTACCGGCGACCCGCGTCGCCGGGGACTTCCGCGGGACACAAGAGTCATTTTGGTGGTCCGCTTTTGCTCTCGTTTGTGCCTGCGGTTGTCTCGGGACCTTTAAATCACTTAGAAGGCCTCCAATCGCAATTTCGGCCTCACTTTGTCATCGCCAATTGATTCGGACATCATGAAAAAAATAGCGGTTGGTTCAGACTTGTTCGTTAGTCCACACCCACCGCGTTAGGGGTTCTTAACATCACCAAACAATTTTCACATCATGACGAGGGTATAAAATCACATAAAGAAATTTATGCAAATCCCAGTACCTCAACAAGTGAAGAAAAACGTCAGTGTCTTGGTAGATGGCATCACGGTGGACGGCATCGCGGGGAATAGGGTTTGTAGGTGTCGTCGGAGTGCGCCGAGGAGGAAGCGGTGTCTCCTTTCTTGTCGCGGAGAAGAGGATTGGTGGCACATCATTGTTCTTTGAGGAATTGGAATTCTTCTCCATTCTTCATCGGAGGTCGGCGTTCTTCCCAAAACCACAAGATATCTCCCGTTCTTCCTCGCACAACGAAGTTCTCCTCCTTAATCAAATAATAGGTTCCTACTATTTTTTTATTATAAACATAAAGTAACTCTCCCGAATTAAAACACCACAATAAATAAAATGTGATGATTGTTAATTAAAGAAGGGAGAGAGAAGCTTCCCCATTATTAAGCGTGTTCAAAGTTAAATAAAAAGGGGGAAAGAGGAAGGTTCCTCATTAAATTATGGGTTGACATAATTTAATTGATTGAGGTCGAGATATTGGAATTTAATGGAGGTTTTCCAAATTACTGAGGGGATATTAATTAGATAAGAGGGAATTAAATGGTGGGCCTCATATGGGCCCCCACCTCTCTAACATCCAAACTTGGGTAGTTAGGTGGTTGTGGGCCCCACCCTTAACTACCCATGGGAGGGAATAACCACCTTATAATATAGAAATTGTTTAGACACTTTTTTATTTACTTCTTAAATAAAACCCCAATTATTAACTTCTCCTCCCACGCGGACGCAACTACGGTAAGGATATCGTTAAGAAATTACCGGCATTTTGAGTTCATCGGTGCCCTTGGATTTCAATTCCGAGCACCGGTTCAAAAGATAGAAATACCCACTCATTCGGTCACTGAACGTACCTGAGATAAACATCGTAAATTGATTCTGGGCACACCGGGCCTCAGAATCGAGTGTCGTCGGAAGCCACAGAATCGTAATAATCTAATGTATTTAAAAACAATCCTTGAAATTTACTATTCTTTACATCACTCCCATCTCAGGACATTACATCCCCATAAAGATACCACATAAACTAGGGAAACAAATGAGGGTACTGAGCACGCATCTAAGCCTCCCGCTCCCATGTTCTCTCATGGAGGTTCCTGTACTGCCAACGAATGCACACAAGAGGAATCGACTGCCCATGTAGGACCTGCTCTTGTCGATACTCGATCTCTACCGGGACCTCCAAAAATGTCGCCCCGTCATCGATGTCCAGCTCCCCGTGGTCAATGATATGCATCGGGTCATGCATGTATCTACTTAGTAGAAATACGTGGAATATGTCGTGCACCCATTGCAACTGAGGTGGAAGGTCCAGGCGGCAAGCCACCTCACCTACCCTGCTGAGGACCTGGAAAGGTCCGATGAAGCGCGGAGATAACTTGACGCCATGGCCAAATCTCCATAATCCACGTCGAGGTGAGACCCATAAGAAAACGTGGTCACCACCATCAAACTCTAGTGGTCTCCACCTCTTATACAAATAGGACTTTTGTCTACTCGTTGAAGTCCTCATCCTCTCCTGGATGATCTGCACCTTGTCTATCGTAGCCTAAACCATCTATGGTCATACGAGTGTTGACTCCATAGGGTTAGTCCAGCACATAGTTGATCTGCATGGTCGGTCGTACTTTGTTTCATATGGTGTCATCCTAATGGTGGAGTGGTAGCTGTTGTTGTACGCATACTCCATTAAGGATAGGTGATCCTCCTAACTGTGACCAACGTCAAGGAAACATGCACGGAGCATGTCCTCGAGTGTCTGAATGGTCCTCTCCATCTAGCCATCCATCTGAGGATGAAAGGTAGTTCTCAGGCATAGCTATGTCCCAAAAGCCTCATTTAACCCCTTCCATAGACGGGAAGTAAAGTGAGTGTCTCGATCATAGACAATAGACGATGGAAAACAATGAAGCCATATGATCTCTAGAATGTAGAGGTGTCCCAAGCTCTCCACTGAGCCCTACTCGCTGATCGGTAGGAAGTTGGCCGACTTGGTGATTCGGTCCACGATCACCCAGATGGAGTCGTGTCCTCTGGAAGTACTTGGAATCCCCGTCACTAAATCCATGGATATCCCGTCCAAATTCCACTTCGGGACCTCTAAGGGTGGTACCAAGCCCGCTGGTACCTGGTGCTCTGCCCTCGCTTGCTAACAAGTGAGGCATCAAGAAACGAACTCTGCCACAACATTCTTCATACTCGGCCACTAGTAATGTCGTCTGAGGTCCTGGTACATCTTCGCTACCCCAGGATTTACCACTAGAGGGGATGTGTGGAACTCCCTCAGCACCTCCTCCTGTAGTGTATATTGTACCATGGTATGTCCCCTAAAGAGGATGACATGCTCCCAGCCTTCAGAAAATCCATCTGGTGCTAGCCCTGAGGATATAAGAGCATGCCGCGCCTCACAGTCAATGTCCCCACGTTGTGCCTCTCGGACCGCTGAAGAAGTGGAGGAGTGACTATGTGGGACTGTATATAGGCTTCCCAATATCAATCCACAAATGATATCTGCAAATTGGATAACTGCTCTGTCGCCTCCCCAAGTAGATGAATGCTCGTTCTCCTGATAAGAGCATCAACCACAATATTCCCCTTCCCAGGTGTATAGACAATCTCAAAGTCATAATCCTGGAGGAACTCGAGCCATCGCTGTTGTCTCTGGTTCAGGTCCTTTTGTGATAAAATGTACCTAAAAGTATTGTGGTCAGAGTAGACTGTAATGTGCTCGCGCATCAGATAGTGTCACCACATCTTCAGGGCGAAGACCACTACTGCTAACTCCAGGTCATGGGTTGCGTAGTTCTGCTCGCGCGGCCTCAACTGAAGTGAACCATAAGTGATCACTACTCTCTCCTACATCATGACACACTCGAGTCTGGTCCCTGATGCATTTTAGTAAACTACGTACCCTACGCCCTCCTCCAGCAACCTCAAGATGGGTGCACTGGTCAATCTCTTCCTCAGCTCCTGAGAGCTTTGCTGACATTTTTCTGGCCACATGAAGCGTTTCCCCTTCTTCATCAAAGCTTTAAGTGGGGTTGAAAATCTGGAGAATTCTTTCACAAATCACTAATAGTACCCATCTAGACCTAAGTAACTCCTCACCTCCATCACACTCTCGGGTGGCTGCCAAGAAAGTACTGCCTCAACCTTCACGGGATCCACTGCAACTCCCACCTATGGGATGAAGTTCCCCAAGAAGTGAACCTCTCAGAGCTAGAACTGGCACATCTAGAGCATACCATAAATCTGGTGCTCTCGGAGTGTATCTAGTACAACCTGTAAGTGGTAGGCATGCTCCTCCTCAGTGGTCGAGTTAACTAGTATATCGTCAATGAAGACAACGACAAACTGATTGAGGGAGGGCTGGAAGATCATGTTCATGAGTCTCATGAACACTGCTGGAGCATTAGTCACACTGAAGGGCATGACCAAGAAATCATAGTGGACATACTGAAACCTGAAGGCCTTCTTCTACACATCCTCTTCACAAACTCAGAGCTTATGATAGCCTGACCTGAGGTCCATCTTTGAGAACCAACGTGCTCCCTTGAGCTGATCAAAGTGGTCGTCAATCCGCGAAAGCAGATACATGTTCTTCATGGTCACCTGGTTCAGGTGACAGTAGTCGACATAGAGTCGCAATCTCCCATCCGCCTTCTTGGCTAACAGAATCGGAGAAGTCGAGGGTGAAACACTGGGTCGGATGAAACCTTTCTCTAGTAATCCCTCCAGGTGTACCTGTATCTCACAAAGCTCAGTGGATGACATCCAATATGCTTGAGTAGATATCGGTGATGTCCCAGGGTACATGTCTATGTTGAAATCTACCTCTCTAAGAGGAGGTAGTCCTGGAACATCGTAAAAAAATGTCCACATACTGATCCACCACAACAGGAAATCTCGAACTTCGCATGTCAACTGCTCTGAGGATGAGACTAGCTAACTGATGTGTGTTCGGCTGCCCTTTACTCTACATAAGTCTATCATGTGTTTTATAGGTTCCCTTATCACCCATGATGGTGAACCTGGTCCCATCCAAGTGGAAACACTTCACCTTGCGCCTAATATAGTCGATTTCAGTATGGACTGAAGATAACCAGTCCATACCCAAAATGACATCATAAGGCTTCGACACCACTACAAGATGATCCCAGCTGAATATATCGCTTCCTAGAGTAAGCTTGCACTGTCAGTACCCGTGTGTAATCATCGAGTACTCTCCCATAGGAGTCTCTATCCATAATTATCGAGCCAATGGCTTTGTCGGAATCTCTGACCTCTGAACAAGGGAAACGATAATAGAAGAATGACACGCACATGTGTCTATAAGAACTGCAGCAAGGATGAAGTAGATGTAGATTGTACCTCGAATCATCTTGGATGCACCGTGGTCGTAAGCCTCCAGTGCCTGGAGATGTGCCTGCCTGTGGTCAGGGTGGACCACCTGGGGGAGGTGGTGGTAGAGCCTCGAAGCATCATCCACCACCCGCTGCTCGGCTAGCTCCTCTACCTCATCCTCTTGCTCACTATGGACCGCCACGGTCGAACCTCTTCCCCTAAATGGGAAGTCCCTCCACTGTCTTCTGCTCATCTACATGGCGGTTCGGGCAGTCACGAGCCATGTGGCCCTGCCCACTACATGCATAGAACTTTCTGCTCCTCGTATGGCTGGCTCTGCACCAGGTTCCCTACACAGATGAACATGTATCCTGAGGTCTCCCACCTGACGGCTTGGTCCGCTTGGACCCCTGCGTCATCTGTCGACTGACGGCTGTAGAAGAATCTGCTTCGTGCTATCCTGTGGTGGGTGTCGCTGCTGATGGATGCTCGGCGAGAAATCTCTCCACTAACAGGGCTCGCTCCATCACCCCCACCCACGTCGGGATACTAAGGGGAATCGTCAAATCTCTGATCTCATGCCTTAGTCCCTGCTCAATTTTCTGGGCCTGGATGAATGGGTCCCATTCTATATCCATGGAGTAGTGTGAGAGGTCAGTAAATCTCTCAGAATACTGGGCTTCTGACATGCTGCCCTACCGCAGCTGTAATAACTCCTGGATGCGCACCGTACGGTGGGTGGCTGGAAAAACCTCCGAGCAGTAGAGGCTCTTGAAGTCCATCCAAAGTAGAGATTCCACGTCGTTCACCTGGAGCATCAGGCCCCACCATCTACTTACAGCTGTGTGCAGAAGACTCACGACAAGGATCAACATGAGGTCTACTGGTGTCCCTATCAATATGAAGACTCTGACGATCGCCTACAGCAAATCCTCAGCTGCCTGAGGATCCATCTCTTTGCAGAACGTGGGTGGCCTCTATCTATGAAACTCGTGAAATGCGCCTTAGAGGCGTGCACTCTTAGCCTCTGGGGAAGGTAGCATTGGTGGCTCAGCGGGTAGAGTTACTGGTGGTACCCCCACTGTAATGGGGCCCACCACCAAGGACTCGTCGCTCGGTGGGCTGCCATCCCGCACATAACTAGGAACCCTAGCTAGCTGCCTTCGTGGGGAAATCCAGAAAAGAAACAAGTGTGCCATGGTTAGTGCAGTATACCTGGTGAGCTGACACAAATTAATCACAAAGATAAATTTTGAATGGAAACACAAACGCAATCATTGTTTTCGTGTACTGAGTTGGAAATCAGAGGTCAGGGTCCTGGTGTATGGATTCATTAGCCGCCGCACCAACACTAGACTCCCTGGACTGAAAACCACACCCAATACTCTTAACCCTATTTCTTTACAGAGAAAAAACTATATGTGTCTTGAGTTCTATGCTAGAACCGACTCCTCTGATACCAATTTGTCACAAACCATCCTCAGGGCCCATGCCGTGACTACCCCATGCCCGCCTTCCATAGGCAAGGGGCTGGCGACAAGCACCAAAGGCGTAAATCACAAAAGAAGGGAAGGCATTGCCTTTATGAAGTAACATACACAACATAGTACACATGTTAACTAAGCACTAAGTATAACTGGGTACAAGGTAAGTGCGGAAAAGTAAATGGGACAGTATACAAACCCAACTGAAAGTACAGTACAACGGAAAGGAAAGTACAACAGCAGAATGTAAAACAGCAACATTGAGTCGTCCTCCAGAAATCCCACCTGAAGGGTGGGTACAGATAGTCTCCTTAGCTCCTCGGGTCCAGCCGCCCACGCCGTGTACGTCCCGCTAAGTGGTCCACTTCCGGGCACCGTCCAGCTCCATAATCCACCACCTCGATTAGTGTTGTTCGTCGTCTACATCCAACACAACATAGTGCGGGCATAGCCTATGCAGGGGTGAGTATATGATACTCATTAGGGACCCCGAGACCCCCGAAGGTCTCTCAGAATCCATGAAGGATAAACCAAAAAGGAAGGATACAATCACTAAGTATCAATAAACTATACTTAATTATATTCCCATACATATACCTAATTCATCGGTTACAGTTCGTCTCCAACTCTCGAACCCAAGTACAACCCAGTCCACATAGGAAAACACAACCCAGCCCGCACAGGAAAGAAAGACAATCACATCGATGATAATGATTGAGAATCAAGAATCAACTCACACATGTAAACAGTTCTTAAGGCGATAGAGATGATTGGATGTAGTCACTGATTCATCTAATCTATCGGACCAACATAGGATACAAGACCAGCTAAGTTGTCAGACCCAGACATGATACAAGACCAGCTACTCTGCTGGACCCACAATGGATACAAGTACAAAGGTCAATATTGTCGGACCCACATAGGATAAAAGAACAATAGTCATCACCATCATACCCACAGAGTATTCTAGTATGGTAGTCGTCGATGTCGAACCCACGGAGGATTCCAGTATGGTAGTCTATGCAATCGCAGCCAGCTCTAGAGTTCTCACACATAGTATGCTCGATTTCAGGAGGGTCCTCTCCTCGATCAATAGAGTCGATACATCAACTGTCATGAAGTCTAGAGTTTATGTATTCCCAATGTTTTGTCTCATCAAAAGAAACTCAACACGATAGACATTGCGTCAATCAGACGCCCGGTCAGAGAGTTATTTGCTTTTCCGTCCTAGGGGCCTAGTTGGTTTTTAAGATAAAAACAACCCGACAATACTCCAACTATGTCCAAAACTCAAGCGGAGTAATCCAAAATGACCGTCTCGTCAAGAGGAATTCAACATAGTTGATGGCACGTCAAATGGATGTCCAATCCTTATGTTATAAGTGTTTCCGCTCCAAGGGACAGGTTGGTTTCGGGTTCGAACCAACCAAGCCATACCCAAACATTGTGGAAACCTCATGTTTAATATACCATAATGCCTGTCTTGATACTAGGATACCTAATCAACTAATGTTGTGTCGATTGGAGGTTCGTAGAGCATGTTATGGGCAAAAGACTAAAAACGGTCCAGAGTGGGGGCTATGGGCCCTGTATGACCCGGCCCAACCCCCCATGGGTCGCCCGAACTGGGTCGAACCATCCCGGGTCCGGGTCGGACCCAGGAAGGTGCGACCCTGTCTGGTTGGGCGTGGCCCGGCCCGGTCGGTGGGGCCAGGGGGAACGTTGACTCAGCCAACGAGCCGAGGGGGGGGCTCTGTTCCACAGATGCGGCGCTTGGCGCTTCGTCTCTCCTAGATCCCGAGAAACCGCGGGATCCGGCCCTCACCGTCGCGGCATCAGTCGTGGCGGGCTTCTGCCGCCAGGGCACCGCCGCCCCCAGGTTGCCGGACTATGCCGGCCACCGGCACCGCCAGGGACTTCCGCGGGCCACCAGAATCATTTCGGTGGTCCGATTTTTCTCCCATCTGCGCCTGTGGTCATCTTAGGACACGTACATCACTGAAAAGGCCTCCAATCACAATTTTGGCCAAGCTTAATCTTCGTAAATTGATCCGAACATCAAGAAAAAAATATCGGTGGGTTCAGACTTGTTCGTTAGTCCGCACCAACTATGTTAGTGGTTCTAAACATCACCATTAATTTTCCCTCCATGCCGAGGGTATAAAATCACATAATGAAATTTATAAAAATTCCCCTACCTCAACAATTGAAGATGAATGTCAGCATCACGGTAAACTGCGTCGTGGGGAATAGGGTTTGTAGGCGTCGTCGGAGTGCGCCGAGGAGGAAGCAGCGTCTCCTCTCTTGTCGCAAAGAAGAGGATTTGGTGGCACGTCATTGTTCTTCGAGGAACTGGAGTTCATCATCATTCTTTGTCGGAGGCCGGCATTCTTCCCAAAACCTCAATAGTTTTCCCATTCTTCCTCACACAATTATGCTCTCCTCCTTAATCAAAAAAATAGGTTCCTCCTATTATTTTATTATACACACAATGTAACTCTCCCAAATTAAATCACCACATTAAATAAAACGTGATGAAAATTAATTAAAGAATAGAGAGAGAAGGTTCCCCATTATTAAATGTGTTGGTAGTTAAATAAAAAGGGGGAAAGAGAAAGGTTCCTCATTAAATTATGGGTTGACATGATTTAATGGATTGAGGTGGAGAGATTGACATTTTATAGGGTTTTGAAAATTTAATGAGGGGATGTTGATGAGATCAGAGGGAATTAAATGGTGGGGCTCGTGTGGGCCCCCAACCTCTCTAAAATCCACACTTGGGAGTTAAGTTGTTGTGGGTCCCACCCTTAACTATCCATGGGATGGAATATCCACCTTGTAAAAAAAATATTTCCCGACAATTTTATATTTACTTCTTAAATAAACACCCAATTATTAACTACTCCTCTCGCACGAATGCAACTACGGTAAGGATCTTGTTAAGCAATTACCGACATTTTGAGTTCATTGGTGCCCTCATATTTCAATTCTGAGTACCGGTTCAAAAGATAGAAAAACCCGCTCATTCGTTCACTAAACGTATCAAAGCTAAACTTCGAAAATAGATTCTGGTCACATCGGGCCTAGGAATCGAGTGCCGTCAGAAACCACAGGCTTATAAAATTCCAAAGTATTTAAAAACTATTTCCAAGAAATTTCCGGGTCTTTACAACATACATTTTATCTATTTTTAGAGTTACATATTGACTAATAATCTTGGGGAGGTAACATCATTGATCATTGGAAAGTCAGTGCTACTTTAATTATACTAAAGACAACCAATGGCCTCCTACACATCCTTCAATCCATCAAATTATTTGATTAATTCGCTCCATGTTTTAAATAGTTCCATTGGGTATTATCTAATTATTTCCAAATGATTGAAATAATTAGTATTCTATCAACTAACCTCTTAAATGAAATCATTATACCCATTCAACAGTTGTTGTAGTTTTAAGAAATTAAAATTTTTAGAAGAATGTAACCAAAAGATAATACTCAAAATGTGGAGGCCTACTAACATATGGTAGGTGTTCAATGTCTTTTTCAATAATTTCACTTTTTTGTATAAAGAAGTATCCATGTGTGGTTAGTTTGACTTATCAAATGATAAAGAAAAAACAAATTTAAATTGTTTTTAAGCCTTATTGATTTCATGGAAACCCATTGGACATGGAAAATCATGTTTTATTTTGTAAAACATGTTGAAACTACTAAAGGGGAGAGTTAATAATTCACCTTTTTTATGGGTAGATTAGTTTTGGTAGTTTTGGGATACCACTAGTTACATACCAAATTAATGGGGTAGGTGGCTTACTTAAGATGACAACTAAGATACAATAATAATTGTGGTCAATGAAACCTTAATTGAAATTGTGATTTGAAACAAATGATGATCAAGTATTTTTTTGAGAAATTATTTACATGTTAAATTTTATTAAATTAGTTGTGTTAAATTAATATACTAAAAATTATTGTTGTAATTACTTCAAAGATTCATTGAATTCATTATTTTTTTTTGGAATATAATATCCTGGATTAGCCTAGGATTCCATTAGGGGACTCTTGTGAATGTCCTGATGTGAAGAAAACATATATTTAATGAGTTATAATTCTATATAATTACTCATTTTATCCAATAGATTCTATATAGATTCAAAAAATTGAATTCCATGTGATTTTACACCTTAAATTTGAATAATGTCTTCTCTTATAGATTTCTGTAAATTAAATACATTTATTATTTATGGGAAGCATTTTTGAATGTCATAATATGATATCCCCATATTTGGATCATTATTTGATTTTGGAATACCTTAGTTATGAGCCTGGGATTTCAATCAATATGTGCATTGTAAATTCAATGGTGGTGCCATGATTTCAAACATAAAAATGTGTTTCCATTGGAATTGACAGTATGGAAAATCCAAATGATCTATATTGATTACCTTATGTTGCATGATTTTTTTATCCATAGTGATGTTCCATTGGATTCAATTGATCCATGAAACTTAATCCATGATCAATGACTGGCATTGGTCGAAGCAGGTAGAGTCAGCTGAGCCCATCACTTAGAGACCTAAGTCACGACTTCGTTCAATTTTTTTCCATTGATTATTATTATTATTATTATTATTATTATTATTATTATTATTTATATTATTATTATGATTACTAATCCACTTCTTTATTTCAAAAAATTATACATTATTCCTAGAAATTTTATTTTCCATAGAAACAGATAGTGATGGCCGAGTAAGTTTTACACATACTCTACCTAGATTATTGTCACGGCCCATCCTCAGGACCCGTGCTGTGACTACCGCAATCCCACCAACCATAGGACAGGGGCTGGAGACTAGCACCAAAGGGGTAAATCCCTAATCATGAAGGAATTTCCTTTATAAAATAAAATCATACACGATCAGAGTACACAATTGGAAGAAAAACACTAAGTAAACTGAATACAAAGGTAGTGCTAGAGGTAAATGGGCCAGTATACAAACCCAACTGAAAAATAAGAACAAGTAAAATTAAAAAGGGAAAATAGCTCCTGGATCGTCCACTGGGGAATCCTACCTGAAGGGTATATACAGAACACGAACAACTCATCCCTGAGTTACATCCCATCTAGTCCTGGTCCGAGCAGCCACTCGTCTGTCACCCTCAGCCTCGATCACTACTGTCTATCATCTGCAAAGAACACAACAAGGTGTGTGTGAATCCCTTTAAGGGGTGAGTATAAAAATACTCAGTAGGGGACCTCGAGACCCCCAATGGTCTCCTAGAATCCACTAAGGATAACCCACAGAAGAAAGATACAATCACGAAGTATCAACCAACCTTACATTGGTATATTTCCATACATATACCTAAGTACCAATCATAGATCGTCTCCATCTATCGAGCCCAAGCACCACCCGGTCCACAATGGAAGTAAATTCAATCACCATGATGATAATGGTTGAAATACATAACTCATCTCACACAGGTATACAACTTTTGTATAGTGATATAGATGATGAGATGTAGTCACTGATTCATCTAAGTTGTCGGACCCACATAGGATACATGACCAACTAAGATGTCGGACCCACATAAAATAAATAACCAGCTATTCTAAAGTGATATAAATGATCATATGTAGTCACTAATTCATCTAAACTATCGTACCCACACAGGATACATGAAAAACTATGTTATTGGAACCACAAAAGATATAGGACAAGCTAGTCTAGAGTGGTAGAGATGATCATATGGAGTCAATGGTTCATCTAAGCTATTGGACCCACACAGGATACAGGACCAGGTAAGCTGGTTGACCCACACAGGATACTGGACCAGCTATTCTATTGGACCCATACAGGATGCAGGAACAGAAGTTAGAGTTGTTGGACCCATGAAGGATCCCAATACAGTAGTCATCGCTGTCAAACCCACAGAGTATTCTGGTAGAGTAGTCATGGTTGTTGAACCCACAGCGGATTCTGGTACAGTAGTCAGCGCTGTCAATCCCATGGAGGATTCTGGTACATCTCAGTCGCTGCCAACTCTAGGGTTCCCGCACACAGCACACTCGATTCTGAGAGGGTACGTTCCTCGAGCCATGTGTTGTTACATCAACTATAAAGAGTCCTTATTTGATGTATCTCGTATTTCTATCTCATCATAAGAACCCAACGTGACAGATGGTGCGTCAATCAGATGTCCGGTCTGACAGTTATTGGCATTTCTGCTCGAGGGGCCCGGTTGGTTTTTAGGATCAATCCAACTCGATTGTACTCCAAATGATTCCAAATCACAAGTGGATTATACCAATAGAATTTTCTCTCTATATTAATTCCATCGGCGTAGGTTGTCCGTCTATCGAACACTTGTAGCCCATGATATGGGCGGAAAGGTGGAAATGACTATTATGGGTCCAAGGCATGTCCGACCAAGTTGGAGTGAGCCGGACCGACCCGTTACGGACTGAGGTCCGACCCGATTTGAGGGTCTGACCCGGCCGGAGGATACGGCCCGGCCCGAAGGGGCACCCCGACCCGTGGGTGGCCAGGCCGAAAGTGGCACGGCCCGTGGGCGGCCCGGCCAGAGGTGGCCTGACTGAGGGTGGCCCTTTTTGATGGTGGCCCGTCCGAGGGCGGCCTGGCATAGGGTGGCCCAGCCGAAGGTGGCCTGGTAGTGGGCGGCCCTGCACGAGGGCGGACAGGATGAGGGCGGCGCGGCCGGCCGGCCTGCGTGGGCTGGCGGGCCGCGCGTTGTAGGGGGTGTCAACCCCCCCCCCCCCCCCCCATTTTCTGCTCCAATGAAAACGGCACTATGGGCCAATTTTGTTGACCCGCGTGACCCGAAGTGTCTCGCCTGTTAGTTTGGCTCCACGACAGCCAGCCCGTCCAGCCTCCTTCGCACATCCACCATGGAGCGACGGTGCCGCGGTCCTGCTGCCCTTCGCGCAGCACGACAACACTGCTCCACCACTTAAGCGGCCCGGCCTGGCCACGGCCTTCGGCACCACCGCACGACGCGACGAGGCCGCACTTCTCCATCGTCCACGACCCTCCCTGCCGTAGTTCCTCTCTAGCAAGGTGAGACTGCACCGTGCCCCTTCGGCACCGCCACGGCCCGCATGGCCGCGACTCAGTTCCTCTGCGCGGCATGGCGGTGTTGTGCCCTTGCGTCGGCCCAGCGGCCTTGCGCCCCCAGCTACTTTTTTCTTTCCACCTCCGTCATCATCAAACAAAAACAGACAAAGGAGGGAGGGTATGGCCGTTTTCGTGCGGTCTGAAACCTCCTCATCATAAGATATCATTTGGATTTCCGATCAAGAAACTTGTATGACGAAGAATGATTGTTTAAACTCAAAATTTAAAATAATTCAAATCCCCCTACCTTGAAATCGGTGTTCGCTCAGTGGAGTCCCGGGAAGGCGATATCGTTTCGTTGACGTCGGGAGGAGATGGCGTGGTCATTGGCGACGTTCTTCGAGGGTGGTGTCATCCCTTTCTTGCCCCATTTGGAGAGGGAGAAGTTGTCCAAAGGGGAAGTCTATGAACGGAGTATTTTTTCAGCCTTCATCACTTTCATCATTAGAAGGTGGAGGCCTTCTTCGTGGGTGATAATTCTTCGTTGGAGAGGATAATTCTCCAAGGATTCTCCCAAATTTTCACCAAAGAAAACAAAACCAAAATAATAGAGGAAGTTCTCTATTATTTTTATGGAACAACAACAAAAGAGTTGTCGTTAATTAAATGTGACAACACATTTAATTTAATGCATAGTAATGGATTCAAAATTATAATTCAATAAAAAATAAGGTAGGTGAAGAGATTCAATTAATTGAAGAGAGGTTTGGCACCATTATGTGAGTGGATCAAGAGTTTCCCCCATTAATGGGGTACACAAGGGTTAAAGAGGGTTTTCGGGGGTTTTAGATTTTGTGGGCCACACAACATAATATCCCCCCATGGGTGGTTATACACAGATGGGCCCCACCTCCAACCTCCCCTGGGAGGATTAAACCACCACTCAAATAAAAATATTCTTGACATATTTTTATTTAATTTATTTAGAAACCAAAAAAACATCCAACCTCAGTAAAACGCATATGCGGTGAAGGTCGGCATAAGAAAATACCAGCACTGTGAGTTCCATGGTGCCCTCAGATTTCAATTTTGAGCACCAGTTCAATAGATATAAAATGTCGCTTGAACATTTACAGAACATACCTGAAAAAAAGTTCTGAAAATTATTAACAGCCATCCTCGACCTACTGCGATCAAGGTTAGACTCTTCCTAGGTGAAACACACCCCAAAGAACCCAACAGTACCTCGGATTTTAAATTCGAGTTACCTTTTAAAAGTTATAAATTTTAAAATAAAATAATTTTCACTTAATTATTTTATTTGTGGCCAAAAACTAACTTTCTCTGGTGGCCCTCGCCGACCCATGTTAGTATCTTCTTAATGAAATATGACCCTCACGAGTTCAACGGTGGTCTTGGAATTTTAATCAGAGTTACCGTTTGTGAGTTATAAGATTTTGAAAAAAAATAAAATCATGTTATTTAATTATATTATTTACTGTTATTCCATTTTGTGTTTTCTCACCGGAGGCCCACACCGACTAAATTTATGTCACGCTTATGGTAAACCCTCCATCCTAAGCGCAGTGGAGGAATAATATTTCTGATCCGAGTAACCATTTAAGAGTTATTCCACTTTTTCAGGAAAACTGCATTCGTACATTAATTTAAGCTTACCAAAACTTCGACGGATCATTCCGGGCGCTCCAGGCCTCGGAATCATGTGCCGTCATAAATTATGGACTTTTAAACTTCCAAGAATTTACGGAAAAAAAAATTCCATGAAATTTCTAGATCTTTACATTCTACCCACCTCAGGGATTTACGTCCGCATAAGCAACAACTCACAATGAAGAAAAAATGAGGGAACTGAGCACGCATATGAGCCTCTCACTCCCATGTGTTTCTTTAGGTTCCCATGCTTCTAGTGAACGCGCACTACAGTTATAAACCATCCATGCAGGACCCACCTCTATCGATCCTCAATCTTCACTGGAACCTATGTGAATGTCACCCCGTTATCAATATCTAGCTCCCCATTGTCAATAATGTGGGAAGGTTCAAGCATGTATTTCCTTAGTTGAGATACATGAAAGACGTCATGCACCCTGTGCAATTGTGGTGGAAGAGCTAAGCGATAAGCAACCTCAACAACTATGCTGAGGACCTGGAATGGTTTGACGAATCTGAGAGATAACTATCCACCTCAGCCAAAATTATGTAGACCACATCGAGGTGGGACCCGTAGAAAGAAGTGGCCGCCATCCTCAAACCTCATAGGTCTGCGTATCCTAGATGTATGTGGAAGACACGTCACGAATTCCATGGATATCTCATCCCTCTTCCACTTTGGGACATCAAAATGTTGAACCATGCCTGCTGGTACCCGATGCTCTGCCTTCACTTGCTAACAAGTGAGGCATCAAGAGTCAATCACCTATAATGTCGTCTTCATACATGGCCACCCGGTTTTTCTTCGATGGTTCTACTACATCTTCACCACTCTTGGATGTACCACTAAAGGGGATGTGTGTAACTCCCGGAACACTTCCTCATGTAGTGAAACTGGTACCATGTTACATCCTCTGAAGAGAATGACATGCTCCCCACCTTCATAAAATCCATCAGGTGCCTTCCCTATGGATATCTGAGCACGTCGCATCTCACAGTCAACATCCCCACACTGCACCTCTCTAACTCACTGAAGAAGTGGAGGAGTGATTGTGAGAGACTACAGAAAGGTTGCTCCATCTCTATACACAAATTATATCTGCAACGCGGCTAGATTCTCAAACACCTCGCCTAGAAGTTGTATACCAGATCTCCAACTGAGTGCATCTTCTACAATGTTACCCTTCCCAGGAGTATGGACTATATCAAAGTCATAGTCCTGATGGAACTCAATCCAACATCGTTGTCTCAGGTTCAGGTACTTATTAGTACAGATATACATGAGACACTTGTGATATGAGTATATGGTAAAATGTTCACCCATAAGATATAGAATCCACATCTTCAAGGTGAAGAACACTGCTGCTAAATCCATGTCATGGGTAGCGTAGTTATTCTCATGATGTCTTAGCTCCTGAAAGCACTACTGGCATCTCTCCAACCACACAAAGGGTTTTCTCTTCTTCACCAAAGCTGATAGTGGTGCTATAACTATGGAGAAGTGTGCCACAAAGGTAAGTCTGGATGACTCCTGAGTGATCGATTGCACCTTCTTATGCATGATTCCATCCTTTGATTCCTAGGTTTTCCTTTTCTCTGACCAAGAAAAACCCCATCCCAACGTTGTAGATAAACCACAAACTTTTTTCCTAAAACAGTCAATCTGTGTATGAACTGTGGTTGCCCAGTCCTTTCCCAAACTAACGTTGTAAGGCCTCGACACTGCCACCAAGAGCTTCCTACAGAAACTATCTCCTCAAGGGTCAGATCACACTATCTGAGTAAGTGTGATTATCGAGTCTCCTCCCAAAGGTATCTCCAGACATGATGGTCAAGTCAATAGATTAACTGGAAACTCTAGGTCTGGGACAAGATTTGTGGAAGGAAGGAATGATTGGTACCCTTGTCTATTGATATGGAAGCTAGTAGTAGACACATTCCGTACCTCCAATCATTCTTAGAGTCCAAGGGTCACACTCCTTGACTGCATGCAGCTACTCTTTTCCACAGCCCTCCATCTCTCTGAGCCTGTCAGGGATTACAAAGGCGGGTGGTTGCAACATGTCAAAATGTTCACCACATCATGTTTCTCTCCTAGCTCTACTTCCATGCCTACTTCCCTGCAGATTCACCCACCCTTAACACTTCCTCTCCTTGAAACATCTCCCAAGCCCACGTCTCTGAGACTGGCGCTAGTTCGCAGCTTCCCACTACTAACATTCATTGGTTGTATCCACTCGGCCAATGAACATTCAACCACAATGTTTCTCTCTAGCACCCTAACATAAGCAGTAATGCATATAGGAAAAAGTGTTGGATCAGATGTCCTTAAACACACCTCGCTCAGAGGTCCGAGCTCTAAAGAACTGTTCACATCTTATTCATCGAGTGCCAGGAATGGTCAGTGCTCCTTGATGAAAAATCAACTACCGACATGTCGTCCTTCCGAAACTGTATATGCTCTAGAAAACACTCAGTCACCTCCTCAAACCAGTCATCAGCCGCTTGTGGGTCAGGCTCACCTTTAAACTTGGGGGAATCTAGTATTGAAACACATATAAGGCACTAAGCCAACAAGTGTCCTCTACCGGTACCACCGGTAGTGTCTTCTGACCAACGGGCAGTGATATAGTTGGCACACTGCCCGAAGGTACCATATATGAAAACGGTCCAAGTACCGAATCCTCACCACTATGAGGACCATCCTCATGGTCACTCAATGAAAAATATTAGTAGCTAAGATTGAAATATGCTCTACTAGTGTTTCAACTGGGCGGAAAACTCCACTAATTGCCTCCATCCAGTCCTCGACTGCCTGGGAATCTATCTTGCCTCGAATCCTCGGAGGCAGCTACCACTGGAACTCGTGAAACATTCTCACTCGGCATGCACCGTCCTCCAATGTGGCTGGGGGAATCTGCTACCCAATGGGTGGTGGTGCTGCTGGAACACCACCTGAAGGTTCCAACATAGTAAGAGGGCCCTGCATCAGAGCCTCGTCACTCGGAGGACTATGATCTTGTACAAAACATAGAATCCCTAGATGGATATCTATGCAGTGGAATCCTGATAAAGAATAGGTGCACCATGATCAATATGTTATACCTGGTTAAATGACTCAACGATTTCACAATGAAGAATCTTGAAAACACTCACGCAATTAGTGTTTTTGTGCACTGAGTCAGAAATCAGAAGTCAGGGTCCTGGTGTATGGATACGCCGGCCACCGCACCAACACTGGACTCCCTAGACTGAAAACCGCAATCAATACTCTTAACACTATTGCTTCATATTAAGACAGATCATAGTCCTAAATTCTGTTGTAGAACCAACTCCTCTGATACCAATTTGTCACAACCCGTACTCGGGACCTGTGCTGTGACTACCCCAAGCCCGCCTTCAATTGGCCAGGGGCTGGTGACTAACATTGAAGGCATAAATCCCTAAGCTGGAAGGCATTTCCTTTATAAACAGAAATCATACACAATCAGAGTACACAACTGGAAGAAAAACACTAAGAAAAACTGAATACAAATGTAGTGCAGAAAGTAAATGGGCCAGTATACAAACCCAACTGAACAACAAGAAGAAGTTAAAGTAAAAGGGTAAAACAGATCCTGGATCATCCACCAGGGAATTCTACTTGATGGTTAGGTACAGAACTCGAAAAACTCATCCCTGAGGTACGTCCCGTCTTGTCCAGCTCTGAGTAGCCACTCATCCATCACCCTCATCCTAGATAACTATTGTCCGTCGTCTGCACAGAACACAACAAGGTGCGGGCGAAGCCCGTGTAGGGGTGAGTATTACAATACTCAGTAGGGGACCCAATGAACCCGGAAGGTCTCCCAGAATCCACTAAGGATAAACCACATAATAAATATAAATTCAAGAAGTATTGACCAACCTTACTTAGGTATATGCCCATACATATACCTACGTACCAATAACTGTTCGGCTCCAACTCTCGATCACAAGCACAACCTGGTCCAAAAAGAAGGTAAAGTCAATCACCCCAATGATAATGGTTGAAATACATAACTGAGATCACACAGGTATACATCTTTTATAGAGTAATAGAGATGATCAGATGTAGTAACTGATTCATCTAAGCTATCAGACCCACACAAGATACAGGACCAGCTAAGCTATCAGTCACACATAGAATACGGGACCATCAATTCTAGAGTGATAGAGATGATCAGATTTATTCACTAATTCATCTAAGCTGTCAGACCCACATAGTATACAAGACTAGCAAAAGTGTAGGACCCACACAGGATACAAGACCATCTATTCTAGTGTGATAGAGATGATCAGATGTAGTCATTGATTCATCTAAGTAGTGAGACCCACACAGGATACAATACTAGCTATCCTGTCAGACCCACACATGATATAAGACCACCTATTCTATTGGACCCACACAGGATATAAGAACAGAATTCAAAACTGTCAGACCCACAGAGGATCCCAGTACAGTAGTCATCGCTATCAAACCCATGGAGGATTCCGGTAAATTAGTCTTGGCTATCGAACCCATGGATGATTCTGGTACAGTAGTCATCACTGTCGAACCCACAAAGGATTTCGGTACAACTCATTCACATCAAGCTCTAGGGTTCCTTCACACAGCACGCTTGATTCTGGGAGGGTCCACTCCATGAGACAAGTGTCGATACAACAACTATCACGAGTCCTATGTTGATGTATCATGTAGTTCTGTCTCATCATAAATAACCCATCGTGAAAGACGGTGCATCAATCAGACGCCTGGTCTGAGAGTTATTGGCATTTTCGTTTTAGGGGCCCGATTGGTTTTTAGGCTCAAACCAATCCGACCGTACTCCAACTACATCTGAACCTCAAGTGGAATATGCCAAAAAAATCTTATAACTCCAATAATTCCATCGACGCAAGCGGTTCGTCGATCAGACACTTATGGCCCATGATCTGGGTGGAATGGTGGAAATGGCCAATGTGGGACTGGGGCCAGTTCGACCCAGTCGGAGCAACTCAGCCCGACCCGGTCTGGACTGGGTTCTCACTCAGTCTGTGGGTTTGAACCAGTCTGAAGATACAGCCCAGACCGAGGGGGTGGCCCAACACGAAGGGGTGTCCCGACCCGTGGGCAGCACGGTCGTATGCGGCCCGACACGTGGGTCGCGCGGCCGAAGGCAGCCCGGTCGAGGGAGACCCAGCCAAGGGCAGACCGGTCATGGGTGGCCCTTCCGACAGTGGCCTGGCTGTGGGCGGCCCGACCGGAGTGTGGCCTGACCAAGCGTGGCCAGGCTGGCCGACCTGCGTGGCCTAACTCACCATGCGTGGGAGGGGGTGCCCCCCCCCCTATCCGCTCCGAAGAAACCGACGCTAGGAGCCTGTTTTGTAGATACGCAGGACCCGAAGGGTCCCGCCTGTTTGTCCTGCTCTACGGCGTCCGGCCCGACCGACCTCCTCCGCACCTCCATCGTGGCGCGATGGCACTGCGCCACCATGACAGCGGCCCGACCTGGCCGTGGCCTTCGGATCCTTCGCACGATGAGATAGTGCCACGCTTCTCCATCCACCACGGCCCTCCCAGCCGCGGTTCCACTCCGGCGTGGTGCAATGGCACCGTGCCCCTTCAGCACTGCCACGGCATGACATGTCGCAGCTCGGTTTCATAGCGCTGCATGGGAGTGGTGCTCCCTTGTAGTGACTCGGCGGCCTTGTGCCACTGACTCCTTATTGCAGTCCACCTCTGTCGTCATCAAATGGAAACAAACAAAGGGGTAGGGTCGAGTGGTGTTCATGCAGTCCTAACCCTCCTTGTCAAACGATATCAATTGGATTTCCAAACGAAAAACTTGTACTATGAAGAATGGTGGATTAAACATATATTTAAAAATAATTCAAATCCCACTACCTTGAAATTGGTGTTCGCTCTGCGGAGTCGCGGGAAGGCGGTGTTATTTCATTGATGTTGGGAGGTGATGGCATCGTCATTGGCGACGTTCTTTACTGGCGATGTCTTCCCTTTATTACCGATGTTGGTGAGGGTGAAGACATCCAAGGACAAAGCTGAAGAACAGAGGATGTCATCGACGTTCTTCGCATTCTTCGTTTGAAGGAGGAGGCATTCTTCACGGACAATGATTCTTTGTTGGAGAGGATAATTTTCCAAGGATTCTCCCAAGATTCCACAAAAGAAAACAATGCCAAAATAATAGAATAAGTACTCTATTATTTTTATGGAACAACAACACAAGAGTTGTCATTAATTAAATGTGACAACACATTTAATTTAATGCAACGGTATGGATTCAAAATTCTAATTCAAAAAAATATGGGAGGTGGAGAGCTTAAATTATTTGAAGAGAGGTTTGGCTACATAATGTGGGTAGATCAACAGTTTCCCCCATTAATGGGTAACTCAAGGGATAAAGAGGGTTTAAGGGGGTTTGAGCTCGTGTGGGACCCACCACATAATATCCTCCCATGAGAGGTTATGGGTGGGTGGGCCCCACCTCTAACCTCTCCTTGGAGGATTAAACCACCACTCAAATAAAAATATGTTGAAATATTTTTATTTAATTTATTTTGAAACCCCAAAAAATTTAACTTCCAACCTCGATAAAATGCTTCTACGGGGAAGGTCTCCTTAAGTGAATACCAGCGCTGTGAGTTCAACAGTGCCGTAAGATTTCAATTTCGTGCACCGGTTCAAAAGATGTAAAACATCTATTGCACGTTTACTGAACGTACATGAAAAACAGTTCGATAAATTATTAACATCCATCCTCGACCTACTACGGTCGAGGATGGGCTCTTCCTAGGTGAAACATGCCCCAAAGAACCCAACTATATCCTCATATTTTCAATCCAAGTAACCGTTTAAATGATATTAATTTTACAATAAAATAATTGTCACTTAATTATTTTATTTATGGCCAAAAACTAACTTTCTCTGGTGGACCTCGCCGACCCAAGTTAGTATGTTCTTAAAGAAATCCTACACTTACAAGTTCAAAGGTGGTCTCAGATTTTTAATCTGTGTTACCATTTGTGAGTTATAAGAATTTGATAAACTAAAATAACTTTATTTAATTATTTTAATTACGGTTATGCCATTTTTGGGTTTTCTCACGGATGCCTGCGCTGACTAAACATAATCCAGGACTTGGGTAAACACGCCATCTTGAATGTATCGGTGGCCACAGATTTCTGATCCCAGTAACCGTTTAATTTTTATTCCACTTTTTCAGGAAAACTGCATATGCGCGTTAATTTAAGCTTAACAAAACTTCGATGGATCATTCTGGGCGCTCCATGCCTCGGAATCACGCGCCGTCAAAAACTGTTGACTCGTAAAATTCCAAAGAAGTTATGAAAAACATTTCCACAAGATTTATGGGTCCATATAGTTATCATTTTATACCACAAACTATTTGAGTAATGTGTGTTAGGACAATGGAATGATCCTTGTTGTTGACGCTTGATTGCATGGATAGGATTAGATGTGGGAGCATGGAGATAGGATAGAGAATGGGACTTTCATATTTTTTATGTATTTTTTTTTTAATTTTTTTTTATTTTAGGAAAAGAAGTACATGAAATGACTAATATGAATCTCTGCATGATTTTATTATGGAATCACAATGATATTTCATGCATTGTGATTAAATATTTTATCAAATTTCATTTATTTATTTGGATGAATATTATGAGATTCGTCAATTATTTGTACTTTATTTGAATCGATCTAGACTGTACAATATCCCCACCATACCACATAAGGACCTTAACTAACATTCGGTAAATGTAGGTATACTGGGAGGTGTTAATGAAGACAAGAAGTGTATTGTCTCGGGTAACCCATTTAGTGTCTTTTGGTTGGAGGCATTTCAAAACATTATCATCGGTGTATCTTCCTTATTTGACTACTTTGGAATGTTATATAGGAAGTTGTATGTATTGTGGCTTGTTAATGATCTTATTCATAAGAGTAGATAACCCACATATTGAGTCATTGTTTAATGAAATTATGGATTATTGGATCTTCGCGAATAGGATAGTATGAAACGAGGGATGTCATAAATTAATAATATTAGGCATTTAGGAATTACATTCCATTATCAAGTTGGACTTCATTGGTTTCCTTGGTTTTTTAGAGAAACCATTTGGTTATTAATGTGGCATAAATAACAAAAATAGTTTATTCACAAAATATATTAATGGTGTTACTCTACTTAACAAGTCCCTAAATAGATGACTAGATTAATATATTACCAATTGGTTGAAATCGAAATCGGTAAAAGTTAACTGCGGTGTAATGAACAACATAATTAATGTTTTCCTCTATAATTTTTTTTGAAACTTCATATAATACCATCATGGTTATGGGATTATAAAATTTCATGTTATTGTAAATTTATAAATACATAAATTTATAGGATCTATGATACCTAGATAAAATCAAATAATGGTTTGTGTCAATTAGGATTCTATTAATAAATCTACAAGGGTTTTACCTCATTAAATGTGAATGGAATATTTATAATTAATCCTATGGATTTGAGTCTACCTATATTTGGTAATTGACTCCTATATAGATAAATATGTCTAGTGAGAGAAAACAGATTGAGTATTTAGGGGGTATTATTTTTATTGATTTTTATAATCATCGAAATTATGAACAGTGTTAGTACTATGTTTTTGGCTATTCATTTGGAATTACAAATATATACATACTCATTTACAACCAACTTATCAACATGAATGAATTGGTGATCATCCCCCTTAGGTGTGGAGGACTAATCCACCCATGTCACCTAGGCTTGGTTTGGATTCCCATCATATGGAAAGATTTATTCATGTGATGCAGTCTACAGAGAGAGATACACCTTTTTCTGAGGATATGATATCCCAAATGACCAAGGAATTTTACAGACAATATATTATAACATTCTATGTAGAGGGTAGACCCCATGTATCCCAGAAAAGGCTTGACACAATGCAAATTGTCTTCAAGAATTTTGAGACACCCCTTTGAATGAAGATGAATCATTCCACCTATATGATTCTAGGGAAAGCTAGGTGATTGTGGGGTGTTGTTATATGGTCTAATCATCCTGGGGTAATGTCTATAAGTATTTATATACTAATTTAATTTGAAACTTTGTCCATCATACCCTATTGAATAAAAGGACTAGGGAATTCACACAGAAGGAAATTAGATTTTATCTATTATGGGGTATGATTACTAGTTTAAAGAGTCTCCATGATTCACTGAGGTTGTAGTCATATAAATGGTGAATATGGATTTTATTTATGAGTGCAATCCAACAGAGGCTCATGGTATAGGGAAAGAAACACCAATTGGTAGTATGCATTCTCGTGGTATAAAAAACTAATTTGATGGCATTCGTAAAGAAGGTGGGGGAATTATCATCCATGTTTATTTTG
Source organism: Viscum album (assembly GCA_963277665.1). Classification (NCBI taxonomy): domain Eukaryota; kingdom Viridiplantae; phylum Streptophyta; class Magnoliopsida; order Santalales; family Viscaceae; genus Viscum; species Viscum album. The sequence goes on along the minus strand of OY728152.1, from coordinate 347,239,473 downwards.
TGGTTTCAGATCATCTATATCATAGGGATGTTCAATATCTATAGAATTTTGGAAATCAATAAGTCGGGTATGGATATTGAACGGTTATGGTTCATCTCCAGTGGTTATAAATGAAGACATCATAGGAACCCAATGATCAGGCTACATGACTAGTTCAAATCATCAAAGATGGATCAAATATACCTTGACATTTGGTTAGTTTGAGATCAATATTTTTTGTAATTTGAGATAGTATTATGGTTACCATATTCACAAAAAATCATTCTGTAATGGTAGTGAAGCATCGGGAAGTCAAAATCAGATATATTATTTGATTTAAGTAAAATAATATGTATTGCGGACTGACCTATTTATTTGGATTCTAGGATTAATAATTTGATAGGTGAGATCATTGTTTTTTTGGCCCATCGATTATAATTTATTTGACATAGGGTATTCACAATCATTCAATAATATTCAGTTAATATTAGATATGTATTTTCCAATCGATTATATATATGAGGTGATACATATATACATCAAAATTGGAGTATGGTCTAAAGGATTCCATCACTCTTGGGAATTTTATGTCAAGATCATAGGTTAGTATTAACTATGGTATCATTTCAAGATAGATATGGCTAGGTTGTAATAGATTTCTTGAATGGATTGTTTGGTTCCCTTTAGATTTAATATAGATTCATGTTAGTGGTGTTTGGCCTTCATGTCATGTGATTGCATAAGTTATTATTATAAGGGATAATTTAACATTCGTGATGGTGGATAAGGTCCAAGTTAGTAGAATTTGGAAGAGGTTTCAGTCCATGAATTCATTCAGGTGTTGGATGATGGATTGTAGAATCCTATCATTTTCCCTTCTATGATGGACTAGTTTGTGGGTGGTTTCCATTGATGATTTCTTATCAAAGTTTCTTAAGAGGGAGGTAAATTTCACTACCAATCCCATGTGGGGAGCTGTGAGTTTTTCAATCCTACCATATAAAATGGATCTAGTAGATATTCTTGAGTAAAATAACAAAATGTTGGAGTTATAGGCTAAGAGTTTTATCCACCCTGGTGTATCCCCATCAGGTTCTCCTCTGTACTATTATATGATGGATAACAATACCTTTCGACTATATAAGGATAGTCTTCTGGTAAATCATGTTACAGTTATGAACAAATTTCAACTACCATATATTAGTATTTTTTATCAACATAGGCGATCTTGGATTTTATCTGATATTTACATGAGATTAGGTTGTAGATAATGTATGGCATACCCCCCTGATTAATAATGTATGTAATTCTTCATAAATTTCAACCTCAGTGAGTGTATTATGTTTGATGAAACATGTATTTATTAAACATTAATTAATTTATTATAATATAATAATACAGCTAATACATACCAGAAGATGTATAATTATAGTTTATTTAGGGTATTAGGTACACTAAATATCAACATTAATTTGGGGCTACATAATTATGATTGAAATATACCTTAACTTAATGATAATATTCTATCATTCGTATAATTGAATATGATAACCTTGGGATATACATAATAATTTGGTGATACATGAACAATAGTAACAAAATAAAAATATAATAACATGAAAATTGTATTAAATCATGGAAAATAAGCATTTCAATGGGATATAAATGGGGTGAGAATCATAAAAAATTAACAATGAGGCATGATTTTTCATGATAACATAAAGGTGACATGGGAATGTGTCAAGAAATTTAAATGTGCCATCGTAATAATATGCAAAGGTTAACAACCAATACATCATAACAAACCATTATTAGTAAAACCTTGCATGCACCATAAATGGAATCTCATGAGACAAAAACATTACCCAATTCATTGGAGGGCTATATGGTCACACCATCAATGTAATATCATATACATGTATAAGTCTGGATCATAGATCATATAACAAAGGAACATATTTCAGCATAGTTAATAACATGATTTAAAATTGTGGGATATAAAATTAGAGTTCCCCAATCAATTATGTATAGGTAACCCCAGGTAAAGACCCTTGAGTGGAAATTGGTATGGGTATAATCCTCAAAAATGTTCGGCTTGAAAATTTGTAGTATCATTTAATCTATGTAGTGATAGTACATTAAGATTCATAAAATAGTTCAATGAGAGATAAATGGTTCTATAAACACATGGAAGAAAACAAGATTCTATTAGCAATATGTAATAGAATAATACAACCCGAATATCTTGGACGTAAAAGGCATAATAAAAGGAAGGTGCCTGAATAAAAACATGGCATTGAAAATTAACATGATAATTTCTACCCTGTAATAGGAATACATAATTACTGATGGGAGGGATTAATGAGAATGTATGGGGTTAATGATAATTTTTATATCATAATTATTGAAATAGGGTTTTCTTATAGCATATTTGAGAAAAAATAATGGGAAGATAAATTGCATTACATAAATAAGACTCTTGAATAAAGAGGAGAAAGAGAGGATCCCTTACCTTGAGAGGGGGGTTACAGAAACATGAGGTCTTATTAACAGCAGGGAAAAAACATTGGATATATATATATATATATGGATCGAATATTAATCATGTTATTCATGTTTTTTCGATGAAGACAAATGGGAGACATGTTGGGATTATATTTGAAATTATTGGGTTGTTCATTATTATTTCTCAAACATTGGTTTTGGACTATATATAATAATGTATTAAAAAGACACAAAACACCCCAGGGTTTATTTCCATGGATTCTTCTAATGTGGATTTATTTTATTTATATTATAATTTCAGGGACCAAAATATATAATATATTACACAAGGTAATATGTTAGTGAGTCATGTTTATAATGAATGGATTTAAAAAACTCGAAATATAATATATGTTCTTCTGGATTCATAAATTCTTTAGAAAAAATTTCAAATATACTAAAAATTGCATTATTTTAAAATTAAAACATACATTTGGAATTGTATGCATTATATATAATATATTACATAATATTTGTGTTATTATGATTTCATAATACAAACTATATATTTCAAGGGTATTTAATTTTTACGGAAAAATTTAACGGCCTCATTATATTATGAAAATTTAATTATTTTATATTTTAGAAATTTTTTTTCCAAAATTAATATTTATTTTTACAAAATAATTTTAATAATATGTGAATTTTCAGTTTTAAAATATTAATAATTATTTATTTTGCAAAGATGGGTTTTTTTTACAATAACATTTTGTAATACTTGATAAAAATTATTTTTTATATTTAAAAATTATAATACCAACTATTAATATTAATGATGCATTATTAATAAAATCTTATTAAAATATCATTTATTAAAAAAAATTATTATGTCATAAAAAGGATTGTCTTCTTTGAAATTTCATCTTTATAAAAAATAGTATTTGTGCTTTATAGTATCAAAATCCAAATCCTTTATATACTAACAAAAATAAGAAGTAAATATATAAATTATAATTTCAAAAATAAAATACACATATTGATATTATTGGGTCTTGATACATATTACATTGTCAAACAATAATCCTTCCCATAGGTAAGGCGTGTAATTATGGAATTTTTATTGGGTGGTTTGGTGTACCTGGTTTGGGTCATGATCTCAAAGAGCTTAAAATTCTACAATATACGGATTCTATTATTGAATATTTCATTGGGATTGTTCAATGGAAAATACCCTCAATTATATATCCCTAAGAATAACCAATAAATGAGGTTTATAGGTCACAATGCTTCTGGTTGAGGTTATTGCTTCTTTTTTCTGTGTCAATTGAATTCATCATTTCCAACTATTTATTCTAATTATGTGATCGATATTAAATGGATTTTTTATCAATGGTAATGATGATTAAATATGTTTTGAATTTGATAGGATATATTAAATCCAAATAACTTCTCTTGTTTTATATATCCGTAAAACAATGTATGTCATTTAATCCAATCACAGCGTGAATTTTATTTATAAATGGTTGGGATGTTGCTGTCTTCCCCCTTCTAAAATTTCACCCTATGAATTTTAATTCCACAGACTAAAATAGATGTTGGTAATTTCACTTCATCACCTCCTCTAGTTACAATGTAACTTATTCAAAATTTTGGTATCTCTATCACACTATGACTAGGTACATCGCCTTATTTCATAAACATTTGTCACTATGATCAATGATTTTTATAGTCTTCTCATCTTATGAAATATCATTCAATAGGTTATCATCTCTAGATTTATCACATGTTAATGGTCTGTTATATACTTTATCAAGTGTGATACATGGAACACATCATATACTTGACATATGTAAGGTAGGACTTCTAGTTGATCATCCTTTATTACTATGAGATAAACGATATCAAAGGGACTGAGGTATCTTGGAATATGTTTTCCCATCATCCCAAATATCCTAATTATTATCCATTGATATATTATTAGGATTACATTATCGTAATTAGATAACTCAAAATCATGAAGATGATTGTCATCATAGAACTTCTTTTGACTTTAAATATCCCGAATGCACTGCTAAATGGTATAGAACATTTAAACCATTTTCTTAATAACAATGTGACCCATCAATTGGAGTTCCCCAACATCATCCCATCATGACGGTGTTATTAACCACCTCCCATAATGGGATTCATAGGGAGTCATTTAGATGGTGAATGGGAAACTATTATTGAATGATAACTCAACTAGAGGAATATGTTGATCCCATCCTCTTCTGGAGTCCATAGATAATTATCTAATCATTTACTTGTGTGTCATGATATTCTACTCAGATGGGAAATCAATTCAAGGGTTATAAGTCATGTTCATGTTCAAGTAAATATATAGAAACTACTTAACAATATTCAATAACATGGAGCTAATTCATGGTTATCGGTCGGATATAATCCATAGTGGTGTTCCATGCAACTACATCACTTATATAAAGTATTTTTTGTCCAGTTAATAAATTTATGATTCCTATAATTTTGTAATTAAGTGAGAATTCTTTAATAGACGATCCACATCAAAAATATATAGAATTATTTCTTCTTGATGTATTTAAAAGAACATTTAAAAAATCCGTGATTATGTTTTCTCATTTCCATGTAGGTATGGCTAGTGGTTGAATCATCCCCTTTGCCTCTTTCATTTTACCATCCAATTAGGGACTTACAATAAACCATAATGTATGTTTAGTAATCCTCTTCTCAAAATTTTCTCAAAAATTGATCTCTCATAGTTTGTGATGTATCTTTATGATCCCTAGATGGATTGAGAAGGTCGAGGTATGCACCTTATCCAATAACTAATTCTTTGACTCAAGATTTGATGGTACACATAGTCCTACCCCAAATCATAAAATTCAGTATTCATTAATTTGGATCCTCTATGATTTACCTTTTCTTAATGATTCTTCATTCTTATAAATTTCCAAATAATATATTGGGTTATCCTTTATCTTCTATAGAAGGGATGGTTATGAAATAATTAATGAAATGAATAATTATGGTCATTCTTTTATTATTCCTATGTTTGACATTTTCATGTCTAAAAATCCATAATCCTTATTAATTCTCATAAATGATTAAATGTTTTGATCCTTTCATTTTATAGAATCTCACACTTTATTATCTTTCATAGGATTTTATTAGATAGATCATTCTTATTCTATAGTCACCACTAACCATCATCACTAGTTCATATTTATCTCTTTACTTGTGGGTATATAATTTATGGTCTTATGATTTTAATATTTTCCGCACGTCTCAAAAACGTAATAATTGAACTAGATTTTTAATTTGATGATTAATTTATTCAACTATGGATCATGTGTTGGGTAGTTAGCTTCTATAAAATTCATTTTTTTAATTCATAGGCTATAGATTTGTCATTAGGAATTACTAGACATCCCAATATCTTCTTCATATCATTAATTTATACCTTGAAAAGAACCCTACTTGTTGCTAGAATAACTATTGGAATAATGATAAGCCTCTTATTCAACTGCTTGAAGATCTCTTCACATTCCTTATTCTGAATAGAGTTGACTCCAATATTAGTAATATTTGTTAGAGGGTCTGAAAATCATGAGAGATTTCTCACAAATTAAGTGTACTACCTTGCTATCCCCAAGAAACAATATATTTCCAATAAAGATATTGTCAATGAAAATTCTATAATCGTATTTGTCTTTTAAGGGTACATATATTTTCAACTACTTGTTATAATTAGACATAATAAAAAAATACAATCATCTAGAACTCAAATTTTCAATAATTTTCATAAATCTAATATTTCCATAAGGTTTTACCAAAGATCTAAGAAACTTCATGTTCTATTCCTGGATTTTGGAGTGTATTATAATATGGTCTATAATGGCTAACAAAACATTTTATTGGTAACCTCTATAGAAACTATTCATATTTTTCAGAAAGATTATTATAGAAATAGGGAGTTTGAATTGTAATAATATGAACTCATTGTGCTAATACCATGTATTGAAACTAGAAATGAGGATATACTCCTTCAAACATACATGGTAAAACCCTGGCCAATGATCCACCTTTACGAAGTATTTTTTACCATGTAGATGACAAAACTAGTCATCAATCAATGGAATATGATACAAGTTCATTACCAAGATTATATGGATCTCATGAAAATAATTTAAAAGGTGCATTGACCTGTCCCTATTCTTGAAGAAGATGACTAGTGCACCCCATGTTGAAGCAATTGGTCATATGAACCCATTATCAGGATTCACATAAATATTTCCCTTCATGTCATCATATTCCACGATAGTCATTTTTTATGGAGTCTTTGATATTTTCAAATCCCCTCGTATCAGCTCCATTGAATATTACACCTCTCATTGAGGATGATGACCCTGAAATAATTCAGGAAGCACATTATTTTATTCTCTAATAATGGGAATGTTTTCAAGGATTATATTCTACTTATACACAATCATTTATTATAGATACTCATACTCATAAGATTATAGTATCAATGCTTTTTTTTGTTGGTTCTAAGGAATTTCAATCTTTCTACTTGCACTTTTATGGAATAGGGGGACAATTTCTGATATGAAGAGTGATATCAAAATAATGAAAATCAATTTTATCTCAATATAAGAGTTTCTTATCCATACAAAAAATTACATTAAATTCCATTAAAGGTGGTAAAAATGGGTTATAATAATTTACTCCATCAAATTTTCATAGGGGAGGAGTTAGATACATAGGATGCAATTATTTCCCCATTTTCCCATTTTAATAGTAACTCTATTTTTACTCATACTAGTGGTGTACAAATAGTTTTATTAATCTTATGTGATATGAAATAATGCATAGAACTAGAATAAATAATGTATAATAATTATTCATTAATGAAAAAATAGTGTATCTTTTACAAATTCATTATTAGGATCCACCTCAGTGGTTGTGATGGAACATGATTTCTTTTAGTGGTTTGATGTCTTTGGAATTGACTATCACAGACAACAGTTATCATAGTGTAGGGGTTCAAACCGTTTCCTTGTTCCTCCTAGATAATTTTTTTGATAATAGTTTAATAGTTTACTATAGGATTCCTCTATTCTAATACATTGCTGGTATTATCCTGTTAGTAATCATTGGAAATATTCCTCATTTTCCACACCTAAATAATATATTCATCCCCTTCAAGAAATTTTTGGGCTGCTTTATACAACATTTTTTCAACTGGGATGTTGAAATTTCTTACCACCATTATATTATGCATTAAAAATAGGGAAATAAACACTAATATCTATTTATTATTATCATGGGACCCATGATATTATATAATATCACATTCTACATTAAGGGGATATCATATAATTTTTTATTGTTGTGGATTTTTATAGACTCATTTTCAACAACCAAAGAAGCTGCCAATTTTTTACATGAGGGAAATGAAAAAGGAAGAGGAATATCATGAAAGTATTGTGATGTTTTTTTCATACACCACAATGGATTCATAATCCTTTTTCGTGAAGTAAAAGAAATCCCTTTTCATTTTAAAATTGAGTGTTTATGAAAAATATTTTTCAATAAAAAAATTTCTTGAAATTATTTCCCCTCTTCACATCGATCAAATCCTGAAGTTTTGTATTCTTTATAAATGTCCACCATTGATTAGATTCTTCCTATATAGTATTAACATCTTTTATAACCTTCTATTTCTCAGTATATTGATATATATAAATTATATTATTATTAGAGTTGACCCATTTTTTCACATTTAAGTGCTAATATGATACATTAAAAATCAGAGACCATTTTCATATAAAGGTATCATTTCCATATTTTTCATTATTAGGGGGATTTAGGTGTTCCTCTTGATTCGGGATTCTTTTAAAAACCTATTTAAATTGAGATAGTATCATCACAATGTTTACATTCTATCTCACATCATATTGGGAACATGTTTTGGAAGTTATAACATTGCACTTCAAATTATTTTTAACTCGGTTCCTCCTATTTATGACCATTGGTAAGAATATATGGACAATATATGGAGGATTATTTTTAAAATACTATAAACATAAAAAAATAATCTAATAAAATTAAATAGATAACACCTAAATGACATTGATTCCATAAATTATGATTTTTTTGACATCAATCTATGATAACCATGGTCTATTTCCTAATATAGAATGTAATGGAAATTTTTATTCTCTTAATAATGTATTTTAAAAAGCATGAAAATTTACAAAATCATAACCCCCCACGAGTGTCAAATAAAGTATGTTACAATGCCTATTCTCAGGCACCAATTATCAATCGAGTCTAGATTAGTATGGTGTTTTCTGGTGTTACCCATTAGTACAAAAATTCTAGTGCTAATCCATAACAATGAAACTCCCATAGTATTGATCATTATAAGGATATTTGTGATGATATTCATCTTGTGAACATAACTATCATAAATAACATCTTTAAACCTCTTAGTAAGAATCCTAGGAACCCCATGAAGAGAGTGACTCTATGTGAGGTATCATTTATCATATATAATAACATATCAGTCATGAAATGAAATTCACAATCGTAACATCATCCCACCACCATGAAAACCCTAATGTATGTCCCCGACATTATAAAATACATTAATACAAAAAATCACACCAGTCCTTAGTCTCACATAAATGATGTTAATATGGGTCTTCAATTAAGGGTGCATCACATGTATTGAAATAAATTAGAAATTTAAATCCACAACCTAATTTTGAAAAATTATTATAACATTTTACAAGAATATATCCAAAAAATTACAAACACAATTTCAATTTTAAATCCTCTTTTATGCAACCAAATGGGTTTGGATGAAAATTTTTCAGAACTGCCCTATATGTCTCTTTTTCAAATACCATATTGATATATAAATTCCATTTTATAAAATATGATATATTATATGAGTGTTTTTTTATATAAAAGATTCCCTCACTTACATTATAAATATATTTTAAATCACATCATAACCTATGAATAATATTAAAAATAAATCACATATGTATAACACATGAATAATCCCATTAAATTCATTAAACCAAATTAAATAATGAAATTTTAACAAAATGTTCTATCAAATTCTTATATAAGTTCATGTGGAACATTAATAATCTAAAATATCACTACCAATATCCAAATAAAAATTTTAAAATCAATATAAACATTTCATAAAAGATAAAACATATAATAATGTATGTACAAGAATGTAAATACTATAAGGTATAAAAATTAATTTTGAAATTATTAAAGTATTCTAGAAGAAAAAACAACTAAATAATAATATAGATTTTTTATTAAAGAATAAAAAAATTTCAAGGGAAAATATTTTAGAAGCCTCGCGAATTATATGGAAGGTTATAAAATTACCTAGGAATGGAAGCCCCTACATTCATCAAATTTAAAAAAAGAAAAACCTTTATTATGGTGGAAGAGAAGGCTCATGTATTATATTTAAATTCTATGTATAATGAATAATAATAATATATTAGTTTAAATACTAAGACTAGAGTTCATACCATGTAGTTCCACCATAATGAATGTATTAAGGGATGATATAATAGGGACTGGGAAAAGGGTGACATGGAGGAGGAGGAGGAATAACCGTTAATGTATTGACTTCAATTTGATAAAAAACTAATTCTAGTTTCTATGGATGAGGGGGGAGGGGGCCAATGGGATACCCTTTATGAGGAGTTACGTAAATGGGAAGTAGGGACCCTATTTTAAAGTGAACATTAATGGATGGTAGAATTGGATTTAAAATCTTCAAAATAGTGGGATGGTATACTATTTGACCACATTTTTTAGAAAATTTTGTGTCAATCATGAAAACTGAGTGGAAATTCCTAGGTGGCGTCGCGTGGATTCACCGCAGAGTTTTCCAAGATGTGCAACAACCCTATAAGTGACACTAAATACATCAAGTATATTGCATGTTTTAGTGAATTGTTTCGAATAACTATGTCCTAAATTTTCTAAAAACTATAAAAAAAAATTCCCATCTTACTCGAGTCTGCTACATTGTGATCACTAACCATTCACAAACTTTGTTTTTTGTATAGGAACCTCATTTTATTCAATATTCAAAACGTTTTGATCTATGATTCAAAGAAAATATTATAAATCTATAAATAAATAATATAATATGTAAAGTGAAGGTTGAGGTATTTAAATTCTCCCAAACATAAAAAATTATTCCCCCATAATGACACCAAGTTAGAGAATGATATAGATCCTCGAATCATATGATCATTACAAATACAACCCAAAAAAATAACTAAAAACGAAACCAAACTAATAATATCATGTCTCCAATTTAGGATAATCCAAAAATATTAATATATAATTAAAACCCAAAACATAAATGGGAGTCATTAATAAGAGATAGATACCATTATCCAGTCTCCCCACAATATAGATATTTCACAAATACTATGGGTAAACCGAACTACAATAAATCGTAAAATATTCATATGAGGTGTAGGTGAAACTATTAATCAAATAATATAAAATATGATTCAAAAAATGGTATATATATTTTAAAAGTGGGTCCCAAATAACCAACATAAATTGTAATTTTAAATGAGCTTATAATATATACTATGGGTTATGCATGCTATAAACATAGTGTAATAGTGTTGATATTTCTACCACCAGTATTTATATGGTAACGTCCAATGATAATTTATCTATATAAAAAGGTTATATTAGTTGACATGATATAATGATAACCCCAATATACAATTAAATTAATATTAAACATATGTAATATGGTCAATATACATCATACTTGTTGGATACATATGTTATTTGACTGTCTAGTTTTTGGGGCCCATAAGCATTGAGAAATTTTCCAAGATTGTTTCACTTTGGGATCTGAAGTAGTTATGATCATGAGTAATGACCTTCCAATAGGAACCCCAAATGCCTTATGCTTCATTGATTGTTCTTATTTGTGAACATGTTTTACGGCCTCTCAATGTGATATTTTATCATTTTATACTATTTGATCAGATACTCTGATGAATGGTAAAAGCTATGACATCAAAACCATAGTGACGTACCTTGTGTTGGATGTATCAAGTGTACTATAAATTTATGGAATAAAAAAAATATAATATGTTTCTTCAAAGAGGAATTTACATCTTAGTCCCAGTTTATTAGGATGTCCATACCTTAACTAAATCCATGGTAAAGGTATAATAAGGTTGGTCTATCTATTTTTTCCACCAAATAAAAAAGTAATTATTGATGATTGCTCATGGTTTGAATCCATAAATATGATATATTATGAAAAAAAATTATATTACATAGTGTGTGATCGTATAAAAAAGCGAATTTTTATGGATATAACTTATTTATTTATAGGCCATTATGGGTTTTTATATCCTACTAATGGACTATAACTAGTATTCCCTACTACTGAGATATGGTCCCAAATGGTCACACATTTAGAACATCCAAATTTTCACTCTCCTCTAATGAATTTTATTTTATGATAGTTTGGAACCACCATGAGGAATGAGATATGTCCAATAATCTATGATCACTGAGTAATAATTAAAATTATATTATTAACCTTTAAGAATATTTGGAGTTGAATTTTATAATTTAATATATTTATAAGTGTAATGTAAATAAAGGGAAATTTTATTATATGAACAAGTATAATTTTAAATATTAAAGGTTTATTTAATATTTATGTGAATTTTGATTTGAGATAATAACATTCATTTATCATGTAATATTTTTTTTATTACAAGTGAGTGAAAAAACTGTTAATGATATTTATGACTCAATACGTCAATTGTAATATGTTGTTTGTGACTTATGTATTGGGTAAAAAATATTTGGGGGATAATGATCCAATTACGGTTGTTTTTATATATAATAATATAGCTGTGGGGATGATCTCAAAAGGAAAACTATTCATTGAATGTTTATGAAATCTTATCACACCACTCTTGAATTATAGAGATAGAATGATCTTATAGCGGACTTCAATTGAAGATCATATTCACGGACAGATGGATCATCACATTGGTGATTATTGGGTCATTAATTGAATCATATGGTCTCAATACAACCTATTTTAATTTTATGATCGATACTCTGATATATTTTCGAATCATGTGTGGATGATCTAAAGGTATTCATCTTAAGTTCCTCCAAGAAATGATCTCTAATGAGGATTGGTGGCCCGAAACTTCTTCATGTTGGATGTGGTATTTCTTTATTTAAATTGTTTTCTAAGTTCATTCATACAATGCTCATTAGGTTATAACTAGGTATCACATCACTATTAATAAAATAGATACATCAATCATCAGTCAAAAATTTTACATTCATTATTTTATGGTCTTCCATAACATGAATTGTACAAATAATTATTATTAAATGGATCTAATGAAGATTTAGGATAAAGGGTGCTAATATTGGCATCAAATTTATGTATAGGCCATCGTGATGGTCCCAACACCACAAACAACATTTCAATCTGATCTCATATGGAAAAAAATTTGAACAATATTCAATTTTTAAAATAAACTCCAACATTAAAATTTGGTGTTTTAATGTTTAAATTTTTATGTTTATATAGCCACATGTTTTTTTCAATAGTTGATATCAATTAGAGTATATATTTGTCTAATTTTATTTATTAAATGTAATAATTGATAAATATTTTTTTACTGAAATATTCATAATTGAATATTAAAAAAATCATTTACTTGAAATATATTTTTATTAAGTCAACTATTCAATTTAAAAATATTACATCTCTAAATGAACTATTATTATTTGAATTATTATTTATAACATTTATGGATTTAAATGAAGAGAATTAAAAATTTGGGTTCTCGGCATAGAAATATAATGAAAAGAAATCATGAAAATGAAAAAAATCAATAGTGGGTTTGATCTATAAATTATTTACACCAAGAATTGATAAAGAGTGTTAATCTATTCAATTCAGTTTGTAATATCATGGATGCAATGATTATTCTATGAATTATTAATCTATATAAGAACCTATGACTAAATGTGTTGATATAAGAAATTAATGTGTGGGAGTGGATTATAAGGATGATGAAAATGAAAATACTATTCATTTGACTCATGATCATGGAGATCAAAGGATGCTTGACCTTGAAAAAAATGAGGATGACAATTATGATCTATGAATATTGGTATGTATCAATGATGCAATAAGATTTCTTTTCGGTTAGGAATGGCCAGATTAAAATTAAAAAATAAAATGAGGCATTTTCTATGGAATATAGTCATTGGATAAATATTATATCAAATCATTATTTTTGTCTAAAACATAATGGTGAAAAACAAGAGAGGATGTTTCCTGTGTATTTTAATGAGTTGGAAAATGTATTTTATTTTGGTCCAAAATTATTTACATCGAAATAGATGAAAATTGATTTGATCAAAAAAGTATCTAATGATTGGATAAACCTTCCAACAAGACTCGGAAGATTGACATAAATTTTGAACACATTATTAATGTAGTGATGTTGGTGAACATGCATAGAGGACCTGAAAATAAAAAAACAATTTAAAAGGAAATTAATTTATCATTGATAAATAAGGAGTTCTTTGGAATATGCTACTTAATAGAATAGACAGACTAGTGAAGGTACATAAAAAATAACTTACCATTTCATGGAACAAATGTGATGATTTATTAGAAGGATAATGGTCTTTTTTGAAAATATATTTATTTTTTATATGATTCAATCAAGAATGATCATGTTATTTGTGTTTTTAATAATGAAAATAAATGAATTATCTTATTCATACAATCTAAAATGAATTGATAATTTTTTTGGGGGATGCGATTAAATAAAGATTCTTGAATATGATCATCAGAGAAAAGTATTTTTAGATTAGCCTTGAATGCACTCTGAATCTAAGTCATAATGAACAAATTTCAATTATTATAAGATGTTTTGATGTATATGAATAATATAATATTATGGTGGATGGGTTTTATATTGGATTCGTAAATGATTATGATGCATCTGGCCATGGGATTTTCGATTCATGTTTAGTCTCTTTAGTTGATATAAAACAAAATATTAATGACATGTGAGGAAAAATATATGATAATGGATGAAAAAGAAAAGGCAAACATCACTATTTCCATGAAATGCCTATTTTTGTAAATCCAATATCATTTTATACTCCATGTTGATGTTATTGATGAATATTTCAATATGTGACATGGAAAAATCATGTCTGAAAGCTGATTTTTTTCTATATTTGAAAATGATTTACACAATTATTGTAGGTTCACCGTATCGATGGGATGTTTTGAGAAGTTATTTGATGGTTTGGACACCAAAAATATTACCATAAACCCATTGGGAGAGTAACATCAAGAGTATTATAACATTATTAAGTCAAACACCTGAGTTAATAAATGAATTTGTATAAATTACCAAATTATCTAAACATGATGATGTTGTGTAGTTGGATGGTAAAGGATTGTGTTAAAATGAATTGAATAATTTTTTATTCATTATTATTTTATACATCTGGTAAAAAAATTTGATGTAGTCCATCATATTAGTAAAATACCTAAAAGAGAAGAGATGCATCTCTATGATGAAACTATAAAATTAAAACATGTAAATTTGTTATTTGATGAACTTCTAGTGGATGTGTTTTAATGTTTAATTACTTAAGTAGAATATCATTCACTCGATGTTTTTATTGATCAAATATTATAATAAAAATGAGTTATTTGTAGGAAGAATCAATTTTAGGAGGGTGTCTTTGATGATTCTATTATAAAATTTTCTATATATGATAAATATTGAAGAAGTTATTGATCATGATCTTATGTCATTAAGGGATCATATTATTAAATTTGAACACTTCGAAGAAATATATGGATTTTTGTTGAGATAATGTCTTATAAATGTTTATGATGGAAAATTGAAGGAACATTTCAATCAATTTCTTGTTTTTTTAAACACAACAAACAAGTTGATATTTGGAGAGATGAATTATATCAACAGCTCGAATATTTGAAGTGAATATATCCATGTGAAATGATAAAATAAATTTATATCCTTGATTTTATCAATCCTTATTAGAAAGATGTTGGGTTTCCAATTACATGTGTAGTATATCAAATTTTTTTGACTATACCCATTACTGTATCATCATCATAATGAATCATTTCTAATTTAAAGATGACCAAATATATCTTCAGACTATGATGTCACAAGAAAGATTCAACAAATTAGAAATGATTTCAATTGAAGATGAATTTTTGGATAGTTTGAATTGTGATGATTTTATTGAATAATTTCATCGAAAAATTTAAGGAGAAGTTATTTCCTTTTAATTGTATTATAATGTACAATAATAGGGTTCAGGAAGACCAGCAACATGCTCTAGTTTTTCATGATATATTATTTTTTCATTTTTTATTTTCACTCAATTCGATTATTTAACATGTTTGATTATGAATCTCTATATTAATTTCGGCATAAAAATAAAATATTAAAATTGGAGGACGTGTGTTAAAAAATTATAGGTTTATCTTTTCTCCAAAAAAATTTATTTCATGATTTTTATAAGATGTTTTCTTCCTGGTTTACATCAATTGGAAATTTTTTTAACTATTCAGATTTTTGTTTTTGATATCAGGTGTTATGATATTTTAAATTTTTATTTTTAAATTTATTATACATTTTGAAGAAAATGTGTGTGATGGAGATGAAGATGATGAAGATTCATTATTTTTTTCAAAGTCTTAATAGGTTCGTTTTTAAAATGTTATTACCTTGTTTGATTGGTTTTGAAGTGGTTTAAAATTTTAAAATGTTTACGATTTGTTTTATTTTAGAAGAATTTGTTGTCTTTTCTTTTTTACAAACATATAATACTAACGTTCTTATATGATTTAAAGCCATTTTTTGAAATTATTTTTTAGTAGTTAATCATGAACAATGGGTTAATGTTTAAACCTATATATTTGTATTTTGTTTATAATATATTGTCCAACATATGAATTTTTTTTTATATGGAATTTAATTATTTTATAGATCCGAATGTAATGAGGCTTTAAATTGATTTATAATTTCAGGTCAAAAAATGGTGAACTATCATCTGGTTTTCTCCAGTATAATCTATTATCCATCCATATTTAAGAGGATAATTTTTAATAATTTCTTACAAGAAATAATATTTCCTTGACATGTATTGCTTCTGTTCAGTAATGAACATCACCCAACATGAAGTACCTCCCTCTAACAAATGTCGAACGGGCCACCCATATGTCGATCTATCAGCCGTGAATGACACCTCCCCTGCCCGTATGCCTACTGGCCTACTTAACCTCACACTCCCCCATCTCATCGCATCACTGGAAAAGATCACTGAATCCCTTGATATTAAAACTCTTCCATTATCTTCTCACTACTCAGAGTCACTGCACTGTCAAGCAACATCCCTGCGGTCATCCACCAATGATCCTTCCCGCATCTAATGCAACAACACATTCCACCCCATGAATTCTACAGACCACTTAGGGCTCGATCCCAATTCACCGGATGCCCATTATCACCCTCCTCCATTTGGACTAGAGAGTATCATTCATCTCGCACACTATCTCATCATTCAGAGCACTAGTCCCTAATTATCCATATACACCATCACTGATCCCTCCCCCACATCACCATTGGAGGTTGGACCACCCTCCAGCCACACACCTCTGTTATGTAGTCTTCCTATTGACCGAACCATCGATAAATCACGATGATTCATCCTAGGATAGGGTATTGTGGGCCCTTCCTAACCCACATGGTCCATAAATTGTCCCATTGTGTCATGGATTCCTTCTCATACTATTTTTGGATTTCATGGAGGAATTTAAACCAATGTTTATACGTATATATATATATATTGATTTATATATATTAAAAAATTAAGTTAGATTTTGAAATAAAAAATAATTTAGAATGACTGGGTGATTTTAAATAAAATTAAATTAATTATTTTAATTCAATTATTTCCCCCAACATATATATGTTGCAAAATTATTTTCTATTACTCATTTAATTTATCATTAATGAATATTGTGAAATTACCCAAATTAATTGTCGCATTTACATTATTAAAATATTTATTACAATTTTGTTTGATGAATGGAATAATTAATTTAAATAGATGTTCTAAAAATTACCATGTTTTCCCCTCATAATAAGTATAACTGTAGGTTTTTCAATGAGATATATTTTTCATGTGTAATGTTCATTCATGAGACCCCATCACCTTATGTTGTGTATTTAGTAATAATAATAATGATGGTATATGATTTGGACCATGAAAAAATGTGAATGTATTCTTGATTAGATTGTGATGCATTATACCAGGGTACAATCTGTTATACAATTAAAGACCCGACTTGGCCATTACATTCCTAGGGTCACAGTTTATCAATTGATTTTAAATGGATCAACCAAAAAAATTAATCATGATAATTTATTTAGTTCTTTTAAATTTTTCATTTTTATTATTTTATTGAATATTACTGCTTATGAAGTGAGATAAAATAATGAACCATAATGAATAGATTATATGATTTATTTTGTGGTGAAATTTTTTCTACTGATTGTGTAATTAGTTGTTAGACATATCACATTGAACACTAAAATTATATCTAAAACTATTTTATTCAATAAGTTATAAAACTACTTAAATAAATATTTTTTGACACATTCATTTCTTCTTTTTATCTTGAAAAAATGGGTATACAGGGTGCGTGTCATCCCAAGATGAGGGTGCCTCCTACTACTAGGGATTTAAATTAACTAAATATTTCTAAAAATAATAATACAAATGAATATTGTATCATCATAAGTGTAAAATAATCGAGTAAATGAGGTTTATGATTTAGAAGAAGGGATGTTAATCAGTAGTTTATGGAGTCATCAGTTAATACAGTTGGAAGTCCAATAAATACCATTACACACTCATGGGAGTGGTATAGCCATAGATTATTCTATGTGGAGAGGCTTCAAGGATGCTTTCCACTAGATTAGTATAGTTACTATGTGCTATGAATCAAGAAATGAGGGATCAAATTATTCAATAAAATAGTGGGACACATATAATTATATAATTAATCAATAATATATAATCAGTAATCTAGAAAAAAAATTGATCTGCTAGATTTTTTTTCATGAAAAAATGTATTATAATACCATAAGTTTAGGGATATTAATTTTGACAAAATAGGATGTCCTTATCAGAAGAGATTAAAAATAATAGTAAAGAGGCTTGTGGAAAGTACTATGGTAAAAGATATTTAAAGGTGTGGGAGTCCCCAATACCTATTTACCCTCTTTAGGAAGTGTGGTAGAGATAAATTATTCTTGTAGACTCATGTATGATTAATTTTATTTTTACATTGTCTTGATATTATCAATTTATTATGTGATTTTTCGAATAAAACATATAGAAATAGATGATTTTATAGGCAGTCGAATCTCTAAGAATCATGTAAGTATAATGTGAAGTAGGAAATATAATGTGATAATTATTTCACTTAATACATTTAATTGGAAAGATGTGTTATTTTCATTCCTTATATCTGATTCTTATATCCATCTCAACAAAATATTTACATTTTTAATAAAATTCAAAAATGAAAAATATAGAGAAAAACATGTCAATACCATTTGGGTAATGTTATACAAATTGATAAGAACATAAAATAAGATTTCATATTTATTTCATATGGTGAACATGTTGAAATAAAATATGAAAATACCAATGTAATGTTTTATTCAAAAGACATCATCACAACATGATTCAAATAAGAGTGGTTTATCATCAAATAGGAGTTTATTTTCTTCACATTCTATAATAAAATTATATAATAGAATAAATTAAATGAATTTATGTAGAATCATGAATATTATTCCAATTAATATATATTCTTCCTTGTATGTAACGTTTCAATTTTACATCATGGTAATTAAATATGATATTTATATCACATATATGTATTCAATAATAGTAACCATGTAAGATAATAAAGATTAAAAAAATTATGTAAATTTATCCATATTGATGATAATGGGAAATTCCTAATTCATTGGAGATATGTACATAACTTCTAATTATAATTTTTACAGTGTTAGTTGAAATTTTATATATTATGAAAAAAAAATTTATTTTAAATGTCTATTGAACATTAGGATATTTAATTTTGGAATGAATGTATTTTATGATTTTTAATACTCAACTAATGGTTTTTTAATAAGTTAATAAATGTAAATAACAATCAAAAAAATGTACGCCTCATTTATACCCTGTTGTCGAGTAAAAATTCCTTGAAATGTGATGTGCTAAGTAGATATCAATGATATACCCAGTATTGTATTTCGACTCATTGGATTTAATGAACTTAGGTATTGTGGAAACATTTACTTATTTATTATTAGATAAATAAACCATCATAAATAAGGGTTACCATAATGATTTCATATTTTTATTACATAGAGATTGTAAACTATTTGATTGATGATAAAATGGTAAATTAATATAATTCATGAGATTCCTAGAAGATAATTGAGGAATTTAAATGATAAGAAAGGTATATACATTTTTATAAGATATTAATTCCCCTTGGTCTATATGAAAAATATTATATTCTAAAATCATTCATCGATCATTTTAATGTGGAGTGGATTATTTCCTAAATTCACATTTCCTTATTCACATTGGAGTTAAGATATTACTATAGACGATCAAGGATGTGACCTACATGTTAAAATTGATTAATAAAATGTAGTGTGGAGTAATTTATAAATGGAAATTTCATTTTACAAATTATAATGATAATGTAATTGAAATTATCATAATGTTAAAACTAATAAGAAATTCATATACTTGCATTATTTTTTAGTGAAGATTTGAAAATAATCGTGTCATCTCATAATCATATCCCGACTACTTTGACCAAATGATACCATATATGTAATATTTGGATATAAATCCATTATTTTATAAGGGCATCAGTGTATGTTCATAGAATTTTTTCAGGATATAAACAAACATTCATTAATAAAAAAACTAAATCAATCTCATTTTGTATCATAATATTCATTTAGGAAGTTATAAAATCCCTTAAATTGAAATTATTATACCCATGTTCTAAGCTATATTTAGGTAATGGGGTAAGAATATGTATTTTATACAGTGGGATAAATATTTTTGTTGGATATGGTCAATGCTTGAGATGAACATGTATTTGGACTACTGACATGTTCTAGAAGAGCCTACTGAAGAAGGATTTTTCAGAGACACATACTATGTAGGATGGATAAAATTGTGGTAGTTGTTTTACATTCATCATTGTTGATGATACTTTATACATTAGAATAATGAATCCTACATGTAAATAGAAAATATAAAAAAGATAATATTGAAAAAATCAATTAAAATTCAATAAAGGATTCCATGATTAAATTTAAAAGTACTTATTATTTGGAATATTGTGGTGGGTATTCAAGTGAGAAAATACATTTGTGGAGAAAGCATCATTACAATATGGCTCGACTGGTAGTATAAAGTCACTATGCCTACTATTGAATGAATTTTACTTATCATAGATAATCTATATGAAAATTATATTCGGATTAGTGTGTAAATAATAGAAATAATGGTTAGTGTCTATATAACAAAACCAAAAATGGTTGATATAATTATAATATGGGGTGAATCTTAGGAAAATATAGATCTTGTTTGACATAGGAAACAAGAAAATGGAATATTCATTTTGGATGAGTTTTTTCATGTTTATACAAAATGTTACAAGGAGAACCTCATTTTTCTATGTATGATAACATATAGAAAATATTTATGTGTCTTAAAAATAGTTAAAAGAAAAATTTACATAATTATATTGATATTTGCATAAATTATAAACATATATTCTAGGGAATGAGATCAGATAAGGTAATTTCAACTTATTTATTAGACCTTATCAATAGTATATATATTGATAACGTATAGATATATAAAAGTTGTAATGATTTGAGAGGGAATTCATACTAAGGACAAATTGAAAAAATCACTCTAAGAAGATATATATATATATAGTGAATAAGATAAGATTAATGTGATGATTTGGAATTCAATAAACCTATATATTTGATTAATCATAAATCCCATGATATATAAAAAATTAGATTTAGAAGATATATAATTTATGTAGGAAATTCACCGTAATACCATTGAGAACATCAGGGGAAGTATTTTAAACTATCAATTCTTCTTCAGAAATTACAGAATATATTTAGCAGTTATATGTATTGTAAGGGAAACTAGTTATAAGGAGGGAAACTAGTATTTATTTAGATAATATGATCCAATATAATAGTTAGGATAATGTAATGGAAAAGTGATGCATATTCATGATAGTGGTAGCCTCATCTATAATTACTGAGTCTGTTGATACTTCTGAGGCAGCTAAGGAAGCTATATAAAATATGAAAAAAAAATCCATTTCATCGAATCACACTTAGTAAATAATTATTTATCCTAATATATATTATAATAGTACTACTACTATAAGAAGAAAGTATTTCATTTTTTGATTCTTTAGTAAAATAATATACTCATTGATTTCTTGTATTGATGATTTTGACTCATGTAGGGGAAGATACAGATAGAAGACTAAACATGCATCAGAGATGTGGAAAGTCTATTGACTAAATCTATAATTCAGTATAAATTTGATCTTTTCGTGCGAGTACTAACAATTTTTTTACCTCGTTATCTCCTGATCAATTTCATGGTGTGTAATAGTTAGATACCTAGACCCTAAAAAATATTAATTTTCTATTATTATATCATGTATATCGTAGGTTATGAATTATGTATACTTATTATAATAGTATTTATATTTATCATCTACTATTTATATGATGATTTCCAAATATTATATTATATTTCAATAGTATATATCGGTTCACATTGAATAAAGACAACATATAAATATTTTTAAATTATTTTTAATCATATGTCATATGGTCTAAAAACATCTAACAAACTAGACCCAAATGACATTTGACTATTAGAATTTGGGGTCTCATAAGAATTGGTACTTATTATCTTGATGTTATAACCGGTTGAAAATTAGTATATGAGATCTTGATGGATGAACTATCAATAGGAACATCACATGTTTCAGGGGTCATTGATAGTTCCTCACTGTGAAAAAAATGTAATGGTATCTTGAATTTTGATTATTACCATGGTATAAAATTTCAACTCATAATTTTATGGCAGGATAAACTATTTTTAGTGACCCTACCATAGTAATTTAAGAGTCGGAGTCTATTAACATTACATTGGAACATGACACATAGAATCACATCCTAAAGGACTGACCAGCTTACTATTCTTCGTAAACGAGATACATATTTGAATCTTATATTACATTGGAATGAAAAAATTATACCATAATGTTTTTCATTAAAGGATAACTTTAATAAATTATATCAATATTATTAAACATCTTGGATTCCTCGAGAATGGAAAAAATATGGGTGAGCACAAATGCACAGCAAGGGTTAAGTATAATAGAAATAGTAATGATTAAATGGGAAAAGTCATTATTCCAATTTAACTAAATTAATACAAAAGACATGAAATAAATAATATGAGAGGAAGTTTGTGCATAATATATAATGGTAAACAACTGAAAATTACATATAGTCAATAAAATAACAATTTAATTCATCTATTTATTTTTTTCATATTGAATATAGCAGGAATAAGAATGATAACTTAATAATCAATTCATGAAATGCTTAATTATTTTACATCAGGTTTCTGTGGTACATGATACCATTAATATAATAATCAATATTTTAGATTGTTTATATCATACTGAGAGAAAAATCACATATATTAGGCCATAAAATATACTTTTCCCATGAGTCTAATGTTTTTTATGGGTTCTCTCATTAATTGATCCACATCCCAGTTAGTGCAATTCCATTATATTACTCATATATCAAATAATCAATTTAATTCATATATAATGTTCCTAGTAAAATATCAATATTTAGTAAAGGTCATAAATTTTTCTATAATTCCCAACATTGAAAAAAAATGTATATGACTTATATAAAAAGTTTATATGGTTTAGGTAATAATCATATCCTTGATTAATCATGTGGAAATTAAGTGGTAATTTAATGTTCAATGATCATAGTAAAGTGAATAATTCAAGGGAACGTAAATAAATACAAAAATGAATGAAGGAAGATAATTTCAATACTATCATTGATAAAAATAATCATAATTCTACAAGATAATGATAAAGGGTGATATGTGTAAACTATATAAATGTTGGAGTAAGAATAAATGGTTGTTTTCATAAATGAAATAAAAAGATCTTTAAAAAAATTATTATGGAAAACATACATATTATTTTTATAAAAATTTTGAAAATATATTTTCTTTGAATATAACCTTTAAAAATATTTTCATTAAGATATTTTTTAAACATTCAAATTAATCTACAATGAACGTAATGTGGGTAATTACATACTTATCATGCAAGAAAAAAATAAAAGTATTATTTAATAGTAAAATTGATAAAAAAAATTGCCTTATTCGAAAAGAGACAACCAGATTCGGTTGAAAAAACATTAATGGAATGAAAGGTAAAAATTTTATTTAATAACTAAATTTGAAAATGTTTAAATAATTATTTGAATACATTTTTAGAAAACATTTTTTTTAATAAAATAGATTGTTGGCCAAAGAGAGAAATGATGTCAGGTATTCTTAAAAACATTCATAAGAAATTTTCAAAACCAAACTGTTGGAAAATGCGAATATTAAATTAAAATATAACAAATAATAAAATTATAATAAAATTAAAGGTTTTATTAAACAATTATAAAATAATTTCCTTTAATGGAAAAAAATAATAAAATTAAATTTTTAATTAATCCCTTGGAAAGGCCACAAAATTGATATGGGAATCAATAAATGAATTCAATATTTCTATCAACTGTAAATAAAAATAAAATAATTCGATATAATAAAATTTATAGTAAAAATTAATTACAAACATAACCTCATAATATTATTGACAATGATGAATTAATATAACCTAATGAAAATGAGTCGGGATATAAGTTCTTTACCATTTGTTAACATTTAATTCCATCCCCACTAAATTAAATTATTCAAATTCAAACATTAAAAACCATGAATAATGAATTATTCAGTATATTAGATGTGAAATGGATGTATATACACTTTATAAATTAAATTAGGTGCATATTGATAATTATGTCTCAGTAGATTTTAATTGAGATGAAATCACCTTTGGTTGGACATCATTTAACCATATTTTTAATATTTATAAGCATGTTATTAACTTATATAATAACAATAATAATATTTATAATATGTTATATGATCATCTTATAATATCTTATTACCCGTTTCTCAGCAATCTTTCATTATTTTCAGTATTTCGGGTGTTAATCCACTAGTTTTTATAGTGTTTTTTCAATTTTATTTGTTTACTATTAATTAAATAATGATATGATCATTTAAACAAATTAAACCATGAATGAAATATTATATTTATTTAGTTTATTAGTATTTATATTAATCCAAAAAGTTGGGATATATGAAATGTAATACACTGTTAATTGAAACGATAGGTCATGCGTACACATGAATGTTGTTCAATTTTTTGTCGATGTAAAAGAATGAATATCAAATGATATATCTGTATATTTAAATTTTATTGTAATATATTGATCATATATGTCCCATATTTTTATTAAATCTATCCTTTATACATTACATGTAATTCCATAGTAAATCACAATACTTTGAGGGGGTGGTAGTCCACACACCCACCAATGATGTCATTATATTCCAAAAGAATGCGAATATGAAGTTATGTGTTTTCCTAAAATTAATTTAGCATAATTACATCATAAATATAATAAATATCATATATAAACTATATATATATCATTATTCCAAAACCTTAAATGAGTTATTGGATGAACGAATGACATCGATTCAAGAGGTGGCAATATATTATACACATGAATGATGATTGTGTATCCAATTAGATATAATTGTGGCATTGTTTAGGTCATAAACCTAACATAAAGAACTTCCTACATTGAATAAATTTACCTCTTCATGGGGTAACTCTTTTGTGTTTATACCAATATACATCCATGGTTTTATTTTTACCAAAATTGAGTCTTCTAGAATGGGGGAGGGATATATGGGATATATTTGGGAATTGGTTTTGGTGAATCAAATTTCTTGGGTGGTGTGAAGAAGTTTGGGTTGGGGGGTCAGTGTACTATTCTATTGGTGGTGGGGTGGAATTAATGTAAATAATAAATTTTAATCACTATGAGGAGGTATATCTTAGATAATAGTTCTCCAATAATGCACCAAATTATATCAATGATGGTATATGATTGAAATATGGGTAGACAATAGCTTTTGGAAAAGTTTATAAGTATTTTTTCTACATAAATTTATTGAATAAAAACGATGTCAACTTGTTTTTACCTAATTCACTATAATTAATTATAATTTCATTCAATGATAATTTTGACAAAAAATTATTATATGTCACTTCAATGGTTTTTTGAAGAATTAATAATTTTAATATTTGTACCCTAGTTAATAATTTAATATTCCAAGATATATTTGGTGTAAAGTGATGTATTTTTGATCAGATTAAGGTCTTTCATGGTAGGCATATGGTTAAGTGAAATAATGTTCCCACACAAAAGAAATCATACAACCAATTTTATCATGGGTTGAGGTGACCATATGGTTGTAGAAATGTTTTTCAAACCATGTGGGCTTATTCCGAGTTATGTCAAGGTCATTAAAAATTGAAAATTTTCATTTTTTAATATTTATATTTAACCATAAATCACCAATATTCAAACCCATTTGGTATTTTCATCCATAGTATCTCTCTCATCATCTTCTTGGAACACTTGAACTGCAATATTTGCGTGGTTTTGGTGTGCAAACATCTTGTAATCCTCATGTATGTCTTTTTTCTCTTGGTTTCTTCTATCATCTAGGGTTTTTATTCTCTGTATAATGGGTTTTAATTTTTCTAGTTGTTTTTTGAACTAATTAGAGGGAAAATTGTGTTTTTGGTATAAATATTTGCAGTTGTTGCTTAATTATAACTTTATAGGTTCTGTTAAAAGTATTCTTGTGGTTTCAAACTAATTCCAAAAATATTAAAATCATGAGGTTAGTTATTCAATAATTTTTCAATGTTAAATGATTTTTCCCTTTCTACCATGGTTGATTAAATGTGTCCTATGGATTATTTATATGTCAGGAAATATGTTCCTAAATGGATTTGGGACACATTTTTTATGGAAGTTAGTTTTGGAAAAATAATTCTTTATATTTCAGATGTTTTTCATTGTGCTTCTTCTTGAATGTATTTCATGAAATGAGTGATAAGTGTGAAATGTTTTTTCAAAATAATTATTAGTGAGTATTTGTCAAATATAATTTTTTTTAAATGAAATGGATTTTTTTACATATTGAATTATTTTTTGTGAACCTTAAATGTGTTGCTGAATTGTGGATGTGACATGAATCATGTTGTAATGTGGATTTGTTGTGAGTTTGGACTCAAAATGAAATTTTCCAATAGTAATGGTTGGATTTCACTTTTTATTTTCATATTATGTTTCCAAATGGTTCTTACGAATTATGATTGATATGTGAAGTGTGTTTCCAAATGGTTTTGATTTGCATGTAAAAATAATGTGGGTTAGATTATGGAAAATGGCGGTTGCAATGTGATCCTTAATTGTGGGATCAATGTTTAATATGAAAATAGTGATTTCCTTGTACATTCATGATTTATCGGATGTAATTGTGAAATTTTTTATTTCTATGATATTGGAAATCATATTTTAGAACAAGGGGGATCCTAGGTATCTTTGTGTGTGGACTTGAACTAGTACATTATTTGCTTCCGAAGATTATGATTGCCATATTATTCTATAAGTATTAACTATTACAATAACATCTAATCATATCAATGATTTTAGACCTTAATTATTTTTGATGGGATCCCCTCTAGTGTATCATGCATAAGAATTCTATTGGGTTTGGATTGTGATTTGGAGAATATTGTCCTTGGTATAGGATTCCTTCTAATGGATCCTACATGGGAACAATTTTTTTATTGGTTTGATGATTTAACCACCGTGTTATGAGGTTTATAGTTTCCCATTTTCATTAATCTCCTCAATGGATTTCCTCTAGAGCTCTATATGTGAGATTATTTTTTTAAAATCTGGTGGAAGGAATTGATATACCATTTAATATGTTAATTTTTTATTTAAATAACTTTTTTAAGAAATTGTTTTCCTTGATATTATTTTTGGGAGAATTTTTCATCAAAATGATTTCATGAAAATGTTTGAATGTGTCCTTATGAAAATGTGCATGATAATTTATCGTCAATGATATGTATTTTTTTTAAATTTGTTGTTTCATCCTATTTGTATTTTAATTTCAGCATATATACAATTTTTAGAGTATGTTAACATCATTATGAATGACTTAGGATAAATAAATATGTTATGTGGTGGTGAAGGTGGATCTTACTGTGGGTATTATACTTCACCCAGGTGTTGGGGGTGGCGTCTTGAGGGTTATGACCCACTTACTGCATGGTGGTTTATGTGATTATTTTCTCCCCATTCCATTGTTGTATTTTGGTTTTTGTTAATCTTGTAAAACATTGAATCCGAATAAAAAATATTGTCATTCCTTGTTTGGTTACAATTATCAGTTATGAATTGTTAACTCTTGTTGGTGGTTAATTTTTATATAAATATGTGAAATCATTCAAAATGTGTATTATTGATACCTAGGAACTATTTTCCAGCCTTTGGGGATCAAAAACACCCTTGGTACATTTTTTTAGCATGGTTCTGGTGCTGGGTTACATGGAATCCTTTATTGGTTCAAGGAAAAATGGTATTAGAGATTTTCATTCACTTTTTTGGGATAACTTATTAGGGAGGAGTCTAGATATAATAGATATATGAATGTTTTTTCTTGAGGTTCTTGTTGCGAGTGGCTGTTTGAGTGACCTACCTCATGATTAGACTCGAGCTTCCATGGAATTTTGGTAAATCTAGTTTGACATATACAGTAGGGGAGACATACAGGCCACAAAAATGTATATAAAAACTAGTTTAGTGTGGTATAGATAGTCTTTCCTTATGTTTATTTTATTCTATGGTAGGATCTGTCCTCGTATAATTATTGTGAACTCACGAGATGAGTCCAAAGAGACTTCTCCCCCACTAATGGATTAGTGGTTTGTGTAACATGTTGTTCCAGAAGTCCTACAATTTTGTTAAGGAGAGGTATTTTGGTTCCACTATGATGAGGGAAGCTAAATCGGGCCTTATAAGGGATAATGCTCATGAGTTCCTCAATAACAGGCCAATATCATTGTAGGGTAGCATGGATCCTTTGGATGCAGAGGAGTGTCTTGAGTATATAGAGAATATATTCATGTTTCTTGACACTCATGAGGGATTTAGATTTAAATGTTATTTTTTCATGTCATAAGGTCTCGGTCAGAAGTGGTGATACTGGGTAATGCAAGCTATGAAGCATGAAAGGTAGGGTTGGAAGGAATAAAAGGTCATATTCAAAGAGTAGTATTACTCTAATATTTTGGTTTTTTTAGATCCTAGGAGTTTTTTGTGTATATCTAGGGAGTCCATAAAGTGATATATTATGCCAACCACGTTTCAAATTTATATTTTCTAGCTCATGAGATCATTTCTAATGAGTAGTTGAAGGATCGATGATCAATATGTGGTTGGGACTAGAAATCTAATACCAGATATTTTGGATGATGATTAACACTTATAATGAGGTGGATTATATTTGTATGATTGTATAGATTGATCATAATGGTTCTTATAGTTTATTTTGTGTAGTGTATGTAGTGGGATTTGACCATTAATCTAATATAAAGAGGAAAAAGGAAGAGCATGGAAAGAATTTTGGTGGAAGTTCCTTATATCCTTCTCAGTGGTATTTGTCTTCGGCTTTAGGTGCATGGTCAGTCATGTTCCATAATTGTCCAAAGGGAGGGAAAAAACTATCTATGTGTTCTAATCTGACTAATAATTTCCATCAGGAAATAACATTGGAACACATGAAGTGATATTTCAAGGCGTTTCTCCCATATCGGAGTGGTGTAGGATCTGTGGCATGAAGAGGGATGTAAACCCAGTTAGAACAATCCATGATAGTTGTATCTTGCTTTAAAGGTCGTGGGGGGAGGGAATTATCATATTATGGGTAGAGATATTTCATGGAAAAGTCACATGCATGTTGTTTCCCTAAGTATCATGTTGAGATGAGGAAACTTCTTGTGTTGGATCAAGAACAAGTGGATAAAGACGCAGGACTGACATTAATTTGAGGTACCATTCATATTGAATAATTTTGTTTGTTTGTTATATTTGATATCAGTTCCTCAATTTCATTCATTTAATCCCATCCATTCTATGTGTTAGTGATACAAACTGATCTTATTTCAAATGCGATGGATTTGGTAATGTCACTTGGCAAGAAGCGAGAGATGGGTTTTGGGTGCCTGTCTTGCAAACTCACCCCTACATGGGTTGAGTTATAATTGGATTTTTTTTGTTTTTTAAATCGTCCAATTTAACAAGAACCATGGTATTAATTAAATAGTTTTTCTTCAATTTCACATTTAATGATATAGGTGGTGAGTGATTTTTGTGTACCTGATGGAAGTACCTGGGTATTTCAAGGTGAATGGGATCATTAATCGGGACATACTGGAACTCAAATTTCAGAATTGGGAAACATAATTTTTCATATATCATAACTCACATTGCAGTATGTTGATGGTACCCCTGAGGGATTATCTACTATGGTGGATGAATTCCTAGAGATTTTACAATATATTTCTATGGTTTTCCTCTAGTTTAGGATTTTGAATTATCGATTATTTCATTCTAGGAACACAACTGATATATCATCCCTCACACCTTTTAGCCCCCACTGAGTTGTGGGAGTAAAACATATAGATAGAAAATCTGAAACCCAAATGATTCATTCTCCCGAGAATCTCACATTGGGTCACACCAATTATATTTGAAAATAAGATGAATAGATCTCTCAGGTTGTGAATATATAAACAAAAGTACGATAAGTTGATGATCAAGAGAAAATTCCATTTTCCTCATTTTCATGACATTTCAGATCATTTGAAGGAGTCGAGGTGGTTCCAAAAATTGATTTGTGTAACACCCAAGACTTTAATGAGAAATATTTTGTTTTTATGATATATAAATCATCAAATTAATCTTTCACTACACACAACACTAGCTTGGCTTGCTTTACACGCAACCACGACCTTACTCGATAGCTTATGTCGTATGCAATACCGAGTTTCACTAAACAATGATATGCTATTAAAATTCTATTAAAACTAGCCGTTATGAATAGTACTAACTGAATTTTGAATTTTATAACATTTTAATTCAACTTATACATTTTCTAGAATGAGGTATAAAAGCAAAATCAGTTTTTTTTGTATAAAAGAAATATTTTTCAAAAAAAACAGTTTTGCCGCCTTTTGATGGCGCACCCACATTAAATCTAGTTTTTGACATGTTTATAAGTTCAATTTGAAAAAATAAAATTCTTCTTTTGAACCAAGTTATAAAAATTTACTTGGGATAAATTTTTGATATTTTTCTGATAACATTCATTTTTTGATGAATAGTGAAAATACGCTAATTTTTAATTAAAAACCACTTTTTTCATTGAGATAATTTATATGGATAAATTATAATATTGAATGGTTTTAAATTATAAATAGAATATATTTTTACCATTTAATATAATTTATTTCATTAGAATTAATTTCACATTGAATTCATAGGTAAAAACATTTCAATCTTTGGGAATGTTTTAACTTCTAAAACTTGTTTTCTTAACAACAAGATTTATTTTTAATTAATTATTGCAAATTATATGTTTTTGAATTTTGAAAAATGGATTCCATATTCAGAATCATAGGGTCCAAATTATTCTAATAGTCTACTTTTTATTTTTGGGCATTATGAATAGTAACTACGGTAAATTTTATTTAACATAGTTAAAGGTAAATTGGGTAATTAAGGGTAAATATAAGATTATAAAATTACCTTAACGCCTTCCAAAATTCAATTGGATGACTAAAAGTCGACCCATATCACCTAAGGGTCGGATTAGATTCATTTAATGGACTTTTTTCCATGAAAATAATTTAATTATTATTTAAACTAAGGAATGTAACAACATGTCACTTTCTTAAATCTTATAAGTGTAATAATATTAATTTGGTGATAAACTTAATGAAACTTCAAACATGAATAGTCTCCAGAAGGATAAAACAATTATCTACATCATAATAATTTATTTAGATTTTTTAGGGTTTGAATAATTATCATTAATTATGACACAATAGTGATGTTTAAATTATTTTATTAATTAAAATATCAAATAAATTGTTTTAAAAATATTAAAATAAATATTATATGAACTATTTAATGTGCTACACTAATTTTCTAGATACATATGACATTTTATGGATCTATTAAATCTTTTATTTTGAACATATCTTCTGTATATATTTTATTTAAATTCAAATAAATGAATAGTGTCAAAATTGACACTATTGTTATTTTATAAAACAAACATATTATAACATTGTTTAAAAATTAAAAAAATATTTAAAAATTATAAATTAAAATTTATGTGGTCTAAAATGTCATAAAGTTTCAAATTATGGAAAATTCACAACACATATGTAATTATTTATAATAATTTAAAATTTATAATATTATTAAATTGATAAATAAGGATAAATCAAGTTGATAATGTTTAAAATAAATTCCTAACATGTATAAATTTTATTGGTTGATGAGATTACAACCCTATCTCATCTAATATTTGGATATTAGTCATTTTGTAAGTTTTTAAGTCGAGTTGGGATTTAATACAAACTAATATTTCTTATATTTCCAAAAGTGCCCCTCTCCTCCCTTATAAAAGGGCACCTCATCCCTCTCTACCTCAAACCAATTTTATCCTTCATGCTCGGCCAAACCCTTCCCATTTAACTTCCCCACTTCCTTAAAAACCTAGTAGAGGTACTGGTCTTACCAAATCTACTGCCTTAAGAGAAAGTTTAAAGGAGGCACTTCGAGAAAGAGGTAATAGCTTCTACCATTTTCTTCAAGATCCATTCTTCTTCTACTCCCTCTTCTTTATTTGTTTCATTATGAGGTAATAACATAAGTATCACTCATATACTTATATGTTATTATAAATATGAAACAACCCTATTTCACCTCTTATCCATCCTAAGGAAAACGAAATCATCGCGCGTGTGTACGTACGGAATACCGTCTCCACGCCGTGGTGTAATATATTTTCCACCACCACCTTAATTGGATGGGTATAAGGGTGAAAGTAATGAATATATATATGATTATTGTAAATTTGTATTGATTCTTAAATATTATACATACACTCCAATACAATTCCATGATCATGGGAATGATATCATCGCTCATGCGTACGTACGGAATATCGTCTCCACGATGTGATGTGATTCGTTCTACATGATCTTCATTGAATAATGATTTTATAAATGATTTGAATGAATTCATATGATATATATTACAATAATACCATTTTGGAAATGAGGTATCTATAACCTAAAGAGAAGAATAAGAATTTATTCGACAAACACGCATAAGAACAAAAAGTAATAAACACTCGAATAACAAGTAGTAATGGAATATTACTAATAAGAAGCTAATAATATGACCATATATGATATAATAAAAATAAGTATGATTCTGGAATAATTCAATAACATTATTTAAATCATTATTCAGGAGGTTCGAACACTTACGAAGCAAATTGGACCTAAGGTAAGGGATAATATCACAATCTCATTTTTATCCGAGATTGTTTATACTTTGGTATTTACTGGGGTGTATTTTATCATCCAAATACATGTTCTCTCAATATTTAATATTGTTTCCATCCACCTACAATTGTTTAAATCCAATTTTACCCTTTGTTGAGTTTTTAGTAAAAGATATGAAAGGAATCTTTTGTCATTTTTTGTACGAGGTACTTTTTGACTTTTCTGACAAAAGTACGAGAAGAATGTTTTTTAACTTATACAGCATGAATGGATTTTTAGAAAATTATTTCCATGAAGATTCATTTACAAGTTTTCATGTTTATTTTTAATCAACTTTTGTTTTAGTTAAAAATTATATGACATGTTATGAAAGGAAAATTTTTTTGAAGTAGAAAGGATATTTTCCTCAAGAATGGAGTTCAAGAGTTTTATCAAAATTAATTTCCATCTAAGATAATATAGGGTTATGTTTATATCCCTATTATTACATGGATTTGATTATGTTGTGATGGAAATATTTTTATGAATTATTTTATCTTATATGAATTGTTTTACGATGTCACGATGTTTAAGATTCCCATTTTTATTACATGGGTTATGCTATGATGTATGGTTTATGATTTTGTGGCACACATAATAATGGTATCATTATGAGATTGGTGGGACCTATATCTCCCTCCAATGAATTGGGTAAATATTTTATATCTCTTGAGATAGACATGGATGGAACGGCAGGTTAAATCGGTTCAGTGAAACAGGACTGAAACGAGGAGTGAACTCGGTTCAGAAATGGACTTTGTCCACTAAGATAGTATTGGCAATGAGTCTTGACTAATAAGAAATGATTCTCTATGATTATGTGTGTATGCCACAAAGTTTCATGTTTTATGTTATGATTATTGAGATTTCATTTCACTACTATGATTTATCCCATGTTATGAAATTATGCTCTCTTTTGCAGGTTAAGATTTCCAAAATGTTATGTTCTTATGAATATGATGTGATTGATATTTCTTTTGTTTACCCTTACTGAGAATTTGAGCTCACCATTTTGTATGTTTTCTTTCCCCAGGTTAGGAAGAAGCTTATTAAGTATGATATGCCAAAAGGGGCTATAGATATGATGAAATAAATGGGAGACAGTGTAGACGCTTTATGAACCAGTTGTTTATGTTTCCCAGTTTCTAAAGACACTATACCTATACGGTCCTTTCATGGTTTTTTTATATGTTGTAATAAGTACGCTTCAATTTTGAAGTAATAACAATGTATGTAAAGTATGGGTCGTTATAGTTGGTATCAGAGGAAAGGTATAGTCAACCTTTGGAAACTAGGATGTGAAAGCCTTAGTAAGAACCCTAAGGAAAAGTCTAATCATAGAACACAATATTAGTGTTTTAGAAATGGCCAAGAATAACCTAGGATAAGACCTTAAGTGTGAAATTATATTCTTGATTATGAGGTTTTCCTATTATAATTAGTGTTGATCACACTATTCTTCTTGGTTTTAGTCAATGGTTGGAACCCGAAGGAACCGTGTTAATGCGGAATGCGACGGGCAATGCAATGCTTTTCCCCCGGAGCAACCAAACATTATGGGAGCTAGACTGAAAAATCTTGTAGCCATTCTCACATAACTTTCTGAATCTATGAATCATGCAGAACTTCCAAACGAGCAAAGTAATGAGCAACATTCTGTTGAATCCTTCATGAGGCAGCGTCCACCTTCTTTCAGCGGGTCTACTGATCCATTAGTCACTGAACAATGGAGTAGTACCACTGAAAAGATTTTTTTAGTTCTTCAATGTTCTGAACATGATAAAGTCATCCTATCAGTGTATCGTTTGGAAGGAGATGCTGATCAATGGTGGAATCTTATTAAGAATACGAGGCAAAGGGATGAAATTGAGTCCATGGAATGGGACGAGTTCAAGAAATTATTTTTGAATAAGTACTTCCCTCGTAATCTCTGAACAAAGATGGATAAAGAGTTTCTTGAACTGAAGCAAAAGGATGATGAATCTATTGGTACCTATGAAGCAAATTTTACAAGACTTTCAAGGTACGCTTCTGGTATTATTATCCAAACTGAGAGTAAGATCGATCGATTCATTAGTGGCTTAAAACCATATCTTCGAAGGACGTTAGCCATAAGGGTCTTCAATAGCTACGAGGAAATCGTTCGATGTGCTCTCAAAGTCGAGATAGAGATTGGAGTAACCCATCCGTCATATGGGTTTGATAAGAAGAGGAAAATGGAATTCAAAGGACAATCTAAAGAGCACACTGAAAAGAATATGAGCTTTCCCTTATGCTCAAAGTGTGGAAAGAAACATGGAGGGAGTTGTCTTAAAGGGGAAATTAAATGTTTCAAATGTGGAAAGGAAGGTCATCGGGCATTTGAATGCCGCAATGATGGGAAGAAGATGTCTAATGATGAAAAAAAAGGAAGGGACACACAGAATGAACCTACTACACTTCAATATTTCAAGTGCAAGGAGATGGGGCATTATGCCAATAAATGCCCTAATCCAAGGGTTGTTGATGATGATCGACATCAACAAAATATTAAGGCTAAAGAGACATGCAATTTCTATCAGTGATGAGGAGTATGATAACGATGTGGTGAATGGTACACTTACCATCCACTCTAAAGTAGAAAATGTTTTATTTGATTCTGGATCCACCCACTCTTTTATTTCTGAAGATTTTTCTAAGGGTATCACCATTTTACCTCAACAATTAGATGTTGAGTTAGCTGTGACAACACCTAATGGCACAACAGTCGCATCAAAAGTTTATAATTCTTCCCCGATTGAAGTTTGTGGGAAAGTTCTTCCTTCAAATCTTGTGATCCTTCCTATAGTGTAATTTGATTTGATTCTTGGAATGGATTGGCTTTCTTTATATGGAGCTCATATCAATTTCCAAAGAAGGGAAGTCACATGTCATATTCCATATCAATCTATGATCATCTATCGATGCAAGGATGAACATAACCTTCCAGTGGAAATTTCTTCCATCTTATGGGTCTTGATTCCACTTAATGAAGGTTATTTATCTCAAATGGTTGGTGAGAAACTCACAATTAATAATATGCCCATTATACGGGAGGTTGATGATGTCTTTCCGGAGGAATTGCCGGGTCTTCCACCAATCATGAAGTTGAGTTTTCAATAGAACTCGTACCGGGAGCTTTGCCCATTTCAAAGACACCTTATAGAATGGCCCCAATTGAGTTGTAGGAATTAAAGAAGAAACTCCAATAGAATCTTGATAAGGTATTCATATGCCCTAGTGTGTCACCTTGGGAGCACATGTTCTGTTTGTTAAGAAGAAAGATGGATCAATGAGACTTTTCATTGATTATTGAGATCTTAACAAGATCACTATCAAGAACAAATATCCTCTCGAACGCATTGATGACTTATTTGACCAACTACGTGGAGCTCAATACTTTTCCAAGATTGATCTTCGTTCTGGGTATCATCAATTAAGGGTCAAAAGGGAGGATATACCAAAGACGGCTTTCCGTATAAGTTATGGACACTATGAATTTATAGTGATGCCATTTGGTCTTACTAATGCCACTACTATCTTCATGGATATGATGAATAGAGTCTTTAGAGAATACCTTGATCAATTTGTGGTAGTCTTTATAGACGATATTCTTGTCTATTCAAAGATCAAGGAAGAACATGAAGATCACTTGAGAATTATATTGAAGACCCTAAGAAAGGAGAAGCTTTATGCCAAATTTACCAAGAGTGAATTTTGGCTTCAAAAAGTTGCATTTTTGGGTCACATTATCTCAAAAGAGGGGATATCTGTGGATCCAGCAAAAACAGAGGTTATCGAAAGATGGTCGAGACCAACAACAGTAACTGAGATCCGAAGTTTTCCTGGTTTGGCTGGATATTATCAACGTTTTGTGAATGATTTTTCAGGATTATCTAATCCACTCACCAGGTTGACTCGAAAAGGAGTTAAGTTTGTGTGGAAGGACGAATGTGAAGAGAATTTCAAGGAGTTGAAAATAAGGTTATCCAGTGCACCTGTACTCACACTTCCATGTAGTGGAGAAATGTTTGTGATCTACACTGATGTATCCAAGAAGGGACTGGGATGTGTTCTCATGCAAAATGATATGGTGATAGCTTATGCCTCACGAAATTCGAAAATCCATGAGCAAAATTACCCAACTCATGATTTGGAGTTAGCTACGGTATTTTTTGCATTAAAGATTTGGAGGCATTACCTTTATGGTGAAAGGTGTGATATTTATACTGATCATAAAAGTTTAAAGTATATTTTCACACAAAAGGAGCTGAATATGCATCAAAGAAGTTGGTTGGAGCTGATAAAGGATTATGACTGCTCAATTAATTACCGCCCTGGGAATGCAAACAAGGTGGTAGATGCATTAAGTCAACAAGAACATGCCAGTTTATCCATGATGAGGATCACAAAAGATCCAATATTTATGGATTTACAAAGGATGGATCTTGGAATTATAATGGAAGGGGGAAAATTGTATCTTTCTCAAATGAATTTTAAACCATCTATTCATGTGAAGATTATAGAGGCACAGAAAGAAGATGTAGAGTTACAAAAGAAGGTGAGAAATATTCCTGAAATCAACCTTGATTGTGATGGGATAATAAAGTTCAGGAATCGGGTTTGTGTTCCTCCCATCCCAGAATTAAAGAAGGAGCTACTGGATGAGGCTCATATTTCTTCATTCTCTATTCATCCTGGAAGCACGAAGATGTATAAGGACCTGAAAGAGTACTTCTGGTGGGATGGCATGAAAAGAGTTGTTGCTGAATTTGTCTCTCGATGCATGGTTTGTCAGCAAGTTAAAGCTGAGAGACAGAAGTCTAAGGGGATGTTACAACCATTACCCATACCCGAATGGAAATGGTAAAACATCACTATGGACTTTGTCACAGGACATCCTAAAACATCCAAAGGAAATAATGCTATCTGGGTCATAGATGAACGTCTTACAAAGTCTACACACTTCATTGCTATTAGAGATGATTTCTCTCTGGATTAGCTTGCCAGGATATATGTAAAGGAAGTGGTGAGATTTCATGGAGTACCACTTTTTATTATATCTAATTGGGATCCGAGATTTAACCCGATGATCTGGCGAAGTAATCAGCATACTCTGGATACAGAGTTGAATTTCAGCACTGCTTATCATCCTCAGACAGATGGTCAGTCTGAGAGAACAATTCAAACTCTAGAAGATATGTTGAGAGCTTTCTCTATGGATTTCAAAGGTAGTTGGGATCAACACCTACCTTTGGTGGAATTTTCTTATAATAATAGCTTTCAATCCAGTATTCAGATGGCTCCTTATGAAGCTCTCTATGGAACGAAATGCAGGACTCCAACATGCTGGGATGAAGTTGGGGAAGAAAGCTATTAGGACCTGATCTCGTTGATGAAATGGCAGAAAAGTTCAGATCTATTCAACAACACATAAGAGCTTCTCAGAGTCGATAGAAAAGTTATGCCGACAACCGAAGAAAATACCTAGAGTTTGAAGTGGGTGATAAAGTGTTCTTATGAATATCTCCCTAGAAGAGGGTCATGAGATTTGGAAAGAAGGGGAAGTTGAGCCCTAGATATATTGGTCCTTTCGAAATACTGGACCGTGTTGGGAAGGTAGCTTACAGATTGGCGCTTCCACCGAATCTCCCTCAAGTACACGATGTGTTCCATGTATCTCACCTGATAAAGTACATACCTGGCCCTCCACATGTACTCACCTCAGAAGTTGTACCACTGTAGCAAGATCTTTCTTATGAAGAACAGCCGATAGAGATTCTGGATCATAGCAAAAAAGTCCTACAAAACAAGACCACTCTCTTGGTTAAACTTTTATAGAGGAACCACTAATTAGAGAAGCTACATGGGAGCTTGAGGATATGATGAGGGAGAGGTATCCTCATCTGTTTGTTATAAAGTGATGAATTTCGAGGGAGAAATTCATTTTAAGGGGGGTAGAATGTAACACTCGGGACTTTTATGAGAAATATTTTGTTTTTATGTTATATAAATCATCAAAGGAATCTTTCACTACACACAACACTAGCTTGGCTTGCTTTACACGCAACTGAGGCCTTCCTCGATAGCTTGCGTTGTACGCAATACCGAGTTTCACTAAACAACGATATGCTATTAAAATATTATTAAAACTAGCCATTATGAATAGTACTAAGTGAATTTTTAATTTTATAACATTTTAAATCAACTTACACATTTTCTAGAATTAGGTATAAAAGCAAAATCTGTTTTTTGTATAAAAGAAATATTTTTCAAAAAAATACAGTTTTGCCGCCTTTTAATGGCGCACCCAATTTAAATCTAGTTTTTGACATGTTTATAAGTTCAATTTGACAAAATAAAATTCTTCTTTTGAATCAGGGTATAAAAATTTACTTTGGATAAATTTTTGATATTTTTTTGATAACTTTCATATTTTGATGAATAGTAAAAATACGCTAATTTTTAATTAAAAACAACTTTTTCATTGAGATAATTTATATGGATAAATTATAATATTGAATGGTTTTAAAGTATAAATAGAATATATTTTTACCATTTAATATAATGTATGTCATTAGCATTAATTTCACATTGAATTCATAGGTAAAAACATTTCAATCTTTGGCAATGTTTTAACTTCTAAAACACATTTTCTTAACAACGGGATTTATTTAAAATTAATTACTGCAACTTATATGTTTTGAATTTTGAAAAATTCATTCCATATTCAGAAACATAGGGTTCAAATTATGTTAATAGACTACTTTTTATTTTTGGGCATTATTAATAGTAACTACGGTAAATTTTATTTACCCTAGTTAAATGTAAATCGGGTAATTAAGGGTAAATATAAGATTATAAAATTACCCTAACACCTACCAAAATCCTATTGGATGACTAATGGTAGACCCATATCACCTATGGGTCGGATTATATACATTTAATGGACTTTTTTCCATGAAAATAATTTAATTATTATTAAAACCAAAGAATGTGACAACATGTCACTTTCTTAAATCTTATAAGTATAATAATTTTAATTTGGAGATAAACTTAATGAAACATCGAACATGAATAGTCTCCAGAAAGATAATACAATTATCTACATCATATGAATTTATTTAGAGTTTTTAGGGATTAAATAATTATCATTAATTATGATACAACAGTGATGTTGAAATTATTTTATTAATTAATATATCAAATAAATTGTTTAAAAATGTTAAAATAAATATTATATGAACTATTTAATGTTCTACACTAATTTTATAGATACATATGAAATTTTATGGATATATTAAATCTTTTATTTCGAACATATCTTCTGTTTATATTTTATTTAAATTCAAATAAATTAATAGTGTCAAAATTGACACTATTGTTATTTTATAAAAATAACATATTATAAAATTGTTTAAAAATCACAAAAATATTTAAAAATTATAAATTAAAATTTATATGGTCTAAAATGTAATAAAGATTCAAATTAAAGAAAATTCACAACACATATGTAATTATTTATAATAATTTAAAATTTAGAATATTATTAAATTGATAAATAAGGATAAATCAAGTTGATAATGTTTAAAATAAATTCCTATCATGTCTAAATTTTATTGGTTGATGATATTACAACCATATATCATCTAATATTCGGATATGAGTCATTTTGGAAGTTTTTAAGTGGGGTTGGGATTTAATATAAACTAATATTTCTTATATTTCCAATGGTACCCCTCTCCTCCCTTATAAAAGGGCACCTCCTCCCTCTCTTCCTCAAACCAATTTGAGCTTTCATGCTTGGCCAACCCCTGCCCATTTCACTTCCCCAATTCCTTATAAACCTAGTATAGGTACTGGTCTTATCAACTCTAGTGCCTTAAGAGAATGTTTAAAGGAGGCACTTCGAGAAAGAGGTAATACCTTCTACCGTTTTCTTCAATTTATATTCTTCTTCTACTCCCTCTTCTTTATTTGTTTCATTATGAGGTAATAACATCAGTATCACTCATATACTTATATGTTATTATAAATATGAAACAACCCTATTTCACCTCTTATCCATCCTAAGGAAAACGAAATCACCGCGCGTGCGTACTTACGGAATACCGTCTCCACGCCGTGGTGTAATCTATTTTCCACCACCACCTTACGTGGATGGTTATAAGGGTGAAATTAATGAATATATATTATTATTGTAAAGTGGTATTGATTCTTAAATAGTATACATACACTCCAATACAATTCCACGATCATGGGAACGATATTATCACTCGTGCGTATTTACGGAATACTGTCTCCACGATGTGATGTGATTCGTTCTACATGATCTTCATTTCATAATGATTATATATATGAATTGAACGAATGAATATGATATATATCACACTAATACCATTTTGGAAATGAGGTATCTATAACCTAAAGAGAAGAATAAGAATTTTTTTGACAAACACAGATAAGAACAAAAAGTAATAAACACTCGAATATCAAGTAGTAATGAAATATTACTAATAATAAGATAAGAATATGACCATATATGATATCATAACAATATTTATGATTCTGTAATAAGTCAATAACATTATTTAAATCATTATACAGGAGGTTCGGACACTTACGAAGTAAATCGGACCTAAGGTAAGGGAAAATATCACAATCTCATTTTTATCCGAGATTGTTTATACTTTGGTATTTACTGGGGTATATTTTATCATCCACATCCATGTTCTCTAAATATGTAATATTTTTTCCATCCACCTACAATTGTTTAAATCCAATTTTACTCTTCGGTGAGTTTTTAGTAAAAGATATGAAAGGAATGTTTTGTCATTTTTCGTACGAGGTACTTTTTGACTTTTCCGACAAAAGTACGAGAAGAATGTTTTTTTAACATATATGGCATGAATGGATTTTTAGAACATTATTTCCATGAAGCTTCCTTTACAATTTTTAAAGTTTATTTTTAATCAAATTTTTTTTAGTTAAAAATTATATGACATGTTATGAAAGGAAAATGTTTTTGAAGTAGAAAGGATAATTTCCTCAAAAATGGAGTTCAAGAGTTTTATCAAAATTATTTTCCATCTAAGAAAATATAGGGTTCTGTTTCTATCCCTATTATTACATGGATTTGATTATGTTGTGATGGAAATATTTTTATGAATTCTTTTATCTTATATGAATTGTTTTATGATTTCATGATGTTTAAGATTCCCATTTTTATTACATTGGTTATGCTATGATGTATGGTTTATGATTTTGTGGAACACATAAGAATGGTATAATTATGAGATGGGTGGGACCTATATATCCCTCCAATGCATTTGATAAAGATTTTATATCTCATGAGATAGACATGGCTGGAACCGCAGGTTAAACCGGTTCAGTGAAATAGGACTGAAGCGAGGAGTGAACTCGGTTCAGAAATGGACTTTGTTCACTAAGATAGTCTTAGCAATGAGTCTTGACTAACAAGAAATGATTCTCTATGATTATGTGTGTATGACACAAAGTTTCTTATTTTATGTTATAATTATTGGGATTTCATTTCACTACTATGATTTATCCCATTTTATGAAATTATGCTCTCTTTTTCTGGTTAAGATTTCTTAAATGTTATGTTCTTATGAATATGATGTGATTGATATTTCTTTTGTATACCCTCAATGAGTATTTGAGCTCACCCTTTTGTATGTTTTCTTTCCCCAGGTCAGGAAGAAGCTTATTAAGTAATATATGCCAAAAGAGACTATAGATATGATGAAATAAATTGGAGATAGTGTAGACGCTTTATGAACCAGTTGTTTATGATTCCCAGTTTCTAAAGACACTATACCTATACGGTACTTTCATGGTTTTGTTATATGTTGTAATAAGTACGCTTTAATTTTGAAGTAATAACAATGTATGTAAAGTATGGGTCGTTATAATTTGTGCTGTGAGTAAATTCAAGTCAATGTTATAGAGGAGATTGTTCCAAAAACAAACTTCTGAAAACAATATTCCATCAGTGTCACAATTCCATTATCATGGTATTTTTGGATTATATCCATGCCCTCTCAAGGATCAATATGGAGCTTGAGCTGATTTTTTTGATTTTATTGGGATCCATACGAGATCAGTGAATCTTTGAAAAAAAAAATTTATGTTCACCTTCGGAATTAGGGAGGTGATATTGATGGTTCATGTTATCTTAGAGTGAGTGGTTTCGGTGGACCCTAAGAACATCAATTCACTTATTACATGGAAAGAGTTGATGAATTATTTTGAAATCATAATTTTTTTGCGCCTGGTAGGGTATTGCAGGCTGTTTTTTTAGAATATTCTTATATTTCTTCAGTCATGGCTATGATAACATGAAAAAGGGTAAATATTTAATGGATAATTTTTTTCAAGAAAAATATAAGGATCCTAACAATTGTTTGAAAAAAACACTGGTTTTGATATTCCTGAAATCTAAAAAGGTGATTATGGTTCATTACGAGGCTTTTGGTAAGGGTCATCGGTTTGTTCTGATAAAAGATAAACATGTTGTGGTATGTGGTTCTCTCCAAATCTAAATTCATGAATATAATTACACATCATATGTCCAAGAGTTTGATGCATTGTTCCATGACATAAATACAGGTAACCAATGAATTTATAGGGATACTTTTTTTGTTAATAATAATCATAAGTTCTTGGCCGATATTTTCTCCCTAAATGATCTAAATTTGAGGCAATGTTGTTTGTATGAGTATCCTCATGGGTTCAATTTCGATATACTCTATACCATAGGATAATGTAATGAGGTTTTAAATGCCTTGAGAAGGAATGTTTTAGTGAAATATTTGAAAAAATATGGCAATGAATGGATCTTGATCTGTATTTTCAATAAAATGAATATAATGACCAAGGAAAATAGTGGACGGGTGTTCTTGGTCAATGTTAGGGGGACACATTCCATTCTATATGTGATTTTTTGGGAGAATCTTGATGATGAGCTATGATAGATTTCGATTCATTTTCTAAATTGTAGGGAGGTTCCTTGTAAGGGGTCTTTGTATTTTGGAGAAGCATTGTTCTTTTTTGGTCACTTAATGCTCTCGTTTTCAATACGGATAGTGGTGATTTTGGATAAGCTCTAGTATCAATGGTTCGCCCATCACTGTGAATCCAGTATGGTTTATGAAATTCATCAATAGTTGTAGTGGCATGTTATGAGGTAGGTTGTAGATTACTTTGTATTGTGGTGTAATACATGTTGGAATATTAAATCGGGGAACCAATTGTCTTACAATTTGCTTCA
This sequence comes from Viscum album, assembly GCA_963277665.1. NCBI lineage: Eukaryota > Viridiplantae > Streptophyta > Magnoliopsida > Santalales > Viscaceae > Viscum > Viscum album. The sequence continues at coordinate 347,194,516 of OY728152.1, read as the reverse complement.
TCCACAACCCATTCCTACCTTAATGTGGGATGAGAAACCATAGACTTTATTATTGGCTTACCACATACACCCTTGGGGAGAAATTATATTTTGGCAGTGATTTATCATTTTGTCAAAACATCCAATTTCATTCCTATCAGGTATACAAATAATGTGGATAAGTTGCACTACTTTTATTTTTTAGGTATTTAGGCTTCATGCTATTCATTTTGAATTTTTTTTGATTGAGACGCATATTTTACACCACGGTTTTTGGATTTCCTTTAGAAGGAAATAAATTTGTCTATCAAATTGATGACAACATTCCATCTTCAAATGGATTTCTAGAAAGTGTGGGTGAATAAAAATGTGGAAGACCGGCTCTGGGCATGTGTGTTGGATTTTGGTGGATTGTAAAATATCCATTTTATATTGGTTGAGTTTGTGTATAAATATAATACTTACTAAACCTCGATTCAAATTTCTCCCTTTGAGGCACATTATGGGAGGTCGTGTCCGTCTACTCTGTGTTGTACTATGGGTGGAGAGACCTTTGTAATTGGCACTCAGCCTTTTGAAATAAAATTATTATGATGTTATGTCGATTCAGTAGTGTTTATTGACATAAAAAGGTTTTAAGTAGTCTTGTGGTGATTAGTGGAAATTATCATCAATTTTTTGTGGGGGAATGAGTGTTTCTAAATGTGGAACCTCACTTGGGTCATCATGGTTCGGGTATCCCATGGATTCTACTACTAATGTTTTTTTGTACATTTGGATATTACCAAGTTGATTGGTTAGGTGGAACACATGTTATATTTTCCTTACCTTATGAAATGAATTCATGACATGATTCATGTCTCACAACTAAAAAGGAATAACACGGATCTGTCCCACGTTATGAATTGGAAGGCATTGCAACTGGATCCTAATTTTTTAGTGCATCAATGGATCGTATAGATTATGGATTCCCAGGTGAATATGATTCATGGTATGTATATTAATTTGGTTCGAGTCATTTGGAAGCATAATAATTAGGTGTATAAGACATGGGTGTTTAAGTATTGGGTGGATAAAGAGAACCCATATTTGTTTTATAATCACTATTGGGAGTGAGTTTTTGGGGATGGAATGTTTTCAATGTGGAGATAATTATTACATCTTTCATTTTGTATTGAGGTATTCTCTTTTCCCCCATAGTTCATTCATAAATAACCTCATGATTTATTTTGTGATAAACTGAGTTTTTGGGCTTGGCCAAAGGTGGCGCATTGTTAGTGTAAGATTTTGGGAAACTGTGCACCCTCTTCCATGAAACCATGCAACTAATTTCATTATAGAAAGATTCAATCTCATTGTTTCTGAATGGTTTTGAAAACAATGCTGGCTAACCATGAAAGATGAATATGTCACTAAAAATAGGAAAATTACTCTTTTCCCCCTTTTGATTTAAACCTAAATCCTCACTATTCTACCCCTTCCTTATTTTTTTCTATAGTATCTCCTTCCTCTCCTCTTTCTACCTCTTGAACTATTATATTTTGGTGTTTTGTTATGGTAACTCCAATGAATCATCATTTAAGTATCTTTTCCCTTGATTTCATTCCCCCAATAAGGCTCTTCCACTTTTCATGATTTCTTTTTTCCAACCGGTTTTTGATATTATGAGGGTCGATCTGGTGTTTTTGGGAGAAATAATTCTGATTTTTATTATAATTCTACTATATGTTCTTTTAGAGGATTGGTTTTGGTGTTATACGAATTCCCAAAATATTAAAAACCTGATGTAGGTGGTTCCATGCTTTTAAATTATTACATGATTTCGGATTTCATTCTTGGTTTTCTTAAATGTGCTCAATGGATTATTTTTTTGTGAAAAATATGTTTATAAACTCATTTGGGATGAATATTTGATGGAAGTTGGTTTTTGAAATGAAATTGGTCATATTTCATTAGCGCTTCATTGTGGTCCTTCATGAATTGGTATTATGCCTTGAGTAAATGGTGTGAAATGTTATTTCAGAAGAACGTGAAGCACATATGTGTTGAAAGTACGTTATCAAAAATAAAAGGATTTTTTCAATATTGGATTCTTCATTTTTAACCTTTTATGTGTTTTGGAATTGTTAAAGTAATTTTAATCTTTTTTTATAATGGGATTAGTCTACATTTGGATTAAAAGATGTCTTTTTCAAATTAAGTAGTTGGATTTAATAAGAAACTACGCTATTTTTCTTCATTATGGGCCTTATAAATTTTTTATTGGGTGGAAAATATGTTTTTAAATGGTTTTTGGATTGTTTGTTAAATGAAATTTGTTCTATTTATGTAAAATGGAGGTTTCCATGTTATCCTATATCTCTCAATCAATGTGAAACATTAAAATATTTATTTCCTTGTGTATTTATCATATTTTTTATGTATTTTTGAAGGTGATGATTTATTTGATATGTGAAATGGGATTTGATCACAATGGGATACAAATTATCTATGTTGGTGGACTAGATCTATGTTGCTGCATCATTAAAAAGAGGATGAGGATTGAATTGTTCTATCGAAATTGATGATTACAAAACTAAAAAATATAAGTGATCTGATCGAATACCACTAGACCTTGGGAGGGGAACCCCTCTAGTGTATCGTGTATGGGAACGTTATTGGTTTTTTCGAATGATATAAAGACCATTAGACCTTGGTATGGGATTTCCTCTATTTGATCTTTCATAGGAAAACTATTTCTATTGGTTAGAGTATTTGATCACTGAGGTATGAGGATTATAGGGTCTTTTTTTTTGCTAGTTACCCATTGGTATTTCCTATAATGATCAATATGTGACATGATTCTAATCAGATATGATACTAGCTGTCAGTATATGGTGAAGCTTGTGTATGTTTTATTAGTGAATGACTATTTTCAAAAAAAATTTCTTTAAAAGTTTATTCATGTGAATGGTTTTCCCAAAATGTTCTTTGGAATATATATAGTTGTTTCATTATAAAAAATTTATTGTTAATTTATCTTCTAATGTTATGGAATGTAATATTTTTTTTATATGTGGAATCATACAAGGCAATGTGTCACCCCCAAAATACACCTTTATGTGTATGTTGACATTGTTATGAATTACCGTGGTAATGTATATTTGTATTGTGGTGGTGATGGGTGATCTGGTTGCTAGTGTTCCAATTACTACAGGTGTTGGTTCCTTGATGGTGATGACACTCTTGTTTCGTGGTGGTAAATTTATTTTATTTTTTAGTTCACATTCCATTATTGTATTCACATTTTGGTTAATGTTGTAAAATGTTGAATCTGAAAAAAATTGGTGTACCTCTCTTGGTTATGATTATCAGTTATGAAATTTTTACACTTATTGGTTTTAATGGATTTAAAAATTGGTGAGTGAATTTCCAGTGTGTATTTATGATACCCAGTCACTAGATTCCATCTTGTGGGGATTGGGAATGCTCTGTCAGCCATGAGTCTGGTCAAGCCATGTGTCGGGTTCGATGAAATCTCGACTCGGTTCGTGAATGTTAAAATTAATATAAATTATAAAATTTTATGATTGCAAATATGGAATCCAATATTTCTAAATTCCAATGATATAAGTGCATGAATATAATTATAAATTAATCCTACAGATGTGATGGAAAATTGGGTCTTTAACGTAAAACATGTTCAACCATTTGAAATTTTTTAAAGCCAATCTTAGTGTAAAAATGATTCAAATGAAATAAATTAGAATTATTTATGTATAATGTAACCAATTAAACATTAAAAACAATTTAAAATATAATTTAACACTATAATTTATTTACATAAAAAATTATTAAAATTATAATTCATTATTTACACTATTCATTAAGAAATATAAATTCTGAGAAAAAAAATTTCCATGCGATAATTTTGATGTGATTATTTCAGAAATGATATTTATTTCTTCAATTAAAATTCTTAACTAAATGAATTTATTTAAAAATAAAATGTTCCATAAATAGTCGTAAAAACCATATTTATAGAAATATATCCTTTAATGCATAAAATTGGGGTTCGTCTAGTCTTATTCTCATCAAATCTATCAGATGACTGAAAAATTACGTTATTGAATATATAATATATATATATTTTGTCAAAATAATTCACTAATATTACATAATTTAATTTATTTAGACAAAATTTGTTTACTATAATATTTTAAAAATCCTATTTTTTATATTCAATTGGTTTTTATTTTCAATTATAATTAATTAGTAACAAATGAAATCTTTTTATATTTTTTAAAACCATATATTTTCAAAATTTAGTTAATTAAATTCATAACATACTATTTAATGTCTATAATATAATAATAATTTTATATACCAATATTAGTAGAATTTATTAAAACATGCTCTTGTTTGTAATTCTATCCATCGACGAAAGTCATTGTTGTGCTTAACATAATCAAACACAGTTTTGATTGAATTGAAATTGATATCATATAATGGTATTATTTAAAATAGAAAATATCTTTTAAGGTCCTATGTAGTTATATGTTCTTCTATTATTGGTGTAGTGTATCATACACATTGTAAAACAAAATGTTATTATTTTAGTATTTTGTGGTGTTACATTCTCCCAAACATAAATAAATTTTTTCCTCACAATTTAAACATTATATTTCTGTGTAACGAGTTGATATTTAAAATTACATTATTGAAAACACAACATCGTAAAAGGGTTAATATAATTATTCTGTTAATAAGAGAGAATGGGATTTACATGGATCTTATAATAAGGTTCTCAAGTAGGAGAACATAAGTGGGAAATGAAAAAATAGAAATGGGAGAAAAGAGTAAATAACTACAGATATTGATTATGGATATTGGCCAATTTAAAGTGAAAGTCAATATAATTATAATGGCATCCAATTTATAAATTTGAAATAATTTAAATGTTCATCTGATTCATCCAATCTGAACATAATAAGATAACATTTTTCTTGAGGTTCCATCTTATATGGTTTAGAATATTTTTGAAAATAAATGTGTAACACCCCAACCCAATAAGCCCAGACCCAATACAATAGTTTATTACATTTGCATGATTTCATGAAATTCATATCATAATGTGCTGAATAGTTATGTAGTTTAGGAATACTGGAAAGGTACTTCAGTTTAACATTACAATATAAAATGTTATACAACATATGAATCCCTTTGGGAACATCCACAATTCAATGATTATCCCTGAAATTCATTACTAATTTACTTCTTCAAATCCTTGGAAAAATAAATCTTAAAAAAGAGGTGATCCTATATGTTTATTAAAGGTAACAAAATACCACATAAACTTAAATAAAAAGGAAAGGTGAATTAATAATATTACAAATTCCATTAAAAATAAATTTGAACATATTATGCTTGGTATAAGTGTAGAATAAATAATTCCATAATAAAAAATAACAATGAGTAATATACTCTATGAAAAATTATATGGACTACCAATTACTATTTTCCTAATGAGGTAATTCATAGTTTTGGACATCATAGTAATACCTTCAAGGCCTCGTGCAAAGACTATAATAACCATTTCTTCACAGCCTCATGCTAAGAGACTAGTTAGTCTTATGATACATAATGATGCATCGATGGATTGTAGTGATACCATCCTATCACATAATTGGTCCAATACATTCATCATATAAAAATGGTGGTACATAGACAAAATAAACATTTGTATTGAAAAACTAGCATATGAAATGTGAATACTTCAACAATGACCCCTGAATGGTTTCAAATTAGCACATTCATAATCAAACTGATCATCAACCCTTTAAAAACATATTAAAGATGATATTATAAGAGATAAACCTTAATAAATTACCAGATAAAACAATGGATATTGTCAAATATGATTTTATTTTTAAATGAGGCCATTAAAAAATTCATGAGAAATAATCCTAAAATGTTCCATTGGGTCTCATTCCACATTGAAACCTTCAAACAATAATCCATCAGAATATAATAAGAGTAATGTTTCTTCTAATATTACATTTAAAATGATAGTGCATACACAATAAAAAATTATTATGTTGTTTAAAATGCATATATCTCACAAAAGTAAAAGTGAAACGAGAAAACCCATTTTTACTTTAGAAAGAAGAGTTCTTTTGAAAAATATTTTATATTTTCATAAAATAATTTTGTAAAAAATTTATATCAAAAAAATATAAAGACATTGAAATGGAATTTCAGGCATAAATATTATCTAACTAGAGTGAAATCATGTTAAAATTTGTTTTAATGAATCTTGACTAGTAAAACATTTTAGTGTAGTTTAAGGAAAATATTAATGATATTTTAAAGAAGAATGGCGTGTCTTCTTTCATAAAAGTAGATATGAACCAATATTTTTTTTCATCAAAAAAATATGTGATTTTTCCTAAATAATTTTGGGTTAAAATATATTAATAGAAAAATTCAAAATGGGTAAGAATTTGAGATGTTCCAATGAATTAGGCTTGTTTAATAGGAAAATTAAAAAGAGATCCTTTTTAAAACATGTATATCCCCATAAATTTTGGATGATCTGATCGGGAAATATGATTTTGGAACAGATAAACATAATTTAGGAGAAATATAAAAAAATATAGAAGCATTAAATTTGTGTAGTAAGTGCACATGAGTTCGAACATGGTGTTATTCAGCAACCATGATGCAATGAATAGTGTACTTTTCTTCTAATGTGTTTATACTATAAATTACCAAATTGTTACTATTCACTAACAAATTATTTATTTCATAAAAATAACCAAAAATCACACAAACCATTTTTATATTTGTAGAATTCAGAAATTCACTCCATTTTACAAAAAAATCTAAATAAGTGAAATTTATTTTTTTGAGGCCCAAAAATTTGGAAAACATTGTGAAACTACACCTCCTTCAGTACTGCATTTAGCCTCAATTATAGGACCACAGTCCATGCCAAATACTTAATCATAAATAGTAATAACTTCAAGTGTCGATACATCAGCCATTATGCAATGAATAATGTATTTATCTTCTAATTTATTTATACCGTAAATTACCGTATTTTTACTATTCACCATATTTTATGAATTTCATAAAAATCACCAAAATTTACCATAACCCTATATATATGTTTAGAACTCAAATATGGACTGAATTTTACTAAAAAAATTCTAAATAAGTGAAATTCAATTTTCAAACAAAATCATTTTTTACTGAAAAAATATATATTTTAAGTATAAAACTAATTTTCTAATACATAAAAAAATTAATTGAGGTCTCATAAAATTTTCCCCAACTCATAGGACAACAAAATATTTATTTAGGAAAACATTTTATGAAAATGAAATTTATTTTAAATAACATCATTAATTTTATATTATGAATAAATATTTATTACCCAAAAAAACCAACAAATAACTATTTATTTTTAAAACATTCGCTGTCATTTAAAAAGTGCCTAATTTTTATTAATAAATTGTTTAACGATGTTACTATTTATTAGGGTCATTTTAGTATTTGTAAAGTTAAAATTAATATTCGTACGGGTAAATTATAATTCCAAATGGTCATGTTACTATTCACCAAAAAATTAAATTAATTCTTATTAGACTCTAAATAACTTACTGAGCATAATTGTGTGGGTCTGGTTTTCGTAGTTCAAGTCCAAGAAGTGGAAAAAATGTTTCATGGATAGGTTATAACTATAAAAATGTATTGTTATGTGAGACTCAGTAATGTGGGTGTATAATCTATTAAACCAATAGATATTATTTATGAATAAATATACCACAAAATCATTAGGTGTCATATTCATTGTGAATAAATTTATAACAAAATTTAGTATTTATCCAAATAAATATAATAATCAGTATATAATTTACATTGAATGAATTTTTATAAATAATAATTTATATATATTCATATTATAATATTATTTTACACAAATATAATAATATAAAATTGTATTTTTTTATCATTAATTATTTATAAGTATTATTATTAATTAATATAATTAATTACAAATAATTTAATATTATTATAATAATTTCTAGTTGTGAGAAGAAGAATATAATTTAATATACTTACCTCACATGTTTCTATATCATAAAAATTGTTTCATCCTTTGTGATTATCTAAATTTCTAATTCAACCATTACAACTAGAAATGAAATTCAATAAATTATTTTTTCCCTAAATCTCTGATATTCACTTTTAGCAGATCATATTATCTATAAAACATGTATTTATTTCTATCTCTAACAATTTTACATGGATAATAGGGTTAATACCATAGTATCTTAACCAAAAGGTTAATACATGTAGTTTATAATTCATTAAATTTATTAAATAATGACACATTATCATGGACATCATATAGGCTAGTAGTATGTTTGAAGCCATTATAATCCATCTATCATGGGTTCAATCTATAGCTCATTATTGGATGTAATGATTTGTCACCTTTCATGTAAGTTTTACTTTTTCTATACAATATTAATATAATTTCAATAATGGTCCAAAAATATGATTTACATTTTTAAAAATTAATCATTTATTAATAGTTTTTATTTTTTTATACAACATATTATTTAAAAAATGATTAGTAATCATATTTGACTAGTATTTTAATTCTATTAACAACCATAATAAAAGTAATGGATAAAAATACTTTTACTATCCTGTCTCTAAATGGTAATGGAATTATTCTTGAAACAACCCTTTCACTATAACATTTACTAAACTAATAACCTTATTTTTAACAAAAATCTTATGAAAAATATTATTATTCATGGTAGACTCCCATTGCATGAAACCTAAAAAAATATTTTTAAAAAATTGAAGATATGATCAACCATAATCTCATAATCATTTGATGGTAACCAAAACTCATATGTCCATGAAGACAAATGTGCTTTTATGATAATGCTCAATGTCTATATGGAGGTTATGTTCTCTAATCTTTTTTTTCTTTAATATATTTCCTAATGTTGCTACTAAACATATTTTGATACCAACTATAGGGACTCAACCCCAATAAGCCTGAATTTATTGTCTACTACCATTACATTGGTTCAATATTCTTGGAAAAGCATCATCAAGGACCAATAATTTTAATATTCTAGGTAAAATAGAGATCCACATGAGTCATACATTACATTTTTAATTCACATGTTACAACATAATTTTTTTCCATTCCATGATAAAATTATTCCATCTAGAATATCCTTGTATATCGTTCTTAATAAATATCCTAGAGTCTGGGGGAATGAAAAAATGAAGTGTGATCGCAAATTCTCAGTAAGGTTTATATAAATAATGACCATTAATGAATCAATAAAAAAATAAATATGTAAAGGTAAATAACTGATGCCACGTTCCATAAAATCAATAAACTGCGAGGGAGTGTGTAAAAATTACAAAAATGTAAATAATAGAATACACTTTCCATTTATTCAATAAAATGACAATGAAATTAATCCATAGATTTTTTATAGAGAAAATATCATGGATAATAATCATATGTTAATAGTAAATGATGGATATGTGTAATTATCGAATGAAATGTTTATCATGAACATTGACCCTTCATCATAAATACCTATTGACAATATGGTTTAACATATACAGGTTGAAAACCCACATAACCTATGTTTTCTGACTGTTATTAGAACCAAGGTTGTTCATTGATATAAATTGAGCATGGTTTTTGTTTGTTGTCAATTTTCATAGGGTAGCCTAAGGTGATTTCAATGTATGTGTTCTTATGAATGAGGTTGAAACCATTATTGAAGGTATAAATGTTCCCCAGTTCATTCCAAATTTTTGGGGCTCAAAATCCAGATATTTTTTAAAAATTAATAGTTTTGGAAATAGAATCACGGACTATAAACTATATTCTGGGAAAAACTTCATAGATAAAAAAATTTGGTAGACATAATGGAGGATCAGGAACCCCAAAGCAGGAAAATTTTGTAGACCATGTAGGATGAATGGTTCACGGAGTGAAGAAGGTTTACATTGAAGACATGGGGTTCACGGAATGGCTAGATGTATGAAAAAGGAATGACTGTTTGTAGGATGGTGTGTCATTTAAAAAATCAAGGTGGAGTTTTGAGAAACCTTGAAGATTTTCATTTATGGAAATGACATGGTGATTAATTCAGCCACATAGGGAGAATGGTTGTATGGGGACCGTGTAAGAAAAATGGTTCATGGAAGATGTGTGGTATATGGTGAAGGCAGTGTTCTAATAAAGATATGTTAGATCAAATTTTAGTAAATTATGCGGATCTATTTTTCTATAAATGGTACACTAATACATTCATAAGGGCATGGCTCTGAGATTAATAATTTGAGATAAATTCACCAAAATTTAGATGTATTTTGTGGGAAGAAAACCTCACAAAACATTAACTAAAAATATAAAAGTACTTCAGTGAACTCCAACACAGATCTTGGAGGACAATACAGGAAGGAAGAAGGTCAGATTTTAGGATGACATATCTACGTAGGCAAGCCAGTATGCGGAGAACGAACATAGTCCATGGATTTCATGTAGTGCATGGAGAGGTACTAGAATGGTTTGTGGATTGGAGGTAGTAGGAGAAGTAGGGGTTGTTCACAGAAGTCGGTTTACAAATGCAAAACATGAAGGTTGATCCAAGATGAGTTTTGTGAAGGAATGATACTGATGTGGTATACGGTTAATAGACAATACTTGATGTTGTGTACTACATGGGGGGAAGAAGATCAGTTCATAGAATAGTATTTCTCTAACTATGAGAACATGGAAATTTGAATGTCATCTGTGGGTGAAAATAGAACTTCTACATAGAATCCAACTATATTCGAGGATTCATGAATTAATGCTAAGGAATTGAAGCACCCATTAAGTCAATAAGCTATGTTTAGGATCATCCTTATGTAGTAAGCACTAGGGTTTTAATGGAATTAATCTGAGGGATGTGGTGTGTTATCTATAAAAACATGTAAAGGTAGTTTTCTTGGAACAGTGTGAATGTGGTAAAAAAAATTACTCCACAATTGTTGAATGTTAGCAGACATTGGAATGAATAAAAACCTTTCATTGTATTCTCCATTAATGTATAGCTTCTTGGTGGACCAAGTATAATGTTGCTTCATTGCTTTTCATGTGATTGTATGTTTTCTACACTTTCAAATCAGACATGATTAATAGGTTCGTTCCAACCTAATAACGAGATCCTTCGATTTAAATGGAAGCTTTTATCCCCTGATTGACACATCCCCTGTCAGGTTATTTAGGGTCCATCATGTGGTATCAAAGTGTAATGGTTTAATGTGTTAAATTATCCCTTCATTTAATACAGTAAATGTCAGGGGTGTACCCCTGTTTGATTGAAGAATCATTCAGATCTCGAACAATAGGAAGAGATCACATCAATGACCTCATGGAATAAAAGTCCATTTTGCGACTATATACGGAATATAGGCCACTGATCCAACTGGGATGTCTATGATTTATACAAACAAGAAAATTATTGATGGAGTTTCCCAAGCAAAGAATCCCCTAACTACGTCTCTATCTGATCAGATATATCTAAATGTGATGATCTATACATAACAATTGTATATCTGGGAAATACTAGATAATATATATGAAAGAGATAATAATGTGAATGAGGAGAAATTATATGTTTTTTCACAATGGGATTGATGATCTGAAAATGTATCTAGATGAAAATGCAAATGCATTTTTAATTGAATTACTGATGTTGTTGGATGAATATTTATATTTGGTTAATAAATCAAAGATATTAATAATTTAATCAAAATTCAGAGAAGACTTCCACCTACTTTAAATTAAAATGTGTCCTCACATGAGGAATTTTACCTTTCAAAACAATCATGGGATGACTTGCTGAGTAGTATGGTGGCTTATGAAATGATATCCAATCCTGAAGATGCTACAACTCGTTTAGGCAAGGAAATGGAAATCAAATATTGGTAAAGACTGGAAATTTTAGGAGATATTGTGGATGAAGATAATTAGGGAAAATAAATTCATTCTCTTATTCCTAGTAAATTTAATAAGTTCGGTGGGAAAATTGATGGAATGTTACATTTGGATTCATTTAATTATGATAGAGTTGGTCACATTGCTTCTCAGTGCCCAAGAAAGTTTGATGATGAAGAATTGGATATGGGAGACATTTAGAATCATCAAAAAATATTTTTCAAAATGGGGGAATTCAAATATGAAATTAAATTACAATGAAATAGTTTTTTCATTTTAGATTAAGACAATGAAAATCAATTATTTTTGGATTAAGAAGCATATATTATGTCTCGAAACTATTCATCCATGATGTCTACAATTGGAAAAAAATAGAACCATCAAAAAATATTGTGATAGATATTCAGTTGACCCCAAATGGCAATCCCAAGTTGTGATGTAAGGATGCATTTTGTAATCAAGAGAATAATTGTAACATATTCAATATGTTGGGAACAATTGTGGAAGAATCATCGGAATATGTTAATCAGGTTGAAGGTGAAATTGAACGATTAGAAGAATTTTTGAAAGTATAGTCATCAATCATTGAGATCATAGAAAATGTAGTGGAAAATAAATCATAATTCATGAATATGGAAAGGTCATCATTGAAATTACCACCATTTTGTAATGAAAATCAAATTTTTTTAATGGTATAGATAAATAAGTTGTTACATTGAGGAGTAAACTCAAAACTGATTCAATTATAAAAGAATCAATGAAGAAATTACAGTTTAGAAAAATCATAAATGATGAGTTGATGGAAAGAAATAAGAGTGGTTCCGATGGATTTGAAAATATTTTGAAAGAACATAGACCTAAATGCATGGTTAGAAGTTGAAGAGGTTGTGATTCCAAATCATATATTGCTGGAAATAAAATGGGTCAAAATAAAGGCATGCTGAAATATGGATGTGTTGAAAAGTCACCTATTGTGATGAAGAAGAAACCCTCAATTCAAACTAAAAAGAGAACTAAAGTATATTATCAAGAATTCCTAGATGATATGTAGTAAAACTATACTTTTAAGGAAATACAGGTGAGGGATAATTTAAATATACATTCCCACATATGAAATTTATATTTTGTGAATATTTGGGACACAACATGTATTACTATGAAGAGTAACTGAGATACTAAAAATGGGAAGAAATAGGAAATCAAAAAAGGATAATGAATTCATATACGAAACCATATAGAATAATCTATTTCTATGGATATTTTAGTTAGTGTTGCAACATTGTCTATAAAGTTACTGATTGCAGGAAGATGAGTGGTAGCAACAATTCATACAGATCTCTGAAACAAGTCAATACTCTCCAACCAGAAGGTGTTTCTATTACAAACATGTTTTCTCCGCTATAATAATACTTTGAATATGAATAACCTACTCACATGGAAAATATATTTGGAGGTAAATAGTTGAGCATCACTCACCATACTATTTAATAGAATAAAAATAATAATATTGGAATATCCAACATTACAAAAGTATCTCTAAAAGCTACGAAAAATAGTAGTACCTGGATTCTTGATAATGGATAGTTATCCTATATGATGGGAAATGCAGACCTAGTAACAAATATCAAGAAAAAGGATAACCAAATAGTAATATACAGTAATGATGTTTCTTAGAAGATCATATTTAGTGGATGTAATGAACTATCCAATTATGAGATGAAGAAGATCGTAGTTATTTATGTTGAGTTGTTTCATCACAATATTCTGAGTGTGTTCCAACTCTGGGACTCGGGACATAGGGTGAATTAAATCAAAATGGGATCACTATAAAAGGAATAACATTAAATTATTTCATGAAGGAATGTATAATAGAATGAAACTTATATTACTTGTATAGTAAAGATAAATTTTGTTTCATGACAGGTGAATAAGAGAACAACATGTTGCACTAGAGGTTGGGGCTCATCAATCAAAAAGATATGGAAAAGAGATCTATGATTATAATTTTCATGTATATCCATGATCTGAAGCATGAACAGGAGAATACATGTGATTCTTTCTTGTGAGGAATGTTTTTTCATATTTCATATCATCCAAATAAGAAATGAGCATCAAATCATTTTGATCATTTACATACAAATGTATGTGTTCTTATAAATTTTGATGGAACATATAGAAAAAGGTACTTCATCGTTTTCAATGATGATTATATTATAATGTATTTTTTATGGTTATACATAGAAAAAAAAGTGGTTTATTACAATACAACTTGTCACTGAATAGTTTATAATGATACTAGATGAACAATAAATTTTCTGTACTCTAACAATGGAAGGGATTACACATCCATTGAGTTTGAAAATTACCTAGAGAACCATGGAATAAATCATTAAGTGTCTACTGTAAAAACACCATAGCACAATGGACTGGTTTTACCATATAATCTATAGTATAATTGTATGTCCGGAACAATTCAAAGTATGATCCATATCACTCTATATTATAAGAAATATGTTTTTGAAGCTATTTTTTACATTCAAAAATGAACGGGGATTTATATGGGGGAAACCAAGACACCCAATGAGTTATTGCATTGATGAAATAATTCTTTATAGTATTTTCATGTTTTTGGAAGTTAATTCATTATCCAAAATAATGATTGAATTCAATTAAAGTATGTTGATTCTATATTTTATGGAATATTCTTTGAATATTAAATAAATAAAAAATCTTACAAATATATCAATAAACATATTCATAGAAAATTGGAATGCATTGAAATGATTATTGATGAAGATAAATCCATGAATGTATCATGAAAATCATCTTTCGATGTAGTTTTTGAAAAGGAAGAATTTTGACAAGGAATGGATTCAAGTACAAAAGTAGAGGATGGAATGAAAAAAACTCATGAATCACATCGTGTTGTGTACTCAGTATAATAATCAGATGAGGAAACCATGACTAAGGAAATTCGTCTATACCACAAAGGATAAATTTCATAGTAAAAATATATTGATTCAACATCATTGGGGATTGGACTACACCAATGTAGTCAAGGATAACTGGGAATATTGACCAATATGCATTCCTTTCAGTTGTAGAACCATCCCAATATGAAGAAGATGCAAAGGATAAATCATGGGATAAGGTCCTGAATGAAGAATATGATCAGATCGATAGGAACTAAACATGTTATCTAGTTAATATAACTGAAACAAACAATGTGATTAGGGTGAAATTAATTTTAAAAAATAGACTCGATGAGCCTGGAAATGGGATCAGAAATAAGGCAGTATTGGTGGGTAAAATCTCTTCAATGATTGTAAGTTTTTATATTGAAGAAACACTTTCTCCGGTGGCTATACTATAGTCAATCAAATTTTTTTATTCCAGGGAACATCAAATAGGATATAATGTATATCCAATACAATTCAAAATAGCTTTAATTATAGGTTTTATTGAATAAAAAGTCAATATTGAACAACTAGTGGTATTTCATCATTGCAATGATGAAATTAAAGTTTGAATTTTAAAGAAAAATTTGTATGGACTTAAATAGGAACCAAACAAAAGGTACTCTCATATGGATTCTTATCTATAGAATCTATGATTTAGAAGAGTTTGAGTGGATCAAAATCATTATTTGAATAATTATGAGAATGATCAGTTCATGGAGCAGGTGTATGTAGATGATATAATATTTTTAGATATCATATATGAAAAAATGGATGATTTTTTCAATCATATAAACTAATAATTTGAAATTTTTATGACTTGTGAACTCACATACTTCATAGGGCTCCAATTAATTCATAGGGAAAACTAAACATTAATTTATAAGAAAAAGATAATGAAATTTCATCATTTTCTAGCACTGACAAGGCTGGAGATGAGGTGGATAGAAAATCCCCAAGTGGCGGAGTATTATTCATATCCAAGAAATGTGTGGGCTAGTTGAGAAATAATTAAGAAATATGTCCTCTCAATAATGATGAATATGAATATATCTCCACTATAAAGGATTTTACTCATCTTCTTTGGATAATGAAATAATTAACTAATATTGGTGATGGGGTGAAACTACCAACTGTGATTTTCTATGATAATAAGAGTGTGATTGATCTTATAAAAATCCTTTTCAGCATTCTTGTATGAAACACATTGAAATCAGATATGACATAAACAAGGAAAATTGGATAAACTAATGATTAATATGGATCATTTTGGAATTGATTATCAAGTTGCTAACATAATGATTAAGACACTATCATCCCATGTGTTGGAGAATGATCAGTTGAACCTCAGTGTTTAGCCACCTCCCTATGGAATCATATCTTACGAATGTCACATCAACCATGTTTTTTAACTATTTTAATCAATTTTAGAATCTGATGTAGGTTTATGGGGGATAAATGATCCAGGGGGAGTTCTCATTGTGCTCTAGAAGTAAAAATTTTGTTGTTTGATTTTATTGATAATGGGGAGAATGGATAAATTCAATATTATATATAATAGAGAATGGATATATAGGGGAATGAAATGTTTTTCTGGTTTTATAGAAGAAATTAAATATGAAACAATGGGGGCGAAATAAAATGGAAAAAACAATTTGGTGTTATGAGATAACCATTGGAGGATAGTTAGACAAATTAAAATAATTCCCAATCATCATAATCAAATTAATGCATAGAATCATATTTTCTACAATGAGAATTACTCACATAGGATTAAAGTGGTGTCAAATGAGTTGTTTCTAATGTATTAGGTTTTTATTGTAGCACATACTTACTCAAATTTATCTATGGATTCCAAATAAACTCGAAGGAGGAGATTGTTTGAACCATGGTAGTACTTTTCTGGAAATTAAGTGTGGATCTTGTTTGTTGTCAATAAATATTTGTTTGATCAAGGAGTTTTCAAGGAATTTGGTCATACAATTATGGTTGAAAGTAGTATTGAAGGGGGAATAGTTTTTCAGTGTTTTTCTAATTTTTTGCATCAAAATTGGAATTTTCTTTTCTGGAAAATGATGCTTTTTGAAAATGGAATCGCGGATAGTGAACCATGTTCTAAGAAAAATTCGGGGATCCTAAATTTTGGTACATGGAATTGAGAACTTTGATTCACAAAGTGGGAATGGTTTGCAGAGCAAGTAGGAATAATGGTTTGTAAATCAAATGAAGTTCATGGTGAAGACTTATGGTTTTTTGGGAGGCTCATATTACATGAAATTCATGACAACTTGTGGGATGATTTTTGATTCACTAAACCTTTAGAGACCCAAAGATCGACGTACATGGACATTACATTACTTTTGAAGAATACTTAATACATAACATAAATAGACACACAAGGACCATAATAGTTTAGTGTATTTGGAAACTTGGAACGTAATCTTCTAATCGTGGTGAAATATCCTCAACATCTCCCATAAAGATATTCCCCTTTTTTCATACCTAAAACCTTTATTTATATCCTGCGGAAAAGAAAACAAAAAAAGGATGAGCTCAAATGCTTAGTAAGGGTAATCATGGATAAAATAAAACATACCATATGTATTTGAACATAAAAACATGAACATAATGTTTAAACACCAAAATCTTGAGCAATGACATAAAACATGGAAGTACGTAAGGCATAGATCATAAAGAAACATTAAGCATGATAAAATATCATGGGAATAAAACATGTAATTTTGGAAACCATTAATCACATGATATGATATCCATGGTAGCCTAGGCATTGCTGTCAAGACCATCTTAGTGGACAAAGTCCCTTTCTGAATTGAGTTCACTCCTCGTTCCAGTTCTGTATTACTGAACCGGTTTAACGTGTCGTTCCAGCCATGTCTATCTCATGATATATAAATCTTTACCCAACACATTGGAGGGAGATATAGGTCCCACCAATATCATAATGAAATCATTCTTTCATGTTCCACAAAATCATAAATCATACATCATAGCATAACCCATGTAATAAAATGGGATTCTTAAACATCATGCCATCATAACATAATCCATAAACAATTGATATCATTTCATCATAAGAAAATTAAACCATTTAAATCATAGAGACATTTTACTTGAAACATACACATATGAAATAATGTCATCTTAGATGGAATTTTTTTTTGAAAAAACACTTGAAATGAATTCTTGAGGAAAATATCCTTTCTTATTTAAAATCATTTTCATTTAACAAAATTACATGCAATATTAAAAGATAAGGGTTTTGTTGAAAATAATCATGAAATATTGTAGAGGAATATTCTTGAAAATGAGGCATTATGAAGCTGTAAAAATCAGTTCACGCCGTATAAGTTAAAAATAACATTCTCCTCGTACTTTTGTCGGAAAAGTCAAAAAGTATCTTATATGGTAACCAAAGGAAAGATTCCATTCATACAATGTGGTAAAAAGTCAAGAAAGGGTAAAAATGACTTTAAGAATTCATGGAATAATGGTAAAAATTTTATGAAATCATTTTTAGAAAACATGGTCATGGATGATAAACGTAACCCCAGTAAATACTTACGTATAAGCAATCTCGGATAAAAATGAGATTGAAAATTTATCCCTTACCTTAGGTTCGATATGCTTCATACGTATCTGAACCTCATGTATAATGATTTAAATAATTTCATTGACTTATTACAGAATCATATTCATTGTTATGATATCATATATGTTTCACTTATGACTTTATATTACCCGTTCTTTTGTAAATTTCATGTTAAAGAAACGTTTTGGGAAAAATCCTTTCATTTATCGTATGTTTTTCGACTTGTAGTTCTTGATATTATTACTTATATCCTAATTTACATAATCCCAGAATGTAAAACATGATTTATATATAATATATATTCTTCATATACATATATATATTATAGATCGATAAAAGAAAGGAAATAAATCGTTCATGGAGACAGTAGGTCGTACGTACGCATGGGTGTTGTTTTTGTTTCCTTGTTGAATTGAATGAAACTAAATAAATGACATACATATATATATATATAAACATAAATCTAGTAGCATTATTATTTCATATATTTCATTATTATTAATTAAATAAACTTTTTGATCATTCATGTATGGTTAACATGGAGAATGAATCTCATCATGTCGTGGAGATTGTAGTCCGTACGTATGCACGAGTGATGATATCGTTCCCATAATTATTGAATAGAATTGGAGTGGATGGTATAATATATCAGAATCATTATGATGTTGTAATAACCTTATATAGTTATTATTTACACTATTATACCCATCCATGTAAAGTGTTGGTGGAAAAACAGATTTCACCACGGCGTGGAGACGGTATTCCGTATGTACGCATGCGTGGTGATTTCATTTTCCGTAGGATGGATAGATGGTGAAATAAGGTTGTTTCATACTTATAATAACATATCAGTATATGAGTTACACTAATGTTATTACTTGATAATTAGACAACTAAAGAAGAAGAAGTGGAAGAAGAAATAGAGTTGAAAGAATCGGTAACGGACATTACTTCGTCTTTGAAGCACCTCTTTGATACCTCCACTTAGGGAAATAAAATTGGTCAATTAAGAATACCAGAACCTCTAGGATGTTTCTAAGGAAGTGGAGAAGAGAATTTTTCAGGTTTTGACCGAGCTTGAAGGCTCAAAGTGGTGTAAGGAAGAGAGGGAGGGCGTGCCCTTTTATAGGGGAGGGGAGGGGCACCTTTGGAAATCTTAAAAATATTAATTTATAATAAATCTAACCCCACTTAAAAACCTCCAAAAATGACTAATATTAGAATATTAGATGATATAGGGTTGTAATATCATCAACCAATAAAATTTAAACATGTTAGGAAATTATTTTAAACATTATAAACTTGATTTATCGTTACTTAATCAATTAAATTGTATTTGTGGTAATAACATTCTAAATTTTAAATTATAACAAATAATTACTTATTTGTTGTAATTATCTATAATTGGATACTTTATAACATTTTAGACCATATAAATATAAATTTATAATTTTTATACATTTGTGTGTTTTTTAATCAATTTTATAATATGTTATTTTTATAAAATAATAATATTGTCAATTTTGAAACTATTAATTTATTTGAATTTAAATAAAATATATACTGAAGATATTTTCGAACTAAAAGCTTTAATATATTAATAAAAGGTCATATGTATCTATAAAATTAGTGGAGAAAATTAAATAATTCATATAATATTTATTTTATTATTTTTAAAACTATTTATTTGGTTTATCTCTTAATAAAATAATTACTACATCATTTTTGTATAATTATTTAATATACTTATTTGTTGCATAATGATTAAAAATAAAATCATATAATGAATATAAATCTATTACCTTTCACAATAATACTTTTACTCGAATTTATCATCTTAAAATAACAATATTTAAATTGTTATATTTATTAAATTTTGAAGGTGACAACTTTGGCATCATTTAAAATAAAATAATATAAGTGTCATAATCACTTTTATAAAACTCCAAACGGTTATATATTAGGTAATTGGACGATTAAGGTGTATATATACACTAAAAATATGTTTTTGTTAGGTTTGTGGGCCTTTTAATGGGTATTATTATTTCAATAAATACTATATTACTGATTTTTCACTTAATAAATAATTTATTCATCATTAATGTATCACCATTAATGACAATTATTTCATCACTAAATATTATAAATAAATTATCATGATGTAGATAATTTTATTAGCGTTCTATAGACTATTCATGTTCGAAGTTTTATGATGTTTATCACTATATTAAAATTATTATACTTCTAAGATTTAAGAGAGTGACATGTTGTCACTTTCTTTGGTTTTAATAATAATTAAATTATTTTCATAGTCAAAAATCCATAAAATGAATCTAATCTGACACATATGTGCTATGGGTCTACTTTTATCCATCCAATAGAATTTTGGAATGTGTTGGGGTAATTTTATAATATTATATTTATCGTTAATTACCCGATTTACCTTTAACTATGGTAAATAAAATTTACCGTAGTTACTATTCATAATTCCCAAAAATAAAAAGTAGCCTATTAACATAATTCAGACCCACTGATTCCAAATATGGAATGAATTGTTTCAAATTCAATACACAGAAGTTGCAGAAATTAAATTTAAATTAATCCTGTTTTCGAATGAAAACGGGTTTTCGTTTAAAACATTACAAAAGATTGAATTGATTTAGCCTACGAATTCAATGTAAAATCAATGCTAATGACATAAATTATATTAAATGGTAAAAATATATTCTATTTATACTTTAAAACCATTAAATAATATAATTTCACCACATATTTTATTACGATGAAAAAAGTTGTTTTTAATTAAAATATAGTGTGTTTTTACTATTCATTAAAATATAAAAGTTATCAGAATAATATGAAAAATTTATCCAAGGTAAAATTTTATATCCTGATTCCATATAATAATTTAATTTTTTAAAATTGAACTTATAAACATGTCAAAACTAGATTTAATGTGGGTGCGCCATCAAAAGGCGGCAAAACTGCATTTTTTGAAAAATACTTATTTTACCTGAAATATTTATTTTGTTTTTATACCATGTTCTAGAAAATGTGTAAGATGAGTAATAATTTTATAAAATTAAAAATTTAGTTAATAATCTTCATAATGGCTAGTTCATAATAATATTATAATAATATATCGTTGTTTAGTAAAACCCGGTATTGCGTACAACACACGCTATCGAGGAAGGTCGTGATTGCGTGTAATGCAAGCCAAGTTATGGTTGCGTGTTGTGCAAGACTCCTTTGTTGTTTTATATAACAGAATCCAACCATTTTTCATTGATACATTGAATATATATATATATATACACTCAATGTTGCGTAGAATGACTATTATCAAACGAACATGAAATTGTGTGTAACATAATCTAAGAATAGTGTTGTGTATACTGCAAGCTAATACGGTGTTGTGTATAGCACAAGATAATCTTGTTGTAGCTTACAACACAAGACATCAATGAAATTAAAAGAATATGTTTCATAAAATCTCAGGGAGTTACAAAACCGATGTTATATTTTAAGGAACTATAAATGGTGTCATTTTTTGAAACGAGTGAGTGATTTGTACCACCGCATAGGGAGAATGGTGGTTCATGGATAGTGTGAGGAAAATGGTTCGTTGGAGATGAGCAGTTTATAGTGAAGATATTACTACAATAAAGATATGGTAAATCTCAGTTTAACATATTATTTTTATCTATTTTCAATTATATGCAAAAATAATCCTTTGAATAGGGTTTGGATTTGAAATTATAAATCATAGAAGAATTTGGAGAAATAAGGAAGTAGTTCTCGAGAAGAAAACCCCCCGAATTTCATTAATTAAAAATATAAAAGGATTTTGGTAATGTTTAGAATAGTTCATTGAAGGTTGTACATGTAGGAAGAAGGCTAGTTTAGAGGAATACATGTCCGCATAAGAGTTCCAGTATGCGATGTATGAACTCGGTCCATGGATTTCATGCAGTACATGGAGAGAGATTGGAGATGGTTCATGGAGTCGTGGCAGTATGTGTAGTATGGGTTGTTTGCAAAAGGCAGTTTATAGCCGTAGAATGTGAAGGTGGATCACATAGTTGATTTTTTAAGGTATGATATTGACCTACTACATGGTGTACACATTGTACACTGTGTAGTCTATTACATGAAGGAAGAAGGACAGTTCATAGATGAGAAATTAAAAAAAAATTAGAATGAAGAAAAGTGAACATAATTTGTGTGGAAAAGGAAACTTCAACAGATAATCCAACTATATTATATGATTTCTAATTTAATTTTATTTAGTTGAATTGATGTTCATGTTAATAAATTTAGTACTAATTATTCCCATCAAAGTGAGCATGGGGAGTCAACAGAACTGATTTGAAGAATGTAGTGTTCTATCCCTGAAACCTTGTAATGGTAGTGAGCCTGTTAGAGGGTGATTATGCCAATCTTTTGTTCTCAACAACTAGTGATGATTAGTGGCCATTGGTATGAAAAAAACCAATCAGCATATTCTTCTTGGACGTAGCCCTTCATGGTGAACCATGTAAAATTCTTGTCATTTATTTGTATGTGATTGTTTGTTTTCTGTAACTTCTCATCATACTTGTTTAAAAGGATCCTACCAATGTTGAAACAAGTTCCTTTAGTTTAGAAAAACATGACACCCTAATTTACCCATACCCTCTCAGGGTGTTCTAGTTTCCATCAAGGGTTTCATCCTTTTATACTATTGATTCAGTAAGGGGATTTCATTAACTAGTACCCAAATCATTTAGATCACTTCTAAATCATTCCTTATATATCAAATAATCGATCTAATTCCTAAATAATGTATCTTATAAAATATATTTATTAAGAGAAGGATACATATTTTTCAACAATTCCCAAGACAAACAAATAACTTTCGATGTGTACAATTTATATACAAATGGTATATAGTTTATAAAATAATCATATCCCTAATAAATGATATTAATATTAAGGGAAAATTTAATGTTCCATTATCATAGTAATGTGAATAATTCAAGGGGTAGTTAGTAACTATAAGTATTATTGAAGGAAATAAATTACAATACTCTCCTTTGTAAAATTATCATAATCCATACAGAGTAATGATATGGATGTTATAAATAAAATTAATACCCATTGGAGTAAAAATAATTTGTTTTTTTATCACTGAAATAAAAATAACTTTAAAACATTCTGGGGAAAATATCCCTTTATTTTTTGATTTTTATTGAAAATAAATGTTTACTGAAAATAAGTTTTTGAATCACTTTCACTAAATAATCATCGTATTCCTTCAATGGAATCTTCATATAAATGATGGCAGGTAATTTCTTAGTAGTAATACAAGGTTAGAAAATAGTCATTTTATATGATAAAATGTTTTGGAATGTGACCTGACTGAAAATAAACAAAATGATTTCTTAGAAGAAAATTGTAAAAGTAAAAAGAATATTTTTTTAATAAATTATGTATATATGTATTAAAAAAAATTTAAATTATTTTTATAAACATTGGTTTTTGAATCAAACATTTCTTCATTTGAAGATTGAAATGGCACCAAGTTTCTATAAAACCATTTTGATAACCCAAGAGTGTAAATATAGTACTATTAATTGATAAAAATAATGAATAATCATAGTATATATAACTTAAAATTTTTATTAAGAAAGGGTTAAATAATTTCCTTTAACAGAAATTCAAATGCTAACTATCATGAATAAAATGTGACTATAATGTAATCCATTACAATGACTATAATAATAGAGTGAGAATAAATCGATAAATAGAATATGAGAATAAAATATATATCTAGAAAATAAAAATTAAATAAAAATATTTATAGTTTTATTTTATTACACACATAATCATATAATATTAATTATAATGATATTTGGTTTGACATAATTAAATGGAATCTTGTTATGAAATTTTTTACCACATGGTATATTTAAATAAATATCCCATTGAATGAAATACTTAAAATTGAAATGTAAAATACCATGATGAATTATTTATTCAGGATATTACATTTAAAAGGGTAGTATATGCACCATATAAAATAAATTAGGTTCATAATAACAATTAATCCACAATGGAATTTAAATTGAGACAACGTCTCTTACATTACATTTCATTTTAGGGAAAAATATTTAAAATTGTCTAAATTAGTTTGAATCATGTTACTGACTTAAAATATAACAATAAATGTATTTTTAATATCATATATTATCTTATTATAATATCATATTTCCCATTTCCTATAAATCATTCTTTATTTTCACTATTTAGTGTGTCAATCTCTTTGTTTCTCAAGTATATTTTTGATTTTTTTCCACTTTTACCTAGATAATTATTTCATAATCTATATAATTTAAACCATGATTTTCATGTTATATATATATTCAGAATATATTTATTTATATTAATCCATAATTTTAAATTATAGTAAATAAAATATACAGTTTAGGGAGATGTCAGACCGTATGCAAGCATTAATGATGTTCCCATTTTATTATCGTTTTAAAATTATCAAAAGAAAATGATATATATATATATATATATTATAATTCCATTATATTATTTTTATCATATATATCATATTGGGTTTTTAAAATTATCTTTTATACATTCAATGTAAAGAAAGAATGAATCACATCTCTTTAAGTTGGTGGTAGTCCACATTCCCACCAATGTTGTTATTTTCTCCCCAAAAAGTGGCATGAATTAAGGTATATATTATATAGAAATTAATGAATCATAACAATATCATAAATTTCGTGTATATAATATATAAACGACAAATAAATAATTGTTTCCAACTTTGAATGGGGGTAATGGATGAATGATGGATATTAGTTCGCGAGGTGGTAGTCCACATTATACACGAATGATGACTGTGTGTCCCATTTATGGGGTGTGTGTGTGGGTGTAGTATATAACCATAACATAACACATCTCATTATAATTAAGATAATTCAGTTATTATATAATTATTATATAAATATATTTTAATGTGTGGAGACATATATAAAATATATATTCATTGTTGAAGAACATTGATACTTCTTCGGGTAACTCCTTTTGGTTTATATATTAAGCTTTATTCGGTTTTATTTCATCCCAAATTAAGGTTTCTTGGATGGGATATTGATCTTTGGGAGATATTTTTCATGTTTTCCTTGAGCCAAATATCTTTATCGGGGTGATAATGGATGTGTGACTACACTTTTACAGGGGGGATGGAGTTGTGTTCTTATAGATATAAAAAGTTAAACACTATTGGGAGGCCACCCTTAAATAATGGGACAGGAATAATAAAAAAATTAGATAAATAATAATGTATGGTATCAATATAGGAATAAAAATAATTATGCGCAACTGTATAGGTCATTTTATTTATTAGTTTAATGTTTAACAACTAAATAAATAAGTTTTTACCTCAATCACTATAAATAATTTTATTTTCATTCACAAATATTTTTGGAAAAAACTATGTAGACCATTAAATAAATTATAAATTATTATGATTAAAAATAGTGATTTTATTTTTATAAATTCTATTCATTGAAGTGGTAAAAATTAATATAAAATTATTCATACTGATGGGATGACAAAGCGGGTTTCTAAAGTAAATAAAGTTCAAAAGATTAAAATTCATTTATATCCAATATCATTGTGAAATTTATTAAGAATAAATAAAATGTGTTATTTATGTATAATTGAAATAATTTTTTTTAAATATATAAAATATAATTAAACACAAAATTGTTTACATGATAAAGAATTTATCAATTAAAATTAAATATTTTCACTATTTATCAAAAAATGAATGTTCACCATAAAATACAAAAAATTCACCCTTTGGTAGTTCAGAAATTCATCCTTCAAACGTTTTGATTATTTTAATTCAAATTATAAACGAGTAAAGAGTTTGTTTAAAGAAATTGTTCCACTAAAAGGTGGTAAAAGTGCCTTTATAAAAATATATCATTAATACATAAAATTGGGTCTGTTATTATCATATTTGTGTCAAATATATTACATGAATGTGAAAAACCACAACATTCTTCTTGACATAATATCCATTGTATAATAGTAACATCGTTCATGCATATGGGTGGACTACCACCTCCACGATGCAATGTGCTATGTTTATCATTTAATTTTGACATAGATGGTAAATATGTTATATATATATATATAATGATAAAATATGATATATATGAATTATAAATTATAATATTATGGTTATATGATATTTAAATTTAATTTTTTCCATATGTTGGGAAAACGGAAAAGACATTCATGTATATTTATGGCTTGGCATCTCTATGTATGATGTAAATATCTTTCTATCTATTGATTTTAAGGATTAAAAAAATAGAAAAATATAATGTAGATAATTGGTATTTATATGACTTTATTGAATCTACATATGATGATACCAAAAAAATATCAGGAATTAAAAGGTCATACCAAATCATAGATGAAAAATAAATCATTTGTATCCCAAAAATTGCCAATGAGCTCGTACCCGAGTGGTAAGGGCTCCTACTTGGCATCCAAGATACCTAGGATTAAAACCGGGGGGAGGCGAGTTTCTAGGGTACTGTAGCAGTATTGTCATACTGTTATAGTGGTTACTGTAGCACTTGTTGTAGCAGTTACTTTTGGTATTGTAGCAGCTGAAACAATTCACCCAATTTTGGGATTCGGGCCACTGGTTTGGGCCTACATTCTCACGGGACTTTGGGTAATAAATTGACTTCGGGACATAGGGACATCAGGCCACAAAAGACCATGGAGTATCCCAATTCACACAGAACTGGCCCCATAAGAGGATTAGATCAACAAGAGTAGCATCCACCATATGAGAGCTAACTGTATTGGATGAATGAGGGGATATAGTAGCTGCCATTGGAACCAAGAACCATCCAGCTTTGTATAGGAAAATTCTTGTCGATCATCAATGCAAGGTGGGGATATAGGTGATCAATGATGTAGATGTTTGGGAGGGGTAGTTCAAGTGGGCTGGGCCTACGGGTCATGTATTGGGCATGGTATGCCTCTGGGCCTTTGTGTCATGTATTGCGAGTCAGTCAGGCCTTATGCCTTGGGCCTACGGGTCATGTATGGGTTCCCCTTAAACCCTTAAAAGGGGGATTGTCCATAATAAAATGAAAAGGAAGGCCTTCGGTCCATTCAGGATATCAAAAAACATGATTATACAATAATTGTAAATAAGTAGGTAAAAAATCATATATAAATAATATATGGTATGATATATATGATTATGGTTACTAATTTGATATATAATAAACATGTATATATTATAATAGATATATGGATGTTTATAATGAAAATTAAGAAATGATGTTATATATTTTTGTCTCAAATTAAATTTTGTGGGACATATGCTATGTGTTGCACCAATCTTATTTTATGTGGTGTAAATAAATCCCCATTTAAATGATATATAATTTATATATTTATTCTCCTGACATTTAAATT
This sequence comes from Viscum album, assembly GCA_963277665.1. Classification (NCBI taxonomy): domain Eukaryota; kingdom Viridiplantae; phylum Streptophyta; class Magnoliopsida; order Santalales; family Viscaceae; genus Viscum; species Viscum album. Next base: position 347,166,441 of record OY728152.1, on the reverse strand, counting down.
TTATTTCAATGTTATAATTTCATGGGGACCATGTTTCAACTATTTTCAATGAATATAGTGGATTTTCACCTCAGTTTTATTTTTGTGAAACATATGTCCTATTAACTTGTTTTTTATGTAGATTAGGTGTAGGGACCGTGAATAAAATAGACTATAACTATTTTGTGTGTCATTAAATTGAAAATAACACATAGTTAAATATCTAAAAAACAAAACCGGTTTAGCAGTTTTGGATAACTAGATTGATAAAAGAAACAAATTTTTCACATGTAATAGAAAATAAATCATTAAAAATAACAAAATAAAATGATATGTAACTATTGTATCATTAAATTATTTTTTCTTCATATCCTAGGGAATGAAATAAAATAAGTTAAGGATAAAAATCACAACATGGGTTAAGTACATCAGATTATATCATGAATCAATAATTATTATCAAAATCAAAAGGTTAATAACTAAATATAAATTCAATATAAATAAGTTTAAAATCATGGTAAGATAAGGTATGATCAATATAAAAAGTTATATGAATAATAACACTTTCCATATAACAAGTAAAATAATAAAAAAATTCATTAAAATATAAATACATAGTGAAAAATCTCATTAATGATAATAATAACTGAATTCTTAGTGAATGAAATGCTTAATTATTGGACATCATGTTTCATGCGCACATGATACCTTTACCATAAACATCTATCCTCGAGACAGTTTCAAATGACTAGGAAAAAACCAATTTGATTTGGCCAACTAATTCATCTCGTGAGAGTACTAATGCAATGAAGGGAAATCTATAACCAGTCCCCACCCATGTTTTTCTTGTCCTTATAATTATTATAATATTCAAAATCATATTTAATTCCTACGTAATGTTGATTATCATCACGTATCACTATTGAGAGAAGGATAAGATTATAAAAATATTTCTCATGTTAATCAAATAACATTTAATTTAAACAACCAATTTAAAAACTGTATATGGTCTGGGAAATAATATTATCCATCACATATGAAAATATATATTTATGAGAAATGTAATTTATAATGAAAAATTATCATAAGACAGTGATAGTTTCAAGATAACGTTAGCTATCACAATGAAAGTGATAATTAACAATATTGTTTATCACTTGTTAATTTTTGAAGTAAGTTCCCATTTGATGAAATAAGTAAAGTTGAAACATAATATGATATGAATTAGGAATTAATAATGATTTTAAATTTCCTAGTGGCAGTATAATGAAAATATAAAATAATTTAGGTTCATAATATTATAAAATGACAAAATAAAACGGAATTGAGACGATGTCCCTTAACTCACACTTCGTTTTGGGTGGAAATGATTGAAAATATTTTTTAGTAGTTTAAAATTTTTATTAACTTATACAAAAATCATATTAATATTTATAAAATCATAAATGATCTATTTATAATATCATATCATCAATTTGTTAATTATCTTTCATTATTTTCATTATTTTTTATTTATTGTAATGTTTTCTCATTTTTGGTTTGTCATGAATCTTCCTGTTTTTATACATATGATATATTTTAATAATGTAAAAGATAATAATCCTTAAATAATCACTACTGGAAAAGAGACCTATACCCACGGTTTTGGGAAAAATCGTGGGTATAGGGGTGCCCTATACCCACGGTTTTCTAAAACCGTGGGTATAAGTATAGTGTGGGAACCTATACCCACGGTTCTAGAAAACCGTGGGTATTGGTCACCTATACCCACGGTTTTTCTAAAACCGTGGGGATAGAGTGTTTCTCGAAGCCCTATACCCACGGTTTTACAAAACCGTGGGTATAGGTATGTATTTCTAGGGCTATCCCCACGGTTCTTCAAAAACCGTGGGGATAGCCTATGGCGGCAAAAAAAATAGCGAGGGAAGACAAAAACAATTTGGCGGGGAAATTTTTACCAATGATTTGAATTCATATATTTAGGTTTATAAAAATTAGTATACAGAAAAAATCGGCAGCTTGGTTGGTCAATCCGTGCGGCTCGTATGCCGGACGTCGCGGTTTCAAAACCCCTTGACTGCAAATTTTTAATATGCACCGTGTGAATAATATGAATATAAATATAAAAATGCATATTAATATAACAGAATCGAATTACAGCTTAGTTGGTGCGGTGAAGTTGAGATTCGTTAGAAGAAGCGCGGGTTCGATTCCCGCTAGAGGTTTTTTTTAAATTCAATTCGGCGTATTAATATATATACGCAGATATATGCTTATATATTAAAATATAACAATGGCCTGGTTGGTCTGATAATTCGTCCAATGCGGAGGAGACCTGGGTTCGATACCCAGCAGCAGGTTTTTTTGAGAATTAAAATCCCCACGGTTTGAGAACCGTGGGGTCAATGTGTTGCCAGCGTGGCCACGCACTTGCCACGCTGTGTAAAACCTATCCCCACGGTTTGGAGAAACCGTGGGTATAGGGTGACCCCCCTATCCCGACGCCATTCCAGCCCACGGTTCCCAAAACCGTGGGTATAGGGCAATTTTCCAGTAGTGAATTATCATAATTATATGTCAATTATAATTTTAATACCTATTTGGTAATATGGTTTTGAGAAATTGTGTATGGTAAGATCATGGTGGCAGTTGATCTTACGAACACTTGAGTAATGTTTATATTTTACATTGATCAATATAGAAATATTCTATATAATATATTATCATTTTATAAATATAATAATATAATAAATATCATTTTATTTCTGAAAATATCCTTATATATACCATTAAGTTGGTGTGGTGTTGAAAATAGTGTAACATTGTTTCGTGATTTTGTAGTCCACGTGTACATGAACGACGTTATCATCTTTCTTTGAGTTAAAAGGTAAGAATGAAAATGATTCATATTACCATTTTATAATGATAAATATTTAATTAATATCATTATTATTTCATTTATTACCCTTATAATCATTATCATTATCCTTATCACTTTCCATGAAATTTTTTAGTGAAAGAGAAATCATGTCGATTCTTGAGGCGGTAGTCCACCATTCACATGAGTGATGTTGTCGTATCTCCTTTGGAATGAAATGTAATAAGGTATATATGATATAATTAATATAGGAATCTAATTATTTTAAAAATAAAAAATATATTCATTTTATCAATCATTACACCGGACCGTGTGTGGTTCTAATGAAAAACCAAATGACATTAGTTTGTGGGTTATAGTCTATCATACACACGAATTATGGTTTCATAACCCATTTGATGGATGTTAGATATTTATTGTAAATTACCCTAGAAAAACATATCATAATTTGTAATATATTTTGGATATTATATAAAGATTTTTTAATAATAATTTGTGGAGGTGGAGGAACAAATAATATTAAAACGATCATTAAATATTGTTACCTCTACTTTGGGTATCCACATCATGTCATATCTAAATCCTTTCTAAGATGAATTTGTCAAAAAATACGGATTCTAGGATTATGGGATTAATTTTATGAAGTTATTTGGGTAATAATTGGTGGATCTACATGTTTGTGAAGTTGTGAATAAGAGATTAGATGGGTGGCCTTTTATAAGTGAGGTATGTGGCACACATTTAGTTTTTAAAAATATCCAATCATGCAAACATTTTTATCATTAAGAAAATATAAAAATTGTAAATTATCAAGAGATACTATTTTTTATAAATAGGTCCATTAAATATTCATTGTACAAGTTTTTTTGGTTATTTTTAACCGAAATATACTTAGTTTAACCCCTAGATAAATCCCTTTTTACCTTAATTTTGATATTTAATTTTTACTGTTTCCCTACTATTTTTTTGGAAAAAATTAGTTTATATTATCATATATTATATAATATTATAAATTATACTATTTAACCAATTTTTCCTAATTCATTTCCCTAAAACGTTAATTTTGATTTAATATTAACCATATATATGCGATAAGAACGAATGATTTTTTAAGGAGAAAATGTTCAAATAATTACATAATTTTTATATCAAAATTCAATTTGTATGTTTTTCCAATAGCCAAAATTGTATTAATTGATGTTAAATATAACTATTGTTTCTTGAAAACAAATTTAAAATAAAAATTATTTTTATAAATTATTTAAAATAATATTGTGTTTTCAATTAAAATTCTATATTCTTTACAATTCAACAAAAATTAATCATTTCATAATAATTTTAAAAATTCCCATAAGAAATTTTTTATATTTTTGAATAAAAATGTATTTAATATTATGAAATATATATTTTAAATGTAGTAAAAATTAAATAATATTATGTTCTCTGTGAAAGACTCAATAATATTTTAAGAAAAATATTATTTTTTAGAAAACATTTATTTTTCTTTTAATGGATTATTATTTTATTACTAATCAATAGATTGACATATTTTCTAAATTTATTTAGTAAAATTAATAACATAAAATTTATTTGGAAGGTTATAAATATTATATTAAATATTGGTATTTTAATAATATTTCACATAATCATTAATCTCGGTATTGCGTGAAACGCTAGCTAAATTCGGTGTTACATTGAATGAAACCTAAACAAAGTGTTCTCTGTGACAAAGAACAAACTATGTGTTGAGTGTAATGAAAAATATTGAATATATTTAATTTATTTACAGATAAATATATCGTAATGTCTTGTTCTATTATATTTTCTTCTAATAATGATGTTGTGTGTCCCATATGTGATCAAATAATGTCTTCTATTTTTAAAATTTCAGGGTGTCACATTTTCCCCACATTAAATAAATTGTATCCTTACAACTTAATGATGATCATGTTAATCGAGGGTTTGATATTTTAATATTATATTTTTTGAAAACCCGCATCATAAAAAGAGGTACTAATAAAGCCACCTAATTAGAGTGAAGGGAGGTATAAAGGTCATATGGAATAACAGATAAATAATTTTCCTTATATGAGAAAATAAGTGTAATGTAAAGATATTTACATGTATTAAAAGAATAAATAATTATATATACTTATTGAGTTAATTTATCAAAAGAAAGTGACTGATATATGGAATGTTAAGGGCCTAAATACAATAAATGTGGGATGAATTAAAAGGTCGTCTAATTTATTAGATATGAATATAATAGGAAAAAAATTGCTTCAAAATACATTTTCTTATAGTGGAGGAATTAATTTATTATTAATGAAAATAAGGAAATATTCTTTCATGATTAATTTCTTTCACATGTGAACAATTTCATCCTTTTTCCATTCTTCTATAAATTTAAAAATAATCTCATACTCCTATAAATGAATAGCCAAGAATGATTTTTTTCTGAATCCCAAACATTGAATTCAAACTGATATTGTTATTCATTTTATAATGATAACTCATTACTTTTCTCACAAGTTATTATTATAATAGAATGGTTAGTATTGGGTTTCCCATTTGAATTAGATTTAATAAGGTGAGTTAATAAATGAAGCTCAAAAATATCATCCAATGTATAACATAATCCATATCAAAAATGATTAACCGTTAATACCTTTCAAAGGATCAAGATCCATAACATTAAAAATAAGTTTACTAAATATATAAGATTAATATATAATTATTTGGCCAAAAAAATTATGTTTCTCTAAATCGTCACATACTGATCCTATTAATACCTTCATCGTGTATTCTCTAAACCCAAATTACTATAAAATATTATTGAAAACATACAGTCTTCCTTGTTCAATAAATACTAAAAATATTTTTTGGATATAACCCCCAATTCCAAAAATTATTATTGACTCATTTGTACTAGCTTAAACTACATTGTCAATGAATCATTCATTAGTTAAATGGTTTTCAATACTATCAACTTTACTTATCCATATCAATCTTCTATTTATTAAAAACATAAAATATTTTACTATCAGAAATAGATTATGGTTTATCATTCTGTTAATTATGGGTTTTCCACAATGTTCTACTTCCCACTAAATTAGTTTTTTCATCAATACCATTCAACATATTATTTAAAATACATAATTAAAAGTACTATATTATAACATTTATACAATTTATAATTATTATGATGATAATATCATCAAAAAAATTCCCTTAATGTAGATTTCATTGATCTAAATAAATAATCATATTAATCATTCCACTTTTCATATATCAAAAACCAATTCTTGATCTTGATATCTTTTCTTATTCAATGGTATATTCCCTTAACATAAGGGGTTTTCATTTCCATATTTCCCAATCTCATTATAGTGTTATCATCACACATTGTAATTTTATTTCCTTAACTAGAAATCACAACACTGGTGGAATTTTTATCTATGCTTCAAGAAAACTATCATTCCTTTCATATAAGTTCCTTGTTTCTTCATTCAACAATTGTCACAAGTGGAAAATTCATTCTTCCTCTAATTACTTTTATATATTTCTTATATTTCTTCCCTTTGAAACCATACCTCTTTGAGAATTATTTATCTATCCCAATATCAAATAAATGTCTATTTTCATCTCATGACAATGTTTGAGATACCAAAACCCTTCCAAGACATAACATAATACGTTAAATTAAATGGTCAGTATTTTATTCAATATTTCATATGTAATCCATATAATTCCTATAAATAATATATGTGTGTATTTGTATATAGAAACACTTTTTTTTATTTTTTATTCAATATTATGATGTTTCACTTCATTTCATCTTGTTGATCCTGAGGGAAATAGTTTACAAATAATGTATCCTAAAATGAATTACATAACATTAGTTTTATTTCAAATTCCAATCTACTATTCAATATTAACAACCACCATTGATCAACATAATCTTTGAGATAATACACTAATGTTTTAACATTATCATTTTCACTACAACCAAATGCATACATATTTTCTACGGAAACACAATCCATTGCTCAGCTACCATTGGATTAGTATTCACACTAAATGATGGGGGTTATATCATATAATGAGATAAAACATAGGATAATATCACTATAGAAGAGTTTTTTTTATATGATAATGGTTAACTATCATAACCTGATTAATATACCATAATATATCTATAATTTTCATAGTTCTAATAATAATGACATTGAATTCCACAGTCACAAATATTGATACCCTTCTTCTTTTTATGTTCAATTTCCATAAAAAATAATATACTATATTAATGAAGAAAAATTTGTTTTTTAACTCATAATTTATAATTCTAAATATATTGTTACACATTACATAAATTAAAATTTAATCATTGTTAATCTCAAAATCATAAAACAATGTTTTTTTGTGGATATATTTTTTTAAATACATCATAATAAATTGTAAATAAGAAATGAATTATCCTAAGAATATACCATTGGAGTGTCAAACCAGGTGCATAATATCCCCATTTTCATGCACCAAGGGATGATCCGGCCCATCCCAATTTTACATTTTCAGAGTTATTACTACAAGGTACCTATTTTCCAGAACCACATTCACTTCTATTTTCCAGAGAGGGTTGTATCCTAGGTAAAACATAAAATCGCTTCCTTAACAAAATATTATAATGTTACAATATATTATTCTAATATTATATCATATTTTAAAGTTACCTAATCTATATTTTCATTAAAATAGTTGACATGTATTCTATTAAACATCCTGAAATACCAACTATAGTGACCCTGGTTCCAATATCCTAGAGCCAGTGAAGACTATAAAACATTAGAACTGAAAAAAGGGGTCAAATCCTGAAGGACCGGTCAATTTAGAAATTTTGGTGTACTATATTCCTTCATGATAACAATTTTAAATTATTAATATGACATAAGACATAATATATTATAATCCAAAATTAATTGAATCATTGAAAAATCATTCAATTATTTCTTATTCATATTATTTGGAAAATAAATAAAGGGTGATCTGAAATGTTCAGAAAGGTTTTAGTACAATGGAAGACACAATGAATGAATAATAAAAATATAAAAGGGAAAATAATTGGACACACATTTAATTTAAATAACATGAATATCATGGTATGGTAATCTAGAATAATTATCAAACAGTAGATAACTAATTACATATTTTATTTGATCAATAATCTGAGAATTAAATACATCCATATATATTGAAGGTAGATAGGAAGCCCTTGAGCAGCTACCACCTCTCGGGCGCGGCGTCTAGGGTTCTCGCCCTTCGCAAAATTTCCTTTCCTCCTCTGGCATGCTCGTTTTTTTGGCCTCGTATCCCCGGGGTTTTGGTGTGGCGCATGTCTCGGTTGTGGCTTATTTCGCTCTGGTGGCGGGACTGGTTCTCGGCTTTCCTGAGTCGGCGAGGCGCGTTGCGGCTGCTCCGGTTATGGCGGAGTTCAAATTTGGTCTCGTCTGACCATGGACCGAAGAGGCTATGTGCGCCTTCCCTACGGCTTACGGGGGGTGCGGCGTAGGATCATTTGCTGCTCAAAGGGGGGGGGGGGGATTTTTTCTTCACCTGAGCCTTTTCTCCTCGATCCGGCCTCAGCATCTTCCATCACCGGTGATTCATTGTCTTCTTCTCCATAGTCGCCCGGCGCCGCTCTCACCGCTCTCGCCATGCGTTTTCAATCCTTCCCGATGGGTTTCCCTTTGTGATCGGCGGGTTTCCCTTATTCCCTCCCCTTTTGCGGTTGGGTTTTCTCCTTCCCATCTCATGGCTTCGGTTAGGTGTAGGGTTTCTCCAGTTTCTCCATTTCTACCCCTGGTTCTTCTCTTTACTTTCAGTCAGTGGATCTTCTGCAGCACTCCCCCTTTACCAGATCTCCCTCGATCTGGGTTCCCATCATGTTGTTGTTGCTTGTTTGAGTTACGCCGTTCGAGGATGGATCTACATTCGTCACCAGCTTCTTTGAGGGTGGTTTTCGTCGGGTTTGTAGGGAGTTCGGATCGCGGACAGCAGTGTCTTTAGATGTTCGTCATCCATGATCGGGCGGAGATCTTCTTTTGGATCGTGCGAAGGTCTTCCCATGATTGATTGTGGCGGCATGACCTGGGGTGGATGCAGGCATGGTTCTAGAAGATGTGGATTGTTGATGCACTAATTTTTCTACCTGTATTTTCTATTTCTACTTTTTCGGGATCTGATTGTCACAGGGAAACAGATTTTTGGTGGGAGCTTGCTGGTAGCCTCTTTGCATTTGGTTGGCGTGTTCTGTCTTGCTGATTGTTTCGGGTGGGAAACCTCGAAGGAGGGATGGGTGTCTTAACACCCATAATTAAGCTGTCTATCATTTTGGATGAATGGGTTCCCTGATTGATCTTTGAACGGTGTTATCTTGCAGATGTTGCGACGCATCAGGTTGATGGTGCAGTTTGTCTCTCATTTGCACTTTCGGGGGGGGTGGCTCAAAAGCGAGATAGGTGAGCTAGCACCTATCATCCAGTCCTCCTCTCATTTTTTTTAGAATGATTTGGAGGATTTCTCTTCCTAGGATGTGTCTCCACCATGACACATTTCATCGCAGAGGGGGTGACGCAACATCTTTATTGTTTTCGCTGTTGCATTTTTTATTAGGGGGGCGATCAGACTTTCTGGCTTGTTCTTGCTCTGATTTTTGTGTTTTTTTTTTGTCTTTTGGATTTCTATTGTCCGTGTGCCTTGTATTTCATGATGTTCAACATGTCTCTATTGTGGGTTCCTCCTTATTCTCTTTAAAATGAGTTTTATTTCAATAAACAGGGGTTTTCCCCCTCTTCCTTTAAAAAAATACATCCCTAGATAATGTCATTCAAAAAATATTATGTATAACAATCAAAATCAATTATCAATGGATTAAATTCTTAATTATTGGAAATAATTTTTCCTACGAACTTGATTCCATTACCACTATATTCTATCCTCAGGATAGTTTAAACCTACTAGTAAAAAACTCATCTCTTTGGAAAAATGAGTCGTGTCATTAGACTACTGATGCATCAAGGGGATATCTATAATTGTTCCCCACCCATGTATTTCATTAAAAAATCAATCCTCATATAGTAAAAAATGTACTTAATTTATAAAAAATGTGTCTTATCATCATGTATCTGTTTTGATTAAAGGATATAGATTTTTCTATATTTCCCCAGTTTGAAAAATAAGATTCAAAGTAAACAATGTATGTAAAAATTTTATAAAGTTAAATAAACAAAAAACTTAGTCATTAAAAAAATATTTATTTATAATAGAAATTTAATTTCTAATGAAAAGTGATCACAAGAAATTAATTTTATCAAGATAAAGATAACATTCAAAAAAGATAGTGAGATTGAACAATTACTTCACAATTTGGTAATTTTCAAGTAATATCACCTGAAATAAAATAGGTTAACTTGAAATATAAAATTACATGAAGTATTAATGAATTATTATATTAAATTTCAAAGGGATTGTATAAATACTTTAAAAAAAATTGGGGTATAACCTAAAAAATGCCTTGATGATGGGGAAATAAGATGAGTTCCCTTACCTCATGTATCCTTTTTGGGAGAAAATTATTTAACCTCATGTATAGTGGTTTTAAACAAGTAAATAAATTACAATTTAACCTTATTAATATTTATAAGAATATATATTATCCTTTTATTAAATCTTATCACTCGTTTGTTAATAAGATTTCATAATTTCCCTTTTTCACCTGTTAATTGCCTTATTTTTTGATTTGTTCATTTCCATGAAAGTTCAGGTTTTTTGAATTTTATATTGTTTCATAACATTCAGAACAATAATGATGATATAATTACTATAATAATACATCAATTATCATTTTAGTTAAATAATTTATGTAATATATTATCTATCAAGAATGATCACAATACCATAAATATGACATTATTCTGTAAATATACTATTATATATCATTCATGTGGTGTGTTGATGAAAATATGGTCACATCATTTCCTAAAGGTGGTAGTCGACCTGTATAAAAATGACGTTATCATTATTCGTTGAGTGAAAATATAACAATTAAAATTATATATGTAATATTTTTAAAATGAATAATATTTCAATAAAATCATTACTATTTCATGTATATACAATATAATCATTAAAATCACCCTTATAACATCCCACAAAAAGCATTAGAGAAATATGAATCAAATTGCTTTGTGAAGTGTTATTCCACTGAACACATGAGTGACATTATAATTTCACTTATAGAACCTAAAGTAAAAAAAATTATATATAGGATATAATTAAAACATAATTTCCCTTTTCTCCTTGATCAACTTCCACATCATATCTTATTCCAAAAAATTAAGTTGAATTTTTCATTATGGAAGAATTAACAGATTTATATGTTATTCCATCTATTTTTATTAAAAAATAAGGATATTAAAAGTTATAAAATAGACATAAATAATTATATAGAAACATAAAACATTAATTTTTAAAACGCCATATGAATTTTAACATAAACCATTCCAAAAAAGTTTTTCCATATAACCCATGAAATATATAATTCATCCTCTATACCTTAAATAAGTTCTTATATTATACAAAAAAAATTATTGGAAACATGGGTGGATACATGCACCAATAGAATATTAAATGTGATTTTATTATTCAGAACTCCATTTATAGTGAGAAAATGAGATGAAAAATCACAAAATGATGAATAATAATATTTTCACAGGTCATATTGATGAAAAATCTATCATGAACATCCCAACTATGTGGAGAAGAATAAGTGTTCCCTAATTATCAGGATTCACATAATCCATTATGATTTTATAGACTTCACCCTATAAATTTTTCATCACTACTAGTTGTGACTTATAAATAATTTTATACATTGGATAAGAAATTTATTTTCTCAATTCCAAAACTCCTTGTCGTTGAAACACCTGAGTGTGAGTGGTGAATTAGTTTGAATTTTTTACTATTCCATTACATGAACCTTATAATTAAATGTATTTTGAAATTCATAGATTTTATGGCCAATCATTCGACATTTAAAAAATCTCTCATTTTTATTCAATCATTTCTATTGATGGTTTTTGAAATATTCTTTCACAATGTTGTTTAGAAGTTATTTCTACCATTAAAGTTTTAGAGGGACTCAACTATTAATTTATTAAAAAAAATTGGGGAATGGTTAGAATATCCAATTTCCATTTCTATCATCAGTTAACATCAAATGCCTTATTCATAAATATTTACTTCTATAATAGAAATGTAATTTATAATACTCTGTTAAAGGACACCAAATAATTGATCAATTTTCATTCAGGTCCAATGATCAAACTAGTAGCATACCGGGTTTTTTATATAAAAAATTCTTCATAGGTACCAATAGATTAATCATCCTTTTTTAACACAAGAAATTCCATCTCTAGAATTTTTCATCTAATACAAGGGATGTTCTTACTAGAAAATATCTCTTTAAACACTTATCATCCAATATATTCAATTTCTTCTTGTTCCCTCCTGCTCTTAATAAGAGTCCACCGATGATATGCTTTTCCATCAAAATAGTAAGAAGAAAAAAATAATGTTTCATGCTTTGAGAAATTAATAATGGAAAACATCTTTTCATAGGTATTTATCCATTGATAAACTATTAGGTGATATGAGGAACCACTAAAAGATGGTGTATGTTACCTCATGAATGACTCAATAAAACATTATTACCTCTTTTTACCCAGTGGAATTTCACCGTGACTAATAGACTTGGAATATTATTGGAGAATATCAATTTTAATTTTTCTTTCCATCTCCCATATCATTTGGTTTTATAGTAGTAGAATCATCACATAGACTATTGGTGTGTTGACTACTGCCCTTCATGTGGTTAGTTGCATCAGCAACTTGCGCGATGCTTCATCTCCTATATCTCTACATTTGAGTGCATCTATAGGGAATCTATCCAATGATGGGCCTCATAGTCAATGTGTGTGTTGTAAAATTCCAGTCATAGGTTTTAGACTAAATATTAATGGTTCTTATATTTCAGAATTCATGCGAGGTGGAGGAGATATCTTCATATACTAGGGGGAGTGTCGTATTTTCTTTTACAACCTACTATGGGTTCGAGATATCATTCTAGACATATGTAAAAGATATGTACAATATGATGAACCCATGCTACCAGAAGAATATCACTCTTACTCTCAGGGAAACTGATTTAATGAGATTTCATGTCACTATTCTTTAAAAAGACTCTATCCTCTAGTTGATACCCCACATCATAAAAAAATTTAGAGCTTTCCTTAGACACAACATTCATGTGCTCTATATGTAGAGTGAAGCAAACATGGTAGTAGATCATTATCATTTCATGGTGGGGGAAGATCAGTGCTCCCTCATTACATGATTCCTGAGAACCCATTTCTTGAAACCATAGTGGGTTAACATGATTAGATTGGATGAACTTGGTATCCATTAATTTAGGCCTCCCAAGTCCGGGTTGTATTTATTATCCTTTTTTGGTTGTGTAACATTAATTAATAAAAAAAATATAGTGGTGAATAAGACAAAGATGGTTTAAAAATATATCAATTATGATAGAAGGTAACCTCATGATCATGAAAAATTACTTATATGATGTATAAATCATTCCACATAATCCATTAATCTACAAAACCATAGGCATATCCATAGAGACACCCTAGTCATATCCTTAGAAATATTCCAATGGGTCTACCAAATGTTTTCTCTTCCTAGATTTCAAAGGTTGAATTAAACATTCCATTTATACAAACTATAGTCACACATTTTTAACATACATTGATATTACATCATTTTAGATGAATATTCATAAAATTTCCAAAATAAATGCCCAGAGGACTATAATAGATTATAGTATTTGTGAATTTGTAACAAAATATTCTGACATGGTGAAATATATTCAATGTTTCCTTCAAAGATCTTCCCCTTTAGTAATTCTACATAAAACATTTCTACATAACCTGGGGATTGGAAACATCAGAAAGGGGTGGGCTTAGATGATCTGTAAAGCTAAAGAAGGGATATATGTAAAAATAATCATGAGAATAAGGGTACGAGAATGTGATGCTATCATTAGAAGAACATAATATACAAATCAAATATCATAATCATAAATCCTGGAATTATTTTTGGCACATAAAAAGACATGAATCATAAGGGTGAAAAATCATTCTAAATAATTCAGGAACCATAATCTCATTTCATGTATGTGTTGCACAATCATAAATCTATAAACCCATTTCATGTGTAATGGTTAACATCTAATACCATCAACATAGTGTATCAAGACACACCTATTTACAATAGTGGATCATAACACACATGTTTCCCACAATGGATCAGGACACACCTATTTCCCATAGTTTATTTGGACACTTGTGTTTCAAATTGTGGATCGAGACCATAAACCTGTATGATGTCATTATCTTATGAGATATAAATCTTTACCTAATGAATTAGTGGGATGTTTTGGTCCCATACATATCCTAATGAATTCATACAGACATCTTCCATAAAAAAAATCATCTTATCATGATCCATTAAAATAGATGGGTTTTATAAACATTATATCATAACACAAGAAATGAAAGGGGTATCGTTAAAATTTATTCATATCATAACATATTGAAAATAGGATAGGTTTCATTAAAACTTTATTCTAAAATATCTTGTGAAAGGATTTGTGTTTCATAAGAATTTATCCTTGAATAACTAGTTGAACAAAAAAGTGTTCTTAAACATCAATATATAAAAATATTTACCATTTTGGGAAATAAAATTATTGGTATTCTTGGATCATGTCCCTAGTAAATCATAATCTATAACCAATGATATTAAGATAGACCTATAAATATTCTTAATGATCAATTGAAACATAAAATTTCATTTAATATTATATTTTTAATCATATATAATTTTCAAAATAGTTTTGCATTAAACAAAAATGAATAATTACAATGGATTCATGTCAAAATAATTTAAAAAATATCATCATTAAAATAACCATTAAGCATTGAAAAAAATATACGCAATCATTTTTAGACCTTTTTCATAGAAAATAACTTTTAAAACATTTTAATAATATGGAAAAACTTTTGAATATCATTATCATTAAAAATAATATTAAATGTTATAAAATAATATATGACATAATTTAGATTCATATTCTAGGAAAAAAACATTTGATAAGTTATAAAGGTTGATTTGATAATAATTTTTAAATATTTTTAATTATAAAATAATTTTTCAATCCCCCTTTTCATTGACAACCATTTTAGAATAAAAATAAATTTAGAATATTAGTTTAAAAATATTTTAAAAAATTAACCTTGTATAATTATAGGGGATACACCAAATAAATGATGGTCGTGACAGCAAGTAAGCCTGTACATACCAAACAATATTGTTGCACCTTAAAAGTTAATTTTTTTTCATAATTAGAAAATTAACTGAATATTAATATTAACTATTTTTTAAAAGGTAAAAAATGGGTAATAATTCCTTTATACATAATTTGATAATAGTGAAACACTTTTTAATTTTTTTGTAGAAAAAATGTTTTCAAATAACATAGATTTTTGACTGAAATGAGAAAA
Source organism: Viscum album (assembly GCA_963277665.1). Taxonomy (NCBI): domain Eukaryota; kingdom Viridiplantae; phylum Streptophyta; class Magnoliopsida; order Santalales; family Viscaceae; genus Viscum; species Viscum album. The sequence goes on along the minus strand of OY728152.1, from coordinate 347,150,904 downwards.
AATGTTCATCTCTCATAAAAAAATTCATATTTATATTATGTAACAATGTGGGGAAAATGGTAAAAATTAATTTTATAAAACTGGTATAACCGTTGGGTAGTAAAATTCATGATTGTTATTGATCAATGTATCACAATATTTCCTCAATAGATGCATAACCATAAACAATCTCTATAAACGATTAGACTCTTTCACAAGACTCTTACAACTGGATAACATCGAATCGTATTCCCCATGTAAGAAATTGAAATTAAATTAATCTTATAATATCATGAAAATTATTTATATTAATGATATATATCTTATCAAATGGAATTATGTACACTTATTAAAAGAATATAGATGAATAATAAAACATGTGTCTCAATTATTGAAAACAGAGATAAAACTACAATACTGGTTTGATATCTATTGAATGGAAAAACCTTAGGAAAGATTGATCATCAAATAGATATGTAAATAACTATATAATTATAAATAATAATAATATAATACATTCATTGGTAATATATACACCACACAAAGTAATGAATGATGAATAAAGTTTAAATCTCACGGAAATAAAAGGGAGACTAGAAAAACCTTACCTTATGTATGTACTCTCATAATACTCCTAAAAAATGCATAAAACATATATGTTAACTATAAATATAATAAATTACTATATTCTTATATATGATACCACTTATTATTTTATTTTTAATTTATATTGCTTGTTAATTAATAATTCCATGTTAATGTTATGTATTGTGAAATGTCTACTTTTTTTTCGTACATGTTTAAACTTCTCATTCATGATAATCTTACATAGATCATGGTCTAATTATTTATAAAATATATAAAATGATATAAATATCATATATATATTCATTATATAAATCATTATAATAATCTATAAAATATATAAATATATATGGAATACATTGTTCGGGGAGATGGTAGGTTGTATGTATGCATGAACATTATTTCCTTTTTATTATCGTATTTAAGGATATAATATAAATCAAATAAATATATATATACATATTTTGATTCAATTATATTTATTAATATATATATATATATAATATTGGTTCACTAAACCCTCCTTCAATACATTCAATGTTTGGTGTGGATGAATCACATCGCTTTGAGGAAGTAGTAGTCCACATTTAGTCCAACGATGTTATCAAATTAACCAAAAGTGAAATTCATGAATGTATGTTTTTTTAATATTTACAATAGAATTATGAAATAATAAAATTTATATATATTATATATAAATAAATTTTCAATCCTAATTCCCAACCACGAGATGCAATAATATAAAATGGAAACCATCATTATGCGAGGCGGTAGGTCACCATATACTAGAACAATAATATCATTATATATTATATGGAAGTGTGTGTTTGTTTTTTATGTGTCATACATTGATAAAATAATTACTAAGTGGGGTAGGGGTGAATCATTAATATAATTTTCATTTATGGTTCCTTTATTTTGAATCATCTTTCAACTCCTGTTAAAAGTTGTTAACTTTGAAATAACAAGACCAATCACAAATCCATGGAAATAAAGTAATTTACAAGTTTCACTACTAAAAAAGCTTATCAATGTCCTTTTATGGTTATTGAAATAATCCAATAACCTTAAATCCACTATAAAATAGTCCTTTTGTGTGGAATACAATGTGTAGGATATTCCCTTAACCTCATGTGACACTATCTTCAATATAATAGTGCATGTTCTTTAAGAAGAATTAATGGATGTAAAATAGTTTTTTTCATTCCAAGTCAACTTTAAAAAATGAAATCTTATTAAAATATTATTCACATTGTTACCTAGAAAATGGTATAAACCTAATGTGCTTCATAATGATAATCAGTCTAGTTTTCTAGTCTAATTCCCAAGTCTGATTTCACAATATGGAACTGTAATTCTGTTAGAATATGGTTGAGACAATTATGAATTACATATATCTCTGTTTAGGAAATCCAATCTGATTTCTTGGTGTCATCTAGAATCCTTGAATATGATATTTCATCATCAACATTCATATTCATTCAGGAAAACACAATGAGGTAGAATCAATCCATAAATATCATCTCACTAGAACATTATAGCATTTCAATATTGTTCCATGAATAGTAATTATGTCTAGAATTACAATGTAGCTCCTCATTTTTTAGTTGAGACAAAATTTGTTTAGCCGATATTATGAAAATTGTTCCTTGTCAACCAAAATTATAGAGTCATCATATTTACTATAAATATCAACTATATTATTGAAATATTCCAAACCTATTATCTTATATTGAATATTCTAGAATCATTAGGAATTTAGATTTCTTCATAAACTCTTCAAAAACATCAGTTAGATTCTGATTTCCCATTCATACTTGCCATTATGATGGAGACAAAAGGTCCCTCCTATTTTCTTGACCCAAATACAAATATATAATAACTGAATACATATAATTATGTTACTCAACACCATATATATATATAGGTATTCTCATAAAGAATCTTGATAGTAACTCCTTTTTCAAATTTATTCACTATGATAGAGATAATATATACATTTTTATGTTTCTATACACCATAAGAAACATATGAAAACCCATTCTTCAAACATCTCCAACTAATTTCTTTATTAAAATTTGACATCCTTCAATAAATTATCCTTTTATTCTATCCATATTTCGATGATCTTATGTCAATGATGTCATCTGTGTTATCACTATTTCAATAGTCTTGACCCAATTGATAGAATCTTATGAATGTTATTCATCTTCTTGAACCATTTATAAATATATATTAATTTGTTTTGATAAAAATTGATGAATACATTGTTCAACATAATCAAGATAATCAATCTTTTACTTTTTTGAATCATTCATAATTTTGTTTCTTACTCTATTTTTTTATTACACCCATCAACTTCCAATCAAAATCAATAATGCCTTTGATGATCGGTGGACCACTTCATCTAATGGATTGGTTCAATTAGCTTAAACTACATTAACTTCATTCCAATTATAATTATGATACCATTTTACATTCAATACATAATTATTTCTTTGAATATTAGTTTCTCATTTCCCATTAATCAGTCAAAAAAACAAGCATCTTCATCTTCACTCAATCTTATCAACATTCCTAGCCTTCAAACCAATTATTTCTTAATGATCTCATACAGATGGATTTAGAATATAAAACATATGTTTCTATAAAATCCTTCTTTCACAAAATTATTCTTGTAATCATTGCTTCCTCAAGACCTTGAATACATGGAAGATCAACATAAAACCGTTTGAATTCCATTAAGAATTTTAAAACTTCCTGTTCTTACAGAAACATATTTCTTCCCAAAAAACCCAAATCTAATTGGAATAACTCCCAAATTCAATCATAATGATGACATTACATGTTTCCCAAAAACCCAATGATTTTTTATAATTACGAAACAAGAAAGACTCACAAGATTTTCATCAAAACCCGGTAGACTCTAAAGCATCATTTCATTATAGTCCTCTTGTAATTCTATAGCCGAGGTGATTCTTATGATGGTTTTATTTTAAAAAAATTACTCTAATTATGATAGACCATTTTATGAATTATGATTCTGATATTAAGAATATGATGGATAGTCTGATTATCATCATTTACAAAGTGAATTTATTTATTTATTTAATATATTTGACAAAGATAAAATTACTCCAAACATATTTAATCTTAAAAAAAGCCCATCTAACATTTTCCCAATAATACCCCCTTTAGATTTTTTCCAACCAATATAAATTAATCAAAAAATATGTAACATAAATATATTGAATAATTATCAAAAAATATAAGACTATGCCATATAACTCCTTGTAGAAACAAGAATTATTTACAGAAAAACAATGTCATCCAAAATTTATGATGAAGATAACTCTTTATATTTTCTTAATATTTCTTCCACATTATTATTAGTAAATGTTTCATAGGACCACTATAACAAACAATTAGAATTGTTAATACACATACATACTAGATTCACCGATAACCCACAACCCCCCCCCCCCTTTTAAGAAGATATCATAAGGATATATTTATGAGAAAATTCACCCCCACACCATCACTATCCAATAAATTATATAGCGGACCAAAAACACATACATCTACCTTTATAAGAAGAAGTTTGTATGTCCATTTTCAAACTCTATTTATGTGATGATTCTTTTAGTAATTGTTTTGTGAAAATCATTGAATCCTTATACAACATAAGAGTATACTCTAGCTTTAATTCAGTATACTTTAAATGCTCATTCATGAAATGATATTTGATATCATTCTGTTTTGAATGATACTACTCTACTAAATTTCGGGTAAGGTGGATGCAACTCAAATTATCCCAACCCAAGAGCAAGGATAACATCAGATCACTATGTAAATATTCTAACTGATCCTTCATCTATATTAGTTGAGTAGTGAATTGAGTAGATGAAACACACATAGCTTCATATGTGCAATGATTTACTATTTCATTATTATATTCCATCTATCAAAACATTTCCTTATAAGGAAAACACTACTAGATGTGGATTCCCTATCATCAACATTTCAATCCCAATCTGCATCTGAATACAAGAAAAGGCCAATAATTTCTAAGAAATAAAACCTGATTCCAAAATTTGATGTTCCCTTGATATATATTAGAATTATATTTCTAGGATATAAGAGTGATTCTTTTAGAGAACTCTAAATTCATTTCTCAAAAGGTAATATCTAAAAAAAATCTGGTCTTTAGGAAGTCAAATACAAAAAACCTTCAATCATCTTCAAAAACACTTTTTGATCAACTTCATTACCTTCTACATCATTTTAAAACAAGGTTCCCATTGAAATTGCCGAGGAAAATAGTTTTTAATTTTCATACTAAACATTATAAGAGTATATTAGTCAAAAATTTATTTGAAAATAAAGACTTATTTCTTAATTTGTTATAGTTTTAATAGAGGAATCCATTTCATTTGTCAAAAAAATACACATAAACCATCATTTTCATCTCTGCAACAAATATTTCACAATATTATTCATAATTCATCTCATTGATAATGTCATCATCCAAAACAATTATGATGAGGTAAATATTATCAGTTTCATTAACATATATATTTATATCTAATTGTTCATTAATAAAACTAATCTTACTTATAATAGAATCAAATTTGTAATTCGATTCTCTTGGAACATTTTTAATCCCACACAAATATTTCATCATCTTAAACACATAACATTCATCCATCCCAATGAAAATGACACATGATTTTTTTTTATAGAAACTTCCTCATAAAGATCAATGTTAGAGACACTTTATTTATAGGACTTGAACCTAGTGTCATCATCGACAATAACTGTCACAACTATTTCCCAAAATTCCTACTTTCAAAAGGAAGGTTACATTCATCACTTCATTAGAGATGTTTATTCCTTGATAGAAACAAGATGATAGGATTTTCGATACTCTTTATGTGGTTTCATCCTCAGAATTCGTCACATCGTTTGGGTCTCCATTAAATATGAATATGTTGTTTATGAATCTCATTCATGTACCATCTATTTTAGATGCCATTTATAAGAATATTCTTTCATGAAATCCCTAGGGGTCAACTCAGGGAAGTATCATTCAGTCATGGAATTAGTCATGTTGGGTATCGTTGACGGGTCTTGATAGTGGAACCTAGGTGAACCTGAATTTTCCCTTTTGATAGGTCTTCACAAGGGGGAAGAATCCAAGGGAATCTCTTGTCAGATTGGGGGAATCAGATGCCATAGGCATGTATGTGAGGTTTTCATAGACTTCCCAGTTTTAATACCATGCATTCGGTTTATTTGAAATCTATCATTGATGGATCAGATTGATCATACCATTGATATGTGTGGATCTGACAGGTATATCCCTATGAAGGTTTTCTAGGAATGTTAAACAGATTGATTGATCAGAATGTCCAACGAGGATGGCCCTTGGATGGAATTTCCAAGAACAGGGAATGGATTTACACCATGAAGTCTGGTCGGAATTCCAAAAAGGGTGGATCATATAAGGTGGTACGGGAAAAGAGAACTCCAAGAATCACCATTGTACGGGATTGAACATTAAAGAGGATTTCTACATAACCTACATAAGAGACAGGAATCAAAACCCAAATAGTTTGTATGGGGATCTTGAGGCGTACACATGATTAGTGTCCCAAGTTCTTCTTGATGTAGTAATTGAATAGATGGGGATTATGTATGGTTAGATTCTCTAGTGGATGAGATGAATGTTTTGGAACTGATGTGATGATAATGGTGGTGTTGGGCTTCAACCATGAGGAGGTTTACTATTCACTATATGTTTGAGGGAATGGTTCATAGACTACATAGTTCAGTCGGGAGATGAGATAGTTGAGGAGGTGGCTCGTGTGAATGGAATGTATGGATGGGGACCCGAATGAAATAGACCCTCCTAGATATGGAATTATCATCACAGGACACAAAAGATTGAAGGGAATTATGGTGTTGATAATGGCTGATGGGCATGAACCTTGTGGAGGCTTCCAACATATCCTATTGTCTGGAAATAAATTCAACATAGTTAAATAATAAAGGCATGAAATCGGGACGTACCAAAAGAATGGAGACTCATAAACATGATGGGGCTTACACATGGTACGAAACTAATCATTAGAGTGACACTATTTGTTGGAGTAGTATGGTGAAGTGCATGGCGTTTTCATTTTTAAATTCCCACATGGATCAAAACAACTTAGGTAAGATGATCAAGTAGATGTGTCCAAAAAAGGTAAGTTGTTGCATTAAGAGACTACATCCTTATAGGGGAGAACCAGAGTGTACCATTGGTTGGGATTCAACCACAAAGAGGCTTCCAACATACCAGAGAGGGGTAAAAATCATTTTAGTTAAAAGGATATAGTTTAATGTCATGTTGTATGAATGAACTGATGTGAAATAGTTGAAAAAATGGATTGTGGGGAGTGAGTGACTTGATCCATAGAGATTCTTCTTACCTAACATGTTTGAAATATTGGGATCAATGTACACATAAATCAGATGGATGTACATTATTGTCATATGGGAATAGGGACATGGGGCTTTCATGTGGTTAGAGGATTAGGTATATTTCATGGTCGTTTCTTAGTCTATACCCATGTGAGTCATGATCAGTGTGGGAAACAATAGGTAGCGGCGAACAAGAAAATAATGTCACGAAAGGTGAGACTACAAGTGATGGTGGGGGACTCATGCATGGATAGTGGCCTAGAGAGATGGATATTAGGACTTACTCTATGATAGATTCATGAAGAAGGTGATCCAATTCATGAGAATGATATGGGCATCATGTATGGTACACCATATCCGAGTGTGTTGGGTCGTATGTGATGATTGCCTTATACACGCATGGAGAAAATTTCCAATGGGATAGAGGGGTGGGGGAGTGCCGATGGTTATTATCCATCAAGTCCGCCCTGGCTTTCCACACATGCGAAAAATCATAGTTTAACATCATATGTCAGGGACAAGGGTTTTTCGTAGTTTTATGTCCATTATATTAGATGTAGAGAAAAATTCATCACCACATGGCCATACATAACTTGTACTAACCCACACATGGGGGAAGGATGACCCAAACAATACTGTGAAGCAACGTGGTGGAGGAATGGTCACTTGAGGGTATCACCTTAGCATGCCTATGAGAAGACGAAATTTATGGTAGTATGCCTATGTGAAGAAGCCTAAGGCAGGGCAACGTAACATGGAGCACCATTAATGGGACCATGAAATCACTATTCACTTTCCTCGACGGTCGTATGGTAGATATTAATGCCATATAGGGACACTACAAACAATATGATCTCGGATATGGTTCCCTTGATTTAAGAAAACCCATGAGTCCTAATGAAGGGGTTCAAAAAATATTGGAGACTTGCACACAATATGAAATTGTTAGACGAAAGTGGGAGACCACTATGAAATTAGGATGAGATGATGAAACATAAGTATTACACAAGGCCAAGTGTTGTGCACAATAAGGGACTCTTGCCCAATATTTCCTTAAGTGATAATGAAAATCGGCGAGGTCCAAGCATATGTGGGACCACCAAAAGGTAGACCCAAGGGGGAAATGTCTCCCGAGATCCTATAACATACTGACATGACTTTCACGCAGTCGTGGAAGGGATTATATTACACAGACATGAGAGAAAATTCGACTTCCAATTAATTACCTATAAGAGAGAGCATATCCATCTCTTTGTAGGAGAAAATATCTATGGTGGTGCAGAAGGAATTTTTTGTGGAAGTGGTCATTTGACTTCACATTGGGAACTGGATACTTCTTTTTCTTGGTCATATCTATTGTGGACCGACTTGGTTTCTTTTGTGCATCTGTCTTTGCCGTTTTGGATGTTTGAGTGCTAGAATACCATTTGAAGTCACATTGTGTGTGGTAGAGTCTTTCACGTAGCTTTTGACCATTCACTATTGAATCAAATATTGTTCTCAATACTCTTGAAATTCTTGGGATCATCCGATGAATTAAAATATGCATTTGCATTGCTCAAATATGCCAATATATGTCATTAAGATGAATTTGTTGGCAAAAAATGCCCCATCAGAATCTAAGATGAAAGGGAACTAGAAGGTTAGGATCTAATGGAAACGTCTATGGAACCTTCTATTTCAGTCTATGTGAACAAAAGGGATAATCTAGTGTATAAGTCACCTGATGCGATTAGATGATTGGGTCCATGCCTATATATATGAACGGTATCCCATGCATTGTACCTCAACTATCTATACGACAATCCATCCACTCTCATTCATGGAATTTGTTTCATTTCTAAATGAAAAATCTTTTTTCCCTTCACTGCCTTACATGAAATTGCTAGACCTAGCGAACATTTGACTCTGTTTGGTTTTCCTCAAGCAGTTGTTATCAAACAAGTGCACTACCGTTTTCTATGCACTCCAAAACTCCATATTTCATGCCAAACCATTTTGCATTCGATGCCAAGATTATATGGCTAGTGAATAGACTAATTTCAGGAGGGAGGATTTCTATTATCCATGAAGGGATGAGATGTTCACCAACCTATAGATTCTTCTATAGAAAAGGGTGTTATCTAATAATTACATGCTTCTATACATGATGATGCTCACTCAAAAGAATTATATCCTCAGTGATATCCTCCCGCTATAGAATTTTAGAATTATGTAAGAGGTTATAATGGAAGGTATCATGGATTATTTTCCATAGTCATGGGTGACGTGTTAGGTTAAACATTTTTTGTTCAAAATTTAAAACAATAGTCACCATGATAGGGAATCTAGGTACATTGATTTTTATGTCATGAACCCAAAACTAGGATAGTTGAGGGGGTGAACCAATTTTTGAAGACATCCCCGCCCACTATCCATGAATTTTTGAGAGAAGTATCACTAATGAGACTATGTTACATAAGAATGGATTGGACTTGATTTTTGGATGAAACTTCATTAGAGAGTGGGAATGTTTATAATGGGGACTCCAGTCATGCGAGGAGTTCGGAGAGAATATTCGAAACATCGGGTTTTTTGAGGTTGTGTGGACATCACAATTCCATTTCTACCACCAACATAATGTGGTGTTGGGTCTATTCATCCAGTGGTATACTGAAACCAATAAATTTCATCTTCACCATATGGAAGTCGGCATCAATATTTGGGACATCTATTGCATTGGGTTAATCCATATGAAAGGGTTATAATTCGATTAATTCTTACCGATGGAGAATGTCATTGGTGACAGGGTGTGAACCCCTATTTTTATTTACATTCATTTCCACATAGAAAATGAGAGGATGAAGTTCTTGTACATTCTAATGTACATATCTATTCCAACATGTTTCAAACAATTTAAGTGGAAGAGAAACATTGTGAGGAAGCACACATGAGGGATATAGTGTCCAACAATGTATTAGAGGGAAAAAATAGAATCATATTGGGATTTAATTATATGAGATGAAATAAAATAATTTTCATAATATCCATGACTCTTAGCTGGAAATTATATTCCTTGAAAAGAATATGGGAGTATGTGCCAATTTTTTTCACAAATCAATATGTGCTCATTGAATAACTAAGATCCTAACTGGAAGAACCACAATAGCATCTATTGCAAGAAAGTCGTCAAATGGATCATATATTAAACGAGTGGACTAGTTTCTTTCTAGGATAAATGATCTTCACATTGTGACCAGTAATGTGGAAGGGGGGCTCTGGGTGCAGGAAGGAATTCTGGAAGCTCAATGCCCGAGGGTGGAAAAACTGATGTAGTCCATTGAAGGGGATGATCAATAAGGACCTTGTTTCAACTAAACTCATGAAACATATCTTCCATTTTTTACTTGTCCCTAAATACTTTTATGGAAAACCTCTTTTTACTTGTTTTATTGCATTTCGATCATAACTATGTAACAACACACGATCAATTCTGATGATCACATGCGGCATACCTGGTGTGAGAAACACAGGATGATCAGATAATTATCCAACTTGTTTATGAGAGTTCCTACTAATCCGCGAATACTCAAGTTGTTGTATTTTTGTCTGACCACCCAATGTATTCGACCTAAGAGGGGAGTTCAACTTAATAATAAGGGTTGAAGATTATCCAAATTATCTTTCTCAATGTGCTCTAGTACACGAGTCAGATAACACCAATGGAATTGTAATAAATTTAAGCAAAAGGGAATGAGTTGTGTGAATCATGATACCCAAAATCTAGAACATAGTTATAGGAACATTATAATAGTTTATATTTATTGTCTATATTCAAATCAAAGCATCCATATCATGCTACCCGAATGTGGGAACAAACAAACTAGGGCCAACTGCTGACCAAATTTGAAAACACCGATCCTAACATGAAGTGTTTTCTACTATCTTGGAGAACGTTGGCCCTATATAGTAGGCAATACATAAAGTTAGTAATCCTAACCATAAAGGGTTCCCTTTAGATATGAAATGGGATGAGGATCCAAATTAAGGGTTTTCAAAGAAAGCATATAGAGTGATTGTCTTTTCGAATGGAGTCCATCACTCATGAAATTAAAATCACTAAAAAAGAACATTGGGTTATAACATCAGTATGAATCAAGATCATAGCTACTTCAATACACAACCTCTCTAGTGATGACCAATAATTCCTTGTATTTTTACATCATCCAGTTGAGTGAGTAGTATACGAAATTTAACATCATACAATAAGTAAAATGTTACATAGTATAGTTTAACATCATATAATTGTGATGTTGTACATTGTTTAAGGACATACTTACAGAACCCTATCCAATAGTTTGAAGTCTTTCTACCTGAACTAGAGGCTTCTAGATTAAGGAAATAGAGTGTGGAAAAAAGTGGCTCTATTGGTCCATGGGGGTTAATAATGATGTGTTTGAGTTAGAGGAGAATGCATAATAATCACTATTTATCCCATAAGGAAATAAGATGCAGTGAAAGACTAACACTTGTGGTAGAAATCCACTTTAGTGAGGAAGATGAAGCATCCAATAATTATGAAGGGGCTTCCCTAATCTGTTCAGGTTAAGGTTTCATTCTATTATCATACATTTAATATATGGACACCCAAAATAGGAAATGAGTTGTGTGGTACATAACACATTTTCAATGAGGAATGAAGAAGTCCCAACCAAACCACGCATTATCAAAAGGGGGGTTGATGCCAAAAAATTCTAAAATGGGGAGTTTACAATTATATGGGTAGACCCAGGGATGAGAGATCCAAATGTAGATATGTATCCTATAGGAGAAGGCATCAATTCACATGTAGTTCTTAGAGAAATTACATTGTGCCGGATTAGACCATGCATAGAGGAATAGAGTGATTTCATATATCTTGTTTGTTCTTTTGTTGTTTGTATGTTTTTTTGAGCAACCAGCTAGGGGTAAAATGATCAGGTTCCACTGTTGGAATCAATCCATATGATGGTCATGAAAATATAGTAGGTTGGATGTCCAGCACAATGGGTGATTCAGTCACATGTGGGAATGCGACAATGTTGTGACATTTTTTGTCGTGTGTCCAGGATGATGGTCTCGTAGTATATTTTCATATGATTGGACTGGACTATGAACTATAATGTCCAATGGTTAGGATGAAACAATTTAACATCATGTTGGATGAGGTAACATTGTTTAACAACACATGAATTTTATGATATAGATCCTTATTGAAGGTCTTAGAACCTAAACTAGGTGGTTGTACAGTTCTATGTGTGGGTATTACCTTACCTAAACTGCTAATACCACATGATCAATGCATAGTGTTTAAAACAGGGGGTGGAATTAGGATTTCCCCACCACATGAGTTCACAATACAGTGCATGAAAAATGTCAGGTGAGGAAATCATAGTTTGACTGAAATTCATACTTTAATAACATGAATGTACGGTAGAAGAAAATTGTAGGAAATTTCAATCACTACACCAAATACATGGGACATAATAGGTGATGCATAATAAAATAGGAAAACTGCTGACTATATTTGTGGCACAGTATCCATATCATGTAGCCTGGGTTGGAAATAGACAATTGAGGGTCAACTGCTGACCATATTCCGAATGCAGAATGTAGCCCAAAATATAATTCAAGATCCTACAAGAAATTCCCCCTAAATGGTAGATTATCAATTGGGAAAGGAATCCATATCAATTAGGGTTCTTTTCAGATGTGAATGATGATGAGTCCCAAATAATGGGGTTTCATAATGTGCCAACATAACCATATAGTTTAGCATCTAGTAGTAAAGGTAAACGAGAGGAAACATGCTCTGAAGGGAGGTACAAGGGGAATTTTATCAAGAAACTGACATGAATGGGGACCAAGGTGGTTTCATACAACACCACATACTCTTGAGAAAAACCTAGGCCATGAAGGGGGAAAAATGTTCATATCTCTATTACTGGACCTGGGGAAGACATGTCTGAGCGTCACTACATATCACACAAAGTTTAGAGTCTAGCCAAATTTTGATCAGGACGATGGATTGGAAGATATCCAATTCGAAAAGGTGAATCATCTTCTTTGATGAAGACATTATGGTGTTGGGTAGTTTATCATCGTACTGCTCAGATGAAAAATTTATAGTCTAATGTCATGCGATAATGAATCTAGAGATCATAATTTATGGCCGTAGAGCTCCGACCATAAGGTGAGGATTTAATGTTAGGAATGTGATGTGTGGCTCAATAATACAACCTGATGTTAATGAGGACCAGAAGGACTCAACCACAACACACATTCCTGATTGAACATGCACATGTTTTATAGCCATAAATCGTTGTCCCTAAGATTTTAACTCCTAGGTATGGTCATAGGGTTCATAATACAAGGTGGTACCATTATTCAATGTAGGTATAAATATTACAATGATGTATAAGCCCATGTGAGAGATGATTCATGCAGGAAAAAAGGGCAATGAGGATCGTACGATACATAAAATCATTTAATTGTGGGAACAAAGTTACAAATTCAAGTATTATCCCACGACCTTATTTCTCTCACTCTACATGAAAATGAACTTAGAGGGATAAAATAGAGAATATAAAATTTCTGTCTAGACATGGATATGTGAAGTGGGATTTCAATCAGGATATCAAATATTTAGGACACAATGGGGGTTTCATAATTGTGAAGGATAAATGATGACCATGTTCAAGATAAAATATCTATATCACTTATCTTGAGATGGAAACAAACATTATAGAGTCATTCATTGAACATATTTGAAATGTTGAACCTTGATCCAAATATGATTTGAGGTCCTCTAGGACATTTTCCTAAAATGGTGGACATGCTAAAAGGAAAAACATACATTCTATTTTCTGGTCCCTTCTGATTTGAAAAATAATGGAGACTCAAATGAGGTACATGTTAAACAAATAAATGGAAAGAAAACATGTCCATTAATAATAGAACAATCTATTCCCCAAACTATAGTGTATATGAGCTTGATGATGAAGCCTAAAAGAGTTCAAGGGACTCAATCACAGAAAAATAAATCAAAGAGATGAGTAATGGAAATAAGAAATTTGGGTTGATGAACCCATGGATGGACATGAAGACACAATGTATGGGTGTTCCTATGTATCGTGCAGGGTTAAAAATAAAGCCACACATACATCTATAATATTGTGTAATTTAATGTCATGTGGCAAGGAAGATTGGGGGAGAGGTAACCAAAGGGGAAATGTGTATTCCATGATAAAGGGACTCGATGTGAATGTGGACCAAGGAGGTCTCAGAACAAACCATTCACAACCCCAGAAGGGAATTTGGGCCAAGGGGCCAGAAGAGAAATTTTAAAACATGGGGGCTAGACCCGAAGACATAATGGTAGGGTGTTCTAACATATATAATAAGGTCATAAATTAAGACGTACATAGTTCTATAAGGTTTCATGTAGTTTAACGTCATCCCTATGGGCGTGGGTATGGGACACTCTCAAGGGAGGAACATGGGAAGGCTATTAAAAACCAATGTGGATAAGGACCAAAGAGGTCTGAGCAACACCATAGGTTACTGATAGTCATATTGGTCAAGAATATGAAATGTTGAAAGATATTTTATACCTGGGGCTGGACCCAATGAAAAAATGTATGGGAATTACTACATACCCTATAATGGATAGAATCAAGACACACATAGTTCTAAAATTTCATGTAGTTTAAAATCATGCGGTGATGGAGAATAATTAGTTTAATATCATATGAGATGATAATGTTGGGTGTTTTTATGTCCTACATCCCGGATTTAGAAGAGGGGGAGGCCTTTAAAAAAGTAGTATATTATGTAGATATTGGAAAACATGATGTTAATGAGAACCAAAGAGGCCTCACGCCACACTACACAATCTTGGGTCACTCAGTCCATGGGGCCAAAAGGAAGGAGATATTATTAGTACCAGTGGTTGGACCTGAAGACATAATGTTTGGGTATTTCTATGTATCCTATGAGGTCATGAGAAAAGGGATACATATTTCTAAATTGTAAAATTAAAATTAAGAACAGGTGATAAGGACTATATCCTAATGGTAACCGGATATGAATGAGTACCACATAGGTCTCATACTGACTATTCACAATCCTAGGATTAAAATTTCACTTTTCTTTTATGGTTATGTAGAAAGGATCATAAAATCTAAGTAGTTTAATGTCTAACACGTATGTTGGAACAATATAACATCATGTGTCATGGGAGAGATCCTAGTTTATGGCCATAAAACTCACAAAAAATTATAAGTCCAATACAGGAGAAAATAGTTGAGGAACATAGGGTAAGATGAAAAGAAGAAAATGTATAGGTGTTCCAACATATCCTATAAAAGCTGGAACCAAGAAACATGAAGTTCTTGAATGTTGTGACTTTTTATGTCTTGTGGTAAGGATGAAGGTGGATGAAGAATTATTATTAAGGGAGGCATAGAGTGCGGTTTTAGAAAACCCAATGTGAATATGGACTAAAGGGGCTTTAGAGCACGCCATGTGCTCTAGGAAGAATCCCCAGGACATAAGGTTGAATGTGGTGAAACATTGGGATGGATACGAAGACATAATGTCTTGGTGTTCCTACATAACCAATAAGAATGGGAATCAAAACATACATATTTTGGATGATTAATTTCTTTTTAACTTCATGCAGTATGGACTAGGGTGCTAGTTTATTATCTTGTAGGACAATCTAAAGGAAAATGGGCTTTGTAGTTTAACTTCATGCATGACATCTAATGTAGTTTATCATCATGTGGGATAATGACGTTTGCTAGTATTGCATCCTAAAATGCATAAAAATAATTTTAACATCATGTGGGATGAGATAGATCCACAAAAGAAAAACATCATGAGGAATTTATCATTAGTGACTGGAGTGATACACTCATCAACCATGGTGATCAAATAGGACGCACTTTTGGGGTAATCCAAGTGAACGATATAAGTTCCCACCCTCTTAGGCTCCAACGTGGATGATTTCCAACCATGTACCATCATTATTCTTAGGGAGAATACTGTATCACCCAAATGGATGGACCATAGATGAACATTCTTACTAAAATCCCTAGCTATCTTGTTCTTGTGCACCTATAAATAGTTAAGGGCTCATAGTATATTCTCATCCAGGGTTTCAACATCAGCCAGCTGACTTTTGTTGTCTTTTCTAACTCAATCTAAACATAAAAAGTGGTACACAACAATGGTAACTGAATATCATTGTGTTGTACGGCCTCTACTCCATACACCATGGAATATGGATTCACTTTGGATGAATTACATGTTTTATTTTTATAATCCCATAGATTTTTGGGTAGATTTTATGTCCATATATTCTAATTATTACAAAAAGTAGTTTGGAAAATTTTATATAGGTTCTTTTTTAATGTCTCGGTCTATCCATTTTCATGAACATGATAGCAGGAAGTGTGATTGGACCAGATATTTTACATAGCATATAATTTCGTCAGCCCAGATGCAAAAACATTGATTATGTTATCAGTGAGGATGGTGTGAGGGACTCCAAATCATTTGATGATGTTGTAGATAATTAAATTAGTTATAGAATCAGCCTTTATTTTCTTGAGAATAATAACATTCACAAACTTTGTGAAGAAATCTGTGGTGGTCATAATTAACATGCACTTGTGAGCGGTTGAGGGTAGATATGGTTCCATGTCATTTATCGCTATGATCGCAAAGGGATATTATTACACTGTAGTATTTAAAGGATTTAGTGACTGATGCACAAAACTATCATGGATCGTACATGCATGAATACCCATGGAGAAATCGATATAATAAGGGTCCACAGTGGGCAAGATGTATACCAACATTCATATCTGGTGGGAATGTTTATACATAGTCTGATGGGATTTGTAGAAACTGACATGTACTTCCTACATAACCTATGAGACATCACCTCCTTGCATGAAATGGAGGAGGACTCCAACGAACCCTTGTTTTAATATGATCCATTCTTGGTTGGGACCACTCTGGAGGGTGAATAAAATTGTACACCGATAAAATATCCCACATTCGGCTTTTTCTATCAGGATATTTCCATGTTGGAGTTAATCAATAAAGGGAGTCATAAAAAATGGTTTCTTCTACTATGGAAGGGCGATCCATAGGTCTTTTGGTGGGTTAATCAGCAGTAAGATGGCATACTTGATGACTTTTATCCCCATCCAGAGTGGCAAGATGGATGAATCCTTGATGCGCCACATGGATAAACAGGTTGTTTTAGTTAGGTTCAACATGAGATGAGGAAAGGATGACCAAGGCATAAAAATGAAATTTTTTTGACCTCAATATGTAACTACCATTAGGAAAAGAGGATATTTGGGCCCTCAACTGGAAAGCACGCTCAAACAAGGGAACAAAATCTGGAATTCTAACGATGTAGCCACTATTGATTTTCATTATGATTAGTTCAGAGTCCCCCTTCACATTTAGGTAGGTAAAATCAATCTATATGTTCAAATCAACCCCAGTGATAACGGTATGATACTCTATTTCTATTTTGGGGGAGTATTTTGTAAAAATGAATGAATATGGAAAGAAAATCGGTGTAGGTGTGTTGAGGATGACACCCGGGAAAACCCTATTGAGCCTGGGATCATTGATTCTTCTTATAGTGGGGATCCATAAATAACCATTGAAGTGCATTTACCCAAATTTCACAACCTAATCCACAAAAATAATGGCCTTGTAAAATTATTCAAGATCTAGAGACTGCTCTACAGGGGATGGTTTGTCGGCCTGAAAATATGCTAATCCTTGACCATTAACAACTTTCTAGAGAATGATCCAGATATTGAATTGAATAAGGATCACTGCCCACTGATCTAGATGGACTATAAACATAGTTTATTTAAAAATATATTTCATTGTGGCCACACGAGACAAAGATTTTATCTCAGGATGCTGCATATAATGTAGCAACTTATGTACAGTGAAAACTTTTCTGAGGCATCTCTTCTCTATAGAGTAATTTCTAGTTTTAGTGTCGAGGATAATGAAAATGAGATAGTATAAACTATTATATATCCCTTTATTATTCTTCGGGATGAGAAGGGCACCAAGGAACAATTCCATGGGGGACACATAAAGAATCATTGGAGTATCGGCGATGAGTGGCATCAAAATCGAAGGCTAGAGAAAATACTACATGATCTCTTTAAAGTCAGTTTGACATTCTTTATCCCACAGGTAGGAGAAAACATTCGACATGACATGTGAAAGGGGATTACAAATTCAATCCATTTTATTAATGAATCGGCATATTTAGTCAATGTGTCCTTTAAATCCTCGAATCCCTCAAATGTTTCTCTGAGAAGGCATCTAACTAAGGGCCTTGATCTTCTCTGGATCAATCCTGATGCCTCTATATTTGACTAAAAATAGGAGAAACGTTCTTGAGTTAACCCCAAAGGAACTATTAAAGGTACTAATGTTCATATTTTGGGAGTGGATGAACCCAAAAAAATTCTAAAGATATCTGATATGGTCTGGAAGTTGTAGATACATCAGCATCAGGTTGTCCATGTTGCTTTCCAATAATGTCCTAAAAATAAGGATGAATATTTGTTATATAACACATTGATAGGTGGGTCCCGAATTATTCCTACAAAAATACATTACCTGGTAATAAAATCGACCTATCAGTGCTTTGAAGTTAGTGGAATCCTCAAATTCATGTTCCATTCAGATATTGATTATATCTAGAATTACCATCCATGTAAGAGAAAACATGGAATCTAGAAGTGGTGATGATCAACAGCACCATCACATGAAGGGGAAAATCATCTTTCTGACAATGATGGATAAAATCCCCAATGACTATGAAAATGCTGATCTATCCCTTCTTCTTCTTGATGAGAACGATAACATCAAACAATCTGGGGTACTAGACATCCTTGATGATGTTGGATTTGATGAGCTTACCAACCTTGGCCTCAACCATGGAACCTTGAGATGGTTGAATCATATTGTGTGGTTATTTGAACACATGAAGTATTTTTTGGAGACTGAGATAATGGAGGATACATGGGGATCGAGTCCTGACATCTCTTTATATAACTACTATAATATATCCAAATGGTTCTTCAAATAATCTTTATACTGTTGATGGTCTTCTTCAGACATAGATTCACTAATCAGTGTTGGCCTGGGGTTTACTATGGTACTATGATTCACCTATAAAAACTCTTTGACGGTGGCCAAGGTTCATTCTTATTTTGGGGGATGAGAGTCCCCAAAATCATATTCATTGTCCACGATAATAGGACCATTGTTCTATGGTAATTATTTTTGGGTAACTGACCCTCACAAAATTCTAGTGTTGGACTAAGAGGTTGTGGAATATTTGTTGGGACAACACTGCACTACTAAAACCATGGATAAAAAAGGTTTTGTTCCAATCCAATTTAACAATTTCCTAATGGTTCCAGACTTGATGATATCAAAGATGTAATGGTGTGTTAGTTTGAGTCAATTCGGCCTAGCTTAGTAGAACATTGAGGTATGGCACATAGTTGTTTCCATGGGGTAGGCATCCTGAGACTGTGTATGGCTAGGGGGTTATGGTATCATCCTATCATGGTACATATAATTATACAATTTGATCCCTCAGTGTTCCATATATCAGGGAACATGTCATCCACTATTCTGAGAAATGATGAAGCAGTGTCCTAGGTCTAGTGTTGTAGCTTCCAACTGGTGAATCAGGAGGATAAGTACATCATCCATGTATGTCCATGGGTTAGTTAAATGAGTATTGTGATCAAACTCATTTGTTTTATCCCTACATTCCATGATATTTTAATAGTTGGCATCTTAGTAGAGGGCTTCACAATAGCTAAAGTGAGATGAATCACCTTGAGGAACACCCACTCGACCCTTAAGGGAGTATTTGGTGTACAAATGATATAAGGAATGAAATTCCACTTGTAGATGGAGCTAGGGTCTAACCATAAATTCATTATAGATGGTATCCTGCAAGAGAACCGTGAATTTATTGCTGGATACCAGGCCATCAAACTAGGTGATTTGACTAATCAAACCAGAAAAACACTATCTGGTCTTGTCATAACCCTTAGACTTCTTGTACGAGGGATCTAGATCTGCATCAGACATCAGTAGCATGTCATGCATTCGGGTTTGGATGATATTGATCCTAGAACATGTTTAAAAAATGTAACAGTGGACTCCCACACCATTAAGATGACCTACTAATTACAATTTGTGGATGTGTCCATGTAAAAGGGAGACATCATCTTCTCCATGGAATGAGATGATGGATTTACATTCTGCATGCTCATCTTCCATGACATGCATTATTTCTATAGTCACTACCTCAGTTTTGAACTAGTGGGGGCTTAGAAAAGCCTCTTCAAGGGCATTATGCATATCTTCCAATAATAAAAGATCCTCTGGAATTCCAAGGTTTGTGGAATTTTGGAAATGTTCTTAAGATAATCATACATTCATGCGAGGAGACCATTTCTAACTATATGGAGCTTCTCTGCGACATGTGGTATGATGGGTGCTACTGGCCACACTGGTGGATTCTATAATGTAATGAGAATGAACCATTGTAAACTAGTTCAGTCATGAAATTCGACTAGAGACTACTAAGATTATTGAGGTCCGACCACATCTGAATACAGATGATCTTGATGAAGTAACTATGACTCTTCCTGATCATGTAGTACAAAACGGTGGTGGGAAGGCATCTGACATGATAGGATAAGAGGATTTCATTTGGTGAGCTGTAAACAACCTATTGTCCAGTATTTAGGGGAAACATCACATGGTCGAGGCATTTTCCATTGCATATCAATGATTCATGTATCCATGACCTATTTGATGATGAAATCGACTTGGGATATTAGGAGGGAATTTCTAATTCACCACATCACTGAGAACCGTGTATTGAACTTCCATCTAGACGGTGATTACCAAGGCATACACCTGGTCATCACTTTGGAAATCCTCCATTACTGGGCGATTTCTAGGAGAGATACCCATCATTGGGTCCTTGATGCCTCTACATGTATGTGATTGCTTTAGAACTACTGGGGGATTTTCATTCCCATGTGTTGTGGGAGTCTTCTCTTTCGAATGGTGGAAGAATGATATGTGGACACAAAATCGATAGCTAGGGGAGGTGTGGTAATTTCAAGAGGATAATGCTAATTCAGGTGGTAATAGAGGATGACATGAATTCGACCAACTACATTGTTGGAAATACAGTCATCATATTTCTAGGATCCACTACTACATACTTGCTTCCATTCACCTTCGCTATCAATGAGAAGCCTTGTGGAAACATACTCGCTTAAACTATCTCTAATCCCAAACATACTACATTGTTTTCAACCAAGTCCGGAATCCATACATAGATTACAATGATTTTTGTGAAGGTATTTCCAATTAATTTGTTCTATGGGAAATAGTTATGGAGATAAGTTATATGAGTGTCTTTTGAACTCCTACATTCTTAACACTACTAAATTCTTTGATCCATAGCTCTATGAAAGTTGATAGGGAACTAAGCGTCTTCGAATAAGTAGGTCGATATTCTCCTATATGAGAAAGGGATCCTAGTATCATATCCCTTATAGAGAGGAGGATCTTGGAGGGGAGGTGTAACCTGATTATCTTTCCTAGGTTTCAGTGATGCATTACAATGTTTTGCATGATGAACCTAAGGTGGGTGATACTAAACATTAGTATGATCTTAAAGCTATTCCCTTTCCTATAATATGGAGGAGGCTCTACCAGAAGCATCTCTAGTGGTCTAGGGGCCTATACCTATGCAATTATAGAGGTATCATCCATGAAATATTTTCTTGTAGGGGTTGTGGGAGACAACGAGCGAGACTACATGGCTTGAAGCATGGCATCCTCTGCACAATGTGCATAATCAATGAAATCTAGGAATACAACTGATATGTTATTTGTGATTAGGGGTGGAAATAATTCAGTCTTTACATTCCCCATGCACATCTTTAATAGATTCTCTTGAGTTAGCATAATTTTGAGCAAATATGTGAGACACATCCACCTAGAAACAATGTTCTTGATTCATTCATCTGACATTTTATTTCACATTAATAGGTCTACAACACTGGTCTTGTAAAGGGTGGAGGTGAAATGATAATGAAACTACCTATGAAGATCCTACCAACTAGCTACGAACCCAATGGGTAGCTGGCTATAGAAGACTAACATGGGTCCTCATAGTGTTTGATTGATGCTCCAGAGCATGGAATCATCTTACTATACTTGAGATTCTATCATGGATCCACACCTTAAGATAATGTGGTCCAAATGCAACAGTGGGTCACCTGTCACATTGAAGTGAGAAATGGTTGGATCAAAGCCTGGGGTTTATGATATATATTCCACCCATCCCAAATATGGATTCCCATCATGTGGGATATCCACATGGTGGATTTCCTATGCCTCTTGGTGAGGGACAAGATAATCAATTAGATCATCTTAGAATGGGTTCTTGTCATGGAGTGTATCTCCAACCACTAGTGTGTTGGAAGGTTCTTCTACATGATAGGAGGTCCTTGTGGCTCATGGATAATCTAGTGGAATGACTCATGGTGTCGCTAGATGGATGTAAATAGAAGCCTCTAGAGGGGATAATAGAGGAACAACTAGTTGAAAATGTGTGGGACGGTTATCTCATAGATCGAACAGATTTGGTGATACAGACTGTTGTAGATTTCCACATGCTCTGGCCCCTAACCTGTCAGGATAGGCTTGGTTTTTGAAATCAATGAGATGTAATTATATTAGGGGAGCCAGTACCTACACATATTTCCATGCTGGAGAATGGTTGGGATCTTATAGAGGATCACAATAGTCTGTTGTTTTCACTAAGTTACTTGATTGGTAAGAAGATCATCAATAACATTAATTTGTTCTATAATCTACTGGAGCAACGTGCACCTCTTAGGATCATCCACTATTTTATACACTAAACCAGATGGGTCAGAGAGCTTAAAAGTCATTGTGATCCTTTTTTCCATATTCGGGTCCACGCCAAGGGGAAGAGACTCAGAGGGGTTTAAAAGGACATGTGAGGGTATATGATGGAATGTGCAAATTATTGGGAAATCCAACATATGTGTTACTGTCCCAAAATTCAGTTTTCTTTAATGAGCTCCACATTAGATTCCTTATCTGTGTGCCATTCATGTTTTCGACAATGAATCTTGGTGGCATATCCTCGATATCGATGAGATGGATTATTTTTCATAAGATCATCATGAAGTGAAGGTAAATATATTTTTCATAATCATGAATTTAGAAGTGTAGATATTCCACCTAAAGAACTTAGGGGATCATAGTGAATCTCGGAATGCATTGGTGCTGAAGAGCCTGATGATGATGTGGTGATGTAGGGTGCTGATCCATAGAAAGCATGACTAAATCAACTAGGATTCCATTCTAGACAATGTACTCATAATGTACATGAATTTTTGGATAATCTAATAGGTGATAATAGAGAATGAACTGAATCATCCCTATGGTTTTTGAGAAACACATGACATTATCTTGGGTAAGAAACTCTGGAATTCTGATGTCTAAAGGGTCGATCTGCCAAAACAACTTGGGAAGAAGGTCTGATGCGATAATGTCCCACAAAACCATTCATTTGGACCACAGATTTGGTCCTTCATATTCCCATTAATCAAATGGTTGTGGATGTGGAACCAGTAATAGAATTGATATGGACCAACGTATTAAAGGATTGATCAGTGAAGAGAACACTACATGAGCGGAAAAGTTGTTTTATATTAGGATGCAACTTGGAGAAGGTAATAACATCATCACCATGTCCCTATAATTTGGGGTTTCGAAAATTTTTTCATATTCAATGGCGGTGGTGACTGGTGGTTGATCTTGTTGATGCTTAGTGTCCATCACACCCCAGAAAAACTCTTCCTGATATGTTGTTGAGATAGAGAATGATCGTAGGGATTAAAGGGAGGAATTCATATCTAGACCCTTATGGGGAGAAAAATATTCATCCTGCAACATATATAAATAATGAATTTTAGAATTTAGAGAATTTTACATTTTTGGATGGATGATGCTTACACACTCAGTTTCTACACCAAAAAATGGTGTAAAGTATCGGGGTAAAGGCTCTATCATCAAAACAAATACCAATTTTTAGTCTGAAAAGTGGATTGCATTGATAGTGATATGGTGCCACAATGGATTATTCTTTAGTGGTGATGGATTTCCCTTCTTCCCTAGGATTGTTCCTTATGGCAGTGTAAATCTTCAACACTGGGGGGACCACAATACATGATGATGGTAGAGAGAGGAGGGACTCCCCTAGAGCAAGATGGAGCATGGGGGAACCCTCCAGCACTAATTTCATCAGAGAAGGAATGACCTCCACTCTGGGTGCTAATAAGGACATGGGGAGGGCCTCTATGTAGGAGGAGAGAGTGTGGGGGACCTATACATGGTTGTGATGGGATATGTGGGGAATCCGAGATGATTTATAATAGAACAAGGGGTAGACCCCCATGCAGAGTGCAAGACACGTGGAGATGACCTTCAGGGTTATAATTTCTAGAGCATGGAGGTACACCAATAGGGATTTTAAGACATGCGGATGACATCTATGCTGGCCACCTGCAGTAATGAAAGTACCAACACTCCAATTTAAGGTGGTGGTTTCAAAATGGACTTTGTACTGATCAATATGGAGATTGGGAGGACCACCATATTGATGTGTTATAGGGTGAGGATGGAATTTATTATGATAAAAAGAAATATGAAGATAATTTCAATACCTATGATCATGGACACATGGAGGACATATGAATGAACTAGTAGTGGAAGCATGGGGGAACACCCATGTAGGGTGTGAGAGAGAGGATGACCACAACCCTGGTTAAGGAAGGCCTAGAAAGGACCTTTCTTATAGATATGGAATTCATATGTTGGCATGTGATGAATGTTGCTCATATCAGTGATTGGAATAGTCTGCCAAGCCCACCCATTGGGTGGCTAGGGTCTCATTCGTAATTGGGTATATAAGTTCTCTTGATTTGTAATAATAGGGATATGATATTATGAATCAGTTGTGGAATTGGACATTAAATATAAAGAAGTTGATTCTCCCTTATGGGCATCTTCCTAACCCAATTTCTGATGATGACTTCTGGTTAGCCGGACTGTGTAGGTGTGGAAGTGATATAAACCAGCAACTCCTCAGCCTAAGGGACTGGATGGAGACATTGACATAGGTTGGTGGGATACCTCTTTGGAATCTCTACAACTATGGTAGAATATGAAATGGCTTGAACATCCCACACCTTATTGGGGTAGGGGAGATAATATTAGGGATGTTCCAGGGAGAGGCTCCTAAAAAAGTTGTACATTAGAGTGGGGAGTAGTGTCTCTATGCACAACCCTTGGGGGTGGTGGTGATGATGAGGCACAAAATTCTTGAAACCTCGGTGGGACATTTCCCATGTTTGTATGACCCCATATTATTCATATCATCAAATGATAGATCAATCAACATCGTCTGGATGATTTCATAGGGTGATATGATGCATGGGTACCAAATATCCATGGTTGTTGATGTCATTGTGAAATAGGTTGAGCCATGCTAGATTGCCACATTGGCAATGCCCCTGCCTCAGCCTCTATTGGCGGGAGGTGACTAGGTTCCAATACATTATGGCCTACAATGTAAGATTATTCAACTATTAGTACAAATACTAGGAAAGTATTTTCCAATGCCCCAACATTGTTCAGTCTTCAATGGCTAGATTGAAAGATCCATTATGAATATGTCATTGACTATAATGCCCAATGATTAACTACCAAAAATTGTTGTGAGTTCCATACTAGAACCACTACTTTCTAAGCGGGACCTAGAACCAGATTATTGGATCTGATGACACTCTTTTCATCTAATTCCATAAACTCTACTAATCCCCATGGTTGAAGTAGAAATGATTCAGATTGGGCTCACCCTTTCTCTTTATGATTCATTCCAAAAGAGAACACCTACACGCATCTTCATCAATGTTACAGTTGTTGTTATTTCCCCAAATTAACATCTTGTAATGGTGGGAAACATTCATCCCCTCTTTAGAGATGTCTAATACTTGATTGATACAAGATGATGGGATTTTGGTTCCCCCTTTTATGGATTCCCACTCTGAATTCGTCGCGTTGTTTGGATCTCCTGTAATGATTAATACATTTTCTGTGAATCTATTTTATGGAACCATATCTATATGGATTCCAGTTAATTACACTTCTTCTGTCAGGACATTCCAAAGTATCAAGTTTGGGAAAAAATCATCAGATATGAGATTATACAGGTTGGGCTTCACAGGAATGTGGGGACGTTGGAACCATAGTACACCTGAATTTTTCTTATGAGAGGGATTCTCAAGGGATATGAAGCTCATGAAATCCCATGTTGAATGTAGGGAATCATATAATATATCCATGTCAATAATTATTTCATTTCCTTCCCATTTTTAACATGGGGCATGCCACATACATAACATCTACCTGACATGGATCGAACTAATATGGGCATTGATGAGAGTCGATCAGATGTGTAAATACCTAGTAAGGAAAACCAATAATGTTTATTAGATGGATGGATCCGAACTCACAATGAGGAAGGACCATATATGGGATGTCCAAGAAATGATAGGGTTTCACACAGTCAAGGCTAGTCGGAAAAAGAAAAGGTAAGATCAGATAAGGTATGTCTTGATAAGGTGGATAACATGGAATCATGTTGGCAGTGATTTAACCTCAAATATGATTCCAACATACTCAGTGTAGAATTTAGGTATCAAGACCCACATAGGTCAAAGGGGGATCTCGAGGCTTTCACAAGGTTAGTAGTCCTTGTGACACTATTTGCTGATATTGAATGGATGGGGATTATGCAAGGCTAGATTCCAGGGTGGATGAGATCAATGTGATGGAACTCACAAGAATATAATAGTGGTTTTGGGCATGAACCTCAAGGAGGATTAATACGAACCCTGTGTTTGAAGGTAGGGATCAATGTCCACATAGTTAGGTGGGTTTATGATACACCTGAGGAGGTGACTCATGATGATGAACCACATTGATGTGGACCTGAAGGAAATGAAACCTCCAAATTAGGGAAATATCATCCCGAGATGCAAAGGGATTAAAGGAATTCCCTAATTTTAAATGGGTGATGGTATTGAACCTTAGGGATTCATCTTAAATATCCTAGTTTCTAGTTATCAATGTTTGTATAGTTAATTAATGGAGGCATTGAATCAAGGAATACACAATGGATGGCGACCTGGAGAAATGTTAGGGGTTTGGGATGGTTATAAATCCATAAAAATAGGGACAATATTTCTTTAAAGAGTATGCTAAAGTGGATATATTATGAGTGGTTATCTAACCATGTGAATAATAACACATAAGGGAGGCAGATTCATGAGATGCATCCCAAAATGGAAATATGACACATCTAGAGGGAACGTACATAGAAGTTAACTCTAGAGATTACCTTTGGTTGGGATTAATCCATGAAGAGGCTTCCTATATACCAAAAGGGATCAAAACCAACCTAGTTTGTAGGATACAGATTAAAATTTTTTAATATGAATGAACATATGTGAAATTTTTAGGACAAATGGATTAAGGGGAGTGAGTGGATTAATCCTAGAAGATGCTTCTTACATACAATGATTCAAATTCATGGATCAAATTCCGAATTGTTTAGATTGGTTAAATTTAAATTCATAAATGATGAGGGATGTGAGACATGCATGTGGATTGTGGTCTGAGTGGATGTTTTGGTTGCTGCTTAGTCCCAACCCACCTGATTCATTCTCAGGGTGGGAAATAAGAGGTAGTGGAGTACATGATGATCGTGTTTTGAATGGTGTGACTATGAGGGGTGGTGTGGGGATTATATAATACTAGAGGCCTAGGGAGATGGATATTTGGACATACTAAAAGATGTTAAGCACAAGGATTGTGATTTGATTTATAATGGGGATATTTCCATCATACAGGGAACACCCTATCAGAGTGTGTCAAGGCTTATGTGAAGACTGCTAGAGGCACACATGGAGATAAATCCCAAATGGATAAAGGAGCGGTAGAGTGCTAATGTTCATCCTACTTCTAGTCCACCACATATTTACACATGTGTATTAACTCATAGATTAATGTCATGTGTCAGGGATGAGGCTTCCATGTAGATCAAAGTCATCTAGCTTAGATGAGGAGGACTCAATCCTCACCCCATGGATTTACATAACTTTTACCAACACAAACATGGGGGATGGAAGGGATAATAAATTCTATGAAACAATGTGGTCGTTGAGTGGTCACTCTATGCGCTGAAGATAGCATGGTTATGTAAAGAAGAAATAGAGGATAGTGTTCCATTGCAATAAATCATGAGGTACAAAAATTTAATATAGAGCACTACTCGAGGGACAAAGAAATCACTACGAAAAATCATGGCGGGTCATACAGAAGAAGTGAACACCATACAACAACACGGAAAGAAAGAGAAGATCAAAAATGGTTTATTAGAGTAATGTACCCTATGAAGCATTAATGAAGGGGTGCCTGGTATATTGTTGATTTTCACAGAAGTTGGAGTGGTCAAGGAAATAGAATTATTATAAAAGGCTAGTAGTTGCTCGCATGTATGTAATCGTTTCGTATATATGACATAAGTGAAATAAAAAATAGGCGAGGGTCAAGATCATATGGGCCCACTGGAAGGCAGACCCACAGGGAACCTATCAGTTATGACTCTATAATTTGAATCCATTACATTCACATGGTTGTCGAAGGTATCATCTTATATGCATGGTGTAACGCCTCGACCCCAGTTACCCATGGTCAGTGCATTACTTCGTCACATTGGCATGATCACAAAAGATCAAGTCTCAAAAGACCGATTAGTTTAGTAGCCTTGGAAACACTAGATACATTAATAAGTCTTACATTACATCATCAATAAAAAAAACTACAACATCTTCTCTTCATATCCCCTTATATTATCACCACAGGTCATTCATAATATACTTCTTCACATCCTGGAAAAATTAAAACATTGAAAGGGGTGAGCTCAGATGCTCAGTAAGGATAACAATATAGTGGAAGCATTCATAAATAAACATTAACATTTAAGGCAATGTATAACTAAAACAAAATCCTTTTAAACTTGAACTTTAGCATAATATGGAAAAAGTAAAATGAAATAATGCCATTTACTTACTCACATGGTTGTTCTACTAGTCGAATAATCACATGAAATATCAATAACCACTTTCATAATGACAGAATGCATAATGCCAGAATATCATAACCACGTAGCCAAGGCCTCGTGCCAATACCACAAATAAGATTTTGTCAAGGCCTCGTGCCAAGACAATAGTTTGTCTCATGAGACCTACCGATGCATCGAGGAGCTGTAGCGGGCTCCACCCGTCACTTATTAGGTCCAATTCATTCCTCATATGAATAGGTTTAAACATATCATATAACATAATCGTATCACATAAAACATGCATCAAGGAAAAATAAAATTTCCACATTTCAATCACAACATATCAATACAACACATTGATATAATAAAAACAATTTCAAAACCATTTTCAATACCAAAATAAAAGAAAGTTAAAACATTGTATTTATTTTTCATTAAAAAAAGTTATGGCTTGTAGAGGAAGCCGAAACACAAATAATGGTCACGGCGGCGGAGAAGTCGTTGTCGCCGCATACGTAAGACAAAAACATTCCTTTTGTCTTTTAGTAAAATTATTTGTAAAAAAGATTCTTTTTTGAATAAAAGTCAAAGTCAAAGGGGTTTATACACCATATAAAGAGAGTTGTGTATAAAAAAATATTCCTCAATGAAAGGAGATTGAGACGAAGACCCTTAAAAAGATCTTTTTTTAATAAAGTAGATCTATTATGTGTATTAACTATAATTACACATAAATAAAGTACAAATACAAGATGGGACATAATAATATCATGACATAATTTGAAAGTAGGTTATTAACCCAAAGAATAGAAATTGGGTTAAAAAGTTCCCTTACCTCGTGTCCGACTTGACTCGATCGTTCTTTAATCTCCTGAATAATAAACTAGAGTTAATTTATATTTTCTTAAGAAAATTTTTCATGTTCATTATTTATTTTATATCACTTATTACCATGTTATGAACATTATGTAATTATTTATGTTAATAATAGTCGTTTTGTCGATCTTTGGTACTTGAGTCAAAAATATACTTCTTATAATTACACGTTGTTCATGTAGTGAAATATCCATTATATCCAGAATTATATTCATGATGTAGATATCATATATAAAATATATATCCAGTGTATACATGAATTTATAATGTTACATAACATTTAGAGGTAAAAAATGAAATGCACCGTTCATGGAGACGGTAAGTCGAACGTACGCATGAACGCTACTTTCATTTATATTTCATATTTAATGGGATGAAGTTATAATTATATAAAGGTATAATATAATTACAATATAATATAATGTATAATACAATTTACTCCATCCTTTATACATCCCACATATGGCATTAACGATTCAAATCACATTGAGGGGGGGGGGGTAGTCCGCACTTCCTAAAATGAAATTATTGTGTTTACCCATAATGGAAATCATAAAGTATGCCACAAATGAGAAATAAAGAAGCATAAGGAAAATATAAACATAATATATATATGAATATATGAATATATTTTCATCAAAATGGCCATCATTAGAGGTGTTAAAAGAATATTGAACAATCATCATTTCGTGAGGCAGTATTTCGCCACCCACAGAAACAGTATGTTATTTAACCATTAGACGAAGGTTTGTGTAAGTGTAAACCAAATACTTATCATAAAAACATCATAGTATATTTTATATACTGGTGTTGTTACAAAAGAATGGAATAAAAATATTTTAAGGGGTTGGAGAAGCAAAATAAAACAAAACAACATTAGAGAAGACATTACCATAAAATCGGGTAGCTCTTTTTGATTTGAGCCAAAGGCTTCCTTGGGAAGGGTACTGCCCTAAGTGAGGCTTCTAGGAGTAAGAGAGGGAAGTTGGGAGAGTATTTGGGCAGAGTTTTGACTAGCCAAATGGATTGAAAGTGTGAATAAGGTGGTAGTGGTGGGGGCCATTTATAAGAGGAGAGGAGGGGCACTCTTGGAAAGTAATAAAATGTTACTTTATTATACAATGATTTTCGGATTCTGAAGGTCCCACACTTATATAATTCGAGTATAAGGTGATAAGGGTTAAAAATATACTCATCCAATAGGTTTTTGACAAGTGTACATCTGAGATTTTACATTATCTTTTCATTTTATTTAATTCGTTAATTAATGAGGTAATCGCTGCATCATCATGGTGTCATAAATAATTTAATTTATTTAATGTCTAAAAATTATAAAAAAAATATCATGATGTAGGAAATATGTTTAGATTTCTAATGAATATTTATAGTAAAAAATATGACTTGTATAACTCCATTTAACAATTGTTTTAGTAAAACAATTCTTGTTTGTGACATTTTTATTTTAACATTAAATAAAACGTTTTTAATGTCATTTTCCTACCAATGTGGCTCCATGGGGTCGCCAAGTTGACCCATGGATTGTCTTGGTCGGCCATGGCTCATACAATATGGTAGGACAAGTGTAAAGGTCATTTCATATTATTATAACATTATCTTTACCTTAAATTACACTAATTACCTTTAATCGTGATTACTTTTAAAAGTTACTATTCACCAATAATTATTTTAATCCCATTGAACCACATTTTACTTATTAATTAAAACCTTGTATGTAGGATTTTTTAAAATAAAATCACAGAAGTGGTAATGTTTTATTTAAATGAAAAATCAGTTTTTTAACTACCACTTAGTGGTTTCACTATTCATCAAAAATTGAAGTTTGTCAGAACAATGCCAAAATTTCACCCTAAGCTATAATTGATATTCCGAATTCAAAAATGATGACTATTTTACAAAATTCCAAACATACAAGTTGAATTAATTAGTTTCATAATTAATTCCCGCTTTCACAACAAATAGCTTGTTTTTTAGAAACAATATATATCAAAAGATTGACAATTGTTTATGTCCACTTTCAAAGTGAAATTAATTCTAATGACCACCATTGGATATAATGGTAAAAATATATTCTAATTATACTTTAAAACCACTCAATAGTATAATTTATCACTATAAATTATTTTGATTAAGAAGGTTATTTTTAAGTATTTTTCACTATTCATAAAAAATTGAAAGTTCTCAGAAAATTACAAAAAATTCAACTTAGGATAATTTCGATATTATGAATACAAAAATTAAGTCCATATTGAAATATAAAATTTCTATAATTTTAAAAAAAAATTATTACTATTCATAACGGCTACTTGGATTAGTCATGGTGTTTTAGAACTCGAACTTGTGTACAATGCAGGCTGTTGCATTATTGAAAGAGAGGCGTATCGTGGAAGCTCGGGGTGTTACATTCTATCCTCCTTCAATAAATTTTGTCCTCGCAATTTGTAATTTTTCTTTGAAAATAAAAGGTTGAAAATAGAAAATACCTTTGTGTAAAACCCACATCAGAAATAGGGTTAATAAGAATATAACATTAAAAGAAAGAAAGATAAGTACAAAGGTCACCCGAGATAGCCCATACTAGGATTATATGAAAATATGGATATGGAAGAAAAACAAACCATCAAGGTCTGATGGAGAGTTGTAGAAACCTGGATTAGGAGAAAGTTAACCATAAGAAAATAACAAACTTTTGATTGGTTAAACGGTCATTGAATCCCCAGTTGGAAAAGTTAACAGGCAACATTTTTGTTTTAAGTTACCTTTTATAATGTTGAGGAATTTTTTTAGAAGATTTACTAAGAACATAAGGGAATATACATACTTGTCATGTAGACTTTCATTCTTTAATAAATTTTTTACCACAAACCCATCTTTCACTCTAAAAGGTAATAGAACTCAAAAATATTCTATTTATCTTAATTGTATAAGGTTCCAAATATTATCACATACAATTTATATTATTGAAACTATTTTTTAATAACCAGGGACTTCCTGTAGGCTAGTGGTAGGTAATAAAGGCCTGTCGCACTATGGTTGTGGGTTCGATTCCTGCAGCTTTGTCCGACGCGACGGGTTATCCCCCAACCTAAAGGTTGTCCTTTTCCTAAAACTATAGTATTATAATATTCCTAAAATAATCTTCAGAAATTTTTTAACCTTAAACAACACTATCCAAAGATCAATATAATTCATTCCAACCTTTATAGTTATCCAAAATACCTCTATCCAGACTTTTTCTAAAAGGTATTTAAATTCCAAAATCAATTGTAACATCAGAATCCCCAAACAAAGTAAAGTTTCTCTTATTGTCACGTACTAAAAATATGATTACCTTCATCATATTAAATCCTTAATGAAAACAACAAGTACTGCAGTACAATCCTTATATATATATATATCACATTATCCTTATAACCAGAATATAATCCATGAGTCCAAAAGTACCAATACATTAATTATTACGCTTCAAATGTAGTCACAGCATAAGATTTTCCTTGATCCCATGGCCTTTTCTGAGGTATGTTTCCCTGACGCTTAGGAAATTCATTTGCATAATGCCCCATTTCTCTACAATTGTAGCATTAAACATCGATAGCCTCTTTCTTTCCCTTGTAATCACGCGCCTGGTGACCTTTTTCTCCACATTTATAACAAACTCACATTCCTTTTAGGCAAGTACCAGGGTGATTCTTCCCACAATTATCACATAATGGAAAATCCTTCTTTCCCTTTTTCCCTTTATCTGTATCTTGTTCCACCGTTCTCTTCTTCTCTTTCTTTACTTTATTGTCATAAGACTTAGAGAATTCCTTTTCTATATTGATAGCACACAAGACAATATCTTCGTACGATGAGAAGGATTGTGATACTAAAGCTCGACGGTGAAATGGTTTTAACCCATCAACGAAACGATCAGTCTTACTTCTTGGGTTATGTATATAATCTACAGCATTCCTCGCAAACCTTGTAAAGTTAGCCTCATACTTTGCGACATTATCATCCTCCTTCTGCCTCATACTCAGAAATTGACTTTCCATATCTGCTCGATGGTCATGTGGAAAGTATTTTTATAAGAAATGATCTTTGAACTCTCTCCATTCCATACTTGATAATTCTTTATCTTCCATTGGGTTTTGAATCAGCGACCACCATTGATCGACATCTCCAGTGAGGCGGTAGACTACCATGAAAACCATATCCCTTTCGCTGCTCCCCATGGCGTGGAATATTTTCTCTAACAAGTTTATCCATTTCTCAGCTACTAATGGATTTGTACCCCCATTAAATGTTGGTGGTTTTTTCCTCATGAAGCGGTCTAACATTGATCCTCCACGTTGCGGATCAGGGTGCTCCATAGGAGTAAGGTTATTATTCATAACCTGAGTGAGTTGTCACAGTATGGTAATAAGTTGATCAGCACCAGTTGTATCTCCAGATCCACAATAATTATCTTGAGCAGGAGGGCAATCCCTACATGGAGTGCGTGCATTGATACGGTTTCCATTCCTTCCACTATGCGCCATTTCTAAACAATTTCATAAACTAGATTAGTTTATGAATCAAAATACATAATTTCATGCTTGTAAAACACTTAACACTAATTGAAAAATTTATGGATATAATCCATAATCATAAAATAAGTTTTCTTTGAGGATGTATATACTCATAACCCTTCATAGAGGTTTGTAAAGTAAATGAGAATTATCCTAAGCATATCCCCCGGGAGTGTCGTAACCAAGAGTGCAACAAGGCCCGTTGTCGTGCACCAGCTCCCGTTTGAGTCTAGCTCAAAGCTGTGTTTTTGGGTTTTACCCCTAGGTACATCTGTGCCAGAGCCGCCTCTACCTACTCGTATCTAGACAGGGATGTATTGTTTGGAAAACTCACAACATCTCTATAATACCAAAATTATAGGAAGTTCTTCTATACTAATCCTCAAAGTCTATCATTGGGCTATGTGCTCTAATCAGGGTTTATCTAAATCTAGCTTCCGATGTTAGTACTAAACTTCCTCTGATACCAACTATAACGCCCTGACCCCAGTTACCCAAGGTCGGTGCATTACTTCATAACAATGGCATGATCACAAAAGATCAAGTCTCGAAAGACCGATTAGTTTAGTAGCCTTGGAAACACTAGATACATTCATAAGTCTTACATTACATCATAAATTAAAACAAAACTACAACAACTTCTCTTCATATCCCCTTATATTATCCCTGCAGGTCATTCATAATATACTTCTTCACATCCTGGAAAAATTAAAACATTGAAAGGGGAGAGATCAGATGCTCCGTAAGGATAAAAATATAGCGGAAGCTTTCATAAATAAACATTAACATTTAAGGAAATGTATAACTAAAACAAAAGACTTTTAAACATGAACTTTAGCATAATATGGAAAAAGTAAAATGAAATAATTCCATTTACTTACCCGCATGGATATTATACTAGTCGAATAATCACATGAAATATCAATAACCAATTTCATAATGATGGAATTCATAATGCCAGACTATCATAACCACGTTGCCAAGGCCTCGTTCCAAGACCACAAATAAGATTTTGTCAAGGCCTCATGCCAAGACACTAGTTTGTCTCATGAGACCTACCAATGCATCGAGGAGCTGTAGCGGGCTCCACCCATCACTTATTAAGTCCAATGCATTCCTCATATGAATAGGTTTAAACATATCATATAACATAATCGTATCACATAAAACATGCAAAAAGGAAACATAACATTTCCACATTTATATCACAAGATATCAATACAACACATTGACATAATAAAAACACTTTCAAAACCATTTTCAATACCAAAATAAAAGAAAGTTAAATTTTTGTATTTATTTTACATTAAAAAAAAGTTATGGCTTGTAGAGGAAGCCGAAACACAAATAATGGTCACGGCGGCGGAGAAGTCGTTGTCTCTGCATACGTAAGACAAAAACATTCCTTTTTTCGTTTAGTAAAACACTTTGTAAATAAAGATTCCTTTTTGAATAAAAGTCAATGTCAAAGGGGTTTATACACCGTATAAAAGAAAGTTGTGTATAAAACAAAATATGCCTCAATGAAAGGAGATTGAGACGAAGACCCTTACAAATACCATTTTTTTAAATAAAGTAGATCTATTATGTTTATTCACTATAAGTACACATAAATAAAGTACAAGTACAATATAGGACACAATAATATCATTACATAATTTGAAAGTAGGTTATTAACCCAAAGAATAGAAGTTGGGTTAAGAAGTTCCCTTACCTCGTATCCGACATGACTCGATCGTTCTTTAATCTCCTGAATAATAAACTAGAGTAAATTTCTATTTGCTTAAGAACCTTTTTCATGTTCATTATTTATTTTATATCACTTATTTCCATTTTATGAACATTATGTAATTATTTATGTTAATAACAGTCGTTTTGTCGATCTTTGGTACTTGAGTCAAAAATATACTTCTTATAATTACAACATCTTCATGTGGTGAAATATCCATTATATCCAGAATTATATTCAGGATGTAGATATCATATATAACATATATATCCAGTGTATACATGCATTTATAATGTTACATAACATTTAGAGGTAAGAAATGAAATGTACCGTTCATGGAGACGGTAAGCCGTACGTACGCATGAACGCTACATTCATTTATATTTCGTATTTAATGGGATGAAGTTATAATTATATAAAGTTAAAATATAATTCCAATATAATATAATGTATAATACCATTTACTCCATCCTTTATACATCCCACATATGGCATTAACGATTCAAATCACTTTGAGGGGGCTGTAGTCCGCACTTCCTAAAATGAAATTATCACGTTTACCCATAATGGAAATCATAAAATATGTCACAAATGAGAAATACATAATCATAAGGAAAACATAAACATAATATATATATCATATATGAAAATAGTGTCATCAAAATGGCCACCATTATACGAGTTAAAATAATATTGAACAATCATCATTTCGTGAGGCAGTATTTCGCCACCCACAGAAAGAGTATGTTCTTTAACCATTAGATGAAGGTGTGTGTAAGTGTAAACAAATACTTATCATAAAAAATCCTAGTATATTTTAGATACTGGTATTGTTACAAAATAAAGGAATATAAAGAGTTTAAGGGGTTGGAGAATTAAAATAAAACAAAACAACATTAGAGAAGACATTACCTTAAAATCGGGTAACTGTTTTTGATTTGAGCCAAAGGCGTACTTGGGAAGAGTTCTGCCCAAAGTGAGGCTTCTAGGAGTAATAGAGGGAAGTTGGGAGAGTATTTGGGCACAAGTTGTCTAAGCCAAATGGATTGAATGTGTGAATAAGGTGGTAGTGGTGGGGGCATTTTATAAGAGGAGAGGAGGGGACCCTTGGAAAGTAATAAAATGTTACTTTATTATACAATGCTTTTCGGATTATAAAGGTCCCACACTTATATAATTCGAGTCTAAGGTGATAAGGGTTAGAAATATAATCATCCAATTGGTTTTTGACAAGTTTAAGTCTTATATTTTACATTATCATTTCATTTTATTTAAATCGTTAATTAACGAGGTAATCGCTGAATCATCATGGTGTCATAAATAATTTAATTTATTTAATGTCTAAAAATTATAAAAAAAATATCATGATGTAGGAAATAGTTTTAGATTTATAATGAATATTTATAGTCAAAAATATGACTTGTATAACCCCATTTATGAATTGTTTTAGTAAAACAATTCTTGTTTGTGACATTTTTATTTTAACATTAAATAAAAAGTTTTTAATGTCATTTTCCTACCAAAGTGGCTCCATGGGGTCCCCAAGTTGACCCATGGATATTCTTGGTCGGCCATGACTCATACAATAGGGGTAGGACAAGTGTAAAGGTCATTTTATATTATTATAACATTATCTTTACCTTAAATTACACTAATTACCTTTAATCGTGATTACTTAAACTTAAAAGTTACTATTCACCAAAATTTATTTTAATCCCATTGAACCGCATTTTACTTCCTAATGAAAAACATGTATGTAGGATTTTTGAAAATCAAATCACAGAAGTGGTAATGTTTTATTTAAATGAAAAATCAGTTTTTTAACTACCACTTAGTGTTTCACTATTCAACAAAAATTGAAGTTTTTCAGAACAATGCCAAAATTTCACCCTAAGCTATAATTGATATTCCGAATTCAAAAATGATATATATTTTAAAAAACTACAAAAATATAAGTTGAATTAATTAATTTCATAATTAATTCACGTGGTCACAACAAATAGCATGTTTTTTAGAAACAATATATATCAAAAGATTGACAATTGTTTATGTCCAATTTCAAAGTAAAATTAATTCTAATCACCACCATTGGATATAAATGTAAAAATATATTCTAATTATACTTTAAAACCACTCAATAGTATAATTTATCACTATAAATTATTTTTATTAAAAAAGTTGTTTTTAAGTATTTTTCACTATTCATAAAAAATTGAAAGTTCACAGAAAATTAAAAAAAATTCAACTTAGGATAATTTAGATACTAAGAATACAAAAATGAGGTCCATTTTGAAATATAAAATTTCTATAAATTTATAAATTGGTTATTACTATTCATAACGGCTACTTTGATTAGTCGCGGTGTTTTAGAACTCAAACTTGCGTACAATGCATGCTATTGCATTATTGAAAGAGAGGCGTATCGTGGAAGCTCGGGGTGTTACAAATGGGAGAGAATGTTACAATTCCATAGAATTATCTCTAATAGAGGGGATACCCATCTATTTATATGTGATAATATTTGTGGAGGAATGGAAAGGATACAGTGTGGAAGAGGTCATTTGTTGTCTCATTGGTCACAGAAGACTTTTTCAATCATTGAAGCACTATTATGCACTGAACCAATCTCTTCCTTGCATCATGCAATTCCAATTGGGAGGTTTGAATTGAAGAACTCAATTTTGACGTCACATTAGGCATGGAAGAGTCTTGCACGTAGCATTTGACCATGTGTTCCAAAATTAAATCTTGCAGTAAATACCCTTGCGATTATATAGATTGTCTATTGAGTCAAAATATTACATTGCATCACTCA
Source organism: Viscum album (assembly GCA_963277665.1). NCBI lineage: Eukaryota > Viridiplantae > Streptophyta > Magnoliopsida > Santalales > Viscaceae > Viscum > Viscum album. The sequence continues at coordinate 347,111,536 of OY728152.1, read as the reverse complement.
AATACCTGAATCTATGTCATTATGAAAAATTCATCCCGAACATTAACCATTTAAAATAGATGATTTGAAATCCATTTGAAAAAAACTAACTTCATTGTCTAGAAATAGAATGAAATATTTTGATTGTTTATAACATTTCTAGAGGAGAAATTGTTTCATCAAAATTCAATACCTTTTATATGTGAGTTACTTTTACAAACTAACCATACATTATTCCTTATCACTTCACCATCATCATTCATCTTATCCCGAAAACCCAGTTTTTTACATATAATATTTTGATTATCTATCTTTGGTACAAGGTCCCATGTATCATTATTTTCTATCTAATTATGTTATTCATTCAATTCCTAACCCCATTCCAGATTCTCAAAAGCTTCATCCACATATTATGGTTAACTTTTCAATAAAAATATTTATGTGTAACAATATTTGATGTTCTTCTTGATTGAATCTTTTAATATTGGTCACTAATAATGTTATAAGCCAAATATTTATACCTCAGCATAGGATGAGATTCTTTTGATTCTTCCACATCACTTAATGCAGCTGATTCTTATTTTTCTTCATTACTAGGATTACCTTCTTCAGTATCCTTATCAGAAGTTTCAACAATAATTATTTCATCCATTAAACATCGTTAACTGAATGAGTTTTTTATATACCTTATCTTTTTTAATAACTCACACATCAGGAAAAAAATTATGTTTCATTGTTGAAACATCTTTTATATCATCCTCCTAGAGAATAGAAAATAAATGATCCATCTCCACCACTCATCTAAAAAATTCCATGGTTTACAACCCAATTCATTATGAAACATTGACTCACAACAACCCTTAAGTGATTAAAACATTGAGTTCTACCAATGAAAATTCCTATGGAATCATATCAAAACCTGGTCTATAGAAAACTTATTTTGAAAATACATAGTATTAGTCATTGATTGAATCCAAATGTAACGAGAAGGACTATGTTCATGGAAAATAGTTTTCCCATTTCCACCAGAATTATATTCTTCCTTTTAGAATCACCATTGTCTTAAGAAGTATATTGTGTTACGAACTCATTTTAAATTAGATGAGTATCTAGATAACATTCAAATTAATAAATTTTCCACTCTCCTTTATGATCTATTATCTGCTAATAATTAAATACTCACATTACTTCTAAAATTTCCACCATAAATGTTTATATATCTTAAAATCAACTGACTTATTTTTCATATACATAGCATAGGTAATGTGAGTGAAGTGATAAATGAAGGAAATGAAGTAGTTATCGCATGTAGTGGATTATTTTCTCATTTCCAAAATAAATCAGAATGAATAAGTTCAAGGGTTTTTTATCATCTTTATTATAAATAGAATTTTTAATTTTCCCCTTCTCGAAAGTTGTGCAACAAATATATATCTTTTCATGATATATCATTAATTCCTTGGACAATTTCTCTCTTAAATAACATTCTCACGATTCTTTGTAACATGTTTCAAAAATATTTTACTCTAAAACTAATAATGTTTAATCACACTCAAGTAAAAATATATATTTACCTCATTAACTTGGAACATGTTTCCTTTTATATGTTGGCCTCTTGTAACTATTGTTCTATCTTCCCCTATTTTCATAACCAAACCTTATTCAATAAAAATAACATATTTCCATCATCACAATGTTACAACACACATTGAATTTTTTGTTTCAACCATTCAAAAAATAAATATTTCTTTAATTTTTTCTTTTCTTCCCTATTAGTAGTTGATCCAACACCATTGATTTTATGTGATTTATCATTTCCAAATGTCACAATTCCTTATATGAAGTCTTTCACATTCTCCAAATAAATATAGTCACCTTTCATATGTGAAGAACACCCACTATCCAGTATCCAAGGCCATTATATTTTTTATCATTGAGATATACCATGAAAATAATAACTCTTTTATCATTTGTCATTCTTAACATCTATATTGTGAGAATTTTTTAAAATAAATTTTTGTGCAGATAACAAAATAGGATATCATTTCAAAAGATGCCTTAGTTGGACAAAAATTTCACAAAAACCTTTTACTGGTTGGAATATATTTTCAATTTTTACAACAACCCTCCCAGTTTTCTACAATACATCCTTATCGTACATTTTCTTTTTGGGTGATTGACTCCCCCATAGACTTTTCCTTCCATGGTTTGTCGATTAATATTAGTGTTTTCGATTAAAACAACACATATTCATCATGTTTCCTAGTCAACGATAATGTCTACAATATCCAATGAACCAATATTTACCTCTATAGATTCTATAATGAACAAACTAGTGAACATGTTTCTCAGAAACCATTTCACATTCTATAACAAAGCATTGTTGACCCCCAACAATTCTATAATCAACTGAACTCTTCCTTTTCACCTCTTTATTCTTTTCATCCTAATCGAATACCAATTTAATATAAACCTTTTCAGATGCTTTATTTTATGTTACTTCTAACTTCTTGGCCTTATTGGTCTGGGCCACATACATAACATTCGCTACATTCTTCATCTCTAAACCATTTCCACATTTCTTCGCAACCATTGAAGCTAACTGTTGGTGACCCTTATCTAGATTATCCTTAATACAACATCCAACATATTCAGAGATATAATTATCAAAATATGTGAACTTATATTTTTCATTAGAATGTTTTTATTGGACTACTTCTATCTATTCAACTTTTCCATCAAATTTACTTCTAGATATTAATTATGATTATTTTAAATCTCAAGATATATATTCTTGTCACCAATCTCTTATAGGAGCATGAATTTATCACCATTAAAACATTATTTATTATTTGTTGAAGAGTCTCAAATTTTCATATTTCTGATTTCTTTCTCAATCTTCTTCATATCTCTCAGACTTGATTTCAAGAATTCTATTAGGTAATATTTTAATTGTGTTTTTTCTTCACTGTAAATTCTTCTTTAGTGCTCTTCATTTTTACCTTTTGCGATGAAGGTATTTTATTCATCCATCTCAAATGTTTTTTCTGATTCATCCTCACTATGATCTTCTTCTTCATCTTTTGATAATAATATTATTGTTTTATGTTTGAAGAATTTTTTTCCTCCGATTTGGGATTAGATTATCCCTTATCACATTGTTTATTTCGTGATCATCTCTATCTTCTATTATATTTCTCACTATCCTCTTCTTCTTTCATATTCAAAGAAATTTATCTTCAAATTGCCTAATGGATAGACATTAAATGAATTTCAAGGTAATCTACCATTTTATTGACATGTAACTTTTTAAACATTTTTAGAAAACATGGAAAAAGTTAATTTATATTTTTATATATGTAATCTTTGGAATCACATTGACCAGATTCTTCTTCAATAATAGTATTCATTGACATTTCCTTCATTATAGCCTTGAAATATATTTATCTATCAACATTTTTTCCATTATTAAAATTTTCCCTACTAATTTACTAATTAATTATTGTTCTATTAAAATAATACAGGGATAATGTATCTGGGATTCTATCATCCAATGGGTAAACATTAGCATAAAACTTGTTAGGAAGAATTATCAATATATTTTTATGAATTACAGAATCTAAAAAATTTTCTAAAATACATCTAATAGTACTACAAAAGTCATTCACTATATTATAGAAGATACCAAGAGATTCATATTCTCCCATATTAAGATAATTATTCTTCAGCCTCTAGATTTTTTATTTTACCTTCTTCACTTTTTTATTGCATTCATAAATGTTTTAAAACTTATCTGCAATACCTTTTTAAAAAGAAACACACTCCACTATTAAAAACTCACATTAATAAAGTAAACAGTCTAAAGAATTAGTAGCTCTTATATCATTATTCTAGTTCTTATTTTGAATATATGTAAATAAATAAGTGGGAATTCATCAGTTATAGCTTCCAGAAGATCATACTCAAGAGACCTAAGGTTATCCAACATTTTATCTTTCTAGATATGATTGTACATATTTAGGTCTTATAGAAAAAGTAGATGGACTATCATAATCTTTTACATGAATTAATTAATTAAATAATTGTTTTTAATTCATAGTTAAATAAAATTAAATTCCCTGAAAAAATATAAGGTTACATTATTCTCATTATTTCCACTAGTTCCCATGGCTTCTCATACTTGTGGTTCTTGCATAGTAATATTACATGTTCATTTTCCATGTTGTATATAACATTTTCTCTATTGTTAAATATCAGCACCATCTACTTCACATATAAATGATCATTTTATAGTTATATAATCTCTTAATTCAATACAAGTTAGAGATCTAGTATGTAATTGCTCAAAATTTATACAAGGAACATGTCATGTTCATGATACGTGGTTGGTGGTTTTACTAGTCTTTGGGCCCGAACTCTGATACGGTCAAATATCTCAAAGAGTCAATGTACCTAGTCCATATATTTCCCTTCTTCCAAACTATCATGACTCACATTCCATTGAGATGTATAGTGAAACACATTCTCTATAACCTAAAAATCATGGTTTTGATGTTTTTTATTATTATAACACCTTTATCAACTTTGAGATATCCTAATGTGATATTGAATTGTTGTAATCTTTTTCTAACATTTCATTGATCATTTTATGTCCTCATATAATAAATTTTCCAAATCATCCCCACATAGAGGTATTATATTTCTTTTTACATAATGATCTTTATATAAATCCATTTGTATTCTTGAGTGGGAGAAATTCATATTTTATAATTTGTCAATAGAAAGATATTGATCTCATTCTCCTTTGATGTAATTATTGAAATATATCTACATGTCCTCGACTATGTGGATAATATGTATAAATTTTCCTTTATGTTGGGGGTGATTATCCATATTGAAGTTCAACATAGGGTTGGATAATTTTGGAGGCATATCCCAAAAATGAGTTAAATCTAAAAGTTCAAATAGATATAATAAATAGTGGATTTCCTTGTAGTCTCGTCACCTACTTTATTTATATCATTATATATGTATCAAGTGATATGTCCTCTACAATTTCAGTGAAGCGATAATTCATTTAAATTCAATCGAATATAACCCATATGAAATTATTTCTTCTGTATATATTCACAAAACCTATAGAAAATACCATAGTGATGTTTTCCCATTTCCATATATTCAAGGGAAATTTTTTCATCATTCCCTTGGATATATTACTTTCTACCTTAACTTTTCAATAGACTAAGAATATTAAATCTATATTTCAATATATCCTTCTTCATATTTTCCAACTGATAGTTCCCTACGAGACAATGATACATTTATGTTCTCCAAATTGGGATGGGGAATATCATATTCTATTAATCATCTAATAGATAATTTATCTTAGTCTCTTATCATATACAAAGTAAGAATACATATCTTACCACTGCAACCTCTTCAATTTTATGAATTGGGGATTTACCTTTTCTTATACCTTCATCATTATTTTTAATTTATTCACTATCCATTTGTTCATCCTTTTTCTTCTTCATAATAAAAGGATGGGGAATATTTTGGTCTAGGTAGTATGATATTTCCCCCTTTATGAATCCCTTGTACAAACAGTGTAATTATATGAAGACTGGATCCTTCTCAATAATCATCAATGATATGTTTGTAGGATCCTTTCTACTTAGAGAGAATATTCCACATTATTTTCTATCCCATGATGATAATGGTTTGAGAAGTCATTGTACTTTATCAACTTGAATAATTATTTTTGATCATATTGTGTTCCATCTAGGTAAATAAATGCTTGGTTTACTTAAGGATAGTATATATTTCAATATTATACCAATAATGTTAATGTTTAAAAATATTTAATTCAAATATAATTGTATCCTCCTCCAAATATTGCATTGGATATTTATTCCAATGAAATTTCAACTTCATTGAGACATAGACTATCACTTTATCATTTTACATTAGTATGTTGCATAATCCATTCTTTGGATCATCATTTTATACAATTAAAAGTTCTCATATTTTAATTAATTGAAGTACTAGTGTAGTGATAATCCTATTTTTCAATTCCTTGAATCTCTATTCACATTCATTAGTCTGGAAAACATCACCCCTTTTGAGTTATGAACTTCAGGGGGTTTGATAATTATCGCATATTCACTGTAAATATTTGATAGTATCAATTTACTCCAAGTAAACTATGGATCTCTATTATATATTTTAATCATGGACACAAATTAATTTCTGTTTCCATTGTAGGATATAAAAAATCCTTTTTCCAGTGATAACATACCTATTTCCTTCATCTAGAACACCCATTTATTATACATTTCATATAAATTATCTTTTCCTTAAGCCATTAGCATCGTACTCAAATAATCATCATGCTCCAAATTATTTTTATAGTATATTATAATATATTCTATAAATAATTCCAAAATTAATGTAATATTTAAATAATTTATTAATCAATTCCATGAATATTACTAGACTATTATTGATTATTAAGGAAGTAACTATGAACTCACTACATATTTAAAATATCATAAATGTATTCATTGGAATAAAATCCCTCCTACATGATTTTTATAATACCATGACTAAATTTGAACCTTAGATATTTTCTGTTTCGTACATAACTGATCAATCAAGTATGAAATACATGTAAGGGGAGAAATATTTTCTAACATGGTAATGCATTGTTTATAGAAATTAATGGATTGAAATATTGAATCATCATTATTCTTAATTAGGAGGACAAGTGCAACCCGTGAGGAATAACTCGGGCATATAAAATGATTATATAGATTCTCTTGTAACTTTTTCATTATTTAATACAACACAATGTAGGATATTATGAATTTATCCAGGATATAGGGGTAGAATGAATATTTATTCAATTTATAACTCAGCCTCTCTGTCATGTATAAGAATATACAACTCTTTATTTAATATATTATTATAGGCCATAATAATGGATATTTCTTTGAGCAAGATTTAATTAATTGTATAAATCATATGAGCTAGATATGATTTTTTCATAAGGAAATAATATCCATACATGAGAATATGATTCCAAATGAGATTCATCCTCATCATTAATCCTTCATAGAATTTATGGATAACAAGTGACCCAAAGAGTGATTTAACTCTCCTAGAATTTCTTATTAGCTCTATATAAGGATAACCAATCCATATAAATTATAGCATAAAATTTCACTAATGAATTTATTAAAATATTATATATGATTTTTAATCTAAAAAGATTTCCTATGGTGGAAATATATAATTTGGATTCAATAATTTCCCTATTCCTAGTCTTATAGACAGCTATACTTATATGTTTGGAGGTGGTGTTTTAATTATTTTTCTCCACATGTATGATATGGATGAATATATATACTAATTATTATATACTAATCTTATAAATATTATAAATTTAACTCTTTAATAAAATCTATATTTATTGGAAATAATATTAATTTAAATATTAGGATATGTTTTTTGACCCATTGGAAAATTAATTATACTCTCATAAATTTATATTATCAATATAATGGAAGATAATATTATTTTATAAAAAAAATTTACGAAAATAAATTATATTTAATATATTTTTATGTGTAATATAAATTTCTATAAAACATAAAGGTTTTAGAAAAAAACACACATTTAGTTTTTCAGTTTAAGAACATTTATATACATGTATCATGATATAAATAGGTCATATTATAATTTTAAAAGATACCTAAATTTTATATTACACTTAAATAGGTTAGGATACTATTATAATAGTCTTATTATTATTTTTAAACTTATATTACTATTATTATGATAAGATTACAATTATAATAGTTATATTAGTTCCCAAATTTTTTTAAATACCACATAACTTACAAATCCATTATTGAATTCTATTTCATCTCGAGGTTATATATATGTTTTCTTATAAATGAATATTTCATTAATAATATTTTATTTTATTACTACACTTTTATTCATGAATTATATTCTTATAGAGGAGTTAGCACATCCAAATTTTCATGTTATTGTTATCATATTTTCTATTTTTCCCCATTTTAACAGTTTTAATTATTATGGTCATATTTATTCTGTAAATGTATTTTTCAAATTAATTAAAAAAAATCTATCATGTTGCGTATATGATAATAAATTTCTAAATATGAATTAATTAAAGAATTGGAAGGTTTATTCCAATGATTAAATCATGTTTCATGTTAGTGGATGGTTACTGATAAAATAAATATTACAATAATATTAAATGTGATGAAGGCGTTTAATATTTTGAACATTAACTTTGTGATATAAGTTTTTCAATATTTTAATTTATTTTTTTATTATAAATACATGATCCTATCCATTTTTAAATCAATAATAATTTATACTTTGGATAATCAAAATTCAGAGCAGTATTTCTCCCACACCTTTAGAGTTTAGAAATATGACACTTTAAATGGAATTTTTGTAGAATAAATGAATTTTATTTATGAATATGTATCATTGAAATTGCTTAGAGAGGATCTCTTAATCCCATTCTTGGTGGGAGGTGGTTAATTCCTCATAATTTTTTATTTTAAATTTATGATATGATTATTTTTCATCAGGGGTAAGTAATAACATTTATTTTATAAATATGGGTTTTCACCATTCTTAATTCATATGTAATCAATCCGAAAGAGAATATATGTGTCAATTTTTTTTGTCACTATTTGACCCTCAAATGAACATTGATCATCCAAAGAAGAATAAACATCAAGGCTAGAAACGTCCCCTTTGTCAATATGGGAATTCCCAAATACAAGGGAAGGCCAAAGTCTACCCACTTTAGGAAAATATATTTTAGTATCGAATGTAAATTTAGTTCAAAGAATGGTGGATTTCTTTCACTTTCTACAAGGATCTATCTCTTCAAATGAATATCTATACACAAAATTATTTACCTCTTCATAGATATAAAATGGCATTTTTATTTGATCCTGAATTTGATCCAATACTTCAAGATCATTATATGGAGTAGAAATTTGCGTTAATGAATGTAATGTTTGTAAAGAATCCTTCCATTAGAAATTATTTGAAGGGAGAGGCACGTTAATGTATAATCTTTATATTTTCAATGATTCTATTATATACTAATTATTATGTAGGATCATTACTAAAAAATTAGACCGAAATATTTTTTGTAGACATGTTTTACAATGTAACTAGATTATAGGAACATATTTTCTCTAGAATCCAATATTATTACTTTAATAGAAAATTTCTATTCATATTTTATGAAACATATTATATGGATGTTCTCCATTGACTATAATCATAATTTCTAGAAGGATATAGTGTTGGGTACTCCTCTAATTAAATTATTACAGGGCAATGCATAAGAAATTGAGATTCTTGATCCCAAGTTCAGTGTTATTATCATGATAATATCTTCTTTAAATCAGGAAAAATCTCTACTTAGATGGTCTATCATCAGTTATCCAATCATTGACGCTATGGATAGACTGATTGGAAACCCATATACACTCAAAAATATTTTTTTATAAAAATTCAATAAGGGTACGAATATGGCTATGAATTATAGAATGATCCACTTATTTAATCCCAAGATATCTTCTTCAAATTACATTATTTTTAAGAGATATTCTCAAAACATATTTCAAATAGACATTGATATTATGGGAACATGCCTACCCCTATACACAATGTGATGTTCTTACATGAAGGGCCCTGGTTTTAATAATCAAGTTTTATTTCAATGTCATTTTTTTGAAAATCATTGGAATTTAGTTTCTATAATTTTTTATTTTGGGGCTTTTCATTTTTATAATCATCAAATTCACATTTCCAACATTAGAAACTTATAACATTAATATCATATTTCAAACATTACCATGACAATAATTGTCGTGATTTTTTGTTCTTTTTTGGAATATTAATACTAGTAGATATGATATCAATTCAGTTGAGATGAATTGTATCTTGGGGAATATATTACCATCCATCAAGGACACAACATCAATGAATTCCTGCAGGGTTGTGAATTCAATCTAAGAATAAACTATCTATAATTGGTCTCACATCAGTCTTCAATTTAAATGATAAAATATATACATACATGTTTTTTTGGAAACCTCTTATTCTATGAAAGATCAAGATTAATCTTGATAGATACTCTATATATAATATGGGTCCTTATTTTTTTGGTGGTATATTTAAGAAAAATAAAGGATCGCCTCTCTCAAGATTATATAAGGACTACATGATGGTTATTACAAATTAATAAATAAAATTATGATTGATTATTTCAATCCAGATTCTGATATTAATCCACTGAGAAAAATATTAGATTGATCTTAATTCCATCATCAATTTTATATTTATCAATTTTAACAATTCCTATACCTCATAGATGATTACAAACTATTTGTTTGATTTTATAGATTAAAATAGTTTGATAAGAATTGTTGTTCCACATATCTATAGAATGGGTAACATAACTTATGAATCATTAAAAAAAAATTTGTTTGGCAATGAAAATGTAACTATAAATGATCTATAAAAAAATACATTATGGAACATTAGTAACATTAAAATTGTGAAATTATATATTATCACTTCTTATAAATTTTTCTAAAACCATATATTTTAACTATTTTGTGGAATATTGTTATTTTGTATCCATCATGAACAACATAGATTTGAAATAGTGGAACAATTTTTCAACCTAATTTATGAATTTAATAAATATTAAAAACTCACCATTATATACCCATATTCAATTATACAACACCACAATTGTTCATCATATTAGCAAAATATGGGATTATAGTTAGTTCAAGAAAAGAACTAGGATAGAAACTATCTCTCAAACTCTTGTTATGATTGCTATGATCCCCATGAAGATATCAACAAGAAGTGAGTTAACATTTCCCAAATAAAATCACAAATCATAAATCAATATCAGAACCCTAATACTCCACATAATATGGAACAAAATAATTTTGAAATAAATCAATATCAAAAATCACACTAATTGTCAGTTTTGATAACATGGTAGTTTTATAAGTTTCCATTAGGTTTCAACACATTGATGAAAGTAATTTAGAATGTTCCAACAATTAAATGTGTTTTAACATTTAATATATCATTTGAAAAATATCCATTCGAACCCATTCCAAATTAATTTTCATTTTTATATCTCCATCCATTTTACCAAAAGATACTTCATGATAAATTTTAGAATTCTTCATAAAAAATACGTTTTTGGGAAATCACATTCGAAATATAAATTTCTTTCTCAATCTTTATTTGAATTATAATAACCAAAATTTAATTTTAAAATACATATAATGTATTTCTAGAAATAAATTTAATTAATGGAATTACATATTGAAAATCGTAAACATTAATCATAAACATTAATCATATATGAATAACATATCAGTATGATAATTAAATTTATTAAAACCCCTTAATTAATCAAATAGTATTTAAAAAATATGTAAAAATTTTAAATGAATTCACTGTATTGTAAATAAACGAAAAAAATAACCAATTTATTCAAAAAAATTATTGAAATAAATCAACAAAATTTATTATAAAAAAAAAATTAATTATTATAATAAAATCATTTAATAATTGGAAAGAATACAATCCACTTTTGAAATTGATAATTTATTCTTATAAAAATTATTGCATATATGGTAATATAAATAAATTTAATAAAACATCTATAATGTTTTAATTCAACCTGTTTTAGAAGCCTCATACAAAACATCTAATTTTTGGAATCCGAAAAATGGATAAAAACCTCACCCTTAATGGGTGTAGTGGTATAAAAACCGTTGTATACAGGGAAGAGAATTCTAAATGTTGTTCTATACATCCTATGAACAAATATTTTTTCGGATTTCATAATCTCCTATCCCTAGAACTCATCCAATGTAGTTACACCATAAGGAAAATAAAAAATAATTAGAGAATATGAAACTAAATAATAATAATTGACATAATAAGAGTAATCATTGAAGGAATCCAGCTAAAATTTAATTGAAGAAAACCAAAATCTATGCAAGGAATGGGATTGATGGAACATTGGGATCCCAATAAATAAGCTCCAAAAATATGGGGAAGAGAAAAACCAAATTTAGTGTATAATTTAATGAATGGAAAAAGTATTATTTCCCATGTTCAAATTATTTTACTTATCGTACATTTTGGCCAATGAAATTAAAAACCATGTGTAATCTATTTAATCTAATGGGAAAATCCCAGATGAAGTTGTAATGTCTGGTCGCACAGTTTTCCAAAACATTCAAAACCCAATATGATGAAACAAAATGAATTAATTAGTTCATATGTTTTAATCACATTATAATCCAAACCAAGTATCAACCATGTGATCACCTTTGAAAAATTTTACTTGTATTTCATTAGGATGCATGATTTTTGCTAACTGTGAGGCTCGAATTGGAACAAAATTTATTTAAAATTAAAATAATTTATATCAAATAATATAGACGTGGATAAACTCAATAAATATAAAAAAATGTAAAATAATGGTTTATGTGTGACAATTATTCACACTATAATACTTTTTTCCCCGATAATGTCACCAAGATAGGGGAAAAGATAGATTATCTAATCATTTTATAATCACAAAAAAACCCATATAAAATGAAAAAAATTTAATCAAACCAAGACAAATAACTTCTAAAATCTATTATTATCTATTAAATACAAGCCACATAAAAACACCATGGAAGTATCCTAGTTAATCAAGGGAGTGATTAAAAAGGGGCTAAAACAGTTTTACAGTCGTCCCTCAATATATGGCATTCAAAAATATTATGATTCAATAGAAATGGAGTAAATAATAAAAGATTAACTACAGAATTCAACAGAAACACTAACCAATTGAATCTCAAAAAAATTATTTAACCAATGGAATATCCATAAATCTATAGAATCAGCCAACTATACATCTATATAAATACAAAAAATTAATAAACCAAAAATATAATCAATTGTTTGAGAAATCTTAGAGGGAATCTGAATCCTAAATTGATGGTATGACAAATTAGGGTAATAGAAAAAACATTATTGTAAAAAATAAAATAAAAAATGAGGTTCTTAAATAGGAAATCTTAGAGTACCACCTATATTTGGCTTATAAATGAACCCAATTTAATATGCATATATGATGGATAATATAACCATGAACGATAGTACTAATCATAATTATCAATAATTAAATGATGTTATTATTATTAGACTAATAATATATAAAATATATTAAATGACACATTATCATGTAGTAAAAACACCAAACATAGCAAAATCTGAGGCACTATATTGCAATGGATGCCATAGAGAGGTCAAGTCTATTATTATGTCCCCAAAATCCCCATAACTAAACAAGTTAAATTTAATAGAGAATACTTTTGGATAGATATAATGAATTAATTCATCTAATGATTAAATAATTCCAACTCAATACATATCAGGTGAATATCCAAACAATTATGAATATTTCTCTCTATCAATCCACATAGAGTTTGGGTTGGGATGACATTAGGATAGAGCCACACATATTTCAATGGTGATATCAACAAAATAACATCCAATATTATAATCTACACATTATATCTCATTAAATATTTATGATTCAAACATAATATACAAAAATAAAACACACGACTCAATTAATTAATTTCAAATCATAATTCGAATAATATATAATTAAATTTATTCCAAAAATATAGCTGAAATGATTAAATAATAATTATATATAGAATTGAGAAATTCAATTCAAACCATTCCAAAATCAATAAATTTAGTCATTATTCATAATGTTATATTCTAAAAAAAATTAAAATTTTTATTGTTCATCATAAAAACATTAAAAGTTCCTCAAAGAATTAAAAACATTAAAATTTTATATCAAGGGCCACATTATTAGTTTCAATACATACAATAAAAAATTATATTTATTAGGATTTTTATATACAAATATCAAAAAAATTTAGATTAATATTCAATAAATTTCAAAATCATGTGCCCGAGGACCTTAAAAGTTTAGTGTATTAGGAGAGTAGATAAAAAAATTTAATATCTCATGTAATATATTAATTATTTCCAAAATAGACCTTCCCATTTAGTCATCTACCAAAAAATCTACTTAAACTCATTATTCAAATCCTAGGAAAAGAAAATATAAAAAAGGATGAGCTCAGATGCTCAGTAAGAATCAAAATAAGTGATTTTAATCTATGATCATATGATTGAATATGATATGAATAATGGTGTAAATCATTATCATAACTTACACAGTTCATACCAAATATATCAAATATCATAATTACGAGTCATGTAATGAAACATTATCATCAAAAATTACATGATTCGTAAGAGAAAAAAACATCTTAAATCAATCATGAACCATAATATCATCACAAAAAAGTGTCATACCATAAAAATTATTTATTCAATTTCTTATATAAATGTTAACTATTTATAAAATAAAATCATTACATATAAATGATCAAAGAAATATTCGCATAATGAATCAAGCACCTTGACTAGTTCATGAAATTAATCAAGCACATCGACAAATTTCTCGTAATGGATCTAGTAGATAGACATGTTTCTCATAATGGATCAACCATATCAAATTATTATTTTATATTTTTTATCATGAGTTTTAATACATTACCCAATACATTAGAGGGATATATAATTTTTTTACCACACATTAAATAATGAAAACAATATATATGTGTGTAAATAATAAAAAAACATTCATCATATCATCATATCATAAACCCTGAAAATAATATAGGATTCATAAACATTGTATAATCTCTTCATAACGTAACACATGTAATATAAACCGGTTTCATAAATATCTCATCATCAAAATCATAAACAATCAAGAAAAATAATTTTTATTATAGTGTTGGATCATAAATATATAAAAACATAAGAAATTGTAATGTTTTCAATATTTTATGAATATAAATATTATTAAAACCATTCATGACTAAAATTGCCTTTCCCTTTTGAAATAAATTCATTAAAATAATATAATTAAAATAAATTATTGATTAAAATTCTTTCAAAAAGAGTTATGCATATTTATAAAGGGATATTAATATAATTGAGTGGTCATGATAGAGAGAAATTAATTTCAAATGATATAATTTATAGAAAAATATTACATTCACTCTTATGTATAAAAATTAAAATTTTAATTCATTTCGAATGTGACAAAAATATTCTTTTTAATATTTTTTTAAAGTTCAATCAAGTGTAAAAATAAATTTGAAAAATATTTGGATAATCATAAATAAGTTCTTGAAAACATATTTCTAAAATTTGGACATGGAAGAAAACATATTTTATATTGAAGAGAAAAATAATGTAGATTTCCATTAAAACATATTTTATATCTCCTGACTACTTAAGATGATGGAAATGGAAGGAAACTAGAGATTCTCAAGAAAAAACCAGTGGAAAAAGAATTTATTAAGTTCCAATAAAGGTATATTATATTTTTTATTCATCATAACATTAATCATAATTAACCTCAATAGAAAATGAGATTATAATATAAAAAAATTATTACAACTTTGTAACATATGAATCAGAAGCCGAATTATTGAAAGAACCTTATATTGATATGTAAGTTGCAAAATTTTTCAGAATAATCATCAAAAAATACATTTATTTGTATTATATTAACCAATTAATATAAATAATTGGATAATTTGAATTGTGTCTCTTAGAAATAAATGTGAGCTGAAAACCCTTTACCCCTAGATTGACTAGCTTCAAATGTTCATTAACCACATACTCATTGAAACAAATTTTTTAATATATCCTATTAAGGGTATAATTCACAGTCTTTAAGGTGGACTAAAACCTATAGAATAAGGAAAAAATATGTTGACAAGGAAGTTTTCATGGGATTGTTTAGCTAGAAGCTAGTATGTTGTGTGAAGCATAGAAATTATGTATCTCATTTAAAAATGAGGGGAAGAGAACTCTTGAAACTTCTTAAAACATTAAAATATAATTGATTCATTTTATAGTACTAAATAAAAAAATGATATGGATTAAAATATTATATTGAGTCAAGTTGAAATACAATCATCTAAATTTTTTTAAAATTTTCATGAAGTATTTTAAACCATAACATTATATTTAGACCCATAGTTATCATATTTTATCTGTAACCATGGTAATGTATTTTTCAAAATTAAAGGGAAATTATTTTAATTATATGGTAAATATCGAAAAGTTTATGGAAAACATATGCAAATTTGAACCATTTAAAATAATCCTTTTACTCTTTCACGATTTCTATAAATTTTTAATAATTTGGTAAAATATTATTCTAATAAATTATAAATATTGTCAATTTTTACATTATTCACATGACTTTATTTTAAATATAGAAATATGCAATCATAATTTTAATATAATCCTATAAATAAAAACTAATATTTTAAATTTATCCAAATAAAATGTGTAACACTATAGCTCTTTAAAATTATATTACTTTTAATATATTTAAAATATTTTTTTTTATATTAAGTGAAAAAGGGTTTCCCCTGTGTTGCATATAAATTTAAGTTAATTATATAATTTCAAATAGTTATAAATATGTTTCCATCATGAAAGTAATTTCAAAATTCTAAAAGAATACATTTATATTCATTCATAATTTACATTTTTCCATATATTCAAACATAAAAGATGTTAAAAATTGAGATACTGAAACATTGTAACTTTTTTTCATTAAATTATATATGTTATGTACCAGGATACTGTACGGAAGCTGATGAGCTGGGAATTTAAAATTTTACATCACCAGAGAAACATAACATCATTGAATCTATTGATCTCAACCCTGTATGGTTTGAGGACCATACATGGTTTAAGCAATGTACAAAAATAAACCGAGCATGTACCTCGTTCGGAACTTCTGTGTACAAGCCTATTGGAAGGTCCCGACAATAGTTTCTCGAAGACTCTGATGTTTAAGGATTCTAGTTCATCCATAAATTCCTCTTCAATCTGGTAGCCTATTGTTCATTGGAATTCAGGTGCTAGTGTGGTACTCCAATGACCACTTTCACGCTGCAATGTTCCCCATAAGACGACGACTTCGATCCAGGAAGACAAAATATGAAAACCCTTCTTGAATGAGAGAGGATTTTTCTATATATTTAGATGAGTATGAGGCTCTAATTTCTAATTTCTAAATAATCCACATAATATGTGTTATCTCCACTCATTTTGTGAAAATCTATAACACCCATTTTGGGTTCCCGACACCTGTTTAATAAACATACACTAGAAATCCTATATATAATTGTATGTGAAAAATTAAATTATACCCTAAATAATAATTATAATTTATCACTAAAATTTATAACATATTAAATATATTAACTTATATTCTTCACCTATTAACTCAACCCATGTATTCGAGTAAAATTAAATGTGCCCATGATATTTAATTCATATCTGTTAGAATAATATTAATCCTTGTATTTAGATAATTACTTGTAAATACATGTTGTAAATAAATTCAATCCAAATATTCCTAAAATGAATATTAATTAAAAAATTTATTCCATGGTGATCCATAAAATGTGGAGCATACCCAGACCCCTAGGCGGGGCCCACCAATCCTATATTCATATTCAATATAATATGGAAGATTCTCAAAACACTATTGTGTGTGACCGTCTAGGCCCTATCTCAATAATAGTGAACAATATTCACAGACCAAGAGTGGGGTCTATAAACCTATCGAAGACTCTATAGAGATATGGAAACGTCAATTAAATGGAAACCTTCCAACAAACACAGTCTGCATAATATAATCACATCGTCAATGATTTCTCAATACAGTAGAATACACACTAGTGTCATTATCCTCAATCATTATTTTTTGATGATCTATCTATACAGTGGAACCTTAAATTACCATGGCCAGGTATTTAATGAAGTTGTTACCATCCTAATAAGCTAGGCTCGAGATATATATTCCTTCACTCAGAATTGAGAAATCATTTCATGATCATTCAATCCATGTCATGTGAATAATGACATACCCAAAATTAACTACCTCACCCCGAATTCATTTCCATGGTTTTCACATTGCATCAATGTTTAAAATTAAATGACATGCACTGATAGTGATCTAATGTCTTGAGACCATTACACATATCTGTAGATAGGAACAACCAATGATACCTAAAACATGTGGTGTTCCTATTTGTGGGTATGTCCTCAGTATCAAACTACTAGATATCACCATGTGCGAACATCATGAGATCACAATATCCCATTGATATGACATGTGATCTCAAGAAATTTCCATAAAAAAGTAGATGAATAATTATATACACAATTATGTTATGATATACCCATGTATATAAAAAAATTAAAACATGTAGTAGTAATTAATGTAAACCAATATTTTGGGTCTAGGGAACCGACTTTCAACACTCCCACTTTTACTTCATCTAACGAATAACAGGTCTCAATATGCTGGTGCTCACAGGAGAATCATGCCTCTGCTAAGAAATGGATTTTGTCTGGGGGTCTTCCACATAGTCCTCTGTTTCATATTTACAAACTATGAATTCATCTCTCTGAGTAAAATACATTATGAGATGAATGTTCTTAAATATATTTTTAACCTCTGGTTGAACTTGGGACCCTTGGAATGCCCCATTATAGTAGTATTATCACAAAAAACTAGATCATGTTCTGAAATTATTGGAACAAAACAAATGTTTGTGATAAATAAACATATCTAGACTACTTTCGTTTCCACATCAGATGCCACTATATACTAAAATTCTGCTATAGAATCGACAACCATAGATTGATTCGATCTTCTCAGGTTTTTTCACACTATTCATGACAAAGATGTATTCTATCTATGATTTCTGATCATTATGTTATATTTGAAAACTTGCATCAGTGATTCCCCTCAATAATAGATCCACATATACTCCATACACCATAGACATATCCTTTGTACACCTCATGTACATAAGGATATTTTTAACAGTTTCCTAGTGCATCTCTCCTGGATCACCTTGATATCTTACCACCATAATTAAAGCAAAGGATATATCAAAACTATTAAATAATATGGAATACATGATATAACCCACTACTGAGGCATAATGGATTCTACCCATTCTATAAATCTAATCCTATTTATACATGTCTTGCCATATCATGACCCCTAGAATATATGTGGCTTCACTTAAGTCATTCATGGAGAATAAATCATTTATACATGTCTTATCAAACTCTAAGACATTAACTTTGATTCTTTTAATTAATAGGTCATCGACATGTAATAATAGGAAAATGATGGCCTTTATATCAACATTCTTGTAGAAACAAGGATTACTATATTTTTTTGAAAAAACAAAATATTCATATGGGATCATCAAAATGAATATTCCATGATTGTAATTCCTACATCATCCTATAAATGGGTCTTTGAAACATGCACACCTAAATGGAATTTTTTGACCTGACAAACCCTTCTGGTTGAGTCATATAGATGTCTTCAACCAACATCCCATTCAAAAAAATCGTTTTGACATTGATTTTTCAAATCTAAAAATCATGAATTGTTTTTATTCTAAGCAATATTCTGATGGATTTCAACATTTCTACTAGAGGAAAGGATTCATAATTTTTGATACCAAGACATTTCCTGAAACACTTTGTCACTAGTATTTCTTTAATGGTATTAACCTTAACATCCTTGTCTATTTTTTTCTTCGATACCCATTTTCACATAATGGGATTTACAACATCTGGATTGTCTACCAAAATCCAAACAGGATTTTTTTACATGGAATCAATCTCAATATGTTTGAAATATTTCCATTTTTTCACTTATTTTCCTTCTAATGATTCCTTGTAGGTTAAAAATTCATCATCCTCGATGAATAATATGTCACCTTACATGGAGACAATAAACCCATAATGCTCTGTTTGTCTAACCTATAGATTAGTCCTACCCAATATTTTTGTCTTTGGAACTACATCTTTTTTCACTTTCTCCTATAAAGATTGTTACTATACCAACTCCTTTGCATCTGGAACATCCACTTCACTGATTTCATTCTTGCTCCAGCTATTTTCATTGGAAATGTATTCCATTTCTTGAACTGTGGTTTTTCATTCCACAATAACTTTTCTATCAAAAGATTTATATCGGTAATATCATTTGGTTTCTATAGTATATCCTCTAAATATGCACTTGGAGCATCAATATTTTTAGTTTTCACTAGGTATAGACTTGAAAAAATCCATAAATAACCATAAATATATATTCAATAGACTGTTTTTCATTCTATACCATATCTCATATTGATTCCCATCTGTAGCTTTTGTTGGTACTCAGTTAAGGGAATATTCTATTGTCTACATGTGATATCCCAAAGAGGGTAATGGAAGAGTTTCATGACTCATTATTGTTCTAACCATGTCCAGAAAGGTCATATTCCTCTTCTTAGTAACACCATTCCATGGTTTTGTCTACGGAGGAGTGATAAGGTATACAATCCCACACTCCTTAATGTGATTAATGAAATATTTGTTAAGATATTATATACATCGGTCTAATCGAAGTACTTTTTTTTCTTACCAAGTTGGGTTTCTACTTCATGTTGATTTTGCATAA
This sequence comes from Viscum album, assembly GCA_963277665.1. NCBI lineage: Eukaryota > Viridiplantae > Streptophyta > Magnoliopsida > Santalales > Viscaceae > Viscum > Viscum album. The sequence continues at coordinate 347,090,799 of OY728152.1, read as the reverse complement.
ACATTCAAAATGAATCTGATTTAAAAAACTTTATGTATATATAGATAGGCCTAATGTAATCATCAATAAATGTAATGAAGTACAAAAATCCACCCTTTGACTCTTCTCAAAATGGACCACATAAAATAGGATGTATTAATTCCAATAATGCATTGGATTTTTCTCCCTTCCCATAGAAAGGTTCTTTGGACATTTCTACATGTAAAAAAGCTTGATATACATCCAGTGGTCTTAAGTATACTATGTATAAATACCATTCTTGAGGTAATTTTTGTTATCAATTCATCTTTACATGACGTTTGATAATGTGAAATGGGTGGGTAGTATGTATTAAGATGTGGCATAACATAACACATGTTAAACCTCAAAAATAGACAACATTTATTTTAAAACATGAAATAAAATTACATAGTGTCCAAAAATGACACATGTATTTTGTTTCTGGTTAGATATGGTACATATTAATAATTATTTAAAACTAGACCCAAACGTTTTATAAATGTTGCATGATAATCTTCCACCACCCAGGATTCCAAACATGAAAATTTTTTAATATAGAGATCTTCATTGGATTTTTTAAATTTTTTAAACCTATTAGTTTCATGTAAATGAATAAAAACATGTGATGCACATGTTGTATCCAATACCCTATGTGTGTATAATGATAGATTGCATTCAATGAAAAAAATAAAAAAAGTAGAAGAATCAACTTGATTCTTCTTCTTAACTCTACTAATATTTCATCCAGTGGTATTTTTTTCTACCTGAAAAGTCGACCACCTCCTACTCATTACTCTGCCTCAGAATATTTGGAATAATAGTTGGATGGTGCATTTGAATCATTGAGCTTGAATTGTCCTTAGATGCTTTTTCATTGCATTTCTTTTTATCCACATAAATACAGATGAATTAATATTTTTCATGTCATTGTTCCCTTGATAAACTAAATCCAAATGGCCTGAAAGTTACCTTTTCATATATTTCCTCTTATAATTGACAATGAAAATTGAACACCATGGTTGTAAAGAATAAATAATGAAATCTATTTCTATTTATTAAATCAACTTATACCCAAGGTAATTAATCCTCTTAATCTAACAGATCATCTTGAGTACATGAGCACCAACATGGGTACCATTTTGATGACATCACCTTTAAAGGGAACTAGAGATCTCAAACCTTTCCTGCCTTTCACACTCGTGATTCAATTCTTAGGGATGAGAAATCGTCTTTTTTTCATCCTCATCCTCATGCATTTTTGACAAGTGGTAGGACATGGATGACAACATGATGCGCTAAACAACTAGTGCATAATCTAAATGCTTATCCATTTTACTTTTCATCCTTACTTTCTCCATGAGGAGGCTCAACATGATATGTGTATTCTAGCACACATATGTTCTTTTCTTGGCATAGTACTACGTTCAATAACTTGTATCACTCTTGGAAGTTATTTCCCATACAAATATTTTCTTTATCCATAATTGATCACACTATTAATGTTCATGTGGTGTTGGTGATTTTTATTTTTGAACTACAATATATAAATATCTTCAGTTAGTACTTTATATTGATTACTGTTTATAAATTTAATTAATTACAATTTTAAATGTCTCCCACTATTTTAATGAACCACATTATCCGTCAATATAAGTTTCATAATACTCTATCTCTTGATGATTTTATTGGAAAGGATCCATGAAACATCACTTATAGTATTTATGCGATGGCTACGCCACTAATAGAAGGGTTTCATGGTACTAAATACGCTATCCAACTACATAAATGGTTTTTCCTATTCATGTTGAGTAATGTCTCGTCTTATTGGAATCATTAATTAATTCTGTCAACTACTTTCTTCTAAAGTGATAGAAAGTTGGGAATTGAAAATCATTGACTACCCACATTATTTTAGTCGACCCAATAACCTCATAAGAATGCCTTGGAAGTAATAGGAACTCTCAATAGTTGCTAAAGAGCACCCAAAACATCATGTTTTTCTGAAATGTGAGTAATTGAAGGAAATAATACTAAATATATCATTGAGGGATTTTATTATTTACTAAAAAATATAATCAATTTATATTAAATATGTTCAAACTAGGTTGTCATTCTCACAACTGATCATGGAATAAAAATATATTTGTAGAATATATTTTCATTTTATTATGTTTATTATTTTCTGTTTCCAACCAATAATCATGCACTTGCTTAAAACAATAAATGATGCATAAATTAAAAACATAAAATCTGACTGGTATTGATCATTTAAATATTTTCTATCCAAAACAGGTCAGTCATGACCTAAGGGGTAGCATACTTGAGTTGAATCACGAATCGTTTCACTACTCTCCCAAAGTGCAAAGTGCATGACTGTCGTCTGTATTTCCGCCATGACATGGTGGGGTCCACATCTGAGATCTTTACCATATACTTACAAATATTACCTCATAAATATGAGGGTGTCTAGGTGTGAATTTTACAATAGTTAAATTGAAGTGCATTCCCTTATACGTATTTGAATTAAAAGTGAAGATAGGAAGACAATCATTTGTCTAATTATTTTTTACAAACATCTCATGCTATAAAAAATAATAAAATAAATAAAATCAAGCATTCAAGGGACAATCAATAGATCAAGACCATTCAGTTTTAAAATAACCCTCAATAAAAATTAATGTGTAATAAATTTATAATATTAAGATGCTGTTCTATCAAATTAAATTCATTTTAATAACTACAAAATATTTTTTTATTAGTTCTAATATTTAATTTTATTTTCTAATCCAAAATTTAATTAAACAGAAAATTAAATTTAAATGGAAAATTAAATTATAATTTCTGTTTCCTTTATTTTATTTTTAAAACTATAACACTTCGAGATTTCATAGTACATTATTTTTTCAAAGTAATTCAATAACTTGCACTAAACGCAACACCGAGTTGAAGCACACCCCGACTTACCAAACTATCTGTTAAAAAGTAGTTATGAATAGTATTAACTGAATTTTATACATTCTATAATCCTTATAATTTTAGAATCCATATTATGAGTTTCATAGACATAATGTAAAAACAAATTAATTTTTTTAGATAAAGGAAGTATTTTTTAGAAAATGCAATTTTACCACCTTTTGAGGGCGATATTTTTAAATCCAATATTTGATAATTTTATATATTAAATTTGAAAAAATAAAATTCTTCTTTAGAATATATAGATAAAAATTTAGTTTTGATAAATTATTGGTATTTTTCTGATAACTTTGATATTTGGGTGAATAGTGAAAAATAATGTATTTTAACTGGAAGCAACTTTTTTAATCAATATAATTTATAGTGTTATAATATATATCATAATGTTTTGGAAGTATAAATAGATTATATTTTTACCATTTAATCCAATTTTGGTCATTGTAAGCAATTTTACATTGAATTTGGACATAAACAAGTGTTAATCTTTTGATAGTTATTATATATTAAAAATACTCTTTTGGGTTTTGAGAACGGGAATTAATTTAAATTAATTAATAAAACATCTATGTTTTTAATTTGGTAAAATATTCATCATTCTTGGATTCGGAATATCAAAATTATCCTAGGGTGATTTTTTTTTATTTTTCTGAAAACATCAATTTTTGATGAATAGTGAAAAACACTGAGTTATTGTTTAAAACCATAATTTTATTTAAATAATTATTTATTTTATTTAAATTTATTTTAGGTCAAAATAGTTACATAATACCCATATAAATTCAATTTAATTCATTGGAGTTAGATTATAAAAATTTTAGACATATAAACATTTTATTGAACTTTTCATCATCTTTTACCCACCTCTTAGGAGAATTTTCAAATTCATATAAATCATAAATTTACCACTTATGTGTGTTGAATATCGAAATTCTGAGAGACACCATTAATAACAAGGAGTATAATGTTGTTCAATAAGATAAATATAATTTTTGGTGAATAGTAACTTTTTACTTTTATTTTCCGCGGTTAAAGGCAAACAGGGTAATTCTTGGTAAAAAGAATATTTTAATATTTCAAAATTACCTTAACACATGTCCTAACCTTATTGGATTAGTAATGACCGACCATGGAAATCTATGGGACGATTTTGGGACCACATGGAGCCACTTATGAATGATAATGACACTTTAGAATAATTAATTTAATGTAAAGGCAAAATTGACATAAAAACTGTTTAGTAATTAATTTTTATATGGTGTTATATAAGCAAACATTTTGACTATAAATATTCATTGGAAATATAAAAATATTTCCTAAATCATCGTATTTTATGTTTAATTTTTAGACATAAAATATATAAATTTATTTATGACACAATGATGATGCAGTAATTACCTTATTAATTAAAGAATCAAATAAAGTGTATTCTAAATATTAAAATAAATATAATTTCAATGTTTTTATGAAATGCACGAATTTTCTAGTTGAATATGAAATTATCGAGATGATTCAATGTATCTTTTTCAAAGTTATCAAGTTGTGATGAGTTAAAAAAACAAAATACCAAATAGTGTCAAATTTTACATAAATTAATATTTAAAACAAATATTTTATTATTAATTGATATTATATTCCTAAAATTCTACGGTAAGTCCAAAGGACTTATATAATGATAGTTTTATCGTTAATGGACCACCTGGGGTCCTCTTGGAAGTATATAGTAAGTTTATTAACTATCTAATATAAAAATACAATGTGATATGGTAAATGTAAAACTAATTAACTAAGAGTTAAGACTAAAAGATAAGGTTAATAAAATGACCCAAACCTATCTAAAACCTATTGGTTGAGTTTTTATCGGCCCATACCTACCTTATCATCGAAATAAATTAGTTTTGATCCATTAGAAACCGAATATGATTTTATTATAAAATAATATTTTAAGTTTTTCCTAAGGTTCCCCTCACACCTCTTATAAAGTGGCACTCCCCCTTCTCACTAATTCACACATTCAAAGCCTTTTTAATCTACCATACTCTGCCCAGATACTCTCTCAACTATCATCTCTTAATCCTAGAGTCCCTGCATTATTCAGAAAGTGATCTTATGGAGCCCTTTTGATCAAATCAAAAGAATGATCCCGAAGAAGAGGTAATAATTTCACCACCCACTTTCAAATTCTTTTCTTCTTCCACTTCTTATTTCTTTGTTATTTCGATTATAAAATAATAACTCCAGTATATTCTATATACTGTGATGTTATTATAAATATGGTTCAACTTTATTCATTATTAAATCCATCTTATGAAAGATAATGTCACCATGTGTTCATACATACGACTTACCACCTCCACGTCATGGTGTAATTTTTTATTCAACATTGTGTTCCTTGGATGGATATAATTATGAGTAATATGTATATAATTAATGAAAATAACATGTTAATGTCTCTGTAATTTTAATATAGCATCCAATTCCACACCTTTAAGGAAATTTTATTTCCGCTTGTGCGTACGTATTGATTACCATCTCCACAACGTGATGAGATTCATTTCCACGTTCAAAAATCATCGACAGTTAAAAAAATATATATATTACTCATAAGTATGTAATATATGACATTATAATGCTAATGGATATATATATATATATATTTTTTTACTTAAATATATCTTATTCACTTAGTTCCGTTCAACACGATATGAAAACGGAAATAGCGTTTATTCGTACGTACGGACTACCGTCACCATAAACGGTGTTTTTCATTTCATATATATGTCTATTATACAAATTTATATTCTGAATATATATGATATATAAATATTGTTTTATATTTTGGAATTATTTAAATCTTGGCCTAAGTGATACAATCAATAGTAACAAGTTAAAACACGAACAATAAAGAAAGCGATTATTACCCGAAATGTTAATTTAACATGGAAATTATTATTAAATGAGTAGTATAAAGTCACTAATGAATCATGTATGATATCATAAATATTAATATGGTTCTGGTATAATTTGATAACATACTAAGATCTTCATAAATGAGGTTAAAAGTACCCTCGACTAAAGGAAAGTGCAAGGTAAGGGTTAATTCCTCAATCTCATTATTATCTGAGATTGTTTATGTGTAAGTATTTACTAGGAAATTTTTATCATTCATTACCATTCTCCATAAAAATGATTTTAAAATGAATATTTTAAAGATTTTTGAATGGTACACTTTATCAAGATCAGCATTTTAAATGTTTTAATGATTTATCTTTCAAAATATTTTTAATTAATGTCCATGTTTTTAAAATGATTTTAAGGATTTATTTATATGGACATGAATGTTTTGAAATGATAATTCATTGTAAAAGTTTGAAAGTGGTATGAGGAACTTTGATTCAATAATATCTTATAAATTACGTCTTTTATTAATGTGTGATTATAAATGATTTTACAAATAAAGGTATATTTCTATCAATAAGTTTTACTCATCATTTAAAACTATTTCAGAATCCTTTACTGGATATTATTTTTGATTGATGTTGATTTATTATAATACAATATTCCACATTGTATTGAATGAGTTATGATATGTTTGACTGTGGATGTTCTGTTTTTATACAATTCCTGGTTTATGGTTAATGTATTGTCATTTTGTATGATTGTTTTAATACGAATGTTTATGTTATGTTTCAACTCTTCATATGAGGAATGCAGTGGACTTAGTAAGTGATGGGTGGAGCCCTCTATAGCTCCATGATACATCTGTAGGTCTTATGAGACAAACTAGTTTCTTGGAACAAGGCTTTGACAAAAATTTTATTTTTAGTCTTAGCACAAGGACTTGACTATCTGGTAATGATGTCTAGGTTTAGGCATTCCCTCATTGTGAAATTATTTATTACATGTGATTATTAGACTAGTAGAATATCCATGTGCATGTTTATATGGTAATGTTTCATTTATTTTTACCATATTATGTTTATGTTTATGTTTAAAAGGCTATAATTTTTATTACACATCTTGCCTTAAATTCTTTTAGCTTCCACTAAATTGTTTGCCCTTACTGAGAATCTGAGCTCACCCCTTTCTTACAATTTATTTTCCCAGGATTCCAAGACGTGCATTATGATTGATATTTAGGGTTAAGATAAAGGGAAAAATGGAATTCTCAAAGAACTATCTATGAACTGTTTTATGTTTCAAATTGTAATGTAAAGTTAATTAATGTAATATATTTTCCAAGACTGCTAAACTGATTGGTCCTTCCAGACTTGATTAATTGTAATTGTGCTAGTGTATTAAAATAATGCATCGGCTCTGGGAAACTGGGGCTGGGGCGTTAGAGTTGGTATCAGAGTAAGTTTAGCAATAAACTTGGAGACTATATTTTTATAATCTCTGATTAGATCACATTACCCTAAGATTAACTTTGAGGATTAGTATAGAAAGTCTTCCTAGAATTTTTGTAATGTAGATATTTTGTGAGTTTTCCATGAAAATACATCCCCGTCTGGATAGGAGCTAGTAGAGGTGGCTCTGGCACAGATGTACCTAGGGGTAAAACCAGAAAATACCGCATTGATCTAGACTCGAATGGGAACTTGTTAGGTCCAATAGGCTGAATACCCTGAGAGGGGGGGTGAATCAGGGTATGACTAATTAAAAATTAATGCATGTTCTTATCTTGTTTCGTTGTTAAGCAAAACACTCTTCTCTCTCTTTCCTGCTACACAATATAAACAGAAAGTAAAGCAAGCGAAGGACACATCAATTTTACTTGGTTCACCGCTAAGGGCTACGTCCAAGGAGCATACGCCGACAGGTTGCCGGTCGTACCAAATTCCACTAATCTTCACTAGCTGTGGATTACAAGGTTTGGGCTAGATCACTTCTATGCCTAGGCTCACTGCCTTTACAAATTTAGGGTTAGCTCACTGCTTTCCCAAGGGTCACTCGCTGTCACTCTCTCTCTGGATCACTTCCGGTGGAGAGGATCACCTTCTTCCTTTTCCTAAGCTCACTTCTCTTGGAAGGAATCCACTCACAGTTTATAGACCTGTAGGTATCTTCATTTTCATGAATGAATGCATCTTCCTCTATGTGTAGATGCTCTGTTGAAGTCCAACTTTCACCCGTAGATGAATATCTCTTTGCACCGAAGGTATCAGGAAACGTACCAGCTTCCACGCAGTCCGAGAAGCACCGCTGGAACAAAACCTTACCTGGCGCGCAAGTCAATCTCGGCACGCAAGTACCGGCGTGCAAGTCACAACGGGCGCGCAAGTCCTCCTCAGACACTTGCGCGACTCAAGCTTCCTCAACTCCAAACTTGCGCGACTCTCTTCCTTTTACGCCCAAACCAATATTGTCGCGCAACTGCCAACCGACACGCAACTTCTAACACCGGTGCACAACTTCAACTACTGGCGCGCAAATTCGCCTGCGCGACCCACACTCACCACTTGCGCGACCACCACACCTGCTTAACGGGAGCTCTGATTTCTCAAAGTGTTGAACTCCATTCAAAATGAGAAGGGGTGGTCCAGTATTTATAGGCAATCTAACTACCCTGCGCGACGGCGCGCAAGTCACCTGCGCGACCCAGTTTTGGCGCGCAAGTCCCCTGTCATTTTAGACACTTGCGCGACCAACTCCCAAACTCGCGCGAACCTCTTTACTTTGCCATATTTTTATCTTCTGATCTTAAAAAATATATGGCACGCAAGTTTCCTATACTCCAAGTCCTCGGCGCGCAAGTCCTTTTTCCAAAAAAACACTTTTCTTCATTTGTGGATTTTCAGGCCCTAAAATTTGGCAAACACTGGAAAACGGCGCCACCTTGTATCTGTTCTTTTGTACCGCCTCCAGATCATCCATTCTTTTTATCGAAGTTCTTGAATCAAACATGGATCGTTGACCTCAGCTCTTGAACTCGACATTCCACCATGAAATCCTCTTTGTCAACAAATTTTTTGTGTCATTGTTTTTCTTTGTCAACAATCACAACTCAGATGTCCACTTTGTCAACAAACACAATCACCTAAAAAATGCTTCAATGATTCCTTGAGGGATTTTTTCCCAACAATCTCCCCCTTTGGGTTTGTTGACAACTATTCCAAAACAAAGATACGTCGTTGATTCTTCAGCCTCCATTCGACTCATTGCGATTTTGATAGCGATCAAGGATTTACTCAACACATACTCTAAGCCCACATGAGCAATGCTCGGCGTGAGAAACAAGAGTAAATGAAAAGCTCATCAATGAATCACTTTATCTCTGACATCCAATGTTGACACCAAAATGATACCAATTTGTACTAAACTGATACTAATTTTTGATGGATTTGTTGGAATACCAATGTTTGGTTTGGAAATAGTCTTACCACTTTCCAACACCACACTTCTGCTTTTATCACGATCCTCATATATCGTGATATCTATTCTTTGATCAATCACTTCTAGCATCGTCAGATTTAATACACACCCCCTTTCTCATTGCTCTCCCTTTCTGGCTGCTCCACCTGTCAGCTTCTCCCCATATCTGTCATGATTTCTCCAATAGCCACACTGTCTCCCAATCACTATTTTCTCCCCCTTTAACAAGCACTATTTTCTCCCCCTTTCTCAACAAACCCAAAGGTCACTCCTTTGTAGGCTGTAACAGAGTAGAGAACACAAATCAGCACATTAGGGAAAAAGACATCATACCTCGGGGAGAGGGGGGGGGGGGGGGGGTCCCACATCCACACTCTTTCAAGTGCGGGGAGTTGACTGAACTCTCAGAGCCAGTCGATGTCTCTCAAACACTTTTTTCTCCCCCTTTAACAAACACTATTTTCTCCCCCTTTGTCAACGAACCCAAAGGTCACTCCTTCGTAGTCTGTAACAGAGTAGAAAACACAAATCAGCACATTAGGGAAAAAGACATCATACCTCTGGGAGAGGGGGGATCCCACATCCACACTATTTTAAGTGCGGGGAATCGACTGAACTCCCAGAGCCAGTCGATGCCTCTCAAAAGCTTCCTTGGGTAAGGCCTTTTTCAGAATGTCTGCAACCTGTAGCTCTGTAGGCACATACTCCAACTTCACGATGCCCTGCTCAACCTTCTCCTTGATGAAATGATACTTGATCTCAATGTGCTTTGTCCTGGAATGATGGACTGGATTTTTGCTAAGATATATAGCACTTGAGTTGTCACACTGGATTCCGATCGGAGACTTCACTTCAACTCCCATATCTTCAAGCTGCTGCTTTATCCACAATAACTGTGTGCATGCTTGACTGGCTGCAATATACTCAGCTTCTGCGGTGCTTAATGAAATGCAATCCTGCTTCTTGCTCAACCAAGCAATACATAGTCCGCCAAGATAAAATGCACCTCCAGATGTTGATTTCCTATCATCTGCTGAACCGGCCCAGTTTGCATCAGTATATCCCAATAACTCTATCTGATATTTTTCATTGTATACCAATCCTAAGTCCACCGTGCCCTTGATATACCGAAGTATTATTTTCACTGCGATCATCTTACTTTCCTTGGGATTACTTTGATATCTCGCTGCTTGGCATGTGGCGAAAACAATATCAGGCCTTGTTGCAGTCAGGTACAACAAACATCCAATAATTTGCATGTATTATGTGATATTAACTGCCTTTCCATTCTCATCTTTTGATAATTTCATCCGAGTAGCAACCAGAGTCTTAATCTCCTTGTAATTATCCATTACAAACCTTCTTAGAACCTCCTTGGCATATTTGGATTGAGAAATGAATGTTTCATTACTTCCTTGTGTCACCTGTAAACCAAGGAAAAATGTTAGCTCTCCAATCATTGACATTTCAAACTCATTTTTCATGAATTCGGAGAACTGTCTGCATTGAGCTTCATCTGATCAGCCGAATATTATGTCGTCAACATAAACCAGCACCATCATCCTTTGATTACTGTTTTTGTTGAAATAAATATTGTAATCAACTCCCCCTCGCTGAAAACCATGCTTCTTCAAGTACTGATCGAGCCTTGAGTACCATGCTCTCGGTGCTTGTTTCAGCCCATATAAAGCCTTCTTTAGCCTACAAACATTATTCTCATCCTCGTGAATGAGAAAGCCATCTGGCTGCTCAATTTACACCTCTTCTTCCAAAACCCCATTCAAGAATGCAGATTTGACATCCATCTGGAACACTTTAAACTTTCTTTGCACTGCTATGGCCAAAAATAATCTGATTGTCTCCAGCCTTGCAACTGGTGAAAATGTCTCATCAACATATATTCACTTGATCTGGGAGTATCCCTTGCACACTAGTCGTGCATTGTTTTGAATCACAACTCCATCTTCATTCATCTTGTTGCGATAAACCCATTTAGTCCCAAAGACATTCTTGTCTGCTGGTCTTGAAACAATCTCCCACATATGGTTCTTCTCAATATGATCAAGCTCTTCATTCATAACTTGGACCCAGTTTTCATCTTCAGCTACATCGGAAAAACATTTAGGCTCCACCTGAGACAAAAACGACGTTTGCTGCAATGATTTCATTCTTCGAGTCTGAACTAGAGCTGTCTGATCACCAATGATATTCTGCCTATCAATTTCAGCTCGACTCTTTAGCTTCCTTGCAGACACAGATTTTACACTTTCTTATTCAGCATCACTATCCTCTTCCGAGTCAGCCTCTGCAACTTCTACTCCCCCTGTGTTGCTTACTTCATCATCACTTTCATCTAGGGACTGTTCACTAGGTTGTTGAGTATTCTGTTCATTTTCAACTATAGTGACATCATTGCTCTCAACAATTTTTCCCAGCCTTTTGTTGAAACATTTATATGCTTTGATTTTCCTTGAGTAGCCAAGGAATATTCCCTCATCTCCTCCTGCCTCAAAATTCCTGTGATTTTCTTTGTTGAGAATGAAACACTTACTTCCAAAGATTCAAAAGTATTTCAGCATTGGATTCTTTCTATACCACAGTTCATATGGAGTCTTCCCCTTCTTCGGACACAACAGAGACCTGTTCGAAACATAGACCGATGTCAAAACTGCTTCCTTCCAAAATTTCTCTGGCAGGTCTTTATCAATAAGCATCGTTCTTTTCATGTTGTTGATGATCCGATTTCTCCTTTCAACCACTCCATTCTGTTGTGGAGTTCTTACTGATGAAACTTGATGCCTTATCCCGTGTTTCTCGAGATACTCTTCCACTTGACTGTTTGTTAATTCTGTACCATTATCTGTATGGAACTTCAAAATTTTCTGCCCAAGCATCCTTTCTGATTCCCTCATGTACTGCTTTATACAACTGAACACCTCTATTTTATGGGTAATGATGAATACCCAGGACATTCTGCTATAATCATCAATGAAAAGAACATAGTACCTTTGCCCATTTATAGCTCATGGTGAAATAGGTCCACATACATCAGCATAAACGAATTAGAGCACTCTAGTTGATTTCTGTTACTTTAGCCTATATATCTTTCTGATGATCTTCCCTTATTGGTAAGCATCACACGTATGAGTGCAATCACGTGATAGTTTGGGAAGGTCTCTAGCAGCTTCACATTTTACGAGATCCTCCATAGATGGTTGGCATAGATGACCAAGTCGCTTATGCCACAGCTGGTTTTCTTTCTCTCTGGATAAAAGACAAGTACCTTCTTCCCCACCTACAAGGTAGAGATTTCCCTTTGACCTTTTTCCCTACAGAACAACTGCTCCATCTTTTTCTTTCACAACACACACCTTCTTGGTAAATTGGATAGAGTGCCCAGAGTCACATAGTTGACTGACACTGAGTATGTTATGACTAAGACCCTCTACTACCAAGACATCAGCACGTCTCATCTCTTTTCCCCCAAACATGGCTTTCCCTGAGCCAACAATCTTCAGGCCTTCATCATTTCAAAATTTGACAACTCCTTCTTTGTCATATTTGATGCCTGTAACAAGATCCTTATTACCTGTCATGTGGGATGTGAAACTACTATCAAGGATCCAAACACCAGATCGATCTGATGCTTTAAGGGAAATCTCTGCCACAACGGCCTTCTCATTTTTCTTCTTCTTGGTCCATACATTTTCTTTCACACTCGGCACGAATAGAGACTTCTGTTCTTTCTCAGAGTATGATGGGCTGGCCTCATCTTGCAAAGCTGAAAATCTATTCTTCATTTTTAACTCACCTATCGGTTTATTGACCTGATGCTTGCAAACAATTTGATTCTGCTTTGGAACATTTCTCTGAATGGTCGAAGTACAGTACCTTGCCATATTCCCAATCCTCCGCACCAAAAACAGTGTCCTTCGAAATATGTTCGGTAAATCCATTCTCTATTTGGCTGCCATCTCCATTCTTATTCCCTTCAATATCTTTTGGATATGGAACATACATACTGTGAATGTCCCATATTTCCACAACAATAACACCTGATATAAGGTGCATTCCTTCGTGTTACTTCAACACTACGAGTTTCCCCTTGGGATCTCTGAATATTCTGATTCTGCTTTGTGCCCAAATCCACCTTCAATCTCGGGATGGGTGCTTGCGGTCTGACTTCAACTGCCACATATTTTTTTTCTGATTAAGCCATGAATCAGCCTTGTCTTATGAGCTCAATTGCGACTTCTTTCCAGCTGAACTACTAGGATTTGCTTTCTTCTTTTCTGTCTTCTGAATGGCCAGCTTTTCAGATATCACATTGGGGGTCAAGAGTTTTTCTTGATCCTTAATTTTTTGTCGCAGACTGTCCACTTCTTCTTCAATCTCTTTGATACATCTAATCTGCTCCGTTCCTGTGTTAGTCAAACAATCAATTTTCTTCTTTTGTTCCTCAATTTTAAGCTTATACTCAACAATATTTTCTGAGCTCTCTGTTGTTGAGGATTTTAGTCTTTCAATTTCTTCTAACAGCTTAGACTTTTCTTCATCTTGTTGCTGCATATAGAGTTTGGCATCACGAACCACTTTATTGGCTTTCTTCATTTTGGCTCTCCAAACATCTATCTCCTCAAGAGATGCTTCCAATTCGGCTTCCATATCAATTCTCCCTTCAATTTCTTCTTCGTCTTTAGCATCAGCTTCTTCTCCCTTTTGAGAACTACCAACAATTGCCACCAAGGCATTTACCCCACGATCTCTGCAATTTTCTATTTCCTCAACTTCTTCATTCTCAGACTCATCTGAACTTTCAAATTCTTGTGAAAGAAGATTGTTTTTCTTGAAGAAATTTCTCTTGAATTGCTTATTCCCTTTCACAAAAGCTGAAGTCTTCTTTTTGGGAATTTCAACGTCATCATCATTATCATCATCTTGAAACTTCTTGGGGAATCTTGCCGCAAGATGACCAACCTTTCCACATCTAAAGCATGCTAGTGGAAGTTTACCTTTAAACTTTCCTCTTCTTATTTGTAGATTTGAAGAAAGGAATGACATCACCTCATCTGTCTCTTCTTTTTCATTAGAATCTTCAATGGTGAGCTTCTTCATTGCCTTAAATGCCACCTCTTTAGACTTCCCCTTTTCCACAGCCTCATTATCACCATTCCTCATTTCATATGCAACCAAGGTACTGTGCAAATTGTCCAATGTCAGCTCTTATGGATCTTTATCTTCTAGTACTGAAACTTTCGGATTGAACCGAGGTGGAAGTTTCCTCAAGATGCACTTTACAATATTTATGTCTTCAATGAATTCTCCAAGACCTCGCATATCTTCCACAACCGTGTTTACCCTATCAAAGAATGCGTCAACAGAATCATTTGGGTTCATTTTCAGATCTTCATATTTGTTCCACAACACCTGCAGCTTTGCCTCTCTGACTTTTGTGTCCCCTTCATATATATTCAAAAGCTTTTCCCACATGGCATGTGACGTTTTGCATGACATCACCTTCATGTAGATGGGATTGGAAAGGGCTCCCCCTAAGGCATTGATTGCTTTGGAATCAGCATCCAACTCTCTATGCTCAGCTTCTGATAAAGCACCACTATTAATATCAGCTGTGATACCATGCATAGCTGCTGAAAACAAATCCATTACCAAGGATGGGAAATAGTATTGCATCTGATTCTTCAATATCTTAAAATTATATCCGTCTAAGATCATAATCCCTTTATGATTGGTTACCTCCATTGAGAGAAGAAAAACTTTCAACCTTTCCCTCTGATACGACTTGTTAGGTCCACTAGGCTGAATACCCTGAGAGGGGGGGTGAATCTGGGTATGACTAATTAAAAATTAATGCCCGTTCTGATCTTGATTCGCTGTTAAGAAAAACACTCTTCTCTCTCTTTCCTGCTACACAATATAAACAGAAAGTAAAGCAAGCGCAGGACACAACAATTTTACTTGGTTCACCGCTAAGGGCTATGTCCAAGGAGCATACGCTGACAGGTTGCCGGTCGTACCAAATTCCACTAATCGTCACTAGCTGTGGATTACAAGGTTCGGGCTAGATCACTTCTATGCCCAGACTCACTGCCTTTAAAAATTTAGGGTCAGCTCACTGCTTTCCCAAGGGTCACTCCATGTCTCTCTCTCTCTGGATCACTTCCGGTGGAGAGGATCACCTTCTTCCTTTTCCTAAGCTCACTTCTCTTGGAATGAATCCACTCACAGTTTATAGACCTGTAGGTCTCTTCATTTTCATGAATGAATGCATCTTCCTATGTGTGTAGATGCTCTGTTGAAGTAAAACTTTCACCCGTAGATGAATATCTCTTTTCACCGAAGGTATCAGGCAACTTACCAGCTTCCACGCAGTCCGAGAAGCACCGCTGGAACAAAACCTTACCTAGAGCGAAAGTCAATCTCGGCGCGCAAGTACCGGCGCGCAAGTCACAACGGGCGGGCAAGTCCTCCTCAGACACTTGCGCGACTCAAGCTTCCTCAACTCCAAACTTGCGCGACTCTCTTCCTTTTACGCCCAAACCAATATTGTCGCGCAACTGCCAACCGGTGCGCAACTTCTAACACCGGCGCACAACTTCAACTACTGGCGCGCAAATTCGCCTACGCGACCCACACTCACCACTTGCGCGACCACCACACCTGCTTGACGGGAGCTCTGATTTCTCAAAGTGTTGAACTCCGTTAAAAATGAGAAGGGGTGGTCCAGTATTTATAGGCAATCTGACCACCCTGCGCGATGGCACGGAAGTCACCTGCGCGACCCAGTTTTGGCGCGCAAGTCCCCTGTCATTTTAGACACTTGCGCGACCAACTCCCAAACTCGCGCGAACCTCTTTACTTTGCCATATTTTTATCTTATGATCTTGAAAAACATATGGCGCGCAAGTTTCCTATACTCCAAGTCCTCGGCGCGCAAGTCCTTTTTCCAAAAAAACACTTTTCTTCATTTGCGGATTTTCAGGCCCTAAAATTTGGCAAACACTGGAAAACGGCGCCACCTTGTATCTGTTCTTTTGTACCGCCTCCAGATCATCCATTCCTTTTATCGACGTTCTTGAATCAAACATGGATCGTTGACCTCAGCTCTTGAACTCGACATTCCACCATGAAATCCTCGTTGTCAAAAAAATTTTATGTCATTGTTTTTCTTTGTCAACAATCACAACTCAGATGTCCACTTTGTCAACAAACACAATCACCTCAAAAATGCTTCAATGATACATTGAGGGATTTTTGCCCAACAGAACTCATGCACGACAACGGGCCTTGCTGCACTCTTGGATACAAAACTTTCGAGGGATATTCTTAGGATAATTCTCATTTTCATTAAAAATCATTATAAAGGATGTACGAGTATATAACTCCTTAAAGAAAATATTTTTTTGATTATGGATTATATCCATAAACTGTTCAATTTACATTATGTATTTTACATGTTATGGAATTATGAATTGCGATTCATAAACTGACCTAGTGTATGACATTTTTTTCAAATGGAGCCCAGTCGATGGAATGAAAACTCCATCAAAAAGTATGATACAAAGAGTAAGAAGGATCATATCTTTCATGGTATTAAGCCAACATTTAGAAGGGAAATAGTCTCCCATGTATTCTCAACATATGAAGAAATAGTATCATGTGTTAATTTGATAAGTAAATATTTCTCTGAGTCTTATGGATTTTAAGGGAAGCAATATAAGAAAAGGATGGAAGAGAGAACGATGGATAAAGGGAAGAGGGAAAGGAAGAATTTTCCCATATGTGATAACTATGGGAAGAAACACCCTGGAACTTTCCTGAAGGGAATGAGAGTTTTTTATAAGTGTGGAGAAAAAGAAAACCATGTACGTGATTGCAAGGTTAAGAAAATGTTTTCAAATGTAAATTGCTTCATATACAAGGCATTGAGACACTACACGAATCAATGTCCCATTCATAAGTGTATACCGAAAATGATGTTATTGGATAATAATCAAGTTATGATACTACCTCAGATGAAGTTTAATGACTTGTGTTATTATGTTTTTATTATAGAATTATTTCATTTGAGTGTTGTATCTACAGTATTCTGGTTATGTGAATTATGGTGATAAATAAGGATTGTACCGAAGTACTATTTTATTGAGGATTTGATAATATATGATTATCATAAAAGTGACATAATAGTAAGATAAACATTTTGGAAAAAATACATGGTTGAAGGAAATGTAATCCTTAATATGGTCCTGATATTGAGGTATTGATTTTGGAATAAGAGATGGTTGATTTGGATAATTTATATTGGATATTCTTGACTACCATGAAAATAATTAATGATTTGTATATTCCATAATTGTGGGAGTTAACAAAATTTTTGGATAGAAGGTGTATTTCCAGTATTCTATAAGGTATAAGGGAGTATGAATGTAATCAATAAGGTTTTATGGAAATTCAGGATGTTGAAGTGTTTTAAAAGAATACATGATGATGGTGTTCACATGTTATTAAATGGAGAAAAGGATACTCATTGTGCTTAACTTCCATATAAATTTTCGACTGAGAGTTGGGATATAAGTATTTCAGATAAGTCTAAAGGTTGGAATGGATTAGGCTTGAAATTGGATAATATTGTTAATGTTATTTTGGGATTGTTATAAAAAGGACAACCTAGAGGTCGGGCAACTACTAGTCGAGTCCAGAAAGGCCGCGACACTTGAACCCACAACCAAAGAGGGAAAAATGTGAATCACATTTTAATGGAATACATGATGTACTGGTTTGTTTAATTTAGTTTTTTTAAATAGTCAAACAAATGAATTATAAATTCAATATTTTTGGAAACATATACGATTTAGGTAAATATTTTTTTTGAAATCATTTGGAGTGAAAGATGAGTTTGTGGTAGTAATTAGTTGAAGGATGAAATTATACTAGTCATGTATATATATATATATATATATATACTTCTCTTATTCTATGACGAAATAAATTATTAAACTTCAGTTAAGGCATCTTAAAACTAAAGATGTGTTATCCTAATACATTATGTTTTGTTGAACCAATTATATTTTAAATCAGCATAGATTGATGGCTTTAAGGCCCTCAATTCTATAATAGTTTGTGACTGATGACCTCAATCACTCCCTATAAATATTTACGTTTTTTCTCCAATTATGTCTCTCTAATTTCCACCAATTTTATCCAAATCGAAATCATAATTTGGAACTGACTTTTTCATTCCCATTTTCCTGTTATTAATACTAAATTTTATTAACCCAATTTCCGATTTGAGTTTTCTCACAAAGGTATTTTCTATTTTAAACCATTTATTTTCAAAGAACAATTTCAAATTGAGAAGACACAATTAATTGAAGGGGGGAAGAATGTAACACCCCAAGATTTCACAGTACGTTATTTCTTCAATGTAATTCAAACACTTGCACTACACACAACACCGAGTTCAAGAACACCACGACTTACCAAACTAGATGTTCAAAAGCTTTTATGAATATTATTAACTGAATTTTAAACTTTATATAATCCTAATAATTTTAGAATCCATATTATGAGTTTCTTAGACATAATGTAAGAACAAATTCAATTTGTTTTTAGATAAAGGAAGTATTTTTCAGAAAATGAAATTATAAAACCATTTTAGGGCGAACTTTTTTTAAATCCAATATTTTATACTTTTATATATTCAATTTGACAAAATAATCTTCTTCTTTAGAATCGGGAGATAAAAATTTAGTTTTAAAATTTTTTTGGTCTTTTTCTTATAACATTCATATTTCGGTGAATATTGAAAAATATTGTATTTTAATTGAAAACAACTTTTTTAATCAAAATAATTTGTAGTATTAAAATATAAATTTTAATGGTTTGTAAGTATAAATAGATTATATTTTTACCATTTAATCCAATTTTGGTCATTATAAGTAAATTTACATCGAAATTGGACATAAACAAGTGGCAATCTTTTGATAGTTATTATTTCTTAAAAATACACCTTTTGGTTTTGATAATGGGAATTAATTTTAAATTAATAAATGCAACTTAAATGATTTTAATTTGGTAAATTAGTCATAATTTTTGGATTCATTATAGAAAAATTATACTAGGGGAAATTTTTGTTATTTTTCAAAAAACATTCAATTTTTGATGAATAGTGAAAAACACTGAGTTATTGTTTAAAAACTGGAATTTTATTTAAATATTTATTTATTTTATTTAAATTTAATTTAGGTAAAAATAAATACATAATACCTATTTAAATTCAATTTAATTCATTGGAGTCAGTTTATAATTATTTTAGATATATAAATATTTTATTGAACTTTTCACTGTCTTTTACCCACCTCCTAAGAGAATTTGAAAATTGACATAAAACATAAATTTACCTCTTCTGTGAGTTGAATTTTGAAATTCCGATAGACACGGTTAATATCAGGGAGTAAAATGTGGTTCAATAAGAAAAAAATAATTTTTTTGAATAGTAACTTTTTACTTTTATTTACTGTGGTTAATGGTAAATATGGTAATTCAAGGTAAAAAGAATATTTTAATAATTCAAAATTACCATAACACATATTCGAGCCCTATTGGATTAGTATTGGCCAACCATTGTCATCTTTGGGTCTATTTTTGGACCCCATGGAGCCACTTATTAATGATAATGACATGTTAGATTAATTAATTTAATGTAATGGAAAAATTGACAAAAACAAAAACCGTTTAGTAATTAATTTTTATATGGTGTTATATAAATAATATTTGGACTATAAATATTCATTGGAAAGATAAAAATATTTCCTACATCATGGTATTTTATTTATAACTTTTAGACATTAAATAAATAAATTTATTTATGACACAATGATGATGTAGTTATTACCTTATTCCTGAACGATTCGAAAAAATGGTATTATAAATATTAAAATAAATATAATTTCAATGTTTTTATGAAATAAATGAATTTTCTAGGTGAATATGACATTATAGAGATGATTTAATGTATATTTTTAGAATTTATCAAGTTGTGATGACTTTCACAAAAACAAAATACCAAATACTGTCAAAATTGACATAAATTAATATTTAAAACAAATATTATATTATTAATTGATATTATATTCCTAAAAATCTAAGGATCAGCCAAAGGACTTATATAATGATAGGTTTATCATTAATGGACCACATGGGGGTCTCATGTAAGTATATTGTATTTTTATTTACTATATAATATAAAAATACAAAGATACATGGTAAATGTCAAACTAATTTACTAAGAGTTAAAACTAAAAGATAAGCTTAATAATGTGACCCAAACCAGTCTAAAACCTATTGGTTGAGTTTTTTTCGACCCATCACCAAATTATATTCGAAATAAATTATTTTTGAGCCATTAGAAACTGAATATTAATTTATTATAAAATAATATTTTATGTTTTTCCTACGGTTCCCCTCACCCCTCTTATAAAATGGCACGCCCCTTCTCAATAATCCACACATTCAAAGCCTTTTGTCTCTGCCAAACTAAGCCAAAATACTATTTCAACTATCCTTCCTTCACCCTAGAGGCCCTCCGTTAGTCAAAAATCCATCTTAAGGACCCCTTTTGATCAAATCAAAATAAAGAACCTGAAAAAAAGGTAATAATTTCACCACCCTCTTTCTAGTTATTTTCTTCTTCAACTTCTTCTTTCTTTGTTATTTACACTATAAAATAATAAATCTAGTATCTTCTATATTCTGTGACATTATTATACATATTGCGCAACTATATTCATTATTCTATCCATCTTATGAATAATAATGTCACCATTGTGTGTACGTACGGCTTACCGTCTCCACACTGTGGTGTAATTTGTTATTCAACACTCTGTTATTTGGATGGATATAATGATGAGTAATATGTATCTAAATAATGAAAATATAAATCTAATTTCTTTTTGAAATTAATATAAAATCCAATTCCACACCTTTAGGAGAATGATATTGTCGCTCGTGCGTACGTACGGACTACCGTTTCCATGATGCGATGAGATTCATTTCCACGTTCACCATTCATCAACAGTTATATATATATATATATATATATATTACTAAAAAGTATGTAATATATGACCTAATAATTCTACTGGATATATATATATATGTAAATATATCTTATTCACTTAGTTCCGCTCAACATGATATGAAAACAGAAACAGCGTTTATGCGTACGTACGGACTACCGTCTCCATAAATGGTGATTTTCATTTCAAATATATCCCTATTATACATATTTATATTATAAAAATATATTATATATAAATCTTGTTTTATATTCTTGAATTATTTAAATCTTTTTCTATGGGATACAATCAAGAGTAACAAGTTAAAACATGTACGATAAAGAAAGCGATGATTACCCGAAATGTTAATTTAGCATGGAAATTATTATTAAATGGGTAGTATAAAGTCATAAATGAATCATTTATGATATAATAAATATTAATATGGTTCTGGAATAATTTAATAACATACTAAAATCTTCATACATGAGGTTAAACGTACCCTCGACTAATGGAAAGTGCAATGTAAGGGTTAATTCTTTAATCTCATTATTACCTGAGATTGTTTATGTGTAAGTATTTACTGGGACATTTTTTTCATCCATCACCATTTTTCATAAAAATGATTTCAAAATGAATATTTTAATGATTTTTGAAAGACACACATTATCAAGATCAAAATTTTAAATGTTTTAATGATTTATCTTTCTAAATCTTTTTAATTAATGACCATGATTTCAAATTGATTTTAAGGATTAATTTATATGAACATGAATGTTTTGAAATGATAATTCTTTTAAATTGTTTCAAAGCGGTATGGGACACTTTGATTGAAAAATATCGTTTAAATTATGTCCTTTATAAATTTGTGACTCTTAAATGATTTTACAAAAAAAGGGATATTTCTCTCAAAAATTTTTACTCATCATTTTCAGCTATGTCAGCATCCTTTACTGGATATTATTTTTGATTGAGGTTGATTTATTATAATACAATATTCCACATTGTATTGAATGGGTTGTGGTATGTTTGACTGTGGATGTTCTATTTTTATACCATTCATGGTTTATGGTTAATTTATTGAAATTTTGTATGGTTGTTTTAATAAGGATGTTTATGCTATGTTTCAACAATTCATATGAGAAATGCAGTGGACTTAGTAAGTGACGGGTGGAGCCCGTTATAGCTCCTCGATGCATCGGTAGGTCTTATGAGATAAACTAGTGTCTTCGCACAAGGCCTTGACAAAATATTTTTTTTATCTTGACATGAGGCCTTAACTATGTGGTAATGATGTCCGACGTTAAGCATTCTCTCATTGTGAAATTAGTAATTACGTGTGATTATTCGACTAGTAGAATATCCATGTTCCTATTTAAATGGTAATTTTTCATTTATTTTTACCATATTATGTTCAATTTTATGTTTAAAAGTCTGTAGTTTTTATTACACATCTTGCCTTAAATTATTTTATCTTCCTCTAAATTATTTACTCTTACTGAGAATCTGAGCTCACCGCTTTCTTACATTTTATTTTCCCAGGATTCCAAGAAGTGAATTATGATTGATATTCGGGTTAAGCTACAGGGAAAAATGGAATTCTCATAGAACTATCTATGCTATGTTTTATGTTTCAAATTGTAATGTAAAGTTAATTAATGTAATCTATTTTCCAAGACTGCTAAACTGTTTGGTCCTTCGGAACATGATTCCTTGTAATTGTTCCAGTGTATTAAAATAATGCATCGGCTCTGGGAAACTGGGGTCGGGGTGTTATAGTTGGTATCAGAGGAAGTTTAGAAATAACCTTGGAGACTAGATTTATATAATCTCTGATTTGATCAGATTACCCTAATATAGACTTTGAGGATTAGTGTAGAAAGACTTCCTAGAATTTTGGTAATGTAGAGATTTTGTGAGTTTTCTAAGAAAATTCATCTTTGTCTGGATACGAGCAAGTAGAGGTGGATCTGGAACATACGTAACTAGGGGTAAAACCAGAAAATACCACATTGAGCTAGACTTGAATAGGAACTCGTGCACGACAACGGGCCTTGCTGCACTCTGGGTTACAACACTCCCGGGGGATATGCATATGATAATTTTCATTTTCTATTCAATTCATTATAAAACATTTACGAGTATATACCTCCGTAAATAAAATATTTTTGTGATTATGGATTATATCCATAAACCGTACAATTTATGTTAGGTATTTTACATGTTTGGAATTATGAATTGCAATTCATAAGCTGACCTAATGTAAGCCATTTTTTGAAATGGCGCCCAGTCGATGGAATGAGAACTCCATCAATAAGTATGATCCAAAGAGTAAGAAGGATCATATCTTTCACGGTATTAAGCCAACATTTAGAAGGGAAATTCTCTCCCATGTATTCTAAACATATGAATAAATAGTATCATGTGTTAATAAGATAAGTAAATAATTCTCTGAGTCCTATGGCTTTTAAGGGAAGAAAGAGAAGAAATGGATGGAAGAGAGAAAGATGGATAAAGGGAAGATGGAAAAGAAAAATTTTCCCATATGTGATAAATATGGGAAGAAACATCCTTGAACTTGACTGAAGGGAATGGGCGTTTGTTTTAGGTATGGAGAAAAATAAAACCATGTACGTGATTTCAAGGGTAAGAAAATGTTTTCAAATGTAAATAGCTTCATCTACAAGGCGTTGAGACACTACATGAATTAATGTCTCATTCATAAGAGCTTAACGAAAATGATGTTATTGGATAATAATCAAGTTATGATACTACCTCAGATGAAGATTAATGACCATTGTTCTTATGTTTTTATTTTTTAATTATTTCATTTGAGTGTTGTATCTACAGTATTCTGGTTATATGAATTATGGTGATAAATAAGGATTGTACTGCAGTACTATTTTATTGAGGATTTGAGATTATATGATTATCATAAAAGTGACATAATAGTAAGCTACACTTTTTGGAAAAAATACATGGTTGAAGGAAATTTAATCCTTAATTTGGTCCTGATATTGATGTAGTGATTTTGGAATTAGAGATGGTTTATTTGGATAATTTATATTAAATATTCTTGACTACCTTGAAACTGATTAAGGGTTTTTATATTCCATAATTGTTGGAGTTAACAAGATTTTTGGATAGAAAGAGTATTTCCATATTTATATAAGGAATAAGGGAGCATGAATGTAATCAATAAGGTTTTATGGAAATTCAGGATGTTTCAGTGTTTTAAAAGAATACCTGATGATGGTGTTCATATGTTATTACATGGAAAAAATGATCTTCATTGTCTTTAAATTCCTTATAAATTTTGGACCGAGAGTTTGGATATAAGTATTTTCGATATGTCTAATGGTTGGAATGTATTAAGTTTTAAATTGGACAATATTGTTATGGTTATTTTGGGATTGTTATAAAAAGGAAAACCTAGAGGTCAGGCGACTACTAGTTGCGTCCGGAAAGGCCGAAAGACTTGAACCCGCAACCGAAGAGGGAAAAAGGTGCATCACATTCTAATGAACTACGTGATTTACTGGTTTATTTAATTAAGTTTTTTAAATAGTATAACAAATGAATTATAAAGTCATTATTTTTGGAAACATATACAATTTAGGTATATATAATTTTTTTTGAAATCATTTGGAGGGAAAGATGAGTTTGTGGTAGGAATTAGTTGAAGGATGAAATTATACTATTCGTGTATATATATATATATATATATATATATATATTCTTCCCTTATTCTATGATGAAATAAATTATTAAAATTTAGGTAAGGCATCTTAAAACTAAAGATGTGTTATCCTAATACATTATGTTTTGTTGAACCGATGATATTTTAAATCAGCGTAGATTGATGGCTTTGAGGCCCTCAATTCTACAATATTGTTTTATGGAGGACCTCAATCTCTCCATATAAATATTTACGTTTTCCCTCAAATTATGTGTCTCTAATTTCAACCAATGTTCTCCAAATGGAAATCATAATTTGGTGGTGTCTTTTTCATTCCCATTTTCCTATTATTAATACTAAATTTTATTAACCCAATTTCCGATGTGAGTTTTCTCACAAAGGTATTTTCTATTTTCAACCTTTTATTTTCGAAAAACAATTTCAAATTGAAAGGACACAATTTATTAAATGAGGGAAGAATGTAACACCCCATGATTTCATAGTACGTTATTTTTTCAAAGTAATTCAATAACTTGCACTACACACAACACCGAGTTCAAGCACACCACAACTTACCAAACTAGCCATTCAAAAGCGGATATGAATAGTATTAATTTAATTTTAAAATTTATATAATCCTTATAATTTTAGAATCCATATTATGAGTTTCTTAGACATAATTTAAGAACAAATTCAATTTTTTTTAGATAAAGGAAGTATTTTTCAGAAAATGCAATTTTACAACCTTTTGAGGGAAAGCATTTTTAAATCCAATATTTGATACTTTTATATATTAAAATTGACAAAATAAACTACTTCTTTAGAATAGGGAGGTAAAAATTTTGTTTTGATAAATTTTTTGTATTTTTCTTATAACTTTTATATTTTGGTGAATATTGTAAAATATTATATTTTAACTGAAAACAACTTTTTTAATAAAAATAATTTATAGTGTTAAAATATAAATTTTAATAGTTTCGAAGTATAAATAGATTATATTTTTACCCTTTAATCCAATTATGGTAATTATAAGTAATTTTACATTGAAATTGGACATAAACAAGTGACAATCTTTTGATAGTTATTATTTCTTAAAAATACGCCTTTTGGTTTTGACAATGAGAATTAATTTTAAATTAATAAATGCAACATAAATGTTTTGAATATGGTAAAATAGACATAATTTTTGGATTCAGAATATCAAATTTAGACAAGTGTGAATTTTTGTTATTTTTCCGAAAACATTCAATTTTTTATGAATAGTGAAAAACACTGAGTTGTTGTTTAAAACTGACTTTTGATTTAAATAATTATTTATTTTATTTAAATTTATTTTAAGTCAAAATTGATACATAATATTTATATAAATTCAATTTAATTCATTGGAGTCGGTTTATAATAATTTTAGATATATAAAAATTTTATTAAACTTTTCACTGTCTTTTTCCCACCTCCTAAGTGAATTTTCAAATTTACATAAAACATAAATTTACCGCTTCGGTGAGTTGAATTTTTAAATTCCAAGAGACACGGTTAATATCGAGGAGTAAAATTTGGTTCAATAAGATAAAAATAATTTTTGGTGAATAGTAACTTTTTTACTTTTATTTGTCGCGGTTAATGGTAAATAGGGTAATTCAAGGTAAAAAGAATATTGTAATAATTCAAAATTACTATAAAACATGTCATAACCTTATTGAATGAGTAATGGACGAGCATTGGCATCTTTGGGACTATTTTGGGACCCCGTAGAGCCACTTATTAATGATAATGAAACGTTAGATTAATTAATATAATTTAAATGCAAAATTGACAAAAACAAAAACCGTTTAGTAATTAATCTTTATATGGTGTTATATAAGTAAAATTTTTGACTATAAAAATTAATTGGAAATCTAAAAAGATTTACTACATCATGGTATTTTATTTATAATTTTTTGACATTAAATAAATAAATTTATTTATGACACAATGATGATGTAGTAATTACCTTATTCATGAAAGAATCGAATAAATGGTATTATAAATATTAAAATAAATATAATTTCAACGTTTTTATGAAATTCACGAATTTTCTAGGTGAATATGACATTATAGAGATGATATAATGTATATGTTTTCGAATTTATCAAGTTGTTATGACTTTCACAAAAACAAAATACAAAGTACTCTCAAAATTGACATAAATTAACATTTAAAACAAATATTATATTATTAATTGATATTATAATTTTAAAAATCAATGTATTGGCCAAAGGACTTATATAATGATAGGTGTATCATTAATGGACCACTTGGGGGTCTCTTGGAATTATATAGTATGTTTATTTACTATATAATATAAAATTACAAAGAGACATGGTAAATGTCAAACTAATTTACTAAGAGTTAAAACTTATAGATAAGCTTAATAAAGTGACCCAAAGCTTTCTATAACATATTAGTTGAGTTGTTTCCGACCCATTCCCACATTATCCTTGATATAAATTAGTTTTGAGCCATTTGAAACCGAAAATTAATTAATTAATGAATAATATTTTTAGATTTTCCTACGGTTCCCCTCACCCCTCTTAAAAAATGGCACCCCCTTCTCAAAAATTCACACCTTCAAAGCCTTTTGACTCTACCAAAATCAGAAAAAAAAATAATTTCTCAACTATCCTTACATTGCCCTAGAGGCCCTCCTTTAGTCAAAAATCCATCTTTAGGAGCCGTTTTGATCAAATCAAAAGAAAGAACCCGAATAAGAGGTAATAATTTCACCACCCTCTTTCTAGTTCTTTTCTTCTTCCACTTCTTATTTATTTCTTATTTCCATTATAAAATAATAAATACCATATCTTCTATATAATATGATGTTATTATAAATATGGAACAACTATATTCATTATTCTATCCATCTTATTAATGATAATGTCACCATGTGTGTGTACGTACGGCTTACCTTCTCCACAACGTGGTGTAATTTGTTATTCAACACTCTGTTATTTGGATGGATATAATGATGAGTAATATGTGAATAAATAATGAAAATAAAATTATAATGTCTTTTTGAAATTAATATATAATCCAATTCCACACCTTTAGGGAAATGATATTGTTGCTCATGCATATGTAAGGATTACCGTTTCCACGACACGATGAGATTCATTTCCACGTTCACCATTCATCGATAGTTATAAATATATATATTACTAATAATTATGTAATATATGACCTAATCATTCTACTGGATATATATATATATATATATATATACTTAAATATTCTTATTCACTTAGTTCCGTTCAACACGATATGAAAACAGAAACAACATTTATGCGTACGTACGAACTACCATCTCCATAAATGGTGTTTTTCATTTCATATATATGTATATTATACCTATGTATATTCTAAATATATATGATATATAAATCTTGTTTTATAATCTTGAATTATTTAAATCTTGTTCTAAGTGATACAATCAAGAGTAACAAGTTAAAACATGTACGATAAAGAAAGCGATTATTTCCCGAAATGTTAATTTAACATGGAAATTATTGTTAAATGGGTAGTATAAAATTTATAAATGAATCATTTATGATATCATAAATATTAATATGGTTCTGGTATAATTTAATAAGATATTACAATCTTCATACAGGATGTTAAATGTACCCTCGACTAATTGAAAGTGCAAGGTAAGGGTTAATTCTTCAATCACATTATTATCTGAGATTGTTTATGTGTAAGTATTTACATGGAAATTTTTTCATCCATTACAATTTTTTCATAAAAATTATTTCCAAATTAATATTTTAAAGATTTTTTAAAGACACACTTTATCAAGATCTAAATTTTAAATGTTTTAAAGATTTATCTTTCTAAATCTATTTAATTAATGTCCATGTTTTCAGAATGATTTTGAGGATTTATTTATATGGACGTGAATGTATTGAAATGATAATTATTTGCAAATGTTTCAAAGTGTTATGGGACACTTTGATTCAAAAATATATTTTAAATTATTTACATTATAAATGTGTGACTTTTAAATGATTTTACAAAAAAGGGATATTTCTCTCAAAAAGTTTAACTCATCATTTTAAACTATGTCACCAACGTTTATTGGATATTATTTTTTATTGAGGTTGATTTATTATAATACAATATTCCCCATTATATAGAATTATTTATGATATTTTTGACTGTGGATGTTCTATTTTTATACCATTCATGGTTTGGGGTTAATGTATTTACATTTCGTATTATAGTTTTATAAGAATGTTTATGTTTTGTTTCAACTATTCATATGAGGAATGTAGTGGACTAAGTAAGTGATGGGTGGAGCCCGCTATAGCTCTGAGATGCATCAGTAGGTCTCATGAGACTAACTAGTGTCTTGGCACAAGGCCTTGACAAAAAATTATTTTTAGTCTTGGCATGAGACCTTGAGTATGTGGTAATGATGTCCGGCGTTAGGCATTCCCTCATTGTGAAATCAGTTATTGCATCTGATTTTTCGTCTAGTTTAATATCCACGTGCATGATTATATGGTATACTTTCATTTATTTTTACCATATTATGTTCATGTTTATGATTAAAAGGCTGTTGTTTTTATTACACTCCTTGCCTTAAAATTTTAAAGCTTTTGCTAAATTATTTACCCTTACTGAAAATCTGAACTCACCCCTTTCTTATGTTTTATTTTCCAAGGATTCCAAAAAGTGTATTATGATTGTTATGAAAGGTTAAGATAAATGTAAAAAAATTAATTCTAAAAGAACTATCTATAATGTGTTTTATGTTTCAAATTGTAATATAATGTTAATGTTTATAATCTATTATCTAAGACTACTAAATTTATCGGTCCTTCGAGACATGAATCCTTGTAATTGTGACAATGTACGAAATTAATGCACCAGCTCTAGGTAAATGTGTTCAGGTAATTAAAAAAACCTCATAATTAATTTAAATTAATTTCATTTATAAAATTGAATTAAAATTCTAATTAATTTAATTTGGATTACCTCCGACATTAAAGGAGTCCGGAAAGATTTTGGACTATATCGAGACCTTTTCACCAGAGCTAGGCGGAGGCACATGAGGACCGTGGTGGGACCACGATGGAATCTTGAAAGAACCGTGGTGCACCCAGTTCGGTGATAGCTCACGCCAGCACTCGTGGGAGTGGGAAGTGTGCCACCAGCAGTGGATGGTTAGGGATGTGGGATACTGGATCTGGGTGTCTAGAGGTCTGGGATGGTGGCCGCTAGTAGGAGATGGAGGTGGCTAGGTCGGGCCTGATGGTGGTGTGAGGCCCTGGTGAGGAGATGTGGAAAGCTCAAAATGGCACATCTGGCACAACTACACTGGATCTGGGCACTGGAGATCTCAGATAGTGGCTAGAGCCTCCGGTCGAGGTGGCGCAATGGCCTAGTGGAGGTCCTCTGGTAACACGAGATGGGTTGCAGCAGGAGCTTGCTACTGGTTCAGCGAAAATGAGATGGATAGGGATATGTGAGTAGCCAAGGTACAACCACAAGAGAGGGAGAGATAGATATGGAGTGGGTCCAGCTGAGGGGTCAATGTCATGGAAGAAAAGTTGGTCATGGTTGACCCTCCTTTTATTTTCAACATTAACATTACCACATTCATCAAAAAAAAGAAAACTTTTATAAAAAAAGCCTCAAACAATTTCTTATTAATATAAATAAAATTTAGATTATATTTTATTATATTTTAATTCTTCTTTATAATAGGGTCATCTCCAGAATTACTGAGTTGATCTGAATCTGTTAATAGGAAATCATATTACTATAATTTCTAAAACATCAGTATATATATTTATAACCATGTTCTACTACATTTATTAAAATCTGACAAAAATCATAGATCCATTAAAGATGTTGTTGATCCATTGATTTTTTTTCAAATAGAAGTTACTTGGCCATTAGGAATTGAATTGATGTGTGCTTAGATCCATTGGGACTTTTTTATCACCCTCGACTTAAAATTAAATGTCATTTAATTATTAATTGACTTGGAAAAACCACAAATTACTCTGACACTACTTTTAAGTATCGAGATGATCAGTGGAAGCTGATGGGTTGGTAATTAAAAAATTTTACATCACATGAGCGATATAACATCGTCAACTCCAATGATCTCATCACGGTATGGTCCAAGGACCATATATGGTTTATGAAAACTAAAAAAATAAACTGAATGTGTACCTCATTAAAACATGGTGAACACAAGGCTATCATAAGGTTATTATGTCAATTTATCAAAGACTCCAATACTAAAGCCCTCTAGATCATCCACACATGCCTCTAGAATCTTCTCGTTCATCGTTTGTTTGAATATGTATTCTAGAACTATACACTGATGACCAAATTACATAGTGACGATCACCACAAGCCAATGACATCAATATGAGAGGACAAAACATGAAAAACTTTCTTGTTTGTGGGAGTCACTCTCTAGGAATTAGGATGAGAGAGAGAGGGACTCATTTCCAATGGATGAATAGTCCACATGGGATGTTCTTCTCTCCTCTTATATAGTGAATATATATAATACCATGTTTGGGTTCCCTACAACCATGTAAAAAATTTCCACTATATAAATATTATATATAATTGATTATGAAAAATTGAAATTATTCCATAAATAATAATAATAAGTTATCACTAAACATTAAAAAATGTTAAATATATTATGTTATATTCTTGATCCATTATCTTGAATAAAATATCATGATAATATTAAATAAACCAGGGATATTAATTTAATACATGTTTGAATAATATTAATAATTGTATTTACTAAATTACTTTTAAATACATATCATAAATATATTTAATCCAAAAATTATTGTCTTGAATAAAAAAGAATATTTTTATTCTTTGGTGATCCATAGAACATGGACAACACCCAAACCCTATGGTGGGTCCCACTATGTCCTATATTCTTATTCAATAGAATATCTTAGATTCTAAAATTTTTATTATATGTGACCCTCTACGACCTTATCTGTAACACCGCAGGTAAATAAAGAATATGAAATTTTCATATTTATCCATATTTGCGAATAAAATATTAATATGACTTTAAAGGGGACGCTATGCTCGATGGCGTACCCAACACGCAACAACGAGTTTCTTGGGAATCTTACGTTTCACTCTGACAATAAAATAATATTATTTTAAATGGTAGTTATTATATATCTGTTGTATTGGCGGGAATGGATAGAAATAACTAAAATATGATTATATATGTTTTTAAATGTTTTTAAATTTATCAAATAAATTATAAAGGCTTAAAATACGGAAAGAATTCAATTTTAGGCGTATATGCCCTTGTTTTCACTAAAGGTTCATTTATCGCCTTTTGATGGAGAACCATCATTAATTATTGAATTTTTCACTCATGTACATTCTATTGGACCAAATAAAACTCTTCTTTAGAATTGGGACATCAAAATTTACTTTGTGTAAATTTTTGGTATCTTTCCGATAAAGATCATTTTTAATGAATAGTGTAAAATGTTGTATTTTAATTCAAAACCACTTTTTAATCTAATTTATTTATATGATTAAATTATCTTTTTAATTGGTTTTAAAGTGAAATTAGAATATATTTTTACCATTAAATCCAATAGTGGTCGTTGGAATTAATTTCACTTTGAAATCAGACTTAAACTAGTGTCAATCTTTTGATACTTGTTGTTTCATAAAAACACGCTATTTGCTCTGACAGCGGGAATTAATTATTAAATTAATTAATGTGACTTATATGTTTTTAATTTTGTAAAATATACTTCATTTTTGAATTCGGAATATCAAATATAGCTTAGGGTGAATTTTTGGGATTTTTCTGAAAAACTTCAATTTTTGATAAATAGTGAAACCACTAAGTGGTACTTATAAAAACTGAGTTTTCTATTTAAATGAAATTTTGGCATCTTTTTTTTTTGAATTTTAAAAATCCGACATACATGGTTTTCATTAAGAAGTAAAAAGTGGTTCAATGGGAGAAAAATAATTTTTTGGTGAATAGTAACTTATTAAGTTTTTAATCGCGATTAGAGGTAATTAGTGTAGTTTATGGTAAGAATAATATTTTAATAAAATTAAATGACCAAGACACATGTCATACCCTCATTGGATGTGTCATGTCCGACCAAGACAATCCATGGGTCAACTTGGGGACCCCATGGAGCCACTTTGGTTGGGAAATGACATAAATATCTTTTTATTTAATGTTAAAGTAAAAATGACACAAACATGAGATGTTTTACTAAAACAATTTTTACATGGGGTTATACAAGTAATATTTTTGACTATAAATATTAATTTGAAAGATAAAAAGATTTCCTACATCTTAGTATTTTTTTTATAATTTTTAGACATTAAATAAATTAAATTATGTATGACATCATGATGATGCAGCAATGACCCCATTATTTAATGATTTAAATAAAATGGAATGATAATGTAATATCTAAGACCTACACATGTCAAAAACCTATTGGATGAGCTTATTTCGAACCCTTATCACCTTATCCTCGAAATACATCAATGTGGGACATTTAAAATCCGAAACTCTTTTGAAAATAAAGTAACATTTTGTAACTTTACAAGAGTGCCCCTCCTCTCCTCTTATAAAAGGCCCCCACCTCTACCTCCTTACCCACACATCCAAAGCCTTTGGCTCGTCCAAACCCTGCCCATTTTGTCTCTCCACATCCCTCGATAACTCCTTGAGGCCTCACTTTGGGAAAAATCCTTTCCAAGGAAGCCTTTGAGCTCAAATTAATGGAAGTTACCCGATTTTAAGGTAATGTCATCACTTGAGTCCTTTTGTTTTATTTTATTCTCCAACCCCCTAAAATCTTTTTATTATTTTCTTTTGTAACAAATAATGTATATTAAATATACTAGTATGTTGTTATATGAAGGATTCGAGCTACACTTACACACACCTACATCTAATGGTTAAAGAACATACTGTTTCTATGGATGGCGAATTTCTGCCTCCTGAAACGATGATTGTTCAACATTATTATAACACCTTCAAAGGTGGAAATTAAGATGAAAATATATTTATATATGATATCTAATATGTTTATGTTTTACTTAAGCTTCTTTATTTTTCATTTATGAAATACCTTTATGGTTTCCATTAAGGGTAAACGAAATATCTTCATTTAAGGAAGTGCGGACTACCGCCCCCTCAAAGTGATTTGATTCGTTAATACCATATGTGGTACGTATAAAGGATATATTTAATGATATTATATATGATACCATACTGGAATTAAAATACTATTATGTATCATTATTTTTTAATTCCATTAAATATGAAATAGAAATGGAAGTAGCGTTCATGCGTACGTACGGCTTACCGTCTCCATGAACAGTGCATTTCATTTCTTGACTCTAAATGTTATGTAATATTATAAATGCATGAATATAATGGATATATATGATATATATGATATCTAAATCATGAATAAAATTCTTTATATAATGAAAATTTGGCCACATGAACAACATGTAATTGTAAGAAGTCTACTTTCGACTTAAGAACCAAATATCGACAAAACAAATATTATTAAATTAAATGATTACATAATTTTTATGACATGGTAATAAGTGATATAAAAGGAATAATGAACTTTAAAAAGGCTCTTAAGGAAGTATAAATTAACTCAAGTTTATTATTCAGGAGATTAAAGAATGATCGACTCAATTCAGACCCGAGCTAAGGGATCCTACTCCTCTCATTCTTTTTAAGTACAATTTTTTATGTCATTCCTTTTAAAGCTCATCTTTCTTGTTATTGGGATGTTCTTTTATATTACTCTTACTGTAATTTTTATGTTAAAATGATGAGAGACCTTATTCTCTCTCATCAATCCATTTTGGATGTTTTGAGTGGCGCCGTTAGGCTGCCGAATTTTCGTAAGAGATATAACCTCTCTCTTTCTTTTTAAGTACTCTCCTTTATGTCACTTCTTTTAAGCTCCTCTTTGTTATGATGGGGGATGTTATTTTATATTCATATCTCTGTAAATTTTATGGTAATATGATGAGATACCCTATTTCCTCTCATCAATCCATTTTGGATGATTTAAGTGGCGCCGTTAGGCTGCCGAGTTTTCGTAAGGGAATTTTCATCTCACTTTTATTCTCGTGAGATTTGTGCTACATTTGCCACAATTTCCTTTGAGTGGTGTATGTACTGACCAATACTATACACTTTGTATAGTATAATTTCATTTATGGGTATTCACATCTTCATTGTATGACCCTTCTTCCATGGGGTGTACATTTCGGAAGTTACCCAACTCGGTAAGGGGACCTTTCACCCTCCTCTTTTTTGAAAGACTTCTTTTGTTATGTCTTTTAATTCACATAATATTATGTTGGGATATGTTATTTTATATCCTTATTTATTTAAATTTTATTTCCAAGTGATTATATGCCCTTTTGATCTCTCATAAACTCATTTTCTGAATTTTGAAGTGATGCCGTTAGGCTGTCAAATTTTACCAAGGGAACTTTTTAACCCAATTTCGATTTCATTGGGTTCAACATGTAGTTATTGAATATGTCATATTTTGAATATGTGTGAATTACCTTTTATTGTTTTACACTTAATATACACTTATATTGGGTGTATTTATATTTTTCACACATAATTTTGAGATTTAATTATCCTTAATTTAAGGATACCTTCTTTATAAGGGAATTCCTCACATTCGACATTTCTACTGAGACTTCATTGTTGTTATGCACCAATTCACTCTTATATGGTGTATATACTGTCCTTTGGAATATTATATCATGAATCCATTTATTCTCATGATATTATAAAGTTCTGACTAAATGTTATTCCTCAATTATTATATTCAAGTGTCTCTAATTTTGGTAGAACCTCTTTAACCAAAATATCGCTTTAAATGTTTTAATTATTTTTTTCTTATTAATATCCATGTTTTCAAAGTGGTTTTAAGGATTTATTTATATGGATATTAATGGTTTAAAATTTTAAAAAAGCATCAAGGTGGTATGGTACACTTTGATTCAAAAATCTCTTTATTAAATGTTTTAAATGGTTTTGGAAATGGTTTCTTTTTGAATGGATTCATTATTTCAATATCCTAAAATGTTATATTGTGATTGAAATGTGGAGATGTTATGTTTAATTTATGCATGTTTTATGTGATACGATTATGTTATGGTTCTTGGGCATTGTTATGAAAATGGGTGGTTCCATGATAAACTAAGGGCGGGTGAGCCCGATATAGCTCTCCAATGCATTGGGTAACGCGAAGGAGTGAAAAGTTAAGGTTTCTCCGAAAAGATTTAGGGAATATACTGTGGTGGGTATTCCAAACATAACCAAGAGGGTTAATCCCTACGTAAGAATTTTATCAATGCTTCAAGATACCTTTTATGTCTTATGATTTCTATGATTTATTCATGATTTGATATGCCTATATTTTATGGGTAATGTATGATTTCATTCTAATTTATATATGAACTAATGTTTCCTTTCCACATTTTTATAACTCTTACTGAGCTTTTTATGCTCATCCCAAGTTTTTGAAATGTTTTCACTGGTCAAGGGAAAGGTACATGATGTGATTATATTTTCAAGGATGTGTCAAGAAAGAATCTATGTTTTATTTTAAATATGTTTCCGTTGATGGGAAGAATGAATACTGTCTTTTATGTATCCACTTTGTTTAAATGTGGAATGTAATGCATGTTTCATGATCAAATTCTCTAAAACTCTAAACCTGAAAAGATACTCAATGTGTAATCTTTTAATAACTCAATATTAAGTAAGGTTTAAGGTTGGGGCCTTATATTTGGTATCAAAGGTCGGTTTAGATAACTTTAGAGGTTAGGGTATTCTCTAAGCACAAGTGACAGTACCATAATGGATAATATTTCAGAATGAGTCCTAGTTTTAGATAAAGTGAATGAGTAAGTATATCTTGGTGTTTATCTTTCTCATTGGTATATGATGGTTTTTTTGATATACTCACACTGACTTTTTTGGTTTTAGTAAATGGATGGATCTAGCAGGCACCAAAGTGACAATAGGTTTGAAGGAAACTGTGGTGGTTCTCTGATTAAGAGAATGGATGAAATGGGGGACTCAATGAGGAAACTCGTGGTTGTTCTAAACCAACTAGCAAGGAGTCATGATCAACCACTTGAACCTTGGTATGATCTGTAATACATCATGTACAAGATGACCAATCGATGTGGAAGTTCAGGTAATAATTATAAAGGTAACCATTATAATTTATATGATCCTTACTTTTGAGGTAATTATGGGTCATTATATGTTATGATCTAAAATGAAAGGCATGAGATAAAGTTGAGGTTAAATTATGTTATGGTTATTTTTGATGATTTTAACCCTTTTTGGGGAATGATTTGAGAATTTTATAGTTTTGGAAAAAGGACAACACGCAGACCGTGTGACTACCCGTCGTGTCGGACAAAGCTACGCGAATCGAACCCACAACCAATGTGCGACTAGTATTTATCACCTACCACTGGACTACGTGAATTCCCTGGTTAGTTTGACTAATTATTTTTAGTTATATGATTTTATTAATTAAGAGTAAGTTTATTTTGGGTTATTTATGAAAATGATTAACCTATCATGGAGGATATGTGATTAGGTTAATTAATTTTCAATACGAGACTTTAGGAGCCACTGATGTTGTTTGGAGATAAATGTTATGATTTAACTGGGAAGACTATGTGACTAAATCCTTAAAATATTTGGGTTTCAATATTAGTTTGGTTTACTTTGAAGAATTTTATGGACAAAATAATTATAGAATGGTCCTCGTTGAACTTTGGGTTTTGTTGGACAAATTTTGGAGATTAAGAATAGATTTTCTTTTCATAAAGGGTTGTCCTTTTCTGGATTATCTGATATTGTACTAACCTTTTTGGTTTTGGTTTTGGTTAAAGTCTAAAGACATGGGAAGTATATAGTTCTTTTTTTTGGATTAGGTGACTCTCTAGAAGTTTATTATAGTACTCTTAATACGAAGAAGTCTCCGTAAATACTCTTCCTTTGGAAAAAAATATGAGTTTGATTAAGGAATCTAGTAAAAGTTGAAAGTCAACATGATAAGTGATTATGTTTACTTATGAATAAATTCCTCAATAAAAAGTAACTTAAAACAAAAATGTTGTCTATTAACTTTTCCTACTGGGGAATCGAATACCGTTTAACCCATCACAAGTTTGTGATTTTCTCAATATTAACTTTCTCCTAGACATGTTTACTATCACTCTCCCTCAAGAACATGACCCTTTTCTTTTTCTTCCATGTCCATGTTTTTCTACTTGGAATCCTAGTATGGGTTAACTCGGGTGACCTCTGTACTTATCTTCTTTTATTTTAAAGTGATTGTTTTACCGACTCTTGTTCCGATGTGGGACTTTCAAGGATGTTTCCAAGCTCAATTTTAAAAATTGTGTGGACGTAATTCCCATAAGTGGGGAAGGATGTAACACACCAAGTAAATAAAGAATATGGAATTTTAATATTTATCCATATTTTTGAATAAAATATTAATATTCCTTTAAAGGGGGCGCTATGCTCGATGGCGTACCCAACACGCAACAACGAGTTTCTTGGGAATCTTACGTTGCACTCTAATAATAAAATAATATTATTTTAAATGGTAGTTATCATGTAGCCATTGTATTGGCGGGAATGGATAGAAATAAATAAAATTTGATTATATATGTTTTTAAATGTTTTTACATTTATCAAATAAAAGATAAAGGCTTAAAATACGGAAAGAATTCAATTTTAGGCGTATATGCCCTTGTTTTCACTAAAGGTTCACTTATCGCCTTTTGATGCCGAACCGTCATTAAATATTGTTTTGTTCACTCTTGTACATTCTATTGGACCAAATAAAACTCTTCTTAAGAATTGGGACATCAAAATTTACTTTGTGTAAATTTTTGGTATCTTTCGGATAAAGTTTATTTTTTAATGAATAGTGTAAAATGTTGTATTTTAATTCAAAACCTCTTTTTAATCTAATTTATTTATATGATTAGATTATCTTTTGAATTGGTTTTAAAGTGAAATTAGAATATATTTTTACCATTAAATCCAATAGTGGTCGTTGGAATTAATTTCACTTTGAAATCAGACTTAAACTAGTGTCAATCTTTTGATACTTATTGTTTCATAAAAACACGCTATTTGCTCTGACAGCGGGAATTAATTATTAAATTAATTAATGTGACTTATATGTTTTGAATTTTTTAAAATATACTTCATTTTTGAATTCGGAATATCAAATATATCTTAGGGTGAATTATTGGGATTTTTCTGAAAAACTTCAATTTTTGATGAATAGTGGAACCACTAAGTGGTACTTATAAAAACCGATTTTTCCGTTTAAATGAAATTTTGCCATATTTGTGTTTTGAATTTAAAAAATCTGACATAGATGGTTTTCATTAAGAAGTAAAATGTGGTTCAATGGGATAAAAATAATTTTTTTGGTGAATAGTAACTTATTAAGTTTTTAATCGCGATTAGAGGTAATTAGTATAGTTTATGGTAAGAATAAAATTTTAATAAAATGAAATGACCTAGAAACATGTCCTACCCTCATTGGATGTGTCATGTCCAACCAATAAATTTCCATGGGTCAACTTGGGGACCCCATGGAGCCACTTTGGTTGGGAAATGACATAAATATCTTTTTATTTAATGTCAAAGTAAAAATGACACAAACATGAGATGTTTTACTAAAATAATTTTTACATGCGGTTATAAAAGTCATATTTTTGACTATAAATATTCATTGGAAATATAAAACGATTTCTTACATCATAGTATTTTTTCTATAATTTTTATACATTAAATAAATTAAATTATGTATGACATCATGATGATGTAGCGATGACCTCATTATTTAACAATTTAAATAAAATGGAATGATAATGTAATATCTAAGCCCTAAACATGTCCAAAACCTATTGGATGAGTGGATTTCGAACCCTTATCACCTTATACTCGAAATACAACAATGTGGGACATTTAAAATCCGAAACTCTTTTGAAAATAAAGTAACATTTTGTAACATTACAAGAGTGCCCCTCCTCTCCTCTTATAAAAGGCCCTCACCTCTACCTACTTACCCACACATCCAAAGCCTTTGGCTCGGCCAACCCCTGACCATTTTGTCTCTCCACATCCCTCTATAACTCCTTGAAGCCTCACTTTTGGCAGAATCCTTTCCAAGGAATCCTTTGAGCTCAAATCAAAGGAAGTTACCCGATTTTAAAGTAATGTCTTCACTTGAGTCCTTTTGTTTTATTTTACTTCTCCAACCCCCTTAAATAATTTTATTATTTTATTTTGTAACAACTCCAGTATCTTAAATATACTAGTATTTTTTTATAAGAAGGATTCGAGCTACACTTACACACACGTACATCTAATGGTTAAAGAACATACTGTTTCCGTGGATGGCGAATTTCTGCCTCCCGAAACGATGATTGTTCAACATTCTTTTAAAACCTTAAAAGGTGGCCATTAAGATGACACTATATTTATATATGATATCTAATATGTTTATGTTTTACTTAAGCTTCTGTATTTTTCATTTATGGAATACCTTTATGGTTTCCATTATGGGTAAACGTGATATCTTCATTTAAGGTAGTGCGGACTACCGCCCCCTCAAAGTGATTTGATTCGTTAATACCATACGTGGTACGTATAAAGGATATATTTAATGATATTATATATGATATCATACTGGAATTAAAATATGATTATGTATCATTATGTTTTAATTCCATTAAATATGAAACAGAAATGGAAGTAGCGATCATGCGTACGTACAGCTTACCGTCTCCATGAACGGTGCATTTCATTTCTTAACTCTAAATGTTATGTAATATTATAAATGCATGAATATACTGGATATATATTATATATATGATATATACATCATGAATAAAATTCTGGATATAATGAAAATTTGGCCACACGAACAACATGTAATTGTAAGAAGTCCACTTTCGACTTAAGAACCAAATATCGGCAAAACAAATATTATTAACTTAAATGATTACATAATGTTTATGACTTGGTAATAAGTGATATAAAAGGAATAGTGAACTTGAAAAATGTTCTTAAGGAAGTATAAATTAACTCATGTTTATTATTCAGGATATTAAAGAATGATCGAGTCAATTCGGACCCGAGGTAAGGGATCCTACTCCTCTCTTTCTTTTAAGTACAATATTTTATGTCATTCCTTTTAAAGCTAATCATTATTGTTATTGGGATGTTATTTTATATTAATCCTACTGTAATTTTTATGTTCAAATGATGAGAGACCCTATTATCTCTCATCAATCCATTTTGTATGTTTTGATTGGCGCCGTTAGGCTGCCGAATTTTCGTAAGAGATATAACCTCTCTCTTTCTTTTTAATTACTCTCCTTTATGTCACTTCTTTTAAGCTCCTATTTGTTATGATGGTGGGTGTTATTTTATATTCCTCTCTCTGTAAATTTTATGGTAATATTATGAGATACCCTATTTCCTCTCATCAATACATTTTGGAAGATTTAAGTGGCACCGTTAGGCTGCCAAGTTTTCGTAAGGGATTTTTCATCTCACTTTTATTCTCGTGAGATTTATGCTACATTTGCCACAATTTCCTTTGAGTGGTGTATGTACTGCACAATATTATACACTTTGTATAGTATAATTTCATTTATGGGTATTCACATCTTCATTGTATGACCCTTTTTCCATGGGGTGTACGTTTCGGAAGTTACCCAATTCGGTAAGGGGACCTTTCACCCTCCTCTTTTTTAAAAGACTTCTTTTGTTATGTATTTTAATTCACATACTATTATGTTGGGATATGTTCTTTTATATCCTTATTGATGTAAATTTTATCTCCAAGTGATGAGATTACCTTTTGATCTCTCATCAACTCTTTTTCTAAATTTTGAAGTGATGTCGTTAGGCTGTCAAATTTTACCAAGGGAACTTTTTAACCCAATTTCGATTTCTTTGGGTTCAACATGTAGTTATTGAATATGTCATATTTTGAATATGTGTGAATGACCTATTATTATTTTACACTTAATATACACTTATATTGGGTGTATTTATATTTGTAACACATAATTTTGAGATTTAATTATCCTTAATTTTAGGATACCTTCTTTATAAGGGAATTCATCACATTTGACATTTCTACTGAGACTTCATTGTTGTTATGCTCCAATTCACTCTTATATGGTGTATATACTGTCCTTTGGAATATTATATCATGAATCCATTTATTCTCATGATATTATAAGGTTCTAACTAAATGTTATTCCTCAATTATTGTATTCAAGTGTCTCTAATTTTGGTAGAACCCCTTTAACCAAAATATCGCTTTAAATGTTTTAATTATTTTTTTCTTATTAATATCCATGTTTTCAAAGTGGTTTTAAGGATTTATTTATATGGATATTAATGGTTTAAAATTTTAAAAAAGCTTCAAGGTGCTATGGTACACTTTGATTCAAAAATCTCTTTATCAAATGTTTTAAATGGTTTTGGAAATGGTTTCTTTTTGAATGGATTCATTATTTTAATATCCTAAAATGTTATATTGTGATTGAAATGTGGAGATGTTATGTTTACATTATGCATGTTTTATGTGATACGTTTATGTTATGGTTCTTGGGAATTGTTATGAAAATGGGTGGTTCCGTGATAAACTAAGGGCGGGTGAGCCCGATATAGCTCTCCAATGCATTGGGTAACGCGAAGGAGTGAAACGTTAAGGTCTCTCCGAAGAGATTTAGGGAATATACTGTGGTGGGTATTCCAAACATAACCAAGAGGGTTAATCCCTACGTAAGAATGTTATCAATTCTTCAGGATACCTTTTATGTCTTATGATTTCTATGATTTATTCATGATTTGATATGCCTATGTTTTATGGGTAAAGTATGATTTCATTCTAATTTATATATGAACTAATGTTTCCTTTCCATATTTTTATAACTCTTACTGAGCTTTTTATGCTCATCCCATGTTTTTGAAATGTTTTTCATAGGTCAAGGGAAAGGTACATGATGTGATGATAGTTTCAAGGATGTGTCAAGAAAGAATCCGTGTTTTATTTTAAATATGTTTCTGTTGATGGGAAGAATGAATACTGTCTTTTATGTAACCAATTTGTTTAAATGTGGAATGTAATCCAAGTTTGATGATCAAATTCTCTAAAACTCTAAACCTGAAAAGATACTCATTGTGTAATCTTGTAATAACTCAATATTAAGTAAGGTTTAAGGATGGGGCCTTATATTTGGTATCAAATGTCAGTTTAGATAACTTTAGAGGTTAGGGTATTCTCTAAGCATAAGTGACAGTACCATAATGGATAATATTTCAGAATGAGTCCTAGCTTTAGATAAACTGAATTAGTAATTATATCTTGGTGTTTATCTTCCTCATTGGTATATGATGGTTTTTTTGATATACTCACACTGACCTTTTTGGTTTTAGTAAATGGATGGATCTAGCAGGCACCAAAGTGACAATAGGTTTGAAGGAAACTGTGGTGGTTCTCTGATTAAGAGACTGGATGAAATGGGGGATTCAATGAGGAAACTCATGGTTGTTCTAAACCAACTAGCAAGGAGTCATGATCAACCACTTGAACCTTGGTATGATCTGTAATGCATCATGTACAAT
Organism: Viscum album; assembly: GCA_963277665.1. Lineage (NCBI taxonomy): Eukaryota > Viridiplantae > Streptophyta > Magnoliopsida > Santalales > Viscaceae > Viscum > Viscum album. The sequence goes on along the minus strand of OY728152.1, from coordinate 347,046,920 downwards.
ATGACCAATCGATGTGGAAGTTCAGGTAATAATTATAAAGGTAACCATTAGAGTTTATATGATCCTTACTTTTGAGGTAATTATGGGTCATTATATGTTATGATCTAAAATGAAAGGCATGAGATAAAGATGAGGTTAAATTATGTTATGGTTATTTTTGAAGATTTTAACCCTTTTTGGGGAATGATTTGAGAATTATATAGTTTTGGAAAAAGAAAACACACAGACCGTGTGACTACCCGTCGCGTCGGACAAAGCTGCAGGAATCGAACCCACAACCAATGTGCGACTAGTATTTATCGCCTACCACTGGACTACGTGAATTCCCTGGTTAGTTTGACTAATTATTTTTAGTTATATGATTTTATGAATTATGAGTAAGTTGATTTTGGGTTATTAATGAAAATGATTAACCTATCATGGAGGATATGTGATTAGGTTAATTACTTTTCAATACGAGACTTTAGGAGCCACTGATGTTGTTTGGAGATAAATTTTATGATTTAACTTGGAAGACTATGTGACTAAATCCTTAAAATATTTGGGTTTCAATATTATTTTTGTTTAATTTGAAGAATTTTATTGAAAAAATCATTATAGAATGGTCCTCGTTGAACTGTGGGTTTTGTTGGACAAATTTTGGAGATTAAGAATAGATTTTCTTTTTATAAAGGGTTGTCCTTTTCTAGATTATCTGATATTGTACTAACCTTTTTGGTTTTGGTTTTGGATAAAGTATAAAGACATGGGAAGTATATAGTTCTCTTTTTTGGATTAGGTGACTCTCTAGAAGTTTATTATAGTACTCTTAATGTGAAGAAGTCTCCCTAAATACTCTTCTTTTGGAAAAAAAATATGAGTTTGATTAAGGAATCTAGTAAAAGTTGAAAGTCAACATGATAAGTGATTATGTTTCCTTATGAATAAATTCCTCAATAAAAAGTATCTTAAATAAAAAATGTTGTCTATTAACTTTTCCTACTGGGGAATCGAATACCGTTTAACCCATCACAAGTTTGTGATTTTCTCATTATTAACTTTCTCCTAGACATGTTTACTATCACTCTCCCTCAAGAACATGACCCTTTTCTTTTTCTTCCATGTCCATGTTTTTCTACTTGGAATCCTAGTATGGTTTAACTCGGGTGACCTCTGTACTTATCTTCTTATATTTTAAAGTGATTGTTTTACCGACTCTTGTTCAGATGTGGGACTTTCAAGGATGTTTCCAAGATCAATTTTAAAAATTGCGTGGACGCAATTCCCATAAGGGGGAAGGATGTAACACCCCAGGTAAATAAAGAATATTGCATTTTCATATTTATCCATATTTTTGAATAAAATATTAATATGAATTTAATGGGGACTCTATGCTCGATGGCATACCCAACACGCAACAACGAGTTTCTTGGGAATCTTACGTTGCACTCTAATAATAAAATAATATTATTTTAAATGGTAGTTATCATGTAGCCGTTGTATTGGTGGGAATGGATAGAAATAACTAAAATATGATAATATATGTTTTTAAATGTTTTTACATTTATCAAATAAAAGATAAAGGCTTAAAATACCGAAAGAATTCAATTTTAGGCGTATATGCCCTTGTTTTCACGAAAGGTTCACTTATCGCCTTTTGATGGAGAACCGTCATTAAATATTGTTTTGTTCACTCTTGTACATTATATTGGACCAAATAAAACTCTTCTTATGAATTGGGACATCAAAATTTACTTTGTGTAAATTTTTGGAATCTTTCCGATAAAGTTCATTTTTTAATGAATAGTGTAAAATGTTGTATTTTAATACAAAACCTCTTTTTAATCTAATTTATTTATATGATTTGATTATCTTTTGAATTGGTTTTAAAGTGAAATTAGAATATATTTTTACCATTAAATCCAACAGTGGTCGTTGGAATTAATTTCACTTTGAAATCAGACTTAAACTAGTGTCAATCTTTTGATACTTATTGTTTCATAAAAACACGCTATTTGCTCTGACAGCGGGAATTAATTATTAAATTAATTAATGTGACTTATATGTTTGGAGTTTTTTAAAATATATTTCATTTTTGAATTTGGAATATCAAATATAGCTTCGGGTGAATTATTGGGATTTTTCGGAAAAACTTCAATTTTTGATGAATAGTGAAACCACTAAGTGGTACTTATAAAAACCGATTTTTCCGTTTAAATAAAATTTTTCCATCTTTGTGTTTTGAATTTAAAAAATCCGACATACATGGTTTTCATTAAGAAGTAAAATTTGGTTCAATGGGATAAAAATAATTTTTTGGTGAATAGTAACTTATTAAGTTTTTAATCGCGATTAGAGGTAATTAGTGTAGTTTATGGTGAGAATAATATTTTAATAAAATTAAATGACCTAGACACATGTCATACCCTCATTGGATGTGTCATGGCCAACCAATACATTCCATGGGTCAACTTTGGGACCCCATGGAGCCACTTTGGTTGGGAAATGACACAAATATCTTTTTATTTAATGTCAAAGTAAAAATGACACAAACATGAGATGTTTTACTAAAACAATTTTTACATGGGGTAATAAAAGTCATATTTTTTACTATAAATATTCATTGGAAAGATAAAAAGATTTCTTACATCATAGTATTTTTTTTATAATTTTTAGACATTAAATAAATTAAATTATGTATGACATAATGATGATGCAGCGATGACCTCATTATTTAACGATTTAAATAAAATGGAATGATAATGTAATATCTAAACCCTATACCTGTCAAAAACCTATTGGATGAGTGGATTTAGAACCCTTATCACCTTATACTCTAAATACAACAATGTGGGACATTTAAAATCCGAAACTCTTTTGAAAATAAAGTAACATTTTGTAACTTTACAAGAGTTCCCCTCCTCTCCTCTTATAAAAGGCCCCCACCTCTACCTACTTACCCACACATCCAAAGCCTTTGGATCGGCCAACCCCTGGCCATTTTGTCTCTCCACATCCCTCTATAACTCATTGAAGCCTCACTTTTGGCATAATCCTTTCCAAGGAATCCTTTGAGCTCAAATCAAATGAAGTTACCCGATTTTAAGGTAATGTCTTCACTTGAGTCCTTTTGTTTTATTTTACTTCTCCAACCCCCTTAAATCTTTTTATTATTTTCTTTTGTAACAACTCCAGTATCATAAATATACTATTATGTTGTTATAATAAGGATTCGAGCTACACTTACACACACCTACATCTAATGGTTAAAGAACATACTGTTTCCGTGGATGGCGAATTTCTGCCTCCCGAAACGATGATTGTTCAACATTCTTATAACACCTTCAAAGGTGGCCATTAAGATGACAATATATTTATATATGATATCTAATATGTTTATGTTTTACTTAAGCTTCTGTATTTTTCATTTATGGAATACCTTTATGGTTTCCATTATGGGTAAACGCGATATCTTCATTTAAGGAAGTGCGGACTACCGCCCCCTCAAAGTGATTTGATTCGTTAATACCATACGTGGTACGTATAAAGGACATATTTAATGATATTATATATGATACCATACTGGAATTAAAATACTATTATGTATCAATATGTTTTAATTCCATTAAATATGAAACAGAAATGGAAGTAGCGTTCATGCGTACGTACGGCTTACCGTCTCCATGAACGGTGCATTTCATTTCTTAACTCTAAATGTTATGTAATAATATAAATGCATGAATATACTGGATATATATGATATATATGATATCTACATCATGAATACAATTCTGGATATAATGAAAATTTTTCCACACGAACAACATGTAATTGTAAGAAGTCCACTTTCGACTTAAGAACCAAATATCGGCAAAACAAATATTATTAACTTAAATGATTACATAATGTTTATGACTTGGTAATAAGTGATATAAAAGGAATAATTAACTTGGAAAATGTTCTTAAGGAAGTAGAAATTAAATCATGTTTATTATTCAGGAGATTAAAGAACGATCAAGTCAAGTCGGACCCGAGGTAAGGGATCCTACTCCTCTCTTTCTTTTAAGTACAATATTTTATGTCATTCCTTTTAAAGCTAATCTTTATTGTTATTAGGATGTTATTTTATATTAATCTTACTGTAATTTTTATGTTCAAATGATGAGAGACCCTATTCTCTCTCATCAATCCATTTTGGATGTTTTGATTGGCGCCGTTAGGCTGCCGAATTTTAGTAAGAGATATAACCTCTCTCTTTCTTTTTAAGTAATCTCCTTTATGTCACTTCTTTTAAGATCCTATTTGTTATGATGGGGGATGATATTTTATATTCCTCTCTCTGTAAATTTTATGGTAATATGATTAGATACCCTATTTCCTCTCATCAATCCATTTTGGAAGATTTAAGTGGCGCTGTTAGGCTGCCAAGTTTTCGTAAGGGATTTTTCATCACACTTTTATTCCCGTGAGATTTATGCTACATTTGCCACAATTTTTCTTTGAGTGGTGTATGTACTGCACAATATTATAAACTTTGTATAGTATAATTTCATTTATGGGTATTCACATCTTCATTGTATGACCCTTTTTCCATGGGGTGTACGTTTTGAAAGTTACCCAACTCGGTAAGGGGACCTTTCACCCTACTCTTTTTTAAAAGACTTCTTCTGTTATGTCTTTTAATTCACATACTATTATGTTGGGATATGTTCTTTTATATCCTTATTGATGTAAATTTTATGTCCAAGTGATGAGATTCCCTTTTGATCTCTCATCAACTCTTTTTCTAAATTTTGAAGTGATGTTGTTAGGCTGTCGAATTTTACCAAGGGAACTTTTTAACCCAATTTCGATTTCTTTGGGTTCAACATGTAGTTATTGAATATGTCATATTTTGAATATGTGTGAATGACCTTTTATTGTTTTACAATTAATATACACTTATATTGGGTGTATTTATATTTGTAACACATAATTTTGAGATTTAATTATCCATAATTTTAGGATACCTTCTTTATAAGGGAATTCATCACATTTGACATTTCTACTGAGTCTTCATTGTTGTTATGCTCCAATTCACTCTTATATGGTGTATATACTATCCTTTGGAATATTATATCATGAATCCATTTATTCTCATGATATTATAATGTTCTGACTAAATTTTATTCCTCAATTATTTTATTCAAGTGTCTCTAATTTTGGTAGAACCCCTTTAACCAAAATATCGCTTTAAATGTTTTAATTATTTTTTTCTTAATAATATCCATGTTTTCATAGTGGTTTTAAGGATTTATTTATATGGATATAAATGGTTTAAAATTTTAAAAAAGCTTCAAGGTGCTATGGTACACTTTGATTCAAAAAATCTCTTTATTAAATGTTTTAAATGGTTTTGGAAATGGTTTCTTTTTGAATGGGTTCATTATTTCAATATCCTAAAATGTTATATTGTGATTGAAATGTGGAGATGTTATGTTTACTTTATGCATGTTTTATGTGATACGTTTATGTTATGGTTCTTGGGAATTGTTATCAAAATGGGTGGTTCCGTGATAAACTATGGGCGGGTGAGCCCGATATAGCTCTCCAATGCATTGGGTAACGTGAAGGAGTGAAACGTTAAGGTTTCTCCGAAGAGATTTAGGTAATATACTGTGGTGGGTATTCCAAACATAACCAAGAGGGTTAATCCCTACGTAAGAATGTTATCAATGCTTTATGATACCTTTTATGTCTTATGATTTCTATGATTTATTCATGATTTGATATGCCTATGTTTTATGGGTAAAGTATGATTTCATTCTAATTTATATATGAACTAATTTTTCCCTTCCATATTTTTATAACTCTTACTGAGCTTTTTATGCTCATCCTAAGTTTTTGATATGTTTTTCACAGGTCAAGGGAAAGGTACATGATGTGATGATAGTTTCAAGGATGTGTCAAGAAAGAATCCGTGTTTTATTTTAAATATGTTTCCGTTGATGGGAAGAATGAATATTGTCTTTTATGTAACCACTTTGTTTAAATGTGGAATGTAATGCATGTTTGATGATCAAATTCTCTAAAACTCTATACCTGAAAAGATACTCAATGTGTAATCTTGTAATAACTCAAGATTAAGTAAGGTTTAAGGTTGGGGCCTTATATTATCACAATATTAGTGAATAATATTTAACAAAAAAGAGTGGGGTCTAGAAACATGTCGAGGCCCCTATAGAGATATTGAAAAATCAGTGCGACGACTATCTTTTTATGAACAGTCTTTTTAATATAATATCTATACCATCAATATATGAAAAATGTAGAATGAAAACAAGTATCATCGTCCTCTATCTTGATTTTTTATTTTATCATATTTACATATGGTATTACCATAGACTATAATGACCATAGATTTAATGACGGTGTGATCATCCTAATCAACTAGTCTCGAGAAATCCCTAGCTCAACTCGGAATCGACAAAACGTATCTTGATTATTCGATCAATTTCATATCACCAATGATATACACAACACAAACTACCACACCAAGACATCTTTAACATTATTTTAACCTTGCATCAAAGTACACAATTAAATTATATAAATTGAATATTTATAGAGTAACATATTCTAAAATATTGGTTTGTTACATTCTAACCCCATTTATATTAGCATATCACTTTTCATTCATCAAATAAATACAAATTAATGAGTATATATCTGTTTCATTACATCCACTGAATCCCAAGTAGTTATTGAACCTTATCATACCATCTTAGTAAGTATAAATATTGAAATATTTCTAAATTTATCTATAGATATACAACATATTTAATTTCCTCTTTAGTTTTCATATTTACAGATATACAAAAAAGCATTTGAGAAAGAAAATATTTCTCCCCTTAAACCATGATTTTATGATCTATCCTATGAAAATATAGAAATATTGGGTCTCTTATGATCATAATCATAGATAAGTTATAATAATCCTTTTGAATTGATCATTATCAACCTTGTTCCCATTACTAGGATGGTATAATATCAATAAATATTATTTCTCTAGTCAACTATAATAATCTTTTATGGCTCATAATCAACAATTTTTATGTGAAAACATACATAAAACATTAATGATCATTATATATGGAACACCTTTATTCATAATGATATTTCCTCCATATATTTAACAAAAAATTACGAAGCAAAATCAAAATCATATGTTGGATACTTTTTGTAATGAACCATAAATTGGAATGATGTATAATATATAACAATGTATTTTTTGAAGATAATTCAAATCATTCCCTTATTTAATGCATCATGATAGAATACAAACCCATATCCACTGTATGGTTAGGAAAGCACAAGTATATTGAGCATAATTATATTAAGTTTCATGCTGATTTCATCACATTAATTTTTCAAAAGAATCATATACCCTTTTGTGTTAATAGTTTGATTGTATTAGAAGGTTGGGGGAAATTACCCAAAATGCTTGAGTAATAATAATGAAAACCCAGACAACTATGGATCTTACTAAATAGTGTTGGAATATGCCTATATTCAATCATATATATCATTGAAGGTTCTATAGATACACCTTTAAATTTTATTTTATAAACCAAAATTGATATTTTAAAATCCATAATCCATACTTCATAAATATATCCTAATGTTTCTCCTTCCTCAGTGTCTTCAACACATTTCTCAACTGATCTTCATAATTTTCTTTTAATTTTTTATATATAATAACATAATCCTTTATGGAGTTCCATCTTTGTTATATTATTCTTATAAAACATTAATTGACGATATCATGAATATTTTTCAATATTATAAAAGTAATGTTCTTGGCATAGTTGATCAAACAAGTAGTCAATACATGGTAAATGATAATTTATCTTGTTTGTTATCTTATAGTGTTATCTATAATCAATGCGTCGTAACATTAATAAATCATTTTAATTAATAAAAAGAGTATGTTCACTCCATTGTAATTCAATTAGATGTATAAATAACTCATTAATATTATCCTATGGTTTTTCTTTAATTCCGACAAATCAATCAAGGAAACTGCATATATAATCCCTAAAATTTGTGTAGCACTGGTAATGATCTACATTAAGAACTCAACATCATGATTCAGTCAAAGTATATTAAACTCTTATACAGGAACCATAATTAACTTCTTCAAAAATTAAATATATTTGATGTTGATTTTCTCCCCAACTATCAAAGATAAAAACCCATCTGAATCGGAATCAAGACCCATATAATGGATTTTATTACCACCATAAGATCATATTTATCATTTCACTTATAGATGATCATATGTTGGTTATAAAAATAAAACATTTCATTTAATTCCTCAATAATTGATACGATGTTTTTGTATTTAAATCTAACCATTTTCAAAATAACCACAATTCAACTAGAGTGAGAAGAAGAATATTTCCATGAATTTCTTTCACACATAAATCAACTATAGAATAACTATATACTATTTATGTGACTATTGAACCATTATGTGTTTTTAATTGTAAATTTAAATATAGTAAATAAGGTTATTAATTGAGATTCCATATCACATTTCATAATACATAAAAATTCATATATATATATTTAAATTGGGTACATCATTATTTGAGCATACCTATAACTAAGTCATAATATTAATTCAATATTAAGTTCATTAGGGAAACAAAAATGGATATCATGAACAATATGAATAATTGATTAGAGTGATCAATGATGAAGTATCAATCATAGAACGTCTAAATCATGACACCTACTCTTAATCTATGGGACATTTTTTTAACCAAGGTTATCCATAGTCATTAATAAAACAATTTGAGGTTATCCCATACTTATACATATCCCCAATGTTTTTACCAAATAATTATAATCCTAACATCCAAATATTGAATAAACCAATAATCTGATACAAACTATAGCGACCCAGTATTTTCAAACATTAATGTTACATTTTTATATGAATATTCAATTCATTTCACAAACAAATGCACATTCACAGTAATGGATTACTATCTTAGTGAACAATATACACAAAATTATTATATCATGAAGTATTTTAAACATATCCAACAAATAACTTCCAATTTATTACTCTCCATAGACAAACCATACTTAAAACATTAATTTTTTATCAGGGGAAACGGAACAATAGAATGTGTTAAATCAGATTCTCTATAATGGTGATCATGGGAGATATCAATCTATGTTCTTGTGAAACCATAACATAAGATTTAGGGTAAAAGATCATGAACATAAAATAAAAATTTCATATCCAATATATCAAATATCATAGTCATGATTCATGGAATGGATACTTTTCATTTATAAATACATGATTTATATGATTCATAAAGCATCATAAATATATAATTAAATATTATATCAATTCCTAAAAGGGGTAATAAATATATGTATAGAAAACATGTCATATGTCTTGATTAATTTCCAATACCATCAAATCATAATGCTTTTGGCCTCGAAACATGTTTCCCATAGTGGATCATGAGCATTGAATTTTTTTCCATAATGGATCAACCACATCAACTCTTTTCCCTTTATGGATCAATACCATAGACTTTTTTCATACAATGGATAAGTCACATTTACTTTTATCCCTTAATGGATCATAAAAAACTCCTTGTTTCTCATAATTATCTCGAGATGTATAATAATTTTCCAAATTTATAAGAGGGATATATAATTTTGTCCCAACCTATCACATAATTAAAACCATACATATATTTTACATAATATTATAGAACATTAATCACATCATCGTAATTTAACTCATGAAATGAAAATACGTTTTATAAATATTTCATAATCTCATCATAGCCTAACTAATGAAAAATAAAAGACTTTAATATATATATCATAATCACCATTATAATCCATCTAGGGAAAGAATAATGATGCTACATTTGAATCATGTCAATAATAAAACATATTCAACAGTAATGGTTTCGATCATATATGAATGAAAATTTTTATAAAAGACATTGTCATGAATAAATTATTTTCCATTAGAAATTATTTATTTAAATTATATAATTATTCAAATTATTATTGAATAATTTTCATTTAAAAGTACTATGTAAACTTGTAAATAATGTATCAATTAACTAAGTGGTCATAATGGAGGGAAATTATTTTCATGATGTATTTTTTAGAAGATTAATTTAATTTCAAACTTTTATTGAAAAATGAAAAAGTACATCATTTAAAAATTACAAGAAGAATAATTTTATATCTTTTTATAAAAATAAAATACACGGTGAAAATATTTTTAAAAAATAATAGGAAAATATTATGAAAATTATTAAATTATTTGTGGAAATATGAATATGGAATGAAAATAATTTTATACTGAAGAGATAAAAAAAGCAGATTATTATTAAAACATATTTACAATCGCTTGAGTACTTATAGTGAGAAAAATAAATGGAAAATAAGTATTCTCATAAAAAACCAGAGGATAAGAAAATTAATTTTTTTATGACTTGCAGATACAAATGATTCATCATCACAAATAATCTTATTAAAAATGATTTTTTTACAAAAAATCCTTACCACATTAGAATATATTGAATCATATGCCCAATTAAATAAATTACATTACATGGATATGTAAATCCCCCTAATTTTCATTATAAAAAATAATAAAATAAATTAATGAGTAGTATATACATCCCATTAATGAAATAAATGCTGAATATGTAATATATATCTCCAAACAATGTATGATGAAAACCCCTTAACCCAGGATTGACGTGCATAGAATTTTCATTATCCTCATTATCATTAATACAATTCCATTAGATCTCCACTAAAGAAACATAGGGATTGGATTTTTTAGAAATCCATCATCATTAGAATGTGTCTATGGAATTTTATAAGTTATTTTGGTAGTTATGTTTTAGCGAAAAATAAAAATTAGATTTGAAGAAGATAATGGAGGTGTTTGATTTTATAATTAGAGGGAGGGGCTCTGGGAATTTATAAAAATATTAAACTTTAATTAACTCATTATCAATACCAAATACCTTTAAAATGAGAGAAATTATAAGATAATATATCACAGGGTCGAAATATCATAAACCAAAATGATTTTGATTGGTTTATGTGATGTAGAATATCATGTCTTTCAGTTTCGCGTATTGTTATCCTATTTTAACCTTAAACATGTTAACCTATTTTTCACATTTAAGTGTTGTGAATATTATTTCTAATGTGAAATTGACTCATATATAGACATTATATTTTATTTAAATCCATATCTTATCAACCTTGACCACTTTCAGGACTTTTAAGATTTCTAAATAATGTTATAAAATATTACTATGATAAAATATTATTAATATCATCCTAAAGATTATTGATTTAATCGAAATTAAATTATATAAATTGATATTTATAATTTGAATAATATTATTATACACATCAATATTTTTTAATTTTTTTATTAATTACAAAAAATAATATATAATCCTCAAATTATATTAGTTTTATTGTTTTTGAAATATGTTTTATTATTATTATATTAACTATAGAATTGCAGCCTAAATGGTGCATAAATTATTGAAGTATTTGTTTTTGTACTAAAAATTATAAATAAAATTCAATAATGATAATATTTTAATTATGGTCAAAATTTACATTTATATTCACTCATTACCTGATTTTCCCTATACAGAAAAATAAAAAATATTTAAAATTAAGAGGGTGACACTTTGAAACATTCATTAATTTAAATAATACAAAGCTCATTTTCAAGGAAAATATTATATTAGAAAAATTAATTTATATAATAAGTTGATGGGTTTGAATTCCATTTATCTAATAATTATTTGTATGAAAATTTTTGAACTTATAACTTATTTTGAACCTATATTACCATGATTTAACCTTTATCAGGGTGATAAATATTAGCATGATTACTATTTATATTCATAAAAAATAACAGTATACTATTTACAGGATTTGAACCTATTGATTAAAAATATTTAAGTAATTTTATTAAATTAAATCCCTATAAGTGTTAAAAAATAATTTTAAAATATATATTCAAACAAGATGGAAATTGCTTTTAGAATAATAAATATTTATGAATAAAACCGGATTTTTTATTAACTCGTGCATTGTAAAAATATTTGATGAAAGTTAAAAATAATTCTATAATGTATTATGTATAAATTTATTTTAAATTATTCACAAATATTTACTAAATAAAATTATCAATATAAAAACACATTGTACGCAAAAAATTAAGTTTTCATAAAATTATTTCGTTCATTTTAATATAGTCATTATTTATGTTTATATTTAATTGATAATAAATGAATAAATTTTTATAGGGATTATTTTTTGTCAGTGTTTTAATTAATTAGATTGTAATACACTGTAATAAAAATTAAAACTCCAATATAAGATAAACAAACCCTTCAAATGGGAACTACATGGTTTTCCAAATCATGTGGGCAAACTGTGTGCCTTTATTTTTTCCCCTCTTTTACCCCAAAAAAATAAAAAAATATCCATTAAACGCATATAAACTCAATTAAAATAATGACACCCTCAATATAAACCATAATATTTAATAAATAAATAAATATATCTCAAAATTCAAGATTGCAAGCCTAAAAACTCATTTTAGGTCAAGGTTATAAAAGAAAATGATCTAGCTACAATCCTCATGAACTATCATCTTGTTTCAGGACATTCCTATATCTTATATACCATAACACATGTAAGACCCTTATATTCATGTTTGTAATGTACCCTATAAATTTTTTAGTGCCTATATTTTTTTCTTAAAAAGAGTATTCATGGGGGTTTTGGAGTCATGGTTTTGATTGGGAGACTCTGTATGAGGTTAAGGAATATATCGTAATGGTTGAAATAACCCCATCTAGACATTAGCAGACCACCAGATATCTTATGGCCTCCATAAATTCTTGATGATATAATAAATTAAAATAGAGTCACTAGTGAGACCCACTGCAAGCTAGTAGGTTCTAGGCTTTATTTTTTGAATGATAGAAAATAAGACTTTTACCCCTTTATACCCACTCCTTTTTAAAACAATTATTGACCTTTTTGTTAATTAGATTTCGTGTGGGAGCCTGCATATCCTCTATCATGATCATTGGTGAATCCCCCTTGAATCCCCCGCCATTTTTTACTACATTTTATCATATTGGAATTCCCATGGTATGTCTATCGATTCTCTAGATTCACACATTTCCTTACTTTCCATCTTGATTTATTACTCATTTTTAGTCAAATATTATAAATTTTTGGATCTTATTAATAGTTTTCTAATTTATCTCAATTATTATCAAACTAAATAAATTTTTGAGTATTATAAATTGGGAGGATGTGGTTTAATTTCAGATTAAAAAAATCAATATATGACATTTCTATGGGAGAAAATGGATTATTAGAGTTAAAAGATTTATTATAATAATATAAAGACTATATAAATGAAAATTAATATAATTTTAATTATTTAGAATTAATAAGAGAATAATTATATAATTTTATAAGAAGAAATATTAAATAATGAGTTATTTTTTTAATAAGTTATTAACAATATGATGGTAAGAGAGTATAACTGTAACCATAATGAAACGATTAATTGATAAATAATATAAAATAATTAACATGATAATTTAATGTACATTAGCTAATTTTATTTCTTGAAAAAATGTGTCTCCTACCCTAATTTCTTAAGGGTTTATTATTTTAGTTTATTAAAATTAATGGTATGTACGACACCAAAAAACCCTTTCTTTTTAAATATGTAATGACAAAAAAATAGATTATATCTTTTTTGTGGTTATAGCTAGAAAACTTATAGAAAATAAATCACATTTATTTTAAAGGTATTTTCATGAAACAAAAGAACTTTTCATTAGGGGTTGTGACCACAAAAATAGTTGAAATAAGGATGAAGATGTATGATTTATAGAATCAGTCACTTTATGTAATGGTCTCAATTTAATAAAAAAATTAAGAAGAATCACTAGTTCAAAATGAGAATGATATAGGATTGAGAAGAATTATGAAATATTATCACACTCTAGATTGTAATAGAGATAAATTAGAAATTGACAGAACCTGGTAGAAATTTCAAATATGTCTCACATTTGGGTTTGAGACTTTTTGATATGGTGTGTCACCATGGAACCCAAGGGGGATATTTATAGCCTCAAAAATATTTAAAAACATTTTGGAATTCAAAAATGGTAATAAGGTAAAAAATAAAAATATAATTTCATCATTAAAAAAGTGAAATACAACCTAAAAATGGTTGTCATGAATCAATTGGATTCCTCTTAGATTCCATTGAGTTGATAGTTATCCTACTAATAGAATCTATAATTCTGAAGAACCAATTGTATTGATGGTAAACTAAAAATGTCTATCTGATGAGATAATTTACAATGAGGTGCATCTGTCCAACTAAACTGGGGAGTGGGTGCTACTCCATCAGTTATTCATGGGAATACTCTTTTTATGGTTTGTTTATACCTTTACTATTCGATTGTTAGTGGTAAATAACTGGTGAGCCATTTCTAGTAACTATTAATCAAATATTTAACACCCTTACCACATATTACCAGATTTAGTGCATTATTTTAATACATTGGCAGGATTATAGGGAATCCAATCCCAAAGGAGAGTTTTGTTTAGCCGCCCTGGAAAATAGATTACATACATGAAAATTACATTACAAATAGAAACATAAAATATAAAATAGATAATACATTGGTAACTCCATTATTCTTATAGATTAGCCCTGTAATCAATCACAATTTACATCTTTGTTTCATGGGAAAATAGAACATAAGAAAATAGTAAGATCATATGCTCACTAAGGTTAATCGGTACATCATATGAATTAATAAATAACTGTAAACTATTAGGGAAAGTATATTAATGAGATATAAGCCATATAAAAATAACCTTTAGCATAATATGGAATGAATAAATAAAATGATTACATTTAATCTTTCTCATGGATATTCTACAAGTCGATTGATCACTTTAAATAGCAATAATTAGTCTCATAACGAGGAAATGCATAATCCCAAACTAATGTCAAGGGCTAATGAAGACCTTACTTATGGGTAAAACCCCAAACTAGTTTGTCTTAGGATAACTATTGATGCATCGAGGGGCTATAGTGGGAACATCCCATCACTTACTATGTTCAATGCATTCCTCATATGAAAATGGTGAAACATAATATAAAAATTCATATTAAAACTAGAATAAAAAAGGATTATATACTAACCATAAACCATGAATGTATAAAAATAGAACATCCATAGTAAAGCATATCACAAAACCTTTAATAAAACATATAATAATTAATCATAGTAAATCAGCCCCAATTAAGCATATAAATAAATAAAAGATGTTGACATAGATGAAAATAATTTAATAAATTCACTAAAAATCTATGAGATAAATATTTTTTGTACATTGAAATTATTTAAAATCATCATTATTATAAAAAAATATATTTCTTATGAAAATATCCTTTTAATATTTTATGGAATTATTCAAAATCTTAAGGCTTTATTTTGGTGGAAAATAGCCTCTCACATCGTTTATGTTAAACAACATTCTTACATTAATCTGTAGAAAATTTCATAAAGTACCACAATTTAAAAATGATATAAATATTCTTTAAAAATTATTTTATGAAATTTCAAACATGCTTAAAAATTACTTTAATCAGTTTTCGATGATATTTTGAAATACTTTTTATGAAACATATAAATGGATGATAATGAGATCCTAGTTCATTCTTATGTATAATCATTCTCGGATAATAATCAGATTGTGATATTATCCCTTTCATAATAACCTTAAAAGATATATTTCTTAAAAAGTTGATTAAAAATAAAAATATAAATAAAATTTTGTTAATAATCTTTTATATACATGCAAATAGAAATTAATGATAATATCAAGAACATTTAAATTGAGAAAAGATTAATTCAATACACATTCAAAGCATGAAATACCAAATTGACCATTTAAATAATATTCCCAATATATTAAAATGAGTCTCTAAATACCATGATGATACCTGTATTCATGTTTTCAAATATAATATGGGTAGGTCATACACCACACAGAAGAAATAGGTGGTGAACCTAGATTATCTCTAATGAAAATTAAAACCGAGACAAATTTCCATTACCGTAGGTCAGATTCTCTTCTATGTGTCTGAACCTCCTGTATAATGGTTTTGAAAATATTATTTACTCTATACGGAAAAATAATAAAACTTATGGGGTCATACTGGATTCATTTGTTACATTGTATTACCTTTTTGTTAATAATTTACATGTTAAACCAATATTTTGGGTAATAATAGCTATCTTTATCGGGCGTGCTTTAACAATATATTCTTGATTGTTTTACTTATATCATGATTTAAAAACATCAAAAATGTATAAAATTATTTATATATAATATATATCAAGCTTATAAATATATATACTACATATTTAAATGAAATGGAATACACCGTTAATGGGGATGGTAGGCTGTAAATATGCATGAACATTGTTTCAGATTTCATATCATATTGAATTGATGTAAGTGAATGAAATATCTTTACATATATATATATATATATTATTCCATTATAATTATAATGTATTATGATTCATAATTATTCATAATATATATTTTAATAATCATTATCGCATGGTTAATGTGGAAGATGAATTTCATCGTGTCGTGGAGATAGTAAGCTGTACGTATGCACAAGCGACAATATAATTTCCTTAATGGTTAAATGGTATTTAATTGGATGGAATATGGATTATACCAAAATAATATCATGTTATATTTATTATTATTCTTATTTAAATTTATCGTTATACCGATCTAAATTATGTGTATATTAAAAATAGTATGCACCATGACGTGGAGACGATAATCCATACATATGTGGGTAAGGTGGTATTATTTTTTGTAGGATATTTAAAATGAATAATATAGCTATCCCATAATAATAATAAAATATAATTACATATTATATTATAGAGATATTACTTTATTTTTGAAACAAAATATGATAAGTTATTAGAAGCTAAAATGAAATTGAATTGAATTGGTGAAACCATTACCAGTTTTTCAAGTGTCACATTTTGAATATCAAAAAAGGACTCTTTATGATAAATTTATGACCAAATTATGGCCAATATAATTAATTTAGTGATTTTGGGAGATAACATAGGTAGTATTTGTCTGATCCATAAGTCTTTAGGGGTGTAAAATAAATAGATGGATAAGTTCCCTTTTATAAGAGATATGAGAGGCACTTTTGTAGGATCTTAAAATATTAATTCATTATAAAATTATTTTCAGTCTTAAATTGGTAAATTTGGATTTATTTAGATCCTATGCTAATGATGGGTCAAATCCACCCAATCAATGAATTTTAGACATGTTTAGGTCTTGAAATTAACCAAATATTTTGGATTTAACCCTTTATTCAACAATTTAACTCTTACCATGTATTTTTTATTTTTACATTATAGGGTTTATATAGTTACAATTACATTCCAAAAAACCCCAATTGAATAATTTATTACATATTTTATGTTACTTATGTAAGGTTTCTCAAACATATATTTTTTTGAATTTTTTACCATTTCATAAAATTGAATTTCTTATAAAATATCAGTTATATCAATTTTAATACTATTGAATATTTTCATTTTTAAAATATCATACCAACATGATAACATCAATAAAATAATTCCAATATTTAACTAAAATTTCTATGTTTTCTATAAAATAACTTTATGAAATTAATTATGTAAAGTTTTATTTATTTTATAATTATTAATATCATTTATTTGATTCTTCCATTAATAAACAAATTTCTGCATCATCATTGTGTAACAATAAAATTAACCAAATTATCACGATGATGATAAATTTCTTAGTTTTATAATGAATATTTATAGTATAATTTATCTTATGCATAAAAAATACTAAAAAATATTTCCTAATTACACTTTGAATATGATAATTTGAACTCTTCTTTAAATATATATAATTAATGTTTTAATCTAACACAATTTATGTAATAATGATTGTATTTTTGGCCTATGATTGATTTTGGTCAAAACACAATTTTCTAATGAAATTAGGATAAGTGGTCGGGTAATGATATATTATTATAATTTTATTTTTAACATTAATTACCATATTTACCTTTAATCGGGCTAAATAAAATTCAAAACATACTATTAACCAAAAAATAACTTTGATCATATTGAAAAAAATTAGTCATACTGATTAAAATCATTTATATAAATTTTTCTAAATTAAATACACATAATTTGTAAATTTTTGTTTAATTCCAATACAAAAATGTGGCTAGAAGGTGGGTAAAAAGCTGTTAAAAAGTTCAATGAATTTTTATATATAATTTTATTAAAAAAATAATTGAAATTACTGAAATTAGGTTAATATATGAATTATTTATATATTGTGTCATTACGTAAATTTAAATTAAAATTATTATTTAAATTAATGAGTCGGTTTATTAACAATAATGACATGTTTCTAAATATTCATAAAAAATTTTATGTATTCCAAAAATTTCCAAAAATTCACCCTAATATAATTTTGATAATTTGAATTAAAAATTGAAGCCTATTTTATCAAATTCAATTTCTATGTGTGTATAAAATTAATTTTATTATTGGTCATAAAAGTACATAAAAATGTAGTTACTTTAAAGAAATAGTATTTCTAAGCAAATACCTACTTTACCAAAACATATAAATTTCATTATAACTATTTTTTATTTATGTGGGATCATTATAAATAACATTTTATAATTATTTATTAAAATTTATATTACTATATTTAAATGAAATCTTAAAAAAATGTAACTTAAATAATTTTATCAATAAAGTGTTCTTTCAGAGAATCTCAATCTTGTGTGTGATACACAACAAGACGGTGTTGAATGCAACAAAATATATTGAACATAATTTACCATGAAATATTAGGGTCTTAAATTCACCCCACCTTTAATAAATTGTGTCCTCAAAATTTGATCTTGATATCAAAAAATATTTTTTGTACTTTTCGATATATATTTATTAAAATCCCAAATCAGAAAAGTATAAATTAGACATGCATTTTGAAATAGAGAATTGGAAGTATAAAGGTAACCATAGATAACCAATACTAGGGATCCATGTAGGAAAACATGTAAATAAAAGAAAATTTAACCATCATGTTCTGATAGAGAGTGATTAAGAATATTAATAGGAAAAGGTGAACAACCAAAAAGCTATAAATCTATGTTGAACCAATTTTCCATTTGAGTCGTCCCAAAGAAAGTACATGGATGTTTTTTTTGATGTTTTAATATCATTTCTTGAGATTTTAGAAAGTAATATACTTTATATAATAATAACAATAGGAAGAATACAATTATATTTTCATATATTTAATAATTTATACTAAAACTCATCTTTCTCATCAACAGATAATCAAATTAAACAATATTATATTTATATTATTTGAATAAGGTTAAAACAATGAACACATACCATTTAAATAAATAAAACCATTTTCTAATAACCATGTAATCAATGAAGGTTATTGGTAGGTGACATATCCTTGTCACACTTCGGGTGTGGGATCGATTCGCACATCCTTATCTTATGCAATGAGTTGTTTCCCAGAATACATGTTATCCTATTCGTTATAATATATTATTATACCATCCCAAAAATAATTTTATGAAATTATTTAACCTTATAGAATAAAATACAATGTTCAATTTAAATCATACCTACCATTACACTTATCAAAAATATTTCATTCCAAACACACATTCAAAAAATTAATAAGGAAGGCCACTAAATTTCTAAAATCAATAGAACATAATGTGTAACATTTTATTGTCGCATACAAAAAATATTAATACATACATCATGTATTCTCTTAAATAATTGTAATACAATGATTTAAAAATAAACATATTGAATATTCTCATCCTTATTTATTCTATATGTAGGACATAAAATATTGGATATACTACATAAATCCACAAAGTTGAAAACTCCAATAACAATGGAATAAATAAACCATTAATAAGTTCCATGGTAATAAATACCATCAATTATAAATTATTAAAATCAATCAACTCATTATCCTAACATCATTATCTCATTATCAAGAAAAAAGGATTATCTTTCCCTCAACCATATATTTTCTACAATATTTAACATGAAACAATGCTACTTTTCATGGTACCATAAAATCCAAAATCCATAATGAAATAATACTACATTACAATCCTTATATACAACATAATTAATATCCCTGTAATATTTAGAATAAAATATTCATATAAAATAATTCTTTAATATCCATATTAATCATTAATCTTCATCTTTCGAAATATCATAACATAATCATTATCCAAAAGAATCATCTGGGATATACTCCTTCGACAATTGGGAAATTGATTCTCATAGTGTCCCATCTCATTATACATGACACATTGTTCATTTGAAACTTTTTCTGTACCCATGAAATCATGAACTTTTAATCATTTTTCAAGACACTTATAAAAATATCTCATTCCCTTCAAACATTTACCAGGGTGATTATTTCCATAGTTATAACATGTTGGAAAATCCTTCTTTCCTTTATTATCATTGTACAATTTTTGCATAGCTATCCTTTTATTCTCATGCTTCCCTCCAAATACATAATACATATGTTATTATTTACATGTCCCACTATTACATGATATAATTTCATCATATATTGAGAATTTTTGGGATATTAGTTGCCTATGTAATATTGGAATAAGAATATGAAATATATTATCATTATTACTCTTTGGATAATGTGAATTATTGAGTTTCACTTTCCTTCTACTAGGTTCTATTTCATTAATATGGAATATACTGGATTAAATTATAAAGTTATGTACACTGTGAATATCTAAATATGGTATACCACCTATGAAAAATTTATGCATTATAAATCCTAGAATCATGAAATTGGTTACATTAGGGGATTACGTAATTTTAAATCCTTCATAATGATATGTAAAGACAATGTGAATTTTATTAAGATTATCCATTAGGAATGTCAAACAAGGTATGTACTATAGCCCGTTTTCATGTACTGGGTTACCCCAAGCCCAGACAAGAACACCATGTCATTATTATTACTCTTCTGTACATCTATGCAAGAACCTTGTACACATGTATTATCTAGATAGAGATATATTGTTGTGGAACACACAAATAATATATACATTAAAAACATTATCAAGTTCCTCTATACCTATCATCAAAGTCTATATTAGGGTTATGCTCTTTAATCTATGTTTTCTAAATCTAGTTTCTATGGTTTTTGATAAACATCCTCTAATACCAACAGTAATGCACGGACCCCAGAAGCCTAGAGTTGATGCTTTACTTTCATACATTGTCGTTATTATAAGGAATAAAATCCTGAATGACTAATCAGCTTAGAATTCATAGAAAATAGATTAAATAAATGAACCATACATTAAAAATAGAAACATAAAATACAACATACATAATACTTTGGAAACGTCATTATAATACAAGCCTAACCATACATATCAATAATAATTTACATCTTAGAATCCTAGGAAAATAAAAATTAATAACTGGTTGAGCTCAGATGCTCGGTAAAGTTAACCAATACAACAGAATCATTCAAAAATAAGCATTAAATTTAAAGGAAATTATAAAACAGAAACACAAGCCTTGTAAACATTACCTTAAGCATAATATTAATAAAACAAACAAAATAATTTCATTTAATCATTCATAGGGATATTCTACTATTCTAATAATCACATGTAATATCAATAATTATTATCATAAGAAGAGAATGTATAATGTCAGATATACCATCAAGGCCTCAGGCCAAGACCAAACTTATGGGTAAAACCCCAATCTATTTTGTCTCATGAGAACCATCAATGCATCAAGGGGATATACTGGTCCACTCTCGTCGCTTACTAAGTCTTATACATTCCTCATATTAAAATGGGAAAACATGACATAAACGCTTATATTAAAACAAGAATATGAAAGGTTAATACTTTAACCATAAACCCTGAATGGTATAAAAACTGAACATCCATAGTCAAACATATCTTAAAACCTTATATTCAGTATAGAAGAGTATTCCATAAAAAATCAAGAACAATCATGAATAAAATCAATTAATTGATGTCGACAAAGATGAAAATAGTCATATAAATTCGTTCAAACTCTTTGAGAGAAATAATATTTTTATGTTGAAATTATTTAAAAGTCACATAGTTGTAAAAGGAAATATTTTTTTATGAAAATAACATTTTAATATTGTAAGGAACAATTCAAAATTATAAGGTGTCAAAATGGTGGAAAATATCCACTCTGTCCGTATAAGTTAAAAAACAATCTTTCCATAATTTTTTTAAATGTTCATAAAGTACATCATTTAGAAAAAGATGGAATGATTCTTTTCAAAACATTTTAAAAAAATTCAAACATGGGTAAAACTGAATTTGATCAATTTTTTCTAGTATTTTCAAATACATTTTAGGAAACATGGGCATGGATGATAAATATTTCCAAGTATATACTTACAAATAACCAATTTGGGATAATAAAGATATTGAAAAATTTACACTTATATAATAACATTAAAATATTTTTTTGAATAAATTTTTATAAAATTAAAATTTGACCTTAAATGTTATTTATAATATTTTATATACATATAAATAAATATATATTATAATATCAAGAATATTTAAATAGAGGAAAGATTAATTCATTAAAAATTAAAAGTGCCCCTACCACATTGAACATTAAAATAATAGTCACATTATCCTAAAATGAATCATTAAATACCATGAAGTTAAATGTTTTGATGATATCAATCATTATAGGATAAATAAATAAACCACACACAAGAAATAAGTAGTGATCATGGATTATATCTCCTAAAAATTAAAAGTGCGATGGAATTCTCTTACATTAGGGATGATACTCTCGGTAGGTGTCTGAAACTCTTGTATGATGGTGTTAAAAATATTATTAACTTCATCCATAATAATAATAATAAACTATATCATATATTATTCATTTATAACTTTATATTACATATTTATTAATAATCTCTAAGTAAAATCAACATTTCTATTAAAAATATCTTTCTTTATCGCACATGTTTTGACTTCTTATTCCTGATCATATTAGTTAGATATTGATTTAATTACATCCATAATTTATAACATGATTTATATATCATATATATTTTGAATATAAATATATTAAATTGATTGATAAATGAAATGGAATACACCATTAATGAAGACGGTAGGTCGTATGTACGCTTGAACGATTTTTCAATTTATTATCGTATTGAATGAAAGTAAGTGAATGACATATATGTATATATATCTATATTATTAAATTATAATTATTATGTCATACATTTTATATTTATTCATAATATGTATTTTTATAATCATTCTTTGATGGTGAACATGGAAGATGAATCTCATCGCGCCGTGTAGACTGTAAGACATACGTACGCATGAGAGATGGTATCATATAATTAATGGTTAAATGGAATTGAATTGGATGGATTATTAATTGTACAGAAGCAATATAATGTTATATTTATTATTTAAATCCTTTATATTCATCTTTATACCCATATAAATAATTTTTACATGAAAATTTGTTTACACCACAACGTGAAAACGGTAAGTTGTACCTATGCACACATGGTTATATTGTTTCACATTGGATGGGTAAATTGGGGAATATGGTTATACCATAATAATAAAAAATTCTCTTAATATATTATATTATGGGTTTATTTAATTAGTTTTGAATCAAAAATAGGAATATTAAGTAGAAGAAGAAAATAAATTGAATTGAATTGAATTGGTAAAATAAATAACTCTTCTTCAAGTGTCACCTTTTTATTTTCACAAAAGGATTCCACATGTGGGCATTATAGCCAATTTATATCCTATATGATTAACTGAGGGAGTCTTGAAGATCAAATGGGCTAGCTATGGATGATCCAAGGGGCTTCGGAAGGGTGAATTATAGAGAAGTATAAGTTATCTATTAAAAGATTGGTGAGGGACACATTTGGAATATCTTAAAATATTGATTTATTATAAATTGATTTTCGGTGTCAAATATCCCCTATGTGATTTATTTCGAGCCTATGATGAGTATGGGTAGAAATCACCTTAACCAATGAATTTTATACATGTTTAGGTCATAAAATTTACCTGATCATTTTCATTAAACCCATTTTTAAACAGTTTAACTCTAATTATGTCTCCTTGTATTTTTACACTATATGGTTAATATATTTAATATAAAAATCCAAAAGAACTCCGATTTTATAATTTATGAAATATTTGAAATTATTAATGTTGGTTTGTTGAACCTTATATTTTTATTAATTCTATATCAATTAATAAAATAGTAATTTTTTAAAACATAATTTATGACAATTTTAATTTTGTTCAATATTTTCATTTTTAAAAATATATAAACAAAATGATAACATGGATCAAATAAATCCAATATATCCTTAACATTTATATGTTTTCTATATAATTATTTTATAAAATTTATTATATAAAATTATATTTATTTAAATATTATTAATATATTTTATTATATTATTCGTTTAATAAATAAATTGATGCATCATCATTATTTCACAATTAAATTTAATAAATTAACATAATTTAGATAAAATTCAGAGATTTGTAATTAATATTTATAGTAGAATTTATCATATGTATAATCCTATATTTAAAATTATTTCGTTATTAATCATTGAATATGATACTTTTAACTCTTTTTTAACAAATGTATAATAAATGACTTAGTCTAACAAAAGTTCCTTAAAAGGATATAACTTTTTACCTACATTTTATTTTAGTCGAAACACACATATACAATGATATTATGAAATGAATTAGGGTAATTATAATTTATTATAATATTACTTTTTCCTTTAATTTCCCTATTTACCATTAATCGTGATAAATAAAATACAATAGTTACTAATCATCAAAAAATATTTTGATCCTGTCGAAAATAAATTATCATACAGATTAGAACCATGTATGACTGTTTTTCTAAATTCAATTCACATAAGTAGTAAAATTAGGTTTATTTCTAATCAGCATATGTGGCTAGAATGGTGGTAAAAATATGTTAAAAAGTTACATGTATTTATACATATAATTTATTATAAAAATAACTATAATGACCTTAATTGGATTAATATATGAATTATTAATCTATTTTTACATTAAAATCAATTTAACTTAAAATAATTATTTAAAGGAAAATGATGATTTTCAACTATAATATAGTGTTTTCACTATTCATTAAAAATATAATGTTCTCTGAAAAAATTTAAACATTCACCATATGCTTTTTTTGATATTACAAATTCAGGAATGTAGTTTATTTTACCAAATTAAATTTCTAATAGCATCTAAAATTAATTTTATTTTTTCTCACAAAAGGATAGAAAAAGTAGTTCCATTATGAAAATGGTATTTCTAAACATGTAACAACTTTACCAAAACATATACATTTCATTATAAATATGATTTATTTATGTGAAAACAATATAAATATCATTTGAAAATTAATTATTAATATTTATATTACTCTATTTAATGTATAAGTTATAAATATATCATTTAAATAATTTTAACACAAATGTATTGTTTCATATAAACTCAATCATTCTTGTCGCACCAACCAAGTCAGTGTTGTGTGCAACATAAGCTATTGAATATAACAATCCATGAAATATTGGGGTGTTACAAAATAATTATATAGGGTTCCTCAACATCCATAAATATATAATTAGTTCAATGAAATTCACGCCAAGAGTTTTATATGATAATAATAAATTCCTCAATGATTCATCAATGATTCAATCAATATGTCATCAATATTCTTACATACAACCACTTATATGAAAAAAAAATTATAAATTCTGTTTATAATCATTAAAACATAATAATGTCATAATCACAAAAATATACCTCATTTTTTTTATCAAAAAATAATTTTAAAAAAAGAAAATAAAACAAGGGTATTAAATTATGATTTTTATTGAAATATTTTTATGAATGATAAGAAAAATAATTTTTCTAAAAATTATAAAATAGTTTAAGTTTTAAATAATGTCATTTTAATAAATAAATATAATCATTTATTCCCCATAAATAAATCGACAACATTTCTCCACAATAACTTTACAATAAAATTTATCCATGAAAGAAAAAACATATAACCTTGGATAAAAACATTATACAAGTAATTTATTTATATTTTATAAATACCATTATCCCCCGCCCATGTAACCTTTGATGATATAAAAAATTATTCATAGATTGGGATAGAATAAATTTAGAGTTAAAAAATAAAAATAATTATTCATCATCAACAATGATCAGTCAATAGTGATGAAAAGAAATATTGAAATATTTATAATGTTATATTTCCTAAAAAAATTCTCTTACATAATACTCTCAAGAGAGAAATAATACATTCATAGTTTTAAAACCAGAAGTTTAAAATAAAATTATGAAATATAATTTGTATACGGGATGTGTCTTTTAGGTTCGGCTTGATATATAAAAGATTAACTACCCATCAAATAATTCCTTATAAATATGTAGTTACATAAAAGAAAATTCATGAAATAAAATAAATAAAATTAAATTGATTCCATTATTATGGTTTAGAAAATACATTGTAATTAATCCATAAAAAATCCATAATATTGTCAAACCATTTGTGTCGTAATCTCCCACTAACCATTCCAAGGGTGAAAATCGGACTACAAATACTACAATGCATTTTCAAGCTAATAACCTATTTGTTCATCTATTCATGAAGAACATGAAATTATATCTATCAAAACTGACTATTTTTATGGAATATTATAGTCAATTAAATTTTCAAAAAAATTACAAATTTTGATCATAATGTTTTTAAAATAAAATAGTTTATTTTGTTAAAAGATTAAAATTTGTAAAACAAATTTATTTTCTTAATTATTATCATTATTTAAATTGAAAATAAAAAAGTATCGTAATATAATAATACTTAAAAATCCTTCAACAAAGTCAAGAATATCATGAGGAATGGGTTATTTTAATATATTTTTATGTTTATGGTTTTTAAAACAAATTCAAGGATTATAATAACTTTTTGATAGTGATATTGATGTAAATTGATTCTCAGATATTTATATTTAGAGAGATAAAACTATATTTAATTTTTATGAAAACTATTTATATTAGTGTTCTCACACTTGATATGGATGTGATTATATGATAGCCCGAATTCTATGAGAGTATTTTTCATGCATATAATTTTGTTTTAGAACTACCATCATTTATGTATTCATCTTTGATTTTATAAAGAGTTATAGATTTGTTTTAAAACAACTCAATGAGGTAAGGATTTTTAATAGAATGTTGAATTTTCCATTATTACTTGTATTATAAAAATGGAATCCTCTAAATTTCACAATAGGGAAATATGAAATCTCAAATAATATTTTTTTTTGAAAAAATACAAGGTTATTTGTTCACATAAAAAATTGAAAAATTATGTATTGATCATTTAAATGAAATTACATTCAATTTAATTGAATATGGGAACAAAGTAACACACTAAACTTTAGATTTAGAAGGTATGTGATATGGTAATTTATAATTATGATCATAAAACTATATTTATTTTCTAGTTTGTTAAAAAGTATTATACAATGTTATATTACATGTTATAATTATGGGTGTTATAATATCACAATAATAATAGATTCCAATAATAATTAAACATTTAGTATTATATTTAATTCGGTATGAAAATTTTCCATCATAGTTTTTGAAAATTTAAAAACCAATGAAGATTTTGAGTTCTCTAATAAAACTCATTTCAAACACATTGTTCATTATATTAGACATTTTATAAAAAATAAATTCTTTTTTGAGTTGAAAATATGTCATCAACAGAAATATTAATAATATATAAATAATTTGAAGTATTTTTATGATAAAAAAATTAGAAATGAAATTTTTTTTATTTAAAATCATTTGAAAACACAACATTGTGATCCTTTTATACCAAGCATGAATTTTTTTTTAAAAAAAAAATAAATAACAATTTTTATCATGGTATCCAAATATTATAAGTTATTTCATTTCATAACTAGTTGGTTAATCCGATAATATAAATAAAAAATTAGAGAATTTATAAAATTACTTTTCATATCCATTTAAAAGTGAATAAAATAAGAATGATTGGAAAATTCTGGTAACGTACTAAAATATTATTTTCATGTAATGGGTGGAATTTTTTTACCATAATAAATATATTCTTATTAATTATATCCATTAAAAACAAGTTAGGTGTTGTTTCAAGTGATAATTACTTGTCCGTCATGTTTTTTTAAAAACCACTTAGTCCAATAATTTTATTATTTTAGAGCCATTCAATATAAGAAACGAAATTACAAAATTGAAATCGGTTCAACTACCATTTCACTGATAGTATCCAATTCTAGTAAATAATAAAATCATAAAGAAATTAAGGTTAATTTCTAGAACGAAAGTAATTTTATTTAACCACATTTAAGATTGAATGTCTGGTATGAGTTTTGGATTATTATTCAGTAATAAAATTCTCAAGGGTTTGATATTTCTATTTAACTCATTTCATTGGAAAAAGAGTGGAAGTTGTCATTTACATAATCAATTTATTTAAAACGATAAAGTTTATGTAAGTTAAAAATATAATGGGAAACATCATCAATTTTAGGATAATGTATATGAATATTCTCATCATATTTGATGTGAATTGACCCTTATAGATTCATGGTCTTCTAATTAATGTCTTAGTAGATTTTAAATGAGTTTTACAAACTAATAAAGGCACCTTCAATGGATTTGGTGAAAATATTTCCTCTATTATCCCTCATATTAAAGACAAATCATTTAAAACATAAACTTATCATGAATCCAACAATATTAATTTCTTCATACCAATTTTTATAAGGTTTTTTCAATTATGTGTCTTTTTAGAATATTTAAAATTATATTGATTGTGCTATTAGCCATATCACCCCATAATAATTGAGCATGATTAATCTTATTCAAGATATGCATAGAAAATTTCTAAAGATCATAATTCATTATTAAATAAATATATTGTTTGTTGTGTGCAAGGAGTGGATAAGGAATGATGATATATTTGAGAATCCCAAAACTTATCATAGACATTGTAATAAAATTCTCGACCATAGTACTATCAATGTGAAATGATTTTTCATACAATTTAATATTAAATCTTCCAAGAAAATATGATAAAGACATTATATGAATCATTATTACATGCTACAAATAAATATAACATAAATATAGTATAATCATTGATAATGGTAATTATGTAAGATTACCTCTCAAATTGGAAACTTTATTTTGTCCAAAAAGGTTAAGGTAAACTAGTTTTAAGGATATTGAGGATGAAAATTCTATTTTAGACTTGATTTTCATATATTTTTCCCATATGTTACTAAATATCTTATCATTTAAATAAAATTTTGGAATATATCATTCTATATGGTTATATTTAAGCATAAAAATATAATAAATGTTACAAAAACCTAAGAGATTATTAAAAATAAAAGATTCAATTTTTATGCACATATAAACTAACAATTTTGACTAGTAATAAATTTTATGTTATTACATAAACATTTTTAAACAATATGTGGTAAAAATTTTCATTATGATTAAATGTTTTACAAAAAACTTTTTCTTAAGTTATTCTAAAAGATATATCTCATAAGTAAATAATACATAGTAAATTATACATCATTATAGTTACAAAAAAATATCATTTATTATTGTAATGTTGGAGAAATCAATCATACCTATAATAGTTATTTTACCTTTTGAATCATATCCCATGGATACACGTCCTCAATAAAACTATTCATGATTAATGAATTTAGAATGATCACCACACATATTCCTTCATCACACATTATCCATATACATTATATCTTCATGAGATTTTAAATCAAGACCATTATTCCAAAAAAATATTAAGCAGCTAATTATATTTTAACCCATATCATGGGTCCACATAAGATGGATTATATATAATTTGGAATACAAACATGTAATATCAAATTTTATCTATTAGTACTATGAAATGACAGATGAATTCTCTTTGTTTTACAATACATTGAATTTTTGAAATTTAATACCTAAAAATGTTGCAAAAATTTGGTAAAATAACTAAAAATATTATCTTGGGACATCCCCATTTAAAAAGTATCCTTATATAATTCTTGATAAAATTATATTGTTTTCAAAAACTAATAGTGGAGTTTCTTTTAAAAGAATTTTAGTTTCCAAAAATCATATTTAAATTTTAATCACCATGGGTGGATTGTGAAATAGTATTTCTAAGATATATAGTTTGAGATTCAAAAATAAGAACATTTTTTCATTTAGATTATTTATTTAAATGATAACATTGTTATAAAAAATTATGTTTTTAAAAAAATAAAATTGAACAATTTTTTTATGATATTTAATTATTGAAACAAGTTCAAAAAAAAAATTTGAAGTAAATCTATCGTATAAATAGGACCATAATTTCTTATTTAATAGGTAGGATAAGAAGAAGAATATGTACTATATATATAGTAATGAAATCAATATATACATTCGTATCATCCATGAGGCACTTAGGACTGTCATATCGTATTTCATATATTGAAAGTGAACAATCACTTGTAATCAAAGTTGAAACTTTTATATCCTTATTATTTTGATTCTCCTAATTATTTTTTTATCCAGGGGATAATTTGTATTTATGTGAGCATTATTTTCACAATAAATGAATGCAACATCAATTTAATGATTTTCATTTTTTGATAATTGATAAAATATATTATTTACCATGTACTTGTTAATTTTTTTATAATGATGAGAAATCTCGATTTTAGGTCAAGATGTGTCTTTATTGATTTACATGAAATCAATTGAATTTTTTGTTTAAATGATATCATTTTTCTCCTTTTAATATTTTATTTTAATAGTTATATCATATGATATGATATATCTGATGATTTACATAGCATCCTTGTTTATTATGTAATTAGTTTCTTTAATTTTCCTAACATATGGTGAAAAATTTCATAATAAACCACAAATGATTTTCTTGAAATAAAATTTATTAAAAGGGGTATCACCATGATACATTCAACCTTTAAATGCCCCAGTGAATTGAAAAAATATTTATACAATTTAATTGATAGGACTCATATAAACATTTTCAATTCCATTTATAATCATATAAAATATGGTATCATTTACCTAGATTATTGCATCTTTAGTTACATCATAAAGTTTTCATATTTCATAAACATGTTTTGATATCATAAAATTCATAATAATAAATTACATTAGGTTTCCAATTATCTTTTTTTTATGTTTTATATGTATAACCGTGCATAATGATAGTCCTTATGGTATGGAAAATAGTTATAATGTAACAAAACTGTCCAATTTAACCCATATTTTGACTCCCCAAGCCATCCTCAAATAGAAAAAGGGATGGGAAGTAGCATTGAGTAGGAATATCACCAAAATGGGAGGCCATATCCTTTATGCCAGTACGCACACAAATTTCCAATCCGCTGCAATGTTGAACTATAATAAATACTAAAAACCATGCATGCATACACCTATATCCCAAAACTAGAGTACGATAGGATGTATAGAAATATAAACAGGTCTAAATACATCACCACCACAAATAGTCTAAACAAAATCCCAACCTAAATGTAATACTATGTGCTTCAGTAAAATTTCTATAATAACACACCTCAATCTGTTCAGTCACAGTAAGCACCATCTTGTCATGGTTGATCTTGGACTCAGTCAATAGGCCCATAATCATCACAAGACAGAACATGTATGGGAAAATCCCATGTGGCGGTGAGTATAATAATACCCAATAGGACACCCTAAAACCAAAACGCATAAAAATAGTAATACAATTTACTCTTCATAGATATATGTCTAAAAAAAATATAATATGAATATCTAGTTATACTCAAAAAAGACACACTGTTTAAAGGTAAGACATAACCATAATGCCAAACTAGGGATTCAACATGAAGTATTCCCAAATAATTATCCCAAGAGAATAGTCTCCTGAGTTTCGTAACACTAATGATGTATGTCTAGCATTTAATATTCATTGGGTCTCACTATTTGGAGTATTCGATGACAGTCTAAAGAGATACAATACACATATAATGATCACTACCAAGGTCATGGGGTATACCAACAACTCAATCTAGATTTACCAACTAATTAAAGGATTATAACGGGTGTAGTGTAGGTCATGATGATACCAAGAAATCCCCTAGGGAATGTATATTATTATAGGGACTCACTAAGGGTGTCCTAAAACAATTCCAAGAACTGTATCGATGATTTCCTATTGAAGGAATCATTATCCTTGTAGCGGAAGAAGATTTCGTAATAACCCATAAGGAATGGATATGGGGAATGAAACCCAATGAAACATTTATAGAATATAGAGGATAAGGGAACCAAGAAAACATATTAGGAGTGCATGAAATTTAGTTTGGTTAGATGTTTTGTCCCTTAGACCCTATGTTCAAGATGTGTAAATATCCCATGTCCCATGTCCTATGTATGTGTTTGTGGAATAATAAATTGCTGGTATTCTTTGCATATAGTTTAATGTGTACTATTACATAGGTATGACCATGTATTCTTCACTAGGAAGTGTACATCTGGGAGTACACTATGTTCTCATGCTCATGTACTCTACCCCATTTCTGAATGACATCGATGGTAAATGTTGAGCCAATGGGGGAAGGGCACCAAATGGGTCACCCAATCACATATCATTTCATATTGATCATTATCTAAAACCCTATCTACCATAATAATGATCCCACATTGTGTGTTGGTCTATGTTTTAAATGGTGTATAATGGATGTTCCTGAATTCACATATTTTTTTCACAGATCTTTTTTCCATTCCTCTAGACTTTGATCCTACAATGTAACATTCAATAAAATCATGAATTGAACAACATGGAGGCATTCAGTCAATGAAAAAACAGATCTATCCCACTGATTCATTCATAAAATTCCTTTGAATGATGTTCTTCATTACGGGATGAAGAAAAAAATATTGGGTTTCAAACAACTATATGATTTTTCATCACATCCATCATCACACAACTAATATGTTGTGTGGATCATAGATCTACAATATCATATTATTTTCCAATCAATGAGGGTGTAATTATTTATTACATAGTAATTTTAGAACTAAGATACAATGAAGAACGCTGACAATAAATGATGAAATTGGGGGATAAATTAAAAAGGAACAATAATAATGACTAGACCTCAGTTAATGTTAATGTTAGTCTCTATTCATTTCTATAAAAATGAAGACTCAAGGTATTTTCAATATATACAAACAAATTCTCTCAATAATTCACTAAAATAATCATATCATAGAAAATGACAAATCTATGAATCAATATGTTAGTTGATTGATTCATATTCATCAAAGAAAATATAAATGGGGAATGAATACAATCAAATAAAATGACCTACCTATATTTTTTTGGTCGCTGATAAATAATGGAGTTACACCGTGATCATTGGTTAGATCCTTCAATTCCATCTAACAAATGTCGTCGATCACTGATTCTTTCATTGATTACAAATGGAATCTCAATCGATGATATTCAATGATCCTCTAGATCTATAAGATTTAATGAAGAAACTGGGAATTCACCACAATAATTAATTTAAAGAAGATGTTAGGTCACTACATAAAAAATAATTTAATTTAATTAATTATTCTATTTATCTTACCCCCAATGATTAGTTTTCTACAAACACCCCCCAAGAACAAAGGATACAGCGTTCCATGGGTCGAAACCTCATTATAAACTCAATAGTTCCCTCATATTTTAGATACAAGATATCATTTAGATGTTGTTTGAATTTTTCAAGAAACACTGTAGTTTTTCTATTTAATATTTTTGAAAATTTGTGAAAATTATTCTAGGCACATCGATCCTCCAAATCACACAGAGTCTTAGCTCCTGGTATCGATAATAATCCTTCTAATTACTACAAATAAAAAATGGAGAGTGTGAGTTCATAAATTCTCCCCACCATGGGGCTTTACATCCTGAAAATACAATCAACGGATAGGCAAATAGATTTATATACGGAGTATGAATATGAGACTCTCAATCCCATATACTCTCCTAAATATTCTTGTGTTGCACAAAACATACATCAAAGAAATCACCCACCCATGAATGATGCTCTCTCACTCTCACAAATCCTCAATCACTATTGGGTAATCAGCAAAGGTATCCTCATCCTCAACATTCATATTGCCTTATTCGATAATGTGTGATGGTTCATGCACATTCATCCTCAAATATGACCCATGAAAGATGTTGTGAATCAGTCTAACTATGGAGTTAGAGATAATTAGTACTCCACCTCACCAAATCTGTATAGTATCTAGAAAGGTCCATAAAACCTCATATATTTAATTCCATTGTAGAAACATCTATATAATCCATGTTGAGGTCAGACTAGTAGAAATACATGGTATCCCTCCTAAAAATAAAAAATCATTCCTCCTCTGTCTTCATATTACTTTTGACTGCTCCGTGTAGTCATCATCTACTCTTACATGATCTACGCATTCTTAGTAGTTTCTCACACTAACTCTGGGCCCAATAGATCCAACTCGTATGGGTCATTCCAGAAATTTTGTGACCTATAGATTCACTCGTACAAATCCTTGAATAGTTCTATATTGATTGTGGAATGGTAGCTATTATTTTACATAAACACAACTAGTGTTTGGCGATCCTCTAAACTATGGAAAATTTCCACCATGAAATGTCAAATTATGTCATCCCAACCCATAATGTTCTATTCTATCATTTTGCCAATTTGGGGGTTAAATGCTATGCTCAGGAATAACTGAGTCTAGAAATCCTCATTTAAACCTTTCGAAAACTGAGATTTGAAGTGAGAATCATAGTTAGAAATGACAATTGATGGAACTCCATTGAGTCAGACTATCATCTACAAGTATAGGAATCCCTTGATCTCTGCTAAAAAATACTCTATAATATCTAAGAATAGGGATGACATAGTGATTCAGTCTATGATCACCAATACGGAATCATGCCCCCTATAAATACAAGGTAAGAAAATTATGATTTCCATGGGAACCCCATCAATCTTCCACTATGGAACCTCAGTAGGTTGACATAAACCCATAGTAACATGGTTCCCAGTCTTCACTTTTATATGAGTAAGGCATAATGGTAAAAACACTACAAGTGATTTCTTCAGTACATTAAACAAATTCATCATATTTCACGGTAAATCTGTTCCACAATTACATGTACCACCGAATGAGATATACGAAACTATCTCAGAACCACCTCCTGCATCATCACTAGTACCATTGTGCATCCTATAAAATTGATGACATGTTCTGAATATATATAAAATCCATTAAGATAATGTCTAGTTGGTATTTGAGTATGTAAATTCTAAAAATAATCATCTCTAAGTTGTGTCTCCCTAAATCACTACAAGAGTAGAGGGTTTACAAAGATCGGCTGGTGGTATGGTTCTCCATCATTATCTACAAAGGATAACACCGATGAGGACAACTAATCCAAAATCTTATTCGAGACAGTGATAAATATCTCCTACTAGGAGGCTACTATATTTCCTTTCACAAGAGTAAAGACAATGTTATAGTCATAATATTGTAGGAACTCTAGTCATCGTATCTAGCTAATGTAAGGATATTTCTAAAAGAATATGTACTTGGGGATTTTGTGATCATGATAGTTGATAAAATTCTATCCCATCAGGTGGTGGGACCAAAACCATAATGAAAAGACTACCACTGATAGCTCATGATTTTATGTTTTATAGTTCTACCCATGTGTTCTCAAAAAATTTAATCCATAGGAATTTAATGCATGGATTATTATTTGAACACAACCAATACTAGATTTTGATTCACCGTAAAACACTATGTACTCGACACTCACCATTGGTAAACTCAAGATGGGACCACTATTAAATAATTTTCTCAACTAATGAGAATCATACTATAACCTCTGCATTAACATGAAATGATACCCCTTTGTGTAAAATCTATCGTGGTTTCCAATATATTTTTGAAATTTTGTATGAATATTTATTAATGTCATACCAACCCACGGAATATTGGAACCCCAATCTAACTCCTCTGTGGCTCCCAAGAGAACACTTCCTCAACCTTTTCCAAATTCACTTCCACTCCATTTTTTGAGATAACATTTCCCAAAAAGTGGACCTCATGTATCCATAACTGAATCTTCATGTTATTTATGTAGCTATTTTTTTCTAAGAGTACATCTAGAACCATCCTAAAGTGTCTCACTTTATCTTACATGGTCATAGAATACAAAAGGATATCATCAATGGAGACTACCAAAAACCAATCTATGAACATCTAAAAGATATAGTTCATGATTCCCATGAACATTGTGTGGGATTTATTAATGCTAATTTGAATCACCATGTACTAATAGAGACCATAACAAAATCCAAATGCTATCTTCGGAATATCCACATCTCATACATGTATCTAGTGATAGCATGACCTAAGGCCAAACTTCAAAAACATTGTGACACTCTCAAATGATCAAATATTTCATCAATCCGTGGTATTGGATAATTGTACTTCGTGATCACATGGGTGAGGTGTCCGCAGTCTACACATAACATCAATCTCTTATCTGCATTCTTGTCCAAGAACACTGGGGAAGCCAAGTGTTGAACACTAGGTCCAGAAAATACTTCCAATAAAATTCATCCAACTACACCCTCATTCCACAAAGCACATAGTGTTCCATCTGAAATTTAGGAATATATTTCATTTTCATATAAATGTGTTCATAAATGCATAATTCAATCTCTTAAAGGGGTGGTAAACTTGGAATACTCTCATGTATGATGTCTGCATACTCTGTCGTCAAAGTAGAGAATTTAATAATCATAACATCCACTAAACCAAGGGTCATCAAGAAAAATGATGAGTTATTAGATTCACCATACAATTCATGATTCCATCATGTTCTTCATCGTATTTAGTTTCATGGAAAATGGATAACATAGTTTATTCACAACGGAAACACTACATCCTCCACCTAAAATAATCAATATGGGAACGAACAATAGACAAATAGTTCATAACAAAGTTGATTAAATAATCCCTCATTGTTGGTACAATGTAATCCCAATATAATCTCTCACAACCTAGAGTATTTTCACACTTTCATTACTAGTGTGTGATCACTGAGACATCTCTTGTGAGATTCTCCAAGTGAAAAGATCCCGCCAAAGGATCAACTAGAATATCTATTTCATGAATAACATCGGTTGAAAGAATGTAATGAATATAAAATATTTCTATCAGTATATAATCTATGTTAGAAAAGATATATATATATATATATAATAATTTATATCATTCATGGATCCTGTGGGATGTATGATTCAACTACGAGTATTTGTCCCGACCATTTTCCTCTAGCTGCATGGGCATAAAATGAACCACTTGGAGGTGGTGGTGGTGACATTTCAAAGCACATATCTCATCCATCTAATATACTAAGTCATATAATATGTCATTTTACATGAAAATATATCATATCATTCAGTTTTCTCTACCTCAGTGACCCATCCACGATCTCTTTGTCAGTCATATGGTTTGTTGGATAATCTCGGGAGAGATGTCATCAATCATCACATGGATATCAGAGCCAATATATGGGATGATTATACCAAACCTGTTACCCCCAATCCACATATCCTCTATCCTAGGACCGCCTGCTAAAACATCTATCACATTTTGGTCTTAGGGACTGACATCAGCTCCATATTTCCATGGTCTCTACATATGTATACTTTCTATAAGAAATTCCTTGATGTGTCCGCTTGGTGAAGAAATTTTTTAAAAAAATATATCACTCTATAACAATATAATATTTAGGATTTAATTTAGGGATGACATTAGCTAAAATGTATCTATGAGTACCTATCTTTATGGTCAGATCCATGAAATAATGGTCACAAACCATATCAATCGAGTAACTATATTGATTGATAAAACTCGATGAATACTCAGCTACTATTTTCATTCACATCTGGATATAAAGAATCTCTTGGATATCTAAATCCATCATCATAACTTGAGAAAACTCTTCTTTGAAAAGGCACTAAATCATTGACCATGTTAGATCCATGTTATGATTAGAATTAGTCACTACCCCACCCCCATAATTCTGATGATTCATGAAGAAGACTCACCGCAGGGACCACCATCTAATCTGTTGATGTCCAGACAAAACAGAATACCAAGGTTGCCTCCTCAAGACATTCCTCGTCCTTTTATGGGGAATTATTTCATCAGATCTTGTGGGTTATTTTTTGTTAAAACATTTGAACATTGGTTATCCTGAACACCTCATCCATTATTAATGTGGGTAATAGATTCTTATCTTTGGTGGTGGTAAAGATGGTGCACCACATTGATGTAAAATCTATAGAAATAGTCCCAGTATTGATGCCTAATCACTATGGGGATAATCCTTAAGATCCTAATGTCTATACATATTTTTCACAAATCACGGAAGTATCCATAAATTAAAAAAGATATTCCATAGTATATTATTATTTCTAAAGAGTGGAATCTAGAACGACATGGAAACTACAACCAACCCTTATATGATTAAGGTACCATTTTTTCCAAGAAACCAATTTTTTCATGTACAAATTCTAAAAGAATGATGTATGTGTCCTAGTGTATGGAAGTATTGACCCCCACACCATCACCAGAGTACCATTACATAAATCCAAACAGAAAATACATAACACTATTTCTGCAAAACGACCTCACAACCTCTTGATAAAAGGTTGAATCGACTCCTCTAATACCACTATGCCATGACATGTCCCAATGTGGCATGTAATATGACTCCCTAAGCCCACTTTATATAGGCATGTGGTTGGTGACTAGTGATGAATGGTCATATCACTAACATGGGATATCATATACTGCGTACATGTACACAGACACAAAAATCGTAAGTCCTATAAATGTATGAAATGTGAAAACATCTAAAAACACATCAAATAAAACATCTAAATCCCACAACCACAGTATGCTCGGTAGTGGGGTAATATATATAGCTTCAAATAAAATTCCTTCCAAATGAGTCTGAAAAAAATCCCAATAGGATTCCAATACTTGAGATAACATTCAAAACATCATAAGAACACACCTCAGTATGTCTAGACTCATGAATCACAATTTATTCCAAGTGCATATACAACTCTATGAAAAGGCCATTCATCAGTATAAATTAGGACATGTGTTTGAAAATCCTATGTAGGGGAGATTATAACAGTACAAAATAAGACACATCAAAATCACAAATCAGAAAATAAATGAATGCATTCATCTCTACGCAGTTATATGTGAATAACACATAAAGAATGATTATTTATACATAATATATGAAGATACAAATTCTAAATTAATGTCCCAAATATAATTACATCCTAGGGTTCCAACTCAAATGTTCCACAAATCATTCTTATAAGAGAACACACTTCACATATTGAAAATACTAAATTTATATGTGTATTTTTTTAATGATTGTCAAGTCTCTCCATTATAATTTCATGATGATTGTCAAAAGGGATATAATATACATATGAGGAGCATTCCCATTGTCATAGGTCATACAAAAAATCAATATGGATTAACCTACTATGTTGGGGATATGTGCCCACATAGTATCGGTCATGATGATAACAATAACTCCACTTACTGTATGTTGATGAATAAAGGATCTCACTCTCGGCCCTGAGGATGGATTCCAACAACACTATCTAAGAATTACTACTAAATAGAGAAATATCCTAGGAGTATGATGTAATTTTATACTAACCCTCAGGGAATGGATATGGGGAACACACCCTAACAAATATTTTCCATAATAGATTGTTGAATTTTTACTATTGGTTACGTATGACATGAGTGAATATATACATGACTCATATTAGGAATATATGAATTTTAATTCCATTATTTGGAATGACTTTGTTGTTTTCTCTATATTTTTAGTGAAATCACATGGTTACATAACATTTCATCATTAACCTAAATCGTGGTTTCCTAGATAGATTAATGGTGTAACTCTATCTAAACAATCCTTAAATGAATAAATTTTTTTAATTGTGTCAACATGGTTTGAATAGAACATGTTTAAATTTAAATGGGGTGAAATGAACAACAAAATGGGTTTTTCCCATATAATATTTTTTTCACACTTCATATAACATCATCATGGTGATGGGATTTTAAAATATAATGTGATATGTAATAAATAAGTACTTATATTTTTAGGATATGTGATACTTAAAAAATTAATTAATGGTTTGGGTTAATTATATTTCTATTAAGTAACTTATCAGGTGGTTTCACTCATTACATGTGAATTGAATGTTATTTACCAAAAATTATGGATGTGAGGCTTCCTATATGTGTTACTTGACTCTTGTGTAGATAGATTGGTCTAGTGAGATAACATGTTTTGAAAATACTGTAGGTTATATTTTTATTGATTTCCATAATCATTGAAATTATTAACTATGTTAGTACTATGTTTTTGGAAATTAATTTGTAATTCTAAATATATACATCCTCATTGACAATAAACTGATCACCATGATGGAAATGGTGAGAAATACCCTAAACTATGGAGGCATAATCCACCTATGAAACCATTAAATGGTTTGGATGCTCAACATATATAGAATTCACTTAAAGTGATTTTTTCTAGGGAGACAGATGCACCATGTTCCACACTGATAATTTTCCAATTTACTAAGAATTTTTAGTGACAATATTTTAAAACATTATATATTGAGTGTAGATGCTATGAATCTAGTAAATTGATTGAGGAAATTTATATTCTCTTTTAGAATCTATAGACACCCCATAGGATGATGATGATTCTTTCCACCTATATGTTTTATGGGAATTCTAGGTGATGGTAGGATGTTATGATAGCGTATGAACATCATAGGGGATGGCCTGGAAGGATTTATATACTAATTTCTTTGGATGAATTCCAACATACCATACATTATAAAATCAATAGGGAGTTCATACACTTGGGAATCATATTTTATATATCATGGATAATGATTCCATGTTTACTGAGTTGGAATGATTAACCAGTACTATAGTCAATGATGGGTAATATATATTGAATTTAATTAAGGATAACATTATATATTTGATATATCGGTGCAAGTGAATTTCCTATACCAGGATGTTTTCTTATAAATGATTAATGTATCATTGATTTATGATTGGAATCTAACAGAGGCTCTTTG
This sequence comes from Viscum album, assembly GCA_963277665.1. Taxonomy (NCBI): domain Eukaryota; kingdom Viridiplantae; phylum Streptophyta; class Magnoliopsida; order Santalales; family Viscaceae; genus Viscum; species Viscum album. The sequence goes on along the minus strand of OY728152.1, from coordinate 347,005,220 downwards.
TAAATGGAATAGAGTACAAACTATAAGTGGACTTTCTTGTGTTGTAGAGATATGATTTTAAGGCTCCTCTTTGGAAGGTGAGGGAAAGGTGTAAATAGAGCAGTTTTAGATCATAGATTTCATAAGGATGGTAAATATCATTAAATATGAGAGGAAACAAATCATTTACTTATCTTTCAAGTGGATTGGCCATATCCAGATGTTATACAAGAAGACATCATAGGCCCCCAATTATTAAGCTCTTGGACTAGTTCAAAGCCTCAAATATGGATCCAATACTATACAACATGTGGGTAGTTGGATTTTTATACGTTGTCTATGTTGATTTAGTTTTTGGGTGATCATATTTAGAAAAAGTCAAACCAGAAAGGTAGTGTAGCATCATGGTGTCAAAATGGGTTTTATGGCCAAGCTTTAGTGAAGCTGGAATGTAATGTAGATTGCTCTTGTTAATCAGGATTTTAAGTCTTCTATGATGATATGTGTGATCCTGGTTTCATTGAAAATATATTTTACTTTATTTGATATTGGGTATTCAAATTAATTTAGTTCTATTAATTTCATCGAAGTTATGGGTTTTCCTATCTAGTATATATATATGTGGGGATGTATGTGAACACCAAATTTGGAGTTTGTTCTAAAGGAATCCATCACTGTAGGGAGTGTTTCCTCATGATCAGAGGTTACCAGTAATAATTGTAACATTTCAAGATATATATGAATTTGTATACCTAAATTCTATGAATAGATTAGATGGAACTATTTAGAATTCATATCAATTTCAATAAATGATGGTTGACCTTGGTGTTTTCAAAGGAAGTAATTTTGCCCATAAGGGAGAGTGTAACATTAATTTTTGTTGATAAGTTCCTAGTTAGTAGATGTTGGGTGTGGTTTCATCCCTAAAATCCAATCACGTGTGGGCTGATGGAGAGGAAAATCTAATTGTTTACCCTTCAATAGTGGACTAGTTTTGGGGTGTTTTCCTTTATGAACTCATGTGATTGTTTTCTAAGAGGGAAGAAGAATTCCCTATCAACCCATGTCAAGATCTGAGACTTTTTATATTCATATATATGAAATGAATCTAGTTGATAATTTTTACTCGAAGAACCCACTGTAGGACTTAGAGAACAAGGGGATTATCCACCCTAGTGCATACCCTTGGGATTCTCCTATCTATTTTCTATGATGGATACCAGTACTTTATAACTATATTCGGATTATCCATAGCTAAATCATGTGACTATTAAGAACCAATATCAACTACCATTTGTCAAAGAAAATTTGATAAAATTAGGGGTTCTCAGATCTTCTCCAAAAGTTTCTTGAGATCGGGTTATAACTAAGATAGCATGAAACCCTCTAATAAATGTCATATGGCTATCTGCATAAGATGATTCCTCATTGAGTACATTTTGTATGATGATTGTATTTATTGTTTCAAATTTATTAATGATTGATTATATAATAATATACACATTACATAAAAGAAGGCTAATAATTATTCTCTATTTTAGTAATTAGGTACATTGCATATCAACATAAATTATGGGGTACATCATCATGATTAAAAATTTCATTAAAATGATCATAATATTCCAATGTAATTAAAAGTGTATATGATAAATTGGTGACATACATAAGAATTTTGTGATCTATAGATCCCAGTAATAGAATAAAAAATCATAACATAAATAAGGTATTACATTTTAGACAATATTAATTTCAATGGTATATAAAAGGGGTGAGAATCATAAAATTGATCAAATAGGCATGATATAGAATTATAACATAATGGAAAAATGGTAATGTGGAGAAAAATTTAAATGGGATGTCATAAGAATAAGTAAAGGGTTGCAACTAATAAATAATTACATAATGTTAATAAAATAACCACCCATGAACCCTAAATTTCATCTTATGTGACCACAACATTACCTAATTCAATAGAGATCTAACCTTTACTTATTCTTATGACATAAATGGAATATAAATAAATAGATTCAAAATATAAACCAAATTTGTGGAATAAAATGAATAAATATTAAAAAAACATAGAATAAATTTAAAAATTTTAAAAAAAATGTATGGTAGAAGAATAGGAAAGGTTGTGTTGGTGGATACATTTTTTATATCAAATAAAACTGAAATTCTCAACCATAAAACCATATGAATAAAACATCACCATCCTACATATATAAAAAATCCACTCCATGAGTGACAAAAAATTAAACTAGAACCTGAAAAATACATCAGGTCTACCAATAGTGAATTGTATAGATAATGTGTGAGTGCCATAACATATTACTATTGAGAAAAACGTTCCATGCATTTAAATTAACAATACATTCCATAAATTATCTTATGAAATAAACTATTTTAAAATATCGTTTCTTTGTCATTTTATGACTAAAAATATAATCTTATGTTTTTTTGGAAAACAAACTCATTTTTATGATATGTGATACAATATTTTTTTAATTAATCATTTATAACTACATAATGGTGATCATTAGAGTAATGAATTTAAAATTTCATTGAAATAATAATTATATGAAAAAAATATAATGTACAAAAAAAGTATTTTGAAAGAAATATAGAAAGTTGAGACTGTTATAATTGAAGTAACTAGAACTAGAAAATAATTTATAATTGAACCAAAACTAAAAGTGAAACGATTATAATGTTTGATAATGAAGAGATATAAATAAATTATAAGAATATTATTAATAAAATTGAAATATTCAAGAAATAATAATTTACACATAGTCATGGGTGATTCCAAAATGTCCAGTGAGATAATCCTAGATATACATGGTTGAGAAAATCTATCAGCAAAATATATGATGTTTTGTGATAATGACCAGTCATATTGGTCTACCAAACCTCAATATTGGAATTCCCATTTCCAGGATCATTACACATAGATTTGGGATGATATTCATCTTTTGAACATAACTAGCATTTGAAACATCTCTAATCCTCTATGTATAAAAACTTGGAACCTTTTTAATATAGTGACATTATGTGAGGTAAAATATGTCATATATAATAAAATATAAACCTTGAATCACCATTCATAATCAAATAACTCATCCCACCACCATGGAACTCCTAATTTAATTATCTAACATTATAAAACACATTAATATGGAAATCACATAAATTACTAGTTTTACATACATAATTTTATTATGGGGATTCCATTAATGGTTCATCACATTTATAGAAATAATTTAGAATGTTACTATAGTGCCATGAGTTATAAAACATTATATAACTTTTCATAAACACCCATTCAAACCCATTCCTAATTCAATTTAATTTTTGAATAATTTTTCACAGAACTAAATGAGTTGTGATGAACTTTTTTGAAAAATGAAAAATATATCCCTTTTTCAAAAACCATTTTGAAATATAAATTCCATTTTAAAACCTATTCAAAATTAAAGGTAAATTGTTTTATTTAAAAAAATATTTCACATCATTTATATGCATATATTGAAATCACATAATAATATATGAAAAAACATAAAAAAATATCACAAATTTATATCACAAGAATATTCACTTTTAATTCATTAAACAAAATTAAATAATGAAATTATAACCCAAATGTATAACAAAATCTTATATAAATTCGATAGAAACATTAATAACTTGATATTCCACTCACAATATCCAAATAACTACATGAAAATATCCACAAAAATTTTATACAACTTAAAAAAGAAATTTATTGAAATGAAAACATCTACAAACTACATGGTATGAAAATTTATTTTGAAATCAATAATTATTTCTACAATATTATAATATAGAAAATTTATTAATGAATGATAATTTATATATGAAAAATATTTTAGAAACATCAAGCACATTATGGAAGGTAAAAATATTTAATAGGAATGAAAACACATATTTTTATCAGGTCAAGACAAATAAAAACCTATAAATAGAGGGAAGAGAAGGCTCAGGATGATTTGTACATCCGAAAAATAATGAATCCTAATATATTTGGTCAAATACTAAACCTATAGTTCATACAATGTTCTTCAACTATAAGGAAAATAAAAATAAACAAAGAAGAGGGAGTGTAAAAAGAATGAGGAGGAGGAGGAGGGATATCCTTGAATGGATTGTAATCAAATTAAAGGAAATAATTATAGTTTCTATGAAGGAAGTAGAAGTGGATTATCCATTGGATCCCCTTTATATGGTGTGGGTTAAATCAATAATATAGAACCTATCTCATGGATAAATTTAATGGAGTCAAAATTGGGATTTAGAAATTTAAAAATATTGGTATGGTCAACTATTTGACCTCACAGTTTAAAAAATTGTGTGTAAATCTTGAAAAATCACTAGACATTGTAGGGTGAAGTCACATGGTTTGACAATATAATTTACCAAGCTATGAACCAACCAAGAAAATCACACTAAAAACATCCAGGATCCCACATGGTATAGTTACATTCTTTGAAACACTATTTACCAAATATTCAATGACCTCTACATAATGTTTCATTGGTTTTCATGCGTTTATTGCATGGTGATCACTAACCAAGAACAAACTCTGTGGTTCTTACTGGATACTCATTTAATTAAAAATTCCAAAACAATGACCATATATTGAAGGAAAAAGTTATAAATTGAAAAATAAATAATATAATATAGAATATGATGGTCGTGGTATGAAAATTATCCCCAATATACAAATTTATTCCCCTAGATAGTCACTAAGTTAGGGAAATAGATATATCATCCAATAATAGGTTGATTAGGAATGAAACCCAAGACCGTAATTAAAAATTAATGAAAACCAATCATATAATGTCACTAATTAAGGAGCATCCATAAATAATAAGACAAAATTAAAACCTATAACAAAATCATAGGTATTCATCGGAGTGATTAATAGGTGCAAGATACCATTATCCCCTCTCCCCACCATTTAAATAGTTTGGTAATATATCGTGTAAACCAAAGATATATTAAAATATTCTTATGTGTCAGATGTTAAATTATCAACCAAATATGCGAAAAAAATATACATCCAATATAAAATATATTATAATAGTGGGTTCCCTAGACCCAACCTAGATAGTACGTTTCAATAATCATATCATATATATAATGTGTTATGCATGATATATACATACCATAATAGTGTTTATTTTTCCAATACCGTTATTTATATGTTAATTTCCTAATATTAATAATTGTATCAATTGTAAATAGTGGTTCATAAAATATAATTAGAACGTCATTATACTATGAAATTTAGATTAAACATATGTCATATGGTCAAGATGCATCATACATACTGGGCACATATGATATTTGACAATCCTATTTTGGGTTCTAATATGAATTTTGACTTCTTCTCATGAGGGTTTCACATTGGGACCTAATGTAGAAAAGATCATGAAGACTGAACTACCAATAGGAACACCACATGTGTCAAGAGTCATGTTTAGTTCATATTTGTGAACATGTTTAAATGTATCTTGACTAGATATTTTATTAACTTATAATATTTTATCACGTAAATTGATGCATAGAGAAACATATGAAATCAATGTCGTAGTGAGGTATCTTGTGTTGGTTGTATCATTGGTATAATGACATTGATTGAATAATAAAAACATAAGTTTTTATTCTAAAAGGAATTGATATCTCAACCCTAATTGATCTGGATGGTCAAACATTAACTAAATATATTTTCATGGTAGAAGAAGATAGGTCTATTTAGTTGGTTAAATGAATAAAAAAGTAATAATGAATTATAACACAAGGGGACCATCCTTAAATATGAGATATTATGAGATAATAAGTTTATATTAAACAATGTGTGATCATAGAAAGGATGATATTTCTATGGCTATACCTTGTATCCTTATAGGCCTTGTCGAGTTATGAAATCCAACTCATTGTCTATAAATAGTATACCCTTTTATTGAGATAAATTCATAAATGGTCACACACTAATCATTTTCAAATGTATACCATATTCGAATGAATGGGATTATAGCACATGTAGGTTCACCCCACAAGGTACATGATATGTCCAATAATATATGATCAACAAGAAATAAAAAAATTCATATTATTATAGTTTTAGAATAATTGGGGTTGAATTTACTTATTTAATATATTTAATAATGTTATATAAATAAAAGGAATGATTATTAGATGAGCAAATATTATTTTAATATTTAAGGTTCATTTAATATTTATGGGAATTTTGATTTGAGTTAATGAATTTCATATATCATGTAATATATTTATTATATTACAAGTAAGTGATACAAAATAGAAATGATATTCATCACTCAATTAGTCTATTTTAATTTGTAGTTAATGACTTATGTAGTGTTTAATAAATATTTGGTGGATACTGATCCAATTTTGAGTATTTTAGTTGCTCACTATTTAAATGTGGTGTAGATATCACATCAAAAACAATTCATTGAATGCTTATGAAATCCTCTCTCCCCACTCCCACTATATATAGAATAAATCATGTTATACAAGTCTTTAATCAAAGATCATCTTCATGGATATATGGATCATCACAACGGTGTTCATTGGTTCATTAATGGAATGATCTGATCTCAATGTTATTACTAGTAATTTGATGATTAGCACTATAGTAGATTTTAGAATCATGTTTGGATGATCTAGGGGAACTAATCATCACATCAATTGAGCAATTATAACTAATGATGAATAGTGGCCCAATTCATCATCATGTTAGATGAGGTTTTTCATAATTTAAATCCATTTATTAATTCATTCATAAAATGATACTCATGTTATAACTAGTTAGTACTACATAGAAAATATCATTGTTGCATTTATCACTTGTGAAAAGATTTATATTAAAGGTTTTATAGGATTAAACTACCATACCGATATTAATAATTACTATTAAAGGCATTCTGTGATTATTTAAGAAAAATGGAATTAAAATTTGCATTAAATATAATTAGAGGCCATCATGATGGTCCCATCAAAAGAAACATCATTTGAATCCAATAACACATCACTATGTCATGACCAATCTAGGATTTAAATTGTACTAAAATCATTTTTTATATAATGAATATCATATATAAAAACATTACCCAAAATGGCTCATCATTGAGTTTTCTAGTGTAGCCAATTATAGCATCCAGATTTTCCATGGTTAAAATAATTTTTTCTTATGGTTGAATTTTTTACAATATTTTGAATTTTAATTTTTTAAATGAAACAACAATTTCAATAGAATGTGTGAATTTTATAAATACAATAAATAATATTTTATTTAATGTAAATTTGGATATGCCTCATGGTTCAGGTAGTAGAATATATAAAATGTTTGGGGGGGGGGGTTTGAAGTTGTTGTCTTCTAGAAAACAAAAAGTAAAAATAAAAAATTATAATGGGGATGCATGATATGCTAAGGAGAAAAGAAATAAAAATACATAAAATTGGGAATGTGGGGTAATGATTCAACCATACTTTTTTTGAAATATTTTTTTGAAAATATTTTTTTAAAATACCATAAGTGAAAAAAATTAGAATATTTATATTTATAACTAAAAAAATAATTATAATCTAATTAAAATTTTATAATTAATAATTATATTACCAATTCTTTATTATATAATTAATAATGATATTACTGATTTACTAATTAATTATATAATTAATAATTTAAAATTATTAATTTAAAATTATATTACTGATTAGCTAATTAGTAATTATATAATTAGTAATTATATAATTAGTAATTATATAATTAATAATTATATTACTAACTAACTAATTGATTATGAATAATTTATTATAGTTTTAATACATGTTTCATCTTTCAATTATATTGGTCTTATAGTTTATATTTTATAGTCTTTCAAAGCCTTATAATTGAATCATTTTTATGTTTCAACATGGTGGTTTTGAAAACTTATAAATTATTTTCCATTTACATTTTTTATGATTTTTTTTATTTTCAAATTTTTGGTATTTGTTTAATATGTGATTTAAGTTTCATCGATGATGGTCTTGTAGTTTATATTTTATAGGATTTTAATGTCACGTACTTGAAACAGTTTTATGTTTCATGTGGGTTTCTTTGAAAACATATAAATTATTCTCCATCAATGTTTTTTATGAAATTGTTTTTATTTTAATCTATATTTTTTAATATTAAATCCATGAATTATGTTTCATTTCTATTGGTCTTATAGTTTATATTTTATATCCATTCAATGTCATGTCCTTAAAACATTTATATGATTCAAGTAGGTTGTTTTGAAAGATTATAAATTATTTTTTTCATCATTTTTTATGAAATTATTAATTTTTCAACTATTTATTATATTTTTAATTTATGTTTTATGTTTCATTTATATTGGTAAAATATTATATATTTTATAGCCTTTAAATATCACTTACTTAAAATAGAATCCCACATCAGAAATGTAGAATGTTCTGTGCAAGAAATGAGGAACTAGAATTCCACATCAGAAATGAAAAAGGATGTATAGGGTAATACCTCTTATAAAAGGGAGCCCTATGTGAGACCTTCTATCAAAATCCAGACTACTATAATAGCGATACTACTGGATATTAAATAAGAGATAAATAATGCTGAAATAAATTGTTTATATATATATATATAATGAAATTTAAAAAAATAGTATTTTATTAGTTTTAGAAGAATGTCAGAAATTGTGTTTCTGCTTTCAACTTAAAACGAAATGCAGCACTGTTGTTTCTTCCTTTACGGTGTATTTGTTTTTTATAAAATTGAACTATTCTATTTAGAAAAAAAATAATTATTTAAAAAAAATATTTAATAAAACTCTGTCTAGCACCCACCACCTTCTATTCATCGATGATTTCCAGCCACATAGAATTAACTCCCCAAAAAAGCTGCAGCACTGGCCACCCACCTATTGATCTCTTTGCATCAGATGACACATCATCTTGTTATCATGCCATGTGGTCTTCCCAACCTATCCCTCCCCCTTGGTGCATCACTATAAAAGAACACTCAAACCATATATGTGGAAACTCATTGATTCCATGATCCCAACTCTCGATCACTGCACATTTAGGATAAATCTATGAGGGGTCCTTTCAGTATACCCGCAGTCAGCCGACACAATGTCACTAGCCACCACATGACCTCTACTTTCTACTCTTTTTTTCAGCCCCACCACAGAGGAAACCCACTATTATAATCCTCAATTATTCCCAGAAAGTTGCATTAATCCCTCGCACTAGATAACCCTTTTGAGTGCTAGTCCACAATCATCCAGATACAACATCCCTGGTCCCCCCCTTCACCGTTGTTGCTCATACCACCCTTCTACCACAGGCCTATTATGATTTTTTCTAAAGGTAAATCCATGGATAAATCAGGTTGAGTGGACCCATGAAGGGTTTCATGGGCCCTTCGATACTGTCCAGGTCTATTATGGTTCTAGTTGAGACATGGTTTCCCTATTGTTGTTTTTTAGTCATTGCGGGGGCCTGAGAACAATAGTATATATAAATATAAATGGAATAATATATATTAAAAAATTATGTTATATTTTTTTAATAAAAATAATAACTAAGCATCCCTAATTTATTAAAAATATCATTGAATTAATTAGTTAAATTAATTTATTTTCCCCAACATATATATATTGAAAAATTAATTTTTCTTTCACATCTAATTCTACATCAACGAATCATGAGCAATTTCCCCCATTATATATCTGAATTTAGTTTTTTTAGTTTTTAGTATATTTTTGTTTGACACATGTAATGAATAATTTAAATAGAGATTATCATTTTTCTCACCAAATATGTATAAATAAATGTGTATCAATGATATCTAATTTTCATTTTCATTATTCATTCATGAGACCCCATTACCTTCATGAGAGTATTTTTGTAGTATAAAAATGATGGTATAAAATGAAGACCAAACGGAGATGAGACTATATTCTAGATTAGATGGTGATACATGGGATCGTGGTGTGATCTGTGTTACGAATCACAACCTGACTCAATTATTAATCCCCTAGGGTGTGACGCCCAAAGAATATTTATCATGTAATAATAATATTATGGTTGTGTTATATTTAATTTAAATGTTGTCTGAACGAAACATGCAAACTAAACACCATGCACATTAATTATTTAAACACCGAATTTTTTACATGAAAAAAATAACAAAGGAAACCATACTACAAAAAATACCTATTAATGACCTATTAGAATTATAGGGAGACCACCCAGTACAACCCAAACCCCAATTACATAATAAGGGTCCTTCAGATCCATCATAATATACATCAGTATGACCAGATCTACTACAGCCACATTGAGCATTAGTGAAATGATGTACACCGTCTTTGCCAAGACGTTTTGAATATGGAACACCCAATTTCATGTTTTTAAAAAGACTTAATATGATAGTTACCTCTTTATGAGACCTTTGAGATTCTAAAGGCTATAATTATTGTTGTAGGTCATTTTGTTGGTTTAAATTAAAATATCTAAGTATGAATAGTTTTTCAAAATAATTAAGGTATGTATTGAAATTATAACTTTAAACATATAAACTTCTTTAATAAATATTGTATCTACACTTAATATGATTTCAAATACTTTTTAAATATTTCAAATGTGTTGAAAATATTTTATATATTTTTTCATTATTGATGTATAACCATTGTTTTAACTAAAACAATGTCTTTGATTTTTATAATACTAGTATAAAATTTTATAAATGATGTATTAAAAATTGATTTATCACTTTTTTCTTGAAATGTTAGTATTTGTAAAACTAAGTAAAATATTGGTTTTAGGGTTTGGTTTTTTTATATAAGATAATTAATATTTGTTGAAGACTCCTTAAAAAGAATATGAAAAAATATTTTATTATATCTAAAAAAATAAACTATTACGTAGATAAAATATATGGTAGTACCCCACATAGACAAAGAACACCATTTGGCAGCTCTCAAAGCCTTGATGGGAATCTCACCAACAATCCCTGGAAATGAGATATGGGTGGTGCACATGCAGGGTGCATGCTATGTCACGCATGCAAGGGAATAATAGCTTTCCCTCAACGCGCACTAGTGAATTTGTAAGGACCAATGTGAGCCACCATGTGGGGCGGCACGATGATGTGTGTGGGAGAATGAGCGCGCCTGTAGAAGAACACGGTTTGGGGTAGTTACGGTAGGGGGGAAGGAGTAATATGAATTTTTTTCCAGAGATCTTGGATTGTAAAGGAGTTACGGAAGCCTCTCATTTTTGATGTGGGACAGAAATTTTCAACCATGATCGGATCTGGACAGTCGGATCACATTGTGTGCAATCAGGTCCGTTAGATTAGGTATATTTCATGATCCATAGTAGCCTCAGTATACCCTTTGTGTTTTTATGCGTCATTTGATATGTTGCGATCTTATCACAGTCGTCTGAGACTTTTATAAATCTTGTGTATCTCACAGTCGTAATATCACTTATGATCTATTCTGGATTGTCCGTCTCTTTTTACTTTAGCTGTGTCGCACCATAGTCATCTGATCTACTTGCTCTCTCGTCTTAGACATTATTTTTTTTCTGGAATTTCATCCCCATAGTTTCTTCTTCCTCCAGTTAGTTTGATTCCAATCGTGATTAGCCCTGCCACATGCACCATTTTTCAACACCTGTTACTCCAGTTGTCCTCCCTTTTTCTCTCTTTCCACAAAGGTTGTCACACTCAGTCATATTATAAACTGAGTAGGACTCGGTTTCTGTTAAGTGATATTATAATTATAATATATTTAGTTTATATATTATATCATATTTTTCATTTGAACCCTACAATTTTTCATCTCCTCCCGTGTCTTCCCTCAAACCTCTAGTGAGCTTCACCAAACGTCTCCTCATTATTCAAAAGAACTAAATAATTATTGGTGTCCATATTTTTTGGGTTGAAAATAAATACATATATATAAGTTTATACTCATATATATATATATAACATTATAGTTTAGATAAAAAAACACTTATACCTGATTCTAGGACTTCTAGATTTTGGGATTAAGTATTATTTAAATATCTAAGGGATTATATTTCTCATGAAAAACTTATTCCTATAATTTCAATATTCAGTTATACATTTCAACATATATGTATATATTTTAAAAAAACCTTTTATATTATATGGTATGATTTATAATTTATAAACCCATGATTAACTAATGTTCTTAATTTGTTTAAAACATGAAAGTGTCATTAAACATTCTATTTTTTATTTAAGATCCTTTATATACACATTTTATAATATGTTATATATTTTTCTATATATATTTATATATATATTCATACAGGTTTAGATAAACCTCTATTATACACAATATTAAGACTCCTAAATATTGAGCTTCAATGTTTATGTAGTTTTGTAAAATGTAAAGAATTATATTTTTGTACAAATCACTTATATATGTATGTACAACTATATGCATATGTACCTTTGGGTTTAATCATAATCTAATTAAGTTTTCATAAAAACTAATTTTTGGAAATTTATTTATTTATTTGGAATGTATAATGTTCGTTATAATATATTAAACAAAGGGTTGGTTGTGAAATTATTGTGTATTCTCATTGTATTATTTTACATATAATTTTTAAACCACATTTTAACAAGAACATTAGTTACCCTAGAGTACGATCTTATAATATTTTTAGAATAATTAATTAATCCATTTATATTTTAAAAGCACTTGATTCTGCCACAATAAATGTTTTCAATCATTCTGTTTTGTTTTGTTAAAAATTTCTATTTATCATAATGAATTTTAAATATGAATAGAAATTAACATAATTTTAGAATTGTGCACTTATAAATATAAAATGAATACATTCATAATAAGGATTCGAGGGATTGTCATTTTATGTGATAAACATTTTATTCTTTAGTTATCATTACATATTCAATAATCTTCTTGTCATAGATATCATTTATTCTCATATCCATAAGAATATTGTTATTAGAACACATATGAATTCTTGACATTGTATATAAAAATACTAAAGAATGTTACCAAACACAAATGGACTTTTGGGGAATGAATAATGTAAATTATTAAAAGTGGTATGGGATACATTGAATAATATGAAATGAGAAATTAAATATTCTATGTTGTATTGGACATTTTGAACATACAACCCTATTCAGAATATACGGAATGTATTAGAATTGGTAAAGCGGGTTGGGGACCGGTTAATGTAATCCCCTCGATGAATCGATTATTCTCATAAGGCAATCAGGTAATGGAATGAGGCCATTGACATTTCAAGTCTTTACATGAGGTCTTGATGAGGTCTGGCATAATATGTCCCCTCATTTGGTCTATCGAATTTAATTATTCAACTTTGTATTCAACTAGAAAATATTCTAGATTAATATTTTTAAATAATTTAATTAATCATGTTTGTATTAAACAGAAGAATATGCTTGGTTAATAGTTTTATATAATTTAATTAACCATGTGTATATTCAACTGGAGAATATGCTTGGTTAAAGTTCTTGTACCTATGAGTATCTGAGAAAGTAAAATCTTATTTCTTATTAATTATTTGTAACTTAGATATTTATAAGCTACTATATGTTTCATAGTAGTAAAGGATGAAATGGAAGTTATTATTTTACTCTCAACTAAAACATGTATTACTCTTAGTTATTAATTTTTTAATTCCATCTTCAAATGTCAGTTATAATGTCTCTTACATATTATTATGAATGAGAAGGCTTCTAATTGTATCTTTTATCCTTATAACTCAATTAGTATTCCATTAAATGTGCTCTTATAATTCCTATACTAAATTTTATTTTATGATACATGTGTTACATCATTATTATTATTTTTTTATGTAAAATTTTAAAGGAATGTTTTCAAAAAGTTATAATTGGTATTTTATGTTTTTTTTGACCCCTTACTCGGAATTTGTATGCTCACCCAAAGATTTTAATCTATTTTCTTTTACTAGTTTAGTATATTTGCGTCCCTATATTGGGTGACTGCTTAATAAAGACATTTTTTCTTCTTTGATGGAAATGCAATAATTGTATCTGATTCTCTAGGACCTAATCCAAAATGTTCCTCTCCAGTGGAACATGTGTTTGTGTTCTCATCTCTACTTATAAAAAAAGCTTTACACACAATGTTTTTAATGAAATCGCACCAGCTTCAGGGTAGTCGAGGGTCGGGGCATGACAGTCGGTATTAGAGAATTGTTCTAGGAAACCCTATAAAAATAGAACAATACTAATAACATGATTATATTTTACTAATTAGTAGTTTCTTAAAAAAATTCAGATGGTAGACAAATCTACCCTTCTGTCCCTTCAGAAATAAATAATAGAAACCATAGTATCCATGTCACGTTTAGAAGTATAAGATTCGTTTGATAACCTATTTTTATCATGTCAACATCTCAATCGTGGGTCCGATTTTCCTCACTTACTCCAACTTCCTCGAGGATCTATAATTGGTTACTTTCTAATGATTCATGCCCAAAATCCCTTTTATGCACGTTAGGGAAGGTATTATGAAGGTCTATTATGATACTTCACCATGGCTTCCAACTTCTATTCACAAATGAATATCTATAAAGACTCACAAAAGGGTGACCTCCGACAGCATACCTCTGTCAAATCGTAACCTATGATCTTCATGTTCCCATCATGGACACCAAAATTCTTGAGGACGAATCTACCCATTTTCATTATAGACAGCAAGTTCATGAATATGTCTCCCAACTCCATACCCCCTCATTTTTTCCTTTCTTGGTAGATTATATGCCTAGATACTACTGATCTATACTTCCCGTGCTGCATCATTACCCAAGAGATTGAGTAGTTTGGAAAGACATTGGGAATCCAATTGACTAAAAATTGGGGGTTTCTCCAACACTGGTGAATCCAGTGAAGTTTCATCTTGGAGGAAATAAGAAAATCTATACTAGTGTTCTGAGAGTGAGAGAGTAGTTATGTAATACCTTGGGTTGATGATCGTTGTATAATTTAATAAAGTTATGTGCTTTGATACATTAAATAATTCCTCTATTTTTATATGGTTATGCCTTGATAAACAAAACACATCTCTTTAAATTTCATATAGAATAAATGAGTTCACCAACCAATATTCTATCACTTCCTACCGAACATTTATATATTATAATTTATAAGACATGCTCCCAATAATACTCTCAATATGAAAACATGTCTCTGGCATGTAAAAACCTCCATCGTGTTTCGAACCATGCAAAAATAATCCATATTTAACAGGGAAACAATTTTTCCTATTACCGTATTACAAATAGATAATTTTTAGAATTTAATAAAAGAGTAAATTATCTTGATTCTCTTTTTCAATGATTCACTTTGTTTGATAACTACCGAGTTGTTGGTAAGCATCAAGAATCTACTTTGGAAATTGACCATATAGCGACCTACCTATTCCAGGTCTGGATTTTTAGTATGTATGTAGACCTCTATGAAATCAATGTTTTCAAGAATGACATGGTATATGGGTTTTATAATAAATGAATCCACTCCAAAATTTCTGACATCTACACCACTCATGCCACTCTATGGAAGGATTAGTGCTTTATGTAAAATTTTGACCATTGATTTCCACAATTTTTCTGGACCAAGGAAATCAAGGAGTTGAACCCTACCCTAGAACTCCATCTGAGGTTGTTGGCACCCCACCCACAGTGCTGGTTCCAGTGAAGGGATGTTGGAGGTAATGTATACATAGTTTTATTGGTCATTGTGATAGAGTATTTTATAATTTCAAAGACACAATTAGTTGAAATGGGGATAATGTGATTCCCCAAAACATATTTCTCATGTAATAATAATATTATGGTTTTGTTCTGTTTAATTTACATGTTGTTTGAACAAAACATAAAGACTAAACATCATGCACTGCATTTATTTAAACACTGAAGTTTTTACATTACAACATGAAAAAAGGAAACCACACTACCCAAAAATACCAATTAAGAGACCTATTATAATTACATGGAGACCACCCAATACAAAAAAAACCCCAAGAAGATAGTAAGGGGCCTTTAGTTCTGTCACAAAAAAAACAATATGGCCAAAGCTACTATAGCCACACTGAGCATTAGTGGATTTATGTGGAACATCTTCGCCATGATGTTTTGAATATGGAACACCTTGTTTCATGTTTTTATAATTTCATAATCTGACAGTTACCTCTTTAAGTTACTGTTGAGTTTCTAATTTCTATACGTATAGTCATTTTTCATTCTGTTGGTTTAAATTAAAATATCAATATATGACTAGTTTTACAAAATAATTAAATTATGTGTTTTAATTATAATATTAAACATATCAACTATTTTTATAAATATTTTAGTTACACTTAGTATGATTTTAAAATTAGGTATGCATTTCAAATACTTTTCAAATATTTAAAATTTGTTGAAAAGCTTTTATAAATGATTTCATTCTTGATGTTTAAACAACGGTTTTAAATAAAACTATGTTTTTGTTTGTTATAATACTAGTATAATATATTTTTAATAAAATATTAAACATTGATTTATCACATTGTGTTTTAAAACATTAGTATTTGAAAATCTAAGGAAAGTATTGGATTTAGGATTGGTTTATTTATATTAGATAATTAATATTTTTTGAAGACTCCTATATAATTATATGAAGTCCTATTTTTTATATGTAACAAAAAAATAAACATTTACTTCACTAAAATATAGGGGATTACCACACCCTTCCAAGGACCACTTTTGTCAGCCCTCAAAGCCTTAATGGGCATCTCACCCACAACCCCTTGAAATGGCATAGTGGTTGTGGGAAAGCAGTGTGCGTGCAATGTCGCATGAATACAAGAAGTATATCTTGCCCTCAGCGCACACTGGTGCATGTGAAAGGACTAGAGTGTGCCACTGTGCAAGGTGGCATGGTGGCGTGGGTGGGCGCATGATCATGCCCATATAATAACCCGGTACTAGGCTGTATCGGGAATGGGGAAGGAGTGATCTATGAAATGGATCGAAGAGCTTGATTTATAATGGATCCCCAAAAGCCTCCCCGTTTCTATTTGGGATTACAATTTTCAACCAGGATCTGATTCGGACCATCAGATCATGCCACGTGCAATCTGGGCTATCTAATTCGGTTTGACCCACGATCCTCAGTAGCTACGGTAAACCCTCCATTTTTTATGTGTCTTGGATCCATCGCGATCTAATCACAGCTGTCTGAGCCATTTCAAAATCCCACATCGCTCACAGCCCTCAGATCACATATGATCTAATCTAGAACGTCCATGACATTTTAATTCGGTGCGTCGCACCATATCCGTCTGATCTACTTCCTCTCTGATCTCAGCCATTCTTTTCTTCATATTTTTTTCCATGGGAGGTCTTATTTATCCCTCGAGCATCGTTCCAATCATTTTTATCCCTCCCACTTTCACCATTTTTCCACACTCAAAACATCAGTGGCCCTTCTTTTTCTCATTTTCCACAAAGGGCGACACCCTCACTCATATTATAAACCCAGTTGGTCTCAATTTTCTTGTAATTGGAATTATATTTATAATATATTGATTTTATATATTATATCTTGGTATTCATTTCAACCATACAGGTATTCATCTTCTCCAATGACTTCTCCCAAACCTCCTGTGAGTTTCCCTTAAACTCTTCTCCTCATTCAAAATAGGTAAGGAATTTTAGGTGTCTTTCTTTGTCATGTTGAAAATATATACAAATATATAGGCGTATACTAATATATATATGTAGTAACTTATGGATTATATAAAAAACTCCCTTATGCCCCGTTCTAAGACTTCTGAATTTTGGGTTTATGTATTATTAAAGTACCTAAGGAATTATATTTCTCAATCAAAATATATTTATATAATTGGTATATTCCGTTATACATTTATATATATATATGTATATTTTAAAAAAAATTATATCATATGGTATGATTTTCAATTTATCCACCCTTGATTAAGTAATGTTCAAAGTGGGTTTAAGACATCAAAGTGTCATTAAACAATTTATTTTTTATTTAAGATCCTTTTTATACAAGTTATTTAATAAGTTATATATATATATATATATTCATACAGGTTTAGATAAACCTATATTATAATCAAAATTATGAGTCATATTTATCATGTTTCAATGTTTAAGTAGTTTTGTAAAATATAAAGAATTATATTTTTTTACAAAACTCGTATATATGTTTGTATGACTATATGCATTTGTACCATTGGGTTATAATAAAAACCTAATTATGTATTCATAAAAACAAATTTTTGGTGATTTAATTATATATGTGGGTTGTATAATGTTCATTATAATTTATTAAACCATCGGTTGGATGAGAAGATATTTTTATGACATTTTTATTATAATACATATAATTTTTCACCCGCATTTAAACAAGAACATTTTCCAACCTAGATTATGCCCCCTAATATTTTTAGAAAAATCAAATAATCCAATTATTTTTCTGAAGAACTTCATTTTTCACAATTAATGTTTTCAATATTTAGGTTATGTTTTGTTAAAAAGGCCCATTTATCAGCATGTGTTTTAAATATGAATGGAAATTATCCTAATTTTAGAATTGTGAATTCTGAAAGATAAAATGATGACATTCATTATAAGGATTCTATGTATTGTCATTTTATGTGATAAACTTGCAATTCATTATTTATCATTACATATGCTATCATATTATTATTATCCATATCATTTATTTTCATAGCGAATATAATATTCTAATTAACACTAAAATTTATGGTTCACACTGTATATGAAAATAATAAAGAATATAACCAAACAAAAATGGAATTTAATGGAATAGTGAATGTATATTATTCAAAGTGGTATGGGACACATTGAATAATATGAAATGAGATTTAAATATTCAATGTGGTATGGGACTTATTAAATTTACGACCCTATTTTGAATATGGGTAATGTAATAGACTCTATATAATGGGATGGAGACCGGTTAATGAAATACCCTCAATGTATCGATAGTTTTAATGAGATAATCAGGTCATGGCACGTGGCCAATGACATTTCTTGTCTTGACATGAGCTTTGTTTTTGTTCTGGCATTATAAGATCCCTCATTTTTTTATAGAATATAATTTATCATGTGTATATTCAACTATAGAATATTCTTGATTAAGATTTTTATTGAATTTAATTAATCAAGATTGTATTCAACTAATGAATTTTCTTGATTAAGAGTTTTATAGTATTTAATTGACCAATTGTATATTCAAGTGGATAATATTCTTTGTTAAAGGGATTGTACCTATGAGTAATAAAGAAAGTAAATCATATGGATTATTAATTATTCCTCTCATAAAGATTTCTCAGCTAGTGTATGTTTCACAATTGTCAAGGATGAAATTGAAGTTATTATTTTATGCAAATCTCTGAACATGTGTTACTCTTACTTATTAATTTTTTACTTCCATATTCACATGCTAGTTAGAATATCTCTTATATATTATTTTGAATGATCATTCTTGTAATTTAATTATGTATCCATATATCTCGGTTAGTATTCCAAGAAATGTGCTATTATAATTCTTATACAAAATGCTATTTTACAACACCTATGTAACAACATTCCTTAAGAAAATGTTTTATGGAAAATTTTAAATTAATGTTTTCAAAAAGTTATAATTGGAATTTTATGTTATTTTAAAACACAATACTGGGCATTCGTATGTTCAACAAACAGTTTCAATCTATTTAATTTTACAGGTTTATTATATTTGAGTCCCTCTGTTTTGTGACTACATAATGAATACATTTTTGTTTTGCTTTAATGAAATTTTAATAATTGTATCTAATTATCTAGGACCTAAAACAAAATGATCCTCTCTAGTTGAACGTGTCTGTGGTTTCAGATCTTATTTTAAAATAAATTTACACACCATGTTTTCAACGAAATTGTACCATATTTGGGGAGGTCCAGGGCCTGGGAATAATAGTTGATATCAGAGGAATGGTTTAGACAACCATGGTAAATTAGAACAATACAAAAAACATGATTATGTCTTAATAAGAAGTAAATTCCAAAATAAAATTAGATGTTAGCAGAATCGATCATTTTTCCCCTTTTGATAGAAATATTAGAAACCATTGTGACTACGGAATGTTTATAAGGATATGAATCTTTTGAGAACCTTATTTTATCATGTCAACATCTCTATTATGTGTCCAATTCTCCTAACGTACTCCAAATTCACTGAGGATCCAGATTTGATTAATTTCTGATGATTCATTCCCAACATCCATCTTATTCATGTAACAGAAGGTATTATAAAGGTCAATTATGATACTTCACAATGGCCCAGAACATCATTTCATTAATGAAATTCTAGGAATTTGCACAAGAGGTTGTCCTCTGGGAAGCATACCTCTGTCAAATCGTAACCTATGGTCTTCGAGGTCAGGTCATGGACTTCGAAATTCTGGAGGACGGATCTACCCATTTTCATTATAGACATCATGTTCACGAAGTCGTCGCCCAACCCTATGCCCTTCATGTTTTCCATTTTCGTATCCTTATATGCACACAACCGATTGATCAGGACTTCCCATGCTGCATCAGGACCTATTATATTGAGGAGTATGGAACCGCTTTGGGAATCTATTTGTCTGGAAATTGGGGGATTCACCAAAACAAGTGAATCCAGTGAAATTTCACCTTGGAGGATGTTAGGAAATCCATACTCTTATTGTGATAGTGAGTGAGATGATATGTAATTCCATGGGATTATGAAAATTATATAACTGAATAATGTTATTTGTTTTGAAAAATTGGAAACAAAAGTCTCTATTTCAATGATGTTATTCCTTGCTAAATAACACATATCTCTTGAAATTTCAGATAAAAGACAATATTTCACCAACAAGTCTTCTATCACTTCCTACAGAACTGTTAGTGATTAAAATTGTCACGACATGCTCTGATGAATACCAGCCCAAGGAAAACATGTGTCTGGCTTGTAAAAAACTACATTGGGTGTCGAACCATACAAATATCATCCATCTATACCAAGGAATAAATTTTTCTTATTAAAATATTAAAAATTAACAATTTTTAGGATATATGAAAAGAGGAATGTTTCATGATGCTCTGTTTCATTATTTCAATTTGTCTGATAACTACCCTGCAGTAAGTAAATTTCTAGAAGAATATTTGGAAAGTGACCATAGAGCGGCCTACCTATTCTAGGTTATGATTTTTAGTATGTACAGGGACCTCTATGACATCAATATTTTCAAGCACGATTTGCTATTAGGGATTTATAGGAAACGAATTCACTCTGAAATATCCGACCTCAATACCGCTCGTTCAACACTATGGAAGGCTGAGTGCATTATGAACAAGTTGGACCCCATTTTTCAACAATGTATCTAGACCATGGAAATCAAGGAGCTAAACTCTACCCTAGGAATCCATTTGAGGTCTTCAGAAGCCAACCCATTTTGGTAGTACAAGTGAAGGAATGTTGGTGGTAATGAGTGATTAGTGTTGTTCGTGGTTGTGATCTAGTTTTTTTCAATTGCAAGGATGCAATTAATTGAAGGGGGGATAATGTGACTCCCCAAATGTATATCTCATGTAATAATAACTATAGGGTTTTGTTCTGTTTAATTTTATTGTTGTCTGAATGAAACTATAAAGCTAAACACCAGGAACATTATTTATTTAATCACATATGTTTTTACATTACTACAAGAACAATGGAAACCATAATATGAATAATATACCTTTTAATAGACCCATTAGAATTACTGGGAGATCACAAAATACAACAAAAACCCCATAAAGATAGTAAGGGCCCTTCAGGTCCGTCACAATAAACATCAGTATGGCAATAGTTTCTGAAGCTGCACTTAGAATTAGTTAAATGACGTTTACCATCTTCACCATGACATTTTCAATATGGAACACCATATTTTATGTTTTCATAAAGCCTTAATCATATTGTTTCCACTTTAAGTAACCATAGAGTTTCTAACGACTATATGTATAGTCATTTCTCTTTCTGTTGTTTTCAATTAAAATATCTATGTATTATTAGTTTTCCAAAATAATTTAGGTATTTATTGAAATTATATCATTGAACATATAAACTCTATTTGTAAATATTTTTCCTATACTTAGTATGATTTCAAAAATAGGTATTTCTTTCCCATATATTTCAAATATTTCAAATGTGTTGATATTATTTTGTAAATGTTTTCATTAACGATTTTTAAAAAAGGTTTTTAACAAAAACAATGACTACGATTTTTATTATACTAGTATATGATATTCTTAAGGATGTATTAAACATTTATTTACCACTTTATGTTATAAAACATTATTATTTGTAAAACTATGGAAAATATTGATTTTAGAAATTGGTTTATTTATATTATATAATTTATATTTGTTGAAGACACAAATATAAGTATTAAAAAACCAATTTTTTATATCTAACAAAAAAATAATCTTTTACTTAGATAAAATAGTGGGGGGAGTACCCCGCCTAACAAAGTAGCACCTTGTGGTAGCACTCAAAGCCTAGATGGGAATCTCACCCACAACCCCTTGGAAATGGACTTGGGGTGGTGCACACGTAGGGTACGTGCTATGTCACATGCGCATAGAAATTATAGATTGCTCTCAGAATACATTGGTGCATGTGGATGGACCAGATCGTGCCAGCATACGAGGCTTCATGGTGGCGTGGATGGGTGCATGGGTGTGACCGCATAAGAACTCTATACAGGGCGTACCGGGAGGTTGGAAGGAGTAATCATAGCATTGGCTCAGAGATTTAGTCATTTAATGGAGTAGCAGAAGCCTCCCCATTTCAATGTGGGGTGGATATTTTCAACCAAGATCATATCTGGACCATCAGATCACTTTGTGCATGATCTTGGTCATCTGATCCAGTTCGGTCCTCGATCATCAGTAGTCGCGGTAAACCCTTTGTTTTTTATGCATCGTCCAATACCAAACGATCTAATAACATCCATATGAGCCTTTTAAAAACCCCTTGTCACTCACACCCATCAAATCACATATGATCTAATCTAGACATTCCATTTCTTTTTAATTCGTTGTGTCGCACCGTATCTATATGATCTGTAACCTATCTGATCCTTGCCATTTCTTATTTTCTGGATTTTCTTCCCCAAAGTGCCTTCTTCCTCGATCATGTATCGTTCCCTTCGTGCTTAGCCCCCCACTTGCACCATTTTTTAACACTTATTACTCTAGTGGCCCTTCTTTTTTCCTGTATTCCACAAAGGCCGAAACCCTTGGTCATATTATAAAACAAGTAGGTATCAGTTGTCTATTATGTGGTATTAGAATTATTATACGTGTTGTTTATATATTATATCTCATTTTTCATTTGAACCCTTGGAGTGTCCATATTCTCCATCGTCTTCTCTCAAACCTTTATCGAGCATACCCAAGACTCTGCTGCTCATTCAAAATAGGTAAGGAATTTCAATTGTATTCCATTATTCTGTTTAAAATATATACATATATATAATTTTATACTCATATATAAATATATAAAACCCAACTATGTAGATAAAAAAACTATCTTATTCGGAATTCTAGAACTTCTTGGATTTAGGGTTTAAGTATTATTTAAATACCCGAGGGATTATATTTCTCATGAAAAAACATATTAATATATATGGAATATTCAGTTATACATTTTATATATATGTATATATTTTATAATTAAACCTTTTATATATTATCGCCTGATTTGAAATTTATATACCCTTGATTAACTAATTTACCTAATGGGTTTAAAACATGCATGTGTCATTAAACATTTGATTTCTCATTGAAGATTCTTTATAAACACTTTATATAATCAGTTATATATATGTCTATATATATATATATTTATTTATTTATCTATTCATACAGGTTTAGATAAACCTCTATTATACTCTAAATTTAGACTCCTAATTATTGAGATTCAATGTTTAATTAGTTTTGTAAAATATAAAGAATTATATTTTTTTAACAAAGTCTTATATATTTATGTATGGATATATGAATATGTACCTTTTTGTTTTAATCATAAACTAAAAAACTTTTAATAAAATCCATTTTTAAAGGATTTAATTAGGAATATGGGATGTATAATGTTCATTACAATTTTCTAAACCATGGGTTGGTTGATAAAATATTGTGTATACACTTTGTATTATAGTACATATTATTTTTAACCAATAAATAAACAAGAACATAAGTCACTCTAGAGTATAGCCTCCAAATATTTTAAGATCAATGAAATAATCCATTTATTTTTCAAAAGAACTTTGTTTTACCCTGACAAATGTTTTCAATAATTATGTTCAGCTTTTTTAAAAATTCCTATTTATCATCATGTTTTTTAAATATGATTGGAAAATATCAAATTTTTAGAATTTTTTCATACTGAAATATAAAAATTTTACATTCATAATAATGATTCTAGGGATTGTCATTTTATATGATAAACTTGTAATTATATAGTTTTCATTACGTATTCTATAATCTTATTATCATACACATCATTTATTGTCATATCCATAATAATATTGTTATTGACACTCATATGCATAGTTCACTTTGTATATGAAAATAATAAATAATTTAACCATTCTCAAATGTCCTTTTCTGGAATAAAGAATTCAAATTATGCACATTGGTATTGAACTCTTTGAATAATATAAAATGAGAAATTAAATATTCAATGTTGTATGGGACATTTGGAATATATGACCCTATTTGGAATATGAGGAATGTATTAAACTCTATATAATGGTTTGGGTAATGGTTAATGAAATCCCATCAATTCATCGATAGTTTCCATGAGACAATCTGGTCATGGAATAAGGCCATTGACATTTCAGGTCATGACTAGAGGTATTGATGGGGTCTGGCATTATAGGTTTCCTTATTGTTTCTATGGAATTTAATTAATCAGGTTTGTATTCAACTGGATAATATGCATGATTAAGTGTTTTATAGAATTTAGATAATAAAGCATGTATTAAAATGGAGAATATGTCTGATTAAGATTTTTATAGAATTTAACTAACTGAGTGTGTATTCAACTAGATAATATGATAGGTTAATGAGCCTTGACCTTTGAGTATCATAGAAAGTAAAATCTTGTGGACTATTAATTATTCAAAAATTAAATATTTATCTACTAGTATATGTTTCGTAGTTGTCCATGATGAATTCTAAGTAATTATTTTATGCACAAATCTGGACATGTATTACTCTTCGTTATTAATTGTGTAATTTCATATTCTCATGTTGGTTAGAATGTCTATTAATTATTATTCTGAATGATCATTCTTTTAATTTTATCATGCATCTGTATAACTCGGTTAGTATTCCATGAAATGTGCCCTTATAATTCATAGAGATAATGATATTTTTTGATACATGTGTTACATCATTTCATAAGAAAATGGTTTATGGAAAATATTAAGGGATTGTTTTCAGAAATTTATAATTGGTATTTTAGGTTATTTTAAAACCCCATATTGTGCATTATTATGATCACTCTACATTTTCAATCTATTTTCGTTTTCATTTTTAGTATATTTGAGTTCGTCTGTTTTGTGACTGCTTAATGAATAAATTTTTATTCTATTTTGGAGTAAATGTAATAATAGTATCTGATTTTCCAATACCTAAATAAAAGCAATCATCTCTAGTGGAATATTTTTGGGTTTTTACAGCTCTTCATTTAAAAAACAATTACACACCATGTATTCAATAAAACTGCAGCTACTTCGGGGTAGTCTGGGGATGGGCTGTGACACAGGTTATCATTTGATTCATTTAGATTAAATTGATTAACCAATAAGAAATTATCAATATAATATGTATCTTATGTTTAATTTATGAAATTTATATTATTTTATTGAATCTTACATTTTTTTTAAAATATAAAAAATATTAAACAAAAATAAATAGATTATATTAATTTTTTATGTGATTAATTTTTTCAATATATTACATAACTAGTTGTGAGTGATATTACATAGAAAATTCACATCATATAGATAATTATTTCATTCACTGAGTTTTTAAAAAACCCTAAAAGAACTATGAGGTCAGAAATTTCTTTCATCATTTGAACATGAAAAATATTGGTTTATAGGGTGCTATTTATCCATAATTAAGGGTTCCACATACTACTATGGAGGTGAACTAACTAATTTTTTTGGAGATAAGAATACATATAAATCATGTTTCGTCTATAGAGAATAATTATTAAGTAAATAAGGTACATTATTATTGAATTTGGGACTTTAAATAATAGTTCAAGGAGTAGTGATCTAATGTATATGGCCAGTCGACCCCGACCTTTAAACTCTAAGGGTAGTGTCCAAGAAATATATTGGAATATGATGAAAGGATTTAGGGATCTTTAACACTAGAATAATCTACTGACTGAGTATTCTAAATCTAGTTTTGAGGGATACAATTATTCACAAAAACTGTGGGAGGAATTTAATTATATAATTAATCAATAAAATCTAATCGATAATCATGATGAAAGTATTGATCTAGAATTATTTATTTATTTTTGACAAATGGAATATATTACCAGAAATTCATTAAGATCATTTTTTGAAAATAAAATGACTTTTATGAAAGAGATTCCAAAATTTACTACATGATATTTTGTAATGTACTATGATATATGTAATTTTATGGTGTTAGAGATCCCAAAAGCATTTAATCTTTCTCAAGAAGTTTGAGTGGAAAAATGATTATAGTAGAATCATGTATGATGTGATTTGTTGATAATACAACCATTCATAAAATATTTTTCATGTTGTATCATCTATGAGATACTTGTGTAGAAAATATGAAGAATGAAATAGAATGGGATTTTTATTACATTAAGAATATTTAATTCTAATGAGGGGTTATAATCATTCAATACATCTAATTTTATATCCATTTCACCAAAATATTCAAAATTTGATTAAAATTACAAATATAAAAATATAAAAAAACACATCACTACTCTTTTGGTAAGGTTCTCCCAATCGATATGATCATAAAATAATGTTTAATATTTAGTTAGTATGGTCAACTAGTTGAAAGGGAAATTGAAAATCTCAATTTAAAGTGTTAATCCAAAGGAACCTTTACAAATTGATTAAAATAATATATTGTGATCATTAAACACGAGTTTACATTCTTCTAATTCCATGATAATATTCTATAAGAGAATAAATACAATGAATTAATATTGAATCAAGCATAATATGCAACTTAATGTATATTAATCATTGTTTTTAGTGTTTCTATTTTAGTTTAAGGATATTAAATTTAATATTGTTATCACATATATGTATTAAAATATAGAAACCATGGATGATAATAAACATTAAAAATTCAGGTAATTTCTCCATGGGTTTGATAATGGGTGATTTTGGAGTCCTTGGTGGGATGTACAGAACATATAATTACAATGTTTGATGATTATTGTTAAATTGTTATCGAGTATAACCAAAAATTTATTCTACATGTCTGTTGAATATATAGAGAAAATATTACATTTTGTAATGAATTTATTTTTTTATGCCTAATACTCAAACAATAGTTTAGTTACACTTGAAACAATTGAAATAACTTATGAATATAAAAATTTAGACTCATTTATACCTAGTTTTGGAATGAATAATTCTCTCTCATGAGAGAATAAAATTAGCTAACAAGAATATACCCATTCAAATATTTGGAAAAAATTTAGTTACAGTCCCTATGTATTATAGACACTTTCTCATTTATTTTTTGGATAAATAAACATTTATTAATAATGGTTATACATAATGTTTTCATAATTTCTTTAGAATGAGATGATCAAATATTCCTAGGAGGATCTAGAGGTAAAATATCATATAAAAATTATGTAAAAATAATTCATGGTTGGTATAATGTAAACCAAAATTTCAATAATATATATATTCATTATATGTGTATTTATAGTAAACCACAATGTTCTAATATAGGAAATAAAATATACAGTTTATGGATATGGTAGATTGTACGTATTCATGAATGATGTTTCTATTTTCTTATTTCATTAATAGATTGAAAAGTAAATGATATATTTGTATATTATAATTACATTATATTATTTTTATCATATATGTCAAATAATGTTCTTAATTCCATCCTTTATACATTCCATGTAAAGCATTAACGAATCACAATGCTTTGAGGAGTCAAGAGTCCACTTGTCTAAAAAATTGTAATCATTTTCCCACAAATTTGAAAGTATAAAGGTATCTATTATATAGAAATAAATTAATCACAATTATATTATAAATTGAATATATATTATATATAAACTATAAAAATTCATTAGTACCAACCTTTAAATGGGGATATATAAGGTCAAACGACATTAGTTTGTGAGGCTGTAGTCCGCTGTACATAGGAATGATGAACATATCTCCCATTTGATGGAAGTGTGTGTGATTGTAGTTCATAACCATTTCATAAAAAAAATTATATTTATGATATATTTTTTATTATATAAACATTATATAAAAATAATTAATGGTTTTGTGAAAGAAATAAAACAAAAGTTCTTTGTGAAAAAACTCTACCTATTATTTGGGTAAATCATTTTGGTTTATAGAAAATGTATTTGGTCGAATTATTTCATAAATTAATTAGGATTATAGGGTAGTTGAGAGACTTTTGGGTATATTTTTGGGGTTTTTTAGCCATATTTCTTCTTATATGGGTAAATAATGGAGGTATTAGTGCATTTTTATAGTGGAGGAGGAGTAAAAATCTTGTAAAAATGAAAAGGTAAACAACATTAGGATGTCTCCCTTTTATAATGGCCCACCAATAATGAATTAAATATAAAAAATAGGGGATATGGTTTAAATATGGTAATTGAATATCCTTTAGAGAAGTTTATTGGTTAATTTTCTATATAAGATTATAGTTTAACAACTATATGAACTTGTTTTTTCCTTAATTAGTGTATTTAATTTTAATTTAATTAACTAATTTTATTTTTTAAAAAATACATAAAAATATAAAAAATCACTTATTCTGATTAAAAATAGGGATTCAATTTTTTCACATTACAATCACAGAAGACGAAAAAATTACCTTAAAATTAATAATATAGACATGATGAGAAAATTGGGATTTAAAGTAACAAATGTTCAACATATTGAAATGTTTTTATATACAAAATCAATGATAAATTGGACAAAATGTTATAGAATTTATTAATTAATCAAAAATTGAAATAATTATATTTGAAATAAATTTAATAAATAAAATAACACAATAAATTTTTTTACATGTAGAAATATTTTTCAATTAAAATTCATTATTTTCCCTAATCATCAAAAAATTAATGTTCATAAAAAATACAAAAAATTCACCATAATTAAATTATGAATGTATTCCTACAAAATTTATTTTTATTTTATATTAAATTATAAAATTTTAGGATTTTTTATAAAAAAGGTGTACCATTAATAGGTGGAATAACTGCCTTAATAAAAATATAATTTTTATTCTTAAATTGGGTTTGTTATTTTATAATGCCTATCAAATCAATTTGAATTTTGTAGAAATTATCTTGAGGAATGTATACTACATATATATTTCATCATTATAATTCAAAACTCGTATTTAATTAAATTTATTAATAAAAAAACTTTGTAAGCATTAAAATAGTTTTATTATAAATAAAGTTTCATTAAATTTAAATTTTATTTATTTATTCCTAATTAATAAGAAAACAGTGTATAAATTATATATTTATTTAAAACGAAAATTTCCATAAGGTATTAAATTATATTTATAGGTACTAATTTAATGGATAAAAATTAATTTTCATTTTATATAATTATATTAGTAGTATTTGGAAAAACTCGATCTTATATAAAATGTTAGCGATCAAAGAAAGTCATTGATGCATGTAAAACTAGATAACTTAGTGTTCTGTGAATTGAAAGATATATTTTTGATTAAATTTATAAAAAATAGTAAATATATTTTAATGTATTGGGATGTTATATATCATTCTATAGTTGTTGTTGCATATAATACACACTGTATAATAATATTTTATTCTTTCATAATTTCAATGTGTTACACTATTGTATTAAAGTCATAAAGAGGTAAAGTTAATTGGGTGTTTCAATGGTAGTATGACATTAATATAATTATCATTATAAAAATTTTCACATTGAAAAGTAATTTATTTCATGGGGTAGTTGATCTTGATTTTAGTACCTTCACTAAATATGTATCCATTGTATGCGAATTAAAGTCTATAAAGATGAGTCGATAAATAATATATCAAAAAAGGAATGATTACACGAGGTGTGCATCCTACTTTATGATATATTTCAAGATATATATATTATATTACACAGAGCATGGTCACTATAATGTTTGACATTTATAGGATTATATATTATTCACATACGGGTATTTATGGTATTCTACATGTAACACCCCTTGTTTTAATGGAATATTGTTTTCCAAAAAAATTTAAATTTTTTGGTAGCTTGTTTTACACACACCACAATGTTTTATCGAGCAAAAAAATACTATTAATATATTTTATTAAACATAAACACTAATGTATAATCCTTAAACATTGTGTTATGAATTAGAATAACTAATTTTTTAAAATTACGATAAATGGTTTTATATAGGGAAATATTATTGATAAATAAGTACATATGTTTTAGAAATTCCATTATATTCCCTGAAAATACATCTTTCTAAAAAAATAATTTTATAATATTTTGTGAACAAAAAATAACTGTAAATATTAATAATTTTTGAAAAATTATTTTAAAATATAAAATTAGTTTTTAAAATATACATGTCAAAATTATATTTGACTGATTTTTTTGATAATTTTATGAAATCATTAATATTTTTATAAATTGTGAAAAATATATCTTTTTATTAAAAAAATCATTTTTATTGTATTTACACGGTTAATTATTTTAATATGGTTATAAAATAAAAATTAGTAAAATTATTTAATTATTATTCCAATTTAGATAACTAAAATCAATTTCATATTGATTTTTTATATTAAAACATACTAACCTTATGAAAACTTTTTATTTGGAAATTCATTCTTTAGCTGCATATGAGGGATTAATTTTAATTTATATTTTATCACTTATGTGAATTGAATTATAAAAAATTGATTCCTCATTTATTATAATATTAATTAATATTATATAATGATTTCACATTAGTTTTTTGGTCATAATGAATCTTAAAAATATTAAAAATTAATTATCATGTTTGATGTAAAAATATGATTACAATGGGGTTAAAATAAAAAAGAAAAGCGTTAAAATAAAAAAAAATCCTTTTCCATGTCTTATTATATGACCATATTTATTAATTATATCATCTATGTTTTTAAAATGATTATTTTATGATAACATTTTCATGTGAAAAATGTCATTATACCATTTTCCATTTAAAAAATTCCTTGTGGGTCCTCTACACCACTTAAAAATGGAACCACCAATCCTCTTGAATTCACATATCAAAATACTTTATTAAGAACAAAGCTGCCAAAATATCTTCATTAATTATATACCCTCATTCTATAGTCATTATTTTTATTATTAATCCTTTATGACAAGTATTTTGGATCAAACCCAAAGGGATTTTTGGAATATGATGAATCTTTCTTACTCGATAATTTTTGTTATATTTCATCTTCCACCTTTATAAAAGATTATAAAAATATTCTACAAATAGAAAACCAGTGTCTACTATATAAAAATATAAAAATATGTAAATTTAATAACCCATATCCATATCCTATTATACCATATGTTAAAATAAATTTTCAATCATGTGTACTGCAGTCCACCGCCTAGTAAACCAATGTAATTCATTTTCCATAACAATCTCTCACATGATTACATAATTTTGTATAATACATATGAATGTTATTTTTATATAATAATAATACTTATTTAATTTTAATATCAAATATATCTTCCTACTTTTAATGTCATTTTAAAACCATAACATCGCTCGTGTGTATATGTGGACTACCACCTCCATGAACCAATCTGATATGTTGGTCGACTTATTTGGACATGGATGGTAAAATGATATATTTACTGAGTATAAATGATAAATATGATATATAAAGTATTATGTAATAGTTAATTAAAATTTACATTTATTTTCTTCTATATTTCAAGAAAATGGAAGAAAAATACATAAATACGTATAACCTACCATCTCAATGAATGGTGTACTTTAATTTTTATTGATAAATATGAAGGGTTACAAAACATACATGTATAATGAAAATATATGATATTTATATAATTTTTTAGAATCATCCTATAATGAAACCATGAAAAATTTATGAAATAAAATTACAAACCAGAACATATATGAAAAATGATGCATTTATTTCCTAAAAATGATTTTGCAGTACATAGAGCACCCTAAGAGGGGAGGGGTGAATGATGTTGTCAAATTTATCATTTAAATTAATAGATCTTGTTCCCACATTGTTAAAAACTTGTAAGAAAATTCAATTGGAGTAGTACAATACTAAAACGTTCACACGAAAATAGAAAATACAACAATTTTACATGGTTCACCATTAAGACCTAGTCCAATGAGAATATACTAACAGTGTTTCAGTCATACGTAAATCCACTAATCTTCACTGGTCGTGGAATAAAAAACGAAATACATAGTCACTCTATGCCAGTCACACTACCTTTACATGATTTTAAGGATATGTGACTACATCCCTTAGAACACTACCATCAAATCCCCCAAATACACTACCTTGGGTGAAGTCTTACTCAGTTTATCGGCATGAAGGTCACATTAATAGATTGACATTAAATTATTTTTACATGTCTACAATGAGACTTTACTTGTATAGTTGACCTGAGTTGATGCCCTCAAAAATCTTGTGTAATAAAAAACTAGAATTTTAGGACTGCCTTCTGTGATGCTCCTTCATTAAGCTCACTACAATCCTAAAGATAACTACCTTCATGAAACAAATTACCATCACAAATCTCACTTCCTTCATGGAACAAACTATCTCCCTGAAGGTCACGGAGAAATCCCGTAATACCCCATCATTGTGAAACACCTTTTAGTAAAAAGAGAAGGAATCATTAATAACTAATAGTCCCTATATAATGTTGTACCTAACATAAAAGTCCAGATATCATAATCTACCATATCTTTGAGAAATAATTGTTTTCCCGATTTTCCATTAAAAACATCTTATCAATGAAGTCAGGGTAGATTCATATTTATAGGATTGTCCATTCATGATGCCCCACCGCCTCATAACATATTTTCTGGATCATTCACAATAATCTTCTCAGTGATCCTCCTCTAATTAAGCTCAATTAAAATTTTACTTCCTTGAATTTTTTTAAATAGTAATGCTTTCCATCAAACCATAAAATAAGGATACTCCAATTCTCGTAATCATGGATATCATCGCCACCATTCATGATGGTAAAATTGTTTGACATTAATGATTCACATAATTGTCTTGTAGATCACAGTAAACATTCATTTAACCTTCATGAAACATAATTCACAATGTCTTTCATTGTGAAACTTTTGCCTCTTCCATATTTTTATAAGGACTTCAAGGAAATACACTTTCAACGATGAAAGTCATCCGCCAAATTTGGGTCCCCAATAATTTAGGAATCAATATGAAACACCACTACCAATAAGACATTTATTAGCTTGAATTGTATGATATATTTCCTTGGAAGCTCCCTAATATTCCTTGTGAGGATTTAAAGCAAACACAAACCATAATCTATTTCTAGAAAAGGACCACCTTTCTTTTAACTGATTTTAACAAGGAATTTTAAATAATTGGGTAAAAAAATATCATAATTAAATAATATATGTTATGATATATATGATTATTAATATGGAATCTATGTATAATAAACATATATTTATTATAGGGGATGTATAAATGTGTATACATAAATTCAAGACAAGTTGTTTTTATTTTTTTCCCTCATATTATCTAAAATGGGACATATGTTATGTCATGAACCGATCTTATTTTATGGTGTTTATATAACTCCATATTGACATTTTAAGTCATGTATATATTTATTATCGTGATATTTACATTTGCTTTTAATTTTATTATTTCAATGAGACCATTACTCAAAAGATTCCACAAAATATAGTGGATTTTCACCTCACATTTTCTTCATTGAAACATATGTCATGTTTACTTGTTTCTTTAATATAGCATGTTCATAATGACCATGAAACCAGTATCCTATAGATAGGTTCATTAGTATTAAATTATAATTGAATCAATGTACAATATCTACAATGTCCAATCAATTTAGTAGTTTTGGAAAAATCCATACATATAAGATACCCATTTTACTAATGTAATAGAAAAAAAATAATACAAAAAAAAACAAAATGATATATACAATTTAATAAATAATTAAATATTTATTCTTCACGTATTCGGGAAATAAAAAATTAAGGGTGAGATCAAATTCTACCAATGGGTAATGTAAAATGGAATATATCATGTATTAATAATAATTATCAACATTAAAAGGTAAAAAACTAAAACAAAATTAAATTTAAATAAATTTAAGATAACTTTAAGATAATTTATAATCCATATAGAAAGGAAAATGATTGAAAGCATGTTCCATTTAATCAATAAAATAAGAATAAAACTGATGATATATATTTTCATAGAGAATATGACATGGATAATAATAATAACAACCAAATTCTCAATGACAGAAATTCCTAATTATTTGATAACATGTTTCTTAAACATATGATACATATATCCATAACATATATCCTAAATTAATTTTCCAATTACAAGTTAAAAACCGATATTATATGGAAAAATGATTCATTTTAGGAGACTACTAATGCATAAATGGGATATATTTATTACCAGACCTCACCCAGGCCTTGAATGAACAAATAATTACACATATATTGAATAATTTATCTCATTCATAAACAATTTTTTATAAAATAAAGTATCCATATTGACTGAAGGATAAAAATTTTAAATACTTTCTATGCTAATTGAATAACATTAAAAGTAAAAACCATATGTAAAAATATAATGTATTTTGGGAAATAATCTTATAGTTCACACAATAATATAGATATTTAATAAAAATGTAATTTGAAATGAAAAATGATCAAAATAATGTTATAGTTTCAAGATAACATTATCCTTCACAAATAAAATGAGATTGTACAATATTTTTTTACAATATGGTACTTTTCATGTCAAATACCCTTGGATGAAACTAGTAAAATTGAAACATTATATTCCACGAATTATGAATTAAAAATGATATAAAATTTCAATGAGGTTGTATGAAGACCGTATAAGATAATTTAGGTTCAAAATATTATAATATGCCTAAATGAAGTGGAACTGAGATGATGTCCTGTAACTCACTCTTAATTTTGGATGAGCATTATTAAATCTCCAATGTAGTGGTTTTAAAAATAAATTTACTTATAACAGAAACACATTAATAGATATAAAATCACAAATTATCTTTTTATAAAATCTTATCAACTATTAGTAAATTATCATTCATTATTTTCATTGTTTTATGCATTAATTTCCAGGTTTTCTCATTTGTGGTTCGTTATGATTGTTCTGGTTGTCTCACATATTATATATAATAATAACCTAATGAATAATAATAATTTCATATTTACCATAATTATACTGAAATTATATTTTTATAACTAATTATTAATACTAATTTTGATAAATTCAGTACGTTATGATCAATAGTCATGATAGAACATACGTACGCATGAATAACGTTTCTATTTTTAATTGATGATTATGAAAAAAATGGTATGTAATATATAATTATTACATAATTATAATGATATAATATATTACCTATTATTATCAATAAATATACATATATATACCATTCATGTGGTGTGGTGATGAAAATAGTTTCAGACGGTTTCATGATGATGATAGTCTACACATACACGAATAATGGTATCATATTTCATTGAGTGAACAGATAAGAAATAAAGTGATATATATTATCATATTGGAATAAAAAATATGCAGTTAATAGAATTAGTATTTAATTTTTTCTTCATATAATCATTGACATTATCTTTATCACATTCCATGAAAATAATTTTTCAAAGATGAATCATATTACCTCGTGAGGCGGTAGTCCTCCAACCAAATGAATGATGTTATCGTATCTCCTATGGAATTAAAAGTAATAAGTTTTATATGATATAATGAATATAAAAATAAAATAATTTTATATATGTAATATATATTATTTATATCCATCATCATACCAAACCCTGAGCGGTGATAATAGGAAAACAAATCAAATCAGTTTTGGAGACAATAGTATGTCGTAAACATGAATGAAGTTTTTATAACCTATAAGATAGAATTATGATATTTGAAGGTCTTAACCCAAAAAGAAAATCATATCCTTACATGGAATTAATTAATTCAATAATATCACTATGTTTCAATATTAATTTAGGGAGGTGGTGGAAGAAATAAAATAAAAATTCTCGTTGAAAACGTCACCTCTTCTTCGGATATGAACATTTGGTCTAATCTAAAGCCGACCTAAGTTGAAATTATGAAATAAATAAGCCTAAAATGATTAATGGACTGACTTTTAGAAGTTATTTGGGGCATACGTGGATGAACAAAAAGTGTGTGAAGGTGTGAATAAGAGTGGAGTGTGGATGGCCTTTTATATGTGAGGTGAGTGGCACATATTTAATTGTTGAAATGATTCAATCATTTCCCTATTTATAGCATTCCAAAAGCATGAAAAATGGTCAAATATAATCAAAATAAGATATATTTCCTATTTATGCTGATTAAATTTTTTTATACAAAATTTTATGTTAGTTTCATCTGTTATTTTCTTAGTTTAACCCCGCAGTATATCCATTTTTATATTAACTATATTAATTATTTTTTATGCTTTCACTATTAATTTTGGTAAAAAAGTATTTTTAGTTTATGATATTTTATAAAATAATGTAATATAAATTAATTAATCTATTTTTCAATTATAAGTAACACAAATGGAAACTTATATGTTAATATTAACCCCACAAATGCGACTTTATGACATGATTTTAAAAGAGAAAATATTGAAATGTTTAGAATGTTTTTATATCAAAATTCAAATTAAAAATTATAAAAATGGCCCAAATTGTATTAAATTATATAAAAGACATCAAAATATAATTTAAAAACAATTCAAAATATCATTTAATATTATAAAATATTTTAACTAAATGGAATTTTTTTAATTTAAATCCTATATTTCTCAATATTTATCGAAAAATAAAACTTTTTAGAAAAATTCCATAAAATCACCCTTATAAAATGTTTATATTTTTTTAAAAAAATTATTATTTTATAAATTAAATAATATTAATGTGGTTAATATTAAATTATATTGTTTATTCCAAGTGAGACTCAACCATATATTAGGAAGAATATTGTTTGTCTGAAAACCTTTTTCTTCTTCTATGTCATTAGTATTTTATTACTAATAAATAGATAATAATAATTTAAATAATTTATTTAGTACAATTATAACCCTCAAATATAGTTAACATGTTATAAATATTTTATTAAATAATTATATTATACATTTTTTTGAAACATTCTTTTGCATGTAACACATGATAAATTCTTTGTTATTTTAAATACAAGATAAAAATAGTTTTTTGTGTAAAGAAGGAAAAACATAGTATTGTGTGAAATGAAATACATTAAAGATATTTAATTTATTTAAAAATAAATCAACTTTAATGTTGTCTGCTATTATATTTTCTACATATATTTGTGTTTTGTGTAATATATTCTATCAAATTTAGTCTTCTTATTTTATAATGTTGGGGTGTCAGATTCTAAACACATCAAATATATTTCATCCATGTAATTTAATCTTCATCTTTGTAATCAAGGGTTTGATATTTTAAAAATATTATTTTGAAATCCAAATTCATTAAATGACATAACAAAAAAATATTTTTATAATAGTGAAAGGGATATACCATGGTCATATGGTATAATACAAAGTAGGATTAAATATATGAGATTATTAGTGCAATGTGAAGATATGTACATGCCTAAAAAGAATACATAAATATATATGCTAATTGAGGTCATTTTAACAATAAGTTAAATGATATTTTGATTTTTAATGGCCTCAAAACAAAAAAAATTGTGATTAATTAAAATTATGTCATATTTTTTGAAATAAATGTAATATGAATACAATTTTCTTACAAGATCCTTATTCATAGAGTGAAGGATTATTTTACACTCCATTAAAATAAGGAAATATACTTTCATGATACATTTCTATCTCATAAGTAAATTTTCATCTCTTGGATGGGCTTCAATCAATTGCCACATCATATCTTATTCCTTGAACGGAATATCCAATAAGGATTTTTTTCACGAGTCACTAAAATTGAATTTTAACGGATCAAAGGATCTATTGAATTACTATAACTCATTCCTTTGATATCTATTATTTATTATAATATAATGGTTAGTATTTTGTATCCAATATGAATTAATTTTCATATGGTAATGTAATAAATTAATTTAAAAATCTTCATCTAATGTTCAACATAAAACATTTCATAAATGGTATTCTATTAGACGCTTCCAAATGATCCATATCCAAATCACCTGAAAAAAAGATACTAAATTTTCCAAATTAACATATGATTAATCAGTCAAATAACATTAAGTGGATCTAAATCATCACATATTGAACCAATGAATAAATTCATCATGTAGTCTCTTAACCAGAATTAGAATAATATATTATTGGAAACATACATGATTCATTATTCCATAAATAAAATAAAAATAATTGTATATATCCTCTATTTCAACAAATTGTTTGTTAACTCTCTCAGTGATAGACTAATCCACATTATCAATGAATCATTAATTAGTATAATTATTTTAAGTAGCATAAAATTTACTATATCAATATTAATCATCACTTTATTACAACATTATTATATCACCATCAGAAACATATTATGCTTTTTCTTTCCATCAAATATGTTTTTTCCTTGAAGTTCCACTTCCCACTAACTATGTTTTGTTTTCATTAGTACCGTTAAACATATGGTAAGAAATACATAATTAAAACTGTTGTGGTACAATTTTTATGCATTTTATAATTCTAATTTAGATAAGATCCTAAAATATATTCCTAAAATATATTTCATAGATCCAAATACATAATCATATTAATCCTTCCACATCGGTTGTATAAATTTTATAAGATTGATATTTATATCATCACTTATTTGGAGTTATATACCCATGAAACAAGGTGTATTCATTTGAATAGTTTCCAAATCCTTATAGTGGAATCATCACACTTTGGAATTTCCTTTATTTCAATAGAAATCCCATGAATGGTGGTGTTTTTCTCAAATCATGTTGAAAACTCATATTTACTTAGTGTATATCCATGGGTTTTTCTTTCCACAAATATCACATGTGTAAAATTACTTATTCCCCTAATTACCATTATATTTATCTTCTATTTCCTACCTATAAAAACATAGAAAATGTACAAATATTTAAATATCATGATATCAAATAAATCAATTTTTTCATTGGATAATTTGGTTTTTGATATATCAACACCCTTCCAAGACAAATAATAATCCCTTTAATTAAATGAACAATCTTTTATTACTTG
Source organism: Viscum album (assembly GCA_963277665.1). NCBI lineage: Eukaryota > Viridiplantae > Streptophyta > Magnoliopsida > Santalales > Viscaceae > Viscum > Viscum album. The sequence goes on along the minus strand of OY728152.1, from coordinate 346,965,258 downwards.
TTTCATATATAATCCATTTAAATCCTCGAAAAATTTATATAGGTAGCTTATTTTTCAAATTCGAGTTATTTTTCTTTTTTTGTCAATAAAAGAATGTTTCACTACAGTTCATCTTGTTGCTCAATAGGGAAATATTTTTCAGTGAATGTATCCTTAAAAGACATTCATGACCTTTGTTTAATTTCTTATACCTCTCAAGTATTCAATATCAAACACCAACTTTGACCAGAATCACCTTTGATAAAATACACTAAATGTGTAACATTTTACATTTTATTACATCTCAATACCACAAATATATTATCTTTAGACTTAGTCCATTTCCCAACAATAATTGAATTTTAATACCCACTAAATGATAGGGGGTACAATCATATAAAGAAGAAAAACATAGGATAATCTCACTAGGAAATATGTTTCTCCAACTAAGATAGATTATTTTTCATAACCTGATTATGATACCTTAATATGGCTATAATTTTCATAGATCCAATAATAGTGAAATTTAATTACTCAATCATGAGTATGGATACCATTATTCCTTCCTGGTACAATTTACAAAAAATTAAATATACCATGTTAACAAAAACAATTATGAAATTTTACTTTAAATGTATAATTAAAAATATAATGTAACACTTTGAACAAATTAAAATTAATCCAGATTTAATCTCAGAATAATAAAGTTGGTTTCTTTAGGGATATTTTTATTCTCAAATAAATTATAATAATTTTTAAGTATAATATGAAGTATCCTAAGAATATACCCTAGGAGTGTCAAAATTGGTGCACAGTATGCCCTATTCTCATACACCAGGTGATGATAGGGTCTATCCCATTATGTACTTTTTGGAGTTATTACTATTAGGTACCACTTTTCTAAAACCATGTTCACCTGTTTTATCCAAAAAGGGTTATATCAAATTAAAAACAAACACTATATTCGTCATGAAATTTTTATAATGTTCTTCTATAGTATCATCCAATTATGTATTAGTGTAATAGAACCTAATATAAAATTTCATTAATATAGTTAATTTGAATCTTATTAAACATCCTAAAATACTTATTATAGTGACCTAGATTCCAATAACCCAAAGATGGTGTATGCATTATTACAATAGAATATATAAAATGGGTCAAATCCGGTTCAACCGATCAGTTTAGAATTTTTGGGAAACCAGATATCTACATGATTCTAATTTGACATTGGAAAAAAGATATAATAAATAATATATAAAATCCCAAATGAACATAATCCTTGAAAACTCAATCGATGATTTATTTTTCATATCTTGTGGAAAAGAAAAAATATATGTGCTCAAATGCTCATTAAGGGTTATTTATAGTGCAAGATATCATGAATGATTAATCATAATAAATAATGAATGGTAAATAATTTAACACAAATTCTATTTAAATAATTTTAATATCATGGTAACATATGTTAAAATAAATATGGAAAGGTAAATAATGAAAAACATATTCGTTTTGATCAATAAACAGATAATTAAATGAATCCAATGATAATGTCATAGAAAAAATATCTTCGATAATAAAAATAAATCAATTATCAATGAATCAAATTCCTAATTATTGAAAATCATGATTCCTAGGAATCAGATACCTTTCCAATCAATATCTTTCCTGAGGACAGTTCAAAACTACTAGCTAATATCCCATTACATGTGGATACCTGATTCTTCTTGGTAGACTACTGATGCATCTAGGGTATATCTACTATTTTTTCCCATCCATGTATTTTATTTATAAATATTTCCTCATAAATTGAATAATGGATTTAATATATAAAAAACCAGTACTCACTCATGCATCTACCCAGTGATACTGATAAATGATTATCTTCAGTATGAGTACTATTGTTTTATATTAAAAATGATCATTGAAAATGAATATATTTCATTAATAAATTATTGTTACATAGAAATGAATCTCAAGTTACATAATTGGTGGGAAATGAAAAATATAATATAATTAATTTATGATATTTTATAAGGAATATATTTTTATTTTCCATATAGATAATTCAAATACATGAATAAAATGATCAAATAATTAAAATTATTTATCATTATGCTAATTAATATTGGGGTTGAGGCTATACATTCCTCATATGAAATAGTAAAACAAAAACTAATAAAATAAATGATATATAATTGTAAACACATAATACATTTCAATTACATGACATAAAAATACATTAAAAAAATATCGAATATTGATTCTGAATAAAATATTTTCACTTCTCTATTCTTCTTTTACCTGGAAAACTTAATTAGCTAAAATCAAGTATGAAACATCATCTCCACATAACATTGGATAATCTCACATTTGTTTTCACAATAAATGTGTCTGGAATTACAATGTACCTCCACCTATTTTGGTGACCCAAAAGTGAATAATGTTTGTTTCTAAAAATCATTATCACACAAAAAGATTTCATGAGTCGTTAATTTTCCCTAAATCGAGGATACATGTTGGATGGATTCCACACTAATTAAATCTTCTTGAATGTTTTTGAATCTTCATGAGATATGTTTTATTCAAAAAAAAATCATAAACTTCAGATTGATTCCAATTTCTCTGTCAAATTTGAAAATTATGATGAATACATATGGTCACTATAATTTTATTGACCCACTTGAAAATTAATCAGAATTGAATTAATATCATTACATTGAACAATGATAAATGAATATAAACATATGACTTCCCATAATGATTTTCAAAACCAAATAATCTTCATTTTTATTCATTACGATGGTGATAGAAGATTATTTATTAAATTGGTCTTTAACTTAAGAAACATATAAAACTCCATTCATCAATATTCTCTAACCTCATCCTTGATTAAAAATTTAAAACCTTCAAGAAATTATCATTTTCATATTTTCCCAATCTGATTATCTAGTGGTAGATGATTTCATAAGTGTTAGGTCCAATCTGAAATTCTTGACCCAATTGTTAAACCCATATCAGAGTTCTTCTTTCTCCTGACTTAATTTTATGTAACCAGTAAATTACCTCGATGAAAATTTAGGACTAAAATAAATATTTTCAAAATGATAATTATTATGAGACTTTTATTCATTGGAAATAAAAAAATAAAACTTCTATTATATTTATCATTGGTCCCATCAACTTCCAAATATATAAATTTTTTCTCTAATGATCGGTGGCACACGGCATCTTATGGACCGCTTCCATTAGCTTCAATTTTAAAAAATTCTTCTCTATTAGGATTATAATGAAAATAAAATTTCATCACTTAATAATTTCTAGTAATACATTTTTTCATGGATTTTTGGTCTGATTGAAAACCATAATATTCAACTTTTCACATTCAGATCAACCTTCCAAGCCTTCAAAATAATTAGAGTCTGATGATCTCATTTTAGTATACTGAGACTGGAATTCTTTGACTCCAGAAACATAATTTATTCAGAACAATCTTCTTATAAGCATGACATTGTCATGACCTTGAATACATTGAATATCAACATAGGATCAAATGAATATAATTAGTAATTTATATAAAATCTTATTATTACAACAACATATTGATTTCCAACTAAGCATGAAAATGATTGGAAGCACTCTCAAATTCCTTATTAAGTCTATTGTCAAAATTTTCTTTGAAAAAATATGATATTTATTGATATAAAAAGTTTAAATCATCATAATATTTTTATAATATCTATGGAAACATTAATTCATATTTTATTTACTATCATCCATTCACTCCAGAATTAAGGTGAGTATGATGATATATTTCTTCTAGAAAACATATTGTCAATCAGATGTACATTAGGATTAAAAATATTATTTCATTTTCGATAATGAAGTTATTATATAATCATGAATTAAGGACTATTGAGGTGTTATAGAATGAAAATTAGACAATGGAGCATGAGGATAGATGTTTCCTCTACTTTGGGTAATTGTTTCTTGTTTTCATGAAATCATTTCAATGGTTGGTTTCTACTCAATGGAAGGATTATAGAATTAAGGGAGGAATTTTGGGGGAACATTTGAGAAGATTTTGGGTGATCCAAATGTCTTTCTATTTGTAAATAATTTGGTGAGGTGACTATGTTTTTTATTTTGGAGGATGAGAGGAATTCTTGTAAATATTTGAAAAGGGAATTCCACTTAGGTTTCTCCAACTTCAACTAGCTCCAAATAATGATCATAATTAGATCCAATGAAAAATAGGGTTGAAATATGGACATTCAATGGATTTTGAAAAATTAATTAGGTCATTTTGGTCCTTAATCATAATGAATAATCATTTTTAGTTTAATTTTTCACTTAGTCGATATAATTATTTATAATCACCTTCTGTTATATATTTGGACAATAACTGTGTTCCAATTTTAAAAAATTACCCATAATGATTATTTCAAATATAAAATAAATTTTCCAAATTTAAATCATAATACTTGAGGAAATTAATTTAAAATTAATCCCAATTACTAGATAAAAAATGTAGTTTTAAATGAAAAAATATTAAAATGTTTACTATGTTTTTATATCAAATTTCTAAGTGAAATTGATTTCAACAAACTATCATGGATTAATAGAAATAAATTTGATATAACTAAATTTTAAAACCAATTAAAATATAATTTATTTTTATAAATAATTTATATGATAAAGAATTTTTGAATTAATGTTTTTTATTTTTCACTATTTATCAAAAAATTGAAATTTCTCATAAAAATACCAAAAATTAACCCAGACTAATTTTTATATTTCTCTACAAATGATTATTATTTTTTAAATAATTTTCATAAAATATTCAAAAGTAATTTTTAAAATGGGTTCACCATAAAAATGCATTAAAATAACCTTTAAGAAAAATAAATCTTTTAATTCATAAAATTGAATTATTCTATATTATATAACCATCAAATATATTTGGTGAGTATAAAAAATATAGTTTTAATATATAATATTTATATTTTATTTAATTCACTAATCAAAAGTGTCTTGTCAAATTTATTGTGATATAATTGTGTTGGAATATAGAAAAATTGTTATCCCAGAAAAGTAAATTCTTTATTTTCAAAAACATCTTACATATACTTCTAATAATTTATAAAAAAATGAATAATTTTATATAGGTGTGTAAATAATATTTTAAACTTTTTTTTAACCATATTCGTAACATAATTTTCAACAGATATGTTGTAGCTATAATTATATTTTAATAATAATGTTAATAGTATATTGTATTTTGGTAGAATTGACCCTTGTAATTAGTGCAAGCTATTGAAGGGAATCGGTATTTTGTATAATAAAATAAAAACATAATTTTTTTTGTACTTCATGTCAACATAAATATTATGGGAGGTGAAATATTATCATGTTGTTGTGTATAACACAAGACAAACATAATGATTTTATTAAAAACAACTATATTTAGTGTTCTGTGAAAAAGAATATGTCAAAAAATCTAAATTAATTAAAAATAAAAAATAAAAATTTCTCATTGTGTTATAATAACCATCAATGGGAGGTTCAAGTTGAAAAATGATTGACATCACTTTACTAGTAGGTAGACCTCCAAACAAATGAAAATATTTTCTTAAACCATTTGATAGATTTTTCGATGGTTTTAGGTACATAACATAACATAAAAACAAATATCTATATAGAAGATATATATTTCATTATATCATCATGGTTAAGTACGAATTGAATATGGTGTATGAAGAAATAAAATAAAAAATTCACATAGAAGAATTTTACCTCTTCTTTATATATCCAACTTTGGTTTGAAATACGTTTTTACTATGTTTGATTTCTACTTAATCTAAGGGTTATATGATGAGTTGAGGAATGTTTTTAATTGATATAGATTATTCCTGGTTAAAATAATATTTTGTTATGGTTTTAAAAATATAGGAGAGTGGGTGGCCTTTTATATGTGAGGTGAGTCACCAAATTGTAAATTTTTAAAAGATTCAGTCATATCCACATTTTTTTCATCAAACAATCCTCCCAAATAAGTCATTATAGAAGCTAAAATTTAAAATGTCTGAATGTGGACATAAATTGGGTTTTAACAAGTTTATAGGTCATTTTCAACCTATATTTTTCTTATATTAACCCACTATAAATGGCTTTTTTACATAATGGTGGAAATTAGTTTTTGTTGTTTTCATTCTTCTTTTTTGTAAAAATAATGTATTACTTATTAAATATTTTTATTTATTCTTATTAAATATTTGGATTCAAGTTTTTATGTTTAATACACATTATTATAAATATTTAATTTAAATATTTATCCAGATGTTGTAACAAGAACATGGTTTTTTAAAAGGAAAAATGTTCAAATTTTTACTATGTTATTATATAAAAATTAAACATCTTAATTAATAAAATGAATTATTTGGATTAATTTATAAAAATTTAGATATAATTTTTGTATAAAAATAATTAAAAATATAATATAAAATTATAAATTATTTAAAAAAATGTGGGTTTCAAATAAAATTCATTATTTTTCACTCTATCAAATAATAAAGCATTTAAATAAATTCATAAAAATTAGGGACAAAATAATTTATTCAATCAATATAGGATTTATTTTTATAAAATAAATTTTCTTAATGTGAAAATTTTAATTTAATTTATGATTTAACTGAATAACTAAGACGTATTTTAAGAAATATAGGATTTTTAAGAAAATATTTCTGATTCTTCTAGTTAATACTAATTTTCTTAATTATTAATATATAACCATATTTTTCTTCATTAATTTATAAATATTAATATATTCTATTTTAACAGCTATTTTATAAATATTATATTAAATAAAAGTATTGTAATATAAATCCCAATTTTTTTTAACATGTAGTTTTATGTAGTGCAAGAAAAACACAGTGTTTCGTGTAATGAAATAAAAAATAGTGTTTTATGTAACATGAAATAAACATAGTTTTATTTTTAATACAATTTATTGATGATGTTGAATTTATTTAAGAATAATATATCATGATGTCTCAGGGCATTATATATTCTTATAGGTTTGGTTTTGTTCGTCATATATGCTATCGACTAAAATTTTATTATTTTATAATTTTCTGGTATTATAGTATGTAAGAAAAAGGTTCTTATTATTATGGTGTGGGTTTCTTATTTCCCATTTCCATAAATTTTTTTCAGAAAATATAGAAAATGGGGGAAAATACAAAATTTATGTTACATGTCGCGTACATTTTCCACAAACCGTGTACTTTGGCTGTGTGGGATGAGAATGCAGGGCGTGTAAGCTTATCGGCGATGATGGGTGTAAAAACTAACTACACATCATGTAATTAGTAATACATGTCGTGTAATCAGTTGGAATGTGAATATTAAATCAGCGGGAGTAACTTCCAACAGAACAATAGTACACACCATGTACATTGTAATAAACACCATGTAACCATGTCGGCAGATGAATAGTGAGGCGGGGGAATGTGGCCTCCAGAGGAACAGTTAAAAAATGTAAATTACACACCATGTACTTGAGTGTACACACCATGTAGTTATGTTTATTTATTAAAAACAGGCAGTAGCCTCCTCATTTGGTAGATTAGGCATAGAACTCGATGGGAGACGTGAGAGAGAATGTCGGAAATTGGAGGAGCTCCAGATCGCACACCGGGACTCTGATTCCATCATCGTCGATCTAGTTTTAACTGCCCGGGTGAGATCTTCCCTCTCCTTTAGTATTTCATTCCAATTATTTTCCAGTGGGATGATATTTGAGTGTGATCAGGTAAATTTTTATCCCATGTCTACATCGTTCTCTGTTTATTCAGGAGGTGTCATTCATGTATATCCATCAGAGGATATCGAGGTATGTGGTCTGGTGTTTATTTCCAACTATCTAGTTGATTTGGTGTACCGTTGTGCTATGAGCCCACATTTGGGGTGTCGTATGGCTAAGGTCTTGACTATTATGATTCCTATAATATCATGGGTAATTTAATAAACAAGTATAAACTATTGTATGGGATTGTTTCCTTGATCCAGGGCCACCTTGTGGGTGTGTTTCCCTTGATTAGTCATTTGGACAGGATTCCCGTGGGTATATTGTTATTATAAAATGATTTGAGTTTTCTTGAGAGGAATCATATATAAATTGTTTACTTATGTGTTGGGCTTGTCCTGGTTACTTCCTTACCCTAAGGTCAGTTTCTTTCTTAGAGTGAGGGCAGTGTTTCGTTATCTAGAGGGAAACATTTATTTTAACTGTGGGAGGTTGCTTCTGTGCTTGAGGGAAATGTATCGTACACCTGAGGAAAATATTCATTATGCCTGAGGGTAATCACCTGAGGGTTTCATTTCGGTTAACCCGAGGGTAAGGATTTTCATGTATGAGGACACTTTTTACTTGAATAATTCACTGTGGTAATTTATTATGTTATACCTACCAAGATAAAGTGCATGCTTTTTATTGTTAATATCATATACTTGTTAGATAGCATTTTTTGGTTTTTCCCACAACACTATATAAGAGATTGTCGGTCAAGACCGGGTCTCGGGTACTTATAATTCAACTATTTTGATTTTTAAATAATAATTAAACGGTAATGGAACTAGTGGGAGTAGCTTCTTTTGAGTACTTCCAAGCTTACTTCATTTCTTTATTGCATACTATTATTGCACTTTTACACAAACAGTTAGGCATGGGCCATTGGTGGTTTCCTACTGGGATTTATTTCTCACACCCTGTTTTGGTCATCTTTTAGGCCCAAACAGATTATATTCTTGCAGGTCTTGATAAGGGAAAGAGTCCCTATACAGGTACTTGATTATTGTAGAGGACTAAGAGAGAATGGGAGAGAGCTTAGGCTTGTGATGCTGCTGAGTTCCTGCTGCACTATTTTTCTTTGATTTGTTGTAATTGTACGTTGTACTGTATTGTTTTAGATTGAAGTGTATCTTGTTTTGGATGCTTTCTTAGAATTACGGACATGTTGCATCATTATATATATTAATTTTGGTCTTATTTTAATTCACTACCATTCTCCATTTCATTTTGGTATTGTTTACTACTTCCGCTTTTGGAATGTTTTTATTTTTCTATTGCGCTACACTTTTACAAATGAGGGTATAGTTTCCCCACTATCATACCTAGGCCCTCACTACTAGTTGGCAGCCTCTGGCATTTTGGAAAATGTGCTTGCGGTTATGTTACTAACTAGGTTCGGGGTACCTCTTGTGTGCAACCCAGGTCCTGGACGATACAAAGTGTTATCAAAGGAGTTCTTCTCTTCTTGACTTACTTTTTGGAGCCTATAGTCAGGGATAGGATGGAATATGTATGTGGTAAAAAGCTGATCCCAGGATTAGATAATCCGTGTACAGAGAAAAACCAATTTACCTCGTGTTGCAATTTTTTTTCTGGTTTTTCAATTTTACAGTTGATTTGATTTCAACGTTGGATGACACACTTGTGGTGTGATGTTATATTTTTATACATGGGTTCTATTTAGTCGCCACCTGATGAGATGAGGGTATGCCATTTCATGCATCATTTCGGCACATGTTTGAATCACATTCCATGCATAGTCTTCATGCCATGTAGTGCATTTGAAATTGAATGTTGTTGTGATAGATGTTGTGCTATAAAATGCGTGATGTTAAGATATGTACCTTGACAGATACGACTACTTTTGAAAGAATATTGGTACAAGTTACGGTTGGGTTAATGGATGCTTAACATTTGTTCCTGAGAATTATGGGCTCTCTTGGACCAGAATATAGTGGATCATGATCCAACCTTTTGTTGCATTTCGTACTATAATGGGAATGGTCGGGTGCTAAACATTGGTTCGCGGGGAGTATGGGACCCCATGGATCAGAATTTGGCATACCGACGATTGAAAATTATGAAAAAGGGAATCATGAGTATATTCTGAGGTCTATTTTCTAGAAACCCAGACAACATGACATGTGCTTCTATGAACACACACACTGTACTTTTCTTTTTGAGAGGAAATGAAAAATTTTAACTACACGCCATGTAGTTTCTAACTATTTCATAGTCCATGTAGGAAAAAACATGGGATTGAGGAAACTCTAGAGGTAACATGTCATTTACTAGTTGTACATGTCGTGTCATGTTGACCCTTTGTTCATCATGTGACTAACAACATGGGTGGAGTAAACATCGCTTAAACACGTTGTGTCACTTACGAACACGCTGTGTAGTGTAATCTAGGAATCTGGCTGTGTAACTAACAACACTGGTCAGTGTTATCCTTTCTAGTACACATCATGTCCCTCCGGAACACGTTGTGTAGTTTGAGTAGTGTATCTGGCTATGTCTTGAACAAAATGGGTCAGTGAAGCTTGTCTAGTTTACACCGTGTACATGTGGGACACGTCGTGAATTCTTGACCGGTAAGAGACTATGTAGACTTGGCCATATGGATGGGGAGATAGAGTGGTGTACACGACATGTGCGGGTGTAACACACCATGTACCTAGGGTTGAGACACGCCCAGTCCTACATCAGAACACGCCCATGTAAGGGCCTAACGGAACACGTTGTGTATACCATATACACACCGTGTAGACTCATTCAAAAGAGAGCAATGTCACTAAGCCGTGTATAAGGACTCGGTCAGGGAAAGAATATTCAAGTTCACATCGTGTGTGTGGACAACACACCATGTGTTTGGGGTATTACACAACCAGTTCAGGAAGATGTACACGTCCATGTTAACGACTTGAGAGAACATGCCATGTAGTTATTATACACGCCATGTAGTCTTGTTTTGTCATCTTGAATGTTTTACTTTCCTTGTTCCCTTTTTATGATTCCAGCTCATAGTCCTTGATGATCTTGATCTAAGGCGTCTGTTTTACATTGTCGAGTCATTCCACTGAGATGACCACAAATTTTTTACCAAGATAGAGGTAATGATTATACTCAAAAGATGATAGGACATGGGAAACCGATGGATCCTCCAGTAGTTACAGATTCGGAGCCAGCCGTTATTCCGAATGCAGGAATGGATGCGTAGTTCCATGAAGGCTTCATGCGGTTCATGCAGACCTTCCAAGGAGCACCTCCGTCTGGCACATATATGGCAGAGCAAACATGTATATTCCAGCAGTAGCATCCCTCTACATTTTTCGGGGATGGCAGACCATTGGCTGCGGAGTCAAGGTTGGATTCCTTGTAGGATATCTTCGAGCATCTAGAGACGCCACCCGATAGGAGGGTCAAGCTTGCTACTTATATGCTGTGTGATGCCACCATGAGATGGTGGGATGTTACCAATCAGACTGAGCATCACCTAGACATGAAAATGGATGATTTTTTGGAAGTCTTCTATGAATTTTTTATTCAATAGACACTAAGGGCAGATCGAGCTTGAGAGTTCATGAATCTTCAGTAAGGCGCCATGTCAGTGATGGATTATTCTACCCGCTTCACCGAGCTACAAATTTTTGCACCTGTTCTAGTGGGGGATGAGATGTTAATGGATAGATGCTTTGAGGATGGTCTTGGGTATAACATATGATCACTGGTGAACATATTTATGTCTCCTACAGTGCAAGATATTGTGAACCATGCAATAATTACATAGCAGATACTACGGGAAGCTAGTGGTGCAGGCAAGGGTGATTCGGCGCCAGTTTCTGGTAATATTTTTACTGGTAAGACGAAGAGGCAGATGGTTTTCTATCACGGTGGTAGTACTACCTGGAGAAATATATCATGAGGTTAGGTTATGTGCTACCAGTGTGGTAATGTGGGTGATAAAATACCTTAGTGTCTATGTGACCCAGTGGAGTTCCGAGCTTGCGGCAAGATAGATCATCTGCAACATTTTTGTAGGATGTTTCACTAGTGACTAGTGAGAGGGGTTCTGTTTAGATTCCATATACCGGAGAAGGGAAAAAATCTTATTACTAGTCATGGAATTTGAATATGAGAGGATGTTCAAGACGAGGATGAGGTCAGGGCCATGGTAGCCAGACAACAAGATCGCAGAGACAACTGGGCAGGTCAGCTCAGGGTAGCCTGGCTGTGTCACAGGGCTACGGCATTGGGCAAGCATATGCAGTGCAACATACCCAACAAGATAAGGATCATAGAACTTCCACTATCGGAGGTACTATTCTTGTAGAGACCCAAAGATTTACGTACATGGACATTACATTACTTTTGTGAAATACTTAATACATAACAAAAAAAGACACACAAGGACCATAATAGTTTAGTGTCTTTGTAATCTCGGTATATAAACTTCTAATGATGTTGAAATATCTTCAACAACTCCCATAAAGATCTTCCCCTTTTTGTTTCCTTACCTAAAACCTTTCTTTATTTCCTAGGAAAATAAAACATAAAAAGGGTGAGCTCAAATTCTCATTAAGGGAAAACATAGATAACATATAACAATCCATAAACATTTGAAAGTAAAAACTTGCACATGAAATTTAAACATCAAAATCTTGAGCAAAGTAATAAATCGTGGAAGTACGTAAGGAATATATCATAATGGAACATCAACCATGATAAAGAATAATGGGAATAAAACATGTAATTGTGGAAACCATTCAACACATTTTATGATTTCCATAGTATCCAAGGCATTGCTGTCAAGACTATTATAATGGACAAAGTCCCTTTCTGAATCGAGTTCACTCCTCGTTTCAATCCTGTAACACTGAACCGGATTAACATACCATTATAGCAATGTCTATCTCATGAGATATAAATCTTTACCCAATTAATTGTAGAGATATATAGGTCCCACCCATCTCATAGTGAAATCATTCTTACTTGTGCCACAAAATAAACTTAAAACATTCATCATAACCCAAAGAATAAAATGGGTTTCATAAACATCATCCCATCATTTCATAATCCATATAAAACAAATGGACATTTCATCATAAGAAAATTGAACCATGTAAATCATAGATACATTAAACTTGAAACATACACATATCAAATAATGTCATCTTATATGGAAAATGGTTTTGATAAAACATTTGAAATGAATTCTTGAGGAAAATATCATTTCTTCATCAAAATAATTTTCTTTTCAAAAAATGCCATGCACTTTTAAAATGAAATTGTTTTGTTGAAAATAGTCATAAAATAATGTAGATTATCATTCATGAAAATGAGGCGTTATGAAACCGTAAAATTCCGTTCACGCTGTATAAGTTAAAAATAACATTCTCCTCGTACTTTTGTCGGAAAAGTCAAAAAAGTACTTCGTAACGTAAACAAAATAAAGATTCCTTAAATAAAATGTAATAAAAGTAAAAAATGGGTAAAAAGGACATTAAAAATACATGAAAACTATTTTATAAAACATGGACATGGATGATAGAAACAACCCCAGTAAATACTTATGAATAAGCAATATCGGATAAAAATGAGATTTGCAAAATAATCTCTTACCTTAGGTCTGATATGCTTCGTACGTTTCCGAACCTGCTGTATAATGATTTAAATAATGTCATTAACTTATTACAGAATCATATTCATTGTTATGATATCATATATGGTTCACTTATGACTTTATATTACCCGTTCTTTTGTAAGTTCCATGTTAAAACAACATTTTGTGTTAAATCGTTTTATTTATCGTACGTGTTTGGACTTGTTGTTCTTGATATTATTACTTATATCCTGATTTACATAATTCAATAATGTAATACATGATTTAAATATAATATATATTTCAGTATATACATATATATGTGATAGATCGATTAAATTAAATGAAATACACCATTCATGGAGACGGTAGGTCGTACGTACGCATGAACGTTGTTTTCATTTCCTTATTGAATTGAATGAAATTAATTAGATGACATATATATATACACACACATAAATCCAGTATCATTATTATGTCATATATTTCATGATTACTTATTATATATACTTTATAATCATTCATGAATGGTTAACATGTTGAATGAATCTCTTCGCGTCGTGGAGACGGTAGTCCGTTCGTACGCATGAGCGATGATATCATTCTCATGATCGTGGAATTGTATTGGAGTGTATGTATACTATTTTAGAATCAATATCACTTTACAATTATAATATATAGTTATTATTTACACCATTATACCCATCCAAGTAAGGTGGTGGTGGAAAATAGATTACACCACGGCGTGGAGACGGTATTTCGTACGTATGCACACGCGGTGATTTCATTTTCTGTAGGATGGATATATGGTGAAATAGGGTTGTTTCATACTTATAATAACATATCAGTATGTGAGTGATACTGATGTTATTACTTCATAATTAAACAACTAAATAAAAAGAAGTGGAAGAAGAAATAATGTTGAAAGAATCGGTAACAGACATTACCTCTTCTTTGAAGCGCCTCTTTGAGACCTCCTCTTAGGGCACCGAAATTGGTCTTTGAAGAAGACCAGGACCTCTAGGATGTTTCTAGGGAAGTTGAGAAGATAATTTTTCAGGGTTTGTCCGAGCTTTAAGGATCAATGTGGTGTGAGGAAGAGAGGGAGGAGGTGCCCTTTTATAAGGGAGGAGAGGGGCACCTTTGGAATAACTAAAAATATTATTTTATTATAAAGTCATATTCGGTTTTTAATAGCTCAAAATTGAGTTATGTCGAAGCTAAGGTAGGTATGGGTCGAAATTCTCTCATACAGTTGAATTTAGACAAGTTTAGGTTTCTATTTAAACTTATCATTTAGATTTAACTTTAAGTTAAATAATGTTTTTTACCGTGTCTTCTTGTTTTCTTACACTATATGGTTAATAAACTTACTATAACAAGCCAAACGAACCCCAAGATGTTTATTATTAATATATATAACCTTACCCAATTCATGTTTCCGAACATTATATTTTTAGGAATAAAACAACAATTAATAATATAATATTTGTTTTAAAAACTATTTTATGTCAATTTTGACACTATATGGTAATTGATTTTTTTGAAAATCATAACAGAAAGATTAGTTCGAAAAAAGTTAATTAAATAAATACTAATATGTCTTATTAATTGATAAAATTATTGTAATTCATAAAAAGCCTCAAATTACATTTATCTGGGTATTTATATCATCAATAATGTCAATATTTCATTAATAATATAATTATTTCATCATCATTGTGTTATAAATAAATTAAATTTTTTAATGTCTAAAAATTACAAATAAAATACCATTATGTAGGAAATCTATTTAGATTTTTATGAATATTTATAGTCGAATTTATATTTTTTATAACCCAATATTAAAAATGATTTACTTTTTAAACTTTCATTTGAACTATTTTAACCCTTCTTTAAATAAATTAATAATAAATGTCCTAATCTAATCCCAGTGGGCCTAAATGGTCATATTTTATTCCTATGGTTGTTTTTGGTCGAATTAAACCTATCCAATAGAATTAGGACATGTTTTAGGGTAATAATAATATCATTTTACCCTTAATTACCTTATTTACTTTTAACCGTGGTAAAAAAAGTAAAAAAGTCACTATTCACCAAAAATTATTTTCATCTCATTGAACCACATTTTACTTACTGACATCAACCGTGTCTCTCGGATTTTTGAAATTCCACTCACAGAAGCAGTAAAACTATGCTTTATGTGAATTTGGAAATTCTCCTAGGAGGTGGGTAAAAGACGGTCAAAAGTTCAATAAAATTTGTATATATCTAAAATTATTATAAAATGACTCTAATGAATTACATTGAACTTATATAGGTTATATGTGTCAATTTCGACCTAAAATAAATTTAAATAGAATAAATAATTATTTAAATAAAAAGTCGGTTTTTAAATAGAAACCCAGTGCTTTCATTATTCATCAAAAATTTAATGTTTTCACAAAAATACCAAAATTTCACCCTAGGCTAATTTCGATATTACGAATCCAAAAATGAAGTCCATATTGAAAGTTGCAATTTAAAAAATTTCAAAAAAGTGGTTATTAATATTCAAAACGGCTAGTTTTAATAATATTTTAATATCATATCATTGTTTAGTGAAACTCGGTATTGCGTACAACACACACTATCGAGGAAGGTAGCGATTGTGTGTAATGCAGCCACGTTAGGGTTGCGTGTTGTGCAAGAATACTTTGTTGTAGCATACAACACAAGACATCAATAAAAGAATAAAATCTCGGGGTGTTACATTCTACCCCCCTTAAAATGAATTTCTCACTCGAAATTCGTCGGGGTTATAAATGGTTTACTACTCGAAAGTTTCTTTAATAGAAACCCACATCGTAAAAAGGAATAACAAAACCAATCTTTAAAAACTAAAGTATGAAACATAACGGTTACCCAAATTAACTAATCACTGAGTTTCCACATAGGAGAACATAGGTGAAAATATGGATATGGAAGAGAAACCTAACCATCATGTTCTGATGGAGAGTGGTAGAGAACATGGCTATGAAAAAGCCAACAGTCACAAAGCCATAGATTTGTGATGATCTAAGGTACCATCTGATTCATTGGATATAAGAGAACTAGGACAACATTTTTGGTTTTCAAGATCATTTCCCTAATGTTGATCAATTAAATGAAATACTTACATGATTTTGGTACAATTTCAATGTTATTTGTGAATTGAAAAATTTCATCTTCATCCCTTAAAGAAATAAATTTTAATTTGTTATTCGTGATGTGTTAGCAGATCATGTGATAGAATGATGGGTCATTCCATCTGTTTCAAACAAAAGGTTAGAAAAAGTTATAAGTCCATCTTATGGTTAGATTAATCGTATATGGTTCTAAAAATGAACTCATAATTCATATATCATACCGCTTAAAAAAACAAAATGAGTTTCTACTAACCAGGGACTTCCTGTAGGCTAGTGGTAGGCGATAAAGGCAAGTCACACTTCGGTTGTGGGTTCAATTCCCACAGCCTTGTCCGATACGATGGGTTTTCACCCATCCTGCAGGTTGTTCTTTTTTCTAAAACTACATTACTATATAATCCCATCAATAATATCGAAAACACTAATATCCTTAAAAAATACTAACTTTTTTCCAACATAATCCATTCCAATATTTAGGCTTATCCATAATACTGCAGTCCACTCTCATAATATAGTGAAAACGATTACCAGATATTTCATATACAAGTGTGTTAATACCATCGTTGATCCCCATATATCATAAGATATGTGTTTTTGGTCAAATTACAAACATATGAATACCTTAATCATGTATTCTCTTGAAGAATTAATACCCATTGAACCTTAGTGAAAACATGAATGTAGTTAAAAGTTAACACTTCCACATACCAAAATCCTCAAAATTCTATATACTCAAACGATGATATCACTTAGTCCTTATATCAATCATGAGCTCATAAATACAATCAAACATCTAATTATCTTATTATCCCTTCATTATGTGCATATCATCTGCTTTCCAAAATATTTGAATAACTTTTCATGGTTACCGGTACCATAAAATTATTGAAAACCACAATAGACTAATACAACAATATTATAATAAACCATAAAATTACCTCAACAACATTATTCTTGAATACCAATACATAAAAACTTCAATCCATACTCTTCAATTATTTTCCTGGAATAATTCCTTCCTTGATTTAGAAGTAACTTTTTAGGTCAGGGCATTGAGTTGGGTAATGCCCATGTTCACAACAAATAAGACATTGAACTCCATAACAGTCTGTCACTCTATGACACTTTTCTCCACATAGATAACATATGTCCCTCCATTTGAGGTATTCCACAAGTTTATTCTT
Organism: Viscum album; assembly: GCA_963277665.1. Taxonomy (NCBI): domain Eukaryota; kingdom Viridiplantae; phylum Streptophyta; class Magnoliopsida; order Santalales; family Viscaceae; genus Viscum; species Viscum album. The sequence goes on along the minus strand of OY728152.1, from coordinate 346,947,474 downwards.
CCCTTCGTTAGTAATCTCAATCTTCCTTTCTTTATGCTCCTCAACATGCGAACATGCATAAAAGTCTATCTTCCTCTTATTTGATGAGTTAGGCATACCACTAAATTTCACCTTGTTAATCATATATCGCGATGACTGATTCGGCATAATCACAATATCTTTCTCTCTAATCATTACAAAATTTTGTTGCTCATAGTCACCAATTTGTCCATTGGATTCAATGTTAACCTAATTCCTTTTGGTTCCCTCCATTGACTGAAACACAAAAAGAATTCTGTGAGAGGAAAAAATCATGCTAGAGAAAACAACATAGTAAAGGGGGAGTAACCTCAATATCTAACATCTTAGGTTAAATTCTAAGATCGTTACCATAGTTTTAGGACTATATCCTATATGTATAATTATCTTTAGGGACATCCCTAGACATACCTTAGATATATCTCTAGGTATCTCACTAACGTTTTCATATCCTAGTTTCCAAATGTTGACTAAACCATTCCTCTAATACCAACTATAGAGACCCAAAGCTTGTCGTAAATGGAAATTACATTACTTTTGTGGAATACTTAATACATAACAAAAAACAGACACACAAGGACCATAATAGTTTAGTGTATTTGGGAACTCGGTATATAAACTTCTAATCATGTTGAAATATCTTCAACAACTCCCATAATGATCTTCCCCTTTTTGTGTCCTTACCTAAAACCTTTATTTATTTCTTGGGGAAAATAAAACATAAAAAGGGTGAGCTCAAATGCTCAATAAGGGCAAACATAGATAACATAAAACAATCCATAAACATTTTAAAGCAAAAACATGAACATAAAATTTAAACATCAAAATCTTGAGCAATAATATAAATCGTGGAAGTACATAAGGCATATATCATAATGGAACATCAACCATGATAAAATATAATAGGAATAAAACATGTAATTGTGGAAACCATTCAGAACATGTTATGATTTCCATAGTATCCAAGGCATTGCTGCCAAGACCATCTTAGTGGACAAAGACCCTTTTTGAATCGAGTTCACTCCTCGTTTCAGCCCTGTAACACTGAACCGAATTAACTTACTGTTCCATCCATGTCCATCTCATGAGATATAAATCTTTACCCAATGCATTGGAGGGAGATATAGGTCCCACCCATCTCATAGTGATATCATTCTTACATGTGCCACAAAATAAACTTAAAACATTCATCATAACCCAAAGTATAAAATGGGTTCCATAAACATCATCCCATTATTTCATAATCCATATAAAACAAATGGACATTTCATCATAAGAAAAGTGAACCATGTAAATCATAGATACATTAAACTTGAAACATACACATATCAAACAATGTCATCTTAGATGAAAAATGGTTTTGATAAAACAATTGAAATGAATTCTTGAGGAAAATATCCCTTCTTCGTCAAAATCATTTTCTTTTCAGAAAATTCCATGAACATTTAAAATAAATGTATTTTGTTGAAAATAGTCATAAAATCATGTAGAGTAATCTTCATGAAAATGAGGCGTTATGAAATTGTAAAAATCTGTTCACGCCGTATAAGTTAAGAATAACATTCTCCTCGTACTTTTGTCGGAAAAGTCAAAAAAGTACCTCGTAACGTAAAAAAAAGATTACTTACATACCATGTAGTAAATGTAAAAAATGGGTAAAAAGGACTTTAAAAATACATGAAAACACTTTTATAAAACATGGACATTGATGATAGAAATAACCCCATTAAATACTTACGAATAAGCAATCTCAGATAAAAATGAGATTTGAAAAATTATCCCTTACCTTAGGTCCGATATGCTTCGTACATTTCCGAACCTCCTGTATAATGATTTAAATAATGTCATTGACTTATTAAAGAATCATATTCTTTGTTATGATATCATATATGGTTCACTTATGACTTTATATTAACCGTTCTTTGTAAGTTCCATGTTAAATTTGCGTTTTGGGTTAAATCGTTTTATTTATCGTACGTGTTTGGACTTGTTGTTCTTGATATTATTACTTATTTCCTGATTGAATTAATTCATGAATGTAAAACATGATTTACATATTATATATATTTCATTATATACATATATATATGAAAGATCGATTAAATGAAATGAAATACACCGTTCATGGAGACGGTAGGTCGTACGTACGCATGAACGCTATTTTCGTTTCCTTATTGAAGTGAATGAAATTAAGTAGATGACATACATATATATACACATAAATCTAGTATCATTATTATGTAATATATTTCATGATTACTTATTGTATATACTTTATAATCATTAATGAATGGTTAACATGGAGAATGAATCTCATCGCGACGTGGAGACGGTAGTCCGTACGTACGCACGAGCGATGATATCATTCCCATGATCGTGTAATTGTATTGGAGTGTATGTATACTATTTCATAATCAATATCACTTTACAATAATAATATATAGTTATTATTTACTCCATTATACACATCCAAGTAAGGTGGTGGTGGAAAATAGATTACACCACGACGTGGAGATGGTATTCTGTACGTACACACGTGCGGTGATTTCGTTTTCCATAGGATGGATAGATGGTGAAATAGGGTTGATTCATACTTATAATAACATATTAGTATATTAGTGATACCGATTTTATTACTTCATAATTAAACTAAAGAAGAAGAAGTGGAAGAATAAATAAAGTTGAAAGAATCGGTAACGGACATTACCTCTTCTTTGAAGCGCCTCTTTAGACCTCCTCTTAGGGCACAAAAATTGGACTTTGAGGAAGACCAGGACCTCTAGGATGTTTCTAGTAAAGTGGATAAGATAATTTGGTATGGTTTGTCCGAGCATGAAGGCTCATAATGGTGTGAGGAAGAGAGGGAGGAGGTTCCCTTTTATAAGGGAGGAGAGGGGCACCTTTGGAATATCTAAAAATATTATTTTATTATAAAGTCATATTCGGTTTTTAATAGCTCCAAATTGAGTTATTTAAAAGATACGGTGGGGATAGGTCGAGATCCTCTCATCCAATATAATTTAGACAAGTTTAGGTTTCTATTTTAACCTTATCATTTAGATTTAACTTTAAGATAAAAAAGATTTCTTTTACCGTGTCTTCTTGTTTTCTTACACTATAATTTTAATAAACTTACTATAACAAGCCAAACGAACCCCAAGTTGTTTATTATTAATATATATCACCTTATCCAATTAATTTTGCTGATCCTTAGATTTTTAGGAATAAAATAACAATTAATAATATAATATTTGTTTTAAGAATTATTTTATGTCAATTTTGACACTATTTGGTAATAGATTTTTGTGAAAATCATAACATAAATATTAGTTCGAAAAAAGTTAATTAAATAAATAATAACATGTCATATTGACATAGAAAATTATTGGAACACATAAAAAGCCTAAAATTACATTTATTTGGGTATTTATAACATCAATTATGTCAATATTTCATTAATAATATAATTACTGCATCATGATTGTGTCATAAATAAATTAAATTATTTAAAGTCTAAAAATTAAAAATAAAATACCAATATGTAGGAAATAGTTTTATATTTCTAATGAATATTTATAGTCGAATTTATATTTTGTATAACCCTATATTAAAAATTATTTACTTATTAAACATTGATTTCAACTATTTTAACCTTTCTTTAAATAAATTAATAATAAACGTCCTAATCTAATCCAAGTGGGCCTAAATGGTCATATATTATTACTAAGGTTGTTTTTGGTCGAATTAAACTTATAAAATAGAATTAAGACTTGTTTTAGGGTAATAATAATATCATTTTTACCCTTAATTACCTTATTTACTTTTAACTGTGGTAAAAAAAAGTAAAAAAGTTACTATTCACCAAAAAATATTTTCATCTCATTGAACAACATTTTACTTACTGACATCAACTGTGTCTCTCAAATTTTTGAAATTCCACACACAGAAGCGGTAAAATTATGTTTTATGTGAATTTGGAAATTCTCCTAAGAGGTGGGTAAAAGACGGTCAAAAGTTCAATAAAATTTTTATATATCTAAAATTATTATAAAATGACTCTAATGAATTAAATTGAACTTATATAGGTAATATGTGTCAATTTCGACCTAAAATAAATTTAAATATAATAAATAATTATTTAAATAAAAAGTCAGTTTTTAAATAGTAACCCAGTGTTTTCACTATTCATCAAAAATTGAAAGTTTTCAGAAAAATACCAAAATTTCACCCTAGGCTAATTTCGATATTCCAAATCCAAAAATGAAGTCCATTTTGAAAGATGAAATTTACAAAATTTCAAAAAGTTGTTATTACTATTCATAATGGCTAGTCTTAATAATATTTTAAGAGCATATCATTGTTTAGTGAAACTCGGTATTGCGTACAACACACGCTATCGAGGAAGGTCGCGATTGCGTGTAATGCAGCCAAGTTAGGGTTGCGTGTTGTGCAAGACTCCATTGTTGTAGCATACAACAAAAGACATCAGTAAAAGAATAAAATCTCGGGGTGTTACAATTCTAGTTTCTCTTGTTTTATCATTGGTAATTTTAGATACTAGTTATACACAAAGCATTATATTTGTGCCCATTGTAGAGAGCCTTAGGCTATGTGTTTCTACTTATTCGGATAATATGACTCTAGATACCCCATTGGGGACAAGAATGATAGGTGTATGTCATTTCGAGGAGTTCCCCCTAGAGGTTGTGGGTGTCACTTTCTATAGGACCATTATGTCTTAGAAAAAAAGAGCTATCACTTCATTCTTGGGATGGACAGGTAGGTGCCCATTCGAGCCTTTGTGGATTCCTATCATCGTAGGGTGATTTTAACATCACCAGAGGTAGAGAGTTTCTCTACATGGGAGAATGGGATGTCCAAGCGGCCAGATCTGGAGCCATGCATTGTGGGTGAGGTGGAGTGACATTCCAAATTGCGAGTTTGTATCTAGTTGACTCGGGAAAATTTTTGAAGAATTTCCCTCCAGTGGTTATTCATTTCAGGGATGTCTTCCCGGACAACATTTCAGGACTAACTCCGTAGTAAGAGGTGGATTTCCTTATTGAGCTTGTTCCAGTAGTGGAACTGGTGTCCAATCCTCCATATAGGATGGCTACACCAGAGTTGCAAGATCTCAAGAAATAGTTAGAGGAGTTAAAAGGAAAGGGTTTCATCCAACCTAGTAAATCTTTTTGGGTTCGTCTGTCCTATTTACGAAGAAGGTGGACGGTACCTTTAAACTCTGTGTTTTTTATTGGAAATTGAATCATTTGATGGTCAAGAACTAATATCCCTTGATGAGGATTGATAATCATTTTGGTCATCTTTGAGGATCACGAGTGTTCTATAATATTGACATGAGATCCAGATATCATGAGTTGCGCATTAGACCATTCGACATACCTCTTATAGCCTTTCAGAGAAGATCTGGTCTATACAAGTACTTGGCCATGCCGTTCAGACTCACGAATGTGCTAGCAGTTTTAATGGATCTGATGAATCACGTGTTACAACCAAATCCGGATTCATTTGTGGTAGTCTTCATGGATGGTATCTTAGTGTAGACTCACACTAGACCGACCATGCTACCCATCTTGAGATCATACTATGTACACCGAGATAGAAACAACTATATGTTATGCTTCCAAAGTTCCACTTTCGGATCGACCAGATACACATCCTGGGTCATATTATCTCAGAGGTAAGACTTTCTGTGGACGCATAGAAAGTGAGGGTAGTAGTTTCCTGGGAGGAGACTAAGAACATGTTCGAAATACAATGTTCCCTAGGGCTGGTTGGATACTATAGGAACTTTATACAGGACTTATCCTGCTTAGCAGCACCGTTGGAAGGTTTGAATAAGAAGGGTGTGAATTTCATTTAGTTAGAAGCCTACGGGACATCATTCAGGAGCTGAAGGGAAGGTTGACATCAACACCTGTCCTGATGCATGCAGAGAAAGGGAAGATCTATACAGTTTACTGCGATGCATCAGGTATTGGGCTGGGAGCATTGTAGATATAGGGCAATTGGGTAGTTGCGTACGGGTCTCAGCAGTAGAGGCCACATGAGAGGAATTACCCGACGCATGATCCCGAGTTGGTTGCAGTTGTTCATGCGTTCTGCTGTTGGAGATATTATCTCTTGGGAGAACATTTTTTGGTGTCTATAGACCACAAAAGTCTTAAATTCATATTTACCCAGCGTGACTTGAATCTGAGACCATGATGATGGGTTGAATACCTTCAGTTCTTCGACTATGAGATTTCTGATACACCTGGTATGAGTAATGTAGTAGCAGATGCACTGAGTTGGAGGACTCAGATATAGGTAGTGTAGGAGGCCAGTGGTGAGTGGAAGCTCATGACAATGTTCTTTGAGATGCTTTTGGAAGTACATGATCGCCGGGAGTGAACATATATTTCTTTCTTAGCTGTGAATTCTACCCTCCTAGATAGAGTGAGGATGAGACAACTATTTGATTCAGATGTCCAAGTTCTACAGGAGTCTGTGGAAAGTGAGGACCCTCCTCCTGGTTGAACGATAGGCGGTGAAGAGGTACTGTGTATCTAGTAAAGATTGTGGCTTCTAGGGGATATACATGAGAGGTTGATGTGGGAGTTTCATGATTCAGCCTGGGCAGTGCATCCCAGAGTTACCAAAATGTACCGTGACTTGAGATTTCATTATAGGTGGTTGGGTATGAAACATGAGGAAGCTAGTTTTGTTGCGAGATGTTCCACCTATCTAATGTCGAAGGCAGAGCATCAGAGCCCAGCTGGGATGTTACAATAGTTACCCATTCTGGAGTGGAAATGGGATGATTTCTCGAAGGTCTTTGTGTCCGGGTTGTTGAGGTCACCACGAGGCAATGATGTTATGTAGGTTGTTGCAGACATACATACTAAGGTATCTACCTTTTTTTAAATCAAGGAGACCATTGGTGTTGAAGAGCTCGAGAAGTTTTATATCTGAGATGTAGTACACCTTCATGGGGTCCTTTGTTCTATAGTTTCAGATAGGGACACCCATTTTACGTCTCGTTTCGTGGAGATTTTTCAGAGGAAACTGGGCACACAGGTGCTTCTGAGCATATCGTACAACCCTCAGACTGATGTCCAGTCTGAGTATATGATATAGGTGCTTGGGGAAATGCATCGTGCATGCATCATGAAATTTTGGGGCTCTTGGGGGAAGCACATACCCCTATCTGAGTTTTCCTAAAATAATAGTTTTCAGGAAACTAATGAGATGGAACCTTACGAGGAATTATATGGTAGGCAATTCTGATCACCATTGTGCTGGTTGGATGCACATGAGGCAGCATTACTGGGACCACATCTCGTGCAAGATACATTAGAGCAGGTCCAGTTGATTTATAAGATGATGGCTACTGCACAGTCTCGTCAGAAATCTTATGCTTATCACTGTAGATGACCCTTGAAGTTCAAGGTCAAGGATCAGGTTTTCTTGTGTGCCTCACCGAGGTTGTTACACAGGCAGTTCCAATGACAGGGTAAACATTCACCAAGGTATGTGGGGCCATTTGAAATTCTGCAGAGAGTTGGGATGGTTTCCATTCGGTTGTAGTTACCACAGTGGTATCGGGCCATGCACGACGACTTCCACATATCTCAGCTCTGATGTTATCACTCAGACCTATAAAATGTTTTTTCAGCCTGAGGAGGATGATCTTCTGGTCGATGCATCCTTCGAGGAGAATCCAATTTGTATTGTTTATAAGAGCATGATGGTTCTCTAAGGTCGTTCAGTTCCTCTCATATAGGTTCTATGGTAGCATGGCCGAGTACAGGACGAAACCTGGGAGCAGGAGACCGACGTACGTGCTTAGTGGATAGAGTTGTTCTCTGCTTTATCTTCACCACCCTTGGAAGGGATATTCGGAGACGAATTTCTTTATGGAGGGATGTTTTTAAGAACCCTGTTCTTATTCTTCATCTACGTGTTTCTTTGTTTCATTTTCCATTAATTTTTTTGAGAAAATAAGGAAAATGGGGTGAAAATCCCAAATTTATGGGTACATGCCGTGTACATTTTCCACACACCATGTACTTTGGATGTGTGGGATGAGAATACATGGAGTGTATTTTTGTCGGGGCTGAAGGGTGTAAAACTAATTACACGCCATGCACATAGTAGTACACATCGTGAAATCAGTTGATATGTGAACAGTAAGGCGGTGGGAGTAGCCGTCAGCAGAACATTAGTACATGCCGTGTACTTGGTAATACACATCGTGTAACCATGTCGGCAGATGAACAATGAGGTGGTGGAAAGTGGCTGCCAGAGAAACAATTTAAAAATGGAAATTATACGTCGTGTACTTGAGATTAAACGTCGTGTAGTTAGGTTTTTTCTTTAAAAATTGGCAATAGCCTCCTCATTCGGCAGATGAGGCATAGAACTCAATGGGACTAACGGGAGAGAAGGCCAGAATATGGAGGAGATCCTGATCTCACACCAGGACTCATATTCCTTCGTCATCGATCTCGTTTGAACTGCGCGGGTGAGATATTTCCTCTCCATGAGTCTTTCCATCCATTTCTTTTATAAGGGGATGTTATTTGAGTATAATCAGGTAAATGTTTATCCCACATCTATGTCGTTCTCGGTTGAATCAGAAGGATTTGTTCACGAATATCGATCAGAGGAAATCGAGGTAGGTGGTCTGGTGTTTATTTTCAAATGTTGAGATGATTTTGTGTACCTTTGTTCTACGCGCCCAGGTTTGGGGTGTCGTATGGCTGAGGCGTTGGCTATTATGATACCAAGAATTTCATGGGTAATTTAATGAATATCTATAAACTGTTGTTTGGTGTCATTTCCTTGATCTAGGGCCACCTCGTGGGTGCATTTCCCTTGTTTAGCCTTTAGGAAAGGAATCCCGTTGGTATTTCTTGATTATAACATGCTTTGAGTTTTTTTAGAGTAAACGTATAAAATTGATTTCTTCTGTTTTGGGCTCTTCCTGGTTACATGCTTATCTCAAGGGAAGTGTTTTCCTTAGCTCGAGGGAAGTGTTTCGTTATCCTGATGGAAACTTTTCTTATTCTTGTGGGCAGCAGCTTCTATGCATAAGGGCGTTGTCTCATTCGGCTAAGGGAAATATTAATTAGGCCTGAGGGAAATCACCCAAGGGTTTCATTTTTTTACCTGAGGGTATGAATTTTCATGTCTGAGGACAATGTTTACTTGAATAATTCACTGTGGTAATTTCTTATGTTATACCTACCATGCTAAATCACAGGCTTGGTATTCTTATTACATTATACTTGTTAGATATCCTGTTGTGGTTTTTTTGTGGCACTGTATAAGAGATTGTTGGTCGAGGCTGGGTCTAGGGAACATATAATTCAATTATATTGATTGTTAAATAATAATTAAATGGTAATGGAAGTGGTGGGATTAGCTGATTTTGAGTACTTCCTATCTTACTGAATTTCTTTATTGCATACTGCTATTTCTCTTTTTCACTGATAGTTGGGCACGGGACATTGGAGGTTTCCTACAGGGATTTATTTCTCACACACTGTTTGGGTCATGTCTTGGGCCCAAACAGATTATATTTTTGCAGATGTCGATAAGGGAAAGAGTCCCTATACAGGTACTTTATTGGTGTAGAGGAGTAGGAGAGAATGGGACCAAGATTAGGCTTGCGATGTTTCAGAGCTCCTGCTGCACTGTTTTGTTTTTATTTGTTATAAATATACCTTGTACTTCATTGTTTTAGATTGATGGGTATCCTATTTTGGTTGAATTCTTAGAATTAGGGGCTTATTCTATCATCATATATATGAATGTTGGTCGTATTTTACTTCAGTATTGTGGTCCTTTTCTAATTGGCATTGTTTACTACTTCTACTTTTCGTATGTTTATATTTCTCTATTGCACTACACTTTGAAAAAGGAGGTTATAGTTTCCCCATTATCATACCTAGACCCTCATTGCTAGTCGGTAGCCTCTGGCATGTGGGGAAATGCGCTTGAGGTCATTTGACCAACCGTGTTCGGGGCACCCGTTGTGTGGCACCCGGATCAGGGACGTTAATATATAATACTAATGAATATATATTATTATGCTTTTTATTATGATTTTTATTATGATTTTTTTAAATTTTTATATCCATATATTTCTCTTCATTTTATGGGGATTAGGATTAAATTGTTACAGAAGGGGTAAAAATATTATGTTACAATCTCAATATTCATTATGATTGTTTATGACTAAGTTTATAATGATCACATATTATGGTACAACTCTCAATAAATTCCTGGATTTTATTCCAACATTGGTACTTCTATATAATAATTCTTTCTACTCATTTTTATCTCTTTCTGAATTAAATATACAAAAAATAATTTCTTAGGGGAAAAGGCATTATTTCTCTCTTCATTAAAAATTGTTTTTCTTCAATCTAAATGATTTAAAAAAAATTAAATAAATTTTTTACAATTAAAATATAATTTCATAATGAAATTTTCACCCATTTTTACTTATAAAAAGTATTATAAAAAGGAAATTTCTTTTCATTTTCATGAAAATGCAGTTTTGACTTTCTATTGAAAAGTTGAAGGAATCTTTTTTTAACATATAATACATGAAATATATTTATCAACCATTATGAACATAAAATTATTTAAAGGAATCTTTTTTTAACATAAAACTATTTTTATTATGAACCCATGATTGATGATAAATTACCAAAAATAGGAAACAATAACATTAATGAAATACGAAGTATTTATTTCATAAAACATTATTTTAAAAATATAAAAATAAAACAGTAATAAAATAATAAATAATTAATATATTTTATGAAATATATATATATATATATGGTAATTTATTATATGTATAATAAACTTATTATTATTATACATTATTTCCAAATGTGTTTTAAGAGATTAATGACTTGATGGAAGATATTGTTTTATCAAATTGTATTCTTTGTGGAATATCTTATGTCATGCACCAATCATCTTTTATGTAGTGCATATAAATCCAAATTTATATTTCATTCCATGAATCTATTTATTATAATTATATATAAGTATTCATTTTATTTTATTCATTCATGGGACTAATGATCCAAATGCAACCAAAATATGTAAGGTATTTTCATCTCACTTTTATTTCAATGAGACACATGCCATATTCACCTATTTTTTCATTTATGTGATGAATATCCTAAACATGGATTTATTTTTTGATTATTTTTATTAAAATAATATGGATTTATATATCCATTGATGGTTCTTTAATTCACGATTATTCTGATTTAGATGTTTCCAAATTATTAAAATGATTTTGGTGCAATCACAATTTTTACCATGAATTTTTATGATTATGTTTCTGATAATGAAATATTATATTATAACTCTCAAACAAGATCCTAAAATTTATTATTACAATTTAAATTCAAGACAATACATTTTTCTCTTTCATTTTACTATCTTGATGAACTAAATATTTGAAATAAAAAATTAATGATGAATAGACATTAATACTATCTTCAGTAAAAAATTAGTTTTCTTCTATGTCCATGTTTTCTAAAAACACATTAAATAAAGTTTTTAAATATTATCCGATTATTATTTAAAAAAATATCCATTCTTACAATTATTATATTTGATTAAAAGGAATCTTATTATCAATTTCATAAAAAGTTATTTTTGATATTTTAGCATAAATATGAAATAAATATTCTTTATAACATGTCTGGCCTGAAAATAATTATACCATCATTAAAACTCAATTATTTGAAAATTATATTACAATTTTATGGGATTCTCTTTAAAAACATTCCCTTAATATTTTGGAATTTCTTATAATTTAATTCATTTATTTCAAAATGGATATGCTATTTTCCTCAAGAATGTTTTAATGATATTTCCATAGAGTATTCAATTCATCAAATAAAAAAACCATTGATGATTCTTATGGTTTCCATGGGATATGATCCAATTGTACCATTATTTTTATTTCTTTATATGGTTTATGTTTTTTCTATTTTGAATAGATTTTTACGAAACTTGTTTCTTTCCAACATGTTATACCATGATAAAATATTTATGAAACCCACTTTCATTATATAGGTTATAACATGATGGTTGTTTTTTTATCTTATAGAACAAAAATATATGAATTATTTGATGGGTAGGATCTATATCGCAATAAAATTAATTGGGTATGATTTATATCTCATGAGATAATTATGAGATACAAAATTATGTTACTGATTCGCTATGTGAAATAGGTCAATGTGTTTGATTAAATATGTGAAACAACTTAATGTCATTGATACACTATGGGTAATATGTGAGGATTCATGATAAATTATTTTATAGGAAACATGTTTCGAAGCCTAATCCATTGTGATTTGATTATCCAGATAGTTAAGTTGGAGATAGGAAATTGTGTCTATACATGTGATATTGGGACATTAATTTGATGTGAACATATGGTTCGTGATTTATTTATGATGATTTATCAATCATGTGATGCATGTCATTAAAAAGTTATTTTTTATGTGATTACTAGTATTTATTATATTTTTTGATTGGTTATAAACCTTCTATGTTATTAAAATGATATCATATCTTTATTCTTATCATATTCCTTCTTATGGATTTTGATTGATATCTCCATCATTTACTCTTACTGAGCACTTGACCACACCAATTCTTATAATTAATTTCCCTTTTTTATAAGGAATGGTTTATGTAGGGTATGTATATGAAATTTAAAAAATGGGATATATTAATGGTATATATGTAATGTATTTCATTAAATCAGAATATTGTGAATCTATTCTCCAAAGACACTAAAACAATATGGTCCTCATTTGTGTATTTGTGAAATTTATTTAATAATAATCTAAAATGATATATTATTCATATATGAATATTATGGGTCTTTATACCATACCCTGATCCTAGTTTTTGGATATTATTCACTACTATTGAGAAATGGGAATAGAGGGTCACACTCTAAGCTTATTCAAAACTCTTCTCTTTTCTGATGAATTGAAGCATTGGATATAATGATCCCCACCACAACATGTAGGGTATGTCCAAGAATATATTATTAACATGTAATAAATACATTTATATTATTCACCATTATGTTTAATTTCATTTCAATTTACATATTAATTTTCATTGAAAGCATTAAGTAAATTTATGGAAAAAATATTATAGGAACGAATATTATTTTAACATTCACGGTTCATGTTATAGTTTTGTGAATGAACAGTCAAGTTAATGTCTCACTTAATATATATACTATATTACAAGTTTGTGATAAAAATATAAATTATTCTTATAACTAATTAATTGGACCATAAGATGACTTTTATTACTGATGTTGACAGTAATAAATATTTTGGGGACCAACAATCCTATTTTGGGAATTATAGAACCACACTATAAAAAAGGTGGAGAGGATCTAACATAAGAAACTATTCATTATGAGTGTATGAGATCCTATTTCCACTATCATACATTCTTGGGAGTGGGAAATATCACCCAAAACCTCAATCAAAGCTCTACATTATGTAATAGTCTATCATCACCAATAATGATCATCGAGATGTCAGAGGCATTAACATATCTTCACACTAGAACTAGAAATTATATTATTGATGAAAAAATAAACATTAAAGTAATGTGTGGATGATATATAATGATTTGGTTTTTCTTCCTTATAGAAATGATTTCCGACGAAAAATGGTGGTCCAGCACATCTTCTAATTAGATGAGGTATTTATTCATTTTAATATACTGATTAAATCATACATGTTAAGATCATCGAGTTATAACTAGGCAGTTCTTCATCTGGGAAGATGAAATTATGTTAATCACTCATTAAAAATTTAAATTCCATATTTTAAAGGCTTCTACTACGTTCTTGTTACCAACAATATAAATAATCTCAATTGTTATATCATCTATTATTCTAAATAAAAATAAGATGATAGTTAACTAGTTATACAAGACACATTTAGAAAAAATAAATACATAATAGAAAACCTCAAAGAAAGGTAGAAACTATCAGGATAATAGTAAAAAATTGTGGGAAAATAAAGGGAAATATAAATAACTAAGAGGGATTATCAAATAGATATCACGAATATGATTCTTTAGCTTACTGCCTTGATCTATTTAACTAGACCTCAAATTACTTATCTATCGAAGTGGAATACTCCAACAAACATTGGTAGTGTGTTGTCGGATTGTTTTTAAAAAATAAAATTGATTAGGATACAGAGACTCACTATATAGAAATGATACTAAGGAAAACATACTAAAGAGGTAAATAATTAACAAAAAAATTGTATATCATGGATTAATATGAAATGGGTACATTGAATTGGTCAATTATTTCATCATAGTCTGTTTATACGGATTTCTATACATGGTAAGGTCAAAAGAAAACATTTCAAGATAGATATCTTGAATGAATCCATGAATGTATAAATGAGTTTAATGTCTATAGTTATTTGTAAAATATCTAAAAAATGTGTTAAGATTATCTCTTACCCACTAATAAGAGTGTAGGTATGATCTTCATCTGAAATGAACTACACTTGGGTCCTAAGAAGGCTTAACAGAAGAACACCCCAGTGTACAATATCCTCGTGATCTATCAAGACATTTATAAGAGGCATTATATAAATATCAAAAAATAATAATCAATTTGGAATATCTAAAACCCATCTAAAATAACGATAAAAACATGTTCATTTCAAAAAATTCACTCAACAGAATAAATAAATTTTTTAAATTGAATTAGAATCATCCTTTCAAACCATTACAAAATCATGCACATTATATTTTAATCATAAATAATAATTTTTAATAACATTTTGAAACATTTAAATTACTTTATTTAAATATGTATAGGTTAAAAAATGCAAAAAATCCATTCAAAATTTATATCAAATATTTCTTTATTAGTTTCAAAACATCACTTAAAGATCAGAGATATATTTCATAAATATTGTAATAAAAATATATTTTGAGTTCTAAGACATCACATTAATTATCATCATATATAGAAAAATAGTTTACTAAGTTTAGAACTAATATTATTCACTAAAAAATACATTCATATTTCAGTTTAGAATATTACATTTTCAATTTCAATGTATTTATTTCACCATTAAAAACCCAATTTTAAATAATAAAATATCCCTCAAATTAAACAAAATATAAATTATACACTTCAAAAATCTACTTCTGTTCATCCTGAATGACAATTTTACAATAATCAATGAAATTCATGATAAAATGGAGTCTATAACAATATTTTCATTGGGTTTTGGGGTTTTAAAAAATTTGTCACATGGTTTGGTACACCATGAACCATCCATGACACTTCCACTAGAATCTATAAAAAATATTGTTCACATTACATATATAGTTTTCTTGACCATGTGGTCTAATCCTATGCCTCCAAGTCATGTTTTTTTTATCCCCAAAAATATTGAGAACCTCAAATAAACCGATATAACATTTAAAAAAAAATAAATTCCCTAACTATGAACCCAAATAGTTCATTAATAAATTAATAAATAGTAAAACACATTACTCAAAACAAAATATCCTTGGGTATTTGATGTTTCTAAATAGAAAAGATCAAGCTGGACTCGTCCGATACCTGCCTCTGATGTTTTGAAATACATATATCTAATATATTATTAGGCCCAAAAAATAATTTTCCTATTCAATTTTATCAAAAACTAGTTGGAGACACCCCTATATTGGGTAACTGATGTATCCCATGGAAATGCCAAAATGTCATTCCCAATACCCATGGACTACAAAACATTGTAACGGGATCAAAACATACCCAAAAATAATGATTTATCCCAAAATAATTATATTAATAATATAGTATAACATCTCTAAAATCATGGTATGATGCGTCTATACATTTTAAATCTATAGAAAACTAATAAATATTTATAAATGTTAAAAAAAGTTTGTATAGTGAGAATAAATGTACAAAAAAATTCAAAATAAAAATACAATAAATTTAAGTTAGCTAAATGGAAAAGGTCAACCAAAATTATACATATATGGTAAAATATGAAAACATAATTCTCATCCATATATGTATGTGACTCCAATAACATCATCCAAATTTGATACAAAAATCATCCCAAAAGAAAGTATGAATAAAATAAAAACCAACAAAAGTTATCGAGTTTACCAACACAAAATGGGATAGGTAGAGTGTGAGTGAAACAACCCAGTTGGATACCACCAATGAGTCAATCAATTTTATTTTCAAAAAAATCACATAAATTATATATTGAGGTTCATTAATTTTTAATATGGTTTATTTACTATTTTTTCAGAAACAACCTCGTAATTATACACAAATACTATTTTGAAAATGCCTCTTTTTTTAAAAGTGTATAAAACTCATAAAACTCAAGACTAAATGAAAAATATATAAGAAACAATTAAAACACACAGCCATCGGTGATTACAAAATTTCCAATTTGGTGATCAAATTCATACTACTGTGGAACAATATTTTATCTTAGTAGATGATGTTTCAAGAGAATAAAAACTCGACTTTCCATACCCAACCACATCGATGGAACTCCCCGAGTAGGTATTATAAAATAAAAAGTGGGAAATATAGTTAGAGAATTAATAAAAAAATAGTAAATATACCATATCGCATCCTCTAAAAATGATTACTGTATTCCCCGTGAAGATCATAATTGGAGATGAGGTAACATTCATCATAATGAATCATATATTAATCAAAAATCCACATTCATAATTAATACCCTCATCCTACCTACATTATACCTCAAATATGAACCCCCTAAATTATAAATTAAATGAATAACAAAAACACATTAATTATCGGTTTCCCACATTAAATGGTAATATGGGGCTCTTTTGAGGGTTTATAATATTTATAGAAATCATTTTGAACATCATATCCATCCTTGAGTTTTGTTTTTTGTTTTAATTTCAAAAACATCCATTGGAATACATTCCTAAATAAATTTCATTTTTAAATCTCATTAATCATTAATAAATGTCACATCATGAAAATTTTTAGTAAACACATTTGAAAACACTTTTTCAAATAAAATTTCAACTCCGAATATCATTAAAATCCATTTTTGAAATATTTATAAGCATGTTTTTTAATACAGTATTTCAATTAATTTATACACATACATTTAAATAATATAATAATATATGTAAAATCATTAAAAAATATAAAATAACACATGAATAAGGAATGCCATTAATTTAAAACCTATTAGACCATGAACTTATAAAAAATTTCAAAATATTATATAAATTCACAGAAAAAGTTGGATAACCCTTAACATCACCTAAATATCTAAATTTCTACATGATAATAACTATAAACATTTTATAAAACATGAAACATGGTAATTATTTAAATATATACATGTAATAATTTAAATTCATACAACCCCCTATTAAAATAAAAAATTCATTCCTTGTCACATTAAACCCTATATACTAAAACACTAAAATTCCTAAAACCTACATAAAAGATTAAACATACCTATTTTATAATCCACATGAAGAACATTGTGTGTCCAAAAAATGAATACCCATGTAAACACACACCAAGAATAAGTGTGGATGATTCAAAACCTTTGAATGTATGGAATATAAGACTTGAGGAAAATATATACATTCTATGAAAAAATTACCATTAGGGTTTTGCAAAAATACTGACACTACAGTTTTTCATACAAATTTCCACTGCATGGGAATTAGAAAGGAAAAGAAAATGGGTATAGGAACATGTTGAATACTAAGAATTAATAGGACCTATCATTGATGGAGTATACATGAAATCAAATATAAAAAAGATAAAAATAAATGAATAAAGGGAGGAGCCTCACTTAGGACAACCTACGAGTTGAATCAATTGAATTGGGAGCGTGAGACCCGGTTTGGGGATTAATTTAAATCAAGGAAGAAACATGGATTTCATGTTTTTATTCATGTTTTTAAAATAAAAATATGTTTACAAAGTTTTGAAAATCTATTTATTAAACAATATTCCAAACATAAAAATTCATTGGAAATTATGTGGTGAAGCCTATGGTTTTTTCATATTGTTTACCATACCATGAAGATGTCACTATATTAATCAGTAGGATACATATTTTATCCTTATTGTAATAAGAATAATGTTTGAACAATTTGAGAATCTCTGTAAATATTTATAGGCTCTATATGGTCAGGATTTATAGTTTTTACTAACTGTTTACAACCTAATTTTCTTACACAACAACCTCATTACATTGAAAATTCAGTCCATTTGGAATTGAGATTACTAGAAATAGTAAAAATCATTAAATAAATAATATCATAGGTTAAATAAAGGTTGATTATATACAGTTTTGAATACATATCCAAGGGTTTGAGGATAATACCAACCAAACATACATTCACTTGTTTATTATAGTTTGTAATTCCCATGCCCTATGCCACTCATCCGTTCAAGGGCTAGCACCCCTTGTGGCCTTAGGTTTGCCTCTTTTTACGATTAAAGATGCAAACTAGCAGTAATTTCCTAATAAAAAAATGGGGAGACTATTACCTTGAATCAGAGTCCTAAAAGTAGTGTAAATTATATAAACATCCAAAGTGAATGGATATCCATCTGAGTACACAGAATGAAATAAACAACAACACTTTATAAAATCGTCTTCTCAAATGAAACCTACATACCCAGATCGCCCACCAAGAATATCAGAAAAACAAGTCAAAAAAATATAATGCATGCATATTTTTCTTTCTTTCATCTTGAACCTCACACACTCGATCTCCACACTTCCTAAAGCAATTCTATCTCAATCAACTACTCAAAATTTTCTTATCTAGAGTGAAAAAAAAAACAGTATAAATTTTCACCAAGGTTCCCATAGTAGCATTGATAAATTAATATTAGTAGGATCTCACCTTATACACCTAGTATATTTCAGCATATAAGTGTATTAAAAAGGAATAAGATAAAAAAAATTCATAACTCCAAGTATATCATGTTCTATCTTGGCCACGATGAATCACTATGAATATGGTCACCATATGCTAACCAAGTGATTAGGGAATTTGATCATACCTAATATGGTTCCATAACAAAATTCACATTTTCATCTCAAAATTCAAGTAAAATAATTTCTACAATAAACTTAAATACTTTGCGTAGGGTGGCATCCAATACCACATTTAGCAACCCACATACACTTGGCATAGTCCTACCTCTATAAGCCAAAACCCATCCCTTCCCACTGGAGGGAGGGCCATAGGTCTCATTTCATCTCATCAACCAAGAACCAAGGCATTCCTCAAGACAATACTATTCAACTAAAGTTATTATACAAAAACAATTACACAATCCACACCTTGAATGGACCATGAACCAAAAACTAAAGGAATTAGGAACAATTATCTCACTAACCCTAGCCATGGCATATGTGTTTCTTGACCAAATAACCTCTTCAAGGAAAGATAAACACACTGACCAATAATGAAATATTCATTTCATATATAAATATTACATATTTTTACATAAATATCCAATTAATTTCTTAAACATACCCCTCATGGTTGTAATTTTTTAGTATCATTGGAGACTAGAAACCCAATATTATTATTTTATGAATGATCTTCAATATCTCGTAATCATGTCTTTTCACATAGTACTCCTATTAAGAGAAATATAAATAAATCATTCTTAATAACCAAGGGAAGGAAACAACAGAAAATGTGGTCTCAGATTCTCATTAAGTATAAACATAGGATAGATCAATCTTTTATCATATACAATCATAAAATAATAATAAGGGTATGTGATAAAAAAATAACATAACCTTTTCATACTAAACAAATCATAGATCATAAACATGATACGTGGAATGAAAAAATATCATTGTAAAAAATATAGACCTAAATAATGGTACATCATAATAAATCAATTAATCATCATAACCTATTTTCATAAATGATTGGCACCACTGTTTATATAAAAAACCATTTACAATTTCATGTCTAAATACCAAGATAATCAACATAGAAAATCAGAAATTGTCTTATATTTAATAATATGGATTTGGACCCACATATTTCATATTTTATATTAAGATGCACCTGTATTCTAAATTGTATTTGTACTAACCTATTATCAAAAATAAATAGGGATGCACTTGCTTCCCGTAGTGGGATCATGTTGATCTTATTTTTCCCATTATTATCTAATCAGATATTAAATTTTACCAAATTCATTATAGGTAGATATATGACCAGGAAAACTCATTAAAAAATATTACATATGTGTTCCACAACATCATATAACATTCAACACCACAAAACTCATGAAAATAAATTTATTTCATAAACATTACATTGAAGTATATGCCTTCTAAAAGGGAATAGTTATCACCAAAAACCTGTAATTATAAACAATAACCACCTAGAGAAATAATTATTATGGTACCCTTGGATAATTTTCCTAGTAAATATTATGTAACCTAAAATTATTCAATCTAGGATAGAAAATGAATTTTTATTATCACTTGGAATAATTCATAAAGAAAATAGCATTTCCATTTTGAAATAACATCATTATGAAAAACAATTATTTACACTTATAATTTAAAACATTCTCAAAGAAAATAATATATTAAACTTTTAAATGAAATATAAAATCATATAGGCATCATGATAGAAGGACAATATAATATTTCATTTTATGTTAAAAAATAAAATTCCTTTAAATTTTTTACAAAATATTAACTAAGTTAAATTTTTTTAAAATGAAAAAATGATTATATTCAAGCCATCTTTTAAAAATTTAATCATGGAAAAAATAGAAATTAAAAAACAATATTAAAATACTATACTTTCTGAGAAAGTTTTTATAAAATATATAAATTTAAGAGAAATGTTCATCAGTGGATTCTTAAGAATAAACAATCACAAATAATGATGAGATTATGAAATAAAACAGTACATAAAATCTATAATTTTATTATTCATGTTCAAAATTATTGTATAAAAATATTGATTTATTATAAATTTATTCCCTTATAATATATCAATAATACCATGTATTGTTTGTACATAACATTTTATTACTTGTTTAAAAAATTGTATCACTTGTTTAAAACATTTTATCACATTATTATTAATAATTGGTTATTAAAATCATTGTTCTAGGTGACAACTTATTTGAATTCTAAGAATGTTTTTGTCTGGAAATCCCATTACATATAATTTGATCATAGTTGAATAACATCAATAATTTTAATCATGTTATTAAAATAAAATAGTTTAATAATATATATTTATAATCATTCTTGATAATTAATTATAGAAAAATTAATTACACCATTAATTGAGATGGCATAACATACATTTGCATGAACATTGATTCCATTTTTTTATTGATATAATGAAATAAGCATAAAAATAAGGTATACTTTCATAATTGTAGTCAGGTCATATATGTCATATATATATTCAAAAAATAAATTCTTATTACAATATATGAATATTATTAATGAAAACATGGTGACATTATATCGTGGATATGGTAGTCCATAGATACACCTGAGGAATGTTATCATTTACCAAAAAAATATTTAAAAATAAGGTAGACAAGATAGTATCATTATAGAAGTATATTAATGTTATAATTATAATGTACAAATATTCACCCAATCATAATTCCCATCTATCAAATTTGGTTAATAAAAAGTAATTGTGTCACTCTGTAGAGATGGTGTGTCGTACCTATACTAGACTTATAATTTCACTTCAAATTTGATGTGAAATGATGTGTATAATGTTATTTTAATAATTAAAATGACATTTTAGATTATTTATGAAAATATTTTTTTTATTTTATTATTAATATCATATATTTTTAAGATGTAAATAAGAGTAGAAAAATAAAATGATCTGTTAGAAAGATTACTTCTTCTTCAAAATGACTCCTTTAGATTTCCTCAAATGGGCTCTAGGGTTTGTCTTTTAGAAATTACAGTACTTATATAATGTGGATAGAGAAGTGTACTAGAGAATTTGGTAGAATATGGTCGATATAGAAGGCTCAAAGTGGTGTAATAAAGAAGGGGAGGATGTATCATTTTTTAATTGAGGTGAGCGGAAGTTTTGGTATATCTCATAATATTAAAATATATTAAGCCTGTTATAGTGACAAAATATTTGAATTTCATATAAATGAACATGGGAAGAAATTTTCAACCATATAATATCCCATTTTTCTTAATTTTATTGTTATTATTTTTAAATAATTTAATAAAAAATTAATCCCATAAAATATCATTATTTTCAATTTATATACCATTCATTACTTTGACTTAACAAACCATTCATAAAACAAGAAAAATTACAAAAATCTAATTTGTTATATTCTAAATATTTCATGGTAATCAATAAAAAGATTTATCACCTAAAAGTTCTCAAATTATATTACTTTTTATACTTTTAATTTCATTTATTATATTTTTTCATTAATTAAATATCTAATTTCATAGGGATGTGTATGTATTTAAAGAAATTATTTCATCCCAAAAATATAACATTAATTACCATTAATAATATAAATGTTTTATATTTCGAAATATTATTTATAGATTAACATACACTGTTTATGACCTCATAATAAAATATTACAATTATTTAAATCAATATTGTGACAAGTTTGGCTTTTCGTGAAATAAAATACTAAAAAGGCCATAATCTCTTCCAATTCACCAAATTTGGTGATAAAAATTATAATTGCAATCTGATGTATGATATTAACTCTTCAAATAATACCAATAAAACTATTGGGGTTATTTAATAGTTTTTTTCTTTTTATTTTTAACAGAAATAACCAAATTTATGTTTAGTATGGTAATTAAATTTCTATAGTTACTATCATTATTGATGAAAAACAAAATAGAACTTTTTTAAAAAATATGGAAACATTGATTATAATTATGGAATTTATTTTCTGTGATTAAACCCATATAATAAGACTAATTTATTTTCAAATTAATCTCAAAAAACACATAAAATAAAAGGTTTTCATTAAAAATTGTATTTCAAGAAAAAAAATACTGACAACAAAAGAACATATAAGAAAAGGTAGGATTAGATGATTAGTATGGATAAATATATAATATATCAATTTATTATCACTTTAAAGAAAAAAGATAAGCGTAATGGTATGTGATCATTGAAATATCATTCAATGTTCATACCAAACCTAACATTGATCATAAACATGATTTATGGAATAAAACATTATATATTTTCGAGACATAATAAATAAGCATGATAAATGATCATAAATCATTTCTGAACCAAAATATCATCTCCTAAAATTTTTCCACCATCATAAATATAGAAAACCATCTCATATTTCTAGATAGACTACAAGGACTAATGTTTTTAGATATGGACATATCACCAGTTTCCCATCGTGGATTAGGATGCACCTATTACACATTGTAGATCAAAAAACACATGCTACCCATAGATGATCAGGATGTACCTATTTCCCATAGTATATTTGGATGAACCTATTTTCTATAGAGGTACTAATCCCATTGACTTATTTACCATTATTATCTCATGATATATTAATCTTTATGAAATTCATTGGAGGTAGATATAGGTCCCAACCATAACATAATGTAAATAATATTTTTGTCTTCCAAGAGATCATAACACATTCATCATCAATGAAATCATGAAATGAAATCGATTTTAAAAACATTTTATCAATGTACAAAATGTGGAAAACGGAATGACTTCCACCAAAATCTTGTTATTATATACATAAATCTTCCAGGGAAATGATAAGAATGGTATCCATGGATCATATCCCTAGTAAATATTATGTTTCATCCATTGATGAAAAATTATCTGAAAATTGAATTTTAATGGTCGCATGGAATGAATATATACGAAAATAAATTTTATATTTTAAAATCACTTATTATTAAAACAATTAGCAAAACTAAATGAAAATATTTTATTTGAAAATAATATTGTGAACATATAATGGATATTTTTATAATTTATTATTCATAATGGTTGTAAAATACATTATTCAATATAAATTTGAAAAATATAATTCCTTCCATGTTTTTTTAGAAAATACACATAGTACCTAATTTTCAAAACAAAAGAAACTCCTTTATAATGATTTAGTAATAATTAAAAAATGGGTAAAGATAAATTATAAGGACCCAACCTTATACATTACATAGTCTTAAATTAAAGTAATAATTCACATTAAGGATATTTTTAGTTTTAGAGTTCCAGAGAATTACTCCATAACTATTACATATCCACTAGAAAATTATATATAGAAACTACTACTTAGTATCCATTTTTCATAAAATAAAAACTATTAAATAAAAATTTCTTGTTCCATGTTTTTAGACATCATTACTTTTCCTTGATCCCATCCTTGACCGTATTCATTTTAAGTCCTTTTGGAAAAAATTTCAAAAACATGGAATGAGCATAAAAACACAGTAAGTGTTATAAAATTTGGAAAGAAAACATTACCGATCAATAAATACAAATCAATGTAACCATAATTCTCAATCATAACATATCTTACAAAATCCTAATATTTGTGAATAACTGACCGAAATCATAAATAATAAAGTTAATTTATGGTATTAATAACATACTTGCATTGTAGCTATCACACGTTCATAGGGAGTCACATTTGGAAGACCGATCATAGTATAGTTCCTAAATCTCATAAGAGAAACATTAATGTTTACCTCGGTCATGTTACCCAATGCATTGGAGAGCTATCTTGTGCTCACCCGCCTTAGGTTTATCACAGAACAATCCTTAGACATAAAAAATTCCCCATAATCAAATAACATAATCATAAAACATAAAACAAAAATAAATGAATGATTACATTTCCACATTCCAATCACAATATATCAAATCAATATATTGAAATAAACAATGCTTTATCAAATCATTTTCAAAACTATTTAAAAAATTTAAAAGGGATTATCGATCCAAAATGTACCATTCCTTTTTGAAGAATTTAAATGAATTATAATTTGAAAACATTAATTTCCATATAAAAAAATCCTAAAAACAATTTTGAAATAATGGACATTAATGAGAAATATTTATGGGAATAAATCTTTAAAAAGTTTAAAACGGTATTTTAGTTAGAAAGTTTTTTTAGCCAAATAAGAGACACATGAATACAAATAATTGAGGAAAAACATTTAATCATAACATTATAATATCATTAGAATAATGTAATGCATGATATAATATTCCAAAGGACAGTATATACACCACATAAGAGTAAATTGGTGCATAACAACAATGATGTCTCAACGGAATGTAAAATGGGAAGAAATCCATTATAAAAACTGTATCCTTAGATTATGGATAAATAAATTACATAATAATGTGTGGAAAATATAAATACACATAATATGATTATATATTCAGTTTAAATCAATCAAAGGATATTCACACATGTTCTTTTTAAGACCAAACTAATTACTTGGATGTTTAACTCAATGAATAGAAATTGAGTTAAAATTACTCCTATTATGTTCATATCGATGACTTGAGAATTTATCAATAGAGAGATTATGTGTATAAAAATTATATCCAAACTATTTAGAGTGTAATTTAAAACATAAATTAATAATCAATAATTAGACACATAATAATAGAATGACATAATTAACAATTAGAAGATTAACCAAAGGAATGGAAATTAGGTTAAAAAGTTCTATTACCGATTTGGTGACTTACGAATCATACAACCCATAATAGAAGGATCATAAAATAAAGATTTAAATACCCATAAATTGATGTATATTTATGCAATGAATACAATATTGGGTAGTAAATACGCCACTCAAAATGAAATAGTGGAAAATATGGCATGAATCTCACGGGAGTAAAAAGTTAAATGAAAATCCATTACCATGTTGTAATCAATCAAGTTGTAGGAAAAAATGTTGATAAACACCAAATGATTCAAATAATAACATGAATATAAAGTTAATTATGATAATATATATAAAATTTAAGTACAGTATACACCACATGCAACAAATTTGTGGCGAATTATGGAAATCTCACTGAATTAAAAGTGAGATAAGAAACCCTTTACCTCCTGTCCGACTTGACTCATTTGTTCATTGTTCTTCCTAAATAATAAAAATAAGTTAATTTCTACATGATTAAAAACTTTTTTAAAGTTTATTATTCCTTTTATATAACGTATTACCATGTTATTAAAATTATGTGATCATTTAAGTTAAAAACGATCATTTTGTCGATATTTTGTACTTGAGTCCTTAATAAACTTCTTATAATTACAAGTTGATAATGTGGTCAAATATCCATTTTCTCCAGAATGAAATAAATGTCTTATATATAATATATATTATATATATCAAGTATATATATGTATTTATAATATTACATAACATTTGGAGGTAAGAAATGAAACTCACCATTCACGGAGACGGTAAGCCATACGTAAGAATGAACACTACTTTCATTTATATTTAATATATAATGGATTAGAAACATAATAATACAGAGATATATTATAATTCCAGTATAATATCATATATAATATCAATAACTCCATCCTTTATACATCCCATGTATGGTATGAAAGAGTTTTATCACTTTGAGGGTGTGGTAGTCCGCACTTCCTCAAATGAAATTATGGTGTTTACTCTTAATAGAAACCATAAAGTAAGATATAAATTAAAAATACATAATAATAAGCAAAAAATAAACATAATATGTATCATATGTAAATACAGTTCCATCATAATGTCCACCATTAGCGGCGGTAGGAGATAACTGAGCAATCATCGTTTCGTGAGGCCTTAGTTTGCCATCAACAAAAATAGCATGTTTCTTACACATTAGATGAAGGTGTGTGTATGTTTATTTAGAATAATTCTAATAAAAACAATCTAATATAATTATGATATTGTTTTTTTATAAAACAATGTCATTAAAAGAGTTTAGGGAGTTGTAGGTGTAAAATAAAATAAAAGGACTTAAGATAAGTCGTTACCTTTAAATTGGGTATCTTCTTTTGGTTTGGACCAAAAGGATTACTTGAAGTGCCCTTATCTGAAGGTATGGCATCTAGGAGGAATATAGAGATCTTGAGAGCATATTTGGGCCTGGGTGGGATGAGAAAAGGGGCCTGATATGTTTGATGAATGGGTTAGAAGTGAAGGATTTTTATTAGGGGAAGGAGGGGCTCTTTAGGAAAGTATGAAATTATTATTCTATTATATAAGGATTCTAGTTTTAAAAAGGACCAAAAAATATTTAAGTATAGGATAAGATAACTAATGTTAGAAATAAAATCATCCATTAAAAATTGGATAGGTGTCGGAAATTATTTTAATCTTTATTATCTTATTTATTTGTATCTTTTATTAATGTGGTTAACACTGCATCATTATTGTTTCATAAATAATGTTATTAATTTGATATCTAAAAATTATAAAACAATTAAAATGATGTATTAAATATATTTATATTTCCAAATAATATTTATTTTAGAAAAAATATCTTATATCAGCCTATGTAAATATTAATTTACAAAAAGATATTTGTTTTTGTCATTTTTGTCTTTACTATTAGTTAATTAAAATAAAGTGCCATTATCACTCCCATGTTGCTACATTGGGAACCAAAATCTACCCACATATTCCCATGGTATGATATTTATAAACCAATAGGATTAGAACACTTTTTAGGGTAATTTTATATTATTATAATAATATTTTTTTCCCTTATTTACCATATTTAACCTTTACCCATGACAAATAAAATTTTTACTGAAGTAAATATTCATAATGTTTAAAAATAAAAGTTACATATTTACACAATTTGAACATCATGATTACAAATATGGAATACATTTTTATAAATTCAGAACACATGAGTGACATGAATTAATTTAAAATTAATACCTATTGTCAAAACAAAAATTATGTTTTTAAGAAATAATAACTATCAAAACATTTACACTTATTTATGTCCAATTTCAAAGTAAAATTACTTCCAATGACCCAAATTGGATTAAATGATTATAATATAACTTAATTACACATTAAAATGAATTAAAAATACAGCCTATCCATATAAATAAATTATATTAAAAGGCTATTTCGAATTAAAAAACATTTTTTCAGTATTCATAAAAAATGAATTTTATCAGAAAAATACCAAATGTAACGCCCCGAACCCAGTTACCCAAGGTCGGTGCATTACTTCATAACATTGGCATGATCACAAAAGATCAAGTATCGAAAGTCCGATTAGTTTAGTAGCCTTGGAAACACTAGATACATTCATAAGTATTACATTACATCATAAAGTAAAACAAAACTACAACATCTTCTCTTCATATCCCCATATATTATCCCTACAGGTCATTCATAATATACTTCGTCACATCCTGGAAAAATTAAAACATTGAAAGGGGTGAGCTCAGATTCTCATTAAGGATAACAATATAGCAGAAGCTTTCATAAATAAACATTAACATTTAAGGCAATGTATAAATAAAACAAAAGCCTTTTAAACTTGAACTTTAGCATAATATGGGAAAAGTAAAATGAAATAATGCCATTTACTTACTCACATGGATATTCTACTAGTCGAATAATCACATGAAACATCAATAACCACTTTCATAATGATGGAATGCATAATTCCAGACTATCATAACCACGTAGCCAAGGCCTCGTGCCAAGACCACAAATAAGATTTTGTCAAGGCCTCGTGCCAAGACACTAGTTTGTCTCATGAGACCTACCGATGCATCGAGGAGTTGTAGCGGGCTCCACCCGTCACTTATTAAGTCCAATGCATTCCTCATATGAATAGGTTTAAACATATCATAAACCATAACATAATCGTATCACAGAAAACATGCATAAAGGAAACATAACATTTCCACATTTCAATCACAAGATATCAATAAAACACATTGATATAATAAAAACACTTTCAAAACCGTTTTCAATACCAAAATAAAATAAAGTTAAAACTTTGTATTTATTTTTCATTAAAAAAAGATATGGCTTGTAGAGGAAGCCGAAACCCAAATAATGGTCACGGCGACGGAGAAGTCGTTGTTGCCGCATACGTAAGACAAAAACATTCCTTTTGTCTTTTAGTAAAACTCCTTGTAAAAAAAATATTCCTTTTTGAATAAAAGTCAAAGTCAAAGGGGTTTATACACCGTATAAAAGAAAGTTTTGTATAAAACAAAATATGCCTCAATGAAAGGAGATTGAGACGAAGACCCTTACAAAGATCATTTTTTTAAATAAAGTACATCTATTATTTGTATTAAATATAAGTACACATAAATAAAGTACAAATACAAGATAGGACATAATAATATCATGACATAATTTGAAAGTAGGAGATTAACCCAAAGAATAGAAATTGGGTTAAGAAGTTTCCTTACCTCGTGTCCGGCTTGACTCGATCGTTATTTAATCTCCTGAATAATAAACTAGAGTTAATTTGTATTTTCTTAAGAATATTTTTCATGTTCATTATTTCTTTTATATCAATTATTACCATTTTATGAACATTATGTAATTATTTATGTTAATAATAGTCGTTTTGTCGATATTTGGTACTTGAGTCAAAAATATACTTCTTATAATTACAAGTTGTTCATGTAGTGAAATATCCATTATATCCAGAATTATATTCATGATGTAGATATCATATATAACATATATATCTAGTGTATACATACATTTATAATATTACATAACATTTGTAGGTAAGAAATGAAATGCACCGTTCATGGAGACGGTAAGCCGTACGTACGCATGAACGCTACTTTCATTTCTATTTCGTATTTAATGGGATGAATTTATAATTATATAAAGGTATAATATAATTCCAATATAATATAATGTATAATACCATTTAATCCGTCCTTTATACATCCCACATATGGCATTAACGATTCAAATCACTTTGAGGGGGCAGTAGTCCGCACTTCCTAAAATGAAATTATCGCGTTTACCCATAATGGAAATCATAAGGTATGCCACAAATGAGAAAAACAGAAGCATAAGGAAAACATAAAAATAATATATATATATATATCATATATGAAAATAGTGTCATCAAAATGTCCACCATTAGAGGTTTTATAAGAATATTGAACAATCATCGTTTCGTGAGGCAGTATTTCGACACCCACAGAAACAGTATGTTCATTAACCATTAGACTAAGGTGTGTGTTAGTGTAAACCAAATACTTATCATAAAAACATACTAGTATATTTTACATATTGGGGTTGTTACAAAATAAAGGAATAAAAAGAGTTTAAGGGGTTGGAGAAGAAAAATAAAACAAAACAACATTAGAGAAGACATTACCTTAAAACTGGGTAACTCTTTTTGATTTCATCCAAAGGATTCCTTGGTAATAGTTATGCATAAATTGAGGCTTCTAGGAGTAGGATAGGGAAGTTGGAAGAGTATTTGGGATGATTTTGTCTGAGCCAAATTGCTTTAATGTGTGAATAAGGTGGTAGAGGTGGGGGCCTTTTATAAGAGGAGAGGAGGGTCACTCTTGGAAAGATTGAAATGTTACATTATTATGAAATGCTTTTCAGATTCTAAAGGTCCAAAAATGATATATTTAGAGACTAAGGTGATAAGGGTTCTAAATATACTCATCCAATAGGTTTTTGATAAGTGTAAGCCTTATATTTTACATTATCTTTTCATTTTATTTAAATCATTAATTAATGAGGTAATCACTGCATCAGCATGGTGTCATAAATAATTTAATTTATTTAATGTCTTAAAATTTTAAAAAAAATATCACGATGTAGGAAAGCTTTTTATATTTCTAATTAATATTTATAGTCAATGATATGACTTGTATAACCCCATTTAAAAATTGTTTTAGTAAAACAACTCTTGTTTGTGACATTTTTATTTTAATATTAAATAAAAAGTTTTTAATGTCATTTTCCTACCAAAGTGGCTCCATGGGGTCCCCAAGTTGACCCATGGATTGTCTTGGTGGGACATGACTCATACAATATGGGTAGGACAAGTGTAAAGATCATTTCATATTATTATAACATTATCTTTACCTTAAATTACACTAATTACCTTTAATCGTGATTAATTAAACTTAAAAGTAACTATTCACCAAAAATTATTTTATTCCCATTGAACCACATTTTACTTCCTAATGAAAACCATGTATGTCGGATTTTTGAAAATCAAATCACAGAAGTGGTAATGTTTCATTTAAATTAAAAATCAGTTTCTTAACTACCACTTCGTGGTTTCACTATTCATCAAAAATTGAAGTTTTTCAGAACAATGCCAAAATTTCACCCTAAGCTATGATTGATATTCCGAATTCAAAAATGATTTCTATTTTACAAAATTCTAAAAATATAAGTTGCATTAATTAATTTCATAATTAATTCCCACTGTCACAATAAATAGCTTGTTTTTTAGGAATAATATATATCAAAAGATTGATAATTGTTTACGTCCAATTTCAAAGTGAAATTAATTCTAATGACCACCATTGGATATAATGGTAAAAATATATTCTAATTATAATTTAAAACCACTCAATAGTATAATTTATCACTATAAATTATTTTGATTAAAAAATTTGTTTTTAAGTATTTTTCACTATTCATAAAAAATGTAATGTCCTCAGAAAATTACAAAAAATTCAAATTAAGATAATTTCGATATTACGAATACAGAAATTAAGTCCATTTTGAAATATAAAATTTCTATAATTTTAAAAATTGGTTATTACTATTCATAATGGCTACTTTGATTAGTCGCGGTGTTTTAGAACTTGAACTTGCGTACAATGCAAGCTATTGCATTATTGAAAGAGAGGCGTATCGTGGAAGCTCGGGGTGTTACATTCTCCCCTCCTTCAATAAATTACGTCCTCGCAATTTGAAATTTTTCTTTTAAAATAAAACGTTGAAAATAGAAAATACCTTTTTGGAAAACCCACATCGGAAACAGGGTTAATAAGAATATAACATTAAAAGAAATAAATATAAGTACAAAGGTCACCTGAGATATCTCATACTAGGATTCTATGAAAATATGGATATGGAAGAAAAAAAACCATCAAGGTATGATGGAGAGTTGTAGAAAACTGGATTCGGAGAAATTTAACCATAAGAAAATTACAAACATGTGATTGGTTAAATGGTCATTGAATCTTCAGTTGGAAAAGTTAACAGACAATGTTTTTGTTTTAAGTTAATTTTTATAAAGTTGAGGAATTTATTTATGAGATTTACTAAAAACGTAAGGGAATATACATATTGGTCATGTAGACTTTCATTATTTAATAAATTATTACCACAAACACATTCTTCACTCTAAAAGGTAATAGAAATCGAAAATATTCTATTTGTCTTAATTCTATAAGGTTCCAAATATTAACAAAAACCATTTAGATTAGGAAAACTTTTTGTAATAACCAGGGACTTCCTGTAGGCTTGTGGTAGGTAGTAAAGGCCTGTTTCAATATGGTTGTGGGTTTGATTCCTGCAGCTTTGTCCGATGTGACGGGTTATGCCCCACCCTGCAGGTTGTCCATTTCCTAAAAATATAGTATTATAATATTTCAAAAATAATCTTCAGAAATTTTTTAACCTTATGCAATACTATTCAAAGTTCAACTTAATCCATCCCAACCTTTATAATTATCCAAAATACCTCTGTCCAGACTTTCTCTAAAAGGTCTCTTAATTCCAAAATCGATTTATCATATTCCCCAAACAAAGTAATGTTTTTCTTATTGTCACATACTAAAAATATGATTACCTTCGTCATATTAAGACCTTAATGAAAAGAAAAAGTACTGCAGTACAATCCTTATATATATCACATCATTCTTATAACCAGAATATAATCCTTGAGTCCAAAAGCACCAATACATTAATAATTATACTTCAATTGTAGTAACAGCATAATATTTTCCTTGATCCCTTGGCCTTTTTTGAGTTAAGTTTCCCTGACACTTAGGACATTCATTTTCATAATGCCCCATTTCCCTACAATTGTAGCATTCAACATTGATAGCCTCTTTCTTTCCCTTGCAATCACGAGCCTGGTAACCTTTTTCTCCACATTTATAACAAACTCCCATTACTTTTAGGCAAGAACCAGGGTGATTCTTCCCACAATTATCACATAATGGAAAATCCTTCTTTACCTTTTTCCGTTTATTCGACTCTTGTTCCACCGTTCTCTTCTTTTCTTGATTTTCTTTAAAGTCATGAGACTTAGAGAATTCCTTTTCCATCTTGATAGCACACGAGACGATATCTTCATATGACGAGAAGGTTTTTGAGTCTATTGCTTGACGTAGAAATGGTTTTAACCCATCAAAGAAACAATCAATCTTACTTCTTGGGTTACGTATATAATCTGCAGCATACCTCGCTAACCTTTTAAAGTTGGCCTCATACTTTGCGACATTATCATCCTCCTTTTGTCTCAGACTCAGAAATTGCTTTTCCATATATGCTCGATGGTCACGAGGAAAGTATTTTTCTAAGAAAATATCTTTGAACTCTCTCCATTACATACTTGACACTTCTTTATCTTCCTTTGTATTTTGAATCATTGACCACCATTGATCGGCATATCTAGTGAGGCGGTAGACTGCCAGGACAACCTTCTCCCTTTCGCTACTCCCCATGGCGTGGAATATTTTCTCTAAGGAGTTTATCCATTGCTCTGCTACTAATGGATTTGTACCCCCATTGAATTTTGGTGGTTGTTGCCTCATGAAGCGGTCTAACATTGATCCTCCACGTTGCGGATCTGGGTGCTCCATACGAGTAAGGTTATTATTCACAACCTGAGTGAGTTGTCCCAGTATGGTAATAAGTTGATCAGCACCTGTTGTATCTCCAGATCCACAATAATTATCTTGAGTAGGAGGGAAATCCCTACACGGAGTGCGTGCATTGATACGGTTTCCATTCCTTCCACTAGGCTCCATTTCTAAACAATGGCATAAACTAGATTACTTTATGAATCAAAATACATAATTCCATACTTATAAAATACTTAACATAAATTGAACTATTTATGGATATAATCCATAATAATAAAAATGTTTTCTTTTAGGAAGTATATAATCATAACCCTTCATAGTGGTTTGCAATGAAAATGAGAATTATCCTAAGCATATCCCTCGGGAGTGTCGTAACCAAGAGTTCAGCAAGGCCCTTTTTCATACACCAGTTCTCGTTCGAGTCTAGCTCAAAGTGGTGTTTCCGGGTTTTACCCCTAGGTACATCTGTGCCAGAGCTGCCTCTACCTGCTCGTATCCAGACAGGGATGTATTGCTCAGAAAACTCACAAAATATCTATAAAACCAAAATTCTAGGAAGTTCTTCTATACTAATCCTCAAAGTCTATCTTCGGGCTATGTGCTCTAATCAGAGTTTATCTAAATCTAGCATCCATGGTTAGTACTAAACTGCCTCTAATACCAACGGTAACGCCCCGACCCCAATTACCCAAGGTCGGTGAATTACTTCGTAACATTGGCATGATCACAAAAGATAAAGTCTCTAAAGACCGATTAGTTTAGTAGCCTTGGAAACACTAGATACATTCATAAGTCTTACATTACATCATAAAGTAAAACAAAACTACAACATCTTCTCTTCATATCCCCTTATATTATCCCTGTAGGTCATTCATAATATACTTCTTCACATCCTGGAAAAATTAAAACATTGAAAGGGGTGAGCTCAGATGCTCAGTAAGGATAACAATATAGCAGAAGCTTTCATAAATAAACATTAACATTTAAGGCAATGTATAACTAAAACAAAAGCCTTTTAAACTTGAACTTTAGCATAATATGGAAAAATTAAAATGAAATAATTCCATTTACTTACTCACATGGATATTCTACTAGTCGAATAATCACATCAAATATCAATAACCACTTTCATAATGATGTAATGCATAATGCCAGACTATCATAACCTCATAGCCAAGGCCTAGTGCCAATACCACAATTAATATTTTGTCAAGGCCTCGTTCCAAGACACTAGTTTGTCTCATGAGACCTACCAATGCATCGAGGAGCTGTAGCGGGCTCCACCCGTCATTATTATGTCCAATGCATTCCCCATATGAATAGGTTTAAACATATCATAAACCATAACATAATCATATGACAGAAAACATGCATAAAGGAAACATAACATTTCCTCATTTCAATCATAAGATATCAATACAACACATTGATATAATAAAAACACTTTCAAAACCATTTTCAAAACCAAAATAAAATAAAGTTAAAACTTTGTATTTATTTTTCATTTAAAAAAAGTTATGGCTTGTAGAGGAAGCCGAAAACCAAATAGTGGTCATGGCGGCGGAGAAGTCGTTGTCGCCGCATACGTAATACAAAAACATTCCTTTTGTCTTTTAGTAAAAAGCTTTGTAAAAAAAAGATTCCTTTTTGAATAAAAGTCAAAGTCAAAGGTGTTTATACACCGTATAAAAGAAAGTTGTGTATAAAAAAAATATGCCTCAATGAAAGGAGATTGAGACGAAGACCCTTAAAAAGATAATTTTTTTAAATAAAGTACATCTATTATGTGTATTCACTATAAGTACACATAAATAAAGTACAAATACAAGATAAGACATAATAATATCATGACATAATTTGAAATTAGGTGATTAACCCAAAGAATAGAAATTGGGTTAAGAAGTTCCTTTACCTCGTGTCCGACTTGACTCGATCGTTCTTTAATCTCCTGAATAATAAACTAGAGTTAATTTCAATTTTATTAAGAACCTTTTTCATGTTCATTATTTCTTTTATATCACTTATTACCATGTTATGAACATTATGTAATTATTTATGTTAATAACAGTCGTTTTTTCGATCTTTGGTACTTGAGTCAAAAATATAATTCCTATAATCAAAAGTTGTTCATGTGGTGAAATATCCATTACATCCAGAATTATATTCATGATGTAGATATCATATATAACATATATATCCAGTTTATACATGAATTTATAATATTACATAACTTTTAGAGGTAAGAAATGAAATGCACCGTTCATGAAGACGGTAAGCCGTACGTACGCATGAACGCTACATTCATTTATATTTGGTATTTAATGGGATGAAGTTATAATTATATAAAGGTACAATAGAATTCCAATATAATATAATGTATAATACCATTTACTCCATCCTTTATACATCCCACATATGGCATTAACGATTCAAATCACTTTGAGGGGGCGGTAGTTCGCACTTCCTAAAATGAAATTATCGCGTTTACCCATAATGGAAATCATAAAGTATTCTAAAAATGAGATATACAGAATCATAAGGAAAACATAAACATAATATATATATCATATATGAAAATAGTGTCATCAAAATTGCCACCATTAGAGGTGTTAAAAGAATACTGAACAATCATCGTTTCGTGAGGCAGTATTTCGCCACCCACAGAAACAGTATGTTCTTTAACCATTAGACGAAGGTGTGTGTAAGTTTAAACAAAATACTTATCATAAAAACATCCTAGTATATTTTATATACTGTTTTTGTTACAAAAGAAAGGAACAAAAAGATTTTATGGGGTTGGAGAAGCAAAAGAAAACAAAACAACATTAGAGAAGACATTACCTTAAAATCGGGTAACTATTTTTGATTTGAGCCAAAGGCTTCCTTGGGAAGAGTTCTTCCCAAAGTGAGGCTTCTAGGAGTAATAGAGGGAAGTTGGGAGAGTATTTGGGCAGAGTATGTCCGAGCCAAATGGCTTGAATGTGTGAATAAGGTGGTAGAGGTGGGGGCCTTTTATAAGAGGAGGGGAGGGGCACTCTTAGAAAGATTGAAATGTTACATTATTATGAAATTATTTTTGGATTATAAAGGCCCCACAATGATATATTTAGAGGCTAAGGTGATAAGGGTTCGAAATATACTCATCCAATAGGTTTTTGACAAGTTTAAGCCTTATATTTTACATTATCTTTTCATTTTATTTAAATCGTTAATTAAATAGGTAATCGCTGCATCATCATGGTGTCATAAATAATTTAATTCATTTAATGTCTAAAAATTATAAAAAAATATCAAAATGTTGGAAATCTTTTTATTTTTCTAATGAATATTTATAGTCAAAAAAATTACTTGTATAACTGCATTTAAAAATTGTTTTAGTAAAACAACTCTTGTTTGTGACATTTTTATTTTAACATTAAATAAAAAGTTTTCAATGTCATTTTCCGACCAAAGTGGCCCCATGGGGTCCCCAAGTTGACCCATGGATTTTCCTGGTCGGCCATGACTCATCCAATAGGGTTAGGACAAGATTAAAGGTCATGTAATATTATTATAACATTATCATTACCTTGAATTACACTAATTACCTTTAATTGTGATTAATTAAACTTAAAAATTACTATTCACCAAAAATTATTTTAATCCCATTGAACCATATTTTACTTCCTAATGACAACCATGTATGTCGGATTTTTGAAAATCAAATCACAGAAGTGGTAATGTTTCATTTAAATGAAAAATCATTTTTTTTTACTACCACTTAGTGGTTTCACTATTCATCAAAAATTGACGTTTTTCAGAATAATGCCAAAATTTCACCCAAAGCTATAATTGATATTCCGAATTCAAAAATAATGTCTATTTTAAGAAATTCCAAACATATAAGTTTCATTAATTAATTTCATAATTAATTCCCGATGTCACAACAAATAGCGTGTTTTTTAGAAACAATATATATCAAAATATTGACAATTGTTTATGTCGAATTTCAAAGTGAAATTAATTCTAATGACCACCATTGGATATAATGGTAAAAATATATTCTAATTATACTTTAAAACCACTCAATATTATAATTTATCACTATAAATTATTTTGATTAAAAAGTTTGTTTGTAAGTATTTTTCACTATTCATAAAAAATTGAAAGTTCTTAGAAAATTACAAAAAATTCAACTTAGGATAATTTCGATATTATGTAAACAAAAATGAAGCCCATTTTAAAATATAAAATTTCTATAATTTTAAAAAGTGGTTATTACTATTCATAACGGCTACTTTGATTAGCCGTGGTGTTTTAGAACTCGAACTTGCGTACAATGCAAGCTATTTCATTATTGAAAGAGAGGCGTATCGTGGAAGCTCGAGGTGTTACACCAAACATTTACCCAAAGTATATTTGGATGTCCCGATTATAAATAATAATTATTATTTTTTTGAAAAATAGAAAATATATATGTGAGTAAAACTATATTTAAAGAGTTTTCTCCATTAAAAGGAGGAAAATCATCCTTTTAATGAATATTAGAGTATTTATGCTTAAAATCAGATTCTTTCATATTTCATGCATATAAATTTTATTGGAAAATTGTTTAAATATTTTACAAACATGTATAATCAGTTTTTACTTAGTTATGTTCATTCCTTCTATTATAAAGGATTGGTGTTAACTGCAATTTAAAATAAAATTATTATTATATTATTTCATTATACAACTCAATGTTGGGTGCAATGTCGGATTTCAATGAAACCAGTTATTGTGTTTCGAGTACGCCATCAATCATAGCATCCCATTTAAATTGAAATTAATTATTAATTTTCATATATTAATAAATATTAAAATTTCATATTCTTTATTTACCTGGGTTGTTACATCCTTCCCCCCATTTGGGAATTGCGTCTACACAATTTTGAAATTGGGCTCAGAAACTTCATTGAAAGTCTCACATTGGAAAAAGATTCAATAAATATATCATATTAAACAATGGAAGAGAAGTACAATAGAAACTCAAGAAAAGAAATAATAGTATTCCTAGAAAACATTTATATGGAGGAGAAAACAAACCAACACTTTCTGATAGAGAGGGATAGAAAACATGATTAGGATAATGTTAACCACTAAAAAATCACAAACATATGATGGGTTAAACGGTCTTTCATTCCCCAATAGGAAAAGTTAATAGACAATGTTTTTTATCTTACCTTTAATAAAGTTGAGGAATTTATATATGAGCATAACTAAAAATTTAAAGAAAAATACTTACTTGTCAAGTAGTCATTCATCCATTAATAAATTCCTACCACAAACACATTTTTTCTTCAAACGATGAGTATCCAAGATAAATTTTCACATTAAAAGTGTATTAATCAACTTCTAGAGAATCACATAGTCCTCAAAAGATGAAAAATATTTTCATCATGTCTTTAGAAATTAACCAAAACCAAAATGCTTTGTAGAATATCAGACAATCCGCAAAAGGATAATCTTTTACAAAAATAGAAACTACTCTTAAACTCCAAAATTTGTCAACAAATACCCAAATCTCAACAAAGACCATTCAGTAAACAAATATCCACAAAATTATTAAATGTAATAAGAACTAATATTGAAACCCAAGTCTTTGAAGGATTTAACCACATAGTCTTCAAGATAAATCTTAACATTTATCTCTAAATAACACTAGCTACTCTTAAAGTCGCATATTGAAAAGTAATTATCCTAATCACATATTCTCAATGAAAGGGTAATCATTTCCATAGATAACCCAAAATCAATTTATTCTTGATTCATAAATTAATTTAACTAAGAATAATTAGTCATATTAACTAGATACTTATTGTAGTCCAGTGTTAGGTGATAAATCCCAGTCACACTTTGGTTGGGGGTTCGATTCTCACAGCATTGTCCTACACGATGATTTGTCATGCAGTCTGCGTGTTGTCATTTTTCAAAAACAATATAATTTAATAAAATTAAAAAAAAGTGAGATAAATTCATCAAAATAACGATAACATATTTTAACCACAAAGGTTATCTAATAGCATTAATTTTACATCCCAAAATGTATTAACTTGTAATTGAAAAAAATTCAAGGATCATATAAAACCAAATGGTTATTTATAACTATATCCACAAAAGAATATATAATTATTACTTGAATAAAATTTTCATATATCAAACTTCAGGGTTACACATACTATAAAAAGTCTTCTAATGTAATCTTATCATCCAAAGATCCTGAATACTATAAATCATTTCACCTTCCAAAAATATATCATAACACTTGAATCCCTTATATGTTGACTCATTACTCATTCAACATTCTTCATGATCCATTAACAATTCCATTACATCTTATTCAGAAATACAACTTTCCAGCATAAAAAATCATGATTCATATCATAATATTCAATATTGTCTAAACAACAGTTAAGAAATAATCCATTCATTTCATTGGTCAATTTCGGTTTCCTCATCCCTAATTTGAATGGCATTATGGATTGTTAAAGTTATATTTGTATGATCCTGGTGATCCCATTCTCGATCCTTCTTCCTATGACATCTCTTTGTATAATGACCATGCACACCACATTTAAAAAAATCAATTAATTCCATAGAAATAGCTTCTTTCCCATTCCTAGAGTCAACTGGATGCTTCATTTTTCTGTGGATGGTTCTTGATTTATGACCATCACTTCCACATCAATAGAATCTTATCGTCCCTTAGTAACATTTTTCATGTGTGTTTCATTCCAGACCATTGACACATAGGTATTATAATATACTTACCTTTTTCATTATGACCTAAACTTTCGTGGGGATTTGTTTCTCTCATATATGATGCCTTATAAGAATCATAAAGGTTTTGGTGGGAAATCATGTCTCTAGATAGTTGGTGGGGAATATCCACCAAAGCTCTCATTTTAGCTCCCATTTTATTCCATTTTTCATTAAGAAAACCATCATAGTTTTCTTCACATCCACTGTTACATTGGTGCCTGCTAGAACAAGACATTTACTAAAACCAAAAAGTTCAGTGAGAGTATATCAGTAAAATCATCATATAATATCTGATGAGGAGGCTAAATAATAAGATAAACATATTCCTGTTATCTAAAACTCAATCACCTTATCTAAAAAACTATATCTCTTTCTAATATTTTAACCATTATGGTTATGTCACTTATGATTAAATAACACCGTAACTTATAAAGTAATCTAAACTGACCTATGATACGAACTATAAGGACACGACCCTAAACATTAAATAATATTTAATTAAATGAATAATTCACATTGAGGATCTTTTCATGTTTATAATTTAAGAGAATTAGGCTATAACTATTACATATCAACTTGAATATTACATGTATACACTACTAATCAGTATCCATT
The DNA here is from genome assembly GCA_963277665.1 of Viscum album. Taxonomy (NCBI): domain Eukaryota; kingdom Viridiplantae; phylum Streptophyta; class Magnoliopsida; order Santalales; family Viscaceae; genus Viscum; species Viscum album. Next base: position 346,906,067 of record OY728152.1, on the reverse strand, counting down.
TTTTCATAAAATAAAAACTCTTAAAAAGAAACATGTCTAGTTCCTTGTTTTTATACTGCATGACTTTCCTTGATCCCATCCTTGACCCTATTTATCTTTAAGTCCTATGGAAAAAATATAAAAACATGGGATGATTTTAAAAAGATCAATAAGGGTTATAAAATAATAATGGAAAACATAAGCCCAAAAATAAAAAAAATCAATGTAACCATACTTTTCAGTCATAACATACCATACAAAATCATAAGATTTATGAATAACACACAGAAATCATAAATCATAAATGTAACATAGGGCATTCCTAACATAAATACATTGTAGATGTCACAGCTACATAGGGAGTCACCTTAGGAATTTCCATCATAGTATATTCTCTAAATCTCTTATTAGAAACATTAACACTTTCATGTGTCATGTAACCCAATGCATTGGAGAGCTATCTCATGCTCACCCACCCTAGGATTATCACGGAACCACCCTTATATTTAAACAATGCCACATAATCACATAACATAATAATAACACATAAAAATCATAAATGAAAGATAACATTTCCACATTCCAATCACAATATATCTAATCATGATATTTAAATAAACAATTCTTTATCAAATCATTTTCAAAACCATTAATACATTTAACAAATATATTTTCTAATAAATGTGCCCCATACCACATTGATGATTTTAAATGAATTATCATTTGAAAAACTTAATTTTTATATAAATAAATCCTAAAAACCATTTTGAAAACAAGGAAATTAATGAGAAATATTTATAAAAATAAATCAATAAATAATTTAAAACTATATTTTAGGTAAAGAATGTTTGTTAAAATGAGAGACCCTTGAATAAAAACAATTGAGTCATAACAGTTAATCATAATAGTATAATATCATGAGAATAAAGGAATTCGTGATATATTTTTTCAAAAGAGATTTTATGCACCACATAAGAGTTAATTGGTGCATAAAATCATTGTAGTCTCAATTGAATATAAATTTAGATGAAATACCTTATAAAAGTTGTATCCTTAGATTGAGTATAAATCAATTACATAATAATGTGTGAAAAACAAAAAAAACACTGAATATGATTGGATATTCAGTGTAAATCAATAATTGGTCATTAACAAATGTTATTTTTAAGACAAACCCATTGACATGGATGTTTAAATCAATGAATGGAAATTGAGAAAAAATTACTCTTATCAAGTTTATATGAATGACTTGAGAATTTATCAATGGAGTGATTATATGTCTCAAAAGTACATCCAAAAATATGGTAGAGTATTTTAAAACATAAATAAATAAACAATGATTCCACACATCATCATAGCATGACATTATTAAGAATTAGAATATTAACCCATGTAATAGAAATTGGGTTAAAAAGATCCCTTACCTATTTGGTGACTTACGAAAGATACAACACATGAAATAAGGATAATAAAATTAAGATGTAAATAACCATAAATTTATTTATATTTACACAATGAATAAAATATTGGGTAGTACATACATTACACAAAAGGAAATAGTCGAAAATATAGCATGAATCTCACAGGAATAAAATGTGAGATGAAAATCCCTTACCACGTTGTAATCAATCGATTTGTATGACCCAAAGTTAATAACCACCAAATTATTCATTGAATAACATAAATATAAATAGAATCATTATAATATATATCCTATGTGATTACACAATACACCACATGAAATTACATAGTTGCGAATAATGGAAATCTCACGGAATTAAATTTGAGATAAGAAACCCCTTACCTAGTGTCAGAATTGACTCGTATGTTCCTTTTTCATCCTGAATAATAAACATAAGTTAATTTATACATTATTAAAAACATTTTCAATTTTATTATTCCATTCATAACACTAATTTCTATGTTATAAACATTATGTAATCATTTATGTTAATAATGTTCATTTTGCCGATATTTGGCACATGAGTCAAAAATGAAGTTCTTATAATTACAGGTTGATAATGTGGTCAAATATCCATTGTCTCCAGAATGATATTAATAATTTAGATATAATATATATATTATATATCTGGTATATATATGTATTTGTAATAGTACATAACATTTGGTGGTAAGAAATGAAATGCACCGTTCACAGAGATGGTAAGACATACATATGCTTTATCCCTTCTTTCATTAGTATTTCATATTTAATGGTATTAAAAAAAATTATAAATAGGTATATTATATTTATATTATAATATAAAATATAAATTAAAAATATTTATTTTTTATACGTCCCACATATGTTATGAATGAGTCATATCACTTTGAGGGGGCGGTAGTCCGCACTTCCTAAAATGAAATTATAGTGCATACTTATAATGGAAACCATAATTTTATGCTATAAATTAAAAATATAGTAGTATAATGAAAACATAAACATAATATGTTTCATATATAAATAAATTTAAATCATAATTTACAACATAAAAGGCATTGGGAGATAATTTAATAATCATCGTTTCGTGAGGCGTTAGTTTTCCATCCACATAAACAGTATATTCTTTACCCATTAGATGATGGTGTGTCTGTGTGTAGTTAGAATACATTTAATAAAAACAAAATATTATATTTAGGATACTTTTTTTTTATAAAATAAAGGAATAAAAAAAATTTATGGGGTTGGAGATGCAAAATAAAACAAAATGACTTAAGATAAGGCATTACCTTTAAATTGGGTATCTCCTATTTGTTTGACCCAAAAGGATTACTTGATGTGCCTTCTGCCAAAGGAAAGGCTTCTATGAAGAATATAGAGATCATTAAAGATTATTTTGGTAGGGTTTAGATGATCCAAGGAGCTTGAGATGTGTGTGGAATGGGTTAGAAGTGAGGGATGTTTATAAGGGGGAGGAGGGGCTCTTTAGGATAGTGTGAAACTATTATTTTATAATATAATGATTATTGGTATCAAAAGGTCCAAAGATTATTAAATAAGAATATAAGATGTATCACTGTCGACCAAAAATCAGGCAATAATAATTAGACAGGTTTTGGACATTATTTTAAACATTATAATCTTATTTATTTTTATTTTTTATTAATGAGGTAAACACTGCATCATTATTGTGTCCTAAATAATTTAATATATATGATGCTTGAAAATTAAAAAAACCATTACCATGTGGTAGGAAATATATTTATATGGAAACAATTTTTACAAATTCAAAACACATAAGTTGTTGAAGATAATTTAGAAAAAAATTTCCGCTCTCAAAACAAAAAACGTGTTTTTATGAAATAATAACTATCAAAAGATTAACATTTATTTTTGTCCAAATACAAAGGGAAATTACATCCAATTCCCATCATTGGATTAAATGGTAAAAATTTAATTTATTACTCATTAAAACGAATTAAAAATACAATCTAACCTTATGAATATATTACATTAAAATGATGTTTTGAATTAAAATACAGATATTTCACTATTCATAAAAATGAATTTTATCAGAAAAAAACAAAAAAAATTACCCAATGTAAATTTTGAATTCCTGATTCTAAAGAAGAATTTTTTTGTCAAATAGATCATATAAAAGTGACCAAATGTAAATTTAATGAGTATTTCCCATTAAAAGGTTGTAAATTGACCTTTTAATGAATATTAGAGTATGTTTGCTTAAAATCAGATTCATTCTTAATTTAAGCCTCTAAAATATTTTTTATAAATGTAAAAATATTTAACAAAAATATATAATCATATTGTAGTTAATTATGTTCATTCCATCCAATAAAATGTATAGTCGTTAACTACCATTTAAAATAATAATAATATTACATTATTTTTTAGTAAAACTCAATGTTTTGTGCAACGTAGGATTTCAAAGAAACTGATTATTGTGTTTCGGGTACGCCATCGAATATTGCATCCCCATTAAAGTGAAATTAATAATTATTTACAAATATTAATAAATATGGAAATTTCATATTATTTATTTACATGGGATGTTACATTAATTTAATAAAATTTAGGGGAATATTAAAAAAATTGAAAATATTATTATAAAATATGGACCTTTAATAGAAATATTTACTATTGTAAGAATAGTCGTGCATAATCCCAAATAATTATGATATTGTGAAATACCCTTACCTCAAGTCTCGTATTTTCTTTATCATTTTCAATCCTCATGTATAAAAAATAAAGATTTATTATATAATTATTCTTTTAAATGTATCAATATTAATATTTATTATTAATTTATACAATATTATCATACAATTAAATTTGATTTTTTTAAATAACTATCATAGGTGGTAACTACATCATTTTTCTAGAATATTTTGGTTTTATATTATTGGTACTTATACATTGATCATGGATTGATAATTTAAATTATTTTTATAATTATAAAAAAGTATTATATATTAATTTTGTATATATTTATAATCATTCATAAAAATTAGATATTGAAAAATTATTTACACAATTCATTAAAAATAGTAGGCAATATGTACACGTGAACGTTGTGTCAATTTTTTTGATTATTGGAATAAAATAAAATTAAACAATAATTCACCTTTTAAAAATGTTATAATATCATATATATCATATATATTCTTCAAATTCATCCTTATTACAATCCATGTTAAATATAAATGAATAAAAAATCACATCTCATACTAGAGATGGTAGTCCATACTCATGCACCAGCAATGTTATCATTTCTCAAAAGAATGGATGATAATAAGGTCCAAAATATATTATCAATGAATATATTAAATAATTTTTTAAATTTAATATATAAAAATTAAACCAATCATAATTCTGTTGTATAAATTTTGGTAATTATAAATTAACAGTATCTCTACATGGAGACAGTAAGTCATGCATTCACATGAGCTATAATTTTACTTCATATTGGTTTGGAATGAGGGTGTATAATGGTGTTTTAATAGTCATAAAAAATAAATGAATATTTTGGATAGTAAAATTATTATTTTATTATAAATATCATATATGTATAACAATTAAATAAGAGTATAAAAATGATCTGTTAGAGCAATAACATCTTCTTCATAACAACTCCATCAAACCAGGTCTAAAGGGCTCAACGGTAGGTAATTTGGAAAGGAAATCAAATCTAAAATGTAGATAGGAAAGTTTATATTTTATTTTGGTATATAATGGTTGATATAGAAAGATTATAGTGATGTAATAAAGTGATGTAAGAGGTGTCCATTTTTAATTTTGGATGAGGGGTACTTTTAGAATTTTTTAAATAAACAAAATATATTAAGACTACTCCTAAAAGAAATTCATCCACATGAACAATAAATTCAAATGAAATAAAATTTTAAACCATATTTATCCCCTTTATTATTTTTTAATATTTTATTTATTTGTAAATAATTTAATAAAATAATAATCCCATAAATTATCATTATTGTAAATTTTGATAATATTCGTTACTTTGACACTAAAAACATCATTACAACAAGTAAAATCTAAACAAACTATTTTATTATGTCCTAAAGATGACATTTTAATCTAGATAATTATTTTATCACCTCAAATATCTCAAATTATGTCACTTTTAATATTTTTAAAATGAAATATTTGATTTCTCATTAGTTTAATATTTATTGTGCCACTATTGTATAAGAATTTATGGTAATTATAACCTCACTAGAAATTAAAAATATATTTTGATGTCGAATATAAATATATTACATTGAATAATTATATATATATCGTAAATAATCCTTTATATAACCCCATATTAAAATTTTATAGTCATTAAAAAAAATAATGTGACTTTTTTTGACTTTCCATGAAATAAAATAATATATAAGTAATAATCACTAAAAAATGGCCAAAAAATATCATTAACAGATACTTATATGTGTATGGAAGGAATTATATCATACAATGAAATTTATTCAACTGTGTGGGCTATTTAATAGTCCATATCATTTTAGTTTTATCCTAAATTAAACAATTTACCATTATCATGGCCGTAAAATTATTATAGTAACTATTACTAAGGATAGAAAAATACATATTTACCAAATTTTAACAACCACTGTGAAATATTAAATCCAACTTTAATTATTAAAAATTTAAGAATTTAATTTCATTTTGATCATGGAATATGACACAAAAAATAGTTTTCTTTATAAAATGTATTTTATGACCAAAAATGTTCTTATAACAAAAGAAGATATAAGGGTGATTAAAAAATATTAATTAAAATATATCTAAATAAATTGTTCTTATGTTACTTTCAGATCTAATTAAATTAATAATGGATCATTTTAACCTAATGAAAATTACTATTTTATAAAATTTGGTGTTCTTTATTATTCAATGAAAAAAATATTATATTCATAAAATTTTAAAAAATCATCCTAAGAAAATATTGACCAGATAAATTTATAAAATGTAATTACTTTTCTCCAATGAATTTTATAGAACATTAAAAATTAATTTATAAGATTCATTCAGAATAAAAAATCATTTCTTGTGAAAATGTATGTTGGAAGAATGGAATAACATTTCAAAAAAATTAATGTTTATTTAATATGAATTTATCAATAATTATATATTTTGATGGAAATTAGTATATATTTTATAAATTGGTTAATGATATTCATAACCACAAATTAACTCTTAGGTTATAACTATCTCAATAAAATTAATGTTTTTATATTTTATCATTGTTTGTTTAAACTATATGTTGAGTGAAGCACAAGGAGTTTAATAAATAATATAATTTAAAGAGAAATATCTAATAATAAACATGATGTGTTGAAAAACCCATCCTCGTGGTCTCTGGATAGATCACAACCACACCATCCAATCCCGATAGACACTTGGTAGGCTATCAAGAATGGTTTCCCATCCCCATTGACACTCCAGAGGACATCAAACACATAACAGCATCCCCATATACTATAGGTAGGAAATAATGCATAGAAAAAGGGGTAATGTACTCTCACATATCTCACAAGATGATCCTAGGGAGATATTCACCTGAGTCCCAAAACCACTTCGAATCATATTTCACCTCACCCAACTATGTATCCACTGGTTCCTCTTGACTTATCACAATCTCACCTTCTCAATACAATTGTATACTCATTACCCATCAGTCAAATAACATTATGAAGAATCATCTGAACCACACAACATAACGAAGTCTACGTCCACATCATGTTTTCCCACACAAATAATTCCACTACCTGGGGACCATCCTAAGTCACTTTTCTCCTCGACCCTAGATGTCCTAAGGCCACATCCTAAAACATTTCCACAACCCAAACATAAGACCCATATAACATATCATATGGGATATCATTGATCTAGTCAATCAAATGCAAAACCTCTTTTCACTCCTTATCTATTTTGGAGAACTCAGCTTTATGACAACACACACCAAGGATCTGGCCATCCACAGTATAGTGTCAGTTTTCATGAATGAGAAAAACTTTCATATCATATTTCACTACATGGCATAAGACTTTCGAACCCATCTATCTTGACCGCGATAAACCATTTCTATGGTAACAATTTTCTATCTAAAATACTAAGACCATCCAAGAGCCTCCTTTCATGTATAGACCCATGCTTGACATACATGGGAAATACATTACTTTTGCAGAATACATCACACATAAAAAAAATAAACACCCAAGAACTGTAATAGTTTAGTGCCTTTGAAAACATGGAACATAATCCTAAAATCTTGGTGAAAGATGTTCAACATCTCCCATTAAGATATTCCCCTTTTGTTTTCTTACCTATAAAATTTCATTATATCATGGGGAAAAAAATATAAAAAGGGTGAGATCAAATTCTCAGTAAAGGTAAACATGGATAATATAAAACAATTAATAAACATTTAAAAAAACATGAACATAAAACATAAAAATTCAGAGTAATGACATAAATCATGGAAGTACATAAGGAATAGATTAAAAAAAGAACATTATTCATGATAAAATAGCATGGGAATAAAAAATATAATTGTGTAAAACTATTAACCAGATGATATTATTTCCATTGTAGCTGAGGCATTGCTGGGAAGACCATAAAAGTTGACAGAGTCCATTACTGAACTAGGTTTACTTGTCATTCCAGCCCTGTATTACTGAACTAGATTTACATTTTGTTCCATAAATGTTTATATCATGTGATATAAATTATTCCCCAATGCATTATAGGGAGATATAGGTCCCACCCATATCATTTTTAAATCATTCTTTCATGTGCCACAAAATAAACTTAAATCATTCATCATAACCCAACGATTAAAATGGGTTTCATAAACTTCATCCCATCATTACATAATCCATATAAAATAAATGGATATCATTTCATCATATAAAAAAACAAAACAAGTAAATAATAGGGTCATTATACTTGAAACATAATCATATTAAACAATGTCATCTTATATGGAAAATTGTTTTGATAAAACCCTAGAAATGAATTCTTGAGGAAAATATCCTTTAGAATTCAAATTCATTTTTCTATTATCATAATTTCATTACATTTTAAATGAAAATAATTTTGTTTAAAATAACCAAGAAATCATGTAGAGGAATCTTCATGTAAATAAGGCGTTATAAAACCGTAAAAATCCATTCATTCCATATAAATTAAAAAAACATTCACCTAGTACTTTTTCTGGAAAAGTAAAAAAGTACCTCGTATGGTAATCAAAAGAAAGATTCCTTCCATAACATGTGGTAATTTTAAAAAAAAGGGAAAAATTGACTTTAAACATACATGGAAGAATAGTAAATATTTTATGAAAACATTTTGAGAAAACATGGATATGGATGATAAACATAACCCCAATAAATACTTACGAATAAACAATCTCGGATAAGAATCAGATTGGAATAATTATCCCTTACCTTATGTCCAATTTCATCTGTATGTGTCCGAGAATCCTGTATAGTGGGTTTAAAAATATTATTAACCTGTATCAGAACCATAATAATATTTATGATATCATATGTGATTCACTTACGTGTTTATATTACCCGTTATTTTCCAATTCCATGTTTAAGCAGTGTTTTGGATAAAATTGTTTCATTTATCGTACATGTTTTGAATTGGAATTATTCATATGATTACTTAGATTATGATTACATATTTCCGGAATTTAAATCATGAATTATATATAATATATATTCATCATATAAATATATATAATAGATTAATAAATGGAATGAAATACCTCGTTCAAGGAGACAGTAGGCCGTACGTATGCATGAACGTTGTTTTCATTTCCTAACTTAATTGAATGGAAGTAAATGACATATATATATATATACATAATACAGTAGCATTATTATGTCATATATTTCAGGATTACTCATTATATATACTTTATAATAATTCACGAATGGTTAACATGGAGAATGAATCTCATCGCATCGTTGAGACGGTAAACCGTACGTACGCACGAGCGATGATATCATTCTCATAATTATAGAATGGAATTGGAGAGGATGATATAATATATCATAATTAAAATAATGTTATAATAAGAATATATTTTTATTATTTCCACCATTATACCCATCCAAGTATGGTGGTGGTGTAAAAACACAATACACCAAAGTGTGGAGACGGTATTCCGTACGTATGTACGCACAATGATTTTGTTTTCCGTAGGACGGATAGAAGGTTAAATGGGGTTGTTTCATATTTATAATTACATATCAATATTTTATTGATACTTATGTCATTACTTTATATTGAAACAAATAAATAATATGAATTAGAAGATGAGATAAATTTGAATGAATCGTTAAACGATATTACCTCTTCTTTGACGTGCCTCTTCTAAACCTTCTCTTAGGGCACTATAGATGGCCTTTGAAGAAGACCAGGACCTCTAGTGTGTTTCTAAAAAAGTGGAGAAGGGAAATGGACAAGTATTGGCCGAGCATGAAGTCTCAAAATGTTGTGAAGAGGAGAGGGAGGAGGTGGCCTTTTATAAGAGAGGAGAGGGCACTTTTGGATACATCAAAAATACTAATTTATAATAAATCCAGACCCCACTTAAAAACCACCAAAATGACACAATTAAAATATTTTATGAGATAGGGATATAATATCATCAACCATGAAAATTTATACCTGCTTTTATTTTATTTTAATCCATATCAATTTGGTTTATCCTTTTTTAATCTATTTAATTTTATTTGTGGTAATAAGATTAAAATTTATAAATAGTTATAAATACTTAATTATGTGTTGTGAATATTAAATAATTTGATACTATATGACATTGAAGACGGTATAAATTTCAATATATAATTTTTAAATATTTTTGTGATTTTAAAACAATTTAATAACATGTTATTTTTATAAAATACCAATAGTGTAAATTTTCACACTATTCAATTATTTTAATTTAAATATAATCCACACCGAAGATATATTCAAAAAATATATTTAATAGATACCTAAAAATTAATATTCATCTTAATAATTCATGGATAACATTAAATAGTTCATATAATATTTATTTTAATATTTCTAAAACCATTTATTAGATATTTCAATCAATAAAATAATTTCTACATCACTATTGTGTCACCATTAATGATAATTATGTAATTCTTAAAATTCTAAATAAATTATAATGATGTATATAATTTCATTAAATATCTGGTGAATATTTATTTTCGAAGTTTTATTAAGTATATTACTAAATTAAAATTGTTACACTTATAAGATATAATAGAGTGACCTGTTGTCACTCTCTTTGGTTTTTATAATAATTACATAATTTTCATGGTCAAAAGTTTGTTAAATGATTATATTCCAACCCATGGGTTATATGGGTTGAATTTTATTCGTCCTATAAAAATTTTTAAGGTGTTATGGCAATTTTATTATCTTATTTTTTCCCTTAATTACCAGATTTACCTTTAACTGTAGTAAATAAAAATTACACGAGTTACTCTTCATAATATCAAAAAAAAATTGTAAACTATTAACATAATTTTTACCCATGGAATTAAAATATGAAAACCAACTTTAATAATTCAAAACACATAAGTTTCACTAATTAAATTAAAATTAATCTTGTTATTAAGAAAACAGTTTTAAAAGTTAAAATATTGCCAAAGACGGAAATGTTTTTTCCTATGCATTCAATGTAAAATTAATGATAATGACTTACATTATATTAAAGGGTAAAAATAAAATCTATTTATACTTTAAAACAATTAAATTTTATATTTTATCCATATAAATTATCTTGATGAAAAATGTTATTTTTACGAAATATTTACCGTATTTTTATAATTCATCAAAATATTAAAGTTTACAGAAAAATATAAAAAATTTATACAAAGTAAATTTTTATATCCTTTTACAATGAATAAGTCTAGTTTTCCTATTTGAACTTATAAACGTGTCAAAAATTATATTTATTATGGGTGCGCCATCAAAAGGGTAAAAACATCATTTTTTGAAAAATACTTATTTTACCCGAAAATTTTATTTTATTCTCATACGATGTTATAGAATATGTGTAAGATGAATTATTATGTAATAAAATTAAAAATTTAGTTAATATTTTACATAATGGCTATTTCATAATAATATATCGTTGTTTAGAGAAACTCGGTATTGCGTACAACGCACGCTATCGAGGAAGGTCACTCTTTCATGCAACACATGCCAAGAATAGTGTTTGTGTATACTACATGCTTATTTGGTGGTGCTTATAGAGCAAGATAATATTGGTGTGGCATACAACACAAGATATCAAAGAAATTAAAAATAATATTTCTCACAAAATCTTGGGGTGTTACATTCTACCCCCCTTAAAATTAATTTCACCCTCGAAATTCATCAGGGTTATAAATGATTTACTACTTGAAAGATTTTTCATAGAAACCCACATCATAAAAAGGAATACTAAAAATTAATTATAAAACTGAATGTTATAAACATAACGGTCACCCAAAGTAACTCAGCACTAGGTTTCCACATAATAGAATATAGGTGAGAATATGGATATGGAAGAGCAATATAACAACCATGTTCTGATGAAGAGTGGTAGAAAACATGGCTATGAAAAAGCCAAAAATCACAAATCCTTAATTTTTTCATGATCTAAGGTAACATCTAATTCATCGGATATGTGGGTATAAGGAAAACTTTTTTGGTTTCCACGACAATTTCCCTAAAGTTGATGAATTTTTGAATAAGGAAAAATACTTCTTGATTTCAGTGTAATATCATTGTTGTTCATTTCAGGAAGAATTTACACTTCATCAATTATTTAAATAAATAATGTTGAAATTTTTTTCTTTAAGTATTATAAGATCATGCGATAGAATGATAGGTCATTCCATCTGTCTCTATCACAAAAATTGGTTTTCATAAGATATTAAATATACATAAGTCCATCAAAGGTGAGATTAATCTTATATAGTTTAAAAAATGGACTTATACTTAATCTATCATACCACTTAATAAAATAAAACTAATTTCTACAAGCCAAGGACTTCCTCTAGGACAGTGGTAGGCGATAAAGGTTTGTCGCACTTCGATTCTGGGTTCGATTCCCACAACCTTATATGACGCGACGAGTTGTCGCCTGTCCTATGGTTTGTCTGTTATCTAAAACTATAATGTTATAACATTTCATAAATAATATCAAAATGTTCTAGCCTTAAACAACTTAGAAAATTCTAAGTTCATGGTGATGGGTTGTCACCCGTCCTATGGTTCATTTATATTATATGGTCAACATATAACATCATAGGTTTAATTCAATGATATTTACCATTGTTATCGGACTATTACTTTTACTTATACAGAACCTTAGGGACATACCTATACATACCTTAGAAATATATCTAGGGATATCACTAAATTTTTCGCTTCCTAGTTTCAAAGGTTACCTAAACCTTTCCTCTGACACCATCTATAGTGACCCAAGCCTCGCGTACATGGATATTACATTACTTTTGTGGAGTACTTAATACATAACAAAACAGACACCCAATGACCGTAATAGTTTTGTGTCTTTGGAAACTTGGAATATTATCTTCAAATCATGGTGAAAGATCATCAACATCTCCCATAATGATCTTCCCCTTTTTTCTTACCTAAAAACTTTCGTTATATCCTGGGGAAATGAAAACATAAAAAGGGTGAGCACAAATTCTCAGTAAGGTTAAAAATGGAGAACATAAACGAATCCATATACATTTGAAAAAACATTAACATAAAACATCAAAATCCTGAGTAATGACATAAATCATGGCAGAACATAAGGAATAGATCACAAAGGAACAATAATCATGATAAAATATCATGGGAATAAAATATGTAATTGTGGAAAACCATTAGTCACATTATATTATTTCCATTGTAGCTGAGGCATTGCTTCCAAGACCATCTTAGTGGACAAAGTCCATTACTGAACCGGGTTTACATGATGTTCTAGCCTTGTATTACTAAACCATATTTACTTTCTATTCCAGTCTTGTTTATATCATGAGATATAAATATTTAACCAATGCATTGGAGGGAGATATAGGTCCCACCAATATCATAATGCATTTATTCGTGTGCCACAAAATAAACATAAATCATTCATCATAACCCAACGAATAAAATGGGTTTATTAAACATTATCCCATCATGACATAATCCATATAAATTAAATGGATGTCATTTTGTCATGAAAAATTAAAAACTTTTAAATAATAGGGACACTATACTTGAAAAATAACCTTATTAATGAATTTCATCCTATATAGAATATTTTTTTGATAAAACAATTGAAATTAATTCTTGAGGAAAATATCATTTCTTCTTCAAAATAATTTTCTATTCACAAAATTTCCTTCAATTTTAAATGAATATAATTTTTTTGAAAATAACCAAGAAATATGGTAGAGTAAGCTTCAAGGAAATAAGGCATTGTAAAATCGTAAAAAACCATTCATGCTGTATAAATTAAAGAAAACATTATCCTCGTACTTTTTCCAGAAAAGTAAAAAACTACCTCGTATGGTAATCAAAAGAAGGATTCCTTCCATACCTTGTGGTAGATGTCAAAAAAGGGTAAAAATGAATTTTAAAATACATGGAATAGTATTAAACATTTTCTGAAAACATTTTGTGAAAACATGGATATTGATTATAAACATAACCCCTTTAAATATTTAAGAATATACAATCTCAGATAAGAACGACATTGAAATAATTATCCCATACCTTATGTCCAATTTCTTTGTTATGTGTTAGAGACTCCTATATAGTGGGTTTAAATATATTATTAACTTGTGTCATAACCATAATAATATTTATGATATCATATATGATTCACTTACGAGGTTATATTACCCAGTCATTCATCAATTCCATGTTAAATTAATATTTTTGGAAAAATTGGTTCATTTACCATACATGTTTTGGCTTGTAATTATTCATATGATTACAAATATAATGATTACATATTTTCATAAGTTAAAAAATTATTTATATATAATATATATTCATCATATAAATATATATAACAGATCTATAAATCGAATGAAAAACATTGTTCATGGAGACGGTAGGTTGTACGTACACATGAACGGTGTTTCTGTTTCCTTATTAAAGTGAATTGAAGTAAATGACACATATATATATATATATACATAACTCCAGAAGAATTATTATGTCATATATTTCATGATTACTTATTATATATACTTTATAATCATTCTTGAATGGTTAACATGGAGATTGAATCTCATCGCATCGTGGAGACGGTAATATGTACGTATGTATGAGCAATGATATCATTCCCATAATTATTGAATGGAATTGTAGGGGATGATATAATATCTCATAATTATAATCTTGTAATAATAAGCATATATATTTATGATTTCCAATATTATACCCTTCCATGCAAGGTGGTGGTGGAAAAACAGATTACACCACAGCGTGGAGACGGTATTCCGAACGTACGCACACACGGTGATTTCATTTTCTGTAGGATGGATAGAAGATTAAATGGGGTTGTTTCATATTAATAATAACACATCAGTATATGAGTGATTATTATGTTATTACTTTATAATAAAACAAATAAAGAAGATTAAGTATAAGAAGAAATAAATTTGAAACAATCAGTAAAGGATGTTACCTCTTCTGTGACGTGCATCTTCTAAACCTCCTCATAGGGCACTAAAGTTGGTCATTAAAGAAGACCAAGACATATATTATGTTTCTAGGGAAGCAGATAAGATAAATGGGCAGGTTTGGACAGAGATTTAAGGCTCATAATATTGTGAATAGGAGAGGGAGGTGGTGCCCTTTTATAAGAGAGGAGGGGGCACTTTTGGAATCCTCAAAAATATTAATTTATAATAACTTCATAAAACACTTAAAAACCTAAAAAAAATGACTCAATTCAAATATGAGATGACATAGTGTTGAAATAACATCATCCAATATAATTTATAATTGTTTTTATTTTATTCTAAACCCTATCATTTTGCTTTATCCTTATTTAATATATTTAATTTTATTTTTGGTAATAAGATTATAAATTTTAAATTGTTATAAATATTTACTTATGTGTTGTTAATTTACTATAATTGGATAATTTATGAAATTTTAGACCATATAAATTTCATTTCATAATTTTTAAATATTATAGTGATTTTAAAACAATTTAGTAATTTGATGGTTTTATAAAATAATAATAGTTTCAATTTTGAAACTATTCAATAATTTAAATTTAAATAAAATCCAAACAGAAGATATATTCGAAGAAAATTATTTAATAGATCTCCAACATGTAATATTCATCTTAAAAATTATTGTAGTACATTAAATAGTTCATATAATATTTATTTTAATATTTTTAAAACGATTTATTTCATATTTCAATCAATAAAATAATTTCTACATCACTATTGTGTCACCATTAATGATATGTATTTAATCCCTAAAAATTATAAATAAATTCAAATGATGTAGATATTTTTATTATATTTCTATTGACTATTTATGTTCAAAGTTTTATGATGTTTGTCACTAAAGTAACATTATTACACCTATAATATATAAGAGAGTGACATGTTGTCACTTTCATTGGTTTTAATAATAATTACATCATTTTCATTGTCAAAATTCCATGAAATGAATCTATTCCGACACTTAGGTGATATGGGTTGACGTTTATTCATCGTATAAAATTTTGGAAGGTGTTATGGTAATTTTATAATCTTACTTTTACCCTTAATTACGTGATTTATCTCTAACTATATTAAATAAAAATTATCGTAGTTACTAATCATAATATCAAAAAAAATCAACCTATTAACATAATTTGGAGCCACTGAATTCAAATATTATATCCATTTTTCATAATTTAAAACATATAAGTTTCAGAAATTAATTTAAAATTAATCCCATTGTTAAGAAAATGGGTTATAAAAGATAAAATATTTCCAAAGATTGAAATTTTTTACCTATGAATTCAATGTAAAATTAATGATATTTACTTAAATTATATTAAAGAGTAATAATATATTCTATTTATACAATTTAAAAACATTAAAATTTATAATTTAACCATAAAAATTAATTTTAGAAAAAAGGTTGTTTTTAAGAAAAATTTAGCATATTTTTAATATTCATCAAAATATGAAAGTTAACATAAATATTAAAATAATTTATCCAAAGTAAATTTTTATATCCTTATTGTAATAAAAAACTTTATTTTTTCTAATTGAACTTATAAACGTGTCAAACACTATATTTAATGTGGGTGCACCATCAAAAGGCAGTAAAACATCATTTTTTTTTTTAAATTCTTATTTTACATGAAAATTTTAGTTTCTTTTAATACGTTGTTCTAGAATATGTGTAAGATGAATTATTTTGTAATAAAATTCAAAATGTAGTTAATTATATTCATAATGGCTAGTTCATAACAATATATCGTTATTTAGTGAAACTCGGTATTGCGTACACCACACGATATCGAGGAAGGTCACTCTTGTGTGCAACACGAGCAAAGAATAGTGTTGGTGTATACTAAAACATAAAATAGTGTTGCTTATATCACAATCTAATCTGGGTATAGAATGTAACAAAAGACATCAAAGAAATTAAAAATAATATTCCTCATAAAATCATGGCGTGTTACATTTCAACTCAATCATCTCTCACAAGACCTTGAAACATGGTCATTAATATGTTCCAACATACAGAAGATCTAATGAGAACATATCCCACATATAAGAGACCCAATGATGTCATATCTTATCTCCTTATCCCCATTTGATTCCTATCCACTCTGCATGAACTCATAAAACATATATAGATATGAATACACACAGATTTGCCTACATATTTTCTTGAATTAAGGGGGACACTATCCACTTTTTGGAGTTACTAGTCATGTCATGCTCTGAAACACCTCCTCCAAGACCATTCGTACATCTCTTGAGTCCAGGTCACCAACAAATCTCCATCCTCACATCATATGATATTAATAATTTATTAAAAATATCTATAATTATTTATTTAATTTAAACCAATGTTGAAAATATTCTTATAACTCATCGAGCACCATTATAGCACTGAAACATTAACTATCCAAACTTGAGTAATCCACAACACACCACTATTTCTGACCTCATAAAAATACAAAACCATCGAAACCTATTCATTAACAAAAATAAATTGGCTTCACATAAACCATTAGGATGAAATCTTAAAATCAAAAAACTCCACTAAATTTATTATGGCTGGTGAGAAGATAACATCATGATATTTCCCCCATCTAGGATACATGAAATCCAATTCTTTGTCAGTCGATTCCGCTATGATCTAGTCAAATTGAAAAAAAATGTTAACCAAACATTTCCAAAATCATAGATATAGAAATATAAGAAATATAAGTTGTACAAAATAGAGTCAATACATTTACTATTTTGTGAGGATGTTCCAATATAATTCCACTATCATTTCAATGTTATGGGTGGAGGAGGGGCGGGAGTTCTGGTTAAAATTGCCTCCTAGATTCCAAAAACCCTTAAAATCCCAAATCCACACAAACAAGAAAATATAATTCTAACCCCCAAATTAAAATCTCCCCAAAACAACCCCCTCAAGTAGATAATATATCCACATTTTATTTTTGGTGGGTCGCCATCTATCAATTTTAATCCCACCTGATTGAATGTGATTGTAGGTAGTGGCATCTGCCAGTATCAAGCCAATCGGTGATCCAATTTCATCCTATTACTAAAATTCAGCTGCAATTCCACTCGAACACACATTGACCCTCCACCTGAGCCTCTTTGATTCCAAATGAGCATCAAATCCTATTAAAAACACCTTTTGGGATTTAAAAAAGCTTGTAACCCGTTTTTATGTCTCTGACCTCAAGAAAACCCATCCACAAAATAGAATATTCACTAGTGCAGAAAAAGTTTTTTACGTCACCATTTTTTACGTCGGTTATATAAAACCGACGTCATAATATGTAAAACGAGGTTTTTTATGTCGGTTATTTAATAACCGACGTAAAACCCTGTGTTCGGTACACCTTCAACGTCGGTTATAAAAATAACCGACGTTATTAATCGCGCGGCTTCGTTTTTTACGTCGGTTATAAAAATAACCGACGTAACAAACGCGGTTTTTGAAGGCCTTTTTACGTCGGTTATTTTATAACCGACGTAAAAAAAGGAATCCGCAGATGTTTTTGACGTCGGTTATGGAATAACCGACGTACAAAAACGCGGATTTTGAGCCCTTTATAACGTCGGTTATAAAATAACCGACGTAAAAAAGGAATCGGAGGAAGGTTTTTACGTCGGTTATTGAAATAACCGACGTTATAAATGTTTTTAAAAAAATTATCACGTCGGTTATTGAATAACCGACGTGATAACTCATTTAAAAATTTACCCAGACCCGTGGATTGTCATTCGCGAGTTTACCGTCGACAGTCGCGACTCGTCTCTCTCGTGCGTAAACCCGAATCGGCTCATCCATTTCGTTGGTTTAGATTCGTTTTGCGATCATCGTTTCTCATATTTAATCTCCTCGGATCAATCATCTAAACTCGCAGCACTCAGGTAATCCTCCCACTCGTTCGTTTTTTTTCGCGGATAGTATATATATATGTGTTGTGATTTTTTTTTGTTGAAACTAGCTAAGATTCTTCGATTGCGAACCCTTTTAACTCGTTTTGGCACCATAATCTTATTTATCATCCCTAGATCTATTTGTTCGACTTGCAATAATGAGTAATTTTATGATTTCACTAATTTTTCATCGTTTTCTATAAATCCCCGAGAGGGTTGGGGCGTGTCCATTTGGATGGGTTGCCCTTTTACAGTTGTTACTACTTTATTCACACACAACCATGGCATAGGTGCATGGATTTGGGGTCGGGGGTGTCCAGGGGGGTTTACAAGGGGGTGGGTGGGTGTGGGGGGCTGTCCAAGGGTGTGGGTGGGTGTTGGGGGGTGTCTAGGGGGGTGTCCAAGGGGGTAGGGGGTGGGGTGGTGTTTAAGAGGGGTGGGGGGGCTGTCCAGAGGGTTGGGGGTGTCCAGGGGGGTGTCCAAGCAGGTCGGGGGTGGGGGGTTGTGTCCAAGAGAGGTGGGGGTGCTTTCTAGAGGGGTCGGGGGCTGTCCAGAGGGGTCGGGGGGTGTCCAGGGTGGTGTCCAAGGGGATGGGTGGGTGTGGGGGGCTGTCCAAGGGGGTGGCAGCCTGTCCAGAGGGGTCGGTGGGGTGTCCAGGGGGGTGTCCAAGGGGGTGGATGGGTGTGGGGGCTGTCCAAGTGGGTGGCGGCCTCTCCAGAGGGTATTTGGGGTTGTCCGGGTGGGTGGGGGGGCTGTCCAGAGGGTTGGGGGATGTCTAGGGGGGTGTCCAAGGGGGTAGGGGGTGGGGGTGGTGTCCAGGAGGGGCGGGGGGCTGTCCAGAGGGGTCGGTGGGTGTCCAGGGGGGTTTACAAGGGGGTGGGTGGGTGTGGGGGGTTGTCCAATGGTGTGGGTGGGTGTTGGGGGTGTCCAGGGGGTGTCCAAGGGGGTAGGGGGTGGGTGGTGGTGTTTAGGAGGGGTGGGGGGGCTGTCCAGAGGGTTGGGGGTGTCCAGGGGGGTGTCCAAGCAGGTCGGGGGTGGGGGGTTGTGTCCAGGAGGGGTGGGGGTGCTTTATAAAGGGGTCGGGGGCTGTCCAAAGGGGTCGGGGGGTGTCCAGGGTGGTGTCCAAGGGGATGGGTGGGTGTGGGGGGCTGTCCAAGGGGGTGGCGGCCTGTCCAGAGGGGTCGGTGGGGTGTCCAGGGGGGTGTCCAAGGGGGTGGATGGGTGTGGGGGGCTGTCCAAGTGGGTGGAGGCCTCTCCAGAGGGTATTTGGGGTTGTCCGGGTGGGTGGGGGGCTGCCCAGAGGGTTGGGGGATGTCCAGGGGGGTGTCCAAGGGGGTAGGGGGTGGGGGTGGTGTCCAGGAGGGGTGGGGGGCTGTCCAGAGGGGTCGGGGGGTGTCCAGGGGGGGTTTACAAGGGGGTGGGTGGGTGTGGGGGGCTGTCCAAGGGTGTGGGTGGGTGTTGGGGGTGTCCAGGGGGTGTCCAAGGGGGTAGGGGTGGGGTGGTGTTTAGGAGGGGTGGGGGGATGTCCAGAGGGTTGGGGGGTGTCCAGGGGGGTGTCCAAGCAGGTCGGGGTGGGGGGTTGTGTCCAGGAGGGGTGGGGGTGCTTTCTAGAGGGGTCGGGAGCTGTCCAGAGGGGTCGGGGGGTGTCCAGGGTGGTGTCCAAGGGGATGGGTGGGTGTGGGGGGTTGTCCAAGGGGGTGGCGGCCTGTCCAGAGGGGTCAGTGGGGTGTCCAGGGGGGTGTCCAAGGGGGTGGATGGGTGTGGGGGGTTGTCCAAGGGGGTGGATGGGTGTGGGGGGCTGTCCAAGTGGGTGGCGGCCTCTCCAGAGGGTATTTGGGGTTGTCCGGGTGGGTGGGGGGGCTGCCCAGAGGGTTGGGGGATGTCCAGGGGGTGTCCAAGGGGGTAGGGGGTGGGGGGTGGTGTCCAGGAGGGGTGGGGGGCTGTCCAGAGGGGTCGGGGGTGTCCAGGGGGGTTTACAAGGGGGTGGGTGGGTGTGGGGGGCTGTCCAAGGGTGTGGGTGGGTGTTGGGGGTGTCCAGGGGGGTGTCCAAGGGGGTAGGGGGTGGGGGTGGTGTTTAGGAGGGGTGGGGGGGCTGTCCAGAGGGTTGGGGGGTGTCCAGGGGGGTGTCCAGGCAGGTCGGGGGTGGGGGGTTGTGTCCAGGAGGGGTGGGGGGCTATCTAGAGGGGTCGGGGGGTGTCCAAGGGGGTTTACACATCGATTTGTTTTATATTTCAAAATTGTTTACATTCAAATTATGATTTTTTTCATATAAACATATATTTGTCTTATCTAAAAAATATATATATTTTTGCTATTTGTTATAGGTAATAATGAGTCGAAGTTGGATTACGGCACATCGAATGAGCAATGAATATGAGGAAGGTGTTGATGCCTTTTTGGAATTTGCTAAATGAAATGTTCCAAGTAGTGACATTTTTTTCTGTCCATGCCAGAAATTTCTGAATATGAAGAAGTTGAAAAGTAGAGAGATAAAAGATCATCTGATTTGTCATGGTTTCAATCTGAGTTACAACCCTTGGATTTGGCATGGCGAAACTGGACAGAATGTCACTGATGATAATGAATCGCAAGATGGTAACTCCGATGGAATTGAAGAAATGATTCGCTATATTGTAGCAGAACAAATTGAGATAGAACCGACAGTTGCACGTCTATATGGTGATGCCGAAAAACCATTATATCCTGGTTGTACAGATTTTACGGTTTTGTCGGCGGTGTTAAGATTGATTAACCTGAAGACGAAACATGGATGGAGTGACAAAAGTTTTACAGAGCTGCTACAATTGATGAAAGACATTCTTCCAAAAGATAACGATCTTCCAGATTCACATTATAAGGCCAAAAAAATATTATGCCCGATGGGATTGGGATACAGGAAAATACATGCCTGTCCGAATGACTGCATTATATATAGGAAGGAATATGAATTTCTGAAAGAGTGTCCAAAATGTGGGACATCACGGTATAAGGTGAAAGAAAAATCACAAGCTGATGTAGAGATTACAAAGCTCCCTTCAAAGGTATTTTGGTATCTTTCTATAATTCCTCGTTTCAATCGTTTATTTTCTAATTCACATGATGCAAAATGGTTAAGATGGCATGCTGATGAGCAGGTATGTGATGGAAAAATACGTAATCCAGCTGATTTTACACAATGGAAGAAAATTGATGCCCAGTACCCTACATTTGGAAATGAAATTAGAAATCTGAGACTAGGCTTGTGCACAGATGGAATGAATCCATACCGAACCCTCAGTAGCACACATAGTTCATGGCCTGTTTTATTGGTAATTTACAACCTCTCTCCTAAAGTTTGTATGAAGCGCAAATATGTCATGTTGAGTATCATGATCTCTGGTCCAAAGCAACCCGGCAATGATATTGATGTATACTTGTCACCGCAGATTGATGATTTGAAACTGTTATGGGCTGATGGTATTAGGGTGTATGATTCTTATAAAATGGAATATTTTCAACTGCAAGCAGTGCTTCTATTCACTATAAATGACTTCCCAGCATATGAAAATTTTTCTGGATACAGTGTTAAAGGGCATAAAGCATGTCCAATTTGCGAACAACAGACGTCATATTGTCAATTGCATCATGGGAGGAAAACAGTGTACATGGGTCATCGAAAGTTTTTGCCTATGGATCACCCTTATAAAAGACTAAAAAAGGCATTTAATGGCTCACAAGAATTTGATACTACTCCAAAACCTTTATCCCCAGAATTGTATTTTGAGAGGGTGAAAAACCTTGATGTGACATTGGGAAAGACACAGAAATCTGGTAATGATAGACATATTTGGAAGAAAAGGTCAATATTTTTTGAGCTACCATATTAGAGGTATCATGAAGTCAAACATAATATTGATGTCATGCACGTGGAGAAGAATATATGTGATTCTTTGATCGGAACATTGCTAGGTATTAAAGGAAAGACAAAATATGGGTTGAATGCAAGGTTAGACCTACTATCAATGGGAATACGTTTGGAGTTAGCTCCCACTCCTAAAGGAAGACGAACATTTCTTCCCCCGGCTTGTCATACATTATCGAAGAGGGAGAAAAGTAGCTTCTGTCAGTGTCTTCATGATATCAAAGTGCCTCAAGGTTATTCTTCAAATGTAAAAAATTTTGTCTCATTGAAAGACTTGAAGTTGATAGGTATGAAATCACATGATTGTCACGTCATGATGCAACAAATTCTACCAGTTGCACTGCGTGGAATATTTCCCATCCGTGTCAGAAAGACTATAATGAGGTTGTGTTATTTTTTCAATTCAATTTGTAACAAGGCGATTGATGTGAATGCTTTGAACATTTTGGAAAATGATGCAATTTTTATACTTTGTCATTTGGAAATGTATTTTCCTCCAACTTTTTTTGATATGATGGTGCATTTAATGATTCATCTGGTTCGAGAAATAAGGCTTTGTGGACTTTTATATCTTCGTTGGATGTATCCTTTTGAAAGGTATATGAAAATATTAAAGGGATATGTTAAAAATCCATATCGACCTGAAGCCTCCATTATTGAAAAGTATATTTCTGAGGAGGTAGCAGAGTTTTGTATGAGCTACTTGGCTACGGCGCAACACATAGGTTTGCCTCCATCTCGCCATGAACGGGTTAATAATGAGGGAAAGGGGATTCGTGGCTTGAAAGACAAATCACTGTCAGCTGAACATATGAAGAAGTTAGAATCATACATCTTGAATAACATAGCTGATGTTCAACCGTATATCACATTGCATATTAATGAGTTGAAACAATGTCATCCAAAGAAGAAAGAAATGTGGATTTTGAATGAGCACAACAAAACTTTTTTGCCATGGTTTAAAAAGACCTTGCTTGGTAGATCAGATGTATCAGAGACATTAAAATGGATAGTGGGTGGTCCATCTTTAAATGTGATAACATGGTCCGCTTATGACATTAATGGCTATACATTTCATATGAAAGCTCAGGACAACAGAAGTGCAGTTCAGAATAGTGGTGTATTGGTGTTTGCAGAAGCAAAGCATTTTTCGAGTACTAAGGACAGAAACCCAATTTCTGCATCAAGTGCATATTATGGAGTGATTGAAGACATATGGGAGGCTGATTACTTTAAAATTAAAGTTTCTGTTTTTAACTGTAAATGGTTTATCGGTAACAACAGTGTCAGACATGATGAATTTGGAATGACACTTGTTAATCTGAATAGATTGGAAGACACAGCTGATTCTTTTATAATGGCAACACATGCCAAACAAATTTTCTATGTAGTAGATCAATCAGATATGCAGTGTGCTGTTGTTTTACAAGGGAAAAAACAATATGTTGGTGAGGATGAATTTGATGAAGATGCTGATTTATGTGATATCCCTACTTCCATGGAAAGATTAACAGAACATAATGATGAGTATGTTGAAGACATGGTTTGTGCCATAAAGAACGATCACGACGAAGGAATTTGGGAAAACAATCCAACTGTACATTCCTAAAATTACAGGTAACACAAGTTTATTTCTTGTTTACATTTAGTTTTTTCATATAATGTTAGATATTGTAAATTTTTTACTTATTAAAACATGTATCAAACCAAAACGATAAAACAATAAAAACCGTAAAGAGGAGAAGTCATGGGCGCACTGGCCGGCCGGTGGTGGATCACCGGTTGGCCGGTGGTCCAGAGCAAATCTCTGTCTGGTCCACCGGCCGGCCGGTGGTGAGCCAGCGGCCGGCCGGTGGCACCAGGCAGTGGGCAAGTCTACTCACTGGGTCCTCCGGTTGGCCGGTGAGCTCACACCGGCTGACCGGTGGACTCAGTGAGTCCACTTTTCAGCTTTCTTGGGCCAACTCCTTGGCAACCTTTTGCCTGTGTTTACCATGTTTATCATTGTTTAACATGCTTACCATATTACCAATGTTTACTATTATGTAATTTAGTACACTTTTCTATTTGTGAACTGATGTTTGTTTTTTTGATTTGAAGGAAAATGACAGATCAATCAGTTGATCAGCCACATGATTCTGGAGATGAGCATATTGGTCATACATCTGGGGAGGAACATTCACATGCTCCTATTACGAAAAAGAGTTCAAAGGTTGGTAAGCGTGGGTGCACACGTTTACCAAAATTATCACTTTCCCGTACGAAGGAGGAGAGGATAGTCGTGGAGTTTGATGATGATGATCTTCCTAGAGGTCCAAATGCTAAAGATTTTAAGGGTTTTGTAGCAACTCAGGCTAAGAGCAAAGTAAGCATTCTCTATGATGATTGGAGAAGTGTGGATAAGGCGATAATTTCTCAGCTGTGGGAGACCATTTTGGTAAGATCTTTTGCTATTGTTTGACTGTTCTTTAAATGTTTCTAGTATATATAATATTTTTAACCTCTTTTTTATCAGATGACATTTGATATTCCTGACACTAGAGGAGTCAGGAAGAAATGCTTATCGTTGGCTGCTAGGAGATGGAGGGATTTCAAATCAACCCTCTCATCTGACTTCATTTATGGTCATAGGAGTCGTGAGAATCTGTGTCGTATATATCCTTTTATAGATGAAGACACATGGAGACAATTTTTTGAAAGTAGAAGAAAAGAATCATTTTTGGTAAGGGCAATGTAAACTTTTATAAGATTTCTTATATAAATGATCTTATTATTGTTTTGTTAATGATTAATTATTCTTAATTTATAGCAAACAAGGAAAGCTCATCAAGAGATCCAATCTAAAAATGTATACCCTCATAGTTTATCTTGGGGAGGGTATGCATTATTGGAAGAACAAATGATGACAGAAAAATTTCAACAACAAAGAGCTGAGTCTTCAAGCTCTGGAGAGGTGGCCCCTCCATCCCCTCCATCTAGACATGAGAAATGGAAAAGAGCTCGGAAGGGCAAAAAAGGACAATATCTTTCTGAAGAATCGAGACTCGTAGTTGAGAGGATTGTAAGATATCTATTTTATTTATTTAAGTTTACTATTTTCGTCATATATTTCCAATCATTATAGAAATGTTCAATTAATTATTACAGGACTCTCTTGAGGAGAAGAGTTCACAGGGGACATTTACACCATCTTGGAGGGAAGATATTTTATCTGTGGCATTGGGAAAGCCCGAACATCCTGGCCGTGTAAGAGGATATCCGGCAGGTGTATCGGTAAGAAAAGTGTTGCCACGTTCCTCAACTTCTAACGTTGAGGGAGTTTATAAAAAAAAATAGAATCCTTGGAGGCTGAAGTCCATAATATTAATGAGACAATGGAGGACAATATTAGAGTATCGGTGCAGTTTATGTTTGCAGACTTGCAAAGACAATTTCAGGGTGCAGCTCCCACTCCACCTCTCCCAGTAGCTCCCACTCCCCCACCTCAGCCTGCGGACCCCATTTTTGATCCTCCTCCTCCGCCGCAGCTACCTACTTATTGTGAGTTGTATGTTGATGATCCTCAACATCATATAGTTGCATATGGGATGGTATATTGTATAGGAGATACAGTTCATCATCAACAGTTAGAGGTAGAGAATCAGAGGGTCACTGTACAGGATATTATAGATAGATCAGCTCGGATACCATTACCTAAAGATGAGGTGACGACAGTTGGACATAGTATCGGCCATTTTTTACTTTGGCCATCCAGACTTCTTCAACTCATTACCATAGAGGTATGGATGTTATATCTTTTATTTTATATTTTTATTAATGTTTTATCATTTGAAAACTAATATATTTTTCAATTTATTTTTACAGGAATACTTCAAAGGTAAAGAAATACTGTATAGACAACAACAAAGACATATAGCTATGACATCAGATGCAGATACTAGCAGTCTTGAAAAATTGTCAAGATATTCAAATTTGTTGGCGGATCATTATGACTTTACAATGGAAGCTCATGTTTGTGGACGTGAACTAAGTGTGGGGATTATGAAAACTGATATCATGGAGTTTGTCACTGGAGATAAGTTGGGCATCAACGTGGTGCAAATTTTTATCATGTAAGTCTTAACACCTTTTCCTTACGTTATATTTATTAAAAATGTATACTTATGTCTGCTTTGTATTAGGTATCTATATAAAATTTGTGAGAGGAATGAGCTGACAGATGTATATGGATTCGTGGACCCACAATTGATTTCCCCTGAAGCATGTGCATTGGATGAGGAACAAAGAATGCTTTATATTGCTGATAGATTTGAAAAGAATGTAATCACACAGTGTTGGATGATGCCTTTTTGTGAGAGGTATGAAACACATCCCTCTCAAAGAGTTAATTATCTTTTAACATAAAAAACCACTAACGTTAAATTTCCTTTTATCAGGGATCATTGGATGTTAGGGGTTTTTTTCCCTAGGGAGAAAACACTTTATTGGATATGCTCTCTCCATGATGATGTGCAAGAATGTTTTAAGAATATATTGGAAACGTAAGTTTCAATTTCACAATAGTTTTATATATTATAATGAATTTTAAATTTACCCCATTCGTATTATTTTCTAACAGGGCATGGGTCCACATTCGAAAAAGCGCAAAGAAAAGGAATTTCAAGATCAAATATGTACATGCGAAGGTAAATATCCATTTATAATTTGTACATTTTGATTTATTACATAAAAATAGTATATTGAATTTACACTCATTCAAACAGAAATGTCATGAGCAACAAGGCATCATCGAATGTGGATATTACATGTTAAGATTTATGTATGAAATAATAACAACTGGGACAGTTCTGAGTTTTGACCTGGTAAGATTTCCTCTTTCTCATAATATTTCAATTTGATTTATTCATTATACACGTTGACTACTATCTTTTTCCTTTGTAGCTTTTTGATGACCCTCAACCCTTTACTGCTGAAGATATCAAACACTTACAAGTGGAGTGGTCAAATTATTTTACAGGTTTGGTTGACTTTTAGTTGTTTGTAATGTAAAATGTAATTTTTAATATTGTCAATGTAATTGTGTATTTCGTAGTCATTTAGGTTGGATTTAGTTTTTTTTTAAGTTGACAGTGTAAGTTTTGAATGTTATATAAGTGAATGTTTAATTTTTCTCTACTTCTTGTTTTGGTCTACTGTTGATGGTTTTTCTGGTCTGGATTTTGGTATAGGGGGAGAGGTTCCAAGGGGGTGGGTGGGTGTTTGGGGGGTGTCCAAGGGATATGGGAGGGGTATCCAAGGTGTGTTTGGGGCTGTCCTAGGGTTCGGGGGGGTGTAAATGAGGGTGGGGGTGTCCAAGGGGTGGGGGAGTCCAAGGGATATGGGAGGGGTGTCCAAGGTGTGTTTGGGGCTATCCAAGGAGTCGGTTGGGTGTAAATGAGGGTTGGGGGGCTGTCCAAGGGGTGGGGGTGTCCAAGTGGTGGGGGGTGTCCAAGGGATATAGGAGGGGTGTCCAAGGGGTGTTTGGGGCTGTCCAAGGGGATGGGGGGGTTTCCAAAGGGTAGGGGGGTTTCCAAGGGGTCGGGGGGGTGTCCAGGGGGTGGGGGGCTGTCCAAGGGGTGGGGGTGTCCAAGGGGTGGGGGGTGTCCAAGGGATATGGGAGGGGTGTCCAAGGGGTGTTTGGGGCTATCCTAGTGTTCGGGGGGTGTAAATGAGGGTGGGGGGCTGTCGAAGGGGTGGGGGGTGTCCAAGGGGTGGGGGTGTCCAAGGGATATGGGAGTGGTGTCCAAGGTGTCTGGGAGTTCTGTCCAAGGGGCCGGTTGGGTGTAAATGAGGGTGGGGGGGCTGTCCAAGGGGTGGGGGGGTGTCCAAGGGGTGGGGGTGTCCAAGGGATATGGGAGTGGTGTCCAAGGTGTCTGGGAGTTCTGTCCAAGGGGCTGGTTGGGTGTAAATGAGGGTGGGGGGGGCTGTCCAAGGGGTGGGGGGTGTCCAAGGGGTGGGGGTGTCCAAGGGATATGGGAGGGGTGTCCAAGGGGTGTTTGGGGCTGTCCAAGGGCTCGGGGGGGTGTCCAGGGGTCGGGGGGTGTCCAAGGGGTCTGGGAGGGCTGTCAAGGTGTGGGGGGTGTCCAATGGGTGTTTGAGGCTGTACTAGGGGTCTTGGGGGTGTAAATGAGGGTGGGGGCTGTCCAAGGGGTGGGGGTGTCCAAGGGGTGGGGGTGTCCAAGGGATATGGGAGGGGTGTCCAATGGGTGTTTGAGGCTATACTTGGGGTCGTGGGGGTGTAAATGAGGGTGGGGGGGCTGTCCAAGGGGTGGGGGTGTCCAAGGGTTGTGGTGGGGCTCCAATGTGGTGGGGGAGGGGTGGCCAGGTTGTTAGGTGGGTATAGATGAGGGTGGGGTTCAGTTGGGGCTTGGGGGAGGGCTGGCGTGGTTATTTTTGTTTGGTTTCTGGTTGCTTTTTGGTGAGAGCAGTGCAATTATTTAAAAAAAATATCGGTTTCACGTCGGTTATAAAATAACCGACGTGGTAAATAAATCGGTAGGGGTTTATCACGTCGGTTTTTTCGAGAACCGACGTGATAAACCGTTCCCGGGGCTTTTATCACGTCGGTTATTAATATAACCGACGTGCTAAAAGGCCTGGGAATCGATTTAACACGTCGGTTATTGGATAACCGACGTGCTAAAACGTTTCCCAGGCCTTTTTATCACGTCGGTTATTTAAGAAACCGAAGTGATAATAGGCCAGGGGAAGGGTTAATCACGTCGGTTATGTCATAACCGACGTGATAAACGATATCCCAGGCGGTTTATCACGTCAGTTTAGGAAATAACTGACGTGATAAACCCCCCACCCCCCCCCCCCCCCGAGCATATTTATCACGTCGGTTATTATATGAACCGACGTGATAACCACCGTGATGTTAGGGATGTTACTTCGGGTTTTAAATAACCGACGAAAAAACGTTATTTATAACGTCGTCCGTATTAACGTCGCCTAAAAACCGACGTAAATAATAAAAAATAACCGACGTAAAAAATGTTTTCTGCACTAGTGATTCCAATTCATTTAAAAAAACCATTATAAAAATTGATAAATCATTATAAATTACCCTATTAAATACTTATTATCATTCTGAATTAATGTTAAACCAAAAAAGACATCTCTTGACCTATCACAGTCATTAATTCACCATAAAATTACTATTTCCTATATCTAATCGAAAAATACACATCTGATGTGAAACTCCAAAATTTAAACCCGCCACTCACCAAAAGCAGAGCACCCTACATGTATCCAACTATAATAATGAGACTGTGCTCACTGCTCCCATTTCTCATAACACACCTTAATGTAATCAACTATATATCTTCAAATATTATGTTTTCCCTAATATAATAATCTATTAACAACAACCAATTACATAATACGGTTCTCCCAATCAATGGAATGACATTCTGAAAATGAACCTCTCGCATTCCACTGATTTTCTAACCATGGGATGCACAATACACCGGATGTGGTTACCATCCCCACAATTAAAATGTCACCAATAAGCACTATTCATTACTCATATATCAAAATTCATGGAAAAATTTTGGTTCCACCATAGAAACATCTTCATAAAAATCTGTCATAATGGACTAACCAATGGAGGAATCCTATGAATATCCAAATTTCTACATCAAAATTTATATATGACTTCATATATAATTTTACAATTGGATTACTAACTACCTACTCCTACCATTTTTCTCTCACCTCATGAATTGGAAAACCTCTATCCTGAATCAAACTCAAATCATATCATAGCCATCCCAATGATGATTTTTAAGAACCACATCCACCAAAAAATGCATCTAAATTATGATTTAGGTATTAACACAAGAAAACTATCATGTTGAAACATTGATATGAGATATAATTTTCAACATTTATTATATTTTAATCATTAAAAATAAACCACATTATAGTTCAATTCATAGGTTGATAGTTAATTATATTAACTCTTTTAAATAGGAGCATTATTAAAAGTTGTATTCAAATGTGGTGTTTCATTTTAAATATTAGGATGGCATTAATTTTATAAAAAATATTCACTATGAAAAAATATAAAAATTTTCATGATACAATATTTCCAATGATTAGAGGTACCTTGAAATCCATTGTCATTATGATTACTATGGGTACTGACTATGTGTTATCCCAACATGAGCCTACTATCACATAGTAAGAATGGTGATTTTGTCTTCAACATAATATGAGAACTACTCATGGTTAGTTAACTATATTTCCACACCCCATACTCATTATTGGTATAATTACAATTAGATACATAAGATGATATTGTGTTTATAAATTATACAAAGGTGGAAGTATATGACTACCTGAATGAATAATATTAACCATCACAATAATTTCATAGTAGGAATACCTACAAAGAAAACCCTCTTTTTATCCATAACTCACAGTCAACACACTGACCATGAACATCATAGTAAGAATTTTTACTAGTATATTTAACCTCCACTATATTTCATTAAACTACCATCTATAGTTCCCTAAATAAACCATATCCTCCAATTCCCATGATATAAAAGATCCCTATTGACATATTCTTAGAGATGATTTAGAGGCTAAGAAATTATCCAAAAGTTGTCACCAACATTTATCTTCCATCCTGAGGAAAAACCAGACCCCATTGACCCTGTTGGGTACAAATTATAATTCCCCCCAAGGATTTGAGACAATATTAGAGTGATTCCACTTTACCAAGAGAATCACAATAGTACTCTGCTTTATTATGAACTCCACTTCGAATAAGGTCGAGATCCAGCCAAACACAGCATGACTGATGCTTCCCTATCTAAACTTCATTTGATGGAGATTTGAAATTATACTCAAAAGAAGAGGAGATTGATGCTTATCAATAATAGAGCCACATGAAAACAGAACAAAATCCCATCTGAAAGAAAAAGTGTAAAATTTAGAGATAAATTCACAATAATTTATGATTTTTATAACGTTCCTTAAAAATTAAATGAAACCACATGAGGGTGTAAGATTCATCTATGATTTATGAAAAAATATATTTTTGAGGAGGAAATTGAGCTCCATTTTAAATGAATTTTTTTTCATTAATTAGTAATGGATAACATATTTTGATTTGCAGATACTAGTAGAATATGAAGTCTCATAGAAAAAAAGTTAATCTCATGAATTAAATAAATAAATGAGTCCCATTAGCTAAATTTGAGGCCAATTTTTTCCCTTAAAAATGAATATAGATACTAACTATGTTTAATAAAACTATATGACTCCACCATTATTAGGATACTAGGATGGATCAAATAAGATAATCGGTCACTTACAAAAGTCATTCAAACCATTACTTATAGACACATATCAACAATCATGCTAAAATTAAACATGCTCCCTACTAAAATGAGACATTATATAGTTACATAAGATGATAACTTACCCCTCACTTCGGGAGAAATTTGGAAGCTGATCAATCATTAATATAAGGAGATCACTACTGTAAAAAATGGTGGGGGAGAATCTTGGAATCTGAGTAAGAGAGAATACACACACACTACTAGATACTAATCTTCTTTTATTCTCATATATTTTTTATCCTTTGATGATGGGACACTATACCCTATATGGTTTATCTATGTAGAATCCATTCATCTCCCCTATTGATGTATTCTAATATTTTAATCATATTACCAACTCCCTTATATGACTTAATGGATTAATGAATAAATATCTCTTTTGATTTTATCTTTTATGTTCTTCTTCTTATTATTATCATTTCATCTAAATACCACCTAAATTTATTCAACTTCATGTGATAGAAAATAGTAGGTTAATTCGTGGGTTAATATAGGTATCCAATTAAAAGGCTAAAAAAATGTTAGAAAATTATGTGATCATTTAATTTCCTTATCTAAATTGAAACTGCCTGCTACAAGTTATCAGTTTGATTCAATTGATGAGTGGAGGATTTTTAAATAATTGAATAATGATATAAAGTTTGTATAGGGGAATAATACGAGGATGGACCTCTTCTTTGTTACATGATTTTAAAAACATCCACCTTTACTTATTGTTTAATTAAAATTGAACCCCCAAAGAAAGAATTTAACACAGAAAAAATTTTAGACATTGGAGGCACTCCAAGTAAAAAATATGTTGTATATTTCATAGGATAAAACATTGTATTTTCCGAACACCACATGATAGGTGTGTATAAAACCTTCTACCATTTCTGGAGAAGATGATATTTTGTTTAAATTTTCTATAAAATCACAAATGATCAGATATTTTCCCACCAAAATCACAGGTTTTGCCCATATCTCTAGAAAAATGTTCTTATAAGAATTGGATGTCTTGGGAACTCAAAAAAGGAGGACATAGAAATTTTCAACATTCAGATGGATGATTCTCCCTAATTAGTTTCATCTTACTAAATGGTTACACCAAGAATTAAAAGTTTCTAATGTAATATAGCTTATGTTAATAGGGTATTGAATTAAATATATTCACCCATTCTAAATACTAATAATAAAAAAGCTATTAAATATTCATCAAGACTATTAAATCAAAAATAAAATGACTAGGATAATGATTATGATTTATGGGCTTCCTAGTGAAGAACCAATAGAATATTAATGTAATTTAAATATGTTTAAAATGGATTTAGAAATAGAGGATTCATTAAGGCACTAAATTGAAGGAAGGATTTCCACTTCCCAGATGAAGGAGAAGCCATGGAGGGGATCTACCTATTGCATCATAGAGAAGTAAACTAATGTCATGAGATATAAAAGAATTTACACCAGAATTATATCATACCACAAGGAATTCTCAATTTAGAATGGAAATTTATGGAATCAAACATGCATCTAGATAAACTCTATATTTCTTCAAGTATGGATTTATGAAATTAACCACATCCTTCCCACACCATCCATATGAATATCGTAAATTCTTTTTATTTATCTACTAAGTGTTAACCGAAAATGACCAAAACCTACATGTTTCTTCTTTTAGGGGATAAATTATTGGTAATTCACCATCCATGGTAGTAAAAATCATTGAATGGATCCCACAAAATTCATATTATTTTGGTATAAAAACATCAAGAATAATAGTACATGAGTTATAAATCTTGAACTCAACCTTTTCAGAAAGTAAAATTTAAGAACTAAAATCCCTTGTGAGATGATAAGTTGTATAAAATGTACATAAATCATTACACACCACACCAACAAGGGCCTTCCACTTTGTTATTCCCATGAGAATTTTTCTAGTTGATGCACTCAGGATCAAGGAACTGAATGTTGTGATTTAATGTTCCAGAAGAAATTCATGAACCATCAATTTGGAATGCAAGGATATAAGAAAATTTCCCATTAACCTATATTTTTATAGGAGCCAAAAGGCTAAAATAACACCTATTCAAACGAATTCCTAAAAACCATTCCAACACCCTCTATTCCAGAGACATAATTTCAAATATTCTACAACCTATAAGAAATGTCACCCCGAATATCTTTCCACGGTGGATTTGTTGAGAGAGGTTATAGACTATAAAATTAATCGACACACCACCCTCAAAATAATATAGTTGGAATTAAAAGAATAAAATGGATAATTCATCCAGCTCATGACCACCCTGAATAGTTTGGTAAATTATGTAAATGGTTTGATTCTTGCCCATATAATTCTAATCTGTAAGGGAAATTTTTGTTATATTACAATTTATAGTGGAAATGAACTCGAGGATAGTAAATTTTCATCCCATGAAATTGAAACTCAAAATTAACAACATAATGTGTCTAAATAATTGTCCCTAGGAAGAGAACATAAGGTGAAGGCTGGGAAGCCAACATCAAAAGAGAAAATAATAATATTGTATGAGGCCTAGAAAGACCCTCCTTCCATCCCTATAAAAATTCAAGAACTGGGGAAGATTAATTGTAGCTAGAGTTGAAGGAACTGTTCCAAAATTTTCAGATCAATATCCTACATTAGAATCCATTATTTGGATTTCAGTGTATTAAAACATCAATAATTACATCATCACTTATATAAGGAGAGTAAAGTTAAAAAAACGTGTTATGACTGTGTAAGAATAGTTCACCACTTATAACCCCTAAAATACCCCAAAAAAATTCATGATCGATGTACTTTTAATTTTACCTATATAAATGGTATGCTGACTGCATCAATTGTACAATGTACCAAGGGAACATCAATTAATGTAATTACTTTTTTACATTTATTCTTCATTAATGATTGGATAACTTAATACCATGTATGTTTTTGTAAAGTTTAACATAATATCCACTACCTATCTGGTAGGTGTCCAAGAAAATGTCCTGAAAAGTTTCCATGGTTACCCATTCCCTACAATTTTCAACATTCACAACATGAATGTTTGAAGAGGAAAAGATAAATCTCCAATTATTCTAAGAATAACATCCATCCAGTCAGCTAAAACCATTATCAATATCAATAAACGAACCATTTCCATTAATTATGATGGGATGAGAGTATATTTCACTATCAAAAATTCAATGAAGTATCCACATGAAGAACATTCTATTTTCATACTAAAGCATTTTGAACTCCTTTTTTTCCCTATTGATTAAATTGAAATGTTTGATGACACAAATAGACTAGAACCTGAGTTACTTGAAAAATATTTTTTAAAAAAATAAACATAATTTGGAGAAAATATATACT
Source organism: Viscum album (assembly GCA_963277665.1). Taxonomy (NCBI): domain Eukaryota; kingdom Viridiplantae; phylum Streptophyta; class Magnoliopsida; order Santalales; family Viscaceae; genus Viscum; species Viscum album. The sequence goes on along the minus strand of OY728152.1, from coordinate 346,870,276 downwards.
ATTTATCAATTTTTATAAATTGATGATAATTATTTTGATGTTGCTCTTAAATATAATAGTATAATTTTTTCATATCATAGAATGTTGACAGCATGGAGAATAATAAATTAAAAAATCTCTATAAATTCCCCCATAATTATAATTAAATATGATATAATAATATTTATTATAGGACTTTTTGTTAGAGGGTAATGAATAGCCAGTCATATTTTATAATAAATTAAACATGGGAATTAAAACTGACTATTGAAAATCCTAAAAATAATGTTAAGGAAATATGAATGACCATAGTAGATATTTTAGGTGTAATCCCTACCACCAGCACAGACATAATTTAGTTGAATGAAGGATCCAAGTCATTAATACCGCTGTAGAGAAGGCCCATCCCAACCCACCATGAGGAAAAATAAATCAAATTATAGAAACATTTAAAAATTGAAATAATATATCACATTTCATATTCTGATTGTTTGAGCCCCATTCATATATGAAAAATTTAGACGAGACATATAATTTTGAAGAACGAAAAATGTATTGTTACCCACTAAAACCTAGAATACTTGGAGTGTTTGTATCTACTATAGGAGATTAAGTTGTGTGACCTGAAAATAACACTTTATCGTACAATATTTAGACCAAATTCTAGATGGAATACAATGGAAAGAGAATAACTATTTTCTAGATTGTATTTTTTTATATTTTCAACTTCAAAATTCTCTATGTGAACAATTAAATAAAAACATCACATATCCCTTTGGTAAATTTTCTTACTGAATGAATCCTTTTGTTCTATGAAATTCCCCATGAACATTTCTACACTACATGGAAATTATTTCTCAAACCTGATTGATAGTTTCCTATAGGTATTCCTAAATTTCTCCACTGTGTATGGAACTTTCGTTCAAATCATTTTTGATCATATGGAAAATTATTTACAATGAAATATTCAGAAACACTTTTTTTTATTTTGAATAGTTCCATTTTATGGTAGAACAAAGAAATGATTTTAACCATTTACATTTTAATGAAACAGATTTGGTATTTGAGGATTCATGCATGGTAGTTTTAGAAAACATGAATGAATTATTTACCACTTCTCCAATCATCATCCCACCAAATTGGATTCAACTATTAGATATACTATGTGATGAATAGAATTCATTTTTATGGTCTGTGTTGTGCAAAAATATTGAAAGGTTTCCATGATTGACATCATACATTTAAAAAATCCTAGAAACTTCATTGATTATCTACCCAAATATTGAGGATATTTATCTATTGAAATCGCTTTATAAAAATTATATTCTAATCTCTTAGTAAGTATGGTAATTGTTTATTCTAATCAGACGTCCCAATTATATTTTATGAAGATTAATAATTCAAATCACATAAATGTAAAAAAGATGTTGTTGCTACAAGATTTTATTCTCAATATTAAGGAAAATAAGGGATGTGAAAATATAGTAGATAACCACATGATAAAGAATAAAAACTCTATTATGGTGTAAATAATACCTATAACTAGTCACTATGATTCTTTCCATCATGAGAAATTATACACCCTAACCCATGTACCATTTTATGCTAACATGGTAATGTTTTTTGTCACAAAAAAGTTTCCTTTCTTCATCTCTAAGCATGAATTTTTTAAATTAAAATCAAACTCAAACAAATATGTTTGGGAAGACCATTTTTATGTAAAATTTACAATGACCAAGGATTTAGATGATATTAACAGAATGAATTTCAGAAATAATATCATTGTATTCAATAGATTATGTGGAACGCAACGTTAAGAATAAAAGAAAATATAACACCCCAAGACATTATGATATATTTATTTTTAAATTAATTAAAATTCCCATATATATAAAATTAATAAACTCATTATATTAATCTTTATTACATGAAACCATAATTTTATCTTGTGTTATATGGAACATTATTTTTTATTTTTAATACATACAGTACCGATTTTAAACCAAATATTAAATATTATTAAAATATTTTTTTAATATAATAGTTATAATATTGCTCTAAAATGCGAGGTTATGAATAATATTATCTAAAAAAAGAATGTTATTTTTATATATTCACTAGAAAATGGACTTTTTAGTTAAATTTTTTATTAAGATAAACTGTATTTTTGATTTGTTTTAAAGTAAAATCATTTCTACAATATATAATTTTATCCAATTTATTACATTGGAATCATTTTCATGTTGAATTTACGTATAAATCCCTGTAAACTTTTGAATATCTTATATTTTAAAAAACATTTTTTCATCACATATCTCGGGTTAATTTTTAATTAAATTCCTCCAATTATATGAATAGAATATAGAAAATGGATTCCATATTTATAATAAGAATAATTTAATTTTTTCAATAAGTTACAATTAATTTTTTTTCCAAATTGGATACAGAACAAATAGTAAAAATTAATTGTTGTAATTAAGGTAAAAATGGATTTCTCGGGTGGGGGGTCAAATAAGAAGATAATGGTTTAAAATGACCTGCCAACCTGTAAAAATAAAAGAGGATAGGAATATGTCTTACATATATAATATCTGTTATATAATGGAACAATTTTTTGTCTTTTTTAAAAGACAAAATCAAGGTTTTGATTGAATATTTTTAGAGAATTACATGTGTTCCACTAACATAACATATAAAAGGACACCCCCTCTTATATCTTATTCACAATTTAAAACACGTTTAGTTCATCGGTTTCATACAAAAATATATTAAAAACATCCCTTATCTCATACTATAAGCCTTATTTTTGTTATAAAGCCATCCTATTATGGATTTGGGCAAAACTTATTGAGGATACCAATAGAAGAGGTAATGTTGTTCAAAAAGCAATTTTATTTTATTTTTTACTACACATATATAAAATATTATTAAAACATGATGGTATAGTAAAAACATTATATTCAATATACTTATATCTTTATATAACAATTTTATGACCTACAAATATCTCCACTTCCATCAAATGTGTTACAAAATCATCATTTGGGTGTATGAAAGACTATAACATAATAAACTGAAGTCCTTCATTTTTTCCAATACCAACACTCACAATTGGGTATGATTATGTATATAATGAATAAATATGATATATATAAAATAATTATTCATATTGAGTAATTATGTCATATAAATCATTTTATCATCCACTCCATATGAGATTTGATAATGTCTCTCATTTGTACGATAGACTTCCGCCTCACAAAACGAAATGATTCATCTTTAAATAACTCTATACATAGAAGGTGATAAGGATATAGTTATATATTACATGTGATATAAATTAAATAATTATTATATTCATATAATATTAATAATTATATATTTATTATATATATCACTTTCTTTCTTTCAATTCCATTCACATTAAGATGATAAAATCATTCCTATATGTGTGTATTATCACCTTCATGAAGCAATGTGACACTATTTTCATCACCACACCACATGGATGAAATATATTAATATATTTATTGAAATAATATGGTATCTATGATATTATGATCATTATATAAATATAAAATATTACATACCCTGTCCCGACGTGTCCCACGGGGCCTAGATGTGACTACCCCTGGGCCGCCTTCCATTGGCGAGGGGTTGGTGACTAACACTTGAAGACTTTTCCAGACCAAGGAAGGCATTTCCATAGAGATCTATACACACTAAAAAATTAAACTAAAGCAAAGAACCAAAATTAGTAAGGTATAACCACGAGAGTAACGTTCTACCACAAGTACAACTCTAAACACAAAATAGTGGTCCAAAATTCAAGCCCTGGAAAATGAAAATATAGTATAGAGTTGTTGCATATGCCCTGGAGCTCTACCTTGAGGGCAGTAGCAATAGTTCTGAAGTAGAAAAAAGAGGTCCTCCACTTCTCCCATCGCACCAAGCTCTACTGTGTCCTGAACCTCCAAATTTTTCCTCAGAGCATCAATATCCTCCACTAGAAAGACACGTGTGGGCGGAGCCCATGGAGGGGTGAGTATAACAACTCAATAAGGGGCCCAGAGACCCTATATGGTCTCTTAGTAATTAATAAATGAAAACATAAAATGAAATATCACAAAGGTATTATCACAAGAATTATCTAAATCATGATGCACAAAACAAAAGAGACAGCTTACTCTAATAGTACAACTTCAAGGATACTGGGATAGGGATGACTAGTCATCAAGCCAGATAATCCTATATGTAGTTACTATACTACTGACCCATATAGGTCATTTTATGTTGACCCGTAATGGTCACTAAATGAAGACCCGTATTGGTTGCTGGTGCTGATATGTATTTGTCACTGGTGCAATCCCTTATTGGTCACAGGTGCTGACCCGTATTGTTCACTAGTGCTGAACCATATTATTCGCTAGTATATAGGTTGGGATAATTAGTCATACAAATATATCTTCCCACTCAGGAGTTTCTGATACTGACTTGTATTGGTCTCTCTTATTCTTCATGTAATATCCAACCATTGTATTCCAGCACAAAGCATGCCTGATCTCCAGAAGACTATGAACCTCAATACATTGTTTATATTTAAACTAGTACGATGTCCCTAAAATGAGTATCCAAGGGACTACCGCTTCATTGGGGTCCCAACATGACAGATGGTGCATCGATCAAACACATGGTCTGTGAGATATGGGCCCTTCTATAAAACTGGCATGTTTAGATTCATGTCTAAACCATCCTAGGTCACACTTCAAACTCTGTAAAAACTCACCTAGAGTGTCTCCAAAGGACCTCCTTGTCACAAGTGTCATTATTCCATAGAAGTCATGTCAGTCGAGTTCCCGGTCTATTAGATACACCACTTTCCATGATAGTGGGTTGATCACTCCTTGTTCCAGACTAGCTCATTCAGGCCCACCATAATTTTCCAAATAGACTGCATCCTCAAAATACTTCCCAACGCCACTGTCAATGTGTCAAATGGTCACTTGGACCGTCGGTTACAAGCATTTATTTATTCGGGGGCATGTTGGGTTTGGGCCCGGTCCGACTCTGTCAAGTCATCCTGAAGGCCGACCACTGTCTCCAACTGGCCACACAGATGCATGGAATTTCATCCGATCAGTGGGGTGCTACTCCACGACGCGCAATTTTCATCCAGATGGTTGACTGCTCCCCAGCCGACCCGGGGCTGCGCCGCCCCCTCCTGCCACGGCCCGCTGGCAGTGGCTGCTATCGTCAGTGGCGCCTACGGGTGATGTACTTCTCCCACATGGCCAGCATAGGCCAGACCCCTCTATACACCATATCAAATGACGTCATGTTTCCTTCCAACATCCTATGGATAGTTATCGTTGACCTCCTCTAGCCACCGCCGGCATGGCGCGCTGGTGATTCTTTCTGCATGCCCCTGGACGTGCTCCAGAGGTCCATTCATGGTGTTGGGTGTTCCTACGAGTCACCCGGACTACTGCATCACAGTGTTACCCTCTATCACGTGTTGCCATAAAAATTGAGAAATGTCATACTCAAATAACGCCACATGAACGAAGTGGAGGAGGGTCTGGTCTTTGTTCGTTCAGATCGCGCCCTCTCCATTAACATGATAACAAGATGGATAATATTTATCTAACATAAATTATTAAATTAAATCATTTTAATAATGTTAATCCAAAACCAAATATAATCCCCCTACCTTGAGAACCATTGGAGGTGTCGTGGTGGCGGCAGGAAGAGCATCCACAGTTGATGGAGTAGTCAGAATTCATTGATCCCTGATCGTTGTCGCCCAAGCTTTCATCCTTAGCCAGTGGATGTTACCACAGAACTCCCCCATAGTTTCCTCACATGAATAAGATATGCAAAAACCCCACCCTCGAGATCCATTTTAATATAAGGGGGATACGTGAGTAACATGTTGTAGAATTAATAAGGTTCATTAAATGAATTAATGAACCTATTTTAACTCACAATGGTGGTGTTGTGCAACTGATGATTCAAGCTTTTAAATTGTTAGAAAAGTCCTCGGGGACGCCCCCATTTCTCATCAGTTGGAGAAAATGAAATTAAAAATAACAATTACATGTTTTTTTATAATTATTTAATATGTCCAAAAAACAATATCTTTCTCTTGAAAAAATGTTGTGGAAGTTAATCTTCAATTAAGAGAATCATGGGGCTTAGGATTCAACGGGACTCTTGGATTTCAATTCTGAGAACCGCTTCAAAATATTGAAAACATGGCCCACACGTTTACTGAATGCACTTAAAATAAGTTCAGATATATAGTACGTCCACATGAGGCCTCATAGTCACACACTGTCAATTCTCACAGACCTGTAATAGTCCCTAATAATTTAAAAAAATACATTTAATTTTACGGGTGTTTACATTCTCCCTACCTTGTGGATTTACATCCATGAAATCCAAAAAAGCCAACACAAACAATGTTGGGTAATGTGCACACATACAAACCTCTCGATCCCATGTTCTCTCCTGGAGATTCACGTGCTACCACATAACGTGCACTAGAGGTGTCAACTTCCCATGAAGGATCTTCTCTTATTGATCCTCTATCATCACCGGGTACACCACAAAATGTCACCCCTTTGCAAATATCCATCTCTCCATGGTCGATGACATGATATAGTTCATGAACATATCTCCTTAGTTGGGATATGTGGAAGACGTCATGCACCCTCTGAAATTGTGGTGGCATTTCCAAGTGGTAATCCACCATTCCAATCCTCTGAAATATCAGGAATGGTTTGATAAACCTTTTGTGAGTTATCCACCTTAGCCAAATCTCTGTAGTCCACGTCGAGGGGAGACTCTCAAGAATACGTGGGGACCTCCTGGAACTCCAGTGGTCTCTATCTCCTATCAGCATAGGACTTTTTTTGGCTCTGTGAAGACTTCATCTTCTCTCAGATGACCTACTCTATCTTAGTGGTATCTTGTACCTTATTTAGCCCACGAGTGCTATCTCTCTTGGATCATCCTAGCATAAGGGTAATATGCATGGTCTTCCATAAAACGCCTCAAAAGGGGGCATAGTAATGGTTGAGTGATAGCTGTTGTTGTACACAAACCCCACCAAGCGTAGGTGGTCCTCCCAACTGTGTGCAAAACCTAGGACACATGCACGAAGCATGTCCTCTATGGTCTGGATGGTCCGCATGTCTGGCCATTTGTCATTCATTGTTCTACATTGACGATCGTTTATTTATCTGGATAAATATTTATAAATTTCTATTACCTACTTCATATGGGTATTTGCTAATAAGGAACATTTTTTAATAATTAAATCATTTATACGATATATGATGAATTATTGGTATATTAAAGACACTAGTGGGTCCTAGTTATTGAATAACCATTGATGAATTGGTAGTATCAGGGAGGTGAATCTCGGATCTAGTTTGAAATTTTTTGTCCAAACCATATGATTTTATAAATAATAGTTTTAAAAGGCTTATGAAAGGCCTTTATGATAGAGGCATCCAGTTACTAAATATTAAATCCAAAAATTAACCATTTACTTCAATCCAAATTCTGTTATTATTATCCATATAATTTTCACAATTATTTTTTCATGGTATGTTTTTCATTTTCATTTGTTGATTAAATTTATTATGTTTTATCATGACTATATTTCCATATTTATTATGACTTATCCATTTATGGTTATAATTTTATTGATTAAATTCAATATGATTTCAGTTATTTAGCATTCCATATTCATTATTATCCCGGGGATTTTCATATTGATTTTATATATGGAAGCACTACATTCTTTGACTATGAATTTTATGGTATCTATGTTATGTTATTTAACATTAATTATTGATTATGCATGTTGATTCAATATATATTCCATAATATATATCCCTTACTGATCATTTTATCTCACCAATATTTTTTTCATTACTAGAATTCATGAAGTGTACTATGAATGATATGAACGAATATGCTAGTAGGAATAATTTTATTCTGGAAAGAAAATATGTTGCAATTTTTTAATTTAAATATAATATGGGAATCATGTATGTATCTTTTTTAAAAAGACTACAAAAATACTTGGTCCCCATGGATTTTATTTAATGTATCTTAAGATAGTGTATTAGAGTTAGTACCTAATCTAGGCTATTGGTTTCAGGGTCTCTAGAGTTGATATTAGAGTATGTTTAGTAGAAGCCACATAACATGTATATGGAAAACAAAGATTATGTTACATAACCCTATGAACGACTTCGTGGATAAGTGTACAAGAACATTCTAATGTTTTGGTAATGTTGATATTATGTGGGTTTTTCATACAATTCCTCCCTTTTTGTATAATACATGAGAAAGTGGTTCTAGAAGATAAGTAAGTTGGGGTAATAACTAAAAATAGTGAGAATGTTCTTTAACATGAACTTCATTTGGTTCATGACAATGAGCATTAATGTTCACCTAGTTTAATACTATCCTGAGACATGCTTTGGATAATTCAAATTTTCCTTATAAAACATTATGAATGATTTTAATAGAAGATGATAATTAATGACATAGGTAAAAATTATGGTTTTAAAGATTTAATGGAAGTTGTGTCAATTCAATAGTAAAATTCTCAATGATTGTAAAGAATGTGAATAAGGAAAATAATAGTCAAGGAAAATTTAAGAGAACTATAGAAGGTAATAAATCATATCCTAGGGATCTATTTATAGTTCTTTGACTTAAATGTGGAGAACATGGGAATTACTCAAGAAAATTTCTTATTCTATTGGATAAACCTTATACATTAAAAGACATATGTTGGAATAAATTGGAGTACATATTTATGTATTTTGATTACAAAATAAATATAAAATGTATTATTAAAAATGGAACATTGTATATAAGAATCATCAAACAGATAAGGATTGTGTTAAATTTTATATTACTATATATATTTATTATGTTAAGAGTTATAGATACCATCATGGTTTATAAGTGACGATTGATCTCCATTTCAATGCCCTAAACAACATCTTTTGTTTTATGTGAATGTATTTTACTAGTATTAAAGATATTTTGAGAGAAACTATTGTCAATATAACCCATTGTTTTAGTTTATGTTTTAGTGAATAATCTAATGAAGGAATAATTCCTTTATATTTTACAGACCTAAGAATAAATTTATTGATAACCTCCATGTATTATACTATCATTAATGGAATTACAATAACAATAAAATAATATTATCAGACTTTTTGGGGAATTTTTTTACAAAAAAACCTTAGTAACAATATTAATGATTAATATTATTTCAATTATGGGTGTTATATTTTTTTGGGAGTGTTATTAAGTAGGAAACATGAATGCTCAGTTCCAACCTATGACATCCAGAAAGGCTAGGGGGATTAAATCAACGACCAAAATAATATTTGGATTTAATTCCTACCACTATACTGCATAGATGTCCTGGATAATATGTAATGGTTTTATGTTAAATGTTATTAACAAATAAATATTAAGGACGGACAACTACTATTAATTTTATGTTTAGAGATTACTGTATTAAAATATTTGAATTGTTCTAATCAAATTATTTTTTGTAAAATAGTTAGAGTAATATGGAAACAAATTTCACTCTTTTAGGGATCTTATGATCCATTAAAAGTGGATTTCAGTTCCTCAGTTATAAAATAATTTTTTAATATTCATTTCATGGAGTAAGGAATGAATTTTAAATAAATTGAATCAAACCCAAATGTTCAAATTTTTCTTATGAAATTGAAACACATAATGTATGTGTATATCCATATATTCATAGATATTAAAGTAATTACCCATTTTTCCGAAAATGATATTGATATAAAATTTATCTAATTAAATTCATAATTAACAAATAAAATTTTATATCAAATATTTACATATTTAGGGTTTTGAGACCCTTAAATTTCCATTGATCATTCACTTGATTGTGATCTATGACCTCAATCACTCACTATAATTATCTACACTTTTCATCAATTTCTATATATTTACATTACCCAAATGTTCTACAATTAAGAAAAATTGTTGTGTGTTATTTTATATAACCTTTTTTACATCCCTGGTCTACTATTAAGAGGATGTATTATTATATCTTTATATGATTGGGGTTTTCATAAAAATAACTTTCAAATATGAAACCTTGTATTATTTCTATCTAGTTTAAATTGAGATCACATAATTTAATTAATGTGTGTAGAATGTGCCACCCTAAAACTCTAAAATAAGATCATTATATATGGAAGAATATGTCACACACTACAACAATAATAGAACAAAATATATCTCCAAGAAACCATATGATATATTTATTTTTAATTAAATTCAACCTCTTAAGTAGATTTAGTTTCATGAATGCAATGTATGTCATTCATTACACGCAAAACTACGTTTATCTTGCATTACATGTAACACTAAGTTTAGCTTGTGTTAAAAAAAACTATGTTTATAAAAAAATTAAATATTATTAAAAGATTATTATTCAATATAAAATTTATAAACTTGAAATTAAATTTGAGTTTATGAACACTAATAATTAAAATATGGAAATTACGGTTATATTTTGATTACAAATAAAATTATAATAATTTAAAATTAAAAATGTTTTTTCTAATAAAAACTATATATTTACGAAAGAAAAAATAGTAATACATCACACACATAATAGAAATTACATTTTTAACACTTTTATAAAATTTATCTCAAAAATAAACATTATTTTTGATGTCATCATTTGATTGTTATCTTAAGGTGGTTTTTTAAATTTTTATTTTTTTATGAATAGTGAAAATTCATGTTTTTAATTGAAAAAATCCACTTCATTAAATTAATTAATAACTATAAACTATATTTATATTTTGTTTAAAAGTATTTTTAGGTAAATTATATATACATTCATCTATTTTATGTCATTTTCATCATTTTAATATTGAATTTTATATAAAAAGTTTGAAATCTTTTTATCATTTTCTCATTAATAAATGTGCTTCTTATCACATTAGCGAGATTAATTTCCAAATAAATTTATTCAATTATGGGAAATGAATTCGTAAAAATTGATTCTTTATGAAAATTAATAATGAAAATCGTAAAAATAAATTATCGTGGTTAATTTCAAAATTGATTTTTGGGGGGTGAACTAAGAAGATAAGTGGTTTAAAATAACATAAAAACATTTCAAAACCCATTATATTTCAATATCGCCACATTATACCTTATTTTTTTAAAAATGGTCATTTTTGGATGGTTCTTTCATGATCCAACATAGGTATGATTGAATCTATTCAAAATAATTACAAGTGTGTCACTCACCTCAATTATAAAAGTCCATCCCATATCATCTCTTCATCAAACTTTGAAATATATTTATAATGATGAATACAAGGCTAAATGACTTAAAAAATTACCTCATATCCTATTATAATCATTCTGTTTTTGAAAAAATATAACATAGGAATGGGTTTATGGATACATAAGGGGATACTGGAAGAGGAGGTAATGTTCTTCAATGACTGCTTTTATTTTATTTCTTCATCCACATAAATAAAATCTTATTAAACACTTATGATTTTAAAAATATTATAATCTATATGTTTATATGTTTTTTTTAATATTTTCCTGACCAAAAATCATATCTAATCACATCTAATTTTTTATGAAATCATTAATTTTTTGTACGATGAACTACCATCTCACGAACCAATGTCACTCATTTTTTAAATGAAACCTCTCACGATTGGGTATGTTGATGGATAAAAGGTATATATATGATATTTATTATATAATTATATCAATTGATTCGTTATATATTGAATAACATGTTACTTTATTTTCTATATGAGATACGATAATGTCGCTTGAGTGTGTGGTGGACTACCAAGCCACCAAGCGATTTGATTTGTCTTCCACAAACACATTACATGGATGGTGATAAGGACATATATAATAATTATATATCATATAAATGAAATAATTATGATTTTATTGGAATATTTATCTTTACTAAAATTTAATATATATATATATATATATATATATATATATATTATTTTATTTATTCCATCTTCACTCACTTAATGATGATTACATTGTTTCTATACGTATGGACTACCGGCTTCATGAAGCAATATGACACCCTTTTCATCACCACCTCCACTTAGAAGTTATATATATATATATATATAAGGATATATAAAAATCTGAACTCATATTTTATATATTTTTAACATTATTAAAAGCTAAAATATTACCTTCCTCTTTTCTTGTATGATCATTAAAAAATGCAGACGTTATTCATGCGTATGTACGGCCTATTATCTTCAGGATTGTGTTGTACATCAATTTTTATGGACATATTTCATTATTTGAATTTTTATTATAATTAATGAATTTATATTATAATTAGGTAATTATTATCATTCTATATATTATAAAAATATATAATATGTTCCAGAACGAGATCTCTCATGATAGAATTCACATGACAAAACAAGGAAATAAACGCCTAAAACAATGAAATTTTTGAATTATTATTAACGTGAGGGTAATAATATTTTATAAATAGATAAAATATGATAATATTAATATTAATATTTTAATATTATAAGTTAATAACAAGTTTAAAACCTTTATAAAATAGATTATATCTTGTTCAGCCAAAAGGAAGCATGAGTTAAAGGATGTCGTCTCAATTTCTATTCATTGTGGCATATTTTATTATTTTTCTTGTAATTTTTTTGGTCGATACAAATATACATTTAAATTTTCTATAATTATTAATTATTAAGTCATGGTATTTAGAGTTTAAATTTAAATTATTTCATTCAATGGGATATAATGTAAAATTTACCAACTGGTCAAAAGTTTCAAAACTCAATTTTTTTCATTGAATTATATTACATATACATCATTTTAAAATAATAATATTATATTTATAATAAAAATTTCATATTTTTGGATTTATTTTACCATGATTTATGTGAATTTAAATTTTATAAACATAATTGAATCACTGATTAATTCTAACCTCAACATTATGATCATTTTAAGGGTTTATTTTCACAATCTCATTGTAATTGATGTTGGTTATTCATAAATCTAAGTAGAAGGAAATTATTTCATAATTGAAAAAATAATAAAATTTAATTTTATTCTACTCCAATTATTCCTGATTCTTTGGATTAATAGTACCATTTTACACTCTTTGGTACTTAAAATAATTGATAAAATGTTTTTATTAAAATATGACATTATTTCTATCTTCATTAGGATATCTATTTTCTTCCAAAACTAGGTTTTCTAAATATATGTTGAAATGATCTCATACAATTTTAATTATGATTTGTTAAAAAAAATTATCCTATTTCAGATTTTTAAAATATGTTTCTCATATGAATATCATTTACATTTTCTGAAAAAAAATAACTTTTTAACCTGTTTAGAGTACAAAAGGAATGTTTTTTAACTTGATCGAAATATATAGTATTATGAAAAATCATTAACATAATTTTTATCAAACATCCAATTATCAATTTTAATATTTTATATCTAAAAATAATCCTAATTTTTGAGAAAATTATATTTTTTTCGAATGAAATTTCCAAACTGTAGTATTTTAAAAAAAATAATGTTTTAAAAGTGATTTAAAAAATGAAACTTTTATTTTCTTCAAGAATTTTTTTAATGATATTTTATGGTACTTAAATTAATAAACAAATAACCCATTATTATTATTATTATGTGTATATTTTGTATTGATAGAATCTTTATTCGTTATCTTTATGGTTTATGATCATTTTGAACAAGAATTGTGTTTACATTAACCCCCCTAATTAATTTTTTTAGAAAATAAGATTCCCTTGAATTTTTCACCTTTATGTGATAATTGGACATTAAATTTCCCCAAAATATCCACATTAATTCTCATGGATATATTTATTTCAAGAAAATCATTATCCTTTCTAAATTAGATGTTATATATTAAAATTCATTTTTTAAAAATCAAAATATTGAAAAGAAAAATCATTACTCAATATGGGTATTTGATGATATGGAACATTATTTATGAATTAAATAGATTAATTTATATATGAGGATTGATTTAGACTTTCAAGACACATATGGTGACCAGTTATTGATCGCCCCATGATGAATCATTAGTCTCAATAAGTGAATCAATAATATAACTTGACATCAGTTGAAAAAACAATATATATATATATATATTAATTTATTTATTTACAAATTAGATTTTAAATATTTTTTAAAAGGACTTGATGGAAGAGGTATCATGTTCCTAATAAATTAAATCAAATAATTAATAATTTTCATCATTTAGAAATTGGTTATTATTATCCATGGGATATTTATAATGATATACTATATAGATTCATTCCATTCTCATTTATTGATTAAACGGAATTATTTATAAGTTATTCAACGTTACATAATTATTATTCATTATATTGTTATGATATTCATATTATTTATTTAGTGGAAAGTTTTTTTATTCATTTAAACGTACATATCTATTATAATCCATGATATTCATGTTTTGATATTATCTCTATATGCACAACATTCTTAGTTTATTGATTACATCTCATGTGTGTTCATTTATATACAATTCAATATTGATTAGTCTTATTGATTTTTTATTGATTCCATTGTACATAACCCTTACTGATCATTTGAGCTCACCCTTATTTTTTCTCCTTTCACAAGAATAGATGAAGTGTACAAAAAAATATATGAATTAATATTCTAGGTGGAATATTGATATTCTCAAAAATATATTTTGTAATTTTTTTATTTTAATATAATATCAAAATCCTATAAATAAATAGTTTACTAAGACTACTAAAAAATTTATTCCTTCAGGATCAGATTCCGTGTATCTTATTCTAGTGTTTTAAATCAAGCATTGGCTCCAAGATACATGGGTTGGAGCTGATATAGATATGTATAACCATGTAATAAATAAATTAGGTAATTTATTTTTTTACCATACAAATTATTGGGGAGGACATTATGGACTTTAATGAACAATTTGAAAAGTATTAGATGTGGGATTATTTTTTACATCAATTTTAAATTATCATTATTTTTAAAAAAATTCAAAACATACAGTTTACTAGTGGTATTTATAAAATATAAAAATCCCCCAAAACGGTTAGTTTTTCTTGAAATATTTTATGTTAGGGGAATTTAGTTCATGGGGATATTTCATGTGTCATTATAATTGTCCTTTATATTGTTAGTTGTAAACTATGTGTCGAAATTAAATTTTTCTAATGAAACGCAGGTTGATGACTCAAATTTTATAGTGAATTTATAAAATCAAACATCTTTTGTACTAATTGAAGAACACAAGTTATGATCAGTGACCTAGGAAGCCACATATAAAATAACAACATAGAGGCCATCTTGAGAAAATATGTAATTCTGAATAAAAGATTCATTTCTTACCCCCGTAGAAAATTGAATTTGTGTAGGTATCCCAAAGATAAATCAAAATTATAGTGGAGAAGGAAGTATATCCCCACAAAAATGGATAATATATGAAAATAGAAGATGAACCATGTGCATACAGAACCTCTTATAAAACCATATTCAGTTGATCTCTTTACTGAATTGTTTTTGGTAAACATTTCCACATTCTTGTTGAGAAACCAAATAAGTCCTACTCGGCTGTCAAAAAGTAATCATGTTGTTTAGAAATATATAGAATAAAAGATAACTTCCAATAATGGAGCTTGAGGAGTTGAGGGGTGATTCATATGAGAACTCACTACTCTATATGGAGAAAATAAAATCTAACCTTATCATGTTGACCTAGAAAATAGAATTTCAAGTTGGAGACAATGTACAACTATTTTTTGTCAAAGATGAAACTTTTACTAGGTAATAATTTATCCAAATGGATGAGAACATACATTGTAACTAATCCATTTCCATTTGGTGAAGTTTTGATTAAAGGAGAAGGTTCAAAAAAGCATTCATATTTGATGAAAAACAACCAATTATGTACTAGGAGGAATATTGGATGAAATCTATAAGGATTCAAAAAAAAACACTACTAAGAAAAAAAGTACTTCTATGTCTCCTCCTTCATTTATATCTATCTACTTACATTATTTTGAGCTATACTTCAGAAAAAAATTATACAGAAATTCTATTGGGATAATATAAGATCTATTTTTTGGGGAAGAGATCAAAAACAAATCTTAAATAAATAAATACCTTTTTCATAAAAAAATTATAATTATTAAACTTATAGTACAACCCTATATTTTAAAATTTAATTATTTTCATGAACCTCATATCTTCTATATATTGATTTAAAATATCATTATAGAGTTTAGTAATTCATTGGTTTTAAGAACTATACGATTTTAAGTGATTGATGAGTGAGTTTTTATACAATTAAATATATTTCTAGTCAAAGAACTAAGAGATAGAGTGTGATTGAAATGATATATATAGAATCAATTTTACAAAATTGATTGATTATAATTGTGAACGTAATCATATATAAACTGAGAAATGTGAGAAAACATAACATAGGGAGACAAATTAAATGAAAATTTAATAATTCCATTGAATTTATAATAAAAAGGGGGAAATTGGAATCCATAATGGATCAATGAGATAAGATAATTGTGTGTGTTTTGGTAAATAAATAAATCCATATTAATTAGAGCTATCCACAGTGAATTTCCCAAAAATTTGGTAGATATTTTTTTCAAAAGGGTATTATCAAAAATGAATTCATTTGTGTGAGGAGAATCAAGAAACCATAGAAATAGGGCAATTTACTTATAAAACATTCATTTATATTATTTCAATAACTATGTGAATAAAAATATTTATTTATAAAACATAAGAAATAGGGATAAAATGGGGTTATTTTTGTTAAAGCGGTGACTCCACATAAATGTACATTAATCCACTCTATAAGTATAACATTTTATTAAATTGAATTATAATGACTACAAATTTTTGATTGATAATTGTTTCATGAAAATGTGTGTTATGCAAATTTTCATTCAAAAAAACTATTTCCCTTTAATAATTAAGTGATCATATTTAAAATGTGACATGTATGATTCGACAATTATATTATTGTTGGTCAATTATGATCATTTTAAAATCTAAAAATTTTAAAAAATAATCATAATAAAAATTTAAATGTTCTAATTATTATTCTAAATAGAGATGATATGGGATAATTAATGCATAATGAAGTGTCGATGGCATCATATAGAAGAGTCTTATTGCACAAAGAAAATTTTTTAGATCATGGGAGAGACATAGCATCTTTTTTATTCACACTTGACCAATCCCAATCCATGTTTCAACACCTTATGCAGAAATGAAATTTCTTACTGGAGTAGTTCATGTTAGTAGAGACAACTACACTGGTGATGTTAGCCATGATGCGCCATGAGTCCATCTCTATCACACACCTCAACCTTTGGATATATTCATTTGTTATATGGGGTTATGTTTCAAGTGCTTAGTTACTTATAATATAAACTATTTTGATTAAAAAAATTCTTTTCCTTCATTTCAGTTTTGTGATTATTTTTTATTCAAATTTTGATGAATTTTGTCGGTTGATTTTTCAGTCATAAATTGTAATTTTTAGAATATATATAATTATAATTGTAAATAAGTTATTTTTATTAATGTTAATTTAAATAAATATTAATACTAAAACACACATTTTTTAATTAAAATAATAAACTAATATTGTTTTTTCATGTTTCGGAAATTTTACTATGCATTTTACTATTCATTTTCTATTTGTTGTTATTTTTATTAAAAAAAATTATAGTTAAAATATAAATTTATTATATTTACAAAATTATTATCAAAATATAAATTTAGTTTTTTAAATTTTAATGTCGATATTAGGATAGGTTGAATATATGAGAATTTTTTATGTTTTTTTGTTTTCTATAATTAGTGAAAAAACTGTTTTGAGTTTTTGCTATGTTTAATGACATAATAATGATGTAGTAAGTAATATAGAAATATGGAGACTCTTTTGTATAAACATAACATATTTTTTGTCCCATTTGGCCAATACCATGTGGAAATCCCAGGGAAAGGGCCATTTTTTTCAAATATTACTACTCAGGTTTCCAAGGGAATCAAAACAAATCCCCCACTTTTGTTATAAATATCCACTTCTTTCCCAATTATTTTCATTCCCAATTCTTCATAGAAAAAAACTAACAGTTCTTCCACAAAATTAGTCCTCTGATGTTGTTCTCAATCCCCCCAACACCCCAATCCTAAATTTTTAGGAGTTACTCTACAAGGTAGTGGAAATCTCAACTTCTCTTTTCCTTCCATGTTCCCTCTTTATGTCGTATGTATTTCAAATTTCAATATTATGTTCCTAGTTTTATTTTAGTTTCTAACATTAATATATTAATATAATGTTATGAATATTATACCCTTGAACCAATCCTTTTTTAATTTATTCTATAACCTTGTTTTATACACATTATGCTGCAGATTTTACTTGTCAAATTTTTATTCTTTTTTCTCAGGAAATTGTTTTATTTTATTTTTAGAATACCCAAGACTATTACCTCTCTATGGGTACTCAAATTGATTTTAATATTATATATCATATTCTATGATTAACATATATGAAACCCACCTTCCTCTTCCGTGGTTTTTAAATGACAAAAGGATCTTATTTTAGCACATTCTAAAGCACTATGATTTTGATATGAAACTCATTTCTTTTATTCTATAGGGGTTATTTCTGAAATTTCTTTTTATAATCTATTAGGATATAATTAATTAATAAATAGAGATTTGTTTTGTGACATCACTCCAATTCACTGAGTGAAAAATTTAATCTATAGAGATGATAAGTTTTATCAAACCTTGGGGAATAACCTTGGTAATTTTTTTGACACCTCAATGATAAACCATGATGATTTGGTTTTTAATGACTCAATTAAATATTTTAACCAAATTTACAAGTTATTATACATGTTATTATTATTATTATTATATACCTCATTATCATTCCTTTAAACATATCATTAATTTCTTGTTGGTATTCCTCTATATCACATGTAAATTATTTCCCTTACTTCCCATTACTAGGACTTATGCTAAATCTTTCCTTTTATGTATGTTCCATGGTTATGAGATGAAATAAAATTACATAACATGATCCAATAAATATTCCTTCCATGATATTTAGAATAATTTTTTATATTTTAATGTATTATTTACCTTATTTATATGAAACTAGACCTTACAAGATCCTCTATTTGTTAAATTTAAGGTAAAGTTATGTAATAAAACATCATGACTCCATATGAATTGAGGTAGTGATTTGATTTAGATATGATGCATGATAATTATCATAGGGAATTATTCTCTATTTATTTCATCTATGGTCAGTAAATTTACATATAGGTAGGATGAAATTCTTTTTTAATAAATTCAAATTCCTTGATAACATTGCTTGGGAGTGAAATAGTTTAATTTTGGCGGTGATATGAGATATTATTTTCAACAATTAGAAGACTTTATGCATTGAAAATACCCAAAAATGTAGTTTAATTCTCAAGTTGATAGTATTTTTTTGAGAATCTATAATTGTAACTTAATTAATATTTGGATTTAAATATGGTGTATCCATTGGAATTATTAGTGTGGACGTTAAGAGTATAATAATATTTATTGATGAAACAAATGTGATACATTGTAGGTTGTAAAATTATTAAGACCAAGAGAGAACATGATATCCATATTCATTATGATTACCCTAAGAATTGACCATGTTATACCTGTTCATGAACCTACTATCACACATTTGACACTCTATATTGGCCTTGAACTCACCAAGGAAACTCCTCACAGTCACTTATCTAACATACCACACAACATTATACTTATAGGTATACATACGATGAGTTTCATCAGATGATGGTGTGTTCAAAAATTCCTCTGAGGAAAACATTTCTGACTATATGATGAAATTATATTGGTTGTTCTATCAATCTTGTGGTCGGAATACTTACTTTTTTCACCCTCTTTTTAACCATAAATCATGGTCATCATACTGATTATGACCTTCACAATTTCCATGATTACCAAAATATTTACCCCATCTTCCTATTGTGACTCTACCTTAGAAATAATTATTAATAAACCCTAAGACTCCACTTCCCATGACGTAACAGAGCTCTCTTGAAGAATTCTTGGAGTTGAGCCAGTGGATGGGAACTAATAAACAAAAATTCCATTACCATTTATCTATCACCCCAAATAATATTAGGATTTCACCTACCATGTTGTAGCCATATTATATTACCACACATAAGTTCAAAATGTTTTCACAGGGAATCAACATTAGAAGGAGAATAATAGTATTACTTCACTATAATCTATGATCCACATTGACAATGGTTCAGATCCATTAGATCACTCCAAGATTTAAGCCACCATGTCTCCACCACCACTGAGTGAGTTTATAATTTTAGTATGATGTGATTGGTATACTTTCTTTTCCACACTTGAGATGTGTACCAAAGCTTAAGGATATCATCTAAAGAAAATAATGGATCCCCATTGAGACATATTCCACATAGTTTGATAATTTTTAGAAACATCTTTCATCATAAAATAGGAACATTGGTGGGTGTATGTTTCTAGTGTGAGGTAAGCAACAATACCCATTTATTCTGAGTAAATAATTTTACGTTAAAAAATAGATGGTCTGATTTTCTCTGAAATTGAGGTAAATTATTTTTTTGATATTGGTAGAATATTTTTTCTCATATTTAAAAAATATATATCCAATCACTAAACGAATAAATTATGCCTGTTAGCTAAATCATTGGTCGGATATTCCATCCCAATATAACGAAGAAACAAAAAATGATCTAAATCACTTGATCAATCCTCCTAAAAAATGATAATAAGTTAGATCATGTATGATAATTGATTCCTTATATAATTCATCCTCGCCCTTCTTTCTGGATGTGTTCCAACCATCAAGCTAGATGTAAAACTTCTCTATTCTCAATGTTCACATTCAAGAATTCAATAAAGAGACACACGAATGTCATGAGGAGAGATCCTTGGCACATGATAATTTATCTATATAATAATATCACTACTAGAAAAGAAGGGATGGGAGAATATTGGAATCTCAGAATGGGTGAATACTCCCACACATTTGGATTCTACTATCCATTAATTCTCATTTATTTTTTAACCTTTGATGATAGAACACTAATCCCTATGTGTTTTAACCAAGTGGAGTCCCTTCACCACCCCAATTGATAAATTGAGATTTTATAATACTATTAATTACTCCACTGTATTATTTATTTGTTTAATCATTAAATATATCTTCTTATTTTATATTTTATTTAATTCACATTTTTATCAGCATTTGAGACACATTATTCATAGATTAAATCCCCTAAAAGTGATAGAAAATATTGTTTTCAGTCAAGGGTGCTGGAGGATTCCAAACACTAGTCTAGGAAATGTTATGATATATAGTTGTCATTGTATTTATCTATCTAAAACAAAATATCCTGATACAAGTTATTAGATGGATTCAATTTATTATTCGATGATTAGAAACTAATTAAATAATGATTCAATGGGTGAATGGAGAAATAATCCCAGGAAATACAACATCATATTTAATTTATTTTAAAACTATCCTACTTTATATAATATTTCGTTAAAATTAACTCACACAAAAATATTTCAACACACACAACATTGTATTCTTTATAGAAAATTCAATTCAAAATTTTACTAAATATTTCTTATGTAATGAAATTGTTTTTTTAAGTTTCCCATGACTCCCATGCATCAACCATATTACAAAAAAATCCAATTTATTCCAAGAATCTATGAAATGGTCATGCCACAACCCAACCTTTCATAAATGGTTTTATTTACCCTTGAATGATACAATTACCCCACCATAAGAGTATAATTATCATTTCCCTTCATAAACAAACACTATTATCCATGACCAATGTTTCATCCATTACTATATGTGATGGATGCACATGGTTATCCTTTCCATATGCAATTTTCTTCCTAAAAAACTTATTGATACCCATTCTTGACACACTAGGAATGATATCCCAAACATTAAATAATTGTCCCATAACATGCATGAGGACATTTAATTTACAACAGTGTGTTCCACAAAATATGGATTCCCTTGCACAACTCCATGATCAATGATATAAATGGATACTAATATCATATGTATGTTTCTCAACCTGATCCACACACAACTTCATTATGAAAAACCATTACATCCCTATTAGTATTCATCCAATATGTATAATTACATGGTACCTTAACCCTTCATCGATGTCACCTCCCTCTTCCAGGTGATATCTTCCACACACTGACCTATATTCCACTATTCTGATGATAATATCACTTAAAACCATTATCAACACACTTTGAGAGAAATTTGGATGAAAAAACTATACCACCAGCTCCATCAAAATAATTATTTTTAAACATATACCAAATAATTTTCAATGGTATCATACATAACCCATTTAATGATTCACAACACATCCAAGAACCTTCTATCAGTCACTAAGACTTCTCCCAGAAGTCCCAATAATGCTCGCTTCACCCCTCTGGTAGATCAATCAACAATGAACTCACTCATTGACCCTTTCCTTATTTCTGCCATGTAATCACAGCTTCCAATAGCTACACACACCCATGAAACTTGATCACACAACCAAACCCAAGATTTTATGAGTTTCATCTTGTGTAACCATATATCACATACCAAACATAATAACTATATATCATGTTCTTGTTTGTCAAAGCCAAATAGATCATCCCCAACTCATCTCTATAATTTCTATGAATCTCACCATTGTCATGATATATCATATTTCAACCCACCATAAAATAACCTTTCCAAACCCATGAACATCTGTCAATTATTTCCCCACACCACCGAAATAACTTCATGAGAACTGTACGGAAAGGAATAAAACTGATCATACCCTTAAACATCATCCAAGATGCCAAAAATTCCATAGGAAATTTAAATACTAAAATAACAAGGAAAAACCCACATTACATTCCTAAACACTCTTAGGATTCAAAAATCAATAGGAAAAATCATGTCTATAAAAAAATAATTCCTCAGAAATCATATTCATATAACAAACAAGTTAGGGTTCCATCACCAAGGTGTCAAATGACTACACTAACCCATCAAGCGTATGCAATCATACCTTTATGAATTGATTTAATTACATCATCAGATATCATCCTACACTTGTATCTATAAGACCTTCTACCATAAAATATAAATCATGGTTCATTTGATTATAATTTCATTACATTTTATATAGGAAACACCATAAAAGTTGTTACACACTTTTTAACCAGAAGAACTTATCCTTAGAAAAAATTGAAATACACACAAGAATGTAATTCCATATGATTTTACATGCCTAATCATGATGAATAAAAATTGGATTTGTTGAAATGGGTCAATAAACAAAAATAAAAATTGCATATATTCTAAACACAAGTTCTATAAACATATCTTCTATAAAATAAAAATCTAATAACTAGAATCACATGCCGTTAGAAATTAGGAAGTCCAACCAAAAAGATGTCCATGAATCACTAATATGAGGTCAATCACATGATCCCACAACTTCATAGACAACCTATCTACCATCTCATCAAATAATAAAATAATAAAATAAAAATATACTATTTTATAATTCCTTGGCCCCATGACACTCATAATTTACCGGGCTAGTGTGTCGCATGGACTCAGGCATGCCTCCCTATAATATATATGTTTCCATATTGTGGTGTGGAAATAATAGATACAATAGAGATACTATTATATTTAATAAAAGTAAAATTATCATTTGAAAATAACCAAACATTAGTATATCATAGACAAACATCATTGTACATTGAAATAAATAAAAACTAGTGCTATATGAAATGGTGTTCTACAACAAAAAAATCCATATTCACGTATACCTATGATTCTAGATAAAACATAAGAAAAAAATATAACTCAGACAAACTTTCCATACCTCCATCCTTAGGCCTCACATACCCTATATCTACACACGCTCAAGTTGCGTCAGATGGATCCACTACACATACTGTGAACATTTTTAATGAAAGAATAAGGTCTAGACATTCATTGAGGTTCTAATAGAGGGTGCGAGAAATACTTCTCTATTGGTTACAACTATGTTCCACTAGTATATTATTTCATATAAGTGTGTGAATTGGAAATACTATAAACATGTCATGTAATTCCTTAGACATTGTATTTTAACCAATAACAAATGAATCCCCAATGAAACATGTCACGTTATGGAAACCTTTCCAAAAATCGCATAATCATACCGACTTTGGAACTATTATATAATTAACAATTTCATATCATTTTTTCACAGCACTGATTCCCATCTGATTCTCGAATACTTAGTATAGGTTGGCATCCAACACCTCAACCCACTACCCAAGAACACTAGGAATAGTCATGCATCCATTATACTTCACCCATCACATATCACATAAGTAAGTCATAAAAATCACATCATACAATGAAGAATCCTTCCTGGTAGTCCGTGGCCTAATAATACTCAATGAAATTCCATATTTCAGTACATCAACCCAATCCATATATTTCATGGTCCACAACACAACACCTGATGGAATGGGGAACAATCATCCCAACAACCAAAGACACATCCTATATGGTTCTTAACCCAAAACCCTCATCAGGGGATGTAAATGACATAGAAAAATATTTTCATACCCTAGGGAGGTCAGAAATTCAACATTCATTCCATATAGTCTCTTGGGAGTCAAACAATAACATCATACAATACACACATACTATAGGGAGGTTGTGAAGAAAATCAAACACCCACAAGTCTGCAACCGAACATACAAATCACTAGCTGAACCCAAGTCTCTAATTACTCGATATATAGCTCCCAAAAAATAACATCTCATGTCACTTAAATATGTATAAACTAAGTCCTCTAGACCATTCATTTTTTTACCTCATCAACACTATTTCATACTCATCAGCCATCAGTGATAGCACATTCCAAAGTCTCTCATGGCTAGAACATTGATTCCCAACCCAAAACATTTCAAGTATCTAAACACACATGGTCCTATTACATAGGTAAATTAAAGAGTCACCATGCTTCAAGCCTCTTGGTGTCCTATTTACAAGTACCAAATAGTTCTCTTGACCCACAAAAAATTGTTATCCCACATATCTTAAGGTGGATCTCTCATCCCGTCACTCCTAATCCAGTCCCAATGGTTTCATATTATTTACAATGATCAATAAGAAAGATACCTCCCTAGAAAGGGTTTCCTTATTCAAGTGTGATTTGATTATCTATATCACCCATCACTAACTGACCAATCACATTCTTACACATCCATCTAGACCTAGGGAAACTCATATTTTTCAGGAAACATCTCATATCGAACCCTGATATGTTCCAAATTCCCCATATCAACTCGATGATCTCTCTCTCCCAATTGAAACCTATTTGTTGGGATAGTACAATTTAACTATGTTCTAAAGATCAAAAATCTTGAGCATAGTAGACCCAAAATCATCCAATATTGTATCATTATCCATACTCGATCCCAATATATTTTACTCAAACCAGTGAAACATGTATGTATTAAGAAACTCATTCAAAAACATACATATGATATTCTACTCTAGGGGAAACCTTCTTATTTCATGGACTTACCTCCCAATTATAGACCATAAACACCTGAACCAAGCCCTTCTTTGCATCATGGGATCCTATGTCACCACACAATCTAATACTTCACATCACATGAAAGAAAAGATTAAATATAAAAAAAATATTATTTATTCATAATTTAAACAACTATTTTATAACACTAGAATAATCACCATGTTCAACTATCTCATTGAAACCTCAACCAACCAGGCACGCATGGTCTATAACACATTCCTGGGTCCACGCTCGACAAAATTCATAACAAGCGGCTCCCAAACATTCTAAAAATCTATTTAACATAAATCCATTAAAAATTATACTATTGAATAAATAAACGAAAATTATGATGGTTAATAAGAATATAGTATCTTTCGACACCCTCTATCTTGGACATATGAAATACGGGTTTTTGGTGGTCAATACCATAGTGATTTAGTGAAATGGAAATCAAATCCGTAACTAAATGCACCCAAAATTAGATTTTTGAGAAGATAAAGAAATAATAGAAGGATAAAATAGATATTTTACCTCCAATATACCACAAGGATGGACCAATATTGATCCCTGAACATGAGTATTCAATGGGAGTATGGAGGGAGGGATTTTTTTCCAAAATGGCCTCCTTCAATGCCCCAACACTGCTAAAATCCATAAAACCTCAACCAAGAAAATAAGTTTCTTTGAACTCCCCAACAACATTAAATCTTTCCCAATACATGCACTCATTCTTGTTAATAGATTCCCTCTATCTCATTGGCATCTCACCCTCTAACTGATTTCTCCAGGTAGTGGAATATACCACTATCTAGCATAGAAGCTAGTTGGTTCCATAACATCTACATGTCGATGGAATCCGACTAATAACATTTAGAATTACATACACATTAGTTATCCACTTATCCCACCTGATCCTATAAAACACCAAATGATTCTTAAACCCTTCCTAAACACCTCCTTTGGTTTTCCAAAGCCTCAAAACCCCAGTCTGAGTCACAATTCTCAAAACTAACAATAAACCTAATGGAAAATTTAATTTCATTATAAAAACATAATGACAATAAATCTATGGGTGATTGTAGACTAAAATATTTTTCTCAAACTAGACCCAAATAAACAAAGGATTATATTCCCAATTTGGTGTCAAACCATGTAAAAATATCATATTTTACATTTTTCATTCCTGGTTTCTTTCTATGTGGAAGCTTTATATTGGGTAATCATAGAAAGATCCATATATATATTAACTGATAAAAAAACATTGAATATTTACAATGGTATTGTAATCAATATAAATTATTTATAAAAATGATACAAAAATTCACCCACCCCTATAAAAATGACCACATATATTCATGGGAAATTCACTCCCACTATAAAATATAACACAATACTATAAATTTAGTGGGAAAAGTTATATATTAATATAAGGATAAAATGACATAAAATACTTAATATATTATGTAAATCCATGTATAATTAAGTAAATAACTCATGAAATATATCAAATAAATATATAAGACTATTTGTTAAACAACATATTTTGAATTTTCATAAAATCATGCCATTAGGAAACAATTTAATTGGGGTAACTAGTCAAGTTTCAAAAGATATTCTCAATAGGGAAACAGTAAAAACATTTCATCATATATAATATATATTATTAATGCATTTCAATGAATGATCCATCAATTTGACTGAACAAGGTCATAGTGAATATGACACCAATTAAGGGACATATAACACATAGATATTTGTTGAATAATTTTATATTTATTTACACCATTAACACCCTAGCGTATGAAAAGAATTAGAAAATTGGTAATAAGGTATTATTATTTTTTATAGAGTGTATTTAATTCTAGAGATATTGTTAATATGTTTTTAACATATAAATTTTGATCAATATTTTAAATAATCATCCACATCATTTATCTATGTATCTAAAATTTAAAACTCCACTAAAATTGAAAAATAGTAAACTTTTCACCCCGATTATAACATAACCATTATGGAAGACCTTTTTATGTTTTTTATATAAATAACTAATGTGGAAATGTCATTTTTTTCAACTACATCATAACTACTATTAAGTGCATTTTTATATTTGTTTTGATAATAAATGATGTATAAATGATAATTTTTTTAAAATGAAATAATTAAAAATACAATACCCAAACTTATCATATACAAAATATACACTATTAAAACATATATTTTATCAGAATGATATAAATTATAATTATATTATTATTATATATTTCAAAAAAATGTTTATACCTACATAAGCATTTCTATTTTATTGTTAATATACAAAATATATACAACAAATATAATGATATGAACTATAAATGAATAAAAAATATTAAATTAAAATCCTATTATTTGAATATATTATTCTTAACATTACTATCATATAGGAATGAATCATAAAAAGATAAAAAATTATAAAAACTATTGAAATTTTTTTCTATATAAATTTATAAAATTAATAAAAAAATAAAATTTATAATAGAACCAAAACATTTTTAGATTTATAAGTATCTTAATTGTAAATATCTAATAGATAAATATGATCACATAATTATCACAATATACTTATCCTTATTAGAGTGAATATTTAGCATCTACATAATTAATAAATTCAAAAGATAATTTTTATATATCTATTAAATCATAGTACTTATAAAATAATTTACCTTCATACACACATAAATTTTTTTTGCTTATTGACTTGTTTACCAATGATGGTTCTTTAATAAAATACATGAAAATTAGAAAAAGTATAAAAGAAAATAAACATTTACTGTAAAATATAGTTATTCAAATAATCAAAATTTCCTCTAAAAATGTACATTAAATGATTCTATCACTTCACAATGTATGGATCATAATAATTAAGTAGTGTTTTCATATTCATGAAAACACCAAATATAAAATGTCTATAGATATACAAAAAATTATAATTTTAGTTGTCCATTAATTAAGATAATTTCTACCTATAATGAAATATATGTTTTTTCCTCTAATGATTAGGAAGCAACTAATTATTACCCACCACAATTTAAAATATTTTAGAAACATATTTAATTCTTTATATACCACACATTTTCATTATTATTTTATAAATAAATTTTGGTTCCATGAATCTATACACTATTTTCATATCATATTTAATATATAGGATATTAATATACAAAAAAAATAATCATAGATAGTATGTTGCATCAAATGTATATAATTTAAATAAATAAGATAATAAAAATACATGTAAAATGTTGGCATCACTATGAGGGATAACATATCTATAGCTACATGTTTTAAGATATGTTTCTCACAAATCATATGTGTATAAAAATGAATATAAATATCAGTTTTCAATAGTATCCAACAATCATCCATAAAAAAAATACATACAGTGACAATTTATATATTCCTTCATAACAAGTAGTATTTAAATTTAAAGGGGGGGGGGTAACATCTTGTTTATTTCAATACATAAAGTTTGTAGAATTACAATATTGTAAGAATATATATATATATATTTAAATTTAAAAATATATTTTTTAATAAATATTAAATAAAGGATATTTACTTTAGAAACCTCTATATTTTTTTAAATGTTTAGATGGAAAAAAGTAATGAATTTTAGACAATCTATCTAACATTAACCTCCCAATAATGTGGAATGCAAATCTATGTGATGCATCCATAATATCATGTATTATTACCCTAAGCTAATTCATTTACATTGGTTGATGATGTAATGTGTCTTAAATATAATATATGGTCCCATATTATATAATATGAAACAATGGATCATATATATAAATATCTCACAATAGATGATCAACTGTGGACGAGGTGGAGGAGGAGTAAGATATACTGGCCAAAACATTATCTGCATGTCGAAAAAAAAGTGATGGCACATATGATCTAATATTATCTTCCATTACCAGAACAAAATATCATAATTATTCATTAAAATTTAACATTATTATCTAATAAACATCCTCAATAGAAGATGTTAAAGTACAAGCAAATATATTTTTAATAGATACACCAACCTCATTTCATTATATATTATCTAGGTGTTCATTATTTTCTAATATATAAGTGATAATTTAATTCCTAGACTTGGGTATAAAGGTACCCTATATGATTTTATCCTAAATAGAAAAATATATAGTATTTAAAATAATAGTATTATATAATAAAAATAGTTAATAAATAACTTATGTTGCTTCTCATAATCATATGTAACATCATATTCAAATATTGTATAATATATTTATAGATTACAACATTGGAGACCATTTCCAACTTTCATGGTTATTTAGAGGAAGAGGTGTTGTCTCTATGGAGCCTGATAGATCGAAAATCAATTTTTTATACCTCTTAGAATTCATTTATTCTTGGTGTATCAAAAACCATACATGACATAAATTATGAGGATATAAAATTTTCACCTAGATTCATTGATAAGATCTTATGCGTGAAAATTATTTTATATGAAAACTATAATTTATAATATTATTTTACTGACTATATGGAAGATTAATTTACACAATTGAAATTTTACATATCAAAAGTGATTCCTTTTGATTATTTTCAAAATATATCCCCTATATACCATCATCAATGAAAGGTATTATTAAATTATATTTTCATTTTTTTAATAACGAATATATCTAAATTTAATATTTACATAATTCCATCAATCTCCATATATAAAAAGATAAGAATATCTTACTGTCCTCCCAAGTGTCAGGTAAAATACCAAGCAAGTCCAGCAAAAAAAAGCTTCAGACCATTTATTAAAAAGATAGATAAAAAGTACAATAGAGCAACGGACGGGGATAAACAACAGAAAAACCCTCAACCATTCAGTACAGGTCTAAAGATCATAATATGACATATCATTTCCATAATCAGAGCCATCAGCAGTCTCCCTCTAAGATTGAGACTCCTCCCGATTGAAGATTTTCAAGATATCTCTATCCACTTTCCTTGACACCTTAGATGGCGATCTGGTAGAAACGATTCTAGGAACATTAGAGTAATACATACACTGTAAAATATTAGAGGGGAGACCCTTAATATCAAGAACCTTTGGCTTCCACTTAATAATTCATCCTAGTAAGTGGCATGACCACCACTGCCGAAAATCATAATCGGGGTACCGACATTCTCCTATTCATTCATAGAAACATTTCCCCATTTATCAGGTAATTCAGATACATAAAAATGCTTCTAGATTTCTTTTTGACAATCAACATGTTGTTGCATATCAATCTTATTGGAGACATCGACCTGAGAGTATCAGTGGTCACTAATCCTGGGGTCCGTATATGGGTGTCCGCAACCAGAGTAACCTCTTTAACAAAATCATATCAAGTATTAGAGGGGACTCTATGAGCATTCATCATAGATAAATTCCATTCCCACATATCATTATTCATAAAATAATATTATTTCAATGAATTAATATATATATTTTTTATCTATAAGTGCAGACTATATTACTCAAAATGAATACATATGATTGCATTATTTTATCATCAGTTTATGAATTTAATATTAATCTATGAATCCCCTCTCACCCAAAACTGAATCACTCATGGTGAGATGTAAGAAAAATGAAATGATCCAATTCCAAAATATAGTTCAAATAGAACACTTACACATCCATATAAATATTATTTTCATAAATAGTGGATTATGATCTATGTGGATTGTTATCATACAATTAAATATATTCATAATCATTTCAAAATTATTCATCCCAACTATGTTTATGGGTCTATATAGCATTATTTATTATACCAAATGAACCATTAATTATAAAATGATAAGAAAAAAATTTAGGAAATTACATTTATTGTATAAAAATTAGATGAACATCATCAGTATTTAAATTTTTTAATTAATTGGGATCCATCACTTATTGACAAATTGAACAGAAAAAACAAATCACGATAGAATATATTTTAATACCAATGGGTAGTATTCAATGTAATGTAATTTATATATTTTTTTATCATTAAAATAAAATAATGAGATTGTATAATATATTATCATCAATTATTTTTCAGAAACAATGTTTTTCGATAATTTAAGAATATCATAGAGGAATAGTTATTTAAATTTTTTTTTAAAAATTATTTTTTTCTCTTGGATAATGTAAGATTATCTAGATGCAATAATGTTGTTTTTTTGGGCATAGTGATAACTAAAAAATTATTATAATTTATAATAAGTCTAACATTTCTTTCAAACCATCCTATGTATTCCCTTTAATATCTTAAAATGATCAAATCATACTTTAATTGATATTATTCTCAACCAGAATCACGTGAATGTTATCATTGACATCATGATATCTCTAATATATAATATCAAAGAATAGTTGATCATTTCAACTATATATTTCTTTTGTTACCAGATCATTATGTCCTTAAAAATGAGATATCAATGTATTTTACACTCTAAAAATTACGATTGGTTGTAAAATTATTTAGAAAAACAAAAAATAATTGACAATTATTTTTTATATGTGCTAATATTGATTCCTCAAAAAATACATTTGATGTCCCATGTATACTACTTTCTCCCTTTTCTTATTTTATAACATTAAGTCTATTCTTTGAAACTTGTATAATCATTAGGAACATTAAAACTATGTTTGAAAAATTCCTATATAATGTTAATGTATTCAGACTTCACATATCTTTTCATGAAATTGAATATATCCCTTTTTATATTAATAAAAAATTCCAAGAGATTCCTTCCATAAGAGTTTCAAATAATCAGTTAATGGTGAATGTAGATAGCAATATCATTTTATAATGTTTTGGTGACAAAATACCTAAATTCAGCATGATATATCATCTATTCATAGAAAATTCAGCAGAAATATTGTAAATTACCAACGAAATAGTTTGTGGACTATGTTTTCGAGTAAGGAATAAATTTAAATTCATTAAAAAATTTCCTAGTTGGGGTTTTATATTTGTAAATTCTTTCCAAATGTTGTAAATTATTAATAACTTTTATTCCATTTAGGTATGTCAACTAGATGATGTAATTTGATGTCAAATATTCACTCATATGAATTCTCTCTTAACCTTTTTGCGTCATTAAAATTTTTAACAAAATTTTTCAATGATTTGGCTTGTAGTTTTCTTTTCATTTTAGGTAGGTGGTCTATAAGTTATATCTATAGTCTTGATGTTGATTAGTTGTCCATGTTGGTGTGTATTCATTCTTCTTGTTATGATTATGAATCAATTATTAATTCTTGGCGAAATGGTTTCCTAAATGCTTATTTTAACCTCTCACGATCCCCAATAGATGTATTATGGAAGACATGACACATTTAGGGCCACCCATGGGATATGCTAACATTCTTAAACATGGAACAGGGAATTTTTGTCATATATTTTACTCAAAATAATGTAGGTCCCACGGTGAACATGTTTATATGTGGTTTTGTTCTATAAAGGGAATATTTTTAGTGTGTCTAGACATTGATGATGTCATAAGGGATTATTGGGCTTGATGTGAAAAAGGTATTCAATGGAATTTTGTGAATGATTAAAACAACTTATGACTTTTTAATTGGGATGTGTGAACAGAATAAGGTATATGATTTGTCGAATATGATGAATCGGATCTATCGAAATGAAATGTGAAATTTGAATGTGAGGATTATTTATTGTGTATTAATTTTGATATGGTATATATGGTATATAAATATAGAAGAATTTGAACATGGCTTAGTGGTGGGATACAGGACTACACCTCCTCCCACAAGTTAGTTCGAACTGATTCTCCAACCCCACCTAGGAATGCATGGGTTAGGGAGTCTGGAATATGCTTTATACCCATAATGGTTTCATTGGAAAAGATTACCATGGTTTTGGATCAAAGTGAACTGTGATGCATTGTTATGAAATATTTATCCCTAGTGAGATATGGATCATGACTCACATATTATGAATGACAGTTTCTGGATTAGAACATTGTGTTAATGATGATGTAAAATCCTAACCCATCTGGAAAGTGATGAAATGAGATTACTAATAATGATGGTGTATGTGATGAAAATGTATGTGTTGATCGAAATCAGTAATGTTAAAATTCTCATCTAGTGTTACCCAAGCTATCTATTTCCTGAACTTTTCATTTATATTATACTTGCATGAGCTACATGTTTGAGTTAATAATTTTCTACAAAATATTGGGTGTTGCCTTCTGAGTTGTACTCACACCCTTCTCGGGATGTTATTGGGTAAGATTTCCTGCTTGCAGGCCAGGACCAGGTCAAGGGATCAATTCATGGATATTGAGTTGGACTAGGATGTATGTGTAAGAGGATCATACCATGGTGTTAGAATAATTTTAGGGATGCTTCATTTAGTCATTATTTTTTGGGGTTTTCTCACTTTTGGAACTGTGTCATGACATGAAATATATGTTGTTTGTTTTGGTTTGTACACAGCCGTGGTATATGGTTTGTTATTCTTGATTCATGGTTCATATTTACTATTTAATTAATTACTAGTAATTTTATATTGTGGAATACTATAATTAAGTGTTTATATTCTCTCCACGTGGCTAATCAAACCCTCACTGTTAGTCGAAATCCTCCTCTGTATAGGGATTCACACTTGAGGTCGGGTGGAGACCTGACATAGACAACTCGTTTAGTGAAATTCAGATTGGGGATGTAATAAAGTTGTATCGAAGAGTTATTTTCAATAGAAATGATATTTGGGATGGTATATTGGAGATTATGATGTTTTTCTACTTGGAAATGACCTCATTCATGCGAGTAGCTAACACATGTACAAGGGAAAACCCAAATGGCCATGTTGGGAATTTTTTTCTGAATTTGTGTTATTATAGTTGAATGATATTTCATAATTAGGTTATTCACTTGATTTTAATGTGACCAATTGATGATATTTTTTCATGGCATCAATGGAATGATGATTTTCATACATGCATCATTTTAGGATCCTAGTGATATAGGTGTAATAAATTATGATTTAAACACACATGGGATGGGTGTATGGGGAATAATGTGTAGAATTATTTTCACATCCTTGAAAATTTGAAGATATTGTTTTCTAATAAAGATAATGATGATGGTTAAATAAAAAGATTAAAACAATTTTAATGAATTGTGTTTAATGAAAGGTTTAAATGAGTAAATATATGTCATAAGAATTTTTCATATGGGAAATGTTCCTTAGAAAGGAAATTGATCAAATAGGGGTCTAAAGAAATACTTTTGAATATGTGATATGGTGTACATATTTCGACCATGACCCTTATTAAGGATGGAAGAGGGTGGTTTTCCCTATGTGATGGTATTCGTTGAGATGTTGTATACATGATGGGTTGCTTCATGGTATTTGGAGGCCTTCATTTACATAAACTATTAATGAATTTTTTTTATGTGTTTTGAAATGTGTTCTTGGAATTATAGAAAGATTCCACCATGATGACATGTACTAGTTAAGAGAGAAAAGGATGTCACCAATAGTTCACCTTCAGATGTTGAGTAATAAAACCATGTCATTTAATGTAATTTTTGGGAGAGTTGTTTTGTAAGAACTTTTCTCATTTCTTGAAAATGATAGAGAGGGAAACATGCAGGGTTGTGCTAAGTATGTTTGATCAAAGAAGGGAATTTCAATAGAAAAACCCTCTAATTATTTCTAGAGAGGGTGGTCCTCAAGCTATATAATTATGGATAGATTCTATTCAGATAATTATTCATCACATAGAGTCTCATACAATGAGGACAATAAAGTTGAAAAAATAAATTTTGTGAGGTCAAGAAAACATTGGTGGGATGTGCTGGTTCACTCCTAGTAATCTGATAGTATGGTATAGAAATATATTACAGATATGTTTCAATACAAATTTTATCTAGAAAACTTGAGGAAGGAAATAGATATAGAATTTAAGAGTCTAGCCTAGGGGTATATGATGGTAATGGAATATGATTTCCGCTTCACCAAGTTGCAATGTTTTCTTACAGCCTTGGTGGGTGATGAGGCAGCTACACCGAGATGTTTTCTTGGTGGACTTAGGAATGTGACCATGTCGTTGGTGAATTTCCTTTTGGTTGATAGGGTCAATAATGTGTTGTATCAAGCACTTATATCAAAATTATACCTCAGGAAGGCTTCATGTAGTGGACATGTAGGTTTAGTGGGGTGAAATGCTGATGCATATTTTTGATAGTAGGAAGTGCTGATTGGAGGGTATTAAGTTGGGCGGTGGTTGGAAAGGTAGCTGGAAAATGGAACCAATCTATGAAGTTAGTGATTGAGATCTATTCTATTAGTGAAGAAGATTGGGACACATGTGAAGTTAGTGTTTCTAACCACCACCATAGTGCCATGTGTGAGGCTTATTGGGGTATGTGAATTGGTAATGTAAGAACATGTGGTAGTCGGGACACAATGGAAGTCCAAGATAGGTGTAGCGTATAATCATGGATTCGGTTACCGAAATCAAGAAAGTAGCTTGAGCTTGACTAGACATACCATCAAATGGGGAGGACATGTTGGTTTGGGGTGAGTGTTCCCAAATCAATATTGTAATGTGGCACTAGGAACTCAGACTGGTACCCATAATGCAGAGGCATGTTAACATCCTGAAGATTAGTATACACTTGGTGTGGTGAGGATAGGCCATCGACGGTTCGAGGTATGATCCTTATAGATTCCATGATTTCTAGTGCTTTATTTGATATAGGTGGCTTAGATTTTTTATATATATAATCAGTTGTTAGTTATTTTGGACCTATGGGTGGAATGAATTTGTGGGGTTTTGTCAATTGATACACAATTTGGGGTGTGATTAGTGAATAATATGCAACGTAAGGGGTGTGTTCTTGATGTGGGAAGGTACCATTTTCATTGGGATTTGTTTTTTTTCAAAATGTCTGGTGTTGAAATGATATTGGTAATGGAATGGATGGTAGTATACAAATCCAATATTTACAGTTTCCATTATAGGGTAACATTAATTTCCCAGGATAGAGACACATATATCCATCGTGGTGAATGGGATGTCTAGGCATGCCATGCAAGGACATTTTGTCAGTATATGTGTGAAATTATAGCTCAAGTGGCCTATATTATGCTAAATTATGGAGGGGGATAGAATCATGTGTTCCATACTGTGGTGGATCACTTTCATTTTGTTTTTATCATGGGATACTTGGGTTTGTCACCCAAGAGAGATGTTGAGTTGACAATAGGTTTGTTACTAGGTTAAGAGATGGTTTCTCTTCCTCCATATAGAATGTCTCTAGAAGAAATACAATAACATTAATCATAGTTAGAATTATTTGAGAGTAAAGGCTTTATTTATCGTATAACACCACTTTGGGAATCTTTTGTGTTTTTTCCCAGAAGGGCGACATATCATTGCTTTTGTGTGTCGATTATAGGAAGTTGGATCAGTTGACAATTAAGAAGAGATATATACTACCTTGAATCGTGGATATTTTTGACCTGCGGATAGGCTCTTCAATTATCTCCATGTTTTATTTCTAATATGTGTATCAACAGTTGAGAATGAGTCCTTCTTACATACCATTAAAATCCATCAGGTGTTGGAATGGGTTATAAAAGTTTTTGGTGATACATTTCAGAAGGAACAATGCAATGGTACATGTAATTTATTTAAGGAACATAATATTTAACCCCTATCATTATTAGTTTGTAGTTTTATTCATTTATGACTTCTGGGTGTCCTCTAGAACTCATGATTATCCCATCCAACATCTTAAAATCATTCTATGTACTCTAAGAGAGCAAAGGTTTTACCCCACACTATCCAAATGTTAATTCTGGAATGATAGTGTACATTTATTGGGTAGCGTCATAACTGGGGAAGTTGTATAACTAGAAACGAAGAAGGTGAAGCTAGTAATGTCATGGAAACAATCTGATAATTATTCTGATAATTATTGATTTCTTGGATTGGACTGTTATTACCTTAGGTTCATTGTTGAATTATATTAATGACCTGATCTTTTTGAACTATAATTGTTTCCATAAAATCTCTGTTATAGTATTTTATAATAGTTAAACTATATTAACATAATAATAAAGGGATTTTTGTTTTGAAATGTGATCATTAGGTTTCAACTGTTATATGAACATTGTTCAATATGATCATTCTAAATTTTTAAAAATAACTTTTAATTTATATCTAGTGTTTTAAATATAAATGATACTAGTTAATTAATTCATATTGGAGAAATGATGGCCTCATCTAGTAGATTCATGTCATTTAAAGCCCATTTTTGGGATCTTGGGAGAGAGATAACATCACTGGGATTCTATCATGACCATACCCACTCCAAGATTCAACATGTTTATCGTGAACGATATTGAGTACAGTTGAAGATCAATTTTGGGTAAATTACCACTCATTTGATGTTATTTTAGTCACCCCAAGAATCTATAATCATCAGACACCTTATCAGTAGGATGTATATAGGTGTTACAAGGGTTTATGTTTCAAGTCCATAGTAACTTAATGTGTAATGAACTTGTATATAAATATTCTATCATTTCCAGTTTAAGAATATTTTTTCATAACAAAATTAAGTTTGAATTTGATAATTTGAATCTTTAGACAAAATTTGAACATTCATAAAAGATATAAATATTATTAAAAAATGATATATTATGAATAATACATAATTTAATGAAGTATTATGATTAAAACACTCTTATTTCTCTATAAATGATAAAATAATGTTAAATTATTTTCGAGGATAGAAATTACACTATACATGTTCACTATGAATTTTTTCCAATTTTTTTAAATAAATGAGGATTTTTTAATTTAAATTTTTATTATTCATTTTTATATAATTATTATGATTATTAAAATGTAATTTTTGAAATCATCATTTCAAAAATAAGTTATGGTGAATTTCTTAGAATTTTCTAATTTTTTCTGGGAATATTAAAAATATAGTATTTAGTTTTCAGAATGATTAACGAAATAATAATTACTAAATAAGTTATATTAAATTATATTCGAATCATGTGGACTAAAATTTAATAATAATTTTCCCATTTTTCTAATACCATGGGATATTACCATTGGAAGTCCCATAGTTTTTAATTTAGAACTACCTAGGTGTCTGCGGAAATTAATAATCAAATCCCCTTATTTTGCAATAAATACCCACCCATTACTCCATTATCACTCATTAAAAATGAATCCTACATGAATCTAAGATATAATAAACTCCAATCGAGTCCTTACAAGGGTTACTAAAGTCCCAATGGTCCATATCTTTTATTTTTAGGCGTTACTATTCAAGGTTAGGGAAATATCACGTTCTCATTCCCATTCAATTTCACTCATTATGAGGTATGTCTTTCAAATTTCTATACTATGTTCTAATGTATATATTATTAAATCCCATTAATATATTATAAGTAATTTATTAATTTGATAATATTTCCCCCTCTATTTTTATTGTTTTCTAAAACCATGTTGAAAACTCGTTATGCTGCCGATTTTACATCTTAATATTTTTCTTTCTTCTCTATAAATTCATTTATTTTATTTTTTTTAGTAGAAATAATCCTTCTTTATCTAGGATTTATCAAATATATGTTAATATTACCCATTTTGATCTGGTATTAGTATATTGGAAACCCTCCTTCCTTTTCGATGGCTTTAAAATGACAACAAGGTTATTGTTTTTAAGCACTTTAAAAACACCATGATTTTGATATGAAAATAGTTTCATTTATTCCCATAAGATTATTTATGGAATTTTATATTATGATATATCTGTATAAAAATATTTAATACATATGAATGTTTCTCCATCATATTTCTCTAATATATTGGGTAAATAATTTAATCTCAACAGACGACATGTTTTACCATACCTTGGTGAATAATCTTGGTAATTTTTATGTAACATCAATG
The DNA here is from genome assembly GCA_963277665.1 of Viscum album. NCBI lineage: Eukaryota > Viridiplantae > Streptophyta > Magnoliopsida > Santalales > Viscaceae > Viscum > Viscum album. The sequence continues at coordinate 346,830,461 of OY728152.1, read as the reverse complement.
ATAAACCATGGTGATATTATTAAGAATGAATCAATTAAATGTTTTATCAACATTTGAAATTTGTGAATAATGTTATTATTATTATTATTATATTCTTTTTTTCTCTTTCGTTTATTTATTTCCTCATCTTCTTAATGATATTCCACAAGATCACAAGTAAACGGTTTCCCCTGCTATCCCTTACCGGGACTTATGCTCACCCTTTCCTTTAATATATGTCCCTAGGTAATAAGATGTTGTAAAAGTACATAAAATGAAATTATGTGGATTCCATTCATATTTCTAGAAGAATGTTTTATGTGTTCATATTATATGTACATTATTTCAATGAAATTTAACATTAAAAGATCAACTATTTGTTAAATGTAATATAAATTTATGAAATACAAATAGATGTATTCCATATGAATTGAGGTAGTATTTTAATTCCCATATACGGAATGATAATTATCATAGTGGACAATTACCACTTTGTTTCATTTATAGATGGTAAATTATTATATAGGTTGCATGACATTTTTGAATAAATTTATATTCAATGATATCATTACTTGAGGGTTAAATAGTTTAAGTGCGTTGGAGTTATGTTAGTGTTAATTTTAAAAAAAATATATAATTATTTTCAATGAAAATACCCAAAATTTTAGTTCCATTCATTTGTTGATATTAATTTTCATTTTCGTGATGAAATTAAAATTTTATTGGAAATTAGATACAAATATAGTGTTTCTTTTTGAATTATTATGGTGGAATTTAATTTAATAAAAATATTTCACTATGAATTAAATTTGAAATTTGTAAGCTAAAAAATTAAAAACATAGGGAGTGATCATTAAATCTATATTAAAAATTCTTACCATGATTACAGACCCATCTATACACCATCATGAACCAATTATCACACATCAGGCATGTTGATTGTGCCTTCACCTCACCATGGGAACTCCTCATGGTATATTTTCAACCTTACCACACCCCATAATCATGGTAGGTATAAATACCATGAGTCTCTTTTTTTGATCTTGTCTTCCAAAAGTATGCCAAGGAAAAAATATATGTCCATAGGAAGAAATTATTCTTGTTTTCCACCACTCTCTTTGAAGGCATACCTACAGTGAGAGCCCTCTTTTTAACCATAACTCATGTTCATCATAATACCTGTGACCTTAATTAAAGGCATGATTACCAAAATATAAACCAACATATACCTATTATGCCTCTACCTTATATTTTTTCACAAATAAACCACTATCCTCCACTTACCTTGAAGTACAAGATCACTCATGACAGATTCTTTGAGATGATCCATATGATGGGATATGATCTAAAAGATTCCACAACAATTTATCTAAAACCTCATGGAAAAACATGTTTCCAAAAACCCTGTTGGCACCATATTTTATTTCCACCCACATATTTCTGATGATTTCAATGTGAATCCAAATTACAAGGATAATCACATTAGTAATCTACTCCAATTTGTTATCCTATTGAAATAAATTTTATATATAGTCATGATTTAGATGATGGAATCCTCCCTATCTACTCAACCACAAATTAATTTTTAAATTACAGAGTTATGTGATATAAATTATAGATTTTTGACACTATATATATTGGAAAAGGGACCATTATCTAGTCTATATGAAATAAGGGAGTATAACTACGTTATATTCCATATAGTTTGATGAGTTTTATGAAATTCCATCATTGTTAAACATAATGGTTCCTAGGTGTATGTTTCTAGTGTGATGTATGCAATAAAACACATTTCTGCAATGTAAATATTGTTACAGAAAAAAATGGTTGGAATTTTCTATCCAATGACAGAGAAATATTTATTTTACATACAATAAGAATATGATGTATTATTTTTAAAAACAATCATACCTAAAAGTGAATCGATTAAATGATTCCCATCATCTAAATATCTAGACCAATTTTTATATCCAAACATAATGAAGGAATTCAATGTGCAGTGAATCCCACAACAACTCCACAATCAAAAGAATACTATGATGGATAATGGAAGATCATTTATTCCTAAAAGAATTCATCCTGACCCTTATTTTTGGACACATTTCCAACTTCCGTAAAAAATTATACTCTCTCCCATCATAGAGTAAACATTTCAAGATTCAGTGAAGATACACGTTCCCTTCATTAAGATATAACCTTGGTAGCTATGAATTCGTCTATAAAAGGAGAACACTATTCAAAAAGAAGTCATGGGAGGCTCTTGGACTCTAATAAGGGGTGAACACTCACACACTACTAGACAATACTCTTCATTTATTCTCATTTGTTTTTTAACCTCTCTATATGGAACACTACATCCTACGTGTTTTAGCTATGGAGATTCCCTTCACCACCCCTATTAATGAGTTATGATCTTACCAAACTATTACTAACTAATATGTAGTATTTAATGGTTTAATCAATAAATATATCTTTTTATTTTATCTTTTATTTCATTTTTCTAATTATCGGCATTGTAGAAAAATTCCACATAGATTAAATCCACTACATGTGATATCAAATAATGGGGTAATTCGAGGGTGATGGAGGTTTCCAAACACTAGGCAAGGAAATGTTAGGATAAATAGTGGACCATATATTTCTCTATCTGGCATAAAAAAATTTAATTGAAGTAATATGTTGTATTTAATGGATCATTGTATTATTGTAAACAATGTTAATAATAAATCAATGGTTGAATGAGGGAATAATACAAGCCAATACCAATTCATATTTAATTTATTTTAAATTGATCAATTTTTACATACTCTATATTTAAAATTGAACCCCAAAAACAAAAATTCAACACACACAATAATTTCTTATATTGAGAAAACATAAGCCACATTTTTACTGAATATTTCTTAGATTCAAAAAATGTTTTGTTAAGTGCACAATGAATCGCCTTAATTAAACATATTACACACCATAATTCAAATGTCTTCTCAAGAATCTAAAAAATAGTCTCACCACACACCAAATATTACAATAAGAGGGTTATTAACCCATGACTAATTCAAATCCCCCAGAGGAGTATCATTATCTTTTATTATTATATTAAAACAATATTATCCATTATCAATGCTCCTTACATTACTATATGTGATGGATAGAAATTGTTATCCCACTCATATCCAAGTCTCTACCTAAAACACTAACTACTACCCATTACTGAATCACAATGAATGATGTACCATCATTCAATAATCCATCCATTACTTACATCAAGCCCTTTAATTTCCAATAGTGCATTCCAGAACATATAGATTCCCTTAAACCACTCTTTGAGGGAGGATCCAAATGGGTCCCAATATCATATGAATATTTTTGTACCTAATCCACACTCAACTAAATTATCCCAAACCTTTACATCCCTATCAATTTTCATCCCATACGGATCATTAAATAGTACCTCAGTTCTTCATCGTTGTCATCTCCCACTGTTGAGGGAAATCATACACACATAGACCTACATTCCCCCATGCCAAAGATAATATCACTTAATGCACTGGTTAACTTACTCTGAGAGTCGTCTAGTTGAAAAACACTATACTTCCAGCATCTTTACAAAAATCATTTATATCGATTTCCAAAACAACTCTCACCCATACATTACTCGTCCACTGATTCACATATCATATAGGAACCTTCCCTTAGTCACCAAGACTTTCCCCAAAAGAATCACTAATGCCCATTCTACCCCTCAGTTATATCAATCCACAATGAACACACAAATAGAAAATTTCCATCTATCTTCCATGTACTCACCAGTATAAATAGCTATAAACACCCATGAAACGTAATCACACAACCCTACACATGCTCACTAGAGTTGTGTAACCTTGGCTCATGTTCCTAACATGATGACTATGCCCGAGGATCGTTCTAGTCGGACCAAACTAGTGCATCCTCAACCCTCCTCTATAAAATCATGCCATATCACTTATTTAATTATTGATTGTATGACCACAAACCTCCTAGGAAACCTTCGATACCTATGATAATCTACCCATTATTTCACCACACCACCAAAAGAAATTAATAAGAACCACAGGGCTAGAAAAACAACTGGCGCTACCCTAAATTGTCAACCATAATACCATAAATTCTCCAGGAAATTCATATCCTAAATAAGCAATGATGGTCCATCATTCCATTCATTATCCATCTTAGGGTTTTCAAATCCATAGGGAAACTATTATCCTTTAATAAATAATTCCCTAGGAATCACATTCCTAGACTAAAAAATATTGTGATACATTACCAAGGAATACAATGCCTACACTAACCCATTAAGGGTACCCAATCATACCTTGATGAAGGGGTTGAATTACAATATCATATATCACCATACATTCGGATCTACTTAATCTTATAACATATAATATATATCAATCTTTTGTTTGATTATAATTTCATTCCATGTTATAGAGTAAAACACCATAAAATTTCTTATATACACATTAATCAATTAAACTTATCATAAGAAAAATTCAAAAGCCAAACAATATTGAAGTTCCATGAGATTTTGAATATCCAATCATGATGCATGAAAACTATACTCATTCCTATTGTCCAATAGACAAAAACCAAAATCCCATTTCTTATAAAATAATGTTAAATAAACATATCATCTGTAAAATTACAATCCAAGAACAAGAATTCCAAGCCCCTTGAAACAAAGAATCACCACTAGAAAGATGTCTTTGACTTAGTAATGTGAGTTCCATCACACGATCCAACAACATCCTATAACAACTAGATACACGCTCAATAATTCATAAAATAAAATAAAATGATCAGATAAAATTTTGTAATTCCATGCAACAATAACACTCATAATTTCAAATGCAACATTGGGACATGGACTCAGGTGTGCTTCCCTATATGATATAGGTTTCCAACATACAGTGAGGAACTAGAAAATGCAATGGAGAGTATATTCCCTAGACTAAAAGTCAAAAAAACAGTTGAAAATAACTAGACATTATTATAACATAAACAACCATCATAGTACATCGAAAAAATAAACGATATCTCTATATCAAAGGGTGTTTTACAAAAAAACAAACATACCCAAATCACTCACAAGGATGATCCCAAATACAAAAATATATATTACACACAAACTAGACATACAACCATCACTATGATTCACACATGTTGTCTCAACAAATGATCAAGTTGTGTAATCCCGATCTGCTATACATACTATTCTCATTTAGAATGAAAAAACAAGGTCAATAAATTTAATTAGGATCCTATGAAAAGTGTGAGAAATGCTTCTCAATAGGGTACCACCCTGTTCCACTAGTATATTCCATCATATATGTATATGAATATGAAATAAAATAAATATGTCACGTAATTCCATAGACATCGTTTGTTAACTAAAAACCCATGGATCCTCTATGAAACATTTCATATTATTAAAACCATTCCACCATAGAACCTAGTCGTACCGACTTTGGAGCCATGATGTAATTGACCTTTTCATCTAATCATTCTATTGCACAGTTTCCCAACCCATACTCGAAGACTCCGTATAGGGTGGCATCCATCACCTCGATACCCTTCTCTTAGACACTAGGAATAGCAATACATACATAATCATTGGCCCACCAATTATCACATGAGGGAGGTCTATCAAACCCAGATCATCCCATGACCTAGCCCCCATGGGTAGGACATGACCCGTGACTACTCATGAAAAGGTCATATTCAATCAAAGCAACCCAATCCACACATTTTATGTTCCCCAACACAACACCTAATGAAATGGGGAACAATCATCCCACCAACCCAATACATGTAAGGTTGGGTTATTAACCCAATACTCTCACTAGGGGATGAAAATCTAACAGAATAATACCTAGATAATCTAGGTTGTTCATCAATACATCATTAAAACTATAAAGACTATGGAGAGTCCATCAATATCATCGTCCGATACGTATAGACTCTAGGGTGGAATGAATAAAATCCAACACCCACAATTTCGCAACCCAACACACAGATCACTACCTGATCCTAAGTCTCTATGTATTTTAGATCTAACATCTAATAAATAAAAATATCAACTTACCTAAAGATGTGTACACTAGGTTCCCTTGACCTGTTATAGTCTCACTTCATCAAACCTATCTCACACTTATCACCCATCCATGATAGAACATCCTAAATGCTCTAATGAATAGAACCCCATGTCTCAGAACACACACATTGAGGTCTCTCAACACACATGGTTCTAATAACCAATGAAATTACCATGTCTACATGCCCTAAGACCCATTGGGTCCTAATTATCTGTATCATATATTTACCATTACCCACACCTAATTCCTATGTCACATCTCCTTAGGTGGATATCACATCTCCTCACACCTCATTCAGTCCTAAAGGTCTCACCTTATTTACAATTATCACTATGCCATATAACTCACTTAGGATGTTTTCATTCTTCATGTGTGATATGAATAACAATATAACCCATCACCACCTGGCCTAATTCATTATTACACATCTATCTAGCCTTGGGGAAACTTATCCTATGATACACACATCACAACTAGAACCCTAAGATGTTCCAATATTCACATGTCAACATAAAACTAACTCTCTCCCCTTTGAAACATAGTTGTTGGGTGAATAAAATTTACCAATGTACTAATGATCAATAATCATGAGCATAAGAGACCCATCATTATCGAATATCCTCTCTGTGGCCACACAAATTCCCATTGTATGTTACTCAAACCAGTGAAACATAAATATAGTAGGAAACTCATTACCCAACATGTATATGATATTATATTAAAGGGACCACCAACCTCTTCCATGGATTTACCACCCAATTTAGTCTTTGAAACACCTCGACCATGCCCTTTTATGCCACCCCTAAGCCCGTGTCACCACCAAGGATCATGCTTTTCATCACTTGACATAAATGAGTAAACATAAAAAATATAATTTTTTATTTAATTTAATCCACTATTTTGAAACCCCAAAAATTTTTACCTAGATCCACTATAACTTTGAAACATAAACCAACAACGCTTGGAGGTTCCACAACGCACACCTAGTTCCATGCTTGACTAAATCCAAAACCAACGAATACTAATAAATCTCGATAATAAATTAATTTGAACTAAATCCATATAAAATTATACATTATAATACCTCAACTAAATTATTATGGATAATTATAATATAGTATCTTTGGAAATACTCTAGCTAGGCTAAATGAAATACTCATTACTCATGATCAATTACATATAGATCAGGTAAAATTGACCCAAAATCCCTAACAATAAGCACATAAAATCAGTGAGTTGAGAAGATAATAAATAATGACGGGAGAAAACAAAGATCGCACCTTGAAAATATCCACCTGATTCCCCAAACATGAAGATTAAATGGGAGGAATGACATAGGGTTATTGGGATAAAATCGCCTACTCTAAAGCCCGAACCCCCCTAAAATATTGATTCCCCCCAATTAAGAAATGAAATTTCTTACTTTCCCCATTCCCCATTGAACACAACCCTAAACTTGCACACATTCAAGATAATAGAGCCTCTTTAGATCACTAGAGGAACACTATCTACCTAATTGCTTTAGGCAGTGGCATGGGCGACTAGCTGGCATTGGAGGTAGTTGGTTCCCTAACTTCAACAGGTTTTTTTCAACTTGTAACATAAATTTAGCTATAGATAATCATTAATTCCACTATAATGCTCCCCTAGAGCCTCCACGGCACCATCTGAGGCCTGAAACCCTTTCAGAATTGCTCATAGGGATGTCCAAATCCTCAGAACGCCAGTTTATGTTTCTCTTATCCAATTAAGAAATCCTTCAAATAGAAAATTTAATTTAAATATCAAACTATAATGACTAGAAATATGAGGCTGAATATAGAGTAATATACTTTCCTCATACTATTTCCAAAAGCAATAAGGATTAAACTCCCACGTTGGGGTCAAACCTTGTAAAAATATCATATTCTATGTATTCTTTATTTCATTACATGTGGTAATTTTATATTGGGTAATCATAGACAGATCCATATATATTAATTGGTAAAAAATATGAATATGGAAATTTTTAATTTAATTGATAATAATGATTTTAAAGAAAGGGTGCCTAGATTAATCGTCCATCAGAATGGCCACACAACTTCATGTGAACTTCACTCCTACTAAAAAATATTTCACAATATCATAAATTTAGTGGGAAAACACCAATATTTATACAAGTATTATGTGACATAACTCAAAAATTATTATCTCGGGATAAATGTATATTTATGTAAATAACTCTTGAATTATAGAAAATAAAAATAATGATTGTTGATTAAACAACATATTATGAATGTTCTCAATATCATGTCTTTAAGAACCAATTTGTTTGGGTTACCCAGTAATGTTCACTAGATATCCTCAGTAGGGAAACTTTAATCATAAATAATATATATTATTGATTCATTACTATGAATGTCCTGTTAATTTGACTGACAAATATCATAGTGAATTTGATTTCAATTAGAGGCAATCAATCACAATGATATTTTTAAAATAAATTTATATTTATTTATACCATTAACACACTAGTGTTTGATTGTAATTTCAAAATTGGTTATTTTTTCAATATTTTATATCGAGTATCTTAAATTCAATAGAAACTGTAAATATATTAGTCAAAAAATACATTTTGTACAAATTTTTAAATAATAATCCACATCGGTTATCTGTATAACTAATTTTAAAACCCTGTTAAAATTGAAAAATATGAAACATTACACACTGGTTATAATATAACTAATGTGGATGACCTTTTCTATATTAGTAATTTTAAACAACTAAAGTGATCATCTTCATTTTATGTAAACAAAATTATAAAAAATAATAAATTTTTTTTACATTGGTTTTAAAAATAAATAATGTATAAATGATAATATTTTTTAAAAAATATATTTAAAAATATTATACCCAAAAATATTATATATGAAATATATATCAGTATTACATCAAATTTTAGTGGCATGATATCAATTAAAATTCTATAATTCTAATATATCTAAACATGGTAACAACTAAATAAACAATTTGATTTTATATTCAATATTCAAAATCTAAAAAAAATTATGAAGACATGAACAATAAATGATTCTAACATTTTAAAAGAGATTCCTATAATCCTAATATATTATCCACATCATTCCCATAATATATTCTTAAATCATCAAATATATACCAACTGATATGAAACTATTGATAATTTATTCTATATTCAATGATACAATTAGTAAAAAATTAAAAAATTTAGCAAAGCCTAAACTTTTTAATGTTTTAATGGTATTAATTGTAAATATCACAATAATAAATCTCATCACATAATCCTCACATTATAATTATACTTTTTAAATATGAAATTTTTATTTTTAAATAAGATTGAATATAAAAGAATTTTTTTTTATTAAACTGCCGTAAGTATAACCTAATTTACCTTCATACACCCATAATTTTTTGACCCTACTATGGTTTTCAATTGTGAAGCATTGATGGACTTTTTGAAAATTATAAAATTGTTGAAATAAAATAAAATTTTAGTGTAATATATAAGTATTAATATAATCAAAAACTTCTTATCTGATACTAATTTAATGATTTAATTCTCATCATAATGTATGGATCATAATAATTATGTAGTGCATTGATATCCACAAAAACACACAAAATACAATGGCTAGTTAAACCCAAAAAAATATAATTTTATTGATAAATTATGGGTCCATGAAACTATACTCCATTTTCAAATCATATTGAGTATATAGTGTGTGAATATTCATAATAAAAAATTATCATAGGTAGTTAGTCGAATAAAATAGATATAATTTAATGAAATATTATAATCAATATACATAGAAAGTACTTGAATCACTATGAGGGATAGAATATCTATAGTTACAATCTCATTGATATTTTTCTCACAAATCATTAATAAATAAACATGAACGTACATATAAATTTTAAATATTATCCCACTTCCATACAACAACACAAATACATAAAATTAATATTTAGAAATTTTTTCATAATAAGTAATATTTAAATTAAAAGGGGTTGTAACATCTCATTTATTTCTAGACAGAAACATTTTTCCATAGCGGTAGTCCAAGAATATATACATATATATAATTTTAAAATAATTAAATAAACTTAAAAAATATTAAATAATGAATATGATATATTCGTACCTCATTGGCTATTCATTGTACATGTTTAGATAGTAAATGTAAGGAATATCAGACACTCTATCTCACTATAGCAACCCATCCATGTGGAATGGAACTCTACTTGATGGATTTATAATATCATGTATTTTTACACTGTGCTAATTAATTTCCCTTGGAGGATGATGTAATGTGTCCTCAATATAATATATGGTCCCATATTATATAATATGATACTATGGATCCAATACATATAACTCAAAGTAGATGATAAACAATAGAGGAGGAGGTGGGGTAGTAGAATATATAGGTCAAAACTCTATATAGATGTTGAAAAAGTGTGGTTGCTCTGAAGATCTAATATTATCTTCAATTGTCCCACGAAAATATAAAAATTTTCCTTTTAAATATATTATTATCCCCTAATAAAATTCCTCTAATAAAAAAAGAAAAGTTTATCCAAATACATTATTAATAGATACACTCACCTCATTTCCTCATACGTGACCATGGTGTTCAATTTTTCAAAATATATTTGTCAAAATTTCACTCCTACCCTTGGGTATAATGGTTTTTATGTGATCTTATCCAAAAGGGAATCCCATAAAAATTCTTTGAAAAAATAATGTTATAAAATATTAATGGTTGATAAATAACTTAAGTTTCTTCTTATAATCATATGAAATACAATATTCATCTCTTATATATGATATTTACCCATTTCACCATTGGGGACCCTTTAAATTTTTCATGGTTAGTTAGAGGATGAGTTTTAGTCTCTATGGATCTTGATATAACAAAACAATGTTTTTTAACCCTCTCAGTATTCATTAATTCATGGATTAACATAAACCATCCACGATATAATGTATTAGGGTTTATATTATTCACCTAGATCTCTATATAATATCTCATGTGTGCCTATTATTAAATAATAAAACTATAACTTATAATATTATTTTACTGATTATAGGTGATGAAAAAGGAAAGGATACAAGTTGAAACACTTCATTGATTGATATTTATTTCAGATCATGATAATAGAGGATCGAGTTGGAAGTTAGGATGCTTGGGATAGTCTTGGATTTCTATTATAATTTGTGGAACATGTTATGCCTAATATTTGTATCCATATTTTCTATATTGATAGTAAATTACAGATCATTTTCTGCTGTTGAATGTTTTTAATGTTCTTTAGATATTATTTCCATCATCTATACTTTTCTGTTGTTTCTTTGGATTACTTATATTTCTTCAACAATTTACGTTTTTTTTACATTCACATGATGCACTACACATTGTTAAGAGGGGAATAGTCTCCCCACAGACACACCCAAGGCCCTCATCGATAAATATTAGCCTCTAGCATTCGGGGATATGTGCTTGAGGCCATGTCCACCGAGCTCGGGGCACCCATTAAGTGGCATTTGGTATCGGGACGTCACAAAGTGGAATCTAAGGGGTTATCCTTTATTTCCTTTCCATACTATTTAGATATAATATATTGGAGATTGGGAAGGCATGGTACATGGATAGAAGTCATATATGGGTGTCACGAACCCATATTTGGGTTAAAATCCAAGTTATGCAAAATAAAATTATTTTTCTCCTTTTTCTTATTACAATTCTTATTTTTTCACTGTTGGGTGATGAACATGTTGTGTGGTGATGTTGATTGTTACTCTAATTGATGTTTTATTTTATCCTTAGCCCAATGATATTAGGTCATGAAGGATTGCTACATGCATCATTATAGGCTAATAAAATTCCCATGCCATGCATATTTCTAGTCCATATATGTTCATTTCACTCATTTTCATTGCTTAATATTCTTGTGATTATTGATGGATTTTCTGATAGTTTTCTTATACTTATATTACTATTGGCTATGATTGAGTGATTTTATAAGTTTGGTTGAGTCTAATGAAAAAATACTTGATAGTATTTTTCTATTTCCATTCATATATATGAAATGGTTGTAATATCCCCTTTATTATTTTACTCTTAACCTTTACTTCATTACATAACAAGAATAATGACACAAACACTACAATATCTCCAATCATATTATAACACAATAAAATATATTTTCAATTCCTATACATATTTTGAAATCTAGGATGAATAGAGAATGAAGAACTATGAGAAACATCTAACAGATCCTTCTGCAAATCAGATATTAATGGAACACAGAAATGTTTCCTAAAACTTATCATTCCATGAAAATCATGTTTGAACTTAGTAATATTTCTCACCATATTATTTATTTCCACATCTTCTTTATAATTTTATGTAATCCTCACAATGATATATTTTTGAACACTTATTTGATAATGAAATTATTTTCCCCTTACTTCATTATTTCTACATCAATCCTTTGAAAATTAAGAATTATTCGATCGTTTGTGATTCTCGTAATAGATATGATAGAATGACCCTTTTTACTCAGAAAATATTCCACCTTGTTTTATTTTCTATGAGGGTAATGTATTCAGAATTCATAATCATTAATAAACATTAACTACATTTTTCTATACATATTCATATATTTTTTAGTTAATATATAAATTATAATTTTATGATCTGTATATATATCACATAATTCACCTATGGATAATTCATATATAAATTTAAGGAAAAAATTACCTTAACTTATTCTATATTTTGAGTTGCGTAATTTTTCTCGGGATCCCTTAATTATATTGTTTCAGAAGTTAAATCCATTTAATTTTTCATGAGAATGTATCCTAGTACCCTATTTTATGAGTCACTAAAGATCAAAAACCCCTCTCTAATGTATGGTACTGTAAGAATAAGTTATATAACTAACCTTCTTTTTAGTTCCTCGAAATTTTCCTCAACTTCATCTATTCAAGAGAACATAATCCGTTCTGATTTATCTTGGTCTATTAATTAGAAATCCATGAATAATTCTCTAAAAAGTATTAATAATGTCAAATGAGGAAAAAATGGATGTCGGTTATAGTTTTCGGTGTGGTAAAAAAAACAATATCCTTCATCATTAATTGTTCAAGAGATATACTCTCTCTAGAGATTATATTACCCAAAGATAAAACCTTCAAAAAAAATTCAAACATTGTAAATTTTCCATACAACATCTTTTTAAGGTCATTAGTTCAATCCTAAAGTTATCTTCATGATCTTACTTACACTTTTAATATGTTAAAATATATTCTTCAAATACTACCAAAAACTGATCAAGGTAATCTCTAAAGACTCTATTAATAAAATAAACGAAGATAGTGATGGAATTAGTAAAACCAAATGGAATAAAAATATTTTAAGTGTGTCCATACCTTGTACAAAATGTTTCTTCTGTATATCCCCATTCATGACCCCATATATATGATATCCCTAATGGTGTTCAATTATTGAAAATTATTGAGATATATATAGTTGATAAAAATTCATTAACATTGAGTGTAGGATACATTTTCTTGATTTTGATCTTCTTATGTTCCTGATAATCAATGCATAGTTACATCATTCCTTATTTATTCTAATAAAAAAACATATCCACCCCAACGTACAGTCATGGCAAAATAAATCCCTTTTTTTGATTCTATTGTGGTTTATTCTTTAATTGCTATAATTAAATCAGATCCATTTTATATGGAATTTTTTAAATAGGTGTTTCACCTTGTTTGAGTTGTATTTATAAATCAGGATCATGATTTGGTGGAAGAATATGAAACAATTTCAGAAAGACATTACCAAACTCTATCGCCAATGGAATATCGTCACCATTGATTTTTTTTCCAAATTAATTGAGATAAACATTCATTTTAATAGGAATCATGATCCGCATAATAGATGTTAGTTACATTGAATGTTTATATATATCATTACACTGATAGATGATTATATTTTTGTTTTAAATATAAAATTTTACTTACTCTTTTTAGAAATTGATGTTGGTTTTATATATATAATTTTATATATATAATTTCAATCCATTCCTAAGATAACATAAAATTCAACAATAGGTATAATAATGATATTTTTATGAAGAAAATTCCCATAAACCTCAACTACGAAAGACTCATAGACTTGAGATGAGGTATTTGTACCATAAGAGATTTTTATCTCTAATTAAACATGTAATCATTAAGTGGAGTTTTTATACGCTTCGTAAATTCCCCAAATATAAAATAGTGGGTAAACCCATAGCCTAATAATAAATTATTACTTTTAGAGTGGATGGTAAGTGTACCTTTCCCCGCATTTTTTTGTTACCCTCATCAGAAATAATGATCACATGATATTCCATTTGTATCTAGGATTAAGATGTTTCTGATATTGAAAAAAATAAATAGCATTTAAATATGAGAATAGGTTAGTATAATTCCCATACTCCCAGAATTTGAAACACTAGAGTTTGGGTGGTACATTCTGTGGATCTTTCCCTCTATTCACATCATTAAATATATTCTTCCAATCACATCAAAATTATTTTACCCAATGACCATATTTTACATACATAAAACATTTAAAAGTACAATTAAGACAATTTTCTATGTATTTTTTTCCAAACATCCAGAATTAGGGAAGGTTCATCTTCATCTGTCAATGGTTTTTAGAATATACTATAAATTCCATCACTCTTGTCTTATCAGACCCATGAGAAATATGTGTAACATTGATCTCCTCTTTAAACTTGATAACATTTCGAATGATTTCATTAATGCTACCAATGTCCCCTGTGTATAAGAACCCTTGAAGACTTGGTTTTAAGTCACTGAATAATTTATCATCCTTAATTTCAGGTTGGATGATAATATGGTAAGTGATCATCATAAATCATGTAAAATATACCTCATGGGCACTATAAAATTCATCACCCTTATAATTCATCTCATGGAATTTCTTTTCTGTGGTTATATGAAGAATATTTAGAAATATCTTATTGAAAAATATTCTCCTATACTAATCCCACTCCTTCGATTCATTTTTTCTTGTTTCATACATTCTTAATATGAGACATCTATTTATCCACTTTACCTTCCAAATGATAGACATCTAAAATAAATTTTCGTGCTCTAAACAATGAAGAATGGAGAATATCTTTTCAATGTAACTATTCCATTTCTTATTAATTATTGGATTAGTGGAAACACAAAAATAGGGTATACATATCTTAAAGAATGATTCAATATAACCATGTTCATTAAATTCTTGTATAGAAGTTCATCATGATTCACAGAATTAGAAATTTCTATGTATAAAAAACATTTCATTACAATTCACATAATATATTTTTTCTCAGGAGGATAATAATTACATTTTCTATAATATTTATCATTAAAAAGGTTCCTTCACATTATATCAATTGAATAAGACCAAAAAGTATAGTGTGACAAACAATAATCATTGTAAACCCCCATATAATCATAAAAATCGGTTATAGGGGTGTAAATTAGGACACCTTATTTTCAATATATGACACCTTTGTTTTCACCTTGGTCATTCATGATCATTGACTACTAAAATCCTTCATGGTGGTTAATAATGACAATTTTAATTGGCCTAATCATATCCCTTAGGAGTGTTAAACTTTGTTCATAGAAAGTGAACACTCACTGTGCACTGGAGTGATGGATGAGATATACACGACCAACTCATTTTGGAGTAATTCCCACTAGGGAAATCTTTTACAAAACTAAATAAACTTATAGTATCTGTACATGGATTTATTTTCTTCGAAAAACACACTCCTTTATTTACCATAACATAATAAAATCTCCTATACATAGGACTATCCTAAGGAATCATATATCAGTTTTCACATCCTAGTTTCCAAAGGTAACTAAACATATATGTGATTCAAAATTATAATGACCCATACATTTCATACATATATATCAAATCTTTATAGATGAATATTCAATACATAACATAATTATCCATTCCAATATAGTATGTTTCTATTATATATGGATACATTGACATATAAACATCGATTCATAAGTGAAATAAATCATCTCCCACTATTTCCATCATAACTAACCCCCTTCTCAGACATATTATATTAAAAACCATTCATCATAACCTGGATAAATGAATCATATGAAAAATTTATCTCATAAGCTCAATAAGGGTAAACAAGGGATATAACGATGATAAATAAAACATAACATTAGAATAAGTGTCTGATTATATTATTATAACATTACAAAACCTTTCAATTAAAAACATATATCAGAATAAAAATCATTTCATAAAGCATGGTGGTTCATATGACCTGAATCATAATATAATCAAAAAACATAACCCATGGGAGCATAACATTAGAATATGACATAAATTTTTGGAATTCATATAATCATAGAATATTATTTACATGGTATTCAAGGATTTCATCCAAGGCTTTCAGAGTGGAATTTGTTCACTCAAAAAACCATCGTAGTAGTCTAGATTCCCCTATAAGACTATAATAGTGGGTAGAGTCCCTTACTAAACTTGGATCACTCCCCATTCTAGACCTATTTGTCTCATGATACATCCACATTTACCCAATTAATTGGTGTGGAATTTAATTATTGTCCCACCCATCACGTAATTAAAACCATACATGTGTGTTCCACAATATCATAAACTATTTATCATATAATCATTACATAAATTGTGAAAGGAAAATTGGTTTTATTAACATATTATCATAATAATAATAAACCACCTACATAAAGAATAATGATGGTTTCACAAGATCATATCCCCAATAAAAATTTGAAAAAAATAATGCATTTCATCATAGATAGAAAATTAATTTTACAGATCATTTGGAACATTTCTAGGGGTGAAATACCATTTTTTAATCCCTTATTGACAGAAAATTAATTAATTGTTATTAGAATAGACCCCCTTTTATAGGATGACGGGGAAAATAGAAAGATATAAATGAATTAAAAAAATCCAAGAACACTAGAAAAAAGTCTCATAAAAAATAATCTAATTCTATAAGCAAGGAAAATCCCCACCCCAACATAAAAACATTGTGATTAGTGTCTTCCAAATCATCACTACTCTGCATGATATCTCGTGTGAGGATACCAGGGCCTCGTTCATATTCCAAATTCCATACCCTCTCAAACATCAAATTCTGAATATAAATGATCATGAGGGAGATCCCTAATCTAAACATCTTCTAGAGTGGTCCCTTGAAGAGAAAAAGATGCAATGTCTCATGAAACACTAACCACAATTCTACAATCATAGCACACAGAATTCATACATTCAACAACATCAACAAGAAATCCATTAAGACCTCTTCACCAGGAATCTAAACATGTACACGACAACCAAGGCAATCTGGACGAACCCATATTCTCCCCTCATGACTCTCACCACCATAGAATCTTCCAGAACAACTAGAAAACAATCCAATTAATGAGTAGCTGGGTCATCATCACCTAGGATTGGATGACACAACACAACACGAAGGGATCATCTCTTATAAGGATGTTTGGGCCACTCTATGAAAGAAAATATACTCTAGGATGGAATCCAATCAGAATAGGTTTTCATATACACCCTCACAAGAGTCTGATGCTAGTAGACCACAATGGCAGAAACCAACAATGAGTGATATAGAACAATAACTACAGACTGATTGTCCCACCCTTTCAACACAATCAATATGAAATTTGAAAAACACATAGATCATACTTGCAAGAAGAATGTGGTACCTCTCTAAGCCAGAACCATGAAGTACACACCTCCCCACTCTATGCCACATTGGGACCGACACAGAGCCCCAAACTGAAACCATCGCCTTCCAACACCGAGACCAAATCCAACTCAAGAAATGACATCACCTGAGATGTTGCTGAGCCTTCATGGTAGGGATTCGATGATGGAACCTCACACGCCATGAATGATGGAGCCAAATCCTTGTCTGAGCTGATGAAGCCAGAATCCTCACCACACAAAACCACTCCAACACCGAGATTAAGGAAGCTGATTTTGAGATGGACTCAGTGACATTGGATGAAGGGAGAGGATGATTCCAATGTTGAAAACCATATCCCTGCAAAAAGCATATGTTCTTCCCCTCAATGGCCTTCCCCTTCACTTTGAAATCAATTATTAAAAATCTATAAAGTACCCTAATATTAAAGAAAACAATTTCTTCAAAATAAACATGGAAACATTATTCAAAGAATTGAGCATGAATGATGGTGGTAAATTCCATTAAAACCATATACTTTAAATAAAATATTCTGCTAAATTCTATAGTAAAAAGTCATTTGAACTCTCCCAAAAAGAGAAAAAAATATTCCTCTAAAAAAATAAATAAATTAAAAATGGGTAAAATTTCATCAATAAATCCTTTTAAAATATTATAAAAAATATTGAATACATTTTTAGAAATCTTGGACATTGATGAAAATTTATTTTCAACAGAATTCATTATTAATTTTTTTCACTAATTAATTCATCAAATCTCTTGAGTTTTTAAGGAGAGTAAAATGAAATTAAAACATATGATATTTAAAAAAAATAAGAGGTAAATAAAATTAATTTATTTATTGAGAGATAGACTATATGATTTCATCAACGCAACTTCATCAGAAACAATCCTAATAAACAATGAGATTATAACATAAAACCCTTACTCAAGTCTGAATTCCTTCATACATGTTCAAAACTCTGGATTAATAACTATAGATTTATTAAAGATATACTAAAAACCATAATAATATTGATCATACCACATATTATTACTAAGAAATTTTTATCACCTATTTTTAAGGAATTATTTATTAAAATCATAATTTCATGTTATTACTACTTTGCTTTTCGTGTATATATTGATTCAGATATTTTGGACCCCATACATTCTTCATATTTTTTATCATTATATGAAAATAAAATTTATTAATTATATACATATTTATATAGATCCAAAAATTAATGATACTTGAAAATTAATTACACAGTTCATGGAGATATTTGATCATAAATAACGATGAACGATGCTTTCATTTTCCATTGGATAGAAAAATATAGACGTAAATAATAATTCATATCTATATAATTATTATTATATCATATAAATTATATATATTATTCAAATCTCAATTTATTACCTTCCATGTAATATAGAAATGAAAAATAAATCACATATCTTCATGGAGGTGGTTGTCCACATATACGCACGAGCGATGTTATCATTTTCCACCAGGTTAGTAGGTAGGAAAGTAAATGTGGTATTATAATTTTATACGAATAATTATCAAACAAATATCATATATATAAATTAAATCCATAATAATATATATTTTTTATATGTGGTTATGGAAAACAAATCACATTGGTTCTCAAGCGGTAGTCTTTCATACACACGATCAATGATTTGTTTCCCAATTAATGCAAGTGGAGATGAATATTGGTTACTCCATTAACATAATAACCTATATATATGTTTAATATTT
The DNA here is from genome assembly GCA_963277665.1 of Viscum album. NCBI lineage: Eukaryota > Viridiplantae > Streptophyta > Magnoliopsida > Santalales > Viscaceae > Viscum > Viscum album. The sequence goes on along the minus strand of OY728152.1, from coordinate 346,810,757 downwards.
CATCTTGGTTATCTAATATTTTAATGAGTTAGAAGTATAAATAATACTAAATTGCGTGTTTAAGAATGCGACCTCTTGTTCGGCTAACCCCATTAGGTTTATACATAAGGACATCCAAGGATGGGTTTTTATAGGAAAAGGATTATAATTCATGGGTAAGAACTCAAGGAATGTAATTTATGAGTTATATATTGAAAGGATCTTTAATATTCTATAGGAGAGGATAGGGGGTGTCCTTTAGTAAGATGGGTAGATGACACACTTGGAATTTACTTAAAATAAAATATATATAAGTTTATTAATAATAAATAATGTCACCCAAATGGGACATTATTGATTATTACATGATATAATGTCAAAATATACTGATTCAAATAGAATTTAGACAAAAAACATTAAGTTATTTCGACCAATATATCTTAAGTATATGCCTTAGGCGAACATATTTTTAATCCTAACTATGGTAACATATTTTTTATACTTTTACTATTCATTATGTACAAATAATATGTTTAATTTAATAAATAATTTTTATATTAATGAATAAAAATATTAAAACCCTTTTAATAAATTCAATTCACTGAATTGATTGAATTTAATTTAATATTTTACACACAATCTCAAACAAATATATTTTTTCAATGAAAAATATTTCTTATGTATAAAATGTTTTTATATCCCAATTCAATGTAAAATTGATTCCAATGAAACAAATTATAATAATAATAACCTAACTGAAATAACTATATCTTTATGAGCAATATAAAACATAATAAAACTTATTAAATTGTTTAAATTTAAATACATTTCTTAGTAAAAATGGTACTTTCTCTATTCTTTGAAAAAATAATATTTTTTGACAATTATAAAAAACTAACTTGATATAATTTTTTCATGTTTTTAAAAAAAATGATTTTCATTTATCCAAATACTTTTTATAAAAGTGTAAAAATTTTATTTATATTATTTTCTCATACAAAATAATAAAACCCAGTTTATATAAAATATATATTTTTGAAGCATAAAAATAATTTACTAAAAAGATATATATATATATTTCTAAAACCATTATACATACTTTTAAAATGTTTTTATTTGAATTCACAATACCAATAAAACATATACATTATAATAGTATAATATATTAGAGTTCATTTGGACATAGATTTATGTGTCTTATAATCTGCCAAAAAACATATTTGTGAAAAATATATCAAAAAATCATATCATTATTCAACCTAGTTTAAAAAATTTAGTTTTAATATTCCAATGTTTTCAATAGAAAAATCGATTAATTTCATTCTACCCACCTCATCTCTTTTTAACACAGAAAACATACTAAAAATGATAAGGATACTGGAATCATATCTGGTTTTCCCGTTCCTAGGTCCTCTTCTAAAAATTATCATGCTTCCACTAGATATATTCTAAGGGAATCAGTTATCTACAAATGAAATTCTACCAATGATCATTGATCACTACTAATTAATCTATATAGGTAGTTTCATCCTTGATTTCCAACTCTACCCATTAAATAACATGTGATGGGTTGTGCACATAACTCTTTAGCTACAACACGTAAAATACATCGTGATCCTAGTCTAACTACCAAGAGGAAAAGCAGTATTGTACCTCACTAGACATATATAGTATTTAAAAGGGAATACTAAAGCATGGACATAACTTTCCACCACAGATAAATCTATTAAATAATATCTAATGTGAGACCAACAAGAATACATTTTCTCCCTCATTTTACTCCAAAGTTCACTATTATTGACATTCATAGGACTTATAAATTCTATTGGTAAACCTCATCCAGTCGTAGGTGTTACAAACCATCTTTATAGTCACTCACACCAACTCGTAGCCCACGAGTGTTGACACCCATGGATTTAACTCTCTTCGTGGTGACCTATATGGTCTCACATACAAGGCCTCAAATTGGCCCATAACATTGGTTCAGTGGTAATTGTTATTATAAACACACTCCACCAAGGGTAATTGATCCTACCAACTATAGATAATGTATTACATGGATTATTGAATCATGTACTCTAGAACCCAAATAGGTATCTTAGTATAACTATCTTTTAGGGGTAAAACATTGTGCTCAAATGCAACTGAGTCTCAATAGACACTCTCCACCCTCTGTATAATCATGAATTAAAGATATAATAATAGTCTAAAATTATCATTAACAGAACTCCATGAAGATATAATATCTCTTGAATGTAAATTAATACTAAGATCTATTCTAAACTCTGCTATGAGATAGATATGAAGTTGGTAATCTTGGTGATTCTATTTATGATCACCTAGATAAAAGTGTTCCCTATAGATGATCATGGAAGCCGTTTGACAATGTGTATAGAGATACCATTCTGTATTCACTCTGGCACTTCAAGGGGTTGATCTAAACCTACTAGATCCTTTTTTGCGTCCTTCAACTGTAAAAAAGTGATGCATTGTGAGACAATTGTCACTACACACTTAATCGTTCTATGCCACCAAAACTAATTTCATTTACTAGTACATATTATCTAGTCCTACAAATACAACTATATGGACATATTAATATAAAAAAACCTTCTCTCGTAGTGTCACTAAAACCATGGTTAATCCATAGGAAATAATATTGTTCTCCCCACCTTTAGAAAATCCATCTTGGTCACAACTAGTGGATATTGATCATGGAAGGTCTCAAATCATCTATGTATTAGATAATTCATACTAATATGTTGGATATATGGAGGGGTAATAACCATCGACTAAGGTTAAGCTTCACGATATCTATCAACTACGGAAAACTACAACATGTCCAGCTATTTTGACACGTTGCTCATTAACGATGAACAAGATATTCTTGATAATTTTTATCCATAACCCCCTTCCCTATAGTAAATACTATCTCTAATTCGCAATCCTAGAAATCTCTATCCAACACCTCTACCAAATTTAAAAATCATTTTGAATTAATATATAATTTAAACTTTTTTGATTGCGATAAATGATATAATGATCTCCATAAGGTATTGAATTCTCGTACTTAGGGAGAGAAATATCATTATCAGGTCTAGATTATGGGTCACATTTTTCTACTCATAGGGCCTCAAATTTCAGTACTGATAGGTGATCACTAGATACCTCAACATCATAATACATATGAACCCAATTTTTGAGTCATCATAAAACACTGTGTAGTCAACATCATCCTATACTAGTAACAATATGGGGGACCTCATAAACCATTGTTGTAACTATAGAGAACCCTATTGGAACCAATTAATTCACATGGAATGCTTCCCCTTTCATGTAAAATAAGTCAAGTGTACCAATATACTAGAAACATAAGGCATAAAAAACCATTAATATCCAACCAATCCAAATAAGATTCACACCACCGTTACACTCTTAGGTGGCACTGATGATAGAAGTACCTCAACCTATACTAGGTCAACTAATACAACCTCTATTATTATTATATTTCCTAGTAATTAGATATATAAAATCCTTAAATGACACATTAATATCTTAAAATAAATTTGGTTCTCTCAGAGTATGTCCTGCAACATCTTCAACAGTTTCATGTGTTCCTTAAACACCGTGTACATCAGGATTTAGTTTATGAAACCTTTTAAAAAATTCTAAGAAGGGATAAGATATTGTTTTCATGAGTCCCATGAACACTACTGTGGTTTTTTCAAAAACAAATGGTATCAACAAGTACACATAGTGACTATAGTGACATAAAACATTCATCATCAGTATATCCTCATCTCAAACTGAGAGCTGGTGGTAGCATAACCTTGTGTCAATATTTTAGAACCACCTCACTCCGTTAAACTGGTTGAAGAGGTCATTGATTATTGGTTGTGAGTTATTATTATTCTATATCAACTTTTTCAATCCTCTATAGTTGACACATAACCTCAATATACCATCTACCTTATTAGTGAACAAAACAAGGGCTATATAGGTTGACCCACATGGTCTATCAAGGGCCTTCATCTATAACACTTGTAGATGAACCTTTTCCTCATTAAGCTCTACAAGAACCATCTGATTTGAGGGTGTATATATTGTCACATTCCCTCGATGAATGTATATAATGAATTATATCTCTCAGTTGGGAGGTATGCCTAGAATGTTATTAGGGAATATGTATACAAACTCTGTCGCTACTATAGAAAACTAAAATCCTGCATCATCTACATCTCCATGGTAGATACTACCAAACATGTGAGTAATCTGTTATAACCTCCTATGTAGGAGAACATCATGATCTACCAAGTTTTACTTCCCACATGTAATGAAAAACCCCATCCCATATATGCAAATTCACCACATCCTTCATCTAAAAAATTCAATTTTTTCGTAAATAGTGGATATCATGTCCATGAATGAGATGACATAAAAAGGCCTCATCACTACAAAAAAAATATCCCAATGGAATATATATTATCCAATATTTAGGCCACAATATCATTATAAATATGTGATAATTTAATCACCTCTAGTTATATTCTCCAATACTAAGGGTTCATCCAAAGGTTCAAACATAATATCTAGATCATAAACCGAAGATATGGAAAAAGAAGAAATTTTTTTTGCATGTTTCCAAAAAAATGCATCTATGGTAGAAAATTAATATGTCATGTAACTAATAATTCTGGGAGCCTCAGATTCATAGGTATCCATGACCTACACTTTCCATTATCCTAGATCACCATATCTTTGTTCTAGGTGTGTACAACCATGGGGTGTTGGTGGTAATATGTCAAATAACAGTCCTCCTCCAGATTCTCTCCTAGCACCTATTCCATTTCCAGCACACCATGGAACTCTATACAATATCCACTACCACTAGATAGTATTATTATAATATATATCCCTATTATCCACCCATTAGGGTAGAAATTAATGTCTGAGATGTCCATGGTCGTTGCAAGGGTAACATCACCTCTAGCATGGATGACGGGAACCATCCTATGATCCCTAAACTGAATACCCTCTATCCTAATAATACATATAAAAATTTCTTATTGGACTTGACCCTTGAATTTCCTGTTTTATGTTATCTTCCAAATTCAAATCTCTAGAGTGACAACTATAGAGACCAACTATTTACTAATGTTTTTCCAAAAATCTATCAACTAAAAAATCTCAATTCTACACTCCATTTCACCTGGGAATCCAACGAGATATCGTAATAGTCTAAATATATATGTGGAGACAACACTAAAAATTAAATAATCATAAGAACACATCGTGAATCATATCAATGGCATTTTGGGATAGGTTTACAACAATAAAAATGTGTCATATCAGCAACTAATTTTTAATTTGAAATGATAAAACTGCCACCACATTTTTCATTGATTTCTTTATAGAACCTCTAATAAAGTTGGTGTCAGAATCCAAATTGATGTATTTTCTCAAATTTAGAAGTGATTTATAGTAATTATCATGAATAAATTTCTTAGTGGTGTTTATTTCCCTATTAGATCTAGTTTTTCATCTCTAAACAGTAAAGGAGTAGCAACAGTTCGAACTGCTGCTAAATATAATAATGTATAATTGTTTTTTAAACTGAAGATAAAAATATTTAAAAAAAATGTAGTTGTATTTTAAGCCTACACTAAAAATAAATTCACTGTATATTGTTATGGTTTAAACATCCTCTATACAGTGAGGTTAAAAAATTATAGTTGTAGAAACAATACCCCCAAAAAGAAAAAAAAACAAGACCAATATAATATTATAACCATTAATATAATGATAAAATATGAGTGTGGAGAATCCAAAAATTATACATCCATGTATATTAATATAAATAATTATATATATAGGAATAAATTTTATAAGGAAGACAATATTCTAAACATATCTATCATAAATAAGTAAATTTCAAGATACATTCACAAAGGGTAGATAAATCAGAGAATCCAAAGAAAAGGATAAATTCATTTCAAATATTTTTTCCGTAATTTAAATTGAATACCTTTTATTCCACATAAAATATTACATAAGTAAATAAATAATTTTAAAAGATACATGAATAATATGGAATTTTGTAATAGAATGTGTAAGTGTCATTGATAAAGGAATGTAAATTAACGTAGTCTATATTCAATATAATAAAAAACACAGGTAGGTTATATAAAAATAGAAATAATGTAACCAAATAAGTAAACAACACTCAACAATAACGTAGATAGGAAAAATTTTATATATCAAGGGAAATAAAAATAACCTCCTGACATTCTCAAACATATACATACTAGGTAGCACTATACATAGCCTAATACATTTATTCAGAATATAATACTAGTAAGAGTCTCATCATGAATATCATAACAGGTATTTCATTATCATCAACCTATATACCAAGGTTTCGAATTAAACTAGCTAATAAAAGTGAGGAAACATATCATAATTCATAGGATAATACCTATAAAACATACTAAATTTTATTATCCAACCCACCACCAATTCCCGTTTTATAAAAATATCATTTAAATTTTTCATACTCTTCAAATAGTATTCAATTTATTTACACAATATAAAAAACTCATATTAAAATAACACAATGGGGATCAAACCATGATTGTAGCTTATAATATAAAATCCATGGGTAAAAGGTGATTAATATGAGGTTATATTTATAATAAATTATGAAAATTTGGTAACCCATCAAAAAAAATTGAAATAAAACATTTACTTGAAATCTAATTTAAACCAAATAAAGTTATTAGTTGTAATGTCTCGGATCCGGGTGCCACTCAATAGTTGTCCCGAACCTGGATGGTCAAATGACCCCAAGCACATTTCCCCAAATGCCAGTGGCTACCGACTAGAAGTGAAGGACTTGGTCTAATAGTGTGGAAATTATTCCCTTATTTTTCAAAGTGTAGTGCAGTGGAGAAAATACAAACACACCAAAAGAGGAAGAAGTAAAAAAGACCATGGTGAAATGGAGAATATTACAGATGTAGAAGATGACAGCAGACATATATATATGATGATTTGATATGTACCTAATTATATAAAAGCATCTAAAACAGGATACATTGTAATCTAGAATAATACAGTACAAGGTACAAGTACAAAAAAACAAACCAAAACAGTTTAGTCGGAACTCAGCAGCATTGTAAGCCTAAGCTCGGTCTCATTCTCTCCAACTCCTCTATAACAATCAAGTACCTGTATAAGTACTCTTTAACTTATCAAACCCTGTAGAAATAAAATCTGTTGGTTCCCAAGACATGACCCAAACAGGGTGTGAGAAATAAATCCTACTAGGGGACCACCAAAGGCTCGTGCCCAATTGTCAGGGAAAATGTGAAAAAGCAGTTTGCAATAATGAATTGCAGTAAACTAGGAAGTACTCAATAGAAGCTACTCCTACCAGTTCCATTTCCATTTAATTATTATTTAACAATTCAATATAATTAAATTATAAGATTCCAAGTCCCGACCTTAACCGACAATCTCCTAAATAGTGCCACAAAAAATCCCACAATAGGCTATCTAACAAGTAGAAGGTAAACAATAACAAGCTGGTGCTTTAGCTTGGCAGGTAAAACATGAGAAATCACCACAGTGAATATTCAAAGTAAATAGTTCTCTTTAACATGAAAAACCATACCCACAGGTAAATAGAATCAAAACCCTTTGGTGATTGACCTCAGGAATAACAAATATATCTTTCAGAGTACAAGATATTGCCCTCCGGAATCGAAGTTATTTCCCTCAGGAATATGAAACGTTTCCCTCAGGCTAAACAAACACATTCCCTTAGGGAAAACAAAACACTACCCTCAAGCTAAGAAAAACACTTCCCTCAGCCTAGGTAAGTAACTAAGGCGAGATCAACACATAAGAAAGCAATTTATTACATATTCTCTCAAGAAAACTCAAAGCATTCTATAATCACTGCATACCCATGGGTATCCTGGCCAAATGGATATATAAGGGGAACTCACCCACGGGGTGGCCCTGGACTAATACAGTGATCCCAAACAGTAGTTTATACATATTTATTAAATTACATATGAAATTCTAGGTATTTTATCAGTCATGGACTTACCCATACGACACCAAAAACATGGGTCCGTAGCACAACGGTACATAAAAACACCTCAATAGTTGGAAATAAACACCAGACCACCTAACTCGATATCCTCTTATCGATATACATGAACAACGCCTCCTGAAACCACCGAGGATGGCGTAGATCTGGGATTAACACTCACCCAATCAAACTCAAATAACATCCCCTCAGGAAGAAATTGGAAGTAAACACTCAAGAGAAGGTAAGGGCTTACCTGCGCGGTCTAAACGTGATCGACGACTGAAGAGCCAAGTTTTGACATGTGTTCCGGAGATCCTCCAAAATTCGGCCTCCTTTCCCGGTGCTCTGAATGAACCCATTGCATCCTCTGCCGAATGATGAGGCTACTTCCTGCTTATAAAAAAACATAACTACACAGCATGTACTCTCAAGTACACTATGTATAATTTTCAGTTTTAACTTTTCCCCTGGAAACCATTTCCACCGCCTAACAGTTCATTAGCCGACTTGGTTACATGTCATGTATTTCTAAGTACACAGTGTTTTCTATCACTCCGCTGGCAGCTACTCCCATTGCCTTACTGTTCACCTACCGACTGATTAAATGGCGTGTATATACTAAGTACATGGCATGTAGTCTGTTTTTACACCCTTCATCACCTACAGACCTACATGCCTTATATACTCATCCCACACGTCCAAAGTACACGGCGTGTGGAAAAGTACACGGCGTGTACCCACAAATTTGGGATTTTTCTCCATATTCCTTATTTTCTAAAAAACACGTAAGGAAAAGGGAAATAAAGAAACCAATACCTCAAGAATAAGAACCGGGTTCTTACAATCATCCCTACTTTAATAAATTCATCCCCAAATTTCCCTTATAATGGTGGTGAATATAAAGGTGAGAACAACTTTGGCCACTAAGAATGTACATCTGTCTCCCACTCCGAGGTTTTATCCTAAACTAGACCATGCTTCCATAGCACTCATATGACAGGAACTACCTGGCCTTGGAGAACCTTTGTGCTCCTATCAACAATACGAATCGGATTCTCCTCAAAGGACACATCGACCTAATGTTCATCCACCTCATGCTAAAATATGTGAGATAGTTCTAAGTGATAACGGTGTAGCTGAGATACATGGAAAACATCGTTCATGGCCTGGTACCTCTTTAGTAACTAAAACTAATAGGCAACTGACCCAACTCTCTCCAGAATTTCAAACGGCCCCACATTCCTTGGTGAAAGTTTACCCTGTCTCCTGATCCGCCTATGTCCCATCCTTAGTGAAACATGCAAGAAAACCTGATCCCCGACCACAAACTCCAATGGTCATCTGCGGGGATCAACATAAGATTTATAACGAGACTGTGCAGTAGCCATCTGCTTCTATATCAACTGGACCTTCTCTGTAGTCTGTTGCATGAGACGTTGTCCCAGTAAAGCGGCCTCACCTACCTCCAACCATCCCCAAGGTGATCATCACAGCCTGCAATATAAAGCCTCGTAAGTTTCCATATTAATAGTTTCCAGAAACTATTATTGTAAGAAAACTAGGCCAGGGGTATGTGCTTCTCCAAAGATCCCCCCAAGTCCAGGACGCAGGCACGTAGCATGTACTGAAGCACCTGTATCGTACGCTCTAACTAGCCATCGATCTTAGGGTGGTATGTTGTGCTCAGAAGCCCCTGTGTACCTAGTGCCCTCTAAAAACTCTACCATAAACGATATGTAAAATGAGCGTCCCTACTTGAAACAATAGAATGAGGGACTGTAACACCCCAAGCTTTCACGGTACGCTTCTCTTTGAACAATACAATAGCATTTATTATACGCAACTTCGAGTTCTAACACACTGCGACCAATCAATGTAGCAGTTATGAATAGTAATACCCACTTTTTGAAATTTTTGAAATTTTATCTTTCAAAATGGACTTCATATTTGGATTCAGAATATCAAAATTATCCAAGGGTGAATTTTTTGTTTTTTTCTGAAAACCATCAATTTTTTATGAATAGTGAAAAAACAGAGTTATGGTTTAAAAATGAATTTTTGTTTAAATAATTATTCATTTTATTTAAATTTAATTAAGTTCAAAATAGATACATAATACTTATATAAGATCAATGTAATTCATTGAATTTAGTTTATAATAATTTTAAATATATAAAAATTGTATTGAACATTTCACCGTATTTTACCCACCTCCTAGGAGAATTTGGAAATTCACGTAAAACATAGTTTTACCACTTCTGTGAGTGCAATTTTGAAAATCCGAGAGACACAGTTAATATCAAGATGTAAAATGTGGTTCAATGAGATGAAAATAATTTTTGGTGAATAGTAACTTTTTAATTTTATTTACCACGGTAAAAAGTAAATATGGTAATTAAGGGTAAAACAGATATTAATATTACCCTAAAACATGTCCTAATTATATTGGAAAAGTGTATCTCGACCAGAAACAACCTTAGAAATAAAATATTATCATTTAGGTCCACTTGGATTAGATTTGGACATTTATTATTATCTAATTCAAATGAGAGTTAAAAGAGTTAAAATAAAAGTTTAATTACTAAAGAATTTTTAATATAGGGTTATACATAAGCTAAATTTGATTGTAAATATTAATTAGAAAGCTAAAAATATTTTCTATATAATGGGTTTTTGTTTATAATTTTTAGACAATAAATAATTTAATTTATTTATGACACAATTTTGATGCAGTAATTACCGAATTAATGAAATGTTAAAATAATGGATATTATAAATATCCAAATAAATGTAATTTGAGACTTTTATGAATTATACTACTTTCATAGGATAATATTACTTGTTATGATTTATTTATTTAACTTTTTTATAATTAATCTTACTGTTAAGATTTTCAAAAAAAATAAAATTCCCAATAGTGTCAAAATTGACATAAAAGAGATTTTAAAACAAATATTATATTATTAATTGATATTATATTCCTAAAATTCTAAGGATCGGTCAAAGTACTTATATCATGATATTGGTATCATTAATGGACAACTTGGGGTGTCTATTGGAAGTTTATATTAATTTTATTAACTATATAATATAAAAATACAAAGTGACACGGTAAATGTCAAACTAATTAACTAAGAGTTAAAACTAAAAGATAAGGATAATATAATGACCAAAACCAGTCTAAAATCTATTGGTTGAAATTATTTAGACCCATCCCCACCTTAGTCTTTATATAATCCAGTTTGGAGCCATTATAAACCGAATATAAATTTATTATAAAGTAATACTTAATGTTTTTCCTAAAAAACCCCCTCCTCCCCCTTATAAATGGACACCAATTATAACCAATTCCTCACACCTATAAAGCCTTTTGGATCATCCAACCTCTACACAATTAAGTTAAATATTTCCCTCTCCTCCTCCTAGAATACTTACCTTAGGCAGAAGTCACTTCAAGAGTCCTTTTTTGTTCAAACCAAACAGAGTTACCCAAATTAAAGGTAACGATTTTTCTTATCTTCTTTTCTTTTATTTAACTTTTCCAACACCTAAACTCATCTTATTATTTTATTTTGTAACAAAACCAGTATCCTAAATATACTAGGATTTTTTTATGAGATGTATTCAAACTACACATACACACACCTCCATCTAATGGGTGAATAACATAATGTTTCTGTGGATGGCAACCAAACGCCTCGCGAAACGATGATTGTTCAATTATCTCCTACCGCCCCTCATGGTGGCCATTATGATGGAACTATAATTAAATATGTTATTAATGATATTTATTTTATATATAAACTTCTTTAATTCTATTTCATATAATACCATTATTCGTTTTATGTTGTATATATATACGATAATTTCATTTGGGGAAGTGCGGAGTACCACACCCTCAATGTGATATGACTCGTTCATACCGTACATAGAACGAATAAAGGAAGGTGTTAATGTACTTATGTAACACATATAAGATATTATATTATACTAGAATAATAATATACCTATGTATCATTTTTTTTATTCCTTTTAAATGAAAAATGAAATGGAAGTAGCGTTCGTGTGTACGTACGGACAACCGTCTCCACGAACACGATGACATTCATTCCTCATCGTATCCATTAATGTATAATTCTCATTTTTTGATTAAAAATAATGTTTAAGGACTTGATATCATTTTTTATATGAATAATATACAACCTATCCATAACAAACATGTCTTATGTAACAAAACATATAAAAGAAAATGAGTAAGTTAACACTCGAAACAACGATAATACTAAAATATTATTAACAAGGAAATATTAAAAGAACATATATGATATCATATCTATGATTCATGTATAATTTAATAAAAATGATTTAACTATTATACAGGAGGTTAACCTACCCTCCACCAAGGAAAATTACAAGGTAAGGGGTTTTCATCTCACTCGTTATTCCCGTGAGATTCTTACCATATTGCCACTATTACCTTTTGTGTGGTGTATGTGCTGCCCATAATTGTATTCTTTGTGTAATAAACTTTAATTTATGTGTATTTACATATTCATTGTATGATACCTCTTTCATAGGTTGTATGTTTCGTAAGTTACCAAATTGTTAAGGGTTAATTTCCCAATCTCTTTATTATCCGAGGTTGTTTTTACATAAGTATCTACAGGTACATATTTATTATCCTTGTCCATGTTTTATGAAATAGTTTTCAAAGGGATTCTTTTATGGTGGTTTTTACTAAAACATCATTTCAAATGTTTTAAATATTTATTCTTCTAAATATTTCTAATTAATGTCCATGTCTTTAAAATGGGTTTTAAGGATTTATTTATATGGGCATGAATGTTTTTAAAATGTTAATTCTTTTCAAAAGTTTCAAAGTGATATGGGAAACCTTGATTACAAAATGCCTTTAAATGACATCTTTTATAAATTTTGTGACTTTTAAATGTTTTCATGAAAAAGGGGTATTTCTTCCAATGAGTTTTACAAATCATTTTCATCTATGTCAACATCCTTTGATAAATTTTACTCTTCTCTAAAGTTGATACAAATCATCCATATTTTATTTAAGGTTTTTTGATATGTTTAACTATGGATGAGTTGTTTTTATGCCATTAATGGTTTATGATTAATGTTTTGGCATTTCATATGCTAGTTTTAATACGAATGTTTATGTTATATTTCATCCTCTTCTTAAGATGAATGTGTTGGACTAGTATGTTCCGGGTTTGGGACCGGTAAAATTAAGCCCTCCGGGTTGGGGTTCGGTTACAGCAGACCCTCCAGGTTGGTGTCCAGTTATTAGAGGCACTCCGGGTTGGTGTCTGGTTATTAGAGGCACTCCGGGTTGGTGTCTGGTTATTAGAGGCACTCTGGGTTGGTTTCTAGTTATTAGAGGCACTCCAGGTTGGAGTCCGGTTATAGAGGATCTCCGGGATGGAGTCTGGTTACAGAGGCTCTTCGAGTTAGTTCCAGTTATAGTTATCCCTTAGGGCTTGGCACGAGGCATTGACCCAAAAATTAAAGTTCGGCATTATGCATTCCATCATTATGAATGTTGCAAGTGATATTTCATTTCATTATTCGACGAGTAGAATGTCCATGTGAATAAGTAAATGGAATTATTTCATTTTATTTCTACCATATTATGCTCAAGTTCATGTTTAAAATACTTTTGTTTTAGTTATTCATTGCCTTAAATGTTTGTGCTTATTTATTAAAGTTTCCTCTATATTACTTACCCTTACTGTGCGTTTGAGCTCACCCCTTTCTATGTTTTATTTTTTCCCTAGGATTCTAAGAAGTGTGTTGTGATTGATATGCAGGGTTAATCCAAGGGAATAATGGAATCCATATAGATTATTTATGTTGTTTTGTATTTCTAAAAGTGCAATGTAACATTCATGTATGTAATCTATTTTCCAAGACTACTAAACTGATCGGTCCTTCGGGACTTGATTTCTTGTAATCAGGCCAAAGTATTAAAATAATGCACCGACTCTGGGTAACTAGGGTCGGGGCATTATAGTTGGTATTAGAGGAAGTTTATCAATAACCTTGGAAACTAGATTTTGATAATCTCTGATTAGATCACATTACCCTTAGATAGAATTTGTGGATTATTATAGAAGAACTTCCTAGATTTTTGGTATTGTACAGATTTTGTGAGTTTTCCGAGCAATACATCCCTGTATGGATACGAGCAGGTAGAGGCGGCTCTGGCACAGATGTACCTTGGGGTAAAACCCAAAAACACCGCTTTGATCTAGACTCGAACGGGAACTGGTGCACGACAACGGTCCTTGCTGTATTCTTGGTTACGACACTCCCGGGGGATATACTTAGGATAATTCTCATTTTATTTACAAACCATTATGAAGGGTTTATGAGTAGACACTTCCTCAAAGAAAACTTATTTATGATTATGGATTATATCCAAAAATTGTTTAATTTATGTGAAGTGTTTTAAAAGTTTGTGATTAGGTATTTCTATTCAAAAAATAATCTAGTGTATGCCATTGGTTAGAAATGGTGCCCAATAGAAGGAATGAGAAATCCAGCAATACGAATGATCCAAATAGTAATAAGGATCATATATTTCATGGTATTAAGCCAACATTTAGAATGGAAATAGTCTCTCATGTATTATCATCATATGAAGAAATAGTACCGTGTGTTGATAAGATAAGTAAACAGTTCTCTGAGTCCTATGGATTTCAAGGGAAGCCAGAAAAGAAAAGGATGTTAGAGAGAAAGATAGATAAAGGGAAGAAGGTAATGAAGGATATTCCCATATGTGATAAATATGGAAGGAATCACCTTGGAAAATTCTTTAAGGGAATGTGTGTGTGTTATAAGTGTGGAGAAAAATGACACCATGTTCGTGATTGTGAGGGTAAGAAAAAGGATTCAAATGTACAATGCTTCATCCGAAAGGAGTGGGTACACATTGAGAATCAATGATCAAATCATTAGATTATGCCCCAAATTATGCTATTGGATAATAATAAAGTTATGATACTACCACAGATGAAGAGGAATGACTAGTGTTCTTATGTTTTTATTAAAGAGTTATTTAATTTTAGTGTAGTATCAACGATGTACTGGTTATATGAATTATGGAGATAAATAAGGATTGTACTGCAGTACTATTTCATTAAGGATTTGAGATAATGTAGTTTATTTTTTTAAAAGCTCTGATATGAGAAATATAAATTCATTATATTTTGAACCCTATACGATTAGGATAAATAGAGTATTTTTGAGTTGTATTATGTTTTGTAGTGAATGATGAGTTGTGGTAGAAGTATATGAATGCATAAAACTCTAATTATAAAGTAAGTATATATCCTTATGATATTTTACAATCGCATAAATAAATTCATCAATATTAAGAAAAGGAACATAGAACAAAAATGTTGTCCTATATAGTACATTTGATCATCACAAAATTATGGCTTTGTGATTGTTGGCCTTTTCATATCCAAGTTCTCACCCACTATCAATCAGATATTGATGGTTATATTTCTCTTCCATATCCATGTTTTCCTACATGGAACCCTAGTATGTTTTATTTTCGGTAACCTTCATACTTAACACTCTTTATTTTAAATAGAGGCCTCATTAATCCATTTTTTGATGTGGGATTTCAAATATGATATTTTGAAATGTAAACCCCAAGTTTCCAATACCGGGCATAAATTGCAAGGATGAAATTTATTGAAGGAGGGGAGAATGTAACACCGCAAGCTTTCATGGTGTGCTTCACTTTGAATAATACAATAGCATTTGTTATACGCAACTTCGAGTTCTAACACACCGCGGCCAATCACTATAGCCGTTATGAATAGTAATACAAACTTTTTGAAATTTTATACATTTTATCGTTCAAAATGGTCTTCATATTTGGATTCGGAATATCTAAATTAGCCTAGGGTAAATTTTTGTTTTTTTTCTGAAAACATTCAATTTTTGATGAATAGTGAAAAAAACATTGAGTTATGGTTTAAAAACGAATTTTTATTTAAATAATTATTTATTTTATTTAAAGTTAATTATGATCAAAATAGATACATAATACCTATATATGTTCAATGTAATTCATCGATGTTAGTCTAGAATAATTTTATATATATATAAATTTTGTTGAACTTTTCACCGTCTTTTACCCACCTCCTAGGAGAATTTGGAAATTCAATTAAAAATTAATTTTACCACTTCTGTGAGTTGAATTTCAAAAATTAGAGAGACATGGTTAATATCAATGAGAAAAATGTGGTTCAATTAGATTAAAATAATTTTTGGTGAATAGTAACTTTTTACTTTTATTTACCATGGTAAAAAGTAAATAGAGTAATTAAGTGTAAAAATTGTATTAATATTACACTAAAACATATTATAATTCTATTGTACAAGTGTATCTCTACCAAAAAAACCTTAGGAATAAAATATTATCATTTAGGTCCAGTTGGATTAGATTAATACATTTATTTTTATTTAATTCAAAGGAGTGTTAAAAGAGTTAATATAAAAGTTTAATTAGTAAAACATTTTTAATATAGGGTTATACATAAGATAAATTCGATTGTAAATATTAATTAGAAATATAAAAAGATTTCATACATAATGGTATTTTATATATAATTATTTGACATTAAATAATTTAATTTATTAATGACACAATGGTGATGCAATAATTTCAGAATTAATGATATATTAAAATAATCTATATTATAAATATCCAAATAAATGTAATTAGAGACTTTTTATGAATTATACTAATTTTATAGGATAATATTACATGTTAGGATTAATTTAATTAACTTTTTTCGAAGTAATCACGCTATTACGATTTTCACAAAAATCAAACTCCCAATAGTCTCAAAATTGACATAAAAGGGTTTTTAAAAAAATATTATATTATAAATTGATATTCTATTCCTAAAAATATATGGTTCAGCCAAAAGACTTATATCATGATATTTGTATCATTAATGGACCACTTGGGGGGTCGATTTTAAGTTTATAGTATGTTTATTAACTATATAATATAAAAATACAAAGTGACATGGTAAATGTCAAACTAATTATCTAAGAGTTAAAACTAAAAGATAAGGTTAATATAATGACCCAAACCTGTATAAAATATATTTGTTTAAAGGATTTTGACCCATACCCACCTTAGAATTTAAACAATCCAGTTTGGATCCATTATAAACCGAATATAAATTTATTTTAAAATAATACTTTATGTTTTTCTGAAAGAGACCCTCCTCCCCTTATAAACGGACACCACTTCTAACCAATTCCTCCCACCTCTCAAGCCTTTTGGGTCATCCAAACTCTGCCCAATTAAGCTCCACATTTCCCTCTCCTCCTCATAGAAGCCTTACCTTAGGAAAAAGGCACTTCAAGAGTCCTTTTTGGTTCAAACCAAAGCGAGTTACCCAAATTAAAGGTAACAATTTCTCTTAGCTTCTT
The DNA here is from genome assembly GCA_963277665.1 of Viscum album. NCBI lineage: Eukaryota > Viridiplantae > Streptophyta > Magnoliopsida > Santalales > Viscaceae > Viscum > Viscum album. The sequence goes on along the minus strand of OY728152.1, from coordinate 346,793,197 downwards.
TTCTTTTATTTTACTTCTCCAACCCCTAAACTCTTATTATAATTTTATTTTGTAACAAAACTAGTATCCTATGTATACCGGAAATTATTATGAGAAGTATTCGAACTACACATACACACACCTCCATCTACTGGGTGAAGAACATAATTTTTCTCTGGATGGAAACCAAACGCCTCACTAAATGATGATTGTTCAATTATCTCCTACCGCCTCTCATGGTGGCCATTATGATGGTACTATAATTAAATATGTTATTAATGATATTTATTTTATATATAAGCTTCTGTAATTCCATTTCATTTCATACCATTATTCGTTTCATGTTGTATATATATACGATAATTTCATTTGAAGAAGTGCGGACTACCGCCCCCTCAAAGTGATATAACTCGTTCATACCATACATGGAACGTATAAAAGAAGGAGTTAATGAACTTAAGAAACACATATAAGATATTATACTATACTTTAATAATAATATACCTATATATCATTTGTTTTTTATTCCTTTTAAATGAAAAATGAAATGAAAGTAGCGTTCGTGCGTACATACGGACTACTGTCTCCACGAACGCGATGACATTCATTCCCCATCATATCCATTCATGTATAATTCTCATTTTATGATTAAAAATAATTTTTAAGGACTTGATATAATTATTTATATGAATAATATACAACCTATCCTTAACAAACACATCTTATGTAACAAAACATATAAAAGAAAACGAGTAAGTTATCACTCGAAACAACGGTAATACTAAAATATTATTAACAAGGAAATATTAAAATATCATATATGATATCATATTTATGATTATTGTATAATTTATTTAACAATGATTTAACTACTATACAAGAGGTTAACCTACCCTCAACCAAGGAAAAGTACAAGTTAATGGGTTTTCATCTCACTCCTTATTCACGTGAGATTCATGCCATATTACAACTATTACCTTTTGTGTGGTGTATGTACTGAACATAATTTTATTATTTTTGTAATAAACTTTAATTTATGTGTATTTACATATTCATTATATGATACCTATTTCATGGTTTGTATGTTTCGTAAGTTACCAAATTGGAAAGGGTTAATTTCACAATCTCTTTATTATCTGAGGTTGTTTTTACATAAGTATCTACTAGGAAATATTTATTATCCATGTCCATGTCTTATGAAAGAGTTTTCAAAGAGATTATTTTAAGTTAATGTTTACTAAAACATCATTTCAAATGTTTTAAATATTTATTCTTCTAAATCTTTCTCATTAATGTCCATGTCTTCAAAATTGTTTTTAAGGATTTATTTATATGGACATGAATTTTTTTAAAATGTTAATTCTTTTCAATAGTTTCAAAGTGGTATGGGACACTTTAATTCAAAAATGTCTTTAAATGACTTATTTTTTAAATTGTGTGACTTTTAAATGTTTTCATGAAAAAGGGTTATTTCTCTCAAAGAGTTTTAAAAATAATTTTCATCTATGTCAAAATCCTTTGATAAATTTTACACTTGTCTAAAGTTGATACAAATCATCAATATTGTATTTAAGGTTTTTTGATATGATTGAATATGGATGAGTAATTTTTATGCCATTAATGGTTTATGATTAATGTTTTGGCATTACGTATGCTAGTTTTAATACGAATTTTTATGTTATATTTCATCCTCTTCTTAAGATGAATCTGTTGGAATAGTATGTTCCAGGTTGGGGACCGGTAAAAGTAAGACCTCTGTGTTGGGGTCCGGTTATAGTAGACCCGCCGGGTTGGTGTCTAGTTATTAGAGGAACTCCGGGTTGGTGTCCGGTTATTAGAGGCACTCCGGGTTTGTGTTCGGTTATTAGAGGCACTCCAGGTTGGTGTCCGGTTATTAGAGGCACTCTGGGTTAGAGTCTGGTTGCAGAGGCTCTCTGGGATGGAGTTCGGTTACATAGGCTCTCTGGGTTGGGTTCCGGTTACTGTTATCCCTTAGGTCTTGGAACGAGGCCTTGACATAGAAATTAAAGTTTGGCATTATGAATTCCATAATTATGAAAGTGGTTAGTGATATTGCATGTGATTATTCGACTAGTATAATGTCCATGTGAATAAGTAAACGACATTATTTCATTTTATTTCTGCCATATTCTATTGAAGATGAAGATTAAAAGGCTTTGGTTTTTGTTATGAATTGCCTTAAATGTTTATGCTTATTTATGAATTTTTCCGCCATATTGCTTACCCTTACTAAGCATTTGAGCTCACCCCTTTCTATGTTTTATTTTTTTCCTAGGATTCCAAGAAGTGTGTTGTGATTGATATGTAAGGTTTAGCCAAGGGAATAATGGCATCCATAAAGATTATTTTTGTTTTTTTTATGTCTTAAAGTTCAATGTAATATTCATGTATGTAATCTATTTTCCAAGACTGCTAAATTGATCGGTCCTTCGGGACTTGAATCCTTGTAATCATAACAATGTATTAAAATAATGCACCGACTCTGGGTAACTAGGGTCGAGGAGTTACAGGGACCCCATGAAGATGTACTACCTCTCAGATATACAACTTCCCATGCTCGTCAACACCGAAGGTCTCCTTGATTGAAAAAAATTGACCTACCTTCATAAGTATGTCCACAACAACCCATACGGCAACACTACCTCGAGGTGACCTCCAAAACCCGGTCACAAAGTCCATCACGACATCATCCAATTTCCACTCCGGAATGGGTAACTGTTGTGATAGTCCAACTGGACTCTGATGCTCAGTCTTCACCTGCAGATAGGTGGAACATTTAGTAACAAAACCAACTACCTCTCTTTTCATACCTATCCATAAATACTAACGTCCCATGTAATGGTACATTTTTGTAACTCCGGGATGCACTTCCCAAGATGAGGCATGAAACTCCCATATCAACTCCTCAGTTATATCCCCTGTAACTCAAACTCATCCATGGACACAAAGTACCTCATCATCACCTATCGTCCAACCAGGATGAGGGTCCTCACTTTCCACTTACTCCCGTAGAAATAGGCCTCCTGAATCTGATAGTTGTCTCATCCTCATTCTATCCAGTAGGGTAGAAGTCACAACTAAGGATGAAAGTTAGGCTCACCCATGACTATCGTGCACCTAAAAATGTATCATAGAGAACAAGGCCATAAGTTTCCACCCATCTCTAGCCTCCTTCACTGCATGTATCTAAGTCCACCTACTCAGAGCATCAGCTACTGTGTCACCCTTACCAGGTGTATAGGCAAGATCAATGTCGAAGGACTGAAGGTATTCAACCCACCTTCGCTATCTCATATTCATGTCATGCTGGGTAAAGATGTATTTTAGTCTTTTGTGGTCCGTAAACACCACACAATGTTCTACTAAGAGATAATGTCTCCAACGGGGTAATGCATGAAAAACTAAAGCCAACTAGAGATCACGCGTTTGGAAATTCTTCTCAGGTGGCCTCAATTGCCGAGACGCGTACACAACTACTCGATCACCCTGAATAATCATTGATCTCATCCCAATACCTGATATATCATAGTAAACTGTATAGCTCTTCCCTTGCTCTGGAAGTATCAGGACTGGTGCTGATGTCAACATTCCCTTCAGCTCCTAAAAGTATTTATCACAATCTTCTGACCAAACAAACATCACACCCTTCTTAGTCAAACCTATCAACGGCACTGCTAAGTGAGAGAAGTCTGGTATAATGCCCCTGTAGTAACCATACAGACCCCAGAAACTCCATATTTATAACACATTCTTAGGCTTATCCCAGGAAACTACTGCTCTCACTTTCTCTGGGTCTACTGAAACTCCTACCTTTGTGATGATATGACCCAGGAAGTGAATCTGGTCCATCCAAAAGTGGCACGTTGAGAGTTTACCATATAACTGATTATATCTTAATTTCCTCAAAATGATCTCAAGATGTGTGGAATGGTCATGTCGAGTATTAGAGTACACCATGATATTGTTCATGAAGACTACAACAAAAGAATCCAGATATGGGTGGAACACATGATTAATCAGAGCCATGAAAACTTCTGGAACATTGGTGAGTCCAAAAGACGTGACCAAGAACTCATATAGATTATAGCAGCTTAGAAAGTCTTTATGGGGTATTTATGATGGTATAACACGCAAATGATGATATTAGAATCTCAAGTAAATCTTCAAGAGCACTTGTGCTCCACAAATTTCATAAAAAAGATCATCAATCCTCAGCAAGGGATATCGATTCTTGACTTTCAACTGGTTCAGCTTCCGATAATCCACACAGAGTCTGAGTGTACCATCCACCTTCTTCTTAAACAGGATAGTCGAACCCCAAGGAGATGTACTAGGTCAAGTGATACCCTTTTCTTGTAACTCCTCAAACTACTCCTTGAGCTCCTACAACTCTGGTGTAGCCATTATATAAGGAGGAACGGACATTGGTGTCACTCCTGTCACAAGATCAATATAGAAATCCACCTCTCACTCTAGAGGTAGACCTAAAAAGTCATCCGAGAAGAAATCCCTGAATCAATTAACCACTGGAGATAAATCCCTCATAAAAGTTTCCTGGACATCTAGGTATAAACTCGGAACCTGGGCTATCACTCCACCGCACCCACGATGCTCCGGTCAAGTTCGGCTCACCTGGACATCCCATTCGCCCTTGTATAGAAACTATCTTCCCTCTAGTGACGTGAAACTCACCCTGTGAAGATAGCAATCTCCAATGGCTCAATAGGTTGCCAACCAGTCCATCCCAAGAATGATTTCATAGCTCGTCATCTCTTAGGCATAGAGGTCACACAGAAAGTGACACCCACAAACCTATTGGGGGTACTCCCTGCACTAGAAAATAGAATCCATTATAATCCCCAACAGAGTGTCTAGCATGATAATATTAATATAATAAGAAACACAGAGCCCAAGGATCCCCATAATGGGAACAGATATGAAGCTATGTGTACCACCAGTACTGAAAAATACTGAAGACAAAACAGAAGCAACTAGAATAGTACCTCTTACAGTGGAAGGTCTGGGATCCTACTCTTGTTGGGTCTGTTGCACTTTATATGCCTGCCCAGTACCGCAGCCCTACGACAAAGCCTGGATACCCTGAGCTGACCCACCCTATTGTCTCTGAGATCCTAGTGTCTGGCTACCACAACCACAGCCACCACCTTGGCCTGAACGTCCTGTCGTGTTCCAATTCCCTAACTGGTAAGAAGCTGTTGGCCCTGCTCTTCCATGCAGAGTCTGCACAGAACCCTATATCATTATCCACTGGTGGAAACACCATGCAAAAACACTGGATATAACCCATCATGTCACAATCTTGGCACTCCACTATGTCATGTGGGAACTGAGGTCTCTTGTTCCCCTCTTTACCACACTGGTAGAACCTCACCTGTCCACCAGAAGTATTCTTCGGGCTAGTACTACCATCGTGAGATAAATCCATCTACATCTTCCTCTTACTAGTAAAAATAGTACTAGAAATTGGTGTCGAACCACCCTGGCCTACACCACTAGCTTCCTACAGGTTCCTCTCGGTAATCTATGCCTGGTTCACAATATCATGCACTGTAGGCAACTTGAAAACATTCACCAGCACGCAGAATTCATATCGAAGACTATCCTCAATTCCTATAGACCTCAACGCCTCGTCACCCACCAGAACATGTGGAAAACGTTGTAGCTCGGTGGATCAGGAAGAATATTCCATCACTGACATGGTGCCCAGCTGTAGATTCATGAACCCTCAATCTCAATCTTCCCTTAGTGTCTCCAAAATGAAAATTTCATTGAAGACTGCCAGAAAATCTTCCCACAACATGTCTCTGTGATGCTCAGTTTGTGTGGTAACATCCCACCACCACTTGGAGGAATCACACATATTGTAAGTAGAGAGCTCGACCCTCCTCTCAGGAGGCGTCTCTAGATGCTCAAAGATCATCCACGTAGAACCCAGCCAAGACTTTAAATCTTGTTGTCTTACATCCACTAATAATGTAGGCAGATGCTACTGCTGGAAAATATGTGTTAGCTCTTCCATAGATGTGGCAACCGGTGGTGCTCCCTGGAAGGTCTGTATAAGCTGCATGAAGGCTTCACAGAACATTGCATCCGTGCCTGCGTCCGTTATAACGGCTGGCGCCACATCTGGAATTGCTGAATGATCCATCTGTAGCCTGTGGCCTATCGTCTCATGAGTACAATCGTTGTCGCTCTCCTAGCGAGCAACTCATGTTCATCTCGACGGCATGACTTTACAAGGTCAAGCACATGCCTTAGATTATGATCATCAAGAACTAAGAAAAAGAATCTTACGAATGGAATAGGAGAAATAAAACATTCTGGTTTTACAAAACAAGACTACACATAGTGTATAATAACTACACGATGTGTTCCCTAAATTCCATCAACTGGGAGTGTACTTCTACCAAAAGTGTTTGTGTAAGACCCCAAACACAAGGTGTGTTGTCCACACACATGAAGTGTACTAGAATTTGATCCCCTTCCCGAGTCCTTCTACACATCTTATCCACACGGCTCTATTTTGAACGAGACTACATAGTGTGTATAAGGTCTACACAGGGTGTACTCGAATAGCATCACCAATCTGTCTTGTTCGAGACATGGAAGGATACACAGCTCACACTATACTGCATGTTCCAGATGAACAAGGCATGTACGGATTATATTACAACTTCATGTGTTATTAATGACACGGTCGGCTACTCGGATGACTCTAAATGGAGTGTAACACCCGCACACAGTGTGTACACCACCCTGTTTCCCCAGTCTCATGGAAAATTCCACACAGTCATTCACTGGTCATGACTACACAGCGTGTCCCACAGGCACACTGTGTGTACTAGATGAGCTTTGCCGACTCGTGTTGTATGTTACATGGCCGAATTCCTAGATTACACTACACGGCATGTTCGAAATTGACACGGCATGTTTGAGTGAAGATTTATCCATCTTTGTGTTAGTCACATGGTGGACACAGGGTCATCACGACATGATGAGTACAATCGGTACATGGTGTGTTTCCTCTAGAGTTTTTCCCAAACCCGTGTTTTTTCTAACAAGGCATGTCACATAGTTGGGAACTACACGGCGTGTACATATGGTCCACGTCATGTACTTAAATGTTTTTCATTTCATCCCAAATAGAAGAGTAAATGGTATGTAACCAGAATTACACGATGTGTATTCTTTGTTTTTTCTGACAATAAGCCTAAAGAACTAATCTGGAGCCCAGGAAACCACTGAACGAACACCCAAGTGCCAAATTCCGATCTGTGAGGGTGCATACTCCCCACGAACCAAATCTTGGCATCGTATACATGTCATAAAAAAGTAAACAAATCGATGATCCACCAAATTCTGGTTGATGAGGGCCCACACTCCTCCTGAACCAAAGTTTGGAGTTCATTCACAAAACCTTACATAATAATAACATATCAAATAACGAGTATTTTATCAAGGAATATATCACAAAAACATGAATTTTCTAGCAAAACATCTATCACAACAACATGAAATTTATAATGCAGCTACATGGGATGGAAACTACCCATGGAATGTGATTCTAACATGTGTCTAAATGATGCATGAGATGGAATACCCTCATATCATCAGGTTGAAATTAAATAGAACCTAGGTATAAAAATATAAACATTACACCACAATTGCGTCAACCAATGGTGAAAATCAAATCAATTTAAATAATCATAAAGAGAAAATCACAATTTAATTCAAGGAAATATGGAATTTACCTGTACACAAGGTAGCTACTCTCATGCATAGTTATTACTGAATCTCTTAGAAATCTATCTATTTCTGTTGTTTCTAAATAATAAAATAAATCAGAAAAAGAAAATTCCTCTGACACCACTTTGATACGTCCCTAATCCAGGTGCCACACAATGGGTGCCCTAAACTCGGTTGATCACATGACCTCAAGCTCATTTCCCCAAATGCCAAAGGATACTGACTAGTAGTGTGTGCCTAGGTCTAATAGTGGGGATATTATCCCCTCATTTTTCAAATGTAGGGCATCAGATAAAGTACAAACATACCAAAAGCAGAAGCAGTAAAATATACCAAGCTGAAATGGACAATAGTACAGAAGTAAAATATGACAACAGTCATATATATATGATGATTCAATATATCCCTATGTCTAAGAAAGCATCTAAAATAGGATACAAAGCAATCCATAACAATACAGTAAAAGGTAAAAGTATAGAAAAAAAAGAAAAACATTGCTGCATGAACTCAGCAGCATCGCAAGCCTAAGCTAGGTCCCATGCTCTCCTACTCCTCATCAAAGATCATGTACCTGTATAGGGACTCTTTCCCTTATCAACACCTACAGCAATATAATCTATTTGGGCCCAAGACATGACCCAAATAGGGTGTGAGAAATAAATCCCAGTAGGCAACCACCAATGGACCATGCCCAACTTTCAGTGAAAATGTGCAACAATGTTGTGTAATAATGAAATGCAGTAAACTTGGAAGTACTCAAAAGTAGATAATCCTACCAGTTTCAGTTCCATTTAATTATTTGTTAACAATTCAATATAATTGAATTATAATTTTCGGAGACCCAGCCTTAACCGACAATCTCTTAAAAAGTGTTGTAGCCAAACCCACAATATGTTATCTAACAAGTAGAAGGTAAACTATACCATGACGGTGCTTTAGATTTTTAGGTAAAACATGAGAAATCTCCACAGTGAATATTCAAAGTAAACAGTACCCTCAAAAATGAAAAACCCTACCCTCAAGAAAATAGAATCGAAGCCCTCAAGAGATTTCCCACAGGCATAAGGAGTATTTCCCTTAGGAGTATAAGATATTTCCCTTAGGCACGGAAGCTACTTCCCTTAGGCATATGAAACATTTCCCTTAGGCTAAACAAACACTTTCCCTTAGGCTAAAAAAACACTACCCTTAGTCTAAGAAGAACACTACCCTCAGGCTAAGAAAGTAATTGGGTCGATCCCAACACATAAGAAAGAAATTTATATACATTTTCTCTCAATAAAACTCAAATAATTCTATAATCACGGCATACCCATGGGTATCCGGGACAAATGGCTAAATAAGGGAAATGCACCCACAGGGTGTCCCTGGATCAATGCAGCGATCAAAAACTGCAGTTTATACATATTCATTAAATTATATATGCAACTTTAGGTATTTTATCAGTCAAGGCCTTAGCCATAAGACACCCCAAGCATGGAAATATAGCACAACGGTAAACAAATACAACTCGACAGTTGGAAATAAACACCAGACCACATACATCGATCTCCTCTGATCGATATACATGAATGACGCCTCCTGAAACCTCCGAGGACGGCGTAGATCTGGGACAAAAGTTCACCCAATCAGACTCAAATAACTCCCCCTACAGAAATAATTGGAAGGAAACACTTAAGGAGAGGGAAGGACATACTTTCATGATCCAATCTTGATTGACAGCAGAAGAATCTGAGTTCCGGCGTGCGATCGGGAGCTCCTCCAAGCTTCGACCTCCTCCCCCAGTGCTCCAAATGAACACACTTCCTCCTCAGCCGAATGAGGAGGCTACTGCCCGTTTATAACAAAAAAACATAACTACACAGCATGTACTCTAAAGTACACTGTGTGTACTTTTCATTTTTAACCGTTCCCCTGGTGGCCACTTTCCACCACCTCACTGTTCATCAGCCGATTTGGTTACACTGCGTGTATTTCTAAGTACATGGCATGTACAGTCGCTTCGATGGAAGCTACTCCCACTGCATTACTATTAACTTTCCCACTAATTACATGGTGTGTATATACTAAGTACATGACGTGTATTCATATTTACACCCATCGTTGCTGACAGGCCTTCACGCCCTGTATACTCATCCCACACAGCCAAAGTACACGGCGTGTACCCAGAAATTTTGGTATTTTCCCCAATTTTCCTTATTTTCTCAAAAAAACTTAAGAAAAAAGGAAACGAAGAAACCTATAACTCAAGAATATGAACCGGGTTCTTACAATGTCATTGATACAACATGAAAAAAAAATTATAGTGGAAAAAGATATCAAAAAAACTTACAAATTGACCTGGAAAAATGAAATATTTTAGTAACATAATGACATAAAAAAGAAATATATTGGGGTCTCAAAATAATGAATTTCTAACTAAAAAATAACTTAAATCAATGAAATCCCATATAGTCCACAAAATATATCATTTAAATCATTTTTAAATCAATCATAAAATTGGAATGTCACGTTTAATTAAAATTCAAAAAAATGCCTCTTTGGCATTTTATCAAAAATATAAATTGTACATGAAATTTTTCTACATGTCTGAAACATAGAAACAAATAAAAACCCCTTTTATGTGGGGACTGTAAAAAATGGGTATAATTTAATCTTATTTATCCCCATCAATATTTGAATTTAAAAGTTTATATTGAATAAAAGGTGAGTTTTTGATAAAAAAATTCCATGTAATGTCAAAATAAAAGGGTTGTAAAAAACACCTACATCAATGTGATGAAATTAACCTTCATTTGAGGAGGATACATATATTTTTCAATAATATTATTTTATTGATCCTATAAATCAAAAATATTAATACTAAATAATTTCTATATAAGATCTACACCACCATGGTGACTGGGGATTGAGAATGAACAAGGAAGAATGAAAAAACATGAGATGTAAAAGTTAGTAAAAACTAATAAATTTTTAGTTACACATCCCCACTAGAAATTCCAGAATACACCATCATCATTTCCTAATGAACTGTGATTGAAACCACATATGTCTCTATATCCACACCTTACTACGAACCTCTGTATAAAACATTTCTTCTAAATTAAACAGTTTTGTATATTTAAATATAAATTTAAAAATAATAAAAGTTTGTGTAAAAATGATTTTAAAGTTGTGTAATTTAATTATTCACCCCAACTATCCATTGATGCAATATCTCAAGGGAAAATTGAATAATCTTATGATAGAAATAAACTAATTCTCTACAATGTGAAATGAACTGTACATCCTATATCTATATAAGAACCACCCTGTGGATGGATTATGCTCTCATTTTCCTAAATTGTGCATTGAATTTCCATAAACTACCTCTGAGCATCCTGGGTAATGAACCAACTACAACCAAGAGTATATACACCCATAATCTTCATTGAAATTCCAAAGACCTGATATAGTACTTATCCTAAATTATTCCTACAAACATGACAAGGATACTCTTTCCTAAGGACATGACCAACTGTTTCTTCATTGAATGATGAGGACTACATAGGATTTCCATATCAAAATTTATTTATTTTTACATATAAATAAAATATTAGTCATATTTAATTAAATAAACTTTAAAAATTGAAAACTATAAATATGTTATCACGATGAAAAAGTAATTCGTCCCCCAAACTTCTATTGATGGGTCATTCATGTAACCCTAATTGGATTTCATATGAACATCCAACCAAATTTATTTTTTGGAGACTTCGTGACCTAAATTCTGTAACTACATAAAATAAATATAAATAAAAAAATTAATATATGTAATAGATAATGTTAAATTCTTCATATTTTAACAACAGAAAATATTACAATATTTATTATGTTTCTTGATAGACACTTTGAACTAACCATATGGGTGATTCCTTGTTTAGCTTGACCTGGTACATTTTTTTAAACATCCTAAAATAAATAACAAGTAATTTAATATACATGTATTCAATTTTTATCCATGTCATATGAATGTATATATATATATATAATTATATTGATATAATAATATAATTTTCAATACCACGTGCTTATTATGGTGATGGATATCAAAAAACACATTGCACTTCTCTAAAAGTATCCCTTTTGAATATTATCATACTGATTCAAAGTGTTCATTGATGTATCATTTAATTCAATCCATAATCCACATTAAAAATTTTCATATTCCATTCCAAAAATTTTTATTGTGGCATTTTGTTTAAATCATAAATTTTAAAGTGGAATAAAAACTGTAAAAATGGATTCATTTTCAAAATATTAGAATTTAATTGAATAATTACATTCAATTGAGACATAATGTATTATAATTACCTTACCTCGGGAGTAATATACTTCATTTTTCTAATATTGATTCATATTCCTCAAATTATAATTTTTAATTGGATGTGTAACCATCTTAGCCGCTAACTAGCCACGAATCTAGCCAAAAAATGCCACTACCACATCTATTAGGACCCCATATAATCAAATGGGATAGTTATATGAAATCCATTCAGATTCTATAAATTTAATATATTAATATTTTCTAGGGTAGTAACATTGTTAACATCATTTATGAAAAATAATATTATTGGTATAAAAATTGTGTAAAACATTTATTCACATTCAAATTTGTACATATAATCATCACCTTCCAATAATATCATTATGAAACAAGAGTAACCACAAGTTACCTCACTATCAAGTCACCTCTTAATGAACTTAATAATTGAGGTGTCACTGCTTAAGATGCATATGGAACTTAGAATGATTGATTTTTAGATGTAGTCAGGAGGGAGAGAGAGTGTGTTTTCTAGGTTCTAGTGCAGGAAGATGGAGGAGGGGGTCCCAGATACTATACAGAGGGATCTTGATGGATCATCAAGTGTGTTTGTGGTTAAGGTAATTCCAACTATAATTCTACTATGATTATTGAAATTCTTATTCTTTCCCATTCATTTTTTGTAAACAAATAAAAATAACATCAGAGTTTGTATTTAGAAAAATACATATAGAAAAAGAAATCTAGAAATGATAACATATGTAAATTACTGACAACCAATATATACAAAGGTATTATAATTATTTACTACACATAGAATAAAATATAATGTTTTAATTTTCTAAATTAAACAACTCATGCCTAAAAATCAATCTAAATATTATAACAGGTCCACATAATAATTATTGTGTAATTTAAAAAAAATTCAAAATTGGAAATATAAAAAATTACTGACATCCTTATATCACAATGTTCCTACACTTCAATAATTAAAATTAAAACACATGATAAATATTATTTAATTTATAAAAGAATTAATAATTCATTAAAAACATAAATATAAAAAAATTATAATTTATTCGATGGGGAGGGCTTGGGAGTGGTGGAGAGGGCCCAGTGGCTCAGCGGTAAGGACATGAAATCCTTCCCAATATCAGCTTCCAATTCTACCTAAAAATATCAACAATCCCAAGAAATATATCTTTTAATAAAAAACTTTTAAGGGATCACTATCCACTAAAATAAATAAATAAAGTGTGAAAAGGAATTATAAACTCGCCTAAACTTATTCATCAATACCAACTTTGGTAAAATGGACAGTGGTTGAGGGAGAACCATCATTTAGTTAAAAGGAGGAGATGAGGGTGTGTAAGTGGGTAAATAGGCCGAATGGGGGCTAATATTTTGACTGGTCACTTGCTGGATATGGGGAAGGGGGAAAGGGTGGAGGTTTTAAGGACTTGGTGAAGAAATATTGATGGCTTAGTTAGTATCTCAAGGAGGGTCATTGATCATTAGTGGAGGTATTTTTATACCTTGAGGAGTATAAAGGGGGTGGTATTGATGGATAGGGAAAGGTAGCTTATTGGTGGGGGAATAAGGGGAGGTTTGGAGGTTGAGATGGGGAAAGAGGAGTGCAAACAAGGAGGGAAAGTGGAACCGCGACAATGAGAATTGGAAAAGGGGAGAATCGGTGATGGAAATAAGAAAATGGAGTTTGGAAAAGGGTTTAAATAAAATTAATATGAGGGATCAGGGAAGATGTGTGGGTTCATAAGGATTTGGGGTGATTGGGGATAAGCTAGTTTTTCTAATAAATTGAATAACATTTAGTTGTGATTTTTTGAAAACTGGTACTAAAGAATATCAATTTTTACTATATTATTTTTAAACATTGATTATAAAGCCTTTTTAAACAAATATTTTTTTGTAATATATAGTTAACCACATCAAATACTCCCCCTTTATCATGATTCCCTGCAAAATCTATAGAATCTCCTAGATTCACAAAACATGTAGCATTTCAGGATAGAACTCTACTATAAATATGCACTCTAATTTGTTCATAAAAGTGTCACCTAATTATACAAAATATTTACTAGACTCCAACATCACCTAGAAGTGCTATAAAACCCCATGGTTTTATGGTATATTTGTTTTCATAACAAATTATATATTTTTAAATAGCATTGACACATGCATCCCTGAGTTTATGTGAACCATAATATAGTATATTCTTATAACATAGCAATTAAATAATTGTTATTAATTGTATAAAAACTAATAAAAAATATATATGTTTTTTATATAATAAAAATAATCTTTTTGAAAAGTCATTATATTCATTAAAATAATTCCAATTTCATTAAAATAGTTTTTATTTCTTTTTTTGGAGAAAATTATATAAATATATTTTTTCATTTTTGAAAAATATATTTAAAAGAAGAAATTAATATTTTAATTCTACATGTCAAAATAATCTTAAAATAAATGTTGATAATTTTTTGGAACGTTTAATTTTTTTAATGAATAGTAAAAAATTCTGATTTTTACTAAAATTTATCTTTTAATTCAAATCATTAAAAAATTTCAATTTTTTTAAATCATAATAAATGAATAAGTAATTCAATTATTTATTTATTAATTCAACTTTATTAATTGGTTTAAATTTTATGTTGAATTTTGATATAAAATCTAATTATACTTAATAAATCATTATCTTTGGAAAACCACTTTTCATTTTTTTTATGAGTTTAATTTTAAAATAAATCATTCAACATATATGAATTCATATAAATTAATGGGATTAAATATTTTTAATATGTGTAATTAATATTATATAATTAGTTCAACTTAATTTTTGTTCAAAGTAAATAGTAAAAATAGTAAAAATATGTTACCAAGATAAATGTTAGAATATGTTTGTATGGGTTAATCTAAACATAAAAGAGTTAAATGACAAAAAAACATTTCTAAATGATATTTTATAATCTTATTTAATCCATATATCATTGATCTTTTTGAATTTTCTATTTTTTCTTTATGGATTGAATAATTCATTAATATATTTTATTATTTTCATAAATTCCATGTTTGTCATATCCCTCACATATGTAAGAACACCACATATCCTCTCATATAATAAATTTAAGAGACATTTTTTCCCAATCCCACCCAAAAAACCTTTATTACATCACTAATTAAAACATATATTCCTTGTTTTTATCGTAAAACCTTCCTATAAATCCTTTATGTATAAACAATAAGAGGTTGTTCCGAAGAAGATATATAGATCCTAACCATGAATATTAATTATATTTCATCTTATACCTCCTTAAAATATTATTCAAACATTCTGAAAAAATAACAAGAGTATCAAAAATATAAAAAAATGTTATTATTTTAATTTCATAACATATATTTATCTCCTATTCTACTAAATGGGAAACAAAACTATCCATCGTGTGTGTATCGGGCTACAACCTGGTGAACTGATGACATTCACATTCCATCAACACCTTTTAATAATATAAATAATAATGGATTTAATTATATATATTATATTATGAATAATAATACATCTATAATTATAATATAACATTTACAATATTACCTTCCAATCTATTGGAAAATGATAATGTTGTTCGTGTATATAAGTGGACCACTACCTAAAACAAGCTATGTGATTCATTTTTCATTTTCATTTTTCATTGATGGTAATAAGGATGGATCAGATGATTATATATAGAGTATATTAAATAATAAAAATTCATTAAAGGTGAATTATTATTCTCCATTCATTCATTCTATCCACCATAAAATAAAAATATCATTTATGGATATATATGGATCACCATATCTATGAATTACGTCATTCATTTTTTTATCTCTAAATTTTATTGATGAATCAAAATGTGTATATATTGAACATATAGTATATTTATGTCATTATTAAAATAATGATGATTTTGGAACCAAGATCAAATAATGAGAACTAAAAACTGACGAACCCAAACATGTATGAAAGATGAAGCAAATGTCATTAGGAACAATGATATTAATTAAAAAATAAACGGGTGATAAAAGGTTATAAATAATCATATATGGTTTAATATATTTTAATATGGTTGTACAAAATATGTATAATAAAACAATATTTATTATATAATAGGTTTGAACATGTATAATGGAAGTTGTACCTGAGGTAAGGGATATAAGTTATAATCGCATTTTTTATCATTATTTATAATTTAATTTTGAGTATGGAAATTATATAATCGTTATTTAATAAACCCACTTAATTTTCACCCACTATTTTTATTTCTATATACTACATGTTTCCATTCATTTTACACTCTTTATGAACTCAAGATACTAAAATAATTGTTTTAATGAAAATCGACATTATATTTCTCTTTGGTATAATTTTTTATTCTATTTCTATATTTTCAAAAAAATCACATATGTTTTTAGTATTATAATTTTATTTTTAAAATTCTTTTCTACCCTTGATTTTATTTTTACAAAATGGTTAAAATGTATTCTTCTTTTTATTTTTTGAACAAAGTACTTTTTGACATTTTACAAAAGTGTAAAAGGAATTGATTCTTATAACGTATATGAAATGAAGGAAATTTCCCACCATCTAGAACACTAAATGTTTTGAAGCATAATATAATGGTTTCCATTTTCATTTTTAACTAATATATTTTCCATAATATTTTTTCATTTTTTTGATTTTTATAAACTGATTTTAGTGTGAAAAGGTTATTTTCCTAAAGAAATATTCGAAATGTTCGTTAAAGTGTATTTTTATCTAATATAATATCATTTCATGTTACTTATTTTATACTAGGGATATAATAATATGATACTATCCTCATTATTTATCTATATAGTTTATTATTACATTGATAAAATGTTTATGAAACTCATTTATCCTTCATAGGTTTTGATTGGATGGAAGTTCCATGAAACGCATTTCTATTCCTTGATTTATGATATGATAAATGTTTTATAATATTGTATAATAAATCTATATTATTTTAACTTTTTTAATGGTGTTTTTATAATTGTATATCCCTCCAATGAATTTTTTAAATATGGATATATAAGGAGACAAATAGAAATTAAATGGGGAGTGAACCTAGTTTAGTTGGGGACTCTATCCACAATAATGGTAATTGTAGTAAACCTTGATTACTACGATGGTTAAGCAGTCATCCAAATAAACATTGATAGTATTAGTATAAATACTTGAATACTAGGAAAACAAATTTATATTCCTATGTCCTTATCACACAGTTAATTATTTTCCTAATTTTATTCTTTCATATATCACATTCAATGATTCCTTTTTGATTAATGCTTTTAAATGTCCATGAATTATTTGGTGACTCAGTATTATGATATATGATATGTAAGGTGTTATTTTCATATTTTATATTTACATTTTTATACCGTTGTGCTCTTGTTATGTTTAAGTGATCATTTATACCTACCTTTTTTAACCTTACTTAGCATCTACACTCACCCATTATTATTTTTTCATTCTATAGGTTTTTAGGAAATAGATTATGTATGATATTTCTAAAAATAGAGATAGTAATAATAAACAAAAAAGGGGATGTTGTAGTTTAATTATGAACTATTTATTAATGTATCAATGTTTCTAATGATACTAGAACAATATAAATCACGCATGTATTTTTATGTTATGTGATAAATATTCATTCCATTGTATTTAATAACTATGTATGAAAATATGGGTCAATAGAGTTGGTATTAAGTAATGTTTTAGTTTACATTGAAAATAGGTGAGAAAATTATAGTAATAACACTTAGGATAATAATAAGAAAATAATAAAATCCAAATTTTTGTAAAAAAAGTATTGGGGGTCTCCTTAAAAACCTACCTATCAAGATACTTTAAGTGGAAGTGGTTTTGGAGTATATTAATCTACTGGTAAAAACATGAAAATATTAATTCACGTATATAACATCCATCATATTAGTGCACGGTGATTATGCCCTTCCTGTGCACCTATTAAGACACTCCTGGTGAAATTGATTACGTTAATTCAAATTATATTTACAAACCATCAAGATATATTTTAATTAACCATGATCATGAAAAACCACGGTAAAATAAAGGGTATCATAGATTTAACTGACTTTATCATGATTTAGACATAATATTAATTATTTTTCATTATTATATGGATTTTTAATATGAATTTGTTTCTCACTCTATGATTTTTGGATATATTTTACACTGAATATGGTAAAAAATTCAATGATTTTCCACTTTAGAGAAAAAATATAATTATAATTGAAATGTAAAATGTTTTTTCTTTGCATATACAATTATTTCAAGAATGGAATCATATTGATCTTTCGAACAAGAAAAGGATGGAACTTAATTATATTGATTCATTATTAAGGAAGCATTCCACATTATTTAGTTGGTCAATTGATCCACTATTTTGAGAATATTGAATCAGTAATATTCATAATATATTTTTCATTCTATTGTGTTCAGATCTTGAAAAATTCATTTTAGTTGTCTATAATTTGACCGAAAAGTAGATCAACTATATAATCTTATCCATAATATCATGAAATATGTGAAGCAGACTCCAATGAGTATGATGAGTTTAAGATAATATTTTTCAATATGAATGTTCCTCATATTCTCATATGAAAATGGAGAAGTAATTTCATGAGGTATTATATAAAGATGTTGAATCTATTGGTACCTATGAGGATAATTCTACATGACTTGAAAGGTATGATTACGGTATCATCATCAGAATAGAATGTCGTGTTGATTGATTATTCAGTTTTTCAAAACCATGTCTTTGAAGGGAGTTATCCAAATGAGACCTCCGTAGATATGAATAAATCCTTCAATGTTTTATAATGGTGGAAATGGATATTTGAGTTACCTTTCAATATCATGATTTTTATAAGAAAAGATTATTTTAATTCAAAGGAAATTACTACAAACATAGAGATAAGATGATGATACTTCTTTTATGTTTGAAGTATGGAAGGAAACATAGAAGAAATTCTCATAATGAACTTGGTAAAAGATTCAAGTATGAAAAGTACGGTCATTGGGAAATCGAATGATAATGATGATTATAGAATTTAATATCCTCGTAATCCCAGACATAAAGAGAAATCGCATGCGATCATTATTTTTAATAATGGTTAAAATAATTTCATTGTGAAAGGTACAATTTCCATAATCTATAAAACTAATAATGTCTTATCTGACTATATATTTTCTAATTCTTTTATTTTTTTAATAATTTTATAAGGTTCCCAAAATTACACCTCATTGTTTAAATGTTGAATTAGTGGTGAATCCCCCTAATCGTATGATAATTTCTTCAGATGCTAATAAATCTTATCTAGTGTAATCTTGTGGGAATTTTCTTTCTAAAATTATTTTAATTCTCCCTCCAGTTGAATTTGATTTTATCATAGGAATTGATTAACTTTTCAAAAAAAAACCATGATCAATTTCTAAGGAAATGATGTCAAATTTGCTATTCTAAACCAACCTATCATTTTCTATCAATGCAATCATAAATATGAACCTCCAATGGAAATCACATACATTATATGGTTCACGACTTATATTAAAAAGGGTTATTTAACTCATATGGTTGTGTAGAAACTCATCATCGATGATATTTTTATTGTTTGGGAGTTTTTATATATTTTTAATGAGTTTCTTAGTTTTCCAAAAAATCGTGATGTTGAGTTCACAATAGAACTCATACTGGGTGATACAACAATTTTAATGACTCCATTAAGAATGTTCCTAATTGAGTTTTTGGTATTGTAGATCAATAATCAAGGGAAAATATATAAGGTATTTATTTGTAAATATCTATCACTATATGTAATGCCTATTTTTTTAAGATGAAAGATGGATCATTGTGACTATATAATGATTATCGGGACCTGGAAAGGATATCAATCAAGAAGAATTTTCATTTAGTAAATATTGATGACTTGTTTTACAAAAATTTTTATTCTCATTACATTTCCTATATTTATTTTCATTTTAGATATCATAAATTTAGTTTCATGAATGATATATACTCAATATGGAATTTTGTACAAGGTATGGATGGAACCATCATTTATGGATGTTATTGAACATTGTTCTTGACCAACCACTATGATTGATATTCATAGTTTTATTAGTTCGGAAGGATATTTTCATTGATTTTGGGACAATATTTCATAACATTATAATCCACTGACAAATTTAATATGTAATGAAGCCCAATTCCTTTTGGAAAGAATAATTTTATGAAAATTTCATGGAACTGAAGAGAAGGCTAGTCATCACACTTGTGCTCAAACTACCCTACTGCGGATAAGGGTTGATGATCATTAGTGATGCATAAATTAAAGTATCGGTATGTATACTGATAACAATTTTTTTAGTTTTAGCTTATGATTCATGATGTTTTATATTATAGAAGAAAAAGTACCTAAAACATTATTTGTAATTATCTTTGATAATTTTCACATTAAAGATACAGTGGAATTATCTTTTCTCAATTTTTTTTGATATATTTATACATATTGATAATAAAATTTTAATGTATATTTTCATATAGAAATAGTCATATGTGAACCAGAGAAGATGTTTTGAGCTGATTAGATATTAGACATCTCATAACATTACCACCATGGTATAGTAAACAAGCTTGCTGATTCTTTGAGTAAAAAACATCAAGCCAGCATATCATTGATAAGGATCAAAAAACATACAATACATCTAAATTTGAATAGAATTGATTTAAAAATAACGATGTTAATCGGAAAATAATATCTTTCTCAAATTAGTGATCAACCATCTATACATATGAGTATTAAAAGGTACTGAAGTAATATATGGAACAAAAGAAGATGGTGAAAAATATTCTTCCATTCAACATTGATTGTAAAGAAATGATATGGTTTATGAACTATGTACGTGTTTTTTTCCATAATATATTTTAAAAATGATATATTATAGGATTATAATAGTTATTAATTGTTTACTCGTCTTGGATCAATGAAGATGTATAAATATATGAATTTGTATCTCTAGTGGAACAACATGAATATATATATTATAGAGTTTGTATCTCTGTATTTGGTATGTCATTAGTTTATGTTTTATAGACAAAAGTCTAATGAATGTTACCACCATTTAACATACTAAAATTGAAATGGGAAAACATCACTCTAGATTTTTTCATTGGGATTCCCAAAATTTTTAAAGTACAAAATGCTATTTTGGTTATAGTTTATTTCCTTACAAAGTCATCACATTTCATTTATATTATAGAAGATTTATCTCTTGTTAATTTTTACATAATATAAAGTATATACGTTGTAAGGATTCATTGAGTACCACATTCTATTATATCTTATTGGGAGTTGAGGTTTACCCCAATGTTCTAGTGAAACCTTCTACAGGAATTGGATATAGTGTCATTCTTCAGTACTACATATCATCCATAGATAGTTGGTAAGAATAAAAGATACATTGAAACAGTAGAGGATGTCTTGAGATATTCTTGTTTGGTATTCAAATTTTGTTGGTATAAACATATTATTCTAGTCTAGTATTATCACAAAAATGGCTTTCATTGAAGCAATAATATGGATCCTTTTGACTCCCATTTAAACAAATAAGTGTATAAATCGAATATATTGGGAGAAAGTTAATGAAATAATGTTGTCCCGAAATTATCATGCTAAGGAAATGGCACATAATGTCATGACCATTCAATAGTACATCAATGAATCTTAGAGTTTATATAGATGTTATGTTTATAATCATCAGTGTGACATTGATTTCTAAGATGGTGAGAATTTTTTTTTTGAATTTCACTATGGATGAAGGTTTTGAGATTTAGGAACAAAAGAAATCTGATCCCACTGAATATTTTCACCATATGGATTCTTTATCGAATATGGATGGTAGCTTGTATCATGGAACTTCCACCAAACCATTCACATGTTCATTATGTATTACATGTATCTCTATTGAAGAATTATATATCAAATCATTCACATGTTCATACCATAGAGATCATACCATTGGAGAATGATATTTCCTGTGATGTATAATCAGATGATATCATGGATTGTATAGGTAAAGTACTCCAGAACTTGACTACTTCCCTTGTTAATGTTCCCCAGAGGAATCATAAATTCTAAGAAACTACAGAGGAATCCATTGATGTAATGAAATAGATATATCATATTTTTTATATTTTAGTGATATTTTTTCTCAATACATGTTCATTTTAAGGGAAGTATAAGGTAACATCAAGAGATTTTATGATATATTTATTTTCAAATAAATTTATTATTTTGTTAGATTATTATATGCACCAATCATAATTTAAATGAACCATGATATAGTATGACCATATAAACTTACAATTAAATTATAATTATTTATAGGAATAAAAACATTCTAAAAATTTGTATAATGTTTTAAGATAAGGAAAATATATTTTTATTAATGTATTTATATGATGTAATGGAAATTTTACTTCTTAAAAAAGTTTTTATTGGTATTTGAGAGAACATATATTAAATAATATATTCCAATTTTAGAAAATGTAGTTGAAATGATGAATATTAATTTTTCTATCTTGATTTCAAAATTATAATTGGGTAAACTTTGGATCGTCCTTTAAAAATATTAATTTAGGAGGAATTGTGAAAAATACTAATTTTATTAAAATAAAATATCTTTATATAAAGAATTAAAAAAAATTAATTTGGTTTTAAAATGTTTTAAAATTAAAATTACATAAATTATATTATTATTAATTAATTTTTTTTCATTTTAATCAATTTTATTTTGATTTTTTCTATAAAACCATTCTATACATGAAACAAATTTCATTGGAAAAAATATTTTCATCATGTTTGAAGGTTTAATTTTAAACTAAATTATAAAACATCCAGGAAATGAATTTGAAAAAAAAATATTCCCCATATTTAATAATCATTTTTATTATTTAATAAGTACAACATAATTTTGTATAATGAATAGTGAAAATAGTAATGATATGTTACTGCAGTTAACGTAATTACTAGTTTATCAGGTAACAAAATAATGTTATAATTGATAAAATGACATAAAAGAATGTAAAAATTATATTTTATGTAAATATTTAGACCATATATCATCCATGGTTCATTAATTGAAAATTTGGTAACCATTTTGTTTGAATAAAACATTTAACATATTTTATTATTTTTAAACATTCCAAGTGTGCTCTCTCCCTTTATATAAAAGGACACCCCACCCCTCTTCTATCAATACTTTAAGATCCCTTTTTTTTGTAAATACCAACACAAATACCATCATTAAAAACCTCCCCATTACAAAGTTTATTTAATTTGATCAAAAAAACCATATTAAAGAGGCTTTAGATGTAATCCTAAAGAGGTGGTCAGAATAAGATGTATAGTTTTTAACCATGTGATTTCATTTTATTTCTTCTTCTACCTACTTCAAATATTATTTAGACATGATAAAATAAAAATATATATATTTCATATACTTATTTGTTAATATGTTAATGTAATAACCTATATCCATATCTTCTTCTATAAAATGGCAAACAAAATCCTCGATCATGTGTATAGTGGACTACAGCCTCGCGAACCAGTGTAATTCATTTTCCGTCACCAACTATCACGTCAAGATATAATGATTGATTTAAAGTATATATATGATATTTATTAAATAAATAACCTTTTAAATTATAATATCACATCTAACTTCTTACATTCCAATTTGTTGGAGAGGGATAACATCGCTCATGCATATGCGTAGACCACCACCGCCACAAAGCGATGTGACTCATTTTTCATTTCTTTTACATGTATGGTAATAAGTATTGATATTATGAGTATATATTATTTATATGATAAAATATTAATTCTATAATTTTTAATTATTGTTTAAACAATATTTCCTTCCATTCGTCAAGAAATGAATACTACGTTCATATGTATGTAATGTCTACCATCTCCATGAACAATGTTATTTATTTTTCTACCTTTATCTTATATAAAAAAAGTATAATTTTTTATATGATGAATACAGATGATATTTATATAATAATTAACAACCTGATGATTATGGGACCATGATCAATGTACAAGGAAAAAAATCTACTAAACCAAAACATTCATGAAAAACGATGCATTTATCACCTAGAATGGTGATTTTCAAAAAGAATTGTTATCAGAAATGTGATAAAAAGTTAAAATTTTTCATATAATGTTTGATATAGGTTATTATAGGTCTCTAATATATTTATAATAAATTTTTATTTATTATATACTAATTTTTTACATGTAAAAAATAAGGTGGACAGATGTAAGAGATTTAGGTTTCAATTCCTTTTTTCGAGATTGTTTATGTTTGAATTTACAATATGGAAATTATATGATCTTAACTGATAAATCACATTAATTTTATTCCCCTATGGTAATTTATAAATACTAAATGTTTTTATTTGATTTTCATCTTTTTATGAATTCAAGATTATCAAATAATGCTTTATGGAAAAATGAGAATTTTTCTCTCCTCGGGTCAAAAATCCTTTTATTCCATATGCATATTTTCCAATAATTATTTAAATAAATTGTTTACTATTTAAAAATGATTATTTAAATTTATTTTTAAACCGTTATTTATTTTTTACATATCGATTAAAAATAATCATCTTATCATTTTCCAAAAGTTATATTTTTTGACTTTCTTAAATGGTGTAAAATGAATGATTTATTATGTCTTATAAAACATGAACATAATTTTAAACCATCGTGATCACTCAATTATTTTAATATTCATTTATAAGTTTCTATTTTTATTTTGAAAGAAATTTTTGACATAATGTTTTTTATTTTTTTAAATATCAAATAATAGATTTAAAATTAGAAAGAGTATTTTACTCAAGAAATATTCCAAGCGAAATTTTAAGGGGATTTTAATATATGATTACATATTTTTATGTTTGTTATAATTTATAAGGTATATGATATAATTATACCATAAATTTAATTTCATGGGATGTTTTATAATTTTAATGAAAATATTTTTATGAAACCCGTTTATTTTCCATGGGTTTTTCTACGATAAAATATTTATCAAACTCATTTACATTTGATGATTTTTGATGTGATGATTTTTTTTTATCTTGGGTAAAAAATCTATTTGACTTTAATTATGGGATGTGTGGGAAAAAAATTATATATACCAATGATTCATTATGTAAATATGGATATCTCATGAGATAAAAAAACTATAATGGGGATCGAACCATGTTCAGTAAGGTACTCTTCTCCGTGTGATAGTTTTGGTAGTGAACCTTGAGTGCTATGATGGATAAGAAGAAAACCAAATCCACTAATATTTTCTCAGAACTAATATTTTACTACTATGTAATTTATTTTCTATTATTATCTGTATCTCACCAACTTATTTCTCATACCAATGTTATTCTCTAATGGATCAAGTTATTTTATTCCTTTAAGACACATGTATATAAATTACCATGATTTATTTCCTGACTAAATATTTTGATCTATGATATATATAGTATGTTTTTTTTATCATATTTTTGTTATTATACAATTATTAAAATGATTTTTTATGTGATCATTGATACCTACATTTTTTAACCTCATTGAGAATATATGATCACCCTTTCTTATTTCCTTTCCCATGTTATGAATTATGAACGAATTGTTTAGGTATCCAAATATCCAAATATACATTACCTACAAAATATTTATGTGTATCATTATATTATATAAGTAATTTTAATATATAATATGTGATGTCTATATATGAAATGCGTGGGTCATTATGGGGTCCTTGAAGAAGGCTCACCACCATGAGCACCTTCTAGTTTGGAAGTGTCGTATTGAGGTGAAAAAAAATTGTTGCTTCCTCATGCTAGTCTACATCTACTTGCGGTTTTGAGTTACCTAGAAACCTAATAAGTCTCTACCACTGAAACATATTAAATGATATAAACCGACATGCCTCACCTTATGGTATTTTTTGTGCAACCTAATTCTCAATAAGTGGTGGGCTGACTATAAAAACACTCAATGGTACCACCTTCTAAACAGGTCATGGTATCGAATCCTCCTCAATAGGTGGATCATCCTTGTGATCCTCCTAAATAATCCTAGATATAATTCATCATGTTTTATCCTAATATTGGAAATATATATCACATTTAAATAGTATATCTTGGGAGACTATTCAAGAAAGACATAGAACCCACAACTTATTTCCATATGCTTCATTTACCTATGGTTTCCCTTAAACCAGTTCCAACATGTACAGATTCACCAAGAATGTTTTCAGTGTTTTAGTGAATGGTTATTTTAGAAACCTCACCAACACAAGATTCCATATCTTTAAATTAATACATAAAAAACTTAATCATTATTTCCCTATTTCCCAAACGAAATATGAAAACATCAAAGTCCTTAAACATTGTTCCTAATATTAAAATTCTCTTATACCACATTTTCATGACATGAACCACTGAAGCCTAACTAGCTGATGATTTAACATGTGTGACAACCCATGCCCATCTGTAATAGGCCAGGGGATGGAATCTTGGGATGAGTAAGAATGTGACACACATGGGAGGATGGTGGGGACTGCTATCAAATGAGAATAAAACGAACTAATGGAAAACATAAGGCCAAAATATAAGACCACCAAAACTGTTAAAAGATTTAAACTTGCTAGGATGATGGGGACTACTATCGAATGAAACACTTGGTATGATCCATGGTCAATCAATAAATACAGTCCAACACATTATCATAAAATAACTATGACACCCTTGAATATCTTGTCTTCTTTATAATATTAAATATTTGTTGGTAGATCCCATGCAGGGGAGAGTATAACAATACCTAGTAGGTCGCCCAAATATCAAAAAACATAAATCATAAAATGATTAACCAGATTATCATCACAAAGTTAGGTAAATAATAATATAATAAATAATAATGATATCTTATATATACTCAAGGTAGGCATTGAGTCTCAATGTAAATCCACAATTATACTATGAACCTAGGATTCATGCTCATGAAATCTAGGCAATGTATATTCAGGAGAAATCACTCCATGGGTCTGATAACATTTATTGTCTCTCATCAAAGTGGGTGATCCTATCATGTCCAAAAAAGAATAATTACTTACAGTTCCATATAATAAATTGATTTATAAATAGGGTATATCATCCATGTCTTGTTTGTCATACAATTCTTCATCTAGAAATAACCTGCCAAGTCAGGGATCAATGTTCATGTATGTCTGTCATGAGAATTTTTGATAATACCACCTAGGAATGATGAAGATGATATAAAATTACACCTTATTCCCCATAGAGAAATTGATGAACTCTATCCAAGACTAATCCCATAAATGGTATCACAACTTTTTCTCAGCATGTGATGCCACACAACACACCCATAAGAATGGTCTAAAGAATTTCACACTAAGGATAATATTTTACGTTAAAGATAACAAGGGACTTAAAATAGTGTAGAAAGGGTAGATGATTTGAATATTATATAAATGGAAATTCATGGTTACCTCTATTTTACCCCTGTACTGTAACGCCCTGACCATAGTTACCTAGATTCAGTGCATTATTACATAACATTGGCAAGATCACAAAAGATCATTTCTCGAAAGACCGATTAGTTTAGTAGCCTTGGAAATAATAGATATATTCATAAGTTTTAAATTATATTATAAAATGAAAAACTACCACCATATAGTCTCCTTAGTACACCCTCATATCCTTTAGACTATTCCTACAGTTAAGTCATAATATACTTTTCGCATCCTAAGAAAAATAAATCATAGAAAGGGGTAACCTGAGATGATGAGTGAGGATAACAATATAGCAGAAACTTTCACAAATAAGAATAAACATTTATGGTAATTTAGAAGACTAAAACAAAAGCCTTTTAAACTTGAACTTTAG
Organism: Viscum album; assembly: GCA_963277665.1. NCBI lineage: Eukaryota > Viridiplantae > Streptophyta > Magnoliopsida > Santalales > Viscaceae > Viscum > Viscum album. The sequence goes on along the minus strand of OY728152.1, from coordinate 346,765,048 downwards.
CATAATTTGGAAAAGATAAAATCAAATAATTCCATTTACTTATTCACAATGATATTCTACTAGTCAAATAATCACATGCAATATCAATAGCTACTTTCATAATGATGGAATGCATAATGCCTGAAATCATAACCACATAGTCAAGGCATTGTGTCAAGACTAAAAATAAGATCTTTTCATGTCCTTGTGTCAATATGGAATATTTGTATCACAATAAATCAACTTTAAACAAGCTTAAAATCCAGCAAAATGATGTTGACATAGATGAAATCCAGACTTTTTTTTTGGAAATATCTTTTTCTATTTTGAAATCATTTAAAATCCATATAATTATACAAGGAAACATTTATTTTGGATATATTTTTATAATCATGTGTGGGAAGCTTCGACGATGTTACAATGGTGGAAAATAGTCACACCCGTCGTATAAGATAAAAACAATCTTACCTTAATTTTGTTGAAAAGGTCATAAAGTATCTTGATTGGAAAGTAACTGAAGGATTCCATTAAAAACATATAAGGTAAAATAATGGTATAAATTTATTTAACCCATTTTCAAGTAAATAGTAAAAAAATGCTTTCTGATACATTTTTACGAAAACAAGGATGTGGATGATAATGAGGTACTAGTGGATACTCACGTATAAAACAACTTTGGATAATAAAAAGTCTATGAAATTAACGCTTACCATGTACACCTCCTTGGTCAAGGGTAGGTTAACTATAAGGCCCCAGCCTTAAACCTTACTTAATCTTGAGTTATTACAAGATTACACATTGAGGATCTTTTTAGGTTTAGAGTTTTAGAGAATTAGATCATGAAACTTGCATTACATTCCACATTTAAACAAAGTGGTTACATAAAAGACAGTATTCATTCTTCCCATCAACGGAAACATATTTAAAATATAACACGGATTCTTTCTTGACACATCCTTGACACTATCATCACATCATGTACCTTTCCCTTGACCTGTGAAAAACATTTCAAAAACTTGGGATGAGCATAAAAAGCTCAGTAAGGGTTACAAAAAATATGTAAAGGAAACATGAGTTCATATATACATGAGAATGAAATCATACTTTACCCATAAAACATAGGCACTTTAACATACCTCATCAAACCATGAATAAATCATAGAAAAAATAAGACATAAAGGTAACCTGAGGCATTCATAACATTCTTACGTAGGGAGTAACCCTCTTGGTTACGTTTGGAATACCCATCACAGTATATTCCCTAAATCTCTTCGGAGAAACCTTAACGTTTCACTCCTTCGCGTTACCCAATGCATTGGAGAGCTATATCGGGCTCACCCACCCTTAGTTTATCACGGAACCACCCGTTCTTCATAACAATTCCCAAGAACCATAACATAATCGTATCACATAAACATGAATAAAGGAAACATAACATTTCCACATTTCAATCACAATATAACATTTTAGGATTTTGAAATAATGAATCCATTCAAAAAGAAACCATTTCCAAAACCATTTAAAACATTTAATAAAGAGATTTTTGAATCAAAGTGTCCCATACCACCTTGAAGATATTAACATTTTAAACCATTAATATCCATATAAATAAATCCTTAAAACCATTCTGAAAACATGGATATTAATAAGAACAAATAATTAAAACATTTAAAACGATATTTTGGTAAAAGGGGTTTTACCAAAATTAGAGACACTTGAATACAATAATCGAGGAATAACATTTAGTCAGAACTTTATAATATCATGAGAATAAAAGGATTCATGATATAATACTCCAAAGGACAGTATATACACCATATAAGAGTGAATTGGTGCATAACAACAATGAACCCTCAATAGAAATGTCAAATGTGATGAAATCCCTTATAAAGAAGGTATCCTTAAATTAAGGACAGATAAATCTCAAAAATATGTGTGACAAATATATATACACCCAATATAGGAGGATATTAAGTGTAAAACAATAAAATGTCATTCACACATATTCAATGGATGACATATTCAATGACTACAAGTTGAACCCAAAGAAATCGAAATTGGGTTAAAAAGATCCCTTGACAGCCTAACGGCATCACATCAAAATGAGTTGATGAGAGATAAAAAGTGTATCTCATCACTTGGACATAAAATTTACATCAATAAGGATATATGAGAACATATCCCAACATAACAATATGTAAATTAAAAAACCCAACAAAAGAAGTCTTTTAAAAAAGAGGAGGGTGAAAGGTTACCTTACCGACTTGGATATCTTTCAAAACATACACCCCATGAAAGAAGGACAATAGATCATTGATGTAAATACTAATAAATGAAATTATATTACACAAATATTAGAATAATGGGCAGTACATACACCACTCAATGGAATTTGTGGAAAATGTATCATAAATCTCACGGGAATAAAAGTGAGGTGAAAAATCCCTCACGAAAACTCGGCAGCCTAACGGCGCCACATAAAACTTCCGAATATGGATTGATGAGATCAAATAGGGTATCTCATCACATTAAAATAAAATTTACAGAAAGATTAATATAAAAGAACATCCCCAAACATTACAAAGAGGATCCTAAAATAAGTGACATAAAGGAGAGTACTTAAAAAGAAAGAGAGAGGTTAGATCTCTTACGAAAGTTCGGCAGCCTAACAGCACCACCCAAAACATCCAAAATGGATTGATGAGAGAGAATAGGGTCTCTCATCACATGAAAATAAAAATTACAGTAGGAGTAATATAAAATAACATCCCAATCATAATAAAGATGAGCTTAAAATAAATGACATAAAAGAGTGTACTTAAAAAGAATGAGAGTTGTAGGATCCCTTACCTCGGGTCCGACTTGACTCGATCGTTCTTTAATATCCTGAATAATAAACTTGAGATAATTTATAATTCCTTAAGAACCTTTTTCAAGTTCATTATTACTTTTATACCACTTATTACCATGTCATAAACATTATGTAATCATTTAAGTTAATAATATTTGTTTTGCCGATATTTGGTTCTTAAGTCGAAAGTGGACTTCTTACAATTACATGTTGTTCGTGTGGCAAAATGTTTATTATATCCAGAATTGTATTCATTATGTAGATATCATATATTTCATATATATCCAGTACATTCATGCATTTATAACATTACATAATCATTTAGAGGTAAGAAATGAAATGCACCGTTCATGGAGACGGTAAGCCGTACGTACGCATGAACGCTACTTTCATTTCTATTTCGTATTTTATAGAATGGAATAATAATGATATAAGGGTATATTATAATTCCAGTATAATATCATATATAATATCATATATAATATCATATTTACATCCTTTATACATCCCACATATGGTATTTAACGAATCAAATCACTTTGAGGGGGCGGTAGTCCGCACTTCCTTAAATGAAGATATCGCGTATACCCATAATGGAAGCCATAAAGGTAAGACAAAAATGAAAAATACAGAAGCATAAATAAAACATAAACATATTATATATCATATATAAAAATAGTGACATCACAATGGCCACCTTTGAAGGTGTTAAATGAGTATTGAACAATCATCGATTCGGGAGGCAGAATTTCACCATCCACGGAAACCGTATGTTCTTTAACCATTTGATGTAGTTGTGTGAGAGTTTAGCTCGAATAAATCTTATAACAACATCCTATTATATTTAGGATACTGGTGTTGTTACAAAAGAAGTAAATAAAAAGAGTTTAGGGGGTTGGAGAAGCAAAATAAAACAAATGAACATGAGAGAATGAATTACCTTTAAAAGTGTAACTCCTTTTGATTTGAGCCTAAAGGCTTCCTATGAAAGGATTCTTCCCAAAGGGAATCCTCTAGGATGATGAGAGGGATGTGGAGAGAGTAAATGGGCAGGGGTTGGCCAAGCCAAAGGCTTGAGGAGTGTGTTAAATGAGGTAGAGGTGGGGGCCTTTTATAAGAGGAGAGGAGGGGCACTTTTGGAAAGTAAAGAAATAATACTTTATTTGAAAATGTGTTTCGGTTTCAAAAGGTCCCACATCAATATAATTCATGGATAAGGTGATAAGGCTTCGAAATCCACTCATCCAATAAGTTTTGGACATGTGTAGCTCATAGATTTTACATTATCTTTCTATTTTATTTAAATCGTCAAATAATGATGTCATCACTGCATCATTATTATGTCATAAATAGATTAATTTATTTAATTTCTAAAAATTATAAAACAAATACTATGATGTAGGAAATCTTTTTATCTTTCCAATGAATATTTATAATCAAAAATTTGACTTGTATAACCCCACTCAAAAATTGTTTTAGTAAAACATATCATGTTTGTGTCAATTTTACTTTTACATTAAATAAAATGTTATTTATGTCATTTCCCAACCAAAGTGGATCCATGGGGTCCCCAAGTTGACCCATGGCTTGTCTTGGTCGGCCATGATACAACCAATGAGGGTAGTACATGTGTCAAGCTCATCTCATTTGATTAAATCATTATTTTTACCTTAAACTACACTAATTATCACTAATCGCGATTAAAAACTTAATAAGTTACTATTCACCAAAAAATTATTTTAATCTCATTGAACCACATTTTACTTCTTAACGACAACCATGTATGTCGGATTTTTTAAAATCAAAACACAATGATGGAAAAATTTCATTTAAACGGAAAATCAGTTTTTATAAGTACCACTTAGTGGTTTCACTATTCATCAAAAATTGAAGTTTTTCAGAAAAATCCCAAAAATTCACCCTAAGATATATTTGATATTCTGAATTCAAAAATGAAGTCAGATTTACAAAATTCAAAACATATAAGTCACATTAATTAATTTAATAATTAATTCCCGCTGTCATGACAAATAGCGTGTTTTATGAAACAATAAGTATCAAAAGATTGACACTAGTTTAAGTCTGATTTCAAAGTGAAATTGATTCCAACGACCACTATTGGATTTAATGGTAAAAATATTTTCTAATTTCACTTTAAAACCAATTCAAAATATAATCTAATCATATAAATAAATTAGATTAAAAATAGGTTTTGAATTAAAATACAACATTTTACACTATTCATTAAAAAAATGAACTTTATTGGAAAGATACCAAAAATTTACACAGAGTAAATTTTGATATCCCGATTCTTAATAAGAGTTTTATTTGGTCCAAAATAATGTTTATGATTGAACAAAACTATATTTAATGACGGTTCTCCATCAAAAGGTGATAAGTGAACCATTAGTGAAAACTAGGGCATATACGCCTAAAATTGAATTCTTTCCGTATTTTAAGCCTTTATCTTTTATTGTATAAATGTAAAAATATTTAAGAACATATATAATAATATTTTAGTTATTTCTATCCATTCTCGCCATTACAACGGCTACATGTTAACTACCATTTAAAATAATATTATTTTATTATTAGAGTGGAACGTAAGATTCCCAAGAAACTCGTTGTTGCGTGTTGGGTACGCCATCGAGCATAGCGTCCCCTTTAAAGTCATATTAATATTTTATTCACAAATATGGATAAATATGAAAATTTCATATTCCTTATTTACCTGGGGTGTTACATCCTTCCCCCCTTTTGGGAATTGCGTCCTCGCAATTTTAAAATTGCGCTTGGAAACATCCTTGAACGTCCCACATCGGAACAAGAGTCGGTAAAACAATCACTTTATAATAAAGAAAGATAAGCACAGAGGTCACCCGAGTTAACCCATACTAGGATTCTAAGTATGAAAATATGGACATGGAGGAAAAAAACAAAGGGTCATGTTCTGATGGAGAGTGATAGAAAACATGTTTAGGAGAAAGTTAACCACGAGAAAATCACAAACTTGTGATGGGTTAAACGGTATTCGATTCCCCAGTAGAAAAAGTTAATAGACAACATTTTTGTTTTAAGTTACTTTTTATTGAGGAATTTATTCATAAGGAAGCATAATCACTTATCATGTTGACTTTCAACTTTTACTAGATTCCTTAGTCAAACTCATATTTTTTCCAAAAGATGAGTATTTAGGGAGACTTGTTCGCATTAAGAGTACTATAATCAACTTCTAGAGAATCACCTAATCCCCAAAAGAGAACTATATACATCCCATTTATTTAGGCTTTAACCAAAACCAAAACCAAAAAGGTTAGTACAAGATTAGATAATCCAGAAAAGGATAACCCCTTATAAAAGGAAAATCTATTCTTAATCTCCAAAATTTGTCCAACAAAACCCAAATTTCAACGAGGACCATCCAATAAACAATTTGTCCATAAAATTCTTCAAAGTAAACCAATATAAGATTGAAACCCAAATATTTGAAAGATTTAGTCACATAGTCTTCCAAGTTAAATCGTAACATTTATCTCCAAACAACATCAGTTGCTCCTAAAGTATCATTTTGAAAAGTAATTAACCTAATCACATATCCTCCATGATAGGTTAATCATTTTCATAAATAACCCAAAATCAACTTACTCTTAATTCATAAAATCATATAACTAGAATGAATCAGTCAAACTAACCAGGGACTTCACGTAGTCCAGTGGTAGGCGATAAATACCAGTCGCACATTGGTTGTGGGTTCGATTCCCGCAGCTTTGTCCGACGCGACGGGATGTCACACGGTCTACGTGTTGTCCTTTTTCCAAAACTATATAATTCTTAAAACATTCCCCTAAATGAGATAAAATCATCAAGAATAATCATAACATATTTTAACCTCAAGTTTATCTCATTCCTTTCATTTTCCATCATATCAATGAGTAACCCATAATTACCTAAAAATTAAGTATCATATAAACCCTAATGGTTACCTTAATAATTATTACCTGAATTTCCACATCGAATTGGCCATCTCGTACCTGATGCATTAGAGAACTCACCAAGGTTGAAGTGGTTGATCATGACTCCTTGATATTTGGTTTAGAACAACCACGAGTTTCCTCATTGAATCCTCCATTTTATCTAGTATCTTAATCAGAGAACCACCCCAGTTTCCTTCAAACCCATTGTCACATTGGTGCCTGCTAGATCCAGCCATTTACTAAAACCAAAAAGGTCAGTGTGAGTATATCAACATAACCATCATGTACTAATGAGTAAGATAAACACTAATATATACTTACTCATTCACTTTATCTAAAACTAGGACTCTTTCTAAAATCCTAACCATTATGGTAATTGTCACTTATGCTTAAAGAATACCCTAACCTCTAAAGTTATCTAAACCGACCTTTGATACCAACTATAAGGCCCCAGCCTTAAACCTTACTTAATCTTGAGTTATTACAAGATTACACATTGAGGATCTTTTTAGGTTTAGAGTTTTAGAGAATTAGATCATGAAACTTGCATTACATTCCACATTTAAACAAAGTGGTTACATAAAAGACAGTATTCATTCTTCCCATCAACGGAAACATATTTAAAATATAACACGGATTCTTTCTTGACACATCCTTGACACTATCATCACATCATGTACCTTTCCCTTGACCTATGAAAAACATTTCAAAAACTTGGGATGAGCATAAAAAGCTCAGTAAGGGTTACAAAAAATATCGAAAGGAAACATGAGTTCATATATACATGAGAATGAAATCATACTTTACCCATAAAACATAGGCACTTTAACATACCTCATCAAACCATGAATAAATCATAGAAAACATAAGACATAAAGGTAACTTGAGGCATTCATAACATTCTTACGTAGGGAGTAACCCTCTTGGTTACGTTTGGAATACCCATCACAGTATATTCCCTAAATCTATTCGGAGAAACCTTAACGTTTCACTCCTTCGCGTTACCCAATGCATTGGAGAGCTATATCGGGCTCACCCGCCCTTAGTTTATCACGGAACCACCCATTCTTCATAACAATGCCCAAGAACCATAACATAATCGTATCACATAAACATGAATAAAGGAAACATAACATTTCCACATTTCAATCACAATATAACATTTTAGGATATTGAAATAATGAATCCATTCAAAAAGAAACCATTTCCAAAACCATTTAAAACATTTAATAAAGATATTTTTGAATCAAAGTGTCCCATACCACCTTGAATCTTTTAACATTTTAAACCATTAATATCCATATAAAAAATCCTTAAAACCATTTTGAAAACATGGATATTAATAAGAACAAATAATTAAAACATTTAAAATGATATTTTGGTAAAAGGGGTTTTACCAAAATTAGAGACACTTGAATACAATAATCGAGGAATAACATTTAGTCAGAACATTATAATATCATGATAATAAAAGGATTAATGATATAATACTCCAAAGGACAGTATATACACCATATAATAGTGAATTGGTGCATAACAACAATGAACCCTCAATAGAAATGTCAAATGTGACGAAATCCCTTATAAAGAAGGTATCCTTAAATTAAGGACAAATAAATCTCAAAAATATGTGTGAAAAATATATATACACCCAATATAAGTGGATATTAAGTATAAAACAATAAAAGTTCATTCACACATATTCAATGGATGACATATTCAATGACTACAAGTTGAACCCAAAGAAATCGAAATTGGGTTAAAAAGTTCCCTTGACAGCCTAACGGCATCACATCAAAATGAGTTGATGAGAGATAAAAAGTGTATCTCATCACTTGGACATAAAATTTACATCAATAAGGATATATGAGAACATATCCCAACATAACAATATGTAAATTAAAATACCCAACAAAAGAAGTCTTTTAAAAAAGAGGAGGGTGAAAGGTTCCCTTACCGACTTGGATATCTTTCAAAACATACACCCCATGAAAGAAGGACAATAGATCATTGATGTAAATACTCATAAATGAAATTATATTACACAAATAGTAGAATAATGGGCAGTACATACACCACTCAATGAAATTTGTGGAAAATTTATCATAAATCTCACGGGAATAAAAGTGAGGTGAAAAATCCCTCACGAAAACTCGGCAGCCTAACGGCACCACATAAAACTTCCGAATATGGATTGATGAGATCAAATAGGGTATCTCATCACATTAAAATAAAATTTATAGTAATAGGAATATAAAAGAACATCCCCCAACATTACAAAGAGGAGCCTAAAAGAAGTGACATAAAGGAGAGTACTTAAAAAGAAAGAGAGAGGTTAGATCTCTTACGAAAGTTCGGCAGCCTAACGGCGCCACTCAAAACTTCCAAAATGGATTGATGAGAGAGAATAGGGTCTCTCATCACATGAACATAAAAATTATAGTAGGAGTAATATAAAATAACATCCCAATCATAAGAAAGATGAGCTTAAAATAAATGACATAAAAGAGTGTACTTAAAAAGAAAGAGAGTTGTAGGATCCCTTACCTCGGGTCCGACTTGACTCGATCGTTCTTTAATCTCCTGAATAATAAACTTGAGTTAATTTCTAATTCCTTAAGAACCTTTTTCAAGTTAATTATTACTTTTATACCACTTATTACCATTTCATAAACATTGTGTAATCATTTAAGTTAATAATATTTGTTTTGCCGATATTTGGTTCTTAAGTCGAAAGTGGACTTCTTACAATTACATGTTGTTCGTGTGGCCAAATGTTTATTATATCCAGAATTGTATTCATTATTTAGATATCATATATGTCATATATATCCAGTACATGCATGCATTTATAACATTGCATAATCATTTAGAGGTAAGAAATGAAATGCACCGTTCATGGAGACGGTAAGCCGTACGTACGCATGAACGCTACTTTCATTTCTATTTCGTATTTTATAGAATGGAATAATAATGATATAAGGGTATATTATAATTCCAGTATAATATCATATATAATATCATATTTCCATCCTTTATACATCCCACATATGGTATTTAACGAATCAAATCACTTTGAGGGGGCGGTAGTCCGCACTTCCTTAAATGAAGATATCACGTATACCCATAATGGAAGACATAAAGGTAAGACAAAAATTAAAAATACAGAAGCATAAATAAAACATAAACATATTATATATCATATATAAAAATACTGACATCATAATGGCCACCTTTGAAGGTGTTAAATGAGTATTGAACAATCATCGTTTCAGGAGGCAGAATTTCACCATCCACGGAAACCGTATGTTCTTTAACCATTTGATGTAGTTTTGTGAGAGTGTAGCTCGAATAAATCTTATAACAACATCCTAGTATATTTAAGATACTGGTGTTGTTACAAAAGAAGTAAATAAAAAGATTTTAGGGGGTTGGAGAAGCAAAATAAAACAAATGAACATGAGAGAATGAATTACCTTTAAAAGTGTAACTCCTTTTGATTTGAGCCTAAAGGCTTCCTTTGAAAGGATTCTGCCCAAAGGGAATCCTCTAGGATGAGGAGAGGGGTGTGGAGAGAGTAAATGGGCAGGGTTTGGCCGAGACAAAGGCTTTAGGAGTGTGTTAAATGAGGTAGAGGTGGGGGCCTTTTATAAGAGGAGAGGAGGGGCACTTTTGGAAAGTAAAGAAATATTACTTTATTTGAAAATGTGTTTCGGTTTCAAAAGGACCCACATTGATATAATTCGTGGATAAGGTGATAAGGCTTCGAAATCCACTCATCCAATAAGTTTTGGACATGTGTAGTTCATAGATTTTACATTATCTTTCCATTTTATTTAAATCGTCAAATAATGATGCCATCGCTGCATCATTATTATGTCATAAATAATTTAATTTATTTAATGTCTAAAAATTATAAAACAAATATATGATGTAGGAAATCTTTTTATATTTCCAATGAATATTTATAATCAAAAATATTACTTGTATAACCCCACTTAAAAATTGTTTTAGTAAAACATATCGTGTTTGTGTCAATTTTACTTTTACATTAAATAAAATGTTATTTATGTCATTTCCCAACCAAAGTGGATCCATGGGGTCCCCAAGTTGACCCATGGCTTGTCTTGGTCGTCCATGATACAACCAATGAGGGTAAGACATGTGTCAAGCTCATCTCATTTTATTAAAGCATTATTTTTACCTTAAACTACACTAATTATCACTAATCGCAATTAAAAACTTAATAAGTTACTATTCACCAAAAAATTATTTTAATCTCATTGAACCACATTTTACTTCTTAATGACAACCATGTATGTTGGATTTTTGAAAATCAAAACACAATGATGGCAAAATTTCATTTAAACGGAAAATCAGTTTTTATAAGTACCACTTAGTGGTTTCACTATTCATCAAAAATTGAAGTTTTTCAGAAAAATCCCAAAAATTCACCCTAAGCTATATTTGATATTCTGAATTAAAAAATGAAGTCCGTTTTACAAAATTCAAAACATATAAGTCAAATTAATTAATTTAATAATTAATTCCCGCTGTCATGACAAATAGCGTGTTTTATGAAACAATAAGTATCAAAAGATTGACACTAGTTTAAGTCTGATTTCAAAGTGAAATTGATTCCAAAGACCACTATTGGATTTAATGGTAAAAATATTTTCTAATTTTACTTTAAAACCAATTAAAAATATAATATAATCATATAAATAAATTAGATTAAAAAGAGGTTTTGAATTAAAATACAACATTTTACACTATTCATTAAAAAAATGAACTTTATTGGAAAGATACCAAAAATTTACACAAAGTAAATTTTGATGTCCCGATTCTTAATAAGAGTTTTATTTGGTCCAAAATAATGTTTAAGAGTGAACAAAACTATATTTAATGATGGTTCTCCATCAAAAGGTGATAAGTGAACCTTTAGTGAAAACTAGGGCATATACACCTAAAATTGAATTCTTTCCGTATTTTAAGCCTTTATCTTTTATTGTATAAATGTAAAAATATTTAAGAACATATATAATCATATTTTAGTTATTTATATCCATTCCCGCCCTTACAACGGCTACATGTTAACTACCATTTAAAATAATATTATTTTATTATTAGAGTGCAACGTAAGATTCCCAAGAAACTCATTGTTGCGTGTTGGGTACGCCATCGAGCATAGCATCCCCTTTAAAGTCATATTAATATTTTATTCACAAATATGGATAAATATGAAAATGTCATATTCCTTATTTACCTGGGGTGTTACATTAACCTCTTGTATAATAGTGATATAATTGTTATTAAATTATACATGACCCATATACATTAATATGATATCATATATGTTATTCTAATATTTCATTGTTAATGATATTTTAGTAGTAGAATCATTTTGGGTGTAAACTATTTCGTTTTACTTTATATGCTTTATTATGTATGTAATGTTTATTATGGATAGGATTTATATTATTCATATTAAGAATTATATTAATTCTTTAAACTTTATTTTTATAATCATGAAATGAAAATTATTCTTTAATGGATACGATGGAAATGAATCACATCGCACTCGTGGAGACAATAATTCATATGTATGCATGAGCGACAAAATCATTTTTTTGATATGATAATCATATATAATTGGATGTTATATAATATATTCAGAATCATTATCATGTTATATTTTTATTTAAATCATAAATACTCATTATTATACTCATCCAAATGATGAAGTGTTTGTATAACAAACTACACCACGACGTGGAGACGGTAATCCGTTGCTACGCACGTATGGTGACTTTTCTCATTTATAAGATGAACTGAATAATGAGTATGGTTGTAACATTTTCATAATAACATAAAAGTATATAGAAGATACTGATGTTTCTATTTTAGAATGGAAACAACAAAGAAAGTGGAAGTGGATGAAGAAAACAATTGGAAAGAGGTGATGGAATATTTATCTCTTCTTCAGGATCATCCTTTTGATTTGATCAAAATGGATCGTTAAGATGGATTTTTGAATAAAGTAAGGCCACAATAATGAATTTAGGACAGTTATAAGGATATTTTTGTAGAGGATGGTTGAGCCAAAATGCTTTGATGGAATGAATTTGGGAGAAGGGGATGTGCCTTTTTATAAGAGAGGTGAGGATCAATTTAGGAAAAACTTGAAATATTATTTTATAATAAAACCATTTTCGGTTTATAAAGGCTCAAAAATGAATTATTTAAAGGATATGGTGTGTATGGATCTAAAACATCTCAACTAATACGTTTTATACCGATTTTGGTCATCATATTAACCTTATTATTTTGATTTAACAATTAGTTAAATAGTTTTACATTTACCATGTCTCTTTTTATTTTTATATTATATGGTTAATAAACATACAATAAAATACCAAGAGAACCCCAATAGGTTCATTAATTAAATATATAATATTATTAATGACCTTTGGAAAAACCATATAATTTTAAGAATATTATATCAACCAATAATATAGTCTCTATTTTAAAAACTCAATGTTGTCAAATTTGACATTAATTAATAAATTATTTATATTAAAGTATAAAAAACATTATAATTTAGAAATAAATTAATATATTCAATCCTAACATTTAATATTATCCTTGAAAATTAGTGGAATTCATACAATATCTCAAATTAGATAAATTTAGAAATTTATAATACAAATTATTTTAATCATTCATTAATAAGGTAATTACTGCATCATCATTGTGTCATAAATAAATTTAATTATTTAATGTATAAAAATTAAAAATAAAATAATATTATCTAGAAAATAAATTTATTTATCAAATGAATGTTTATAGTTGAATTTATCTTATTTATACCCCTATATAAAAAATGGTTTAGTTATTAAACTTTGATTTTAACTCTTTTAACTCTTCTATAAATAAAATAAAAATAAATTTCCTAATCTAATCCAAGTGGACCAAAGGGGATCATATTTTCATCATAAGGTTTTTTTGGTAGATTTATACTTATCCAATATAATTAGGACATGTGTTACGATAAATATGTTATCATTTTTATCCTTAATTACCCTATTTACTTTTAACTGTGGTAAACAAAAGTCAAAATATTCTATTCACAAAAAATTATTTTCATCTTATAGAACCACATTTTGCTTAATTATATTAACCAAATCTCTCAGATCTTTGATATTCAACTCACAAATGTGGTAAAATTATGTTTTATACAAATTAACACATGCTCTTAGGAGGTGGGTAAAAGACGGAAAAATGTTTGATAAAATTTTATATATCTAAACTTATTATAAAATGACTCAAGTGAATTAAGTTGAACATATATATGTATTATGTATCTATTTTTACCTAAAATAAATTAAAATAAAATAACATATTATTTAAATAAAATGTCAGTTTTAACCAATAATGGAGTGTTTTATCACGATTCTTCAAAAATTGAATGTTTTCAGAACAATACCAAAAAATCACCCTATGATAATTTCAATATTCTGAATCCAAAAATGAGGTCCATTTTGAATGATAAAATTTTTTAAAATTTCAAAAAGTTGGTATTACTATTCATAATAGCTAGTTTGATTGGTTTTGATGTGTTTGAACTCGATGTTGCGTACAACAAAATCTATTGTATTATTCAAAGGGAAACGTACCATGGAAGCGTGGGGAGTTACATTATCCCCACCTTAAATTAATTTGAACCTCAAAATTTATATAATATTACTACATAAAAAGATTTAGATGGTTCTTTATCATAAGTTTCTTGGGTTTCAATGTTGCATCTTCCATCTTATGGTTTCTCCATAGAACTTTTACCAGAAGAGTCGTTCGGTTTCTCAGCACTTGTTCTCTTGTATCAAGAATTCTGATAGGCTCTTCACAATAAAACAGATCAGGTTCCAGTTCTAATTCATCATAGGTGAGTAAATTCATTGGGTCAGGCATGTATTTTCTCAACAGTGATACCTGAAACACATCTGGATCTTTGGAGAGACTTGGAGGCACTTCCAAATGATAAGAAACAAATCCAATTCGTTCTAGATTTTTTAAAGGTTTGATGTATCGATGAATCAATTTACCCTTCTTACCGAAACGTATAACACCCTTCCACAGAGATACCTTCATGAAAACATGGTCTCCTACTTGAAATTCCAAATCCGTCTTTCAGTTATTAGCATAGCTCTTTTTCTTACTTTGGGCTATATTGATGTGGGTTTTTATAATCGTCACCTTTTCTATCGTTTCGTCAACAAGTTCTGGGCCTGCGATTTTTCATTCACTAACATCATCCCAACAAGTTCATGTATGACATATCTTTCCATATAACGATTAATATGGTGAAATATGAATACTTGAATGGAATCTATTGATATAGGAAAATTATACCAGAGGTAAATATTGATCCCACATACCTTAAAATTCATGTGAGCAAGATCTCAACATGTCTTATATATTTTGAATAGTCTATTCTGATTTTCCCATAGTTTGAGGGTGGAAGGTAATTCTCAAATGAAGTTCAGTATCCAGGGTTTTCTGAAGACTTTTCTATAATCATGATGTAATACAGGAATCAGGATCAGAAACAAATGATAAGGGTACTACATGTAGTCTTATAACTTTATTAATATATATTCTTGCTAGAAGTTGAAGTGGTAAATCTTCTATTATAGAAATTAAATATGATGACTTGGAAACATGATCAACAATGACCCATATTGCATCATTCCTTCTAGGAGTTTTTTGTAGCCCATGAAAAATTCAATCATAATATTATCCCATTTCCACTCAGGTATGGGAAGAGGTTGCAGGACTCTTCTGGGCTATTTCCATCCAACATTCACGTGGTGACAAACCATAAATCTTAACACAAAATCAGCAATATCCCTCTTCATGTTGTCCCACAAAAAATTATCCTTCAAATCTCTATACATATTGGTGCTTCTAGAGTGTATAGAGAAATTGGAGCTATGTGCATCATCTACCAATTCCCATTTCAGATCTGGTATATCAGAAACACAAATTGTCTACCCAAATATCAAAATTCCATTATCATATATGAAGTGAATTAGTCTCCCATTGTTCACAGCATTAACTTTATATTGAAACTCCTCATCATCAGCCTGAGTACAATTTATCCTTTCTAGTAAGGATGGTCTGGAAACCATTTGAAAAAGTATTGATCTTTTACCTTCTCTAATTATTCCCATATCCATTTTCACTATATCCATGAAAATAGGATCCCATTCAAATATCATCTGGTTCAAAACTCCATGATCCATTCTACTCAGAGCATCTTCCATCTTATTTTCCCTCCCCGGGTTTTTGTGTATTGTGAGATCATAATCCTTGAGTAGTTAAAGTCATCTAGTTTTCCACATGTTGAGTTCCTTCAGTGAGAAAATATACATCAAACTCTTGTGATCAGTATATATCTCACATTTTTCACCATAGGGATAATGTATCCATATTTTCAAAGCAAAGTTTACAGCTGCTAACTCAAGATCATGAGTAGGATATTTTTTCTCACGAATTTTTAGCCTTCATGATGCTTAGTCAATAACCATATCATTCTGCATAAGGACACAACCGTGTACTTTCTTTGATGCATCACTATAAAAAACAATCCCATCATTCACAAATGTTAGAGTCAAGATATTATCATGGACTAATATTCTCTTCAATTTTTTAAAAAATTCTTCACTCTCTTTTTTCCAAACAAATTTAACCCATTTTTCGTGTGATCTTGGTTAATGGGTTTTCCAATCGAGAAAAATTTTATACCAAACACTGATAATAACCTGCTCAACCAATAATACTATGTACCTCAGTAATACTCGTCGGTGTGGGCCATTCTTGGATTTCTTTGGTTTTTTATGGATCAACAGAGATTCCATCCATAGAGACAATATGTACAAGAAAATAAATCTCTTGAATCCATAATACACACTTTCTAATTTTCTCATATAATTCATTTCTCTTAAGAGTCCATAGGATAAGGCGAATGTATTTTTCACAATATTTGTAGCTTTTTGAGAATTCTAGGATATCATAAATAAATAGCACTATAATGTCATCTAGATATTCCTCAAAAACATTGATCATTAGATCCATGAAAACAAAGGCTGTATTATTCATCCCAAAAGGCATTACTGTAAACTCGTAATGCCCGTACCTGGTTCAAAATGCTGTTTTCGGAATTTCTTCCTTCTTCACACACAACTGATGATATCTATATCGAAGTTTAATATTTAAAAAATATTGAGCTCCATGAAGTTGTTAGAATAAATCATAAATGTGAGGTTGGGGATACTTGTTCGTTATTTTTATAGTATAGATCTCCCTGTATTCAATGCACAACCTCATAGATCTGTATTTCTTCTTAACAAAAAGGACAGGGTATCCCCAAGGAGAAACACTAGGGTGAATAAATACTTTATTACTCAATTCCTCTAGTTATTTCTTTAGTTCCACTAATTTCATAGAGGGAATTCTATAAGGGGTCTCCGATATGGGCCAGGAACCAGGAATTAAATCAAGTGAAAAAATCAATTTCTCATTCTGGAGAATGTTCGGGGGAATCTTCTGGAAACACATCAACATATTCTTGTACAATACGTACATCCACTCTTTGAACATTCCTTTCCTCACCCATGGTTATTTTATTCTCTTTCTCCCCAGTAATTGAATTTAGTTGAGCTACTAGTGGTGGATCTAGATAAGAATCATATGGTGATGTTTCTGCTCTAAAGATAGGGTACTCCTTATCATCATTGAAAATTTTAACCTCCTTTTTCTTACAAAAAATATTTGAATAATGGTCTGAAATCCAATCCATACTAGGTATTAAATCAAATTAAATCATGAGTATGATGATGATATCATCAAATAAATAACTTTTATATGCCTTAATAGGAACTTATTCACAAAATATTGTTGCAATGATACTACCCTTAAGAGTTTTAAATGAAAAATCCCCTTTTAAGTCAAATTGAAAATATCTAATTTTCATAGAAAAATGGAAGATATGCAACAATGCGATGATCCAGAATAAAATAAATCATTTTTTAATCTTGTGGAAACCATTAAATTACATGCCACCACATTTTTCAAAGCTTCAACCTCACCAATAGTGATAGCATAAATTTGTCCTTGAAACCTTGTCAATTTCTGAGGTATTTTTCTTTGGTGCTTATGAAATTCATTTTCATAATTCTCGTTTTCTATACAATTGTAGAATTCAACATTGACAGCCTCTTTCTTCCCCTTGTAATCATGAACTTGCTGGCCTTTTTCAAAACACTTTTAATAGACTCTCATTATTTTTAGGCAAGTGTCGGGGTGTTTCTTCCAACATCTACTACAGGATGGATATTACACTTTTCCCTTATTTCGCTTGTTTCCATTTATAGATTGCTCAACATATCTCTTATTATATTACTTTGCTTTGAATTCGTAAGACTTAGGGAATTCCTTTTTTGTCTTTATAGTACATGAGACAATATCTTCATACGATGAGAAGGATATTGAGACTAATGATGAATAGAGAAATGGTTTTAACTCATCAAATAATTGATCAATCTTACTCTTTGGGTTACATATATAATCTTTTTCATGTCTTTATAACCTTGTATTTTTTGCCTCATATTTTGCGACATTATCATCCTCCAATTTCCTCAAACTAAAAAATTGTCTTTCCATATTCGCTCGATGGTTACGGGGAATGTATTTTTCTAAGAAAATATCGTAAAACTCCCTCCATTCCATATTTGATAGTTTATCATCATCCTTTGATTTTTGAATCAATGAACACCATTGATCTGCATCTCCTATGAGACGATAAACTACCATGAGAATGTTTTCCCTTTCACTACTCCCCAGAGCATTAAATATTTCTCTAAGGAATTTATCCAATGCTCAGCTACTAATGGATATGTACACCCATTGAATGTTTGTGGTTGTTGATTTATGAAGTGGACTAACATGGATCCTATACATTGTGGATTAGGATTCTCCATAAGGGTATGTTTATTATTCATAACCTGAGTGAGTTGTCCCAATATGGTGATATGCTGATTAGCACCAGTTGTTTCACCAGCTCCACTATAATTACGTTCAGTAGGAGGGAAATCCCTACATGGATTACATGAATTGATACGGTTCTATTGCTTCCACAAGGAACCATTTATAAACAATGTCATACACTAGATTAATTTATGAATCACAATACAAAATTCCTAACTTGTAAAACAGTTAACATAAATTGAAAAGTTTATGGATATCATCCATTATCAAAAAAATATTTTCTTTGAGGAAGTATATTCTCATAAATCATTCATAATGGTTTGTAAAGAAAATCATAATTATACTAAGTATATCCCCCGAGAGTGTCATAACCATTAGTGTAGCAAGGCCTTTTTTCGTGCACTAGTTCGCGTTCGATTCTAGCTCAATGTAGTGTTTCCAAGTTTTACCCCTAGGAACTTATGTACCAGAGCCACCTCTACCTTCTTGTATCTAGAGAGATATTTATTTCTTGAAAAACTCAAAAAACTTCTACAATTCCCAAATTCTATAATGTTATTCTATAATAATCCTCAAATTCTATCTTAGGGTAATATTCTCTATTCAGAGTTTTTCTAAATCTATCTTCTATGTTTTTTACAAAACATTTTCTGATCCCAATAGTAACACCCTGACCCTAATTACCTAGAGTCGGTGCATTATTATATAAAATTTGCGTGATCACAAAAGATCAATTCTCAAAATATAGATTAGTTTAGTAGCATTGGAAATACTAGATACATTCATAAGTTTTACAATACATTATAAAATGAAAAACTACAACAAGATAGTCTCCATAGGCCACATTCATATCCCTTAGACTATATCTGTAGGTCATTCATAATATACTTCTTCGCATCCTGAAAAAAAAACATAGAAAGGGGTGAACTCAGATGATCAGTAAGGATAACAATATTTTGGAAATTTTCATAAATAAACATAAACATTTAAGAAAATATATAAGAATAAAACAAAATCCATTTAAACATGATCTTTAGCATAATATGAAAAAGATAAAATCAAATAATTCGATTTACTTATTTCAGTGGATATTCTATTATTCGAATAATCACATGCAAAATCAATATCCACTTTCATAATGATGGAATGCATAATTCCAGACATCATAACCACTTAGTCAAGGCCTAGCACCAAGACTACAAATATGATTTTGTCAAGACCTTGTCCCAAGACACTAATTTGTCTCATGTGACCTACTGAGGAATTTAGGAGCAATATTGGGCTCCACCCATCACTTACTAAGTCCAATTCATTCCTCATATGAAAACGTTTAAACAAAACATAAATATTCGTACTAAATATATCATATGAAATGTCAATAATTCATCCACCAACCATTAATGGTATAAAATTAAAACATCCACAGTAAAACAAATCGCAAAACCATCAATACAATTTGAAATATTTGTATCATAATAAATCAACTTCATACAAGATTTAAATCCATCAAAATGATGTTGACATAGATGAAATCAAAACATTTTTTTTGAGAAAAATATCTTTCTATTTTGAAATCAATAAAATTAATATAATTATAAAAGGAAACATTTATTTTGAAAATATTCATATAAGCTTGTATGGTATGATTCGAGGTTGTTATAATGGCGGAAAATAGACGCACCCACCGTATATGTTATGAAAACATTCTTACATTAATTTATTCAAAAAAGTATTAAATTACGTTGTTTGGAAAATAATGGAATGATTCCGTTCAAAAAATATAAGGTCAAAAAAGGGTATAAATTAATTTATCCCATTTTTTAGTAAATAGTAAAAAATTGAAATACATTTTAAATAAAACATGGATGTTGAAAATAAATAGTTCCTAGTAGATACTCACGTATAAAACAACCTTGGATAATAAAGAGGTTGTGAAATTAACCCTTAACTTGTACATTTCCTTGGTCGAGGGTCAGTTAACCTCCTATATAATGTGGAAATAGTTGTTATTATATTATTCAAGGACCATATACATTAATGTGATGTCATATATGATCTTCTAATATTTCTTTGTTAGTGATATTTCTGTAGTATCATCATTTCGGTTTTAACATATTTGTTTTCCTTTATTTTCTTTATTACGTAAGTAATGTTTTTTATTGATAGGATGTATCATATTCATATTAATAATAATATTATGTCTTCAAAAATTATTTTTATAATCATAAAATTAAATTTTTCCTTGAATGGATACGTTGGGGAAAGAGTTTCATCGCGTTCATGGAGATGGTAATCCATATGTACGCATGAGCGACAATATCATTCTATTGATATTAAAATCGAATATAATTGGATGTAATATAATATATAAAGAATCATTATCATGTAATATTTATTATTTACATGATTTATAGACATTATTAAACCCATCCAAATGATGAAGTGTTTGAATAACAATCTACACCACGACGTGGAGACGGTAATCCGTATGTACGCATGTAAGGTGACTTTGTCAATTATAGGATGGACAGAATAATGAATATGGTTGTACCATTTTTATAAAAACATCATAGTATATAGAAGATACTAGAGTTATTATTTTATAATGGAAACAACAAATAAAGAGTAAGTGGAAGATGAAAAAAACATGAATGAGGTGATGAAATATTTACCTCTTCATCATGTTCTTACTTTTTATTTGAACAAAAGGGATCAACAGGTTGGATTTATGACTACATGAAGGCCTCTAAGATGAAGGGAGGATAGTTGAGAGGATATTTGGGAAGGGGTTTTCTGAGAAAAATGGTTTTGAATGTATGAATTTTAGATAAGGGGAAGTTCTTTTTTATAAGAGAGGTGAGGGTCACATTAGAAAAAACTTGAAATATTATTTTGTAATAAAATCATTATCGGTTTATAATTGCTCCAAAATGAATAATTTAAAGTATACGTTGTGGATGGGTCGAAAAAGGTCACAAAAATAGGTTTTATATAGGTTTAGGTCATCATATTAACCTTATCTTTTAGATTTAACTCTCAGTTAAATAGTTTGACATTTACCACGCCTCTTTGTATTTTTATATTATATGGATAATAAACATACTATAAACTGCCACGTGAACCCCAATTGGTTCATTAATGACATATTTAATATTATTAAGGCCCTTTGGATGAACCATATATTTTTATGAATATTATATCAACCAATAATATAGTATTTTTTTTAAACTCAATTATGACACTTTGGACATTATTTAAAAAATATTTTTTGTTAAATTTCTAACAACTTTATTACTTAGAAATAAATTCATATATTTAAAAATAACATGTCATATTATCCTATAAATTAAGTGGAATTCATCAAAATCCTCCAATTAGTTTTATTTGGATATTTATAATATGAATAATTTTAATCATTAATTAATTAGTTAATTATTGCATCATCATTGTGTCCTACATAAATTTAATTATATATGCTTAAAAATTATAAATAAAATACAATTATATAGGAAATCTATTTATATTTATATTGAATATGTATAGTATAATTTATCTTATGTATAAATATATATTAAAAATTTATTAGTTATTATATTTGGATTTTTACTCTTTCAAATCTACTTTAAATAAAATAATAATAAATGTCCTAATATAATCCAAGTGGACCAATTGGGATCATATTTTATTCCCAAGGTTTTTTTGGAAAAATTATATATACCCAATAGAATTAGGATAAGTGTTAGGGTAATTATGATATCATTTTTACCCTTAATTACCCTCTTTACATTTAACCATGGTAAATCAAAGTTGAATGTTACTATTCACAAGAAATTATTTTCATCTTGTTAAACCACATTTTACTTACTGATATTAACCATGTATCTCAGATTTTTGAAATTAAACTCATAGAATAGGTAAAGTTAAGTTATATACGAATTTGAAAATGCTCCTAGGAGGTGTGTAAAAGACTGAAAAAGTTAGACAAAATGTTATATATCTAAACATATTATAAAATTACTCCAATGAATTACATTGAACATATATAGGTATTATGTATCTATTTTGACATAAAATAAATTAAAATAAAATAACAAATTATTTAAATAAAAAGTCAGTTTTAACTAATAACACATTATTTTTCACTATTCATCAAAAATTGAATGTTTTTAGAAAAAGACCAAAAATTAACCCTAAGAAATTTTCGATATTTTAAATCTGAAAATGAAGACTATTTTGAATGTAAAATTTATAAAATTTCAAAAAGTGGGTATTACTATTCATATCGACTAGTTTGATTGGTTGTGGTGTGTTTGAACTCGATGTTGCGTATAACCAAAGCTATTGTATTATTTAATGGGAAACCTAACGTTGATGCTTGGGGTGTTACATGTAAGATGACCCGTGACTGTGTACTTCGGAAGTTACCATGTATTATATACACACCTATGTACCAAGACTTTTCTATGTACTGGGAATCACACATATACTTAAGCCATGCTCATATAAATGGTATTTTATATTTTTGTTTACCCCAAGGGTACACACATAGTCAACATTCATGGGTTATATGTTGTCTTGTAGATCCCACATGGAATGTGATATCATGTTTTCTAAAAACCCCATGTTTTTTCTACCCAGGTCCAACAGGTACTGTGTTATTCATAATACACCCCATATATGTCAATATTTTTCCAAAATATATAGTTCATGCTTAAATTCAACATGAACCACCTACTCCTTCGATATAGCCACCAATATCACCATAGGAACATGAATTTAAGTTGACTGAACTCCATAACCATCAACAGAATGATTCCAGCCAACTCTTTCACTAAGGAAACCTCTTCGATTACACTACATCACTAGAACATTCAAAAAACGTGAACATGAATCTATTGATCTGAACAAAAATCTCCACTATTGTCGTGACCTACAATCATATCATTTATACTAAACCTAAACATGTGTTATAGAATTTATTATGTTAAAAAACATTGTACAACAATAAAATGTGAGTTATTTTTTGAACTATTTTCCAAAAGAAATATTGGTGAAAAATGTTTGATGAATTATGGGAGGAATTTAAAAAATTCCAACATTAGCAATATTACTTATTAATAGACTGGTGTGGCCTCAATCATATACCTTTTGAAACATTAATGTTGAATAAATAACCAATATATATCCATTCCTAATTCTTGGAAGATAAAATATCAACTATAATCCAATGATTTACCTACAAATTAATTTGACAAATAATTAATTCACATTTTAAATTGGTGAAAAAATATGTTATTAATCCATCAGAAATATTATCTGCCTTGAGTTTGGATAAATCATTGAAAAAGAACAATTCATGGTTATTATCAATTGTTAGATCTTCATACATTGTTGATTATGATGATCCTAGTCGTACATATCATTAGACCATGATCTATAAATTCCAAAAATCTCTCCTTAGTGGCCCTCTCATGTATTATATTAATATTTAGCTTATCCTATGACTTTTATATAACTTGTATTTTATAAAAGATTAATTTATTCGTAGTCATTAAATGAAAAATAAATTAGTTTCATTATGTATTTTATTATTTTCATCTGTAACTTCACATAAATGAATCACTCAACTCTAAAAAATATTTTTTCATTCCTATGATAAAACTGGAATTTAAAATTTAATGGAGGTCATATATTTACCAAATGTAACACTATTTGTGAGTTATTTTATTATTTCAGAAAACATTTTGCTTCTGTGTGTTTGTGTTATAGAATATATTTATGATTTTTATTATTTTAATATTGGGTATCCTCGGGGCTTAAAATCCCTTGATAACATTGATCCTATAATGGAAAATTTTTATTTAAATATTATATGTATTTACAAGGAAAAATATATTCCTTACAACTAACAAAAAAATAACACATGCATCCATAAGATAACAAGACAATGTCTTACTCCCCCCAAGACCTGGTCCAACTCAAGATCGTCTTTTTTTATTAAATCCTAAAGGAATTTTTTTTAATCCCTCATTTTCTAAATTATTATATATTCCTTATTCGTAATTACTTTTGTTTCTATCTCCTTTTATATTCACACTACCTTCCTCAAATTTTTATATTCCTCTTTTATTGTGTGTGAAATTTTTTCCAATCTATCTTTCCCCACACAATGAATCATTAAAATCTAATTAGTTGTGTGACCACCTCTGAAAATTTTATCCTACATTTTATTTAACCTACCCACCAATGTGGATGTTACTATAACCCCCCTCTCATCAAAATTTCCATCAACCATTTATCCTAAAAACTATATATTAGTTCCCCTAAATCTAGTCAATTGAGTAGTTGATCCCATGAATATTTTTGGAAAACATGAAGCCACCTCCATGTGTTCACATTAATATAAGTATTAACATAGAAATATTAAAATATAAATATTAGTTTTAATAATATTAACACTAGTGTTAATATTAGTAACATCTACATTATCATTATTATTATAATTATCAACACTACTACCAATAATAATATTAACAATGATATTATAAAAACCCTATATTTTTAGTCATTTCTTTAGTTTTTTATTTATTTTAATTGTGTATTTTTGAAAAAATGAATTATATGGGTTATGTTTCAGGGGGTTTCAGAAAGTTTTGGTGGCCATTTATAGTGTTCATAGTTTAAGAATTGTTTTCCACAGCCAAGGGGATTCTATTTGAAACTATGAAACTAGAACAATAAGAATGGGGTGGAAAACCATTATGATACACAAATTTATAATTTTATGGATTCACCTAGAAATCCATGATGTATGGTCAAATAGAGAAAAATATTGTTGGTTCATGGTTTAAAAAATGTGTGACTTGTCTAGAAGCCCTGAAAAATAACATGGTTGATGCATGTTTTGTTTGACAATGTGTGTAAACAATGAACACATGAAATTAATTATCTAAATTCGTACTTAATATCTATTTAAATTCTATATTGACATATTCTTATTTATATAGTAATATCTCCTAATTTATAAGAATCATCTATCCATCATTGATGAATTTTCTCATACAATGCTCAATTATGGAAAATCCATGTTGGTTGAAAATATAAAATTGAGGTATGTGATATGAAACCATCCATTTTTTTACATTTCTCTAAGATCTTCAACTTCTGTAAAAAAAAACCCAAAAATTATTACCCTAGATCTAGTGTTTATTTTATTAAATTGTTAGATAGTTCACAATATAATGGATCCCAAAATTTATTAGTCTCGAGAAACTAGATATATAAATTCGTTGATAGTTAAATTGAAATTAAAATTACATCGTATTAATACATGAAAAATGTCTCGAACCAATAAGGGTTGACCATGAACCGGTCACCGGAGCTGGTCCGCGACATGGCCCTAACGGCGTTCCCAATACCCATGGGCTAAAAACTAGTTCTAGGCATCAAAACATAAAAGACGGAATGATTTGGCCTGTAAATAAATGACATATAAATTAAAATAAAAGAAAAAAAGAAAAAATCAAGCAGTCTCAATAAAACAAGACTACACATACCTCCATGTTACCTCTTGGTCATCTCCAACAACTAACATCCTGCCTCGCACAGGCAAACGAAACAAGAACAGAACCAAACAGCTGGACTAGCCTCTCAAAAGATAGGATAGGTGTGGTCATTAAAATGCTCAATAGGGATGCAAAAAATAATCCCAAAACTCCATTCATTTTCCAATTCCAAAATAGCCCAAAAATAATTGTTTAAAATACATTTATATATATATGGTTTTCACATATACATTGCATTTTGAAAACTAATAATCACAATTCCATTTCCCTTATCATTTAATAACAATGATGATAAAACAAAAGTAGGGCTCACACAATCTTTTCCAAAACAGTTACTTTTAATTCCATTTTAAAACCAACCACACATAAAAAACATTTCCAAGAAAACAGAAAACCCAATTTCAATGGTATGATTCCACAAACAGAAAGGGAAATGTTACTAATAGTGCTTTAACCAAAGGTTCAAAGAAAACCTAGGTACTCAGAGGAAGACCAGAAAGTACTATGCATCTGATTCATGCTGAAGGCAGGACTACTCTCGATGACATCATAATTCCCTAACATCTAATCATCACCCTACATGGCCTGATCGAGGGACCCAATCCCATTGTAATAATAAGAAAACACATCTCTGCTATTGTCCACTAGTTAGTGTGCAATCTAAACAAGTGTAGTAATCATTTTCAGTTAACCCCATGGATATGCTATGTTCACAAATAGGTGTGCAACACATTCAAGAAACAATCCATGTATATATCTGTAACACCCCAGGTAAATAAAGAATATGACATTTTCATATTTATCCATATATGTAAATAAAATATTAATATGAATTTAAAGGGGACGCTATGCTCGATGGCGTACCCAACATGCAACAACGAGTTTCTTGGGAATCATACGTTGCACTCTAATAATAAAATAATATTATTTTAAATGGTAGTTAACATGTAGCCGTTGTATTGGCGGGAATGGATAGAAATAACTAAAATATGATTATATATGTTTTTTTAAATGTTTTTACATTTATCCAATAAAAGATAAAGGCTTAAAATACGGAAAGAATTCAATTTTAGGCTTTTATACCCTAATTTTCACTAAAGGTTCACTTATCACCTTTTGATGGAGAATTGTCATTAAATATAGTTTTGATCACTCTTATACATTCTTTTGGACCAAATAAAACTCTTCTTTAGAATTGGGACATCAAATTTTACTTAGTGTAAATTTTTGGTATCTTTCTGATAAAGTTCATTTTTAAATGAATAGTGTAAAATGTTGTATTTTAATTCAAAACCACTTTTTAATCTAATTTATTTATATGATTAGATAATCTTTTAAATTGGTTTTAAAGTGAAATTATAAAATATTTTTACCATTAAATCCAATAGTGGTTGTTGGAATTAATTTCACTTTGAAATCAGACTTAAACTAGTGTCAATCTTTTGATACTTATTGTTTCATAAAAACACGCTATTTGCTTTGACAGTGGGAATTAATTATTAAATTAAATAATTTGACTTATATGTTTTGAATTTTGTAAAATAGACTTCATTTTTTAATTCGGAATATCAAATATAGCTTAGGGTGAATTTTTGGTATTTTTCTGAAAAACTTCAATTCTTGATGAATAGTGAAATCACTAAGTGGTACTTATGAAAACTGATTAATCATTTAAATGAAATTTTACCACCTCTGTGATTTGATTTTCAAAAATCCAACATACATGGTTTTTATTAAGAAATAAAATTTGGTTCAATGAGATTAAAATAATTTTTTGGTGAATAGTAACTTATTAAGTTTTTAATCGCGATTAAAGGTAATTAGTGTAATTTAAGGTAAAAATGATATTATAAAAATATGAAAACACCATGAAACTTGTCATACTCCTATTGGATGAGTCATGGCCGACCAAGGCAACCCATGGGTCAACTTGGGGACCCCATGGAGCCACTTTGGTTGGAAAATGACATTAATATATATTTATTTAATGTTAAAATTAAATTGACACAAACATGAGTTGTTTTACTAAAACAGTTTTTAAGTGGGGTTACACAAGTCCACCTTTTGACTATAAATATTAACTAGAAAGATAATAAGATTTCATACATCATAGTAGTTTTTTTATAATTTTTAGACATTATATAAATTAAATTATTTATGACATCATAATGATGCAGCGATGACATCATTATCTGACGATTTAAATAAAATGAGAAGATAATGTTAAATCTTTAACCTACACTTGTCCAAAACTTATTGGATGGGTGGATTTAAAACCCTTATCACATTATCCACGAATTATATCAATGTGGGACCTTTTAAAACCGAAACACATTTTCAAATAAAGTAATATTTCTTTACTTTCCAAAAGTGCCCCTCCTCTCCTCTTATAAAAGGCCCCCACCTCTACCTCATTTCACACGCTCCTCAAGCCTTTTTCCCGGCCATACCCTGCCCATTTACTCTCTCCACATCCCTCTCCTCATCCTAGAGGTTTCCCTTTGGGCATAATCCTTTCAAAGGAAGCGTTTAGGCTCAAATCAAAAGGAGTTACACTTTTAAAGGTAATTCATTCTCTCATGTTCATTTGTTTTATTTTGCTTCTCCAACCCCCTAAACTCTTTTTATTTACTTATTTTGTAACAACACCAGTATAATCAATATACTAGGATGTTGTTATAAGATTTATTAGAGCTACACACTCACACAAATACATAAAATGGTTAAAGAACATACGGTTTCCGTGGATGGCGAAATTCTGCCTCCCGAAACGATGATTGTTCAATACTCATTTAACACCTTCAAAGGTGGCCATTATGATGTCACTATTTTTATATATAATATATAATATGTTTATTCTTTACTTAAGCTTCTGTATTTTTCATTTTTGGCTTACCTTTATGGCTTCCATTATTGGTACACGTGATATCTTCATTTTAGGAAGTGCGGACTACCGCCCCCTCAAAGTGATGTGATTCGTTAATGCCATACGTGGGACGTATAAAGGATGGATTTAATGTTATTATATATGATGTTATACTGGAATTATAATATACTTCTATATCATTATTATTCCTTTCCATTAAATTATGAGATAGAAATGAAAGTAGCGTTCATGCGTACGTACGGCTTACCGTCTCTATGAACGGTGCATTTCATTTCTTATCCCCAAATGTAATGTACAATTAAAAGTACATGTATATAATGGATATATATAATTAATGATACATCTAAATGATGAATATAATTCTGGAATTGAAATATAAATACCTCTCATTTAGTTTTAATTCCATTAATATGACAAAGAAATGAAAGTAGCGTTCATGCGTACGTACGGCTTACCGTCTCCATGAACGGTACATTTCATTTCTTACCTCTAAATGATTATGTAATATTATAAATACATGTATATTCTGGATATATATGATATATATTCTATCCAAATCAGGAATTTCATTCTGGATATAAAAAACCTTTGACCACACGAACAACATGTAACTATAAGAAGTCCATTTTCGACTTAAGAACCAAATATCGACAAAACAAACATTATTAACTTAAATGGTTACATAATGTTTATAACAGGGAAATAAGTGATATAAAAGGAATAATGAACTTGAAAAAGGTTCTTAAGAAAATATAAATTAACACAAGTTTATTATTCAGGACATTATTGAACGGTCGGGTCAAGTCGGATACGAGGTAAGGGATCTTACTCCTCTCTTTCTTTTTAAGTACACTCTTTTATGCCATTCCTTTTAAATCTCATCTTTCTTGTTATTGGGATGTTCTTTTATATTACTCTTACTATAATTTTTATTGTTCATATGATGAGAGAACCTATTCTCTCTCGTCAATCCATTTTGGAAGTTTTGAGTGGCGCCGTTAGGCGGCCGAATTTTCGTAAGAGATCTAACCTCTCTCTTTCTTTTTAAGTACTCTCCTTTATGTCACTTATTTTAAGCTCCTATTTGTTATGTTGGGGGATGTTATTTTATATTCCTCTTTCTATAAACTTTAAGTTAATATGATGAGATACACTATTTGATCTCATCAATCCATTTTTGTAAGTTTTATGTGGCGCCATTAGGCTGCAGAGTTTTCATAAGGGATTTTTCATCTCACTTTTATTCCCGTGAGATTTATGCTACATTTGCCACAATTTCCTCTGAGTGGTGTATGTACTGCAATTATTCTACTCTTTGTGTAATATACTTTCGTTTATGAGTATTTACGTCAATGATGTATTGTCCTTCTTTCATGGGGTGTATGTTTTGAAAGATACCCAAGTCAGTAAGGGAACCTTTCACCCTCCTCTTTTTAAAAGACATCTTTTGTTGGGTCTTTTAATTTACATATTATTATGTTGGGATATGTTCTCATATATCCTTATTGATGTAACTTTTATGTCCAAGTGATGAGATACACTTTTTATCTCTCATCAACTCATTTTGATGTGACGCCGTTAGGCTGTCAAGAGAACTTTTTAACCCAATTTCGATTTCTTTGGGTTCAACATGTAGTTATTGAATATTTCATCCTTTGAATATGTGTTAATGAACTTTTATTGTTTTACACTTAATATCCACTTATATTGGGTGTATTTATATTTGTCACACATAATTTTGAGATTGATTTATCCTTAATTTAAGGATACCTTATTTATAAGGGATTTCATCACATTTGACATTTCTATTGAGACTTCATTGTTGTTATGCACCAATTCACTATTAAATGGTGTGTACAATATCCTTTGACATATTATATCATGAATCCCTTTATTCTCATGATATTATAAAGTTTGGATTAAATGTTATTCCACAATTATTTGTATTCAAGAGTCTCTCATTTTGTTAAAAAAACTCTTTAACAAAAATATCGTTTTAAATGTTTTAAAGATTTATTATTCTAAATCTTTATATTTAATGTCCATGTTTTAGAAATGGTTTTCAGTATTTATTTATATGGACATTAATGTCTTAAAATTATAATTCCATTAAAATCTTCAAAGTGGTATGGGACACTTTGATTCAAAAATCTATTTTAAATGGTTTTTGAAAATGGATTGATTAATTCAATATCTGGGAATTACTTATTGTGATTGCAAATGAAATTTTGTTATTGAAATGTTTATATTTTCAATATTTTATGTGTAATAATGGTACTTGGACATTATGACTGGTGGTGTCGTGAATACCAGTACGGGTGGTTACGTTATAACCTCCAATGCATTGGGTATGGAAGTCGGCCGTATGGCTATTCCATTAAGTATGTATGGAAACTGGCTGTATGGCTATTCCATTAAGTATGTGTGGAAGTCGATCGTATGGTTATTACACTTAAGTGTGTTTATGTCCCAAGTTACCTTTATGCTATGTGTTCTTTATATGGGTTTTAAGGTAATCCTTTGGTTACAAAAAGGTATGTAATGATACTTTATTCAGTGAAGAGTTTTTACTACTTCATGAAGGTGAATGTATTACATTGATAGAGTATACATGTTTTACTTGATTTTTGAAAAACTTACAGTTTTGATTCTTTGTGTATCCCTTACTGAGCTTTTTATGCTCATCCCAAGTTTTTGAAATGTTTTTCACAGGTCACGGGGAAGGTACATGATAAGATGATAGAGTCAAGGATGTGTCAAGAAAGAATCCATGTTTTATTTTAAATATGTTTCAGTTGATGGGAAGAATGAATCCTATATTTTATGTAACCACTTTTTTTAAATGTGGAATGTAATTCAAGTTTCATGATCTAATTCTCTAAAACTCTAAACCTGAAAAGATCCTCAACGTGTAATCTTGTGTAACTGAAGATTATGTAAGGTTTAAGGCTGGGGCCTTACAGTTGGTATCAAAGGTCGGTTTAGATAACTTTAGAGGTTAGGGTATTCTTTAAGCATAAGTGGCATTACCATAATGGTTAGGATTTCAGAAAGTGTCTTAGTTTTAGATAAAGTGAATGAGTAAGTATATCTTAGTGTTTATCTTCCTCATTAGTACTTGATGGTTTTTTTTATATACTCACACTAACATTTCTATTATTAGTGAAATGATGGACCTAGCAGGCACCAAAGAGACAACAGGTTTGAAGGAAACTGTGGTGGTTCTCTGATTAAGAGACTGGATGAAATGGGGGATTCAATGAGGAATCTCGTGGTTGTTCTAAACTAACTATCAAGGATTCATGATCAACCACTTGAACCTTGGTATGATCTTTAATGCATCATGTACGAGATGACCAATCTATGTGGAAGTTCAGGTAATAATTATAAAGGTAACCATTAGAGTTTATATGATCCTTACTTTTGAGGTAATTATGGGTTACTATATGTTATGATGGAAGTGAAAGGCATGAGATAAAATTGAGGTTAAATTATGTTATGGTTATTTTTGACGATTTTATCTCTTTTTAGAGAATGATTTGAGAATTATCTAGTTTTGGAAAAAGGACAACACGCAGACCGTGTGACAACCCGTCGCGTCGGACAAAGCTGCGGGAATCGAACCCACAACCAAAGTGCAACTGGTATTTATCGCCTACCACTGGACTACGTGAAGTCCCTGGTTAGTTTGACTGATTCTTTTTAGTTATATGATTTTATGAGTTAAGAGTAATTTGATTTTGGGTTATTTATGAAAATGATTAACCTATCATGGAGGATATGTGATTAGGTTAATTACTTTTCAATACGAGACTTTAGGAGCAACAGATGTTGTTTGGATATAAATGTTACGATTTAACTTGGAAGACTATGTGACTAAATCCTTCAAACATTTGGGTTTCAATCTTAGATTGGTTTACTTTGAATAATTTTATGGACAAATTGTTTATCGGATGGTCCTCGTTGAACTTTGGGTTTTGTTGGACAAAATTTTGGAGATTAATCATAGATTTTCTTTTTAAAGGGTTATCCTTTTCTGGATTATCTGACCTTATACTAACCTATTTGGTTTTAGTTTTGGTTAAGTTTTGAAGACATGGGAAATGTATAGTTCTTTTTTTGTGGATTAGGTGCTCCTCTACAAGTTGTTTATAGTACTCTTCATGCGAGCACGTCTTCCTAAATACTCGTCTTTTGGATAAAGTATGAGTCTGTGTGAGAAATCTAGTAAAAGTTGAAAGTCAACATGACAAGTAAGTATGTTTCATTATGTTTTAGTTAAGCTCAAAAATAAATTCCTCAATAAAAAGTAACTTAAAACAAAAATGTTGTCTATTAACTTTTCCTACTGGGGAACCCAACACTGTTTAACCCATCACAAGTTTGTGATTTTCTTATTGTCAACTTTCTCCTAAACATGTTTTCTATCACTCTCCATCAGAACACGACCCTATGTTTTCTCCTCCATGTCCATGTTATCCTACATGGAATCCTAGTATGGGTTAACTCGGCTGACCTATGTACTTATATTCCTTTATTTTAAAGTGATTGTTTTACCGACTCTTGTTCCAATGTGGGACTTTCAAGGATGTTTCCAAGCTCAATTTTTAAAAAATTGCGAGGATGCAATTCCCAAAAGGTGGGAAGGATGTAACACCCCAGGTAAATAAAGAATATGACATTTTCATATTTATCCATATTTGTAAATAAAATATTAATATGAATTTAAAGGGGACGCTATGCTCGATGGCGTACCCAACACGCAACAACGAGTTTCTTGGGAATCTTACGTTGCACTCTAATAATAAAATAATATTATTTTAAATGGTAGTTAACATGTAGTCGTTCTATTGGCGGGAATGGATAGAAATAACTAAAATATGATTATATATGTTTTTTTAAATGTTTTTACATTTATGCAATAAAAGATAAAGGCTTAAAATACGGAAAGAATTCAATTTTAGGCTTTTATAACCTAATTTTCACTAAAGGTTCAGTTATCGCCTTTTGATGGAGAACTGTCATTAAATATAGTTTTGATCACTCTAATACATTCTTTTGGACCAAATAAAACTCTTCTTTAGAATTGGGACATCAAATTTTACTTAGTGTAAATTTTTGGTATCTTTCTGATAAAGTTCATTTTTTTAATGAATAGTGTAAAATGTTGTATTTTAATTCAAAACCACTTTTTAATCTAATTTATTTATATGATTAGATAATATTTTTAATTGGTTTTAAAGTGAAATTAGAAAATATTTTTACCATTAAATCCAATAGTGGTCGTTGAAATTAATTTCACTGTGAAATCAGACTTAAACTAGTGTCAATCTTTTGATACTTATTGTTTCATAAAAACACGCTATTTGCTTTGACAGTGGGAATTAATTATTAAATTAATTAATTTGACTTATATGTTTTGAATTTTTTTAAAATAGAATTCATTTTTGAATTCGGAATATCAAATATAGCTTAGGGTGAAATTTTGGTATTTTTCTGAAAAACTTCAATTCTTGATGAATAGTGAAATCACTAAGTGGTACTTATGAAAACTGATTTATCGTTTAAATGAAATTTTACCACCTCTGTGATTTGATTTTCAAAAATACGACATACATGGTTGTCATTAAGAAGTAAAATGTGGTTCAATGAGATTAAAATAATTTTTTGGTGAATAGTAACTTATTAAGTTTTTAATCGCGATCAGAGGTAATTAGTGTAATTTAAGGTAAAAATGATATTATAAAAATATGAAAACACCATGACACTTGTCCTACTCCTATTGGATGAGTCATGGACGACCAAGACAACCCATGGGTCAACTTGGGGACCCCATGGAGCCACATTGGTTGGAAAATGACATTAATATATATTTATTTAATGTTAAAATTAAATTGACACAAACATGAGTTGTTTTACTAAAATACTTTTTAAGTGGGGTTAAAAAAGTCCAACTTTTGACTATAAATATTCATTAGAAAGATAATAATATTTCCTAAATCATAGTATTTTTTTTATAATTTTTAGAAATTAAATAGATTAAATTATTTATGACATCATAATGATGCAGCGATGACATCATTATCTGACGATTTAAATAAAATGAGAAGATAATGTAAAATCTATAACTTACACTGGTCCAAAACTTATTGGATGGGTGGATTTCGAACCCTTATCACATTATACACGAATTATATCAATGTGGGACCTTTTAAAACCGAAACACATTTTCAAATAAAGTAATATTTCTTTACTTTCCAAAAGTGCCCCTCCTCTCCTCTTATAAAAGGCCCCCACCTCTACCTCATTTCACACACTCCTCAAGCCTTTTTCTCGGCCATACCCTTGCCATTTACTCTCTCCAAATCCCTCTCCTCATCCTAGAGGTTTCCCTTTGGGCAGAATCCTTTCAAAGGAAGCCTTTAGGTTCAAATCAAAAGGAGTTACACTTTTAAAGGTAATTGATTCTCTCATGTTCATTTGTTTTATTTTGCTTCTCCAACCCCCTAAACTCTTTTTATTTACTTCTTTTGTAACAACATCAGTATCTTCAATATACTAGGATGTTGTTATAAGATTTATTAGAGCTACACTCTCACACAACTACATCAAATGGTTAAAGAACATACGGTTTCCGTGGAACGCGAAATTCTGCCTCCCGAAACGATGATTGTTCAATACTCATTTAACACCTTCAAAGGTTGCCATTATGATGTCACTATTTTTATATATGATTTATAATATTTTTATTCTTTACTTAAGCTTTTGTATTTTTCATTTGTGGCTTACCTTTATGGCTTCCATTATTGGTACACGCGATATCTTCATTTTAGGAAGTGCTGACTACCACCCCCTCAAAGTGATGTGATTCGTTAATGCCATACGTGGGACGTATAAAGGATGGATTTAATGTTATTATATATGATGTTATACTGGAATTATAATATACTTCTATATCATTATTATTCCTTTCCATTAAAGTATGAGATAGAAATGAAAGTAGCGTTCATGCGTACGTACGGCTTACCGTCTCCATGAACGGTGCATTTCATTTCTTATCCCCAAATGTAATGTACTATTAAAGGTACATGTATATAATGGATATCTATAATTAATGATACATCTAAATGATGAATATAATTCTGGAATTAAAATATACATACCACTCATTTAGTTTTAATTCCATTAATATGACAAAGAAATGAAAGTAGCGTTCATGCGTACGTACGGCTTACCGTCTCCATGAACGGTACATTTCATTTCTTAACTATAAATGATTATGTAATATTATTAATACATGTATATGCTGGACATATATGATATATATTCTATCCAAATCAGGAATGTCATTCTGGATATAAAGAACCTTTGACCACACGGACAACATGTAATTGTAAGAAGTCCATTTTCGACTTAAGAACCAAATATCGACAAAACAAACATTATTAACTTAAATGGTTACATAATGTTTATAACATGGAAATAAGTGATATAAAAGGAATAATGAAATTGAAAAATATTCTTAAGAAAATATAAATTAACTCAAGTTTATTATTCAGGACGTTAAAGAACGGTCGGGTCAAGTCGGATACGAGGTAAGGGATCTTACTCCTCTCTTTCTTTTTAAGTACACTCTTTTATTCCATTCCTTTTAAAGCTAATATTTCTTGTTATTGGGATGTTATTTTATATTACACTTACTGTAATTTTTATTGTTCATATGATGAGAGAAACTATTCTCTCTCATCAATCCATTTTGGAGGTTTTGAGTGGCGCCGTTAGGCGGCCGAATTTTCGTAAGAGATATAACCTCTCTCTTTCTTTTTAAGTACTCTCCTTTATGTCACTTCTTTTAAGCTCCTATTTGTTATGTTGGGGGATGTTATTTTATATTCCTCTTTCTATAAACTTTAAGTTAATATGATGAGATACCCTATTTGATCTCATCAATCCATTTTTGTAAGTTTTATGTGGCGTCGTTAGGCTGCCGAGTTTTCATAAGGGATTTTTCATCTAACTTTTATGCCCATGAGATTTATGCTACATTTGCCACAATTTCCTTTGAGATGTGTATGTACTGCAATTATTCTACTCTTTGTGTAATATAATTTCGTTTATGAGTATTTACGTCAATGATGTATTGTCCTTCTTTCATGGGGTGTATGTTTTGAAAGATACCCAAGTCAGTAAGGGAACCTTTCACCCTCCTCTTTTTAAAATACTTCTTTTGTTGGGTCTTTTAATTTACATATTGTTATGTTGGGATATGTTCTCATATATCCTTATTGATGTAACTTTTTTGTCCAAGTGATGAGATACACTTTTTATCTCTCATCAACTCATTTTGATGTGACGTCGTTAGGCTGTCAAGAGAACTTTTTAACCCAATTTCGATTTCTTTGGGTTCAACATGAAGTTATTGAATATGTCATCCTTTGAATATGTTTGAATGACCTTTTATTGTTTTACACTTAATATCCACTTATATTCGGTGTATTTATATTTGTCACACATAATTTTGAGATTGATTTATCCTTAATTTAAGGATACCTTCTTTATAAGGGATTTCATCACATTTGACATTTCTATTGAGACTTCATTGTTGTTATGCACCAATTCACTATTAAATGGTGTGTATACTGTCATTTGACATATTATATCATGAATCCCTTTATTCTCATGATATTATAAAGT
Organism: Viscum album; assembly: GCA_963277665.1. Lineage (NCBI taxonomy): Eukaryota > Viridiplantae > Streptophyta > Magnoliopsida > Santalales > Viscaceae > Viscum > Viscum album. Next base: position 346,727,053 of record OY728152.1, on the reverse strand, counting down.
TTTGATTAAATGTTATTCCACAATTATTTGTATTCAAGAGACTCTCTTTTTGTTAAAAAAACTCTTTAACAAAAATATCGTTTTAAATGTTTTAAAGATTTATTATTCTAATTCTTTATATTTAATGTCCATGTTTTCAAAATGGTTTTCAGTATTTATTTATATGGACATTAATGTCTTAAAATTATAATTCCATTAAAAGCTTCAAAGTGGTATGGGACACTTTGATTCAAAAATCTATTTTAAATGGTTTTTGAAAATGGATTAATTACTTCAATATCTGGGAATTACTTATTGTGATTGCAAATGAAATGTTGTTATTGAAATGTTTATATTTTCAATATTTTATGTGTAATAATGGTACTTGGACATTATGACGGGTGGTGCCGTGAATACCAGGACGGGTGGTTACGTTATAACCTCCAATGCATTGGGTATGGAAGTCGGCCGTATGGCTATTCCATTAAGTATGTATGGAAACTGGCCATATGGCTATTCCATTAAGTATGTGTGGAAGTCGACCGTATGGTTATTCCACTTAAGTGTGTTTATGTCCCAAGTTACCTTTATGCTATGTGTTCTTTATATGGGTTTTAAGGTAATCCTTTGGTTACAAAAAGGTAAGTAATGATACTTTATTCAGTGAAGAGTTTTTACTACTTCATGAAGGTGAATGTATTACTTTGATAGAGTATACATGGTTTACTTGATGTTTGAAAAACTAACAGTTTTCATTCTTTGTGTATCCCTTACTGAGCTTTTTATGCTCATCCCTAGTTTTTGAAATGTTTTTCACAGGTCATGGGGAAGGTACATGATAAGATGATAGAGTCAAGGATGTGTCAAGAAAGAATCCAAGTTTTATTTTAAATTTGTTTCAGTTGATGGGAAGAATGAATCCTGTATTTTATGTAACCACTTTGTTTAAAGGTGGAATGTAATGCAAGTTTCATGATCTAATTCTCTAAAACTCTAAACCTGAAAAGATCCTCAACGTGTAATCTTGTGATAACTCAAGATTATGTAAGGTTTAAGGCTGGGGCCTTACAATATCACCAAGTAGGAAACAAAATTTGGAACCACCCCAACCACCTCAAGAATAGCCTCCTACCATAAAATAAATATTCTCAAAAGGAGGCACATACTACGGACCCTCATATCTCATGATCAATCGACCAAGCAAGAGACCTAATCAATGTTATGTTTTTTAAAAAATACATTTCAAAGATACCCAATGATTATTTTGCTTTACCTTATTTATCCAATTCACAAAACATTTAGAAATGTTTCCAAAATAATAATAAATTTCATTTTGTACAAACATGGCCAGACAGACCAAAACATGACAATATCCTTTCACAAAATCTTACATTTACTAAAACACACATTTACTAAAATATGAAAAAAAAACTTTTACTAACTATATTCAAAACAAGGTTAGATATAAAAACATGTCTCTAACCAAATGGCCAAACATTTAAGAACCCATTTAAAACCATGTTTTACAAAACACATAAATACATAAATACTGATTACTATCCATTAAATAAAAAAATCAAATAGTTCGTTAAAAATTATATTAACCAATCAGAAAAATTACACAAACTATGAAATAATATAACAAACTACTTCTAGAAAATCCAACCAGCCTGAAAACACTATAGGTGGTTGTCCAATTATTTTTCAAAGATGTGAATCTAGAAAAAGAATTAATTAAAAACATGAAATAATTAAAAGGACTTATTTTAAAAAGAGAAAAATGAGGATTTTCCAACCTCAAAGAAGTCAATCTGGATTTTCTAAATCAAGAAACATCCCACTCGCACGCACGCATGTGCACACATCCATAATTATATATACACCTTTAAACTGATGCACATGTTCCCTGCGCCATGAGGGAACACCTACCTAGACAATGCATATATATATATATATATATATATATATATCCATACCTGGGAAAAAATGCAAGTGCACACTAGGAAATTATCACTACACCTTAACAACATTCTGCAACCAAAGTCAGTGCGGCGAGGACCAACCCACAACCAATTAAATACCAGGGAATCAAAGACAAAAACACGACCCAAAAATAATGTGTGCAACAAGATGACAAATGAATAACATCACCTCAGAGGGCAGTGGCATCCTTGAAAACCCGTGGAAAACTGAGATTGAATCCAAAATAATTATTCGCACTACAAATAAAATAGGAATTAAAAACCCAATAACAACAAGAAATTAAACATCTGCGTGATAATAAAACTATCATTTTGGATGTCTGTGGAGAACCAAAACATGCGGAAAGGCCAAACGTACCCCGTGAATAACGGAAGACAGTCCAAAGCGATCTGAATCGCTTTTCCTTCTGCAGTAGTGGATGAGACGTAGTCTGACTTGACCCAAGACACCATTCGTGAACCCAACAAGTTGATTCATAGAAATTATGGAGCAACGTGGTGGTGCTACGCAAAGAAGATCTGGTTTTACTCTACTGGTCGTCAGAGAAAAGGGGTACGGCGAAGAGGTCGGGGTGAGCGCAAATGGGCTGAAAGCGGCTGGCATGTTCAAGATGTCAGAGTTGGCCGGTAGGGAGGAGGGGAGTTGGACCAGAGCCGCGGGAGGCTAGAGTTTCATGGATGGTATGGGAGGAGGCCGGTGCGGTAGGTGGTCGGCGTGCGGGAGATCATCACGGGATCCTGGGACAGTGCGGTGTGCAGTTCGGGAGTGTCGTCTGGGGTGTGCTGAGGGGGTGCCGGTGAATTGTGGTGTGGAAGCAGTAGCTGCCAGAAGATCCTAGGCGGCCTCGGTGAGGGCGGTGAAGCCGGGTGCGGGGAGATTTGGGATGCGGAGGGGGCGAGGGGCCAAGGACGAGGGAGGTGGTGAGCGGTCGTTGGCCAGGAGGTCAAGGCAAGGTCCTATAGGGTATTTGGTAGAAGGTGTGGTTGCTGCGTGGGGTGAGAGAGGCAGATAGGCCAGAGTCCAATTGCAGTGTCATGGGAGGGGCACCTCACGCTGTGGGGAAGGTAGGTGAAGGGAAATGGGGGCGCCTCCAGGTTGATTAGGTTTAGGGTTAGGTCATTCTTTTTTTTCATTCTATTATAATAATATTATTATTACAATAATAAAAATTACAATAATAATAATTATACAAATAATAATATAAATAATAATTATAATATAAATAAGTATAATAATAATACTAATAATAAAATTATTATTATTGTTATTATTATATCATTAATAACATTAATATTCTTAATAATAAAAATAATAATAATAACAAAATATTATTATTGTTATTATCAAACATTCGTCTAATTTTTTTTTAATTTTAATCTGTTTATTTATCTTATTATGGAAACCGGGTCACCGTACACTCATTTCACTGGTTAATAAACCATGTGAAAGTTGCATGCCTCAACTCAGACCACTTGGGAAATTGCACAATCACCTAGGTTGATCACCCGTCTACCGCCCACCATGTGGTGACCAAGCACGGGTCCAAAACCCGCTCAAAATATGAAACGACAAAAATTTTAATCCAGGAACCAGCCCAGTCCTTGGCGTGAGAACCCAAATCCAATAATTCATAAAAAAATCATAATTTAAAAACATAGATGTGACAATTATACCTACCATAGGTACCTTTTTCCCCCATAAAGTCACCCAACCAGATAATAGATCAAATAGGAACCCATGCCCAATTGAAACAAAAAGAAACCACAATACAAGATACCGAGAGAACACGAGAGGGTTCTCCCCACCAAGACAACTCAACTAGTAGAGAAAATATAACAACAAAACATACTATCTCAGGAAGGGGGGTTCTGACATGGGAACTGTCAATCGATCCAGAATAACTTCTATAGCATTGGAAAAACAACACTTCCATTGAAACTTGGAACTCTTGACCTAGACCAAGAACCCCTAACACTAAGAAAAACCCTATAAGATAAACATGATCTCATCATTAAACACGCGCGTAACCGTAAGCCTTGTCTCCTCCATAAGAACTTACTTCTCCAAACAAACTCCACTAAACAATGATCGACCCATACAAGTTTCAAACACACTCTTAATAATAACAAACAATTCAGAAAACCCCATCCAAACAAATAAAACTGTTTAGATTAATGTAGAATATGTCCATCATAACTCCAAGAAAAAATAATGATCTTACAACATCAAAACATTAATAGTAGAAAAAAATAATGGATAGACTTTAAATGTTCCAACGCCAACATGGAACACAAAACCAAAACTGAGGCTTCACACCCCCGACTACTTCTGACTGTGTGCGAGCTTCACCCCAGGGCCTGTGGAAGGGGATCTGATGGCTAAAGCATCTCATTCCTCACAGTCAGGAACTTCAATCCTTCAGTCATAGTGTCTTCATCAGTAGAAGATCCCTGTATAACTTCTATAGATGACCCAGACATCCACAACAATGGAATATCTTCATAGGGATGTGACATGTCAGCTTCACATGCCCAAAATGGCCATACTGTCGACACGCCACTGAACGGTTTGACAAACTGGAAGCCCAAACCACTATAGAGGAGTATTAGAAACAGATCCCTGAAGAACACCTTACTCTCCATATAGGGAACCTCCATGAGAAACTAGATTCGCTGGATTCCCAACCATCTGTGCTCCGGAGACCAACTCATCCAAAAATGCCTCATCTACCAAATTTTCTAAAATATGGTCACTATAAGGTAGAACCTTCTCCTTGATCACTAGACAAAGACACTTGGTGAAGAGGGAAGACATTATCAATTTATGAGATTCTACTTTTGGAGAAAATGATAGTAGCTCCTAGAAATGATCAACATATGCCTTCACCGTCTGTTGGCCATGTTGAATACTCATGTGCTCTTCTCTTTTTATTTGTCTTCACTACTTTAGGTATAATCCATCGGACAAAGACAAATTTAATGGAATCCCACGTCATCCCAAATTTCATTGATGGTGGGGCAAGATACTCCAATTCATCCAATTTCGGGCCCTCAAATAATCTTAGGATAGTTTGAACCCTAACAGACTGGAGTTCCCAACATCCTAAAATCACACCCAACCACTTCAAACAACATATCTACCTTTAAGGGACCCTGATCAGTGTTAAGTACATCCAATGGATAAAAAGAACCAAAAACTGAGCATGACTTATAATAAACATTGGGGACTTTTCTGGAAAGCTTTTTCTGATGATCATATAAAACACAAAGCTAAAACCAATATCAAACCAAAGCAACATAAATGAATGTTCTTTCATCCAAAAACACCCAGCTCAAAAACCATAGATACAAAAACACAACCCAATATTCCCTTTTCCATTGTAGATTACAAATCTTCCTTCTTTCAAGGCCAATTTCCAAATACCGTACCTACTTTTTAAACCAAATTCAATTTTCCAAAAATAATTTCCCTTTTCATTTTCATAACACACTTACATCAATCAAAACCAAAACAAAACCCAACATACAACAAACCATCATGACAAGGAACTAGTAGTTACTTTGAACATGGATACATGGTGGTGAGACACTCCCCAAGCATGAGTAAATGACTAGGAGAAGCGCAACCATGCAATCAAACTCCATGTTGTTCAATACTCCATGTCAGGTCATGATGTAACATCGTCTTGCATCATTTTTCATCCCTCAATCAAAAAAAATCAGAATGAGACAAGGAATCAATTTCGCAGACTACCCCTAGAAACTCGAGGTTCAGAATAGAAAAGGGTTCATGATTCCCTTCCCTTACCTACCTATCATGTCCCGAAAGTACTAATCTCCATCTATCGGATACCACAAATAACAATACCCTCCTCTGATGCCATTTTTCAGGAACCAACCTAGGTCGACCCTGAACTGGTCACTCGAGTCGGTCCATGACATGTCCTGAAGGGCGTTCCCGATCCCCACGGATGAAAACTAGGGTCGGACATCAAAATATAAAGGTGGGAATGATTTTTCCCATAAATAAAGGACAAATAAATTAATAAAAACTAAACAATGAAAAAAAAACAAGCGGTGGCAATAAAAAAAGACTGCACATACCTCCATGTGACCTCTTGGCCACCTCCATCAACTAATAGCCTGCCTTGTATGGGGAGATGAAACAAGAATAGAACCAAATGTCCAAACCAACATCTAAAAAGATAAAATATGAATGCACATTAAAATACTTTGTTGGGATGCCAAAAAGTAACCACAAAATCCATGCATTTTCCGATTCCAAAACAGCCCAATAATAATAGTTTGAACAACAGTTATAAAAATAATGTTTTAATATGTACACTACATTTTGAAAACTAACAATCACATTTACATTGCCCTTGTTATTAAAAAACATGGATGATAAAACAAAAGATGGGATCACACAATATATTCTGAAAAAGTTACATTTAATATCTTTTTAAAACCAACCATACATTCAAAAAAATTCCATGCAAACACTTAAACCAAGTTCAAGGGTATGATTCCACACACATCATGGGAAATTGTACTAATAGGGCTCTAAAAAGAGGATCACGGAAAACCTAGGAGCATGGATGAAGACCAGAACATACTATACATGTGACTTATCCTGAAGGCAAGCCTACTCTAGATGACGTCATAACGCCCTAATGCCCCATCGTTGACATACATGACCTGATAGAGGGGCCCAATCCCAGAGAAATAATAAAAAATCACCACTCTAATTCGGGCCACTAGCCAGTGCACAAAATAAACTATTGAAGAAATCATTCTCTGTAAGCCCACTTTCTAGGCTATGTTTCCGTACTATGTTCACAATGAGGCATGCCACACGTTCAAACAATAAGACATATATATATCACCAATCATGAAACACAATCCGGCACCACCACAATAACCTAAAGATTAGTCTCCTGCCATAAAATAAAAATTCTCAAAAGTCGGCCCTGTTGAGGCCCCTGTTGTCTCATGATCAATCAACCAAGAAAGAGACCAAACCAGATAGGGTTTTTTCAAACAAAGCATTTCAACAATGCCGAATGGGCCTTTTGATTTATATTATTCAACCATTTAACAAAACAAATAGAAATTTTTCCAAAAAATTAATAAACATCATTTCTTACAAACTTGGTCAGACAGACCAAAACATGCTTGTATCCTTTAATGAAAACCAGCATTGACCAAAACACGCATTTACCAAAACATGCCAAAACAAAAAACCTTTTTGAAACATTTTCAAAACAAGGTTAAATCCCAAAACATATCTCATACCAAATGTTCAATCATTAAAGAGCCCATTAGTAATCATTTTTTCAAAAACATGTAAATCAACACAAACTGATTAATAGAAATTCTGTAAACAAATCAAATAGTTCATTGAAAATTATATTAACCAATTAGACAAATTACACAAACGAGGAAATAATATGACAAACAACTTTTAATAATCCCAACCACCTTTAAAATTCTATTGCAGGTTGTCCAATTTTTTTTCAACGATGTTAATCTAGTAAAAGAATTAATTAAAAACATGGCAATCATTAAATGTACTTATTTTAAAAAGGGGATAAATGCGGATTTTCCAACCTATATGATGTCATCCAAACTTTCTAACTCAATCAAAATACTACCCCGCATGCACATGTATGCACAGTTCCATATATATATATATATATATATATATATATATATATATATATATATATATATATATATCCACCTTTAAATAGATGCACGTGTTCTCTGCACCTAGGAAAAAATGCTTGTGCGCACCTGGAAATTATTGCCCCACTATAACAACATTCGGCAACTAATGTCAGTGTGGCGTGGTCTAGCACACGACCAATTAAATACAAGGGAATCAAAAACATAAAAATGACCCAAAAATAATGTGTGAAACAAGATTACTGATGAAGAACATCACGTCAGACGGTGCTGGAAACCTTGAAAACATGCGCCAAGATGAGATTGCATCCAAAACAATTATCTGCACTACAAATAAAATAGGACATCAAAACACAATAACGACAATAAATTAAATGTGTGCGAGATAATAAAACTCTCACTTTGGATTGTTATGGCGAACTAAAACATGGGGCAAGGCCAAACACACCCCATGAATAATGTCAGATGGTGTGATGTGATCTGAATCGCTTTTCCATCAACAGTGGTGGACGATACGTGGCCTGACATGACCGGAGACACCAATAGCAAACCCAACGAGGGGGGTTGTGGCCACGCTGGAGAAAAACGGGGGCACTGTGAAATGGTATTCGGGTCTTCCTGTACTCGTTGCCAGAGTATAGGGGTCTGGTGAAGAGGTTGGGGCGAGCGCGGATGGGCCAAAAGTGGATGGCATGTTTGGGAGGTCGGAGCTAGCTGGTCGGGAAGAGGAGAGTTGGACCGAAGCCGAGGGATGCCAGAGCTCCGTGGCCAGTGCGGGAGGAGGTCTTTGTGGTAGTGGGTTGGCGCGGGGTCCTAGGAGAGTGCGGCGTGCGTGTCAGGAGTGCTGTGTGGGGTGCGCATAGGGGGCGTCGGTGAAGGGTGGTTGGGAAGCCGTTGCTGCCGGAAGAGCCGAGGAAACCTGGTCGAGGGTGGTAGATGCAGGTGTGGGGAGATCTGGTAGACGGCGGGGGAAAGGGGCCAAGGCAGAGGGAGGCGGCGAGCGAGCATCGACCAGGAGGGCGAGGTGAGGTCCTCGAGGGAAGATGGGTAGAGGTGCGGTTATTGCATGGGGTGAGAGAGGCTAATGGGCCGGAGGCCGGTTGCAGCCCACTGGGAGGGGTGCCTCGGGCTGTGGGGAAGTAGGGGGAAGATAAATGGGGGTGTTGCCGGGTTTATTAGGTTTCGGGGTACGTCTATTTTTGTCATTTTATTTTAATAATATTATTATTACAATAAAAAAACTATAAAAATATTAATAATAATAATAATACAAATAATAATAATAATAACTATATGTATAATGATAATAATAACATCAAAAATAAGAATCTTAATAATAAGAATACTAATTATAAAATTATAATAATAGTAATAATATCATTAATAACATTAATATTCTTAATAATAAAAATAATAATAATAATCTTTATTATTATTATTATCGAACATTTTTTTAATTTTTTTTAAATTTTAATACGTTTATTTATCTTATTCTAAAATTCTGGTCAATGCACACTCGTCGCATGTCTTAATAAACAGTGCACAAGTAGCGCGCCTCAACTCAGACTATTTGGGCATTCATACAACCACCCGGGTGATCGTGCGGCTACCACCCACCGTGTGACGACCACACACGGGTCCCAAACCCACTCAAAATAATATACGAAAAAATTTTAATCTAGGACCCAGCCCGAACCTTGGCGTGATGACCCAAAGCCAAGAGTTAATAAAATAAAAAATTAATTTAAAAATGCTGATGTGAGAAAAAAATTATTAATCTCCATGAAATCCATGTTTAATATATAGTACTTATCTTGGTTACCAATATAAAATGGGAAACAATATAAATAGTGATGTCAGACACTTAGTAAGGGGTAATATACAAAAGAATTAAATATAAATAAAACATTATTGCATGAATAAATAAACCGAGTTATATCATATTAAATTAATTGGAGGGAATAAATAATTACATGGATAACATAACAAAAAATAGATTCCATGGTATTAATAAAAAAATGTAGTTATGGGATTTTATAATTCTAGAAATCTAAAACACATCGTCTAGGCCTTATGCGAAGAAATATTAACAACATGGAATAAATAAGTAAACTGAGCTTTTCCATATTAAATCCAACTGAGAGAATAAATAAATCCATTGAAATTGTACAAATGAAGAAATTACTAGATAAGAATAACTGATCATATATTTATGGGAATCCATAATATCATATATCCTAAACATACCATCCGGAAATTATGACAAGACATCTAACATAAATGGTAACGACACTCTCATTACCCTATCTTATATTATTCATGATACCTATTAGTGCACTAAGCTGTTATATAATACTGCGGACCACTCATCATATAATTTTCTAATTCATTCCATCACATTAGAAATATTACATGGCATTATTTTCCTGGATTGAGTAATATAAATCTATAAAAGAATTTCTCAATGAGGAATATAAAACATTATTTTCCCATATAAAATAAGTAATCATATTATAGAAAAAAACTCCAATTAAAGAATCAATAACTATGTCTCTTTGAAATCCAATTTATAATAACTAGGGAATTCGCAATATACAGATAAACACCCATAACCATTGAAGGATACGATATTGTAGTCACTTGGTGTTCACAAGGACTTTGGTTTCAGGGTTTTCATGTAGATAAATTCATTCATATTGAAAGGAATGATTCCAATGAAATGATAGTTAAATCCTTGAAAAAGGGTCTTAAAAAATAATATTTTTCATCTAAGCAGATCCCCAACGAGTGTCAAACTATGTGTGTAGTAAGGTACCATTAACCATGCACAAGGATGATGAATGGGATATACACGAGAAACTATTTTGGTTTTTATAAACCCTAGATGAATCTAATACATAACTACATCCACATGTATTGTACTAAAATGTATTTAATTTCATGGGAAAAAACAGACTCATTTTACCTACCAAAATTTGGGATGATTTTGTGGCTATGGGAACGTTTGAGCATTATCAAAGATGGGGAAAAAGATATAATGAGAGAGAACAAATAATATAAAATATAAAAAAAATAAAATTAAAAATAATACCATGGTACAATGAAAATGTAGTAATATGACCAATTAATTTAATGAGATAATATAACAAAAGTTATTTAATTGAAAATGGAACGAGAAGGATTGCGGAAACCCTAAATTTGGTATTGTAAAGTATTAGACAAGTGATATAATGAGAATGAATAAATGAACATTCATTTAAAATATATAAATTGGAATATAATTTCATTTAATATGAAAAATGGATGTATATGAAAAATAAATTCAAATATATAATTTAACAAAGGTAATGAACATGAAAAGGAATGCACAGTACTGTGGAACCTTACTTAAGAATAAAAATGTCTTTGGAAAACGATATAATGAAAAATAATTATTTAACTACCATTTAAATTTTTTAAATATAATATAATTCCATTATATAAAAAATTTGGAACTATATTGAAATTGAATTTAAATGTACAATATATATTATTAATGTACATGAAAATGAAAAGAGAAGGATTGGGAAACACATACTTTGACATAATAATAGATTAGGAATAAGGTTTAATGATAGGGAATAAATAAAATATCATCCACAAAATATAGAATTTAGTATAATACCATGGGAAAACAAGAATTGTAGTATAATAAATTAATTTTAATGAGAGAATATAAAATTTAATTACAATTGAAAATGAATGTGGGTGATTGGGAACACTTTCCTTGGGAGGATGCTTCTTAAAGATAGAGAGAGACTACATAGAATCATAGAACCAAATTTGTGATAATATTGTGACATATATTTTATTGGGATTCAGGCTCAAAGTATTTTGTGATGATATATTTGAGGTAAAGGGTGGATATTTATTCTTGAGGATGGGTGCTTTTACGGGATTAAACAATGATTATATTCTTATTAAGGCTAATGAATTTTGGGTGGAATTAATTTAAATGTATTTAGTTGATAATAAATTTTGGAATGTTTTTTATGTATTCGAAACACTTTAATAAATCATTTAAAATTTTTAATCATAGTTTCCTTCTTTCTTTACCTTTTAATTTTAACATTTCTAAGAATTTTACCAATAATGAAGTAACTCTTTTTTTACCATGATAACATTTTTTTCTCAAAAAATGAAATTACCATTGTTATTAAATTTAAACATTATAATCTAAAATATTAAACCCATTTTACTTGATTTAATTTTAAATATTGTAAAAAAATTCTAATATGATACATGTATGACAAATAAGTGTAGATTTTTAATATATAAAATCATGGTTCCAAAATGTTAAGAATGTGTTCTTAAAATTAACTAATTATGAATTATGTTATTCATTAAAGAAATTTTTAAATTAGAATAATGATTAATAAATTTTATTTCATGAAAATTTCATTATTACATTATAAATGATATGATATTTGAAAAAAAGGTATCTTCACTTTTGATGAAAAAAATCAGAAATTTCAAAAAATTATCAAAAATTAATACTATGTTAATTTTAATTTTCAGAGTAAAAAATAAAATTTATTTTGAAAAATTAATTTTATAAACTGATAATTTTATCTTTGAAATAAAATACCTTACTTATTGAAAATTATGAACTTTTATTGAAAAATAAACATTTTTTCCATTATATTTATTAAATTAGACTTAATTAAAATGCATTATCATTACAAAAGTTCTTTATAATATTATTTCATGATAATAAATTTAATTAAAACAATAAAATTTTATCATAATACATATTTTTAATAGAATATATTTATAGTCTATAGAAAAGATACAATTTTGATTATATAATAAAATAATCTTAACATTCAATTAATTGAATCTATGTAACAAATAATATTAACAAACAATTATCTTGTTGACTAATGATCATAATTTTTATCATCCCTATTTTTTTAGATCCATAATGGAAAGTACCCATATTTCCATATAAATACACCATCATTCTTAATTCATCACCCCCTACATCAAAGGCAATGATTCTAACAAATCCATCTCTAATGTCTATCATTTTCCTCAGGCTTGTATTTATTTTTATAGTTATTATTTAAGGACTTATCTTTATGGGGGTATTGAAGCATATGGAGTTCCTTTTGGTGAATTTACTATTCTTATATGTTTGTATCCCTTTAGTATTCCTATAGGTAATATTCAATATAATGTCATGATGTGAAATGTAATGATGAAATGTAATAGTGTTTATGTGTGTCTACCTATTGTAACAGTTAGTATTTTAATGGATGTGGTTGTTGGGTAAATGTATTATTATTAAATATTAAAATAAACCATTATTTAATTTTTATTATAAAATGAGTTACGTGACCTATTTAATGGAAAATTCTAAAGTAATAAAACTTATGTACATAATAAGGTAGATGAAAAATATTAGAAAATCAATAGACTATAATTTAAATAAAAAATTATTAATAACCTATTGTTTAAATTTAACCATTCTTTTTCTTGTGGTTCACAAAAAATTTCAGATGAAAATACATCCAATTGTTTTAGGAGATAATTTTATCATAATAAAAACTTTTAAACATGAAATTATAATGCATTAATTACTTAGAGGATGTGAAAATAAAATTATTTTTAAAAGAAATATGGATATCAAATAATAATATATATTTAAAAATAATAATGTATATGATAAAATATTTGTGTATTTATAAAGTGTACGGAAGATGGAACTATGGGAAAAGGTAGGTTGGTGATAGGAATTTGGCCTTTATCACCATTCACACACGGGTTTGAGCCCTGTAGTCTTTCCAAACATAATGGGATATCGCTCATCTTATAAGATTCCCCTTTTTATGACCATTTTAAAAAAAAATTAATTTTCCTTTTAAAATATGTAAAATAATAATTTAGTGATAAATATTTGGTTTATTAAAAGAAATAAATCAATTTAGATTTATTATTTATATTTTTGGAAAAAACATTCACTAGAAATTTAGGATGTCACATTCTACCCCCACTTAATGAAATTATGTCCTCATAATTTTACACATTGATAAAAACTAACTAAAAACAAATGTTCTCTTAGTTTTTACCTATAAAACGGATGCATTATAAATAACTTAGAGATATTAATCTTATAGGCTGACCTTATTTTTTTTTAACTTATTTCCCTTATGATATCCACCAAAGGCTATGTAACCAAATTTTTCAAATCATAACTCCCAAAAATAACAAACCTCTCATTTTACACCAACAAAAATCACATTGACATGCTCATAGGGTTTGACTTCCCAGATCCCGGATCCTCCGAAAGGTTCCCCATGCCCGGTTGGTCACATGGCATCAAGAGAATTTCCTCGAATTCTAGAGGTTTCAAACTATTAGTGATGGCATTGGGTGTGATATTGAGGAAACTTTGCCCTTATTGGTATAGTGACACTATGGACGAAAATATTAAAGAATACCAGAATCATTAATGCCAAACAACAAAGTAAACAGTGGAAGAATGATTGTATGTAAAAAAACTATTGCACAAATATTAAAGATACATGTCACATATATCTAGGAAAGAATCCAAATAAGTCCCAATTCAGAAATATAGTACTAAACCAAAGTACAAAAGAAAACAAGTACACTCCTGCAGCATCGCAATCCTCTGCTTGGTCCCATGCACTCCAGGTCCACAGCAATGAAGTACCTAATGATGACGGGCGCTTTCCATTATCTATACCTACTACCATATGATCATTTTGGGTCCAAAATACAAACCCAAATAGGGTGTGATAATAATCCCCGTAGGCAACCACCAAAAGATCTATCCCTAACTATTAGTGGATATATATAGTAGGAAATATGTATAATGAAGCTGTAAACAAGGATGTACTGAAATTTAAAAAACTGTACAGTTTCCAATTACATTCATTTAATTTTATTTATTATTCAAATTGTTGAATAATTAAATCTCAGGATCTATCATAAGTTTAGTATCCCATATGTAATAGGAAAAAAATGGATGTCTGAGAAGACCATCTAACAATCAAGTAATACGAAGTCCAAACATGTGATTTGGCTTGGAAGACTCGTCACCATCAACATTCAAAACATCACATTGACCCTCTATGAATGTTATCACAGTCTAACCCCTCTAGTTCAAAAAAACAACAATTCAATAATGATAATATAACACTCTGTGAAAGCTCACATAGTCTTACCCTTTGGTCTCACAAAGACAAAGACACTCTGAGGAATCACACTCCATAAATTCCTCCAGTAGTATTCTAACAATAAACTACAGAATCATTGAGGAAGAACAAAACATCAATTCACCATGTGGTCTCATAACTGTATACTATAGACAATCTAAGGCATCACTCACCGTCAATCCCCTCTGGTCTCCCAACGTAAACATAACAGACACTCTGGGGAAGCTCTCAACATCAATTCACATACAATCTACATACACAATTTTCTTGTAGCCCTTTGTAATACAATCGTACACAATGATATCCAAAAACCCAATGTAATATCTACTACTATAAGGCCAACCAGTTACAATGCATAATAGAGGAATTTGACAAACAGTAATAAGTAATCAATTCCAACCTAACAAGAATGTGATGGAAACAAATTTTGCCTCATAGGAAACCTGCACTAAATGGCCACAAACATTCCAACAAGTAAATGCACCAATGGGGTTTCCCCTAAACATTCAATTTAGAATAATACATCAATAAAACCCCTAGATATATCTTTCAAACTAAGGCAGATCAAAATAGGTTTTTATTCCTTAATAAGAAATACCTGAATAACGGATAATCGGAATTTTGGAATGTATGACTAAAACAAAAACATCGAAAGGAAAACAATTCCTACCTCAAGGATATACGATGAACACTCTCTAACAATGGCCCATGAATCATACTAGAACCTCTTTGATCTTCAAAAAGGTAAAAAACATTCAACATTGAATAACTCACGCAAAAAGAGGAATCAAGAATAGGGGATCTAGAATAGAGAAGAACTCAACGATGGGATTCAAATGCAACCAACAATGCTTGATTCCGAGAATAAATGATGGATCGAGGACTTGTAGAAGATTCGGAAATTCAATACTCTGCTATGCGAGGCACGACCAAAAGAAGTGAGTTATGGATATTAGACGTGACCTCAGTCCATTTGACCAAATAAATGAAAATGTACATTGTGTGTTCATTTAATGTACACACCGTGTACTAGCTGCAACTGAAATACACTTTAGGCAGTCATCGGGTCACCTCACATGACCATGTACTCAACTATTACAAGACTTGTACACTAATACACATGGAAATCAGGTACAAGGTGCATACTCAATAGTACAAAGCGTGTACTCAAGAGTACACGATGTGTACATAAAAAAATTCCAAAATCCTCATTTATCATAGAAAACACATGAAATCCTGAATCATAGCTGAAATGAAGATCCATGTTCTAAAAAACGCCATTCCTTAATGAAATTAACCTCCAAAAACCCTTCCAAAGGTGGAAAAAAAGACTCTTCAATTAACTATGGGCAATATGATCGTACATCAGCCTCACTATGCCAAGTCTCGCCATGTACTCGCCTGTGCTACCAAAGAATCCATACTAGTGGGAGAGACTAGCCTTGGAGAACCTTCATTCTATGATCCAAAGTATTTGTGGGGTGATCCTCAAAGGATGCATCCCCCTCCATATCAACCTCCTAGGGTTGAAAATGTTAGATTGATCTGAGAAGAAACGCCACAGTTGAGAAATGTGGAAGTCGTCGTGCATAGCCCAGTTACTCTAAGGTAACTGCAACTAATAGGATGAAATACTGACTCTCTCCAAAACCACAAATGGGATAATGTTTCTCGTTGAAATCCTTCAATGTCTCCTAACCCCTTTGTGTCCCATCCACGATTTGACATGCTTGAAAACCTGATCTCTAACCTCATACTCCATTGGTTTACTCCGCTGATCAGCAAAACATTTCTGCCAATACTGTATAGTAGCCATCCTATTCTAAATCAAATCCACCTGCCTAATGGTCTATTGGAAAAGAAGAGGCCTTGTATATCAGATTCTCTTTCCCCCTACCAAAATAGGGGTTAAAGGCATGGTCTACCATAAAAAGCATCATAATGTGTCATCTGAATTGCCACTTAAAAACTTTTATCATAGGAAAACTCCACTATTGGTATATATATCTCCAAAGAACCCATGAAATCTTGAACGCATGCTAGAATCATGTCCTCTAAAACTTGAATCGTGCACTCTGACTGGCCATCTCTCTGGGGATGGTAACCAGTACTCAGTACTACCTATGTACCCAAATCCCTCTATAGTACCTTCTAGACACGAGAAGTATACCAGACATCCCTGTCTGAAACGTTACAGTGTGTAACTCCATGCAAGTGTACAATCTTTTAGATGTACAACCTTACAAGCTCATAAACACTAAATGACTCCTTGATCGGTAAGAATTTCGCATCCTTTGTGAGTCTATCAATAACATCCCAAACAACATCATTCCCTTGAGGTGACCTTGGTATCCCTTTAACGAAATCTATCGCGACATCATTCAACTTCCACTCAGGAATGGGTAAATACTGTAAAATCCATGTCATTCGCTGATGCTCCACCTTCACCTACTGACAGGTGAAACATATCAAATCAAAACTAGAAAAATCCCTTTTCATGCATGGTCACCAATATTAATAGTGTAAATCACTATAAATCTTGGAGATATTAGGAAGAACTACCCGTGTTGGGGAATGAAAATCACAAATCAGATCCTTACGTATGTCTGCTAACACCCATACTCATCCATGAAAGCACAATATCTCATCCTTAACTATAGTCCATCCAGGAGTAGGGTCATCTCCTGACACACTCTCCCATAGGACTAGGCCTTTATAATCTGATAGCTTCTTCATTCACACTTGATCAAGTAGAGTAGATATAACAACTATAGAAGAAAGAAACGTCTTCCCATGACTATTGTGCACCTCCAAATGAATCATAGGTAATAGAGCCATAAGTTTACACTCACTGTTGGCCTTATTAACTTACTGTATTTGAGTCATCATGTTCAATGCATCAGCCACAACTTTGTCTTTCCAAAGTGTGTAGGCAAGATCCAAGTCAAAATATTGAAGGTACTCAACCAACATTCACTGTCTCAAATTTATATCACATTGACAATGATATAATTGAGACTTTTGTGATTAGTTAATGCCACAAAATTCTCTCCCGTGAGATAATTCCTCCAACAACGTAAATCCTACATAGCGGCAGCTTACGCCAGATCATGTTTTTGGAAATTCCTATAATGTGGCCTCAACTGCTAAGACCTATACACAACCACTCCTAACCCTTACATTATCACTTATCCCATCCTGATACCTAAAACATCACAGTATACTATGTAACTCTTCTCTGACTATTTAAAAAGCATTATCGTTGTTGAATTCAACCTTCCATTCATCTTTTAAGAGGATGAATTGCATAAATATGTTCACTAGCACATCACAACCTTCATAGTCAGGCCCGTTTGTGGTGTATCTATGTGTGAAAAGTCTTGTATAACACGCATGTACTAACAATCCAACACCAAAGAACTCTATACTATAAAGACTTTATTTTTCTTCTCCTAGTAATCTACTGCTCACACTTTCTCTGGGTCTACTGATACTCTTGTCTCTGGTATAACATGACCTAATAAGTTAATCTGGTTCATCCAAATATAGAATTTTGAGTGCTTAGAATATAAATATTTCTCTCTCAGTGTACTCAATATGATCTCAAGATGGATTTCATGGTCGTGTCGAGTGTTAAGGTATACAAAGTTATCATCTACTAAAACAACAATGAAGGAGTCCAAGTAAGGATGGAGCACTCAGTTCATCAGTGCCATGAAAACTAGGGGAGCGTTCATGAGATCGAATGGTAGATCCACATACTCGTATAGAATATACTTGCTTTGAAAGGCTGTAATGGGTATATCTAATGTTCTAACACACAACTGATGATAATCGAATCAGATGTAAATCTTTGATAACACTCAGGCACCTTGAGGATGTGCAAAGATACGGTCAATCCTTGGAAAGGGATATCAGATCTTAACCAACAATTGGTTCATCTTTTGATAATCAACACTAAGTATAAATGTACCATCAACTTTATTTGCAAATATGATAGGTGAACCCCCAGGAGAAGTACTGTGTCAGATGAAACCCTTTTCTTGTAACTCCCCTAACTTGTCACGACATGTCCTCAGGACCTATGCCGTGACTACCCCAAGCCCGCCTTCCATAGGCCAGGGGCTAGAGACTATCACCAAAGGCATAAATCCCTATAAAAGGGAAGGCATTGCCTTTATATAAGAAAACAAAAACTACATAGTACACAAGCTGAAGTAAACACTAAGTAAACTGAGTACAAAAGTAAGTGCTGGAACGTAAATGGGCCAGTATAGAAACCCAATTGAAAGTACAGTACAACTGAGAAAAGAATGTACAACACCTGAAAAGTAGAGCAGTAACCACCAAGAAGTCCTCCGGAACTCCCACCTGAAGGGTGAGTACAGATAGTCTTGTCGGCTCCTCGAGTCCGGCCGCCCACTCGGTGTCCGTCCCACCCGATTGTCCACCACTGGTTACCATCTCGCTATACAAGCTTCAACTACGATCAGCGTTGTCCGTATTCTGCAATGAAAAAAAACGTAGTGCGGGCATGAACCGTGCAGGGGTGAGTATACGATACTCAGTAGGGACCCCAAGACCCCCGAAGGTCTCTCAGAATCCACAAAGGGTAAACCACAAATAAAGGGTACAAATATGAAGTATTAACCAAATCTACTTAGGTATATGACCATACATGTAGAGACCCGAAGCTTGACGTACATGGACTTTACATTACTTTTGCGGAATACTTAGTACATTACAAAAACACACACACAAGGACCGTAATAGTTTAGTATCTTTGGAAACTCAGACTATAATCTTCTAATCGTGGTGAAAGATCTTCAACATCTCCCATAAAGATCTTTTTTTTTACCTAAAACCTTTCTTTATATCCTGGGGAAAAGAAAACATAAAAGGGTGAGCTCAAATGCTCAGTAAGGGTAAACAAAAGAAATATCAATCACATCATATTCATAAGAACATAACATTTTGGAAATCATAACCTGCAAAAGAGAGCATAATTTCATAACATGGGATAAATCATGGAAGTGAAATGTAATCCCAATAATCATAACCTAAAACATGAAACTTTGTGGCATTCACACATAATCATAGAGAATCATTTCTTGTTAGTCAAGACTCATTTCCAAGACTATCTTAGTGGACAAAGTCCCTTTCTGAATCGAGTAACCCTCGTTTCAGTCCTGTTTCACTGAACTGGTATAACCTACCGTTCCAGCCCTGTCTATCTCATGAGATATAAAATATTTACCCAATGCATTGGAGGGAGATATAGGTCCCACCCATCTTATAATGAATCCTTTCTTATCTGTACCACATAATCATAAATCATACATCATCGCATACCACATGTAACAAAAATGGGATTCTTGAAACATCATGACATCATAAATCAATTCATATAAGATAAAGGAATTCATAAAAATGTTTCCATCACAACATAATCAAATCCATGTAATAATAGGGATAAAAACAGAACCCTTTTATTATCTTAGATGGAAAATAATTTTGATAAAATACTTGAACTTCATTCTTGAGGAAAATATCCTTTCTACTTCAAAAACACTTTTCCTTTCTTAACATGTCATACAATTTTAAACTAAAAGAAGTTGATTAAAAATAACCTTGAATACTTGTAAAGGAAGCTTCTTGTAAATAATGTTTTAAGAATCCATTCATGCTGTATAAGTTAAAAAAAACATTCTTCGTACTTTTGTTGGAAAAGTCAAAAAGTACCTCTTACGAAAAACGACAAAAGATTCCTTTCTTATTCTTTACTAAAAACTTCACCGAAGGGTAAAAATGGATTTAAACAATTGTAGGTGGATTGAAATAATATTACATATTTATGAAACATGGATGTGGATGATAAAATACACCCCAGTAAATACTTACGAATAAACAATCTCGGATAAAAATGAGATTGTGATATTTTCCCTTACCTTAGGTCCGATTAGCTTTGTACGTGTCCGAAGCTCCTGTATAATGGTTTAAATAATGTTATTGACTTATTCCAGAATCATACATATTGATATGATATCATATATGGTCTTATTCTTAGCTTCTTGTTAGTAATATTTCATTGTTACTTGTTACTCGGATCTTTATTGCCTTTTGTTCTTATGCGTGTTTTGCCGAATACATTCTTATTCTTATTTTAAGGTTATAGATACCTTATATCCAGAATGGTATTAGTGTAACATATATCATATTTATTCATTCAATTCATTTATATAATTATTATGTAATGATGATCATGTAGAACGAGTCGCATCACATCGTGGAGACGGTATTCCGTACGTACGCACGAGTGATGATATCGTTCCTATGATCGTGGAACTGTATTGGAGTATATATATATTATTTTAGTAACAATATTAATTTATAATAATCATAATTAGTTACTCATTACACCATTATACCCATCCTTGTAAAGTGATGGTGGAAAATAGATTACACCACGGCGTGGAGACGGTATTCCGTACGTACGCACGCGCGGTGATTTCATTTTTTTCCGTAGGATGGATAGAAGGTGAATTAGGGTTGTTTCATATTTATAATAACATATAAGTATGTAAGTAATACTGATGTTATTACTTTGTTATGAAACAACTAAAGAAGAAGAAGTTGAAGAAGAAAGAAATTGAAAAGATCGGTAATGGTTATTACCTCTTCTTTGAAACGCCTCTTTGAATCCTCCACTTAGGGAACTAATATTGGTCTTTGAAGAAGACCAGGACCTCTATGATTATTCTAGGGAAGTGGAAAAGGTATTTTGGCAGAGGTTGGCCGAGCTTGAGTGCTCAAATTGGTGTGAGGAGGAAGGGGGGGGGGGGAGGTGTCCTTTTATAAGGGAGGAGAGGGGCACCTTAGGAATATCTCAAAATATTATTTTATATTAAAGTCAAAATCGGTTTATAATGGTTCCAAAGGGTATTATTTCGAAGATAAAGTGGGGATGGGTCGAAATCCTATCAAACAATAGGATTTAGACAAGTTTAGGATATTATTTTAACCTTATCAATTAGATTTAACTCTAAGTTAAATAATTTAACTTTTACTGTGTCTTTTTTGTTTTCTTTCACTATATGGTTAATAAACTTACTATAACATGCCAAATGAACCCCAAATTGTTTATTACTAATATATATATCCTTATCTAAGTCATTTGGCCGAACCTTAGATTTTTAGGAATAAAATAACAATTAATAATATAATATTTTATTTAAAAACTATTTTGTGTCAATTTTGACACTATTTGATATATGATTTTTGTGAAAGTCATAACAGAATTATATGTTCGAACCAAGTTGATTAAATCAACACTAAGATATCATAGTAACCTATAAAATTAGTGTAATTCATAAAAAGTCTCAAATTACATTCATTTGAGCATTTATAACATCAATTATGTTAATATTTCCTTAAAAGGGTAATTACTGCATCATCATTGTGTCATAAATAAATTAATTTATTTAAAGTCTAAAAATTATAAATAAAATATAATTATGTATGAAATCGTTTTAGATTTCTAATGAATATTTATAGTCGAATTTATCTTATGTATAACCCCATATTAAAAATGTTTTAGTTATTAAACTTTGATTTTAACTATTTTAACTATTCATTAAATAAAATAATATTAAATGTCATAATCTAATCCAAGTGGACCTAAATGGTCATATTATATTCATAAGGTTGTTTTTGGTCGAATTACACTTATCCAATAGAATTAGGACATGTGTTAGGGTAATAGTAATATCATATTTACCCTTAGTTACCCTATTTACTATTAACCGTGGTAAAAAAAAAGTAAAAAGTTACTATTCACCAAAAATTATTTTCATCTCATTGAATCACATTTTACTTACTGACATCAACCATGTCTCTCGGATTTTTGAAATTCCATTCACAGAAGCGGTAAAATTAAGTTTTATGCAAAATTCAGTTTTTAACCTACCACTTAGTGGTTTCACTATTCATCAAAAATTGAAAGTTTTCAGAAAAATGCCAAAATTTCATCCTAAGCTATATTTCATATTCCGAATTCAAAAATGAAGTCTATTTTACCAAATTCATTACATAGAAATTGCATTAATTAATTTTATAATTAAATCCCGCTGTTAAAACAAATAGCGTGTTTTTAAGAAACAATATCTATCAAAAGATTGACACTTGATTATGTCTAGTTTAAATGTGAAATTACATCCAATGACCAACATTGTATTAAATTGTAAAAATATATTCTAAATATACTTTAAAACCACTCAAATTAATGATTTATCACTATTAATTATTTCGATTAAAAAAGTTGTTTTTAATTATAATTTAGTAATTTTCACTATTCATCAGAATATGAAAGTTATCCGAAAAGTACCAAAATTTCACCTTAGGCTAAATTCGATACTCTGAATCCAAAAATGAAGTCCATTTTGAAAAATAGAATTTACAAAATTTCAAAAAGTGGTTATTACTATTCATAACGGCTAGTTTTAATAATATTTTAATAGCATATCGTTGTTTAGTAAAACTCGGTATTGCGTACTACACACGCTATCAAGGAAGGTCGTGATTGCGTGTAATGAAAGGCAAGTCAAGGATGCGTGTTGTGCAAGCTCCTTTTGGTGTAGCATACAACGCAAGACATTAATGAAATTAAAAAGAATATTTTTCATAAAATCTTGGGGTGTTACATTCTACCCCCCTTAAAATGAATTTCGCCCTCGAAATTCGTCGGGGTTATAAATGGTTTACTATTCGAAAGTTTCTTTAATAGAATCCCACATCGTAAAAAGGAATACCAAAACTTGGCTTTAAAAACTAAAGTATGAAATGTAACGATTATCCAAATAAACTAATCACTGGGTTTCCACATAGGTGAAAATATGGATATGGAAGAGAAATCTAACCATCATGTTCCGATGGAGAGTGGTAGAGAACATGGCTATGGAAAAGCCAACAATCACAAATCCATAAATTTGTGACGATCTAAGGTACCATCCGATTCATCAGGTATAAGATCACTAGGACAACATTTTTGGTTTTCAAGATCATTTCCCTAAAGTTGAAAATTTGAATTAGAATAAATACTTTCTTTATTTTGGTACAATCTCATTATTCTTCATGCCTTGAACAATTTCCACTTCATCTCTTAAATAAATGAAGTTGAATTTGTTATTCGTGAAGTGTTAGCAGATCATGTGATAGAATGACGGGTCATTTCATCTATCTCAAACAAAAGGTTAGCAAAATTATATACATAAGTCGATCTATAGTGAGATTAATCATATATGGTTCCTAAAATGGACTTATACTTCATATATCATACTGCTTAATATAATAAAACTAGTTTCTACTAAACAGGGACTTCCTGTAGGCCAGTGGTAGGCAATAAAGGCCAGTCGCACTTCGGTTGTGGGTTCGATTCCCATAGCCTTGTCCGACGCGATGGGTTGTCGCCCGTCCTGCAGGTTGTCCTTTTTCTAGAACTATATTACTATAACATCCCATCAATAATATCGAAAAAACTTCTATCCTTAAACAATACTAACTTATGTCCAACATAATCCATTCTAATCTTTAGGCTTATCCATAATACTGCAGTCCACTCTCATAATATAGTGAAAACGATTACCAGAGATTTAATACTATCGTTAATCCCCATATATCATAAGATATGTTTTGTTGGTCACATTCCAAACATTCAAAGTCCTTAATCATGTATTCTCTTGAATACCCATTGAACCTTAGTGAAAACATGAATGAAGTTAAACGTTAACACTTTCCACATACCAAAATACTCAAAATTGTATATACTCAAACCATGATATCACTTAGTCCTTATATTAATCATGAGCTCATGAATACTGTTAAACATTTCATTTTCTCATTTTCCCTTCATTATGCTCATATCATCTTATTTCCAAAAATATCTCAATCACTTTGAATACCACATTAGACCAATACATAAATATTCCAATACTTTATGATACAACATTATTTTGGAATCCCATTACATAAACTCTTAATCATTCCACCACATCGTTATCATATTCAACATTGCCAATAGTGATTGCATGTGACTTCCCTTTGTCCTTTGCCTTCAGTGGTTGCTCATGTTGATCATCACTAACCCTTGGATTAGGGCATTTATTGGCATAATGTCCCATCTCCTTGCACTTGAAACATTGAAGTGTTGGTGGTGCGTTCTCTGCAGTGTTTTCTTTGTTCACATCATTAGAAACCCTTTTTCCATTACTTTGACACTCAGCTGCTCGATGACCTTCTTTTCCAAACTTAAAACATTTTCTAGTCCCTTTAAGACAATCTCCACCATGCTTCTTTCCACACTTTGTGCATAAGGAAACATTCATCTTCATTTCACCATTATTCTGAGATTTCTCCTTGAACTCCATCTTTCGTTTCTTGTCAAAACCATGAGATGGATATGTAACACCAACTTCTATTTCTACCTTGATAGCACAACACACAATTTCTTCATAGCTACTGAAGTCTCTTATAGCTAATTCCCTTCGAAGACTTGGTTTTAAGCCACTGAAAAATCGATCAACTTTACTTTCAGGTTGGATGATAATGCCAGATGCATACCTTGCAAGTCTTGTAAAATTCGCTTCGTATATACCAACAGATTCATCATCCTTTTGCTTTAGTTCATGAAACTCCTTCTCCATCTTTGTTCGAAGAATACGAGGGAAGTACTTGTTGAAAAATAAGTTCTTGAACTCGTCCCATTCCATGGACTCAATTTCATCTCTTTGCCTTGTATTCTTGATAAGATTCCACCATTGATCAGCTTCACCTTCCAAACGATATACTGCTAAGATGACTTTATCATGTTCAGAACATTGAAGAACTGAAAATATCTTTTCAGTGGTACTGATCCATTGTTCAGCAACAAGTGGATCATAAGACCCACTGAAAGAAGGTGGACGTTGCCTCATGAAGGACTCAATAGAATATTGTTCCCTTCTCTGCTCATTTGGAAGTCCAGAATGATTCATAGCTTGTGTAAGTATAGCAATAAGATTTTGCACTCCATCTCCCATGACATTTGTTTGTTCAGGAGGACAATCATTGCATTGTCCATTGCATTGATCAACACGGTTCCTTCGGGTTCCAGCCATCGTCTAAAACCCAAAAAGAATAGTGTGAGAGGTAAAAATCATGCTTGGGAAAACAACATAATAAAGGGGGAGTACCTTCAATATCTAACATCTTAGGTTTAATTCTATGATCGTTAGCGTAGTTCTATTACTATAACCTATACGTATACTTAACCTTAGGGACATCCCTAGACATACCGTAGAAATATCTCTAGGGATCTCACTAACGTTTTCGCATCCTAGTTTCCAAAGGTTGACTAAACCTTTCCTCTGATACCAACTGTAACGGTCTGGAATTACTTCCAGTGGACTATAATTGATACCTATCAGGGCACTCCATGGGCGGCTACACCCCCTGGGCGGGACACACCACCATCCCCATTGGCAGCCATTTCCTCATGAAGCCCTTGGGCGGAGAGCCATGCTTCGTCCAACGCTCACATGTGAGAGTTCCCAAGGATCGGATACATTCCTACCTCCTTTGTCTCTGATACCAACTGTAGAGACCCGAAGCTTGACGTACATGGACTTTACATTACTTTTGCGGAATACTTAGTACATTACAAAAACACACACACAAGGACCGTAATAGTTTAGTATCTTTGGAAACTCGGACTATAATCTTTTAATCGTGGTGAAAGATCTTCAACATATCCCATAAAGATCTTCTTTTTTTTATACCTAAAACCTTTCTTTATATCCTGGGGAAAAGAAAACATAAAAGGGTGAGCTCAAATGCTCAGTAAGGGTAAACAAAAGAAATATCAATCACATCATATTCATAAGAACATAACATTTTGGAAATCATAACCTGCAAAAGAGAGCATAATTTCATAACATGGGATAAATCATGGAAGTGAAATGTAATCCCAATAATCATAACTTAAAACATGAAACTTTGTGGCATTCGCACATAATCATAGAGAATCATTTCTTGTTAGTCAAGACTCATTGCCAAGACTATCTTAGTGGACAAAGTCCCTTTCTGAATCGAGTAACCCTCGTTTCAGTCCTGTTTCACTGAACCGGTATAACCTACCGTTCCAGCCCTGTCTATCTCATGAGATATAAAATCTTTACCCAATGCATTGGAGGGATATATAGGTCCCACCCATCTTATAATGAATCCTTTCTTATGTGTGCCACATAATCATAAATCATACATCATCGCATACCACATGTAACAAAAATGGGATTCTTGAAACATCATGACATCATAAATCAATTCATATAAGATAAAGGAATTCATAAAAATGTTTCCATCACAACATAATCAAATCCATGTAATAATAGGGATAAAAACAAAACCCTTTTATTATCTTAGATGGAAAATAATTTTGATAAAATACTTGAACTTCATTCTTGAGGAAAATATCCTTTCTACTTCAAAAACACTTTTCCTTTCTTAACATGTCATACAATTTTAAACTAAAAGAAGTTGATTAAAAATAACCTTGAATACTTGTAAAGGAAGCTTCTTGGAAATAATGTTTTAAGAATCCATTCATGCCGTATAAGTTAAAAAAAACATTCTTCGTACTTTTGTCGGAAAAGTCAAAAAGTACCTCGTACGAAAAACGACAAAAGATTCCTTTCTTATTCTTTACTAAAAACATCACCGAAGGGTAAAAATGGATTTAAACAATTGTAGGTGGATGGAAATAATATTACATATTTATGAAATATGGATGTGTATGATAAAATACACCCCATTAAATACTTACGAATAAACAATCTCGGATAAAAATGAGATTGTGATATTTTCCCTTACCTTAGGTCCGATTAGCTTTGTACGTGTCCGAAGCTCCTGTATAATGGTTTAAATAATGTTATTGACTTATTCCAGAATCATACATATTGATATGATATCATATATGGTCTTATTCTTAGCTTCTTGTTAGTAATATTTCATTGTTACTTGTTACTCGGATCTTTATTGCCTTTTGTTCTTATGCGTGTTTTTCCGAATACATTCTTATTCTTATTTTAAGGTTATAGATACCTTATATCCAGAATGGTATTAGTGTAACATATATCATATTTATTCATTCAATTCATTTATATAATTACTATGTAATGATGATCATGTAGAACGAGTCGCATCACATTGTGGAGACGGTATTCCGTACGTACGCACGAGTGATGATATCGTTCCTATGATCGTGGAACTGTATTGGAGTATATATATATTATTTCAGTAACAATATTAATTTATAATAATCATAATTAGTTACTCATTACACCATTATACCCATCCTTTTAAAGTGATGGCGGAAAATAGATTACACCACGGCGTGGAGACGGTATTCCGTACGTACGCACGCGCGGTGATTTCATTTTTTTTCCGTAGGATGGATAGAAGGTGAATTATGGTTGTTTCATATTTATAATAACATATCAGTATTTAAGTAATACTGATGTTATTACTTTGTTATGAAACAACTAATGAAGAAGAAGTTGAAGAAGAAAGAAATTGAAAAGATCGGTAATGGTTATTACCTCTTCTTTGAAACGCCTCTTTGAATCCTCCACTTAGGGAACTAATATTGGTCTTTGAAGAAGACCAGGACCTCTAGTAATATTCTAGGGAAGTGGAGAAGGGATTTTGGCAGAGGTTGTCCGAGATTGAGTGCTCAAATTGGTGTGAGGAGGAAGGGGGAGGAGGTGTCCTTTTATAAGGGAGGAGAGGGGCACCTTAGGAATATCTCAAAATATTATTTTATATTAAAGTCAAAATCGGTTTATAATGGTTCCAAAGGGTATTATTTCGAAGCTAAAGTGGGGATGGGTCGAAATCCTATCAACCAATAGGATTTATACAAGTTTAGGATATTATTTTAACCTTATCAATTAGATTTAACTCTAAGTTAAGTAATTTAACTTTTACCGTGTCTTTTTTGTTTTCTTTCACTATATGGTTAATAAACTTACTATAACATGCCAAATGAACCCCAAATTGTTTATTACTAATATATATATCCTTATCTAAGTCATTTGGCCGAACCTTAGATTTTTAGGAATAAAATAACAATTAATAATATAATATTTGATTTAAAAACTATTTTGTGTCAATTTTGACACTATTTGATATATGATTTTTGTGAAAGTCATAACAGAATTATATGTTCGAACCAAGTTGATTAAATCAACACTAAGATATCATATTAACCTATAAAATTAGTGTAATTCATAAAAAGTCTCAAATTACATTCATTTGAGCATTTATAACATCAATTATGTTAATATTTCCTTAAAAGGGTAATTACTGCATCATCGTTGTGTCATAAATAAATTAATTAATTTAAAGTCTAAAAATTATAAATAAAATATCATTATGTAGGAAATCTTTTTAGATTTCTAATGAATATTTGTAGTCGAATTTATCTTATGTATAACCCCATATTACAAATGTTTTAGTTATTAAACTTTGATTTTAACTATTTTAACTATTCAGTAAATAAGATAATATTAAATGTCATAATCTAATCCAAGTGGACCTAAATGGTCATATTATATTAATAAGGTTGTTTTTGGTCGCATTACACTTATCCAATAGAATTATGACATGTGTTAGGGTAATATTAATATCATATTTACCCTTAGTTACCCTATTTACTATTAACCGTGGTAAAAAAAAAGTAAAAAGTTACTATTCACCAAAAATTATTTTCATCTCATTGAACCAAATTTTACTTACTGACATCAACCATGTCTCTTGGATTTTTGAAATTCCATTCACAGAAGCGGTAAAATTAAGTTTTATGCAAAATTCAGTTTTTAACCTACCACTTAGTGGTTTCACTATTCGTCAAAAATTGAAAGTTTTCAGAAAAATGCAAAAATTTCATCCTAAGCTATATTTCATATTCCAAATTCAAAAATGAAGTCTATTTTACCAAATTCATAACATAGAAATTGAATTAATTAATTTTATAATTAAATCCCGCTGTTAAAACAAATAGCGTGTTTTTAAGAAACAATATCTATCAAAAGATTGACACTTGATTATGTCTGGTTTAAATGTGAAATTACATCCAATGACCAACATTGTATTAAATTGTAAAAATATATTCTAAATATACTTTAAAACCACTCAAATTAATGATTTATCACTATTAATTATTTCGATTAAAAAAGTTGTTTTTAATTATAATTTAGTAATTTTCACTATTCATCAGAATATGAAAGTTATCCGAAAAGTACCAAAATTTCACCTTAGGCTAAATTCGATACTCCGAATCCAAAAATGAAGTCCATTTTGAAAAATAGAATTTACAAAATTTCAAAAAGTGGTTATTACTATTCATAATGGCTAGTTTTAATAATATTTTAATAGCATATCGTTGTTTAGTAAAACTCGGTATTGCGTACTACACACGCTATCAAGGAAGGTCGTGATTGCGTGTAATGAAAGGCAAGTCAAGGATGCGTGTTGTGCAAGCTCCTTTTGGTGTAGCATACAACGCAATACATTAATGAAATTAAAAAGAATATTTTTCATAAAATCTCGGGGTGTTACAATACATATACCTAAGTCATCAATTCTAGTTAGGATCCAACTTCCGAGCCCATGTTCAACCCAATCTACATAGGAAAGTACAACCCAATCCCAACAAAAAAGAACAACCCAATCCACACAGGAAAGCAAGTCAATCATATCAAATATAATGATTGAAATTCAAAACTCATCTCACACAGGTATACTACTCACGAAGAGGGGTAAAGATGATTAGATGTAGCCTCTGAATCATCTCCTCTACCGAACCCACGTAGGATCCAAGTACAGAAGTCGTCGCTGCCGAACCCACGTAGGATCCTAGTACAGTAACCATCACTGTCGAACCCACGTAGGATCCAAGTACAGTTGTCATCGCTGCCAAACCCATGGAGGATCCATGTATAGTCGTCCTCACTGCTGAACCCACATAGGATTAATGTACAGTCGACATCGTCATCACAGTTGCAGCCATCTTTAGGTTTCCCGCACACAGCACGCTCGATTCCGGGAGGGTCCGCTCCTCGAGTCAAAGATCGGTACATCAACTGTCATGAAGACCAAATTTTATGTATCTCGTAGTTCTGTCCCACGTCATTGGGGAAAAACCAAGAAAAACGTGCCCAAGTCACTGAGATCAAGACGACCAAGACATATTATAAAAGTACACGGCGTGTAGTTAAGCGATAAACACAGTGTCATTTGACACCAGGTACTACCCATGTGATACGGCCCGTGTCGCAGGGCTGGTCGTGTAGATAAGTAAATAAACGGCGTGTAGTATGGTTACACACTGTGTCCAAATCTCTAGGGTCGGTTCCATGTGCGCTGGTCATGCCTGGCTGTGTGGTGGAGTACATGCCCGTGTACTCCACCCTATGTCCGTGTATTTCTGGAATACACGCCGTGCCTCTTGGCCGTGTGGTTCTGCCCATTTCTGTGTATCACCCAGATTACACGCTGAGCCTCACGAAGCCGCTTCTTCCATGGTGGTGATAGTACATGCCGCGCCTCTTTGTTGTGTGGTTCTGCCCGTGTCCGCGTATCTCCCGGTTTACACACCAAGCCTCGTGAAGTCGCTTCTGCCTTTCAATAAGATAATACACAACGTGCCTCGTGGCCATGTATTTCTGTCCATTTCTGTGTATTTCCCTTGAATACACGCCATGTCCATCGAAGTCTCTTCTTTAAAACTGTGTGGATAGTACACACCGTGTGACTGGTGACACAGGTCGTGTATCACTTGTTATGATGTCTGTTACTTCTGCCGCGGAACGCTTGTACTACACGGCGTGTGCTTTAGAAGAACAAGCCGAGTATTCTGGAGTTTTCTAGAAACAACTCCTCTGGCCAGTACGCCTCCCGAGGCATCCATCCTTCATTCTGATGATCTATTTTCTACAAAACTCCTGTTCCTAGGTCATCCCGATGTTTCGAGGGCGTTTCCGATGTTTTAGGGCCTCCGATCAGCTCCGAAAACATGCCTTGATTCACCGCTCGAGAACAGTAGGAGAACACCATACAACAAGAACAGAGGAGGAATCAGACTGTGTTAGTTTGGTCTGGTTCCTTCTGCATTAATTCGATAGCAAATGGTTTAGAGAGAACCAATTACATGGAAGGAAAAACAATTATGATCATTTTTATAACACACCCCTACCTCGAAGGAAGTTCACAGTTGTCAAGTGCCATGGACGTTGGCATCGATTCCATCATCGTCGGTGTCTCCTCCATTGTCACGGAGGAAAAAGAGGGTAAAGAAACTGGGGCCACCGAATCAATGTTCTTCGTCGGAGAGTTGGTGTTCTTCATTGAAGATGATGTTCTTCAAGATGAACTAGAGCTCTTCTCCCAAAGTCTCAAGACAACAAGACATCCCCCAATAAAATAAGACTCCTCTTATATTATTATGGCATGCATTTCAAATTCCAAAATTCAAACACTTAATTAATTAAAATTGAGTTGTCTAATTAATTGGGTGTTATGTTGGCAATATTAATGAGGGAGAGACAGAGGGGTTACTCACATTAAGGGGGAAGTTAGGGAGTTAGGGAATATGAAGAGTTGGGCTCATGTGGGCTCCGCCGCACCTTTAATCCTCACATGGGTAGTTAGGAACTAGTGGGTCCCACCCCAAATCCCACAATTAGGATTAAACCACCTAGATATAGAAACTAAAATTGTACCACAATTTTATTTACTTCACATTTAATCCTCATATTTTAGAAACTCCTCCTAAGAAAACTCACCTTCAGAAAAGGTTCCCTTAAGCAATTACCGGCACCGTAGTTTCATCGGTGCCCTCGGATTTCAATTCCGAGCACCGGGTCAAATGTTAGAAAAACCCGCTCATTCGTTCCCTGAACATACCTGAGCTAAACTTCAGAAATTGATTCTGGGCACATCGGGCCTCAGAATCAGGTGCCGTCAGAAACTGCATACTCATAAAATCCCAAATAATTTAAGAATAAATTTTCCTTGAAATTTATAAGTCTTTACATTACTCCCACCTTAGGGATTTATGTCCTCGTAAAGATACATAAAAAACTAGGGAAACAAATGAGGGTACTGTGCATGCATCTGAGCCTCCCACTACCATGTGCTCTCTTGAAGGTTCTCATGATGCCACCAGATGCGCACTAGAGGAATTGAACATCCACGTAGGACCCGCTCTTGTCGATCCTCGATCTCTACCTGAACCTCCACAAATGTCGCCCCGTCATCGATGTATAACTCCCCATGATCAATGATATGCGTCAGGTCATGCACGTATCTCCTCAGCGAAGATACGTGGAAGACATTGTGGACCTGGTGCAACTGAGGTGGAAGAACCAGGTAATAATCCACCTTGCCTATCTTGCTAAGAACTAGGAATCGTCTGATGAAGCACGGAGATAACTTACCGCCCTGGCCAAATCTCCATAATTCACATCGAGGTGAGACCCGTAAGAAAATGTGGTATCCATCCTCAAACTCTAGTGGTCTCGGCCTCCTATTATCATAGGACTTTTGTCAGCTCTAAGCCATCCTCATCTGCTCCTGGATGATCTGAACCTTCTCTATCGTGGCCTAGACCATCTCTGGTCCTACAAGTGCTGACTCCCCAGTGTCTGTCCAACACAGAGCTGATCTTCAAGGTAGGACGTACCATGCCTCGTATGGTGCCATCCCGATGGTGTAGTGGTAGATTTTCTTGTACGAAAACTCCACCAAAGGAAGATAACCCTCCCAGCTGTGACCAAAGTTGAGGACACATGCACAGAGCATGTCCCCGAGAGTCTGAATGGTCCTCTCCGTCTGACCATCTGTCTGAGGGTGAAAGGTGGTTCTTAGGCATAGCTGCGTCCGAAATGCCTCATGCTACCCCTTCTAATGCTGGGAAGTAAAGAGAGAATCTCGATTAGAGACAATTGTCAATGGTACACCGTGAAGTCATACGATCACATGAACATAGAGGCGTCCCAAGCTCTCCACTGAGCCCTACTCTCTGATGGTTAAGAAGTGGGCTGACTTGGTGAGTCAGTTGACAATCACCCAAATGGAGTCGTGACCTCTTGAAGTACATGGAAGTCCCATCACAAAATCCATAGTTATCTGGTACCACTTCCACTCCGGGACCTCCAAGGGCTGTACCAAGCCTGCTGGTACCTGGTGCTCTACCTTCACCTGCTGGCAGGTGAGGCATCGTGAAACGAACTCTACCATAGCCTTCTTCATACCTGGCCACCAGTGCTGTCGTCTGAGATCTCGGTACATCTTCGCTACTCCTGGATGTACCACCAATGGGGAGGTGTGAAACTATATCAACACCTCCTCCTGTAATTCAACTGGTACTATGGTATGTCCTCTGAAAAGGACGATGTGATCTCCTCCTACAGAGAATCCATCATGTGCCTGTCCTAAGGATATCTGTGCACTTCACGTCTCACAGTCAACGTCCCAACGTTGTGCCTCTCTGACCTACTGAAGTAGTGGAGGAGTGAGTGTGAGAGACTGTAGAAAGGCTACCCCATCTCTATCCACGAAGGCTATCTGCAACGCGGCTAGCTGCTCCGTCGCTTCTCCGAGTAGCTGGATGCCCGACCTCCTACTAAGAGCATTAACTACTACATTCCCCTTCCCTGGAGTATAGACTATCTCAAAGTCATAGGCAAGGAGGAACTCGAGCCATCGCCACTGTCTCAGGTTCAGGTCCTTCTATGAAAAGATGTACCTGAGACTCTGGTGGTCAGAGTAGACTGTAAAGCACTCGCCCAGCAGATAGTGCCGCCATATCTTCAAGGCGAAGACCACTGCTACTAACTACAGATCATGGGTAGCATAGTTCTTCTAATGCTTCCTCAACTTTCATGATCCATAGGCGATCATTTCCCACTCCTGCATCAGGACACACCCGATTCCGGTCCCTGATGCATCGTAGTAAACTACGTACACAACTCCCTCCTCCGGTAGCCTCAAGATGGGTGCACTGGTCAATCTATGTCTTAGCTCCTGGAAGCTCTACTGACATCTATCTGACCACACGAAGGGTTTCCCCTTCTTCATTAAAGGTGAAAGTGGTGCTGCAACTCTGGAGAAGTCTTTCACAAATATCCGATAGTACCCAGCCAAACCTAGGAAACTTGGCACCTCTGTTACGCTCCTGGGTGGCTCCCAAGCTAGCACTACATCGATCTTCGTAAGATCCACCACAACTCCCGCCTCATAGATGATGTGTCCCAAGAAGTGGACCTCTCAAATCCAGAACTGAAACTTCGATATCTTACCATAAATATGGTTCTCTCGGAGTGTGTCCAGTACAACCCGCAAGTGGTAGGCATGCTCCTCCTCGGTAGTCGAGTAAATCAATATGTCGTCGATGAAGACTACGACAAATCGATCGAGGTAAGGATGGAAGATCCTGTTCATGAGACTCATGAACATTGCTGGAGGGTTGGTTACGCCGAAAGGGATAACCATGAACTCATAGTGGCCATATCGGCACCTGAAGGTCGTCTTCTGCACATCCTCGTCTCGAACTCTAAGATGATGATAGCCTGACATGAGGTCTTTCTTCGAGAACCATCGTGATCTCTTGAGCTAGTTGAAGAGGTCGTCAATCCTCGGAAGTGGATACTTGTTATTCACAATCACATGATTCAGGCAACGGTAGTCGACACACAGTCGCAAGATCCCATCCGCCTACTAGGCGTACAGAATTGGGGAAGCCTAGGGTGAAACACTGGGTCGAATGAATCCCTTGACCTGCAAGTCCTCCAGCTGTACCCGTAGCTCTGGAAGCTCAGCGGGAGCCATCCGATATGCCATAGGAGATATCGAGGCTGCCCCAGGGTATAGGTCAATATAGAAGTTTACCTCTCTATGAGGAGGTAGTCCAGGAACATCATCAGGAAAAACGTCTGCATACTGATCCACCACAATAGGAAAACATAGACGCCGCACATCAAGTTCTCCTAGGATGAGACTAGCCAACTAATGGATGATCGGTTGTCCTCTCCTCTACGTGAGTCTATCCTACACTACAAAGGCTCCCTTCTCACCGGTGAAGGTGAACCTTCTCCGATCGGTGCGAACACATCTCACCTTGCGCCTAATACAGTCGATCTGATCATGGACAGTAGATAACCAATCCATGCCCAAGATGACGTCGTAAGGCCTCGACACCGCTACAAGAAGATCCCAACTGAAGCTCTCTCCTCCTAGAGTAAGCTCACACTGCCAACACCATTGCATAATCGTCGATATTGCTCCCGTAGGAGTCTCTAGACATAAGGATCGAGCCAACGGCTCCGTCAGAATCTCCGAGATCCGAATAGGGGCAGCAACAATGAATGAATGACTCGTTCCTATGTCTATAAGAACAGCAGCAAGGGTGGAGTAGAAACATATAGTACCTCGAATCATCTCTGGTGTTCTGTGGTCATATGCCTCCACTGCCTGAAGCTGAGCCTCCCTCTGCCCGCCATCTCCCTATGGTCGGGGTGGACCTCCTGGTGGTCATGGTGGCAGAGCCCCGAAGCGTCGTCCACCACCTAGTGCTCGGCCATCTCCTCTACCTCATCCGCCTGCTCCCTTCGGACCTCCACGACCGAACCTATTCCTATTCATGGGTGGTCTCTCAACCGCCTTCTACTCCTTTAAATGGCAGGTTGGGAAGTCATGAGCCATGTGGCCCTGCCCGCCACATGCATAGCACTGTCTGCCTCTCGTATGACTGGCTCTGCTGTGTGTGCCCTACACCTCCAAACCAGTATCCTGTGGTCACCCAGCTGATGGTCTGGTATTCTTGGACACATGTGACACCTATCGACTGCCAGATGTAGAAGACTCCACTACGTTTCTCCCTACGATAGGTATCATTGGAGGTGTATGCTCAGCAAGAAAGATCTCTACAAGAAGGGATTGCTTTCATACTCCAGCCTACGTTGGAATGCTGAGGGAGATCATCGAAGCCCTGATCTTATGTCTTAGTCCCTGCATGAAGGTTCGGGCCTGGAAGAATGGGTCCCGTACCATGTCCGTAGAATAGCGCGAGAGATTGGTAAACCTCTCCGAGTACTGGGCTGCTGTCATGCTGCCCTGCCACAGCTGTAGTAACTCATGAATGTGCACCGCACAGAGGGTGGCTAGAAAAAACTCCGATAAGAAGAGTCTCTTGAAGTCCCTCCAAAGAAGAGATGCCTTGCCATTCACCTGTAGCATCAGGCTCCACCATCTACCTTCTTCCACGTGTAGGAGACTCGCCGCAAGGACCACCATAAGATCTGCTGGTGTCCCTACCAATTTGAAAACTCGAACAACTGCCTCCATCCAATCCTCGGCTGCCTAAGGGTCCTTCTCCCCGTGGAACCTGGGCGGTCTCTGATGCTGAAACTTGTGCAGTGCACTCAGGTGACGTGCACTCTCAGCTGCTGGGGCTGGTGGCATTGGTGGCTTGGCAGATAGAGCTACTGCTGGTGCCTCCACTATAATGGGGCCCTGCACTGAGGCCTCGTTGCTCGGTGGGATTCCATCTTGCACAAATCTCGGAATCCAAGCTGGCTTCCATCGTGGGGCCATCCTGAAAATAAACAGGTGCGCCACGATTAATACCATATAACTAGTGAGCTGACACAAAGTAATCATAGCAAAAACTTTGAAACACCCATGCAATCAATGTTTTCGTGCACTGATTCGAAAATCAGAAGTCAGGGTCCGAGTGTATGGATACGTTGGCCTCCGCACCAACACTGGACTCTTTGGACTGATAACCACAATCAATACCCTTAACATCATTGCTTCACATAGAAGAAATAATCAGAGTCCTGAGTTCTACGGTAGAACCGACTCCTCTGATACCAATTTGTCATGACCCGTCATCGGGGCCCGTGCCGTGACTACCCCAAGGCCTCCTTCCATTGGACAGGGGCTGGAGACTAGCACCAAAGGCATATATCCTGATAAAAGGGAAGGAATTTCCCTTATATAAGAAAACAAACACCACAGAGTACACAAGATTAAGTAAACACTAAGTAAAATGAGTACAAAAGTAAGTGCTGTAAAGTAAATGGGCCTGTATACAAACCCAACTGAAGGAACAGTTCAATAGAGAAAGAAAAGTACAACAATTGAAAAGTTTAGAATCAACCTCCAAGACGTCCTCCAGAACTCCCACCTAAAGGGTGAGGGCAGATAGTCTCGTCGGTTCCTCGAGTCCGGCCACCCACTCTGTGTCCGTCCCGCCTAATAGTCCACCTTCGGGTACCATATCACTCTAGAAAACTCAACCATGATCAGCGTTGTCCATCGTCTGCAACCAACACGACGTAGTGAGGGCATGGCCTGTGTAGGGGTGAGTATACGATACTCAGTAGAGACCCTGAGACCCCCTAAGGTCTCTCAGAATCCACAATGGATAAACCACAAAGGCAGTTTACAAACACGAAGTATTTACCAACTCTACTTAGGTATATGCACATTCATATACCTAAGTCATCAATTCTAGTTCGGCTCCAACTTCTGAGCCCAAGTTCAACCCAGTTCACACAGGAAAGTATAACCCAATCCACACAGGAAATCACAACCCAATCCACACAAGAAAGAAAGTCAATCATATCGAAGATAATGATTGAAAGTCAAGACTCAGCTCACATAGGTATACTAATCTTGAAGAGGGGTAAAGATGATTAGATGTAGCCTCTGAATCATCTCCTCTTCCAAACCCACAAAGGATCCAAGTATAGAAGTCGTCGCTGCCGAACCAACATAGGATCCTAGTACAACAACCATCACTGCCGAACCCACGTAGGATACAAGTATAGTCGTCATCGCTGCTGAACCCACGGAGGATCCAAGTACGGTCTTCCTCGCTACAGAACCCATGTAGGATCCAAGTACAGTCGCCATCGTCGTTGTAGTCACAGCCAGCTCTAGAGTTCCCACACACAGAACGCTCGATTCTGGGAGGGTCCGCTCCTCGAGTCAAAGTTCGATACATCAACTGTCCCAAAGACCTGAGTTGATGTATCCCGTAGTTCCGTACCATGTCATAGGGGAAAATCCAAGAAAAACGTGCCCATGTAACGGAGATCAAGATGACCAAGCCATATTCCAAACATACACGACGTGTCGGTAAGCGATACACGCCGTGTCATCAGACATCTGGTACTGCCCGTGTGATACAACCTGTGTCTTAGGGCTGGTCATGTAGATAAGTAAATACACAGCGTGTAGTATGGTTACACGCCGCGTCCAAACCTATAGGGTTAGTTCCATGTGCACTGGTCATGCCTGGCTGTGTGGTGGAGTACATGCCCGTGTACTCCACCCCGTGTCCATGTATTTCCTGAATACACACCGTGCCTCTTGGAAGTGTGGTTCTGCCAGTGTCCGTGTATCACCCAGATTACACGCCGAGCCTCGCGAAGCTGCTTCTTCCATGGTGGTGGTAGTACACACCGTGCCTCGTGGCTGTGTGGTTCTGCCCATGTCCTTGTATCTCCCGGTTTACATGCCGAGCCTCGCAAAGCCGCTTCTGCCTTTCAAGAAGATAATACATGCCATGCCTGGTGGTCGTGTATTTCTGATTGTGTCCTTGTATTTACCTTGAATACATGCCATGTCCATTGAAGTCTCCTCTATCAAACTGTGTGAACAGTACATGCCGTGTGACCGGTGTCACATGCCGTGTATCACATCTTCTAATTTCTGTTACTTCTATCGCTAAACGCTTGTACTACGTGACATGTGCTTTGGAAGGACACGCCGTGTACTCTGGAATTTTCCAGAAACAACACCTCTGGCCAGCACGCCTCCCGAGGTGTCCATCGATTGTTCTGATGATCCTTTTACTACAAAACTCCCGCTCCTAGGTCGTCCTAATGTTACGAGGTCATTTCCAATGTTTTTGGGCCTCCGATCAGCTCTGAAAACATTCCTTTATTCACCGCTCGAGAACTATAGGAGAACACCATACAACAAGAAAGGCGGAGGAATCGAACTGTGTTAGTTTGGTCCGGTTTATTCCGCATTAATTCTATATTAAATGGTTTAGAGAGAACCAGATTACATGGAAGGAAAAACAACATTGATCATTTTTATAACACACCCCTACCTCGAAAGAAGTTTATGGTTGTGAAGCACCACAGACGATAGCATCGATTCCGTCGTCGTCGGTTTCTCCTCCCTTGTCGCGAAGGAAAAAGAGGGTAAGGAAACTGGGGCCGCCGAATCAACGTTCTTCATCAGAGATTTGGCGTTCTTCGTTGAAGATGAAGTTCTTCAATATGAAACTAGTGCTCTTCTACCAAATTCTCAACACGACAAGAAAAACCCAAATAAAATAAGACTCCTCTTATTTTATTATGGCATGCATTTCAAATTCCAAAATTCAAACACTTAATTAATTAAACTTGATTTGTCTAATTAATTGGGTGTTATGTTGGCAAGATTAATGAGGGAGAGAGGGAGGGGTTACTCACATTAAGGGGGAAGTTAGGGAGTTAGGGAATATGAAGAGTAGGGCTCGTGTGGGCCCACCTCACCTTTAATCCTCTCATGGGTAGTTAAGAACAAGTGGGTCCCACACCATCTCCCACACGTAGAATAAAACCACCTAGATATAGAAAATAAAATTGTACCACAATTTTATTTACTTCACATTTAATCCTCATTTTTTAGCAACTCCTCCTGAGCAAACACACCTTTTGAAAAGGTTCTCTTATGCAATTACTGGTGCTGCGGTTTCATTGGTGCCCTCGGATTTCAATTCTGACCACTGGTTCAAAAGTTAGAAAAACTCGCTTGTTCGTTCATTGAATGTACCTGAGCTAAACTTTGAAAATTGATTCCAGGTACACTGGGCCTCAGAATCAGGTTTTGTCAGAAACTAAGTACTCGTAAAATCCCAAAGAATTTAAGAAAAAAATTTCCTTGAAATTTATGTTTCTTTATATAACTACTTCTTGAGCTCTTGTAACTCTGGTGTAGTCATCTTATAAGGAGGAATGGATGCTGGTTCCACTCCTAGAACATACACATTAGATAAATTGTCCTCTCGCTCTAGAGGTAATCCAGAAAAGTCGTCTTGAAATTAATCCAAAAAATGATCCACCATTGGTGGAAAGTCCATTTGTGACGTCCCCTGGTCATCTAGATATAAACTATAAATCATGGATGAAGTTCCTCCTAAACCCAAGATTCCCAGGTCCATCTCTTCTTTCCTAGATATACCATATTTCCATCTGTCGAAATGACCCACCCTCTAGTGAAGTGAAACTCAAATTACGATGATAATAGTAAAAAAAGTCATAGGAAGAGACTAACCAGTCCATTCTGAGAATGACTTTGAAGCCTATCATCTCAATGACATAGAGGTATCATAAGTAGTGATAGCCACCAACCTAAAGAGGTAACTCCTTGCACTACCGTACACTAGCTGTCCTAATCCTCAACAAAATATCTATCATCATAACGTCCTTAATGGTAAAGATACCGAGACCATGGGACTTCACAATAGCAAAAAATATAAATCTATGGGAAGTCCCTGTACAAAAAAATAGTAGAAGAAAAAAGTGAGTAAACTCGAATCTGACCTATTACTGTAGAGGGTCCTAGATCCTTCTCTTATTGGGTCTTCTATAATATAAAATTAGGACATGTACCAAAACCCTATGACCCTTCATGACAACCCTGAGTTGATCCACCTTATTTTCATAGAAAGCCTTCCGATTGGATACCACAAACATGACCTCCAACTCGGCTTGAACAGATATAATAACTCCAATTTCTATATTGGGGAGAAACTAGTGGTTCTACTCAAAAAAATAGATTCATAGAATAACTCATATCACTAGCTGTTGGTGAGTTGAAATGGTGAAAATTCAATAGACGACCCATCTGGCTGCAATATCATCACTTTATTGGGTCTCTCGGGCACTGAGGTCTCATATTCCCAATCTTAAAACACTAGTATCATACCACCTAGCTACCTGAATAAGAATCTCATCTACTTTGATCTCCGTGGGTAGACTCCCTAAGATGCTTCCGACTATCATTCGGAGGTGTACCAACTCTTTATGCTGAACGACCCTAGCTCACAACTCCAAACTCCCTTGGATTATTCTCGGTAATCAGAACATGGTTGACTATATAAGATATGGATGTAAACCTAAAGATGATCACCTAGGATAAGTTTCCATTTCAGAGACTATCCTCAAACATCCTAGATAGAAATATCTCATCACCCCCCCAGAATAGGTGTGAAGCATTAGAACTCTCTGAAGTGAGAAGAATACTCTAGGACTGAATGTGTAACATGTTCTAGACCCCTAAAATATTGGATTCGGTCGGCCCTCAAGGTCACCAGGTAGAAATTGTCCTAGAAGGTCTACTATAACCCATCCCAAGCCTTAACTCATTAGTGTCCCACCTATGAGATAAAATCTCACAATAACATGGTGGAACCATGTATATTGTATGTTGTGATCCCCACCCACCTCTCCAGATGTGTATCGAGATAATTAAATATAGATATCATGGATTATAACCTTGCCTCTATGGCCTGAGGCCCTCCATCCTGTGAGAATGTTTGAGGATGCTGCTGCAGAAAAACCCACATCAACTCTGCCATAGATGGGACAAGATTCAGTGCTCCATGGAAGGTCTACATAAATCTAATGAAGCCTCCTCAAAACTGTGCATTAGCACCTATGTCCGATATAAAATCTGTTGCCACGATGGGCATGATGGGAGGATCTACTGGTCGTCCATGATCTACCATTTTCAGGGCCTGGTTATTTCCCTATATCTCGGACACAACCAGAGGATGACTTGGTGACATGAATCTGCAATGTCAAGAACACACCTCAGTTCATGATTATCAATGACTGAAACATAGAATTGAAATAATGAAATGGAGAGGAAAAATAATAATATTTTACAAAATACTAGTACACAACATGTAAAAACTGTACAAAATATGTTCCCTTAATATTTTAACATGGAATGTACTTCCTCCAAACCTGGTCGTGTAACACCCATACACGCGGAGTGTTCATCCTCAGACGTGGCATGTACTTGAATTTTTCCATCCTGCTCATGTTCTTCTACCTGGATAAAAACACAGTTCTCTCCTGAGTAACACTACACGGTGTGTTCACCCTATACATGGCATTTAAAACATAAGTTGCAACTATCCATGTCATTAGTCGCACAGTCGGTCACACAATCTAATCTACAGAACATGCAAGAATAGCATACGATGTGGAAAACCTATGTTTCATCCACCTGTGGTGTTACTGACTTGACCAGATACATGGTCCTTACAACACGTCGTGTACAATCTAGACACGATGTGTTCCACCAAAAGATTACCAACCTCATGTCCCTTCGCACACATTCAATCACATGGTTAAATACTACATGGAATGTACATACAGTACAAGACATATAATTAATAAAAGTTGTTTCTTCCAAAACAGAAGAAAAAAGTCATGTATTAAAAAAACCACATTCTGTGTTGTATGGTTTTCCTGACATTAAACCTCTAAAACATCTCTGGGACCCTTATAACATAATATTTTGTCCTATGAATGAAAAATTATGACCCATGA
The DNA here is from genome assembly GCA_963277665.1 of Viscum album. Lineage (NCBI taxonomy): Eukaryota > Viridiplantae > Streptophyta > Magnoliopsida > Santalales > Viscaceae > Viscum > Viscum album. The sequence goes on along the minus strand of OY728152.1, from coordinate 346,683,469 downwards.
GAGCCCATTATTCAACGATTTAATGTTTGGAATCTTTATCTACATCACAACTATACAAAAGTAAAATGTAGGTCATTCATGATACACCAAATTCCAATCCAAGAGGGCCCATAACACCTTATGGACCAATGATTGGTGTCCATCCCAATTAAACATTACATATTCTAATACCGTATCAAAATAGTAGGTATTCTATCTTGGTGTCTATCACAACAACATGCATATCTAGGACAACATCTATCACATCAGCATGCAATCAGTAATACACCCTAAATGGAATAAAAAATAATGCATGAAATGGGATCCCTTTAAAGTTCCTATATGTTAAATGAGACGGAATAACCTCGTCTCATAAGGATATAAAACAAATAGAACCATAATTATATAAATAATAACAGCATAAAACCTGTGTGTCTCCCATCGGTGAAATCAATTCAACTGTAATAATTGAAAAATCATAAAAATTTCAATATTTGAGGTATATTAGGGTTTCCCTGTACACGAGTTACCTACTCCAATGAATAGATTATTAAAAATATTATATTACATAATATACCTATCTATAGTCTCCAAATAGAAAGACAATGATGAAACTGACCTACCACTGATTCCACTTTGTAATGTCCCAGATCTGAGTGCCGCCCAAAGGTTACCCATAACCAGTTGTTCAGATGGCCTCAAGCTAATTTCCCAAAATGCCTAAGGATATGGACTAGTAGCGCGGGTCCTGGCCATGACAGTGGGGAAACTATTCCCTCATTGGCAGAGTCAAATAACAACAAAAGTGTAATGACCCAGACCTGTCCAGCCACCCGAACAGTGCCAAACGGGTCGGGTGTCACTATCTTAGGTGCACCTCCCCAAACTCCAAAGGCATCCAACTAGAAGCGAGGGTCTGAATAGGTTTAGTGGGGAGGCTATACCCTCTCGTAGGATCATGCTAAGGGTACTGGTACAATTATAAGAGTAATGTTTCATCGTAAAGAAGACTCAGCAGACTCGAACCAGACCTGTAGAGCGGAAGCATATCCAATAAAAATAAATAGTGGAAGTAAAAAATATAACAACAACAGTGGAAATAAATAGAACAACATGCTAAAGAATATAAGCAACTACTACCATATCCAAAAAAGGCATGTATACATATATAAGACAATGGAGCCAATGGCTAACCACCAGTAGCTACAAAATAAAGTAAGCATGCTGATACAAAAGGGAAACTAAACAAATTAACTCTAACTAGGTATGAACTCAATGTCCATACCATCACCATGGAACAACAAACGTAACCCAGCTCCTGAAACTGGCCTCTTTACTGCATGTAAATCGATAAAGTCTTCACGTGTCCTGAAGGGCCCATACAGGGTGTGAGACAAATCTCAGTAGGATACCACCCAACAGTGCGTACCAAATATATTTGTTTAAGCCGTCATGCATTAACAAGGAAATTAATAAACAGTATAGTGCACAAATAAACACAAACTCAACTCTTGCTCAATAGCCAACATGGAGTGTCACCTGCTACAACCAATGCTGGAATCTCTGTCGTGTAACCCGACACCATGTTCCACCTGACACCCCGTGTCTCAAGTACCGACGTCTCAAAGGCATGCCCATGAATAGTAACCCGGCACTATGTTCCTCTTGACACCTCGTGCCTCATGTACCGACGTCCCGAAGGCACACCCATCCCCTGAAGGCTCCTCACCTCCCACGTGGCTTTCTATGGAAATCACCACCAACCAAAATACCTAACTGCAACTACGGGGGCCTCCACCCACACAAGTGGTCAAAACCACCTCATCATAGAGTATCTCTTTGTGCACACTACTCAAAGTCCTGGGTGAGCGGAAATCACCAAAATAGTACCTAAGCCACCAACACGTCTGACACCTCGTGTCCCTGCAACCATGTCGCTCATGTCCGATGGAATCGCCGTCCTAGTAACCCGAGCCATGCCCAACCTGACAGTCATACTACCTCAAGCCAACGCCTATGACGCCCAATCCCATGGTCAAAACCACCCAAAGTAACCCGAGCAAAGCCCCCAACCTATGATCATCATCACTCAAGCGTAACCGGGCCATGCCCAACACATCCCAAAAGGGTCCAGCAGATGCAATCCAGCAATTCCATATATTACATATTTAAACAGAACACATTGAATTTCACTATACCAGGTGTTTTCCCAAACCAACACCTAAGGTCTTGAATTCCTCAAACAAATTCAATTATTCTTTAACAAATTAAACTCAACAGTTTAAACAAGGCAGTTCAATTTATACCCATTTCGGCAACCTGACCGAAATGCCCCAAACGAGCAATGGCCTCTAACCCAGCCTCGCTCGATCATAAATGGGTGAGGGAATTCCTAGAGGCATCCCACATTCCAGATAATTAAATAAAAACAATTAAACATGGTTTTTCTCAATACCCGATGTTGCTCCCAAAGGCCAAAACCCCAAAACAACCACGAAAAGACACAATGAGGTATACACCACCTACCTAAGACTCGCAAGATTCTACTCCTCTGGTAACACCCGCCAAATCGGTCTAAAACGTGGTAAATCTACAAAAGATTCAATACCGTTCAAAAGCATGTAACTCTTTCTAGAATGAAAATCAGATAAAACGGCCAAAGGGGAATCGAGGCCTTACCGTGGGGGTTCCAACGCACTAATCAAATCTCGAATCGGGTATCGGATGGAGATCTGGGGAAGGATTGAAGTCTCGACTGGCTTGGTTCACGAATCTAGGCAGAGGGTATGAGGTTCTGCCTCAATACGAGCCTACTTCCTGTTTTAATCAAAAAAAAAAGAAAGTACACGGTGTGTACTTTAGGACTACACGTCGTGTATAGTTCATTTAACTGTTCATAAGGTGACAGAATTCTGCCGACTTACTTTCTGAACCTGCCGACATGAGTACACGGCGTGTACCTATGGGTACACGGCATGTACTTGGTTCCTCTTTCTTTCCTCATCGACATACCTACACGCCATGTATCTCCCTCATACATGGCTAGACTACACGGCGTGTCCCAAGGGAACATAGCGTGTCCTTGGTTCTACCTGGCCAATAGCCTACACGCCATGTATGGCCTCACACGGTCGAGGGTATACACGAAATATTCAAAACTACACGCCCGGTAGTAAGAAACTAATACATGGTCATCACACGACATGTACTCGGTGAGCACATGGTCGGTCACTCGCCTACACATACACGGCGTGTACTTAAAGTACACGGTGTGTAGTCTAGAAATTTCTAGAAACATCCCATTTTCTCCAGTTTCCTAAGATACCAGTCAAAAATTCAAACATGATCAGGATTTTGACCCGTTCTGAAAACTCGGGTTCTTATAAACTCCCCACCTCAACATAGATCATCCCCGAGCTATCAATCGAAACCTGGAGATGGCACCAAACATACCACCCTGATCAAAATAACCCATATTTCCCCAGTCGCAAGGTCTCGACTAAGTTACTCATGGGGGGGGGGGGGGCTCCCCACCTTGGGAACTGCCTAACCTGGTCTCAACCCAACAAAACTCAAAGGAAAAATGGGTTTCTAACCTATTTTCTAGACGCATAGCTCTCCCGGGACGCATCGTCACACCTGCGCCACATAGGCGCTCCTGTGTTCGTCTCGATACCCAACAGAGCCTACACCGCATTAGTGTCCGCCTCTACAAGGTCCTGGTTCCTAGAACCTCATGTAACCTGTATCCTCGATTCCCTGATGCCCAAGGCACCTCAAGTAACCCGCGTCCTCGATGCCGCAATGCCAAAGGCACCTCATGTAACCCTCATCCTGGATGCACCGAATCCACACATCTCATACATATATATAAATATATCCCGCACCCGATATGGTTCCAATCCCACTGACTAGAATCTAGTCAGTCCACATAGATCATGTGCACCACATGCACTCAAAACGGACATGCCTCTACAGGTCATGCCAAAAAGGAAACATAGAGATCACGGTCACATCGCGGTGTACCTCTAACAGTCATCGGCTCACCAGCCTGCTCAGCCTCTAGCAGCTCCACATCGTGCACCTATCCTGAAACACATCTGCATGACGCCTGAACTCCCGATGATGCTCTAGTCTCCGGCCACTGACCCCTCAGCTGGGTCCCACCGTCTTAGTCACAATCTCTGCACACAGCTGAACCTCGACTACCCTCCCTTGGTACCGAACCCGAACAAACTCCAGACATTGTAGTCTGTCCTGGTACATACCTGCTGGCTATATGAGAAGGATGCCTGCAAAACCTCTCCAGATGTCCGTCTTGTCCACATGCCCGGCACTCCTTCGGAGGCCTATCACACTGCGCTTGAACATGTTCTTGCAGTCCACACCGAAAGAAAATCACCGAAAAAAGTCCCACGAGGTAGTCTAGCTGAATCCCTAGCCTAACTTCCCTGATGGAACTCATCTTGTCCTCACTTCCGGCTGTCCGAACCATCACCTGATGTCGTCGTCTATCCTAAGCGAGATTTCCCTCTTTCGTTTCCCTTGGTTATGAGTGCCTGATTCACTGCTTCGTAAAAGGAACCCAGCTGGAAGATGTTCACCTGGACCCGAATGGCATGTCGTAAGCCATCCTCTAAGTGACTCACACTAGCTACATCATCTCTCACCATACCAGGTGCAAAGTGAGACAACTCTGTGAAAATAGCTGTGTAGTCCATAACAGACATATCTCCCTGCTGAAGACTCAAAAAATCCAAATCTGTCTCTACCCTCAGCATCTCCGAGTAAAAGTGATCGAAAAACCTATCCTCGAAGTCCTTCCACGCCAGTACCTCGTGCCTAAGATTTTGTACCTGTACGTCCCACTAACGCTTTGCCGGTCCTCTCAACATGTAAGTCTCCAGCTTGACCCTCCGCCCTGGAGGCATCTCGAGCTACTCGAGGATTGTCTGCATACTCTCTATCCAGTTCCTAGCCGCCTGCGGACCACCCTCATCCGGAAAAAGCGGCAGGTGCTGCGACTGGAACTCCCGTGTCAGATACACCATAGAAGGCTCTGTACCCTACGTGCCTCGATCAATCCCGCGACAGCCCGAATGATGCCAAACCTGGTGGATATCCTTCCTACACTGGATCCTGAACTTGATCCTTTCCCTAAGCCTGTACCTGCATCTCATGCTCTGCCTGTACCGAATTCCGACCCTGATACTACGACACTATACCATCTCCTACCTGACGCTCCATCGAGTCGTGATAAGTAACCCGTTGAATACCATAAGTGGTCATACAACCCATATATATATAACAATATATTCTACGTAGATAAGGAAAGCAGTAAAAGGCAGGGCATAACAACTACCCTTACTCACCCTCACTGCAACCCATGCCCCGCGGCATCCCGACCTCACGGCCTCCTTACCCACCCTCAACAGAGCCATGTATCGATAGTACCTCGGGCCATGCCCATCCGGACAACCAACGTTGCCTCAAACCAACGATTGAGTCACCCAATCCTGATAGTTACACTGCCTCAGTCATCATACCTGCATGCTCTCATAAGAGTCAGACCCAATATTCCACCACGTGCAATTTTTCTCAAAATATAAAGCTTGGCATACACATTATACAAATAGAAATTCTATCAGGAATTTCAAAAATTTACATTTCAAGCATATTAAGCAAGGCAATTGATTTTTTTCACATGGAATTATCACTTCAAAAAGAATACGTGAAATTATTGAATTGAAATACCCTAAAAATATTCCTATCAAAATCCAACAAAGTACCCTTGCCATATCGAGCCAAGGTCTAATTCTACATTACCATGCTGGGTCAAGGGTCACATATCACAATCAACAACATCACACATCATGTGAGCCACCGTGGTGGAAATCATATAAACTATAATCTGAGTAAAAGAAAACAACAATTACCACCCATGGAAACTATGTCCATCCCTCGTACCTAGGGCTGCAGGCACCCAAGCACAAGCTAAAAACCCATCCCCAGTAACAAAAAATTATCTCCAGTCTACCATATCCCAAATAGTAAAACCAGCATAAATAAAAGAGATGTCTCAATATCATTAGTATCCAGAAAAACACTGCTACTAAATCCTTGTCAAGAAATCCTTTGATACCACTTTGTAACGACCCGGACCCAGCAATCTAGCCGAAGAGTGCCAAACGGGTTGGGTGTCACTACCATAGGCGCACCTCCCTGAACGCCAAAGGCTACCGACTAGCAGTGAGGGTCTAAATAGGTATAGTGGGAAGGCTATACCCTCTCGGAAGATCATGATAAGGGCACTGGTCCAAATATAATAGTAAAGTTGCAGCGGAAAGAAGACTCAGCCGAATCGAACCAAACCCGGAGAGCGGAAGCATATCCAAAAACAATATACAGTGGAAGAAATAAATATAACAACATAAGTGGAAATAAACAGAACAACTTGCTAAAGCATATAAGCACTACTACCATATCCAAACAATGCATGCATCCATATATATGTCAATGGCTCCAATGGCTAACCAACAGTAGATACAAAATAAAGTAAGCATGCTGATACAAAAGGGAAACTACGCAAAGTATCTCCATCTAGATATGACCTCAAGGTCCATACCATCTACATGCAACAACTAATGTAACCCAGCTCCTGAAGCTGGCCTCTTTCTTACATGTAAATCCATAAAGTCTGCACATGTCCCGAAGGGCCCATGAAGGGTGTGAGACAAATCTCTGTAGGATACCAACCAACAGTGCGTACCAAATATATGTGTTTAAGCATTCATGCATTTACAAGGAAAGCAGTAAATAGTACAATGCACAAATAAACACAAACTCCAATGGTGCTCAATAGCCACCATGGAGTGTCACCTGCTTCGGCCAACGCCGAAATCACTGTCGTGTAACCCAACACCCTTTTCTACCTAACACCTCGTGTCTCAAGTACCGACGTCCCGAAGGCATGCCCAAGAATAGTAACCCGGCACTATGTTCCTCCTGACACCTCGTGCCTCAAGTACCGACGTCTAGAAGGCACGCCCATCCCCTAAAGGATCCTCACCTCCCATGTGTCTTTCTACGACAAGCACCCCCAACAAAAATACCTAACCGCAACTACGGGGGTCTCTACCCACACGAGTGGTTAAAACCACCTCATCACGGAGTATCTCTATGTGCACACTACTCAAAGTCTCGGGTGAGCGGTAATCACCAAAATAGTACCTAAGACACCAACACATCTGACACCTTGTGTCCCTGTGACCATGTCGCTCAAGTTCTATGGAATCCCCATCTTAGTAACCCGGGCCTTGCCTAGCCTAACAGTCGTATTGCCTCAAGCCGATGTCCGTGACGCCCAATCTCGTGGTCAAAACCACCCAAAGTAACCCGGGAAAAGCCCCCATCCTATGATCAGCATCACTCAAGCGTAACCCGGCCAGGACCAACACAACCCACTAGGGTCCAATAGATGAAATCCAACAATTTCATATATAACATATTTAAACAGAACACATAACCAGCAAAACAAACTAATAGTTGAATTGCACTATACCAGGTGTTGTCCCATACCAACACCTAAGGTCTTGAATGAATCATACAAATTCAATTATACTTTAACAAATTAAACTCAACAGTTTAAACTAGGTAGTTCAATTTATACCAATTTCGGCACCCCGGCCGAAATGCCCAAAATGAGCAACGACCTCTTACCCAGCCTCGCTCGATCACAACTTGGTCAGGGAATTCCTAGAGGCATCCCACATTCCAGATAAATAAATAAAACAATTAAATAGGGTATCGCTCAATACCCGACATCGTGCCCGGAGGTCACAACCCCAAAACAACCACGAAAACACAAAATGAGGTATGCACCACCTACCTGAGACTCGCATGTTGCTACTCCTCCGGTAACACCCACCAAATCATTCTAAAATGCGGTAAATATACAAAATATTCAATACCATTCAAACGCCTATAACTCTTTCTAGAACGAAATCAGACAAAACGGCCAAAGAGGAATCAAGGCCTTACCGAGGGGGTTCCAACGCACTAATTAGAGCTCGAATCGGGTCTCGGACAGTGATCCAGGGAAGGATTGAAGTCCCGACTGGCTTGGTTGGTGAATCAGGGAAAAAGGTATGAGGTTCTGCATCAATATGAGGCTACTTCTCGTTTTAAGCGAAAAAAAGAAAGTACACGACGTGTAATTTAGGACTACATGCCGTGTATAGTTCATTTAACAATTCATAAGATGACAGAATTCCACCGACTTACTTTCCGAACCTGCCGACATGTGTACATGGCATGTACCTAGGGGTACACGGCGTGTACTTGGTTCCTCTTCCTTTTTTCGCTGACATACCCACACGCCATATACCTCCCTCATACATGGCTAGACTACCCGGCGTGTCCCAGGGGAACACGGTGTGTCCTTTCTTCTACCAGGCCAATGGCCTACACACCATGTACGGCCTCACACAGTTAGGGGTATACACATCATGTTCAAAACTACATGCCATGTGGTATGAAACTACTACACGGTCATCACATGACATGTACTCGGCGAGCACACGGTCTATCACTCGCCTACACATACACTGCGTGTATTTAAAGTACACGACGTGTAGTCTGGAAATTTTCAAAAACTTCCCATTTTCTCCAGTTTCCTCAGAGACCTATCAAAAATTGAAATAGGGTTGGGATTTTGACCTGTTCTAAAAACCCGGGTTCTTACAAAAATTAAATAGTAGCTAATGTCATAATGGAAATAAAATAAACAGTGGAAGACAGAAAGTAAGTAAATAACTGAGGAACATATATAAATGATGCATGTCACAAATATCTACGAATGAAGTCGAAAAATTCACAATGATGGAATATAGTACTAAACTAAAGTACAAAAGAAAAGAGGTGAACTCCAGCAACATTGCAATATTCATCTTCGTCTCATGCTCTCCAGCTCCACAACAATCATGTACCTGACGACGAAGGGTGTTTTCCCATACCTATACCTTCAACCATATAATATATTTGTGTCCAAAAGAATTACCCAAATAGGGTGTGAGAGAAATACCAGTAGACAACCACCAAAATATATGTGCCTTACTATTAGTGAATACAAATAGCTGTTAATATGCATAATGCAGAAATAAACAAGGAAGTACTCAAAAGTAAATAATCTTAAATTTTCCAATTACATTCATTAACATTTATTAATTATTTAAAATATTGAATAATGAAATACACGGATATATCCAATGATTTTTATCACCTGTATAATAAAAAATAATATATGTCTTATAGGACCATCTTACAATCATGTAAGACTGAGTCCATGCTTGTGCTTTGGCTTGGCAGACTCGTCACAATCAACATTCAAAATATCACATTGACCATCTGGGAATGTTCTCATAAACTAAACCCTCTCTTAAAACATATAAACAATTCTATAATGATATAACGAACCTCTGGGAAAGCTCACGCAGTCTAACCCTTTTGGTCTCACCAAGACAAAGACACTTTGAGAAAGAACTCATTGTCAATTCCTCATGTGGTCTTTTAACGATAATCTATAGTCTCTCTGAGGAAGAACACAATGTCAATTCTCCCATGTGGTCTCGTAATTGTATATTATAGAAACTATGAGATGGAATTGACTATACACCTCACCTATGGTCTCATAACATAAACATAACAGACACTCCTAGGAAGACCTCCACGTTAAATCCCTATATGGTTTAACTACATTAGTTTCTCACAAACCTTTATAATAAAATCATACACAATTATATCAAGCATCCCAATGTAATTACAACTACTCCCTGGATAAGAAGATACAATTCATAACACAATAATTTGACAAGAAATAATAAGAAATCAATTCCAACCCAACAAGCAAGGCAATGAAATAAGGTTTTCCTTATAGGCAACCTGAACCAAATAGAGAAAAACATTCAAGCAAGGAAATGAACCCACAGGGTGTCCCCTAAACATAATGTTTATCATAATTCCTCAACAAAAGCACTAAATCTATCAATAATTCTGAGGAATATGATAATAGTGTTTAATTACATATAACAAAATACTTCAATCATGGGTAATCAACACTTTTGCATATATAACTCAAAGAAAAACTTCAGAAGGCAACAAAGCACCTATCAAGACATTGTATAATGAAAACTCTCAGAAGAGGGCCCTTGAATCAACCCTAAATGTCATATCTCTATAAAAAGGTAAAAAATGTTTAACCTTGAATAACTGATGCAAGAAGAGTAATTGGGAATATAGGCTCTAAAAGAAGGAAGAACTCACCAGTGTGATTCCCACGCAACAAACAATGATTGATTCATAGAACATATGACGGATCAGTGGCTCAGAGATGATTTGGCAATTACATACGCTCTTACATGAGGCACAACCAAATAAAGGGTGTTTTGGATATTAGGCACAACCCTGGTCCATTTAATACAATATTAGAAAAGGTATATGGCATGTTAATTTAATGTACATTCCATGTACTAGCCACAATTGGTTTTAAATTTAGGTGGAATCTGGGTCACCTCACACAGCCTGTACTCAGTCGTTACACGACCAGTACTCAACAGTACATTGTGTGTACTTAGAAAATGTCCATATTATTCCTTTTTCCTCATATACACCCAAAATCATGATCTATACATGAAATGAAGTTCCATTTTTTTATTAGAATGAAGTCAATACATTGATTTCAGGTTTTTACATTATAGTTACATCAATTAGGTGTCATTTATAGATAGATTTATATTCTTAATTAGTGTGTAAATAATGTTATTATTTTAAATTAATGTACTGCCGAAATATTTATATAATATCATAATGGTTTCTCCCATTCTAATGTTTTCTAACTATATTTTTCAAAATCCAGTTCCCAAGGTTTCTCCCAAATTATCCTTTGATACAAACTATAACAACCCCACATCTAGTACCATGGAGCCAGAGGTTTTTTTTTTACATTAGTTCATATATCACAATAAAGAGGATCCTATTGTTTAATAATCATTAGTAAAAATATTGAAAAATGTGTTTTTCATTACATTGAATCTAAAATGGGATTGTATGAATACATGAAAAAAATTATTCTCCTTTTATTTGTTTTTTCATATATATTAATCCTCTTGGTATCCAATGGATAATTAGAAAATATATAAAGAGTGATCTTAAACTCTCTATAAGTGGTAGCATACTTCATAAGCAATTATAAATAAAAAATTTCATGAATAAATAAATGATTTATTCCATATCAAATAAAAATGAGTGACTAAACAAATATAAGTCCAACATAATAATGAAAAGTGTCCAGTAAATCAGTAACTGAACTTTTGTTGAGGGGATTGAATTATTTTTGACATATTAAACACACTATCGAGGTCTTCTACCATGTTATATTAAATTATGTGTCGAACAAAGAAAATTTACTCCATATAATATAAACTTAAGAGCATAAATAAATCCTTGTCTAATATAATAATTAATAAAATCTTATATAACCATATTTGATCATATAGTGACTGTAATATATAATTTTGGGAGTTTTAAACATACATTGAAGGCCTTGTTCCTATAAGTACAACATAAAAGGTAAATAATCTCCCATTAACCTATCATGGTTATATTATAAGAACTACTAGCTCACTGAGGTGATATATTAGTTATGGACCCACCTATCTCATAGGATTTATATACATTCTATCACATAATATATGATTAAATTGTATAATGATCAAGGAATAAAAAAAAATCATACTTCATTTTCACAATGAGGTATCTATTAAAATAATTTCCCATATAAAATAAATTATTATATAGTATAAAACATTATCCCCAATATAAGTAAAAATTAAATATATCTAGTTGAAATCCCTAAAATAATAACTCTGGATTTCAAAAGGTACAAATAAACCCCTTTAACCACTGAAGGATAAAATATTATAGTTATTGGGTGTTCATAAGGTTTAAGGTTTCAAAGAGTATAGGTAGCTAGATAACTGTATTTGAAAATATAAGAATTAAATTAAATAATATAAAATCCATCATAATGGTTTTTAGAAATCATATATATCATAAAAACATATCCTTTGGGAGTGTAAATCAAGGGGAAAATTAAGTGCCCATTCAACATTCACCAAGATTATAACCAGGATAAACCAGAAAAACAAATTTCTTTGTTATAATCCCTATATTATTCTTAACTAAAACTATTTTAACTTCAAGTATCTTGGTAGTAATTTTCATTGTGGGTAAATTAAAATTCACACATTACTTATGAAAATTTAAGATTGTCTTATGGCTATGAGAACCATTGAGAAATATAATTTCTTAATAAACTGATATAATAATATAGAATATATAAAATATAATATAAAAATTATCAAATTGAATATAATACCCCTGGATAAAAATCATGGAACTAAATTAAAAGGTAATTTAAAGATACAATATAACAAAATTATTGTTCTTGAAAATTGAAATAGAAATATAAGGAAACCATTACTCCAATATTGTAAAGGAATAAGAAAATTCTATAATGAGTGGGAATAAATAAACATATATTTAAAATATATAAAATTGAATATATTACCATTTATTAGAAATAATAGACTTATAAGGAAATGAACTTTTGAAAACAATATAACAAAGTTAATGAAATAGATAAGGAAAGAGGATGACTGAGGAGCCACACTTCGGAATTGTAACGGCTTAGTAAAAGGTTATAATGAGAGAGAATAAATAGAATATCATCTAAAAACATATTAAATGTTAGATAATATTATAGGATAATAATCATGGAAAAATATGAAAAATTATTTTTAGGAGTAAACATAAAAAATTAATGTACTTGAAAAGGGAAGGATAATGATTGTGGAAACTTTTTCTTCGACATAGTATCAAATTATGAAAATGCTATAATGAGACGGAATAAAAATATACTCATTTAAAATATATATCAAATTCAATATAATATCATGGTATATAAATCCTCTAATTTTAATCATAATATATTTTAAAAGACAATATAACAAAGGAATTTCAATTAAAAAGGAAATATGAGGATGGAGAACTCTTACATTTGGATGATTATTCTTATAGCATGAGATAGAGGTTTTAAAACATTAGATAAAACATGGAAATAACCTTGGTTTGGATATTTAAATATGATTTATCCTCAATGGATTTATTTTTAGAGTGTGGAAGGAATGGAAGGGTATTTAATCTTGAAGAGGGGTGGTTCTAAATTATTAAATAATGATTATTTTTATATTAAGGATTATGTTTTTTGTAGAATTTATTTCAATGGATTTGGTGGATAATAAATGATTTAATTTTTTGTTTAAGGACTTGAAACACATGAAAATTCCATTTAAAGATTTAATTTTTAGAATTTTTATGTATTTTAAATTTAATTTTAACATTTTACATTATTTTGGAAATACTGGTATTACTCTTTCTTTTTCACATTTAATTTTTTATTTAAAAATGTAACAACCCATATAAAATAATTTTGACAATATAATTCTTAAAAAATTCCATTTTACTAGATTCAATTTATAAAAGTGATAAAAATTAATTCTAATATGATACACATATAACCCAACAAAGTGGGTTTCTAAAGGATAAAATTATGGTTTATAAATGATAAGAACATGTTTCTAAAAGTAACTTATTATGCATTATATTATTACTTAAATAAAAAATTTAACAATAATAAGGAGTCTAGTTTTTATGAAAATAGCATAACACTGTTACATTATAAAATTTATTGTAGTTTTTTAAATGGTATTTTCACATTTTACCCTAAAAACAAACATTTTTCTAACATTATTAAAAATTATATCCTTAGATAATTTTGATGTTACAATTAAAAAATTAATTTTTAGTAGAATTATTCTCTAAATAAGATAATTAAATGTTATAAATAAAAAAATTTATTTATTGAAATTTGGAAATTTTTATAGCCTAATAAAACTTCTTACCATTATAAAAATTACATGAGGATTCAGTAAAATATATTATCAATTAAAAAAATTATCATAAAATTTAATAACAATAAATTTTATATAAAACATATATATTTTTTATAAAACATATTTTTAGTTGAATATATTTATAGTCACCAAAAATAATAAAATTTGGGTTACAATGTAAAATAATCCTCAAAATGAATTAATTTCTTCCACATTACCAATAATAAAAATGATCAACTATCTTACTAAATAATGGTAATATTTCACATCAACCATATTGAACAATAATTATAATGGAAAACGATAAACTTTGTCTATAAATACACCATCATTCTCATTTTAGAACTCATTACATTAATTACAATGTTTTTTACACATCCACTGACAATGTCTATGATATTCTTGATTATTATCATTATTTTTGTATTTATAATGGGAAAAAAATTTAGGGAGTCCAAGCCTTTTGTGTTCTATTTTGTGAATTTACTACTGTTCTATGTTTATATCTCTTTACTAGTCCTTGTTTTAATAGTCTATATCAACATATGAAGTGAAATGTTTCTATAAAATGTAAAAGTCTTTCTATGTGTCTACCTATTATTATAATGAGTATTTTATTAGCTATGATCATTGAGTAGAAGTATTTTTATCAATTAATAATATGAAAAATGAATAAAACTATATACATAAAATAAGATAAAATAAAATTATTTAGAAATTAAATTATCTATAATGTATATATGAAAATAATAATAGTATATTATTTACAATTATCCATTAATTTTATCACATTTCACAGAAAAGTTAATATTATATTACCTCCAATGTTTTTTTGGTAAACTTTTTTGATAATGAAAACATTTAACTATTAAATTATAACACCTTAATTACTGAAAGGATATGAAAATAAAACTACTAGTAAATGGATTTTAGGTGTAAAATATAACTATATATTTCAAAAATTTTATTTATATTATAAAATACAAGTATTTGTAAAAATTATTGTAGGGAAAAGTTTGGGAACATGCTGAATTGTCACAAGCATTGTGCCCTTATCACCATTCGACTATGGTTTTGAATCCTATGGCCATGTCATACGAGACAAGTATTCACTCGTCCTGTATGTTTCCATTTTTATAAATCCATTTTAATAAACAAATTTTCATTTTTCTTAATTAAAAAGTATATGAATAACCTAGCGATAAATATTTTTTCATTAAAATAAATACATTTATTAACATTGATTTTTTTATTTTTGAAAAAAAAAAATCATTGGAAATATGAGATGTCCCACTTTTATATGGATATGATTCATAGATCATTGATTTTACTTCCTAATATATGAGTTTCAATTCCAATTAATGATAGATTATTTAATGATTCATTGATTGGTGGTGGTTTCTAAAATCCAACATCATCCATTTCGATTAGAGTTAATTTCTTTTTGAACGGTGGATGTTTCCAACTATTTTTCCATTGATCAGTCATCTTGGTACTCTCTTATGTTTTATTATAATCATGAATAACTTTTTCATTGAAGGATTGATAATGAATCTATTTTCATTATCTTGGATCAAATTTAACTTCTAGAATAGATACCAATTTTTTGATATGATCCTTTTCTAATTAGTTCTGGTGAATTATAATCCTCTCCACTGATATACATAAGAATTAGTTTTGTTGACTAACTCTATGAGTAATTGAATCTATAACTACTCTTCTTGAAATGAAATCCCCCAGAGCCTATTTTCTAGACCCCATACATGATGAACCAAATTAAAAAATATGATTTATTAATTGTGAGGAAGTTCATTATTAGTTTGAGATGTGGTTCATGTGTTAATCCTTATAAAACCATAGATTTTCTATTTAATACCCTTAAGGTAGAATGATATTTTCCATTTTGGTATATTTAAAATACATTTTCCATTTTTATTTTTCTTATTACATCATATTTTGATGGTTGTGCTTGATTGTGATCGCATGAGTCTGTGTGTAGCTTGTGATACCCATTTGTGGTACTTATTTCCTGGAGAATTTATATAGATTGATTTATCATGTTTTATAATGATAAAATATTATATATGATACTATTATTTTTCATGATGATATGTTATTAATTTGATTTTATGCTCTACCCAGCTATGTGTGTCACCATTCCTTTAAAGGATTTGTTCCTGGTGCTCACAGAAACATTATTTTTAATAAAAAAATCACTTAATGAATATTATAAGTCAAGTAGCATGATTCACATGATGCATAGTGGGAGTCGAGTGGCATGTTCACATGATGCCTTTAGGATTTCGAGAAATATGTTTACTATAAATTTCACTAGATCAAATATACATTAAATATCATGATACTCCTTATAGTATAAAGATAAATAATGTACTTCTTGGCCTCATGTTGGCTTGGTTAGTAGAAGGGTGTTCAGGAAGTGATTTTTTTGGATTTCTTTGGTATTTTTTGTTTTTATTGTATAAACCATTTATACCTACGAACGATTGTTAATGGTACATTAATGTTGTCCTACTAGGTTTTATTGTTCCCTCTTTGTATTTGAATATCGATATTCATGTTGACATCATGTATAGGGATCTAGGTATAGGAAATGGGCATGTGAATGATGGTTTAGTTGAGAAGCATAGAGGAGGTAGTGATACTACGATCTAATTAAGAGAAAGTTGTAGTGTTTATTTATTTATATTATTGATATTATTTCCTTTTTTTTGGAATTCCACATTAGAATCCATTATTAATTTATTTGTATGACTTGGGTTTTGTGTGTTATCCAATTATGATTATTTAGACTCCTTCATGTTTTTATATTTATTATATTATATATATGTTTATCATTATTTTATTATTATGTTATGATACATAGGGTACAGTCACCCCCTAATGGTATTAGAACCCTTGCTGCCTTCAAGTAGACTCTTTTGTATGGGGATGTGGAATCAAGGTCTTGTGTCTCCTCGGCATGGATATGGTGGTTCAATTCAAATAATTATACAACAGTATCAGAAAAAAATTGTTATTTTATTTTTACTAACATGGTACATGGTAAAAAAGACATAGGTTGTGTGGGGATTTTGTAGTGTAATTACCATGTGTTTATTCATCTCATTTGTAACAGACCTCGAAGTTACAAGTGATGTATTTTTTTATAGTTATATAGGAATCTTAGTGTCTTCATTCATCATGATTAGGCATGTAGGGTTACATGATAAATTTATATATATATACCTATTGTTATACTACATACATGTTATTTAATTTAATTACTTTATTTCACTATCTATTTTGGATAGAAATTTATTTTAATTGATTGATATATTTTCTTTCTATTCCATTGTGACATATATATGATGGCATTAATTAGTTGAAGCTAAGGAAGTTGTTATGTTATATATATATTTATGATTGTGAATAATGTTCAAGAATGGAGAATATGGTTACTGTTAGGAGGGGTATACTTAGGGTTATGTTTTGACTCCAGGGAGAACCTTTTATGGTCCCATAGACTTGTTAGGATCTTTCCTAACAGATTGGATCATTTTAAATTTTTCTCTTCATGTTTCATAAAATACCACCTTGAGACATTTTATCAGACCACATGGTGGATAAGGCTAGAATTCCCCCAAGAGAGAATACATTCTAGTTCTAATACTATTAATACAGGACAATATAGTTGAGAATGATACCATGCATTTTCTAGTGGTTCATAAGGAAGGACTACTTCAAAAAAATATCTTAGTTATTGTCCAAGATGGTGTAGATTCCAAGACTAGGGTTGAATATATTTGGGATGTTCAAATTCAGTATCCAATGTACCACTAGGGAACCCAAATCTCATAAGATGTTAAGGAATATATTAACGTCATCAAGGATATATTTTACCTTGAGGAGACTCAAAATGATTTTTTAGTGATGATAGTGAGTCTTATCTCAATTTTTGGTAGACATTCAAATAATTTTTTTAATTGTATGTAATTGAAAGGAGGAGATTTATGCTAGAGAAGTAGAAAAAAGCTGTGGAAGATCATGGTCTCATTAGCACCATATATGAAAGAAAGAGGTCTATAGTACTTAAAATTTCAAAATTTTACATTATTGAAATTTATTCCCAAATACTCAAAGAAAGTATTGGTGTTGGGGAAATTTTGGGAATCACTTGTAGTTATTATCTAGATTTTTCTGGTTACACATGTTTGTATGAAACGTAAAATCTATGTCTTGGGGATCCCACTGGGTCATCAGACGTAGGCTCAAATGGCGATGACTCCAGAAAGTCACGTTCATCCTGGAAACTTTCCCATGGCTAAGGCAAATATAGTATATATAGTGGATAAGGCTCTAGAAGGTGGCATGATGGGATCATATATTGTTTGAGGTATGGTATTGATAACTTTTATATTATCAAACAATTTTTTTAAATAAAGCTTCTAATTCCTTTATATCTACAAAGATATTGTTGGACTCAAATTACAGGCGAAGTTATATTCTAACATACTTTTCCTCGAAACATCATTAGGACCATAATTGGACCATATTTCGTGATTCCAATGGTGTTATATAGTTATTTCTAGTTATTAACATCTATGGGACATCATGATTCCTGATATGATAATCTTAAATATGATATTTGTAATGGAAAAGTTGACTAGTTTTTTAGATAAAATTGATTTCTATCGAAGAGGTATCGTTTATATCGCCTATAGGGAGATGTTTGTGATGAATGATGAATAGGATTTGGGAGGGAATGGAGTTGGTCCAACCATTATCCAACAATGGATGATTGCAGAACGGATTGTAGGAGTGTCTCTATTTGTAGTTTTAGTGGAAGTCCCCCCATATTTTCATTTGGTAATGTATATCTGTCAAGTCATATTACTAGATGACGTCATGATTATTCTCCTTGATATAGGAGTTATGTTTCAGATTGAACTCATTCTATGTGTACATCCCATTTTGATAATCCCTTATCATATAGCACCATCAGAGTTGAATAATCTAAAGGTAAAACATAAGGGCTCATAACAAAAGGTCTTTATCATGTCGAGCACATCACCATGCGTTTCATTAGTTTTATTTATCAACAAGGTGGATGTTAATATTCAACTCTATATAAATTAATGCATGTTGAATTAGGTGAGAGTGTTGAATAATTAACCATTTACTAGGAACAAAAATCTTTTTCATTATTTTTTAGGATCATAATGGTACTCTAAGATTGATCTCCACTCAGGGTATCATCAGTTAATTATTAGAGATAAGGACATCATTAAAATGGTTCTTCAGTGTAGTTTTATGTAATATGAGTACATCGTGACTCCATTCAGAATTACTAATACACCTATAGTGTTCATGAATCTCATGAACAAGATCTTCCACACATATCTTAGTGTGTTATTCAAGATGTTCATTGTTGACATCTGTATCTACCCATTGACCCTAGAGCAGCATTCCTGACATTATGAGGATGTCCTATGAATACATTGATAACATTGAATTTATGTCAAGTTTTCAAAATGTAAACTACTAATTTTTTGGGTGTCGATCTAGGGACATGTGGTGGCTGAGAATTGTATATACATCGACCCGGTAAAAATGGGGGTTGTGATATCCTAGATAATACCAAAGAAAGTGTTCGCGATCAATAAATTTATAGGTTTAGATGGATAATATATGTGTTTTATCATAGAATTATCCCATATTTAAGCATCCATATTTATGCTGATCATAAAGGGGTGAATTTACAGTAGTCGGGAAAATGAGAAGTGACATTTATTGACATGATGAATAGGATGAAATTTTCTACAGTGTTGATTCTACATATTCTAGGGGATGGTTATGATTAATACATAAGTGAATTGGGAGTTCGTTTGGGGGTAGTTTTGATGCTGAGGGATCAAGTAATTTTGTATGGGTCATGTTAGTTATGACCTCATAAGGGAAAAAATCTTACCCATGGATTGGATTTGGATGTTGTGGTACAAGATTTGATGTATTGGTTATACTATCTCTTTGGTGATTGAATTTTTATCTACAATGACTATATACTCTTACGTTATTCTTCACACAATGGGTCATCAATTTTAGGAAATGTAAACTTGTAGAGAAACTACAAATTTTTTATATTTATATAGCCTATGAACCATGTAAAAGTAACATCATTTAAAATTATCTTAAATATAAGAAACCGGTTGATCGTGATCTTGTTGAATGGACTTTATTGGTACAGTAGTTCCTAATGATCCTATTGTCTGATTGGATGATAGATATTTTCATTGACCAGGGATAAATGATTTTTTCCCCATTAGTGATCACATATTGTATAGAAGATTGGGTTAATTATGGTCAAGTACACGACCTAGAGTCTATTGTGATGTGAGAAAAATGAGAAGGTGGATACCTGATAAACTGGTTGGTGTTGGGTAGTGATGTTGTGATTGTAGTAACTGTGAGAGTTATACTCCATGATTCCATTAGGGGATAAATTATGATATACTTACATAACTAAATTTGGGAAGAACATATTGTCCTGAAAAATATGTACCATAACAATAGGATAATTGTTCTTCAGGACAAGGATGAAGATTGATATTTAGAGAGTATTTTTTGGGATACCTCACCTTCTAGAAGATAATGGTCGAGCACTAACGTCCTGGTTGACTAGTACACCCACTTCTTATTCCCATCTGGAAGTGGTTGGACAACACGATGAACATTGTGTTGGTATTATCGTGTATCCTAAGGATATGTGACACTTTTTTTTGATTATTGATTTTCTAATGAAAGTATCTAATTTCTTACCAATCCATGAGAAGCACTTAGTAAATGATATTGGAACACTAGTTGTCTATGAGAATATATACTTACATGGAGTTTCCTTGATCATTTTATCATTGATAAATTCATATTATGAATAATTATTTTGGTAGTTCGTTCATATGGAAATAGGGACATAGGTTTGATGAGTAACGAATATCATCCCTCACTAATGAATAATATGAGAAAATGATTCAGAAATTAGAGGACAAGCGTCGAGCTTGTGTCCTAGAATTCAATAGAAAATGGGTTTATTACCTACCCTTAGTTATGTAAACATAAAATAATTGTTTTTAGGATTTTATTTTTTTGGAACCTAATGAGGACCTCTAGGGTATTCCTTATCATTGACCAATTTGTTGGAATGATGTTAGTGAGGTAGCAGTTACATTGAATATATGATATAGGATACCTATGAGTGGATGTTGCAGATTCAGAATAGGTTGATCATATATAATAAAAAATTGATCTTATATATAACATAAAAGGAGACCTCAAGGGTTTTCTATAAGATAAAGAGCATTATATAGGTTACAGTGTTTTCCTAAGTGTGATTCCATTGTCAGGCCACCAACATTTAAAGAAGCAAGGGAAGTTGGACCCAAATTTTCTTAGACCCATAAAGATTATATAATGGTTTGGAATAATTGTATAACATCATTTTAAAACATTATGTTACCATGGTATGAATGATGTGTTTCATGTTTCTCAGCTTCAGATGTACAATCCCAATTCCATGTAAGTCATCGACTACAATGATATTGAGCTGGTTCTTGATGCATCGGAGATGGACCACCTGGTGTGGATAGTAGTATAGAGTGAGAAAGTCATAATATGAAATAAGATACCACTTTTCAAGTTTATATAGTGGAAGAGATGAAAATTATAGTTTATAAAATGTGAGAGTAACATTTTTGGTCTTAGTGGTCTATTTTTTCGATTAGGATGCTTAGAAAAACTTCATGGGGACATGATGTTTTGAGAGAGGGAGAAAGTAATGGCCTCCAATTTTTCATTTCCATTATGGGTTACTTATAGAAATTAATATTATTTTATTATATAATAATTGTTTTTTATAAATTTTAGGTGTTTTCATATGTTTTTATAACGTTTTTATTGGATTTTTAAGGGTTCACTAGAAAAACCCAATTTTTCTAAGATGTGAATACTCTCTAGGAAACATAAAAATAGTAGAAGGGGAACAAGGTGTGGCATATAATCTGAAAACACTACAGCCCCACTTTCCAACATCATGTTTGGTTAATGTTTTAATAAAATATTAAACAGAACCATTCAGATTTTCTAAACGCCTTGAATGGATACATGGTTGGTGCCCGGCTTGTTAAATCAAATGATTAAAACATCCAAGCATGAAATTAGTGATATAAACTATTTTATAATGGATTTTTATTGTTTTTTGACCATTTATTATTTTTATAAGAATCATCTCTAGTTTTAAGACTCCATTGGCCTTTTTTATGAATTCCTTTCCACAAATTATAGATTTCAATGAATCCAAATGGATTAATAATCTAGAATTGAGGTACATGATGTGAACCCCGTTATTCATTAGGTTTATCTTGGATCTACCTCGTTTATCTTGAGATAATTAATATATATATTAAATTATGATCAATTTTTGAATTCCACTACCGACTAAGACTATATTTTGGAATCATTGTAAGAATAGTGGTGGTTTTGGTAGGTTAGTAACATACTATTTGAAAAAATATTAATTCCTCATGAATGGTGGACATAACATTGTATGTTTACATTGAAAAATCACCTTGAGAATACCATTATCTATATTTTAAACTTTATTCTTTTTTATAGATTGTTTGGTAATGGATTTATGATTATTGGCTAGACTTGAGGTTCACGTCTAGAATCGATGACAAATTCAACATCTATTCCCTGATAAAAAAAATGATAACTTGATTTTGAATATTCCACTTTTTTTAACATGTTATTGGTTTTATTGATAGAAACTATGTGGTAAATTATTCTAGAACCACCCTTCTTAACATTTATTCTCTTGGAGTCTCTTTCCAAAACCTGCATCTTGAGGATCTCGAACCCAAAATAGGAATTTTTGATGTATGAGCTTGTTCTATGTTGATTTTTAATGTAGTGCAAGAATTATTAAATGATTATAATTTTATTTCCTTGTATAAAACGTTGATTTGGTAATTTAAATATCATTTTGGGCTGTTATATTCAAATTTTTCAATGGTGTGTTTCTTATGTTGGAAATATTTGATGATTGTGCTTGATTGTGATTGCATGTGGATGTTTGTGTGTAGCATGTGTGACCAATTTATGATACTTTTTCATGTGTCTATATAACACTGATAGAGTTTTTGAAATAATTTATTTGAATAAATTTAATTTCTCAGATATCTTGAGTTATACACTACATGAATTTTATCCTGAATTACACGCGACACATAGTTTTAACAAACCACATGACAATGTTAATATTATTATTTCAAAAAACCATTATAACATAGGAATTGTAATTAAAAATATGAAAAGTAATAAATAATTTAAACATATTATTATTAATTATTTCATATAAATAAAATATATTGATAAAAACACTTAATATTTTCTAAAGTCATTTTATGTATCAAACATATTATTTTGAAAAAAAATATTTTTTAAATTATTTTTTAGAAAAATAGTAAAATTTATTTTGAAACATTTAGAAAAAATTATTTTATAAAGTAAAATTAATTTTATAAATCATCATATTAATAAAAAATGAAATGAAATTTTATTATTATTATGAAATATTAATTTTTCACTGAATATAGATGAAATTTATTTCTTTTGAAAACACCCTTTTTATTTAAAGGATGTATATGGTTTGATTTTTTATTATTTTTAATTTAAAATTTGATAAATTATATATAAATTAATCTAATTTAATTAAATTAAATCATCTTCACAATGAATTTTTATATAATTTCTTCTTAAACTTTTAAAAATCTCCTCTTTGGAAAACCACTTTCTTGCTGTGTTTATGGGTTTAATTTTAAATTGGATTTTTTAAATTATAGGATTGGAATTTATAGAAATGTATTACATATTAGGAATAACAATAATTCATATTACATAATAATCTCAACATAATCTTTTACCATAATGAATTGTATAAATAGTTTAAATTATTTACAGTAGATATGGTAAACATGTGTTCATTAGGGGTCTAACTAAAATGATATTTGTTAAAAAAGACCCAAAAATGATAAACGTATGTTATATGGAAATATATAGTCATTATAATGTATAATTGTTGATAATGTTCTATTTTAGATCATTTCCTCATATAAAAAACATATGTTTGTCTTTTTTATTGTGAATGTTTACCAGTCTACCACTCAAATCATATATATCAGGCTACCCTTATCCACTCATATTAAAAATTTCAAAACCCTTAAAATCAATGATTTACATATAAAATTACAAAATTAATTACATTATATCATAATAAAATATTTTCTTTTTTATAAATCCAACATAGGATGGATTTTGGTGAAAATAAAAAGAAGTTGTCTAAAGAAGAAGTATAGTCATTAACTATGGGTTTTATTTTATTTTTTCCTCCACTACATTAAAATATTACTAAACCATTATGATATAATAATATAAATATATTCCAATATATTATATTCTTTTATGTTATGTTAGTTAATCATATTCATCAACTCTTTCATCAAATGGGATGTGAAATCACTATTCATGTTGAATAGTGGATTAATGCCTCACAAACTGATGTTATTCATTTTCAATCCCCGACTCTCATGGATGGATATAATGATAGATTAATTGCTTATATTATATATATATATGATATTATTTATTTATTATACCACACATTCAATCTTAATTTCCATTCTATGGGAATATGATAACGTTGCTCACATGTATAATAGACTACAATCGAGCGAAGCAGTGTGATTCATTCATGTATTACATATAAGGTAATAACGATTGATTTAAAATAAATATTTGATATATAATACATAAAAATAATTATTAAATTACAATATTTTATTTATCTTTATTTATTTTAATCATTCCAGAATAATTAAACAAAGTTCATTCATAAGTACGACCTACCATCTCAGTAAACTGCGTATTTCGTTTTCTACTTATAACATTTATGGATTACTCAAAAAACATATATAATTAGTATATATGATATTTATACCATGTTATTATTATATATATGATCAAACAATGATCAATTTAATAGGACTAAAACTAATTAATCAAAAATTTAATGGAAAATAAAGAAATTGTTGCATGAAACATGACATTAACGAGGAATTTTTAAAATATTTTTAATAAATGGGTATGAGAAAATAATATATGATATATTATATATTAGTATTTTATTATAATATATTATAATAAATTTATATTTATTATATTATATCCTAGAGAAACATTAAGGAAATAGGAACTCAATATAAGGGATTTTCGCTTCACTTTTGACTTTTGTGAGATACATGCCGTACTCGCCACCTATTTATATTATGTGATATATATACTACCCATGGATGTATTTTATTTTTTTTTCTTGAAAATTATTTTTATTTAAATATCAATTTGAATATATATCCTTTACATGGAATACGATTCAATGTTACCATTGTGTTATTGGTTTAATGATACAAACTCATCATTTATCAAGATTATTTATGTTTATTCATCCAATGGAGATATATTATGATCAAACACTCAAGAAACACATGAATTTTATTATACGTTGGTTCTTTCATGAAAATACATTTTTTCCATTCACTTTCCTCACTAAATGTACTCAATAGTTCAATGAAATATATTTAAGAAAAATATTAATTATTTCACTCTTCATCTGAAAGTACATGTTTCATCAGAAACAATATTTTAAAATATATTATTATTATAAAATAAATTATTTATTAAATAAATTGTTTTCAAATGTATTAAATTTTAAAAATAATTCAATGAAACCTATATTTAATTTTCTCAAAAATAAACCTCATTTGGGATTTATCAAAAATGTAAAAGGAATCATTGTTTTAATGTGTATAATGTTTCCCACCATCATAACCATTCAATGTTTTAATGATTAATTTATTTGATTTATAAAATATGTTCGATGAAAATTATTTCTAAAATGATTTATTTTTTGAAGTATTTTTTGAAAGACGAATGGCTATTTTCCTCAATAAATGATTCAAGGGATAATTCAAATTCATTTTCTGTCTAATATGAAATCCTTTAATGTTAAATATTAATTACTAAGGATATGATTTAAGTATTAAATTATTATTATATATATAAATGGTTTATATTTATGATTAAATTATGAAATTATTATGAAACATGATTCCTTTCAATAGGTTATGGTATGATTTAATTTTTATGAAACCCATTTCATTTCATGGGAAATGATATAATGAATGTTTTATGATCCTATGGAATCTGTTTTTTATGAAATTCATTAGATGATTTGTGGGACCTATATCACCTATAAATTAATTGGGTAAATAGGGATAACACATGATTAAATATGGTATGTGGAACCTGGATTACATGTTCACAATGTCATGTGTGACCATGATTAAAAATTCAAAATGTTATGTGTGAAGTTGATGTCATTTTCAAAATGTTATGTGTGAATCGTATTTCATGTTCAAAATAATATGTGTGGACCATAATATCATGTAAATAAGGTTATGTGTGGACCAATTTAGGCCTAACATTTCGTCCCTAAATTAATGAGTGAAATTGTTTATATTTACACATGTCCACAATTATAAAAGATTATGTGTCTGAAAAAAGTCTATGCCTTACTCCAATGTTATGATCACATGGATCTAGTTCATTTATTCCACTATGATTCATTTATTATAAAATTCCATGATTTATTTAATGACTCAAATTTATGTTGTATGATATGTATGTTATAGTTACTAAAATATCATTCTCATTTTATATTGTTATTTCCATTATTTACATTTTATAAGCTTCTTACAACACCCTTTTAATTTTTTTCTACCCTAGGATATGATAAATGTTTTTGGTATGGTTTGAAAAAGAGATATTTTATATGTGAAGATATTTTTGGGAGATGTTAAAGATCTTTCAATAACTTATAAGATTGTGTTCCTAGTTTCCAAATGCCATAAACCACTTAGGTCCTTGGGGGTGTGTTTCTGAAATGTTATTAATATTTATCTATTATGTTGTGATATCTTTGTATGTGATGTTTATTTCCCAATAGATTGTTTTAGAAGAAGGATTTATTTAACATTTGTAAATTATGATCAGAAAAATTTATTAATTTCCCTATAGATATTTTTAAGGGTGTGTAAAAGTGTGCAAAAATGTATTGTAATTTTGCTAGAGAATAGAGTGAGTGGTTTCCAAAAAATTACCTCCCAATTTATGCACTACAAGTGGATGTTTTTCTATTATAGTGGTACCTAGGGGTAAAAACTCCAAAATGGACACACTATTTTGGACATGATCATTACCTAGTGAAAGACAATATTCCTTGTTACAGAACTAGTTTGAAACTTTAGAGAGATCTGATTTGGAAATTAAAAAACACTTTAATGACACTCATGAATGATTTAAATAGAAGGTGATTACGAATAAGTTAGGTTAAAAAATGTGTTATATATTAAAAAAGACATTTTTATGATTTAAACAACATGTAATTAAATTTCTCAGCATTATGAGGTTCCCCAATATGATTATTATTGGTTAAATTATTATTTTTGTTTTTTGTCAATGGATGGAACCTTGAGGAACCAGGATAATACTAATTACAATGGATACTTAAATGATTTTTTCCTTGAAAAATTAAAATTTATGGGAGCTGGAATAACATCCCAAGTAATTAATGAATAATAGATATTTTTATCTATGTCTATTAATGATTAAGATAGCGTTTTAGAGGCTTAAAATGAAAATAAATACAATCTTATACATGGAATACACTAATATTCTTAAAAGATTGTTTTACTGCCTTTTGATGGAAAACCATTTTTAAATCTATATTTTGAAAATTTTATAAGCTATATTTTCCAAAATAAACTTATTATTTATTATTGGGACATCAAAATTTACATTGTGTGAATTTTTGGTATTTTTCCGATAAAGTTCATTTTTTAATGAATAGTGAAAAATGTTGTATTTTAATTCAAAACCTCTTTTTAATCTAATTTATTTATATTATTAGATTATCTTTTTAATTGGTATTGAAGTGAAATTAGAATATATTTTTACCATTTTATCCAATGGTGGTCATTGGAATCAATTTCACTTTGAAATTGGACTTAAACTAGTGGCAATCTTTTGATACGCATTGTTTCATAAAAACACGCTATTTGTCATGACATTGGGAATTAGTTATAAAATTAATTAATGCAACATACATGTTTTTAATTTTGTAAAATAGACATCATTTTTGAATTCGGAATATCAAATATATCTTAGGGTGAAGTTTTGGTATCTTTCTGAAAAACTTCAATTTTTTATGAATAGTGAAACCACTAAGTGGTAGTTAAAGAAACTGATTTTTCATTTAAATGAAACTTTGCCACTTATGTGATTTTATTTTCAAAAATCCGACATACATGGTTGTCATTAAGAAGTAAAATGTGGTTCAATGAGATTAAAATAATTTTTTGGTGAATAGTAACTTTTAAGTTCTTAATCGCGATTAGTGGTAATTAGTGTAGTTTAAGGTAAAAATAATGTTTTAATAATATGAGATGAGCTTGACCCATGTCCTACCCTCATTGGATGTGTCATGTCCGACCACGATAATCCATGGGTCAACTTGGGGACCCCATGTAGCCACTTTGGTTGGGAAATGACATAAATAACTTTTTATTTAATGTTAAAGTGAAAATGACACAGACAAGAGATGTTTTACTAATACAATTTTTACATGGGGTTATACAAGTCATATTTTTGATTATAAATATTCATTGGAAAGATAAAAGGATTTCCTACATCATAGTATTTGTTTTATAATTTTTAGACTTTAAATAAATTAAATTATTTATGATATCATGATGATGCAGTGATTACCTCATTAATAAAGGATTTAAATAAAATGAAATGATAATGTAAAATCTATGAACTACACATGTCCAAAACCTATTTTATGTGTGGATTTATAACCCTTATCACCTTACCCTCGAATTATATCAATTTGGGATATTTTGAATCCGAAACTCATTTTAAAATAATGTAACATTTCTTTACTTTCCAAGAGTGCCCCTCCTCTCCTCTTATAAAAGGCCCCCACCTCTACCTCCTTACCCACACTCCCAAAGACTTTGGCTCGGCCAAATCCTTCCCATTTTGTCTCTAGACATCCCTATATTACTCCATGAAGCCTCACTTTGGGCATAAGTCTTCCCAAGGAAGCCTTTGAGCCCAAACCAAAGGGAGTTACCCGATTTCAAGGTAATGTCTTCACTTGAGTCCTTTTGTTTTATTTTGCTTCTCCAACCCCCTAAACTCTTTTTATTCATTTCTTTTGTAACTACTCCAGTATATTCAATATACTAGGATGTTTTTATAAGAAGGATTCGAGCTACACTTACACACACCTACATATAATGGTTAAATGACATACTATTTCCGTGGATGATGAATTTATGCCTCCCGAACCGATGATTGTTCAACATTCTTTTAACACCTTCAAAGGTGTCCATTAAGATGTCACTATATTTATATATGATATATAATATTTTTATGTTTTCCTTAAGCTTATGTATTTTTCATTTTGTTCATACCTTTATGGTTTCCATTATGGGTAAACACAATATCTTCATTCAAGGAAGTGCGGACTACCGCCCCCTAAAAGTGATTTGATTCGTTAAATACCCTATGTGGGACGTATAAAGGATGGAACTATGATATTATATATGATATTATACTGGAATTATAATATACCTTTATATCATTATTATTATATTCTATAAAATACGAAATATAAATGAAAGTAGCGTTCATGCGTACGTACGACTTACCGTCTCCATGAACGGTGCATTTCATTTCTTACCTCTAAATGATTATGTAATATTATAAATGCATGAATGTACTGGATATATATGAAATATATGATATCTACATCATGAATACCATTCTAGATATAATGGATACATGAAAAACTTTTAATTATAAAGGGTTTATTTTTGACTCAAGTACCAATGATCGTTAAAATGACCGTTATTAACTTAAATAATTACATAGTGTTCATGACATGTCAATAAGTGATATAAAAGGAATAATGAACTTGAAAAAGGTTCTTAAAAAAGTTTAAATTAACTCAAGTATGTTATTCAGGAGATTAAAGAATGACCGAGTCAAGTCGGACCTGAGGTATGGGACTTCGTCTCAATCTCCTTTCATTGAGGCATATTTTGTTTTATACACAACCTTCTTTTATACGGTGTATAAACCCCTTTGAATTTTACGTTTATTCAAAATAATCTTTTTTATACGAAGCATTTACTAAACGACAAAAGGGAATGTTTTTGTCGTACGTATGCGGCGACAACGACTTCTCTACCGCCGTGACCATTATTTGAGTTTCGGCTTCCTCTACAAGCCATACCTTTTTTAAAAAAAGAAAAATAAACACCATGTTTTACTTTTCTTTTCTTTCGTTATTGAAAATTGTTTTCATAATGTTTTTATATCAATGTGTTGTATTGATATCTTGTGATTGAAAGGTGGAAATGTTATGTTTCATTTATGGATGTTTTATGTGATACGATTATGTTGAGGTTCTTGGGCATTATTATGAAGACGGGTGGTTCTGTGATAAACTAAGGGCGGGTGAGCCTGATATAGCTCTCCAATGCATTGGGTAACACGAAGGAGTGAAATGTTAAGGTTTCTCCAAAGAGATTTAGGGAATATACTTTGATGGGTATTCCAAACGTAACCAAGAGGGTTACTCCCTACGTAAGAATGTTATGAATGCCTCAAGTTACCTTTATGTCTTATGATTTCTATGATTTATTCATGATTTGATGAGGTATGTTAAAGTGCTTATGTTTTATGGGTAAAGTATGATTTCATTATTATGTATATATGTACCCATGTTTCATTTCCATATTTTTATGTCCCTTACCGAGCTTTTTATGCTCATCCCAAGTTTTTTTGAAATGTTTTTCACAGGTCAAGGGAAAGGTACATGATATGATGATAGTGTCACGGAAGTGTCAAGAAAGAATCCATGTTTTATTTTAAATATGTTTCCATTGATGGGAAAGAAGAATACTATCTTTATGTAACCAATTTGTTTATATGTGGATTGTAATTCAAGTTTTATGATCTAATTATCTAAAACTCTAAACCCGAAAAGATCCTCAATGTGTAATCTTGTAATAACTCAAGATTAAGTAAGGTTTAAGGCTGGGGCCTTATAGTTGGTATCAAAGGGAGGTTTAAATAACTTTAGGAGTTAGAATTATATTAAATGATTATCCAAAAATATTTTTTTTTGAAGTGATGTAGCATTTGAAGATTACCATGTTGCTTCATCTAAGACATGTTTGTTCAGAATGGTTTTCCACAGAGGAAACAGGGAAGCAGTGTTAGGAAGACATACAGAAGGAAATAACCTTCCGAATCAGCATCCTGAGATGGTCGGAATTGAAACTGAACAGTTTGTTGTAGTAATGGCGCAGTTGACTCAAGCGATAAATAGTGGTGGTATCCATGCACGAGATCAGCCAGATCAACCGCAGAGGAACATGTCAGTGGTGGAACATTTCATGAGGCAACATCCCCCATCATTCAGAGGATCATCTGACCCTGTGCTAGATGAAGGTGTATTAAAGCACTGGAGAAGATTTTCGATGTCATGGGGTGTTCAGACAATCGAAAGGTTAGTCTTTCTATTTACCATTTGGAGGGTGAAGCAGATCATTGGTGGTCGATGGTTAAAAATATCATGGACGCTGAGGAGATTGATGCTCTCGACTGGGATGAATTCAAAGGTATGTTTCTTGAGAAGTATTTTCCTAAGGTTGTTTGACTTAGGATGGAAAAGCAATTCTTGGAATTGAGGCAAGAGGAAGACTCAGTGGCCGCCTATGAAGAAAGGTTCACTCGATTGGCATGGTATGCTCCAAATTTTATCCGAGACCTTGATAGTAAAATCAATCATTTTTACTCAGGATTAAATCCAAAATATTAAAGGACATTAGATTCTCGTGAGTTTAAAAGTTATGAAAAGCTTGTTCGATGTGATGAGAAGGTGGAAATGGAGTTTGCCGATGGTCAAGTGTTCTATAACAACCAACAGAAGAAGAGACCGAGGTGGCAGGAGAAAGGTAAGAATTGTTTAAAAAAGTCTGATGGTAAGAAAACTAAGTTTCCAGTTTGTGATAAATGTGGCAAAAGGCATGCTGGGGAATGTCTTCTGAATTCTGGAAAGTGCTACCGATGTGGTAAGATGGGACATAAGGCTCGTTATTGCACTGAAAAAGATCAGGGTGATGGTAAGAACAAATTTGATTTACCATTAGTGAAATGTAATAAGTGAAATGAGATGGGTCACTATGCAAACAAGTGTCCGAAAAAGAGATTGAGTGATGGGAAGCAGTTATACTACAAGCAGAAAGGGGTGGTGAAATCCTTTGCAACTACTTCAGCAGATGTCGGGCCATAAAACTAATTTGTATCAGGTACTTTGTTTGTTTTCTCAGATTATGCCAGTGTATTGTTAGATTCGGGGTCTACACATTCTTTCATCTCTGAAAACTTTTCTAGTAAAATGGGAATACCATCTCAAGAAATGACTCCTGAACTTTTGGTAAAAATACCTGGGGGAAATGTTGAGGCAAAAAGAATTTATAAGAATCTTCCTATCCTTATATGTGGAAAGAACCTACCTGCAAACCTTATTGTTCTACCTCTAGTAGAGTTTGATGTTATCGTGGGTATGGATTGGCTCTCTATTTACCATGCTAAGATTGACTGTAGAGCTAAAGAAGTTTCTTTTCAAAAAGACTTTCAGTTTGTATACAAGAATGAACCCTTACTGTTGATAACATATCAAGAGGCCGAGAAACTTGTAAAAGATGGAAATGAATGTTACCTTGCACACAACGTTGAAAATAAAGGAACTATTCAGCTTAATGATGTGCCAGTGGTAAATGAGTATCCTGATGTTTTTCCTGATGAGTTGCCTAGAATAATACCAGATCGGGAAGTTGAGTTTACCGTTGACTTAGTTCCTGATGCTAAGACAATTTCAAAACCCCCTTATCGAATGGCTCAAATTGAACTTTTAGAGTTGAAGGAGCAATTTCAAGATTTATTAGAGAAAGGTTTCATTCAACCTAGCACATCACCATGGGGTGCTTCTGTTTTATTTGTTAAAAAGAAAGATGGTTCAATGAGACTTTTCATTGATTATAGAGCCTTGAATAACATCACTGTTAAGAACAAATATCCTTTGCCTCATATCTATGATTTGTTTGATCAGCTCCAGGGAGCTCAGTATTTTTCAAAGATTGACTTGAGATTGGGGTACCATCAGCTGAAGGTAAAGGAAGAAGACGTTCCGAAGACCGCGTTCCGTACAAGATATGGCCATTATGAATTTGTAGTAATTCCTTTTGGGCTAACCAATGCACCTGATGTATTCATGGACTTAATGAATAGAATTTTCCATGAGTTCTTGGATAAGTTTGTTGTGGTTTTCATTGATGATATTTTGGTGTTTTCTAAAAGTAAAGAGGAGCATGAAAGACATTTAAGGGTTATCTTGCAAACCTTAAAAGAAAAAAAACTGTATGGAAAATTCAGCAAGTGTGAGTTTTGGTTGCAACAAATTTCTTTCCTTGGTCACATTGTTTCTAAAGATGGGATAACTGTTGATCCTGCAAAAACAAAATTTGTAGAAGAATGGACAAGACCCACAAATGTAACTCAGATTCGTAGCTTCCTTGGTTTGGCAGGCTATTAGCGAAGGATTGTTAGAAATTTTTCACGGTTATCTAGTCCAATGAATAAGCTAACTCGGAAGGGTGTTAAGTTTATCTGGACAAAAGAATGTGATGATTGTTTTCAGGAATTGAAAAGAAGATTGGTGAATGCTCCAGTTTTGGAACTTCCTTCAAGGAATGATGAGTTTGTTATATATAGTGATGATTCATTAAAAGGACTTGGTTGCGTCCTAATGCAGAATGATCAGGTAATTGCTTATGCTTCACGACAGTTGAAAACTCATGAGGTAAATTACCTTACACATGATTTGGAATTAGCTGCTGTTGGTTTTGATTTAAAAATTTGGAGGCATCATTTGTATGGAGTAAAGTGTGAAATATATACCGATCACAAAAGTTTAAAGTATATATTCACTCAGAAAGAATTGAACACGAGACAAAGGATATGGCTAGAATTAATCAAGGATTACGATTGTACAATTCATTACCATCCGGGAAAAACAAATAAAGTGGCTGATGATTTGAGTCGAAAAAGTAATGATTCATTAACAATGTTGTGTTTGGAACGTGATCCTTTGGTTATGGATTTAATGAACTTTGGCATAGAAGTTGTTGGTGCAGGATGTTCTTCTATTTTGTTTCAGGTATCAGTGAGATCTTCTCTATCAGACAGAATCAAGCAAGCACAGAAGCAAGATAGTGAGTTGCATAAAAAGGTAGAGCTGGTTCAGAAAGGTAAGTTGCCTGAATTCAACATTGATAATGATTGTGTTTTGAGATTTGGGAAGAGATTGTGTGTGCCTTGTGATTCACATTTGAAGAGAGACTTGTTATGTGAAGCTCATAGTTCTCTATTTTCAGTTCATCCTGGTAGTACTAAGATGTACAGAGATCTGCAGGAGTATTACTGGTGGGATGGAATGAAAAGAGGTATTGCTGATTTTACTGTGAAGTGTTTTACTTGTCAACAGGTTAAAGTAGAGCGGCAGTTACCGAAAGGGATGCTTCAGCCTTTACCAGTGCCAGAGTGGAAATGGTAGAATATATCCATCGATTTTGTTGTGGGATTACCAAAGACATCTCGAGGTAATAATGCAACTTGGGTTATTGTTGATCGCTTGACTAAATCTGCTCATTTCCTTTCTATACGAGATACTTTTTCCCTAGATCAACTTTCCTGTTTGTATCTTAAAGAGATAGTCAGGTTACATGGAGTTCCTCTCTCCATTGTATCTGATCGTGATACCAGGTTCACATCTAACTTTTGGAAAGTCCTTCAGAAGTCATTGGGTACTGAATTAAATTTTTGTACAACATTTCATCCTCAATCAGATGGGCAGTTAGAACGAACAATTCAGACCTTGGAGGATATGCTACGAGCTTGTTCGATGGATTATCAGGGGAGTTGGGACCAACATCTTTCTTTGGTTGAATTTTCATATAATAATAGTTTTCGTTCCAGTATACAGATGGAAACATTTCAGGCATTATATAGGAAGCGGTGTCGAACTCCAGCTTTCTGGGATGAAGTGGGTGAAAGGAAGTTGATGGGACCAGAATTGGTAGAAGAGTTGGCAGAAAAAGTTCAGCTGATACAGAAACACATGAGAATAGCTCAGAGTAGGCAGAAGAGTTATGCAGACAACATGAGGAAGGATCTCTATTTTGAGATAGGTGATCATGTTTTTCTCAAAGTATCACCATGGAAAAGTGTGATGTGATTTGGTAAGAAAGGAAAGTTGAGTCCAAGTTTCATTGGACCATATGAAGTTCTGGAGAGAGTTGGATCAGTTGCATACCGAGTGGCTTTACCTCCGAGTTTATCTCAGGTACACAATGTTTTTCACGTTTCGATGTTGAGAAAGTATATGCCAGGTCCATCTCATGTTTTGAGTCCAGAGGTAGTTCAGCTGGAAGAGAACCTATCTTATGAGGAACAACCGGTCCAGATTCTTGACCACAGGGAGCAAGTGTTACGGAATAAGGTGATTAATCAGGTAAAGGTTTTGTGGAAAGACCACATGATAGAAGAGGCAATATGGGAATCTGAAAATGCAATGAGGGATAAGTACCCCCATTTATTCGATAAGTAAATAAATTGCGGGGACGCAATTTTCTAAAGGGGGGAAGGATGTAACATCCCAAGTAATTAATGAATAATAGATATTTTTATCTATGTCTATTACTGATTAAGACAGTGTTTTAGAGGCTTAAAATGAAAATAAATACAATCTTATGCATGGAATACACTAATATTATTAAAAGATTATTTTACTGCCTTTTGATGGAAAACCCTTTTTAAATCTATCTTTTGACAATTTTATAAGCTATTTTTGTCAAAATAAACTTTTTATTTATGATTGGGACATCAAAATTTACTTTGTGTGAATTTTTGGTATTTTTCCGATAGAGTTCATTTTTTAATGAATAGTGAAAAATGTTGTATTTTAATTCAAAACCTCTTTTTAATCTAATTTATTTATATGATTAGATTATCTTTTGAATTGGTTTTGAAGTGAAATTATAATATATTTTTACCATTTTATCCAATGTTGGTCATTGGAATCAATTTCACTTTGAAATTGGACTTAAACTAGTGTCAATCTTTTGATACGTATTGTTTCATAAAAACACACTATTTGTCATGACAACGGGAATTAGTTATTAAATTAATTAATGCAACTTACATGTTTTGAATTTCTTAAAATAGAAATCATTTTTGAATTCGTAATATCAAATATAGCTTTGGGTGAAGTTTTGGTATCTTTCTGAAAAACTTCAATTTTTGATGAATAGTGAAACCACTAAGTGGTAGTTAAAGAAACTGATTTTTCGTTTAAATGAAATTTTGCCACTTCTATGATTTGATTTTCAAAAATCCAACATACATGGTTGTCATTAAGAAGTAAAATGTGGTTCAATGAGATTAAAATAATTTTTTTTGTGAATAGTAACTTTTAAGTTCTTAATCGCGATTAGTGGTAATTAGTGTAGTTTAAGTTAAAAATAATGTTTAATAATATGAGATTAGCTTGACACACGTCCTAACCTCATTGGATGTGTCATGGCCGACCAAGACAATCTATGGTCAACTTGGGGACCCCATGGAGCCACTTTGGTTGGGAAATGACATAAATAACTTTTTATTTAATGTTAAAGTAAAAATTACACAAACAAGATATGTTTTACTAAAAAAATTTTTACATGAGGTTATAAAAGTCAGATTTTTGATTATAAATAGTAATTGGAAATATAAAAAGATTTCCTACATCATAGTATTTTTTTTATAATTTTTATACTTTAAATAAATTAAATTATTTATGAGATCATGATGATGCAGTGATTACCTCATTAATAAAAGATTTAAATAAAATGAAATGACAATGTAAAATATATGAACTACACATCTCCAAAACCTATTTGATGGGTGGATTTCTAACCCTTATCACCTTACCCTCAAATTATATCAATGTGGGACCTTTTGAATCTGAAACTCATTTTAAAATAATGTAACATTTCTTTACTTTCCAAGAGTGCCCCTCCTCTCCTCTTATAAAAGGCCACATCCCTCTATTACTCCTTGAAGCCTCACTTTGGGCCTAAGTCTTCCCAAGGAAGCCTTTGAGCTCAAACCAAAGGGAGTTACCCGATTTTAAGGTAATGTCTTCACTTGAGTCCCTTTGTTTTATTTTGCTTCTCCAACACCCTAAACTCTTTTTATTCATTTCTTTTGTAACAAATCCAGTATCTTCAATATACTAGGTTGTTTTTATAAGAATGATTCAAGCTACACTTACACACACCTACATCTAATGGTTAAAGGACATACTGTTTCCATGGATGGTGAATTTATGCCTCCCGAAACGATGATTGTTCAACATTCTTTTAACACCTTCAATGGTGGCCATTAAGATGTCACTATATATATATATGATATATAATATGTTTATGTTTTCCTTAAATTTATGTATTTTTCATTTTTGTCATACCTTTATGGTTTCCATTATGGGTAAAGGCGATATCTTCATTCAAGGAAGTGCGGACTACCGCCCCCTCAAAGTGATTTGATTCGTTAAATACCATATGTTGGACGTATAAAGGATGTAACTATGATATTATATATGATATTATACTAGAATTATAAGATAACTTTATATCATTATGATTCCATTCTAAAAAATACGAAATAGAAATGAAAGTAGCGTTCATGCGTACGTACGGCTTACCGTCTCCAAGAACGGTGCATTTCATTTCTTACCTATAAATGATTATGTAATATTATGAATGCATGAATGTACTGGATATATATGACATATATTATATCTACATCATGAATACCATTCTGGATATAATGGATACATGAACAAATTTTAATTATAAAGGGTTTATTTTTGACTCAAGTACCAATGATGGTTAAAACGACCGTTATTAACTTAAATAATTACATAGTGTTCATGACGTGGAAATAAGTGATATAAAAGGAATAATGAACTTGAAAAAGGTTATTAAACAAGTAGAAATTATCTCAAGTTTGTTATTCAGGAGATTAAAGAACGACCGAGTCAAGTCGGACCCGAGGTATGGGACTTCGTCTCAATCTCCTTTCATTGAGGCATATTTTGGTTTATACACATCCTTGTTTTATACGGTGTATAAACCCCTTTGACTTTTACGTTTATTCCAAAGGAATCTTTTTTATACGAAGCGTTTACAAAACGACAAAAGGGAATGTTTTTGTCGTACGTATGCGGCGACAACGACTTCTCCGCCGCCGTGACCATTATTTGAGTTTCGGCTTCCTCTACAAGCCATACCTTTTTTTAAAAAAGAAAAATAAATACCATGTTTTACTTTTCTTTTATTTTGGTATTGAAAATTGTTTTCATAATGTTTTTATATCAATGTTTTGTATTGATTTCTTGTGATTGAAAGGTGGAAATGTTATGTTTCCTTTATGCATGTTTTTTGTGATACGATTATGTTGAGGTTCATGGGAATTATTATGAAGACGAGTGGTTCCGTGATAAACTAAGGGCGGGTGAGCCCGATATAGCTCTCCAATTCATTGGGTAATGCGAAGGAGTGAAACTTTAAGGTTTCTCCGAAGAGATTTAGGGAATATACTGTTATGGGTATTCCCAACGTAA
This sequence comes from Viscum album, assembly GCA_963277665.1. Taxonomy (NCBI): domain Eukaryota; kingdom Viridiplantae; phylum Streptophyta; class Magnoliopsida; order Santalales; family Viscaceae; genus Viscum; species Viscum album. The sequence goes on along the minus strand of OY728152.1, from coordinate 346,644,517 downwards.
CCAAGAGGGTTACTCCCTACGTAAGAATGTTATGAATGAGTCAAGTCACCTTTATGTCTTCTGATTTCTATGATTTATTCATGATTTGATGAGGTATGTTAAAGTGATTATGTTTTATGGGTAAATTATGATTTCATTGTTATGTATATATGTACCCATATTTCCTTTCCATATTTTTATATCCCTTATTGAGCTTTTTATGCTCATCCCAAGTTTTTTTGAAATGTTTTTCACAGGTCAAGGGAAAGGTACATGATATGATGATAGTGTCAAGGAAGTGTCAAGAAAGAATCCATGTTTTATTTTAAATATGTTTCCATTGATGGGAAAGAAGAATACTATCTTTATGAAACCACTTTGTTTATATGTGGAATGTAATTCAAGTTTTATGATCTAATTCTCTAAAACTCTAAACCTGAAAAGTTCCTCAATGTGTAATCTTGTAATAACTCAAGATTAAGTAAGGTTTAAGGATGGGGCCTTATAGATGGAATGAAAAATATCATTTCCAAGCTTGAACAACATTATCAAGTTATAAATCATACAAATCATTCAAAAAATAGTATAGGTAAAATTTTAATGGGGGTTCATTCATAAGGAAATGTCCACATTAATTTAGTGGTTTAGATAATCCACTAGTTTCTAAATAATGGATCTGTAACAATGAAAATATATATTTCATTATCTAATGTTCATAGAATAAAAAATTCATTTTGGTGGTATTTTATTTTTAATCTGAGGAAGATCAATGGTGAACTCTTATTAAGAATTAAATTTCATGAGAATAATTTGAATCCATGAAGTGGGATGAGTTCATGTGATTATTTTTCAATAAGTATTTTTTTTGTATTCCTTATTAAAATATTGAAATATAATTACTTGAGCTTAAGAATGAGGACTATGAATCTATCTATACCAATTATTCAAATTTTACAATACATGTGTGGTATTCTTTTTATGTAACCATTAAACGTGAAATTATGTTTGCCCGATTCTTAAGTGGAGTAAAAACAAATATTCAAAGGTAATTATCCATTATGGAATTTAAATGTATGAATAAATCATTATATGTTTAGTAAATGTTGAAATGGTAGTTGTAAAACCTCTTGGTGGTGGTGATATGAAAATGAATATGGGATTCCGTGGAAGTTCCAATGTGATAGAACATAATTTGAAGAAAGGGTTTCAAACTCCTTCCTTCCAAAAGTGTGGGTAGAAAAACATAGGTGAGTTCCTATAAAACACTTTTTGTGTTTTAAGTGTGGTAATCAAGTATATATAGTAAAATAATATAGTTTAATTTTGATGAAGTAAGTCGATGAAATAAATGCAGAGAGAGAGATCTCAACCTAAATCACCACCCACACACTATGGGTTTCAAATTCAAGGATTATTGGAATTATGCTAGCATTTAGAAAATTATAATGTTAATGATGGTGATGAATTCCACAAAAAACTCTTATTAAGTGGAATATTGGAATATCTTGTGATCACTATTTCTAATTAGCAGTATGAAAATCATGTTGTGAAAGGCACACATACCATCCACTCTAGAAATTATAATTTCTTATTTGAAAATGTATCCACACATTCGATCATATCAGAATAAATTTCTTAAGTAATAATGATTCTAATAAGATAATTAGATAAATAATTACCATTGTACCCAAAAATGGGTGTTATGATCACATCTCAAGTATATGATTCTTCTCCGATTGAAGTTTGTGAGAATGTTATTCATTCAAATATAGTAATTATTCCTCTAATATAATTCAACGTTATCTTATGAATGGATTTCACTTCTCTATATAAATCTTACAATAATTTTTGAGGATGTGAATTCATGTTTTATATTTGAATCCAACCTATGATCATCTATCTATTCGATGATTAATATGAATATATGTTGGAAATAAAATCAATTATATATTTTTTTATTCATATTAATGACATTTGTTTATCTCATCTGGTTGGGGAGAAGCTCAATATTTATTATTTTACTATATTAAATGTGTTTAATTATTTCATTACAAAATTTTATCATTGACTTCAACCAAAACATATAGGTTATTTCTCAATAGAACTCATACATAGTTCCACACAAATTTTAAAGACTCTTTATAGAATTTCCATGATTGAGTTCTATGAATTAAAGAAGAAAATACCAGAGATCCTTGAATAATGATTTATTCATCCATGTGTTTCACCATGGGGTTAATATATTCAATTGGTTGAAAATAAATACGGATTAATGAAAATCCACATTAATTATCAATAATGAAAAAGTTCATGATCAAGAACAATTATCATCTACCTCACATTGATGACCTATTTGATCAATATCAGGGGGATCAATACTTTTCTATGATTTAACATTGTTATGGATATCATCAATTAAGGTTTAAGAAGGATGAAATAAAAAAGATATCAATCCAAACAAGGTATGGATACTAGGATTATATATTGATTCTATTCAATCTTACTAAACCACCTTCAATTTTCATGGATTTAATGAGTAGAGTCTTTAGAGATTACGTTGATTAGTTTTGGGTAGATTTTATAGATAATATTCTAATCTATTGAAAGATCAAGTAAGAGGATGATGATCACTTGAGATTTGTACTAAATACCATAATTAAGGATAGACTATAATAAATGATTAATAATAATTCATTTTGTCCATAAAAGATTCGTTTTATGGGTTATATAATCTAAAGAGATTATATATCGGTATAGGAATCAACGATATATGAATCTAAATGTCGGAACAAAACAACCATGGTGAATGAGATCTGTAGTTTTATATTTTTAGCTAGATTTTATCGACTGTTCCTAGAGAATCTCTCATGCCTGTCTAATAAACTCAACACATTGACATGGAAGGGAGACAAGTTCCCCAAGATAGGTGAATATGAGGAATCATTCAATGAAATGAAAAGAGTATTAGTCAATGCACTTATTATTACATTACACTATAGAGGATAAGTGTTCGCAATTTATACTAATGAAACCATGTATGGATTAAGTTGTTTTCTTTTGTAGAATTACATCGTTAGGGTTTATGCATCATGAAAATGTAAGGTTCGTCTGAAAAATTACACAAATCATTATTTGGAGATATCTACCATAATTTTTTCATTACAGATACAGCGGAATTGTATTTGTAGATAATGGTGTGATATATATACTGATCATAATAGTTTTTTCTATATATTCACATAAGTGTAATTGAATATGACCCATACAATATTGTTAGTGATGATTGAAGATTATGAATTCTCAATGCATCACCATCCTGGGAATGGGAACAATGTAGTTGATGCTTTCAGTTGAAATGACCATGCTAGATTATCCATGATTTGGATCACAAAAGATCCAATATTTATATATTTGTAAAGTATAGATCTATAAATCCTAGATGAAGGGGGAAAATATTATCTTCCTGAATTGAATGTCCATCCTTCTATCCATGTGAATATTAATGAGGTGTAGAAGTAAGATGTATAACTATAAAAGAAGGTTAAAAATGTTGATGAGTATAGCCATGATAACAATGTGATTGTAAGGATTTTTATACTTTCACATGTTCCACCCATAACATATTTGAAGAATTATTAGTAAGAGGATCCACGTGGTTATTTGTTCTCTATTCATCTTGGATGTAAGAAGATGTATAAGAAATTTGAAAGAGTGCTTATGATGGGTTCGAATGAGGAGGCATATTAGGACCTAAGAGATATGAATAGTGGGGATAAGGTTACATAAATTCAAAAAGCATCAAAGATGTTCAAATTTTGTAGAAAATTCAAGACTATAATCACCATCATGATTTGGAATTTGAATTTGATGAAAAGGTGTTTCTATGAATTTATCTTTGATTGAAGATTATGAGATTTAGAATGTAATTGAAACTAATATCTAGGTATACTGGTCACATTGAAATTATTTATCAAAACGGGATGTTATCATATTAGTTGGTTCTACCATGAAAACTCTCTCATTTTCATTATTATGTATCATGTATCTCTCAAAAGGAAGTATATACCTAATCCATCACATGTATTGAACTCAAATATCATACAACTAGAGAATGAAATTTTTTATGAGGAAAAACGTCTGGATATTTAAGGTCACACAAAGAATGTTATATGAAACAAGGCTACACACTTGGTCAAAGATTTGTGGGGAAACTACCATATTAAGGAATCTACATGGGAAGATGTGGATCAAGTAAGGTATAATTATCATAATTTTATTATACCAAATTTATGGAATATTGTGTAAAAATTATTTTTATGGATGGAATAATGTGACAGCCAACAGTTTTTGGAAATATAATATTTTTTAATAAATTTAATTTCTCTAATATCCTATGTTAGACATAATGACGAGTTTAACATATTTTACAAGTGACGCCAAGTATTAACAAATAGTGAAATATTATTAAAATTATTATTTACCCACGCCTCTTATAACCTAGGAATCAATCATAAAATTATGAATACAAATAAATGATTTTATAATCTTAAGTATAATGTATTCATATAAAAGAAAACATATTTATAAAAAAACATAATTTTTGTAAAATTCTATATATTGTTCAAAAATACTACTTGATTAAAAAATGTTTTTTATTTCCATTTTTGAACAATAATAAAAAAACCCATCTTTTCAAAAATATTTTTTTAAAAATAATATTATTTATTTAAATCATATTGTCAAAATTATCTTATGTTGACATTTTTTGGATTTCTCTGAAAATATTAATATTTTGATGAATAATGTAAAACACTAGTTTTTATTGAAAACTATATTTTTATTAATAGAATTTATGTGGATATTTTAAAAAATTGGGTTTAAATTTAAAACTAATTAAATTATATATCAATTAACCCAATTTAACTCATTTTAATCATTTTCACAATGAATCTTGATTTAAAAACCATTATAACTTTTCAATATTTTCCCTTTGGAAATTCGCATTCAAATCGCATGGGTGGATTTAATTTTAAATTTAAAATTTTCTCTCCTATTAATGGAATTTGGAAAAATGTAATATATATTTGGAATGAGAATAATATATATTATATAATAGTTTTTAATAAATTTTTTACCACAATGGATATTAAAAACATGAAAAATTGTTTGACCGTGATGAGGTAAAAATGGGTTTATCGGTTGGTTAATCTAAAATAATATGTGTTAAAAAAGGAACAAACCTCGTTTGAAACCCATTTTATGGAAATATTTTGACCTTATAATGTCTATGGATCAATAATGGTATATTTTAGAGCATTTTGTCATCTGAAAAACAACGGTACACCATTATCATTATCAAAATAACAAGTGTGCCACCCACCTCAAATTTAGAACACCAGCACCTTTCCTATTCAATTTCAACATTAAAGACCATTTTTCATCCAATTATAACTAAAAATCACATAAATAACTTATATAATACTATAAGACTTAGTTTTTTCATAAATCCATCAAAAGAATGATTTTTGGGTAAACCAACAGAAATTGTACGAAGATGAGGTAATGTCCCTAATCAAGGGTTTTATTTTCTTTCTTCCTCCACCTCCTTAAATTTTTATTAATCCATTATTATATAATAACATCAATATATTAAATATATATAAATTTAGAAGGTTTATTTCATGAATTTTATCCATATCCACTTCCCTAAAATGGGATACCAAATCATTATTTGTGTGTATGGTAGACTACCACCTTGTGAACTGATGTTATTCATTTTCCTTCATCACCACTAACGACTAGCTATAATGTTGGATTAAATTTTTATATATGATAATTATAAATTTATTATAATTATTTATTTATTAAATCACAATTACATCCTTAATTTCTATTCAATGGGATGGTGATAATGTGTCTCTTATATACGACGGACAACTTCATAGGGAAGCTATATGATTCATTCACATGTTACATGGAAGGTAATGAATATTATATTAAATAAAATATGTTATATATATGAAATTAAATTTATTTTGGAAATATAATATATTTTTACCATTATTAAATTCATTCCATCCAAGAAAATTGAAACAATGTTCATGCGAACATAAAACCAACCGTCTCTAGGAATGGTGTATTTAATTTTTCTATCACTAGATTTTATGGATTTATCTAAATAAATATATATTATAATTATATCAGGTTTAACATTATATATATTATGGAACCATTATCAATGTATTAGGACTGAACATAACACATCAAGACTTACAAAAAATAAGATGTTATTACTGGATATGTGACTTCATTGTGCAATTGTTAAAAAAAAAGAAACAAATGGGTATAATTAAATTATATATGATATGATATATATGATTATAGTTATGTAATATATGTATAATAAATTTATATTTACTATATAGGATAATATAGTGATTTATTGTCAATATAAACTCATGGTAATGGATATACATTTCACGTTTCACTTCTATAGGACACATGCCATATTCACCAACTATTTCAATTACATGGTGTATATAACACCCATAAATTTATTTTTTGATGTTTTCCTGAATATTTTTTGGATTTACATATCAATTTTAGGATATCAATTATATATATATATATATTATTTTAAAATTTTAGAATGGTGTTAATGAATTTATGATATAATCTCATCATTTATCTAGATTATTTATGTTTACACTGACAATATTGAAATATTATGATCCATATATTTAGAAAATAATTAACATTATTTTCCACTTTTATGTTGGTATAATAAATTAATTTCATTTAATTTCATCACTTTATGCACTCAAGTGTTCAATGAAATGTTTTTAAGATAAAACATCTTTATTTCTCCCATCGACTAAATATCAGTTTTTCTTCCAAAACTGTGTTTTTAATAAATGTTTTAAATTTTTTAACATTATACAATGGATTTATGAAATATATTTTTACCCATTTTTTAATTTTCGAAAGCCTTTTTTGTAATAATACAACGTGTTGTTTTCGGAATAAGGAAATTTTGGCTATTAATGAAAATGTGAATGGAAACTTTTTTTTAATATGTATGACTTTTACTAATATCATGAACACTTTATTTTTTAATTATTAATTTAAAATTTCTTATGTTATCTTCCAATAAAATTATTTGGAAAATGTTTTATATTTTTAAAATTTATTTCTAAATATGAAAATGTTATTTTCTTTAATAAATTACATAGGGGATATTTTAAAATCATTTTAAATCTTGGATGGAATCCTTTGATGTTAATTATTCTTTACTTGATATATAATACATGGTCACCATTATTATTATTCCTCTAAAGGTTTTATTTTTATGATAAATGATTAAATGATTTTGAGACCTATTTATTTTCCACAGGTTATGCTATGATAAATTTTTTGTAAACCCCATTTCTTAAATATGTTCTGAAATATTGACCTTTTTAAAATCATGTGGGACATGTATGTATTATTTTCAATATATAATGGGTCAGACATATATGCCCCTCCAATTAATTGGGTAAGTATAGGTATTCCAATTTTAATAATTTTATTCATGAACATTATTACATGTTCACAATGTTATACATGAACCTAATTTCAGGTTCACAATGTTATGTTTGAACTTGGTTTCATATTCACAGTGTTATGGGTGAAACTGATGAAATGTTCACACTCTTATTTTTGAATTTGATTATATGTTCACAATATTATTCATAGACGTATATTTTATTTCCATAAGGTTATGCATTGACCAAGTTTCATGTCCGTCAATTTATTTAAGTGCATAATTCCATGTACTTAACTTAATGAGTGATCATTTTTTTACATACAAATGTTCATAATGTTATAAGAATATGTGTCTTCCAAAAATCTATGTCTTATGAAAATTTTATAATCCCATGTATCATGTTATTTGATTCCATTATGTTCCATTTATTATGAACAACCAATATTTATACCATGATTCATGTTTACATTCAATGATATGCAGGTTATGGTTATTGAATTGTTATTATAACTTTTTACATATGATTATTCTCATGTTATTTTGATATAACTCTTATTCAACATCATTTAGTATCTAATGTCACTATTTATTTGGTTTCCTTCCCCAATATATGATGAAATGTTTAGGTAGTGTATGGCTAAGAGAAGTACTACGTGAAAAGATCATTGTGAGATATGATGAAGATCATTCACTAAATAAAGAAAACTGTTTTCCTATAATCCTATGGAACTAAAACATAATGGTACTTGGGTGTGTATTGGTGAAATTAATTGAATATTCTTCAATTATTATGTGATATATATGTAAAATAATTTTGGGTCTCTATAATATTATTATATCTTGATTGATCAAGTTTTTCATTGATCACATGTATTTTTATATTATTTTCTCATAATGATATTTCATTACTTTCATTGTATGCTCAAGATTGTGTTTTCCAAAACCATGCTTTTAGAGGAATTGTTCCTGGTTATTGGTATATGTGTACCATAGTTACATGGTTATCCCATATAGGGGGAGTGTTAATTACATTTTGTGTTGTTGATGTTGTAACTAAGCCTATTTTTGGGATACGATGATGGCTCATGGGTTCCATGTTATTCATGTGATTCTCTCTTGAAGCCAAGTATCATGGTTAATAAATGCCTATTTGTCATTGAGATGCAATAGCACTCAATTCCTAGTATTTTAATTGTATCATGACTCACTTTATTATTAGTGTATACTGGGTAACATGTTCACACAAGTCCTTGAGGATGGAAAATAGTATATTTATTATCTTTGTGGTTAGTTCTTGATTAATTATGATATCTTGATATTCCTTCTAGGATTGAGTATAATCCCATATGAATGGGGATCATAGTGCCTTGGTTTGAACTAAAATGCTTGTTATGGGATTTTTTATGAATGTTTATGAAATTATTGTTATCATGGAATTCACATCTTATACATGTACATAATTTTTACGGAAGAATTGGTGGTTTCATAATGGGTTTTATTACTCGCACTAAACATTGAAATCATGATACCCTTGAAAACATCATTTATATGTATCTTGGTAATATTAAGGGGGACATGGAAGATTTTTGATCTGAGGAACATGGATGAGGTAGTGGTATAGTGATATAATCGAGAGGACATTGATATTATTATTTAACATCTTGATCGTATTACCTTGGATTAGCTTGCCACATTGGGAGACCTGATTATTTTATTTGAATGATTCATATTCCATGTGTTATTAAATTATTATTATTTTGTCTTATGCATGTCACTATGATCGATATATTCATTTTTTATGTTTAAATTTATGTCCATGATATGATATTGAGGTAATAGTCTTCTCACTGACAGCATTCAGAACCCCACTACTGGTCGGTAGCCACATGCATATGAGGTGGTGCACATGAGGTCTTCTAGATCTCCTGCTGAGACTTGATGGTTTAGGTCAGGGAGACATAAATAAAAACAGTAAGAAATTATCTCTAATGTTAATAATAGAGATACTAATTTATTTTTTATTTATAAATGTCAAAATATTTATAAAATAATTAATGTTCATATATTAATATATATAGTACTATAACAAATCATATAAATTTTATGTTCAAATATAAATAATAATATAAATATATATATATATATGTGTGTGTGTGTGTGCATGTGATATGTGATATATAACCATATATAATTATATATATATATAATAAGAGCTCCCCCAGCTCAGGTCTCAAGGGACCAATAATTATAAAAAAAACTAATGTATAGAATTATAAAATTATCCAAGAACAAATGCTCCTCAACCAACTCTGGAATTTAAAATTTACAATTACATTTCCCTGACCCAATACACTTATTAGAAATAGAGATTGAAATAACATTACCTTATCTAATTATATTATACATGTTGAATTTGATGTGTTTACAATATGGGAGTTGGTCCTCCTACACAACAGTCATCCTCAAAGAGTGAGAGGCAGAAATGAGCTTGATGACATGTATAATAAATCAATAATCCCATTACAACAATATTTTGTTCCATTTATAAATATGGGAATTATCTAGATCCAGGATAACACTTTCCATCTCTTCCCCATAAGCAGTCATTATTCCATAGTCCTTGAAGATAAATTACATGGATCCTATTTTGGAATCTCTAAAGATCCCTCAATATCTAGGAGGAATCAGATTACCTTTGTAATCTCTTTCCGTGTTGAATTTCATCCAAACTCCAATAGGTTGTTTCCATAACATAATGAGAACCCTATTATAATTCTTTATGTTACCTCAAACAAAAAATCTATTAAACATAGAAAACTAACTAATTGAGCTCTTACCTATGAATTTTCACATGAAATTATCCATTTTAATATATAAGAGAATGTTCCTCATATCTAAATTTATATAATGAAAATTAATTTCATGATCATTGACATTGATGTTCCACCATTAGATTTAATATGGCTAAGATACAATAGAATAAATCTGGTTGTTAAACCATGTAGATCACTATTAGACATTGTAGTGGGATGGAATGGAATTGATGTTAGTGTTGAAAATACTCTAAGTGTTAAAGAGATTTATAACATTACTCCACATACACCTGGATATGGTGAATTTGAATAAAATATGAATGATATATTCTTTTATATCATTTCTCACATTGTATCTTGAACAAAATTTCAAACTCTTTTTCACAAGAAATCCATCAAGGTGGTTTTTTAGGGAATACCTCAAAAAGGGAGTGTATCTAAATGTAGAAATACATGGTTATAAGAATGGATTTAGGGAGTTGAAAAAATACAAAGGTCTAAATATACACAATTCATAATGAATATTTCATGTAAGATCCCCATGACTAGTTATCTACCAAACAAGAGTTTCATTGCTAAGCATAAAAGAGAAATTGATAACAGCCTCCCTATCTTGTGTACGGAATTGATCCAAATAATTATAGGTTTTTCCCATGATGGATAGATCAATTTCTATATCTATCTCATGGATCTCATCTACTAATAGAGGTCCCAATTACATATCCTTCTATAAGTTTTGATCATTTTTAGGTTGTTCATACATTTGCAGTGATTCATAATTTTAAAAAAAGGATGTATTGATGCATGGAAAAATGGAGGAGTGAAGGAAAATCACTATCATAGTGGTAAGACTATTATAGTATCTGTCATTGAGTTGTTTTTTACTATTAGGTTCGGTTATAAGTTTCAATATGAATGAATCTTGAAGTGCCTATTTGAACAGAGATATCTTTTTAGAATCCATCCCTATATCATTCAATGGATAAAGAAAATAAATTCATTCCACAGAGCAAGCCTTCCTCTTTGAGATGCATCCACACTCATTGAATTTCTTAAAGTAATAAATCATATTTTTAATTATATTTTTAGGTGATTTACAATCCATAAATTATTAGACTTGTTTAGGAATGGAAAATCCATTAACAATGGATATCCTTTTTTGGTATTTTGTCTCAAAAATACTCTATAAATATTATTAATTTTGGTGCTCCAAAATACCTTTTTTTTCTTACTGATGATATTAAATTAAGTGAATCATAGGAAATTATCATTATTTGAAATATTTATTTGGGATTTATTTTCATGTTATGAATCCTCATGTAATATTCATTAAATTGATCAGAATGTTTTTTAGCATATTCTGAAAACACTATTCATACGCAATGTTAGTAAGCATATTGTAATGAATGAGCTCTAGCCTTAAAAAATCACATGAATTATATATCCTATGATAGTAAGAATAATTTAATTAATTAAACCTATGTTTTGGATAATAGATATGGATCATATACCCTACATTTAATGAAAATTATAGTTAAGGAACCCTATGTACGTAAGAATTCATATGATTGTGAGAATGATATATATGGTGAAAGAAACCTAATTTTATAAATGTCCCTATATTGAGGGAAACAATATGGACCATCAACCCTACTATTATGATCAAACCTTAATTTTTTATCTTTTCAATTTATTATGGAACACTTTGTTTGAGTATTCAAAGAATTGAGATTTAAATATGCAATTTTATTCGATAATTTTGCAATGGTCATGAAAGAAATAAATATCAATTCCAAACAAACTTATGACGGACTCAATAGATAATTATGATTTCTTCCAAGACATTTATTAAATGTAGTAAATCATTCCTATTTCTATTGGACATTTCAACCTAATCAATTCACTTTGAATTTATGTGATTTGCTGAGCGTCATTCTTGGATCTGAAAAATTGATGGAAGATGACTCATCAAAATATTATTCTTTTTTTGTCATTTTTGATAAATTATTACATGATACTGTATATTTGTGAAAATATTTTTAATAAATTAATTATACAAGGAAATACCATCTCTATTATTTTCTGAAAGAGGCTACACATTGAAGATATACTATTCAACCTCGTACTGTTGTGAAAATGGTGATTTTTATTTGCTATTTTTTTGAAAATTTTTTGCAACTAGGATCTTCTCAATGAAATAATTTCATGAATACTTTATTCATTTATGTTGAATATCATAATCAATCAGTTTCTTCTACAAATATGTAGTTCATCATTTACCATCATCAAAACAAACTCTTTTGATTAATTGGAGTTTCAACTTCATAGAGTCAGTTGTCATAGAGTATCAACTTCTCAGTCGAAGCTATGGATTTATTGGTTCCCTGAAAAAGAAAAACATGTAACTATTTATCACTATTTTAAATATTTCAAATTCCTTCACATAGTTATTTTCTGGAATTTATTATGATAATATGACCTTTCTAGTGAAAATCACAAACTCACAGAGAGGGAGTGTTGGAGGAGTTGACTAGGTGGTATTTGTTCCCCAAACCACTATAAAAATTGGTGTATTCTTGGTCCATATTTATCAAGTCTAATGTACGTATAGTATTGAACACTTCATGTCTAATTCAATAGAAAAAGAAATGTAAAAACTAGAATTAGTTATGATTTTTGAAAAGACACAATTCACCCCTTCTTGTGTATCGTTAAATTTGTTGGTCAGAGTAGATACTCAAGAGGGGTGTGAATTGAGTTCCAATAAAAATTTTTGTTTTAAATTTTTAGGATTAAAATCCCCCAAATTAAAACGGCCCAGTTAATTAAAGCAGTAGAGATATAAGTGATTTATTGTTCAACATGTTTCTCAAAGGTTGATTAATCGTTAGTTGAATCAGTGTGGGTAATAATTCAACTTCTGAAACAATTTTTAAAAAATAATAACATATACACACTAACCAAAACTAACTATCAGAGTGAATGTAAAAACAGATTTCTATCTTTGAATATATAAGCAGAGGATAAATGTAAAACAGAGTACTAGAAAGTTGAACACAACAATTTTAAAAAGAGGTTCAGTCTTATGCCAATACGTAATCCTCACCACTTGGTGATCACCTTCCACCAAGCAGTTATATTAAAAATGATACACTGCCTGTATCGGGCTTTACAACAGTTTTTAAAAACTGTACTGGTTTGGAAACCTCTACTAAAGTTCTACGTGGGAAAATAAACTACCAAGCTACACTAGGATTATTCCATAGCAATGTGTGGGAAACAAATGTAAAGAGAGTTTGGTCTGGGGATTTTCAATATACCTCAGTTCAAGAAAAAAAGTTAGTGTGTGTAAAATAGACACACTACTCAAAAATGTAAAATACTTAAACAAAGTAGAGATATTGATATAAGGAAGAATTTTAGAATGCTCTATGTGATGGCAGATCAGCTCTGGACTCCTTGAAATGAAGGAACTGAAGTTTTGGTCATTCCCTGTTTGTTGCCTCTAAAACAGAGTGTCACAACTTCCAGGTTATGACTTCTAGATGAAGATATGATCAGCTTCTTGGGACACATGATCTTTTTAGAACACCACCATAGTTTTGAAAATGTTCTTCCAACTGATCTTTGTGAAGTTCTAGGATCTCTAGAAAAAAATGAGCGCTTGAGTGTTCTTCTTCTTGATACTTGAAATGTCGGGTACTGGGTTTATATCTATCCCTTATGTGTGCATATCGGTATCTTGATGTCTATCTCCTTTTCTTTAGGTCTCTATACACACACACACAAACATATATATATATATATATATCCTTTTTCCAGCCCAGCTTTCCCTTATTTAATTTATCAGGGGCCGACAAAAGAAATGATCCACCCATCTGTGGTCTTCCTCGTACCTCGTACGGTTTCCAGATATGCCTGCAAATATCATTAAATAATGTTAGGTGGATTAAATTTTCAAACATGACTGTTATTCTAAAATTAGAAAATTGGTAAATTAAGGAATAGGTTATCATTAGACTGGTAGTAGAGGCATGTCACATGGTAGACTTCAACAGTAGGCTCTTCAACATTGGTCTTCATCCGTAGGCTCAACAGTAGACCTTTAATAGTAGGCTTTAGTCTGTAAGAATGATCAGCGATAGACTTCATTCAGTAAGCTTATAACATCAGCTCTATAACAGAAGACTACTTCAACAGAGACCTTTTCCAGCAGTAGACTGTCTCAACAGTTGACTTCCTCAACAGTGGAGTTTCTCTATCAGCATACTTTTACTTAATGGTAGACTTGAAAGAAATTGGACTTCATCAATTAGTAGGAGTTGTCTAACGGTAGCCTTATACTAATGGTAGACATGTCCAGCAGTAGACTTAAATTGTGATGCTCTTTACAGGATACTTGGGAAAGAGTCTGACAGTGGACTTCTAACAGATGCCTTGTCATAGTAGTGACCCAGAACGATGACTCTGAGTCTGTAAGCTTTGATAAGCATATCAATATTAGACTTTTAACAGTGACCTTGTACTGGTGGCTTCCAACAGTGACTGTAGATCTTAAACAGTGACCTTTTAGCAAAAATGACCTAGAGTAACGGTGAGCTATAACAGTGACCTTGAACGGTATGCTCTTACCAGCGGGCTTTTACATTGAACTTATATATAGAGAAATGTAAACTGAACACTTGATTTAGAAAAGACTTGAGATTGAAAAAGATATATATTTATTCAAGATAAAAATAATGAAGATAGATTAAAAAGGAATAGAAAATGAATTAATATGTCATGATCAGTATATAAACATGATTTCGGATTATCAAAACAGGTGAGTCCAACAATATCCCCCTTTTGGATAATCACAAATTATGCCAGTATGTTTTAATTATAGGTATCACTAATAAGCATATAATATTTTTATTAAACAGATATCAAAAGGGAACCTTAGTTCATTTAGGGTTTCTCAAGTATCAGAGATTAAGAAGATTGTAATATCAGAGGATATTGGTACATGGTATCAGAGAGAAAAGCAGAAAAAGTCCATTAGAGAGTAATGAAATCACCGGATAATATTAGTATTAGCACAACATTTCTCCTCCTTTGTGATTAGAAAAAAGAAATACAAATAGAGATAATAGAGAATTCTTGTATTAATGGAATTATATTACATAACCCCAAAAGAATAAACAACCCCTATCAAAAGACACAAACAAACTAAATACACATCATCCTCGGAAAAGTGTTCTTGCCCTTTGGAAGAAGAAGATGGAGGATGAGATGGTGGATCAGTAGGTTGGGGAATTGCTATAGGAATGACTGGAGGGGCAGCAACAGAAGATCTTGTGTGTCTGTAGTGGGTAGATCTCTGAGGTATCAGTGAAGTGAGGCTTCTGATGGCCTCAACCGGAGACATCGCAGAAGTACCACTGGGTTAGGATGCAGGTAAGGGAAGAAGGGACTATGGTAGGGGTACAATCCACATGAAGAAAGGGTAGGATTATGTTTCTGAAGTCCGTAATAATGATTCTTTGTCTTTCCATTGCCGAGATGAAATCATCCTTGTTTTCCATAAATTTCTCTTAGGCTGGAGTTAACTGGCCCAACTGTGTGACTTGTTCCTTGAAGGCTCTGGTGACTGGGGGAATCTTGAGTTTTTCCAACAAATGCTTGAAATGAGAATCCATATGATTTTTGGAGTAAATAATTTTATAATAATAATTAATATATTCCTTTATACTCTTCTGGTGTTGGGCAGCTTCTCTCATGAAGTCACTAACTTCCTTCTGAACATAATTGGTAGTAGTGATAATCTGAGTCACAGATTGAGGGTCAGGTGCACGGACACCAGGTATATTTTCTAACTCTTCACTAACCACTGTCATGAATGCTGATAAGTCCACATGTGATGCAGTGGAGGTTGATGCAGAGGCAGAGGAAACTAAAGGTTTTATAGTGAAAGCAACAGTTTCCTTAAATGACTTGGTCAACCCACTGATGATCTTCTTCACATCATCATCCTAGCCCTTCACATGAGCTTTCATGGATTCCTTAAAACATTCAAATGTTGCAACCATCTGTTCCACCACATTTCTGATATAGTGAATGTATTTGTCTGATTGGCCACTAGAAGCCATTAGAGCAGTCAGGATCACTAGTGACTATCTTATAAGTTCCATAGACTAAGACAAATCCTTGACTTGATTCTGGCATTGAGATACTTATTGGGAAAAACTATCTTGAATTAAAGACTAAACTATATCCATCTTAGAGGAAATCATCTCTTGAATTAAGGCCATTTCCTTTTCCATTTCAGAGCCCATGTTATCAAACATCTGGTGCAGATATGTTTTCAGTGATTCCAGATCATCCTTAGTGATAAAATTCTCTTGAAGGACAACCATTGGAGGCACTACAACATGTTCTAAAACAGCAGGTACATGGTGTCTTTTGTTTGACATATCACAATCAGAATCATCATAATCCAACCCAAGTACCAAGTATCCAGGGTCTCCTGACCATTCTACAATGTCATTAAGAACAGATACAGAACCAAGATGCTCCCTATCACTTGGAGCTTTCTCATAAATAGTCTCCTCTCCTGGTTCTACACATGGAAATTCCACACCCTCCTCTTTAATTCTATCATATTCAACATGTGTCTGATCCAATGGTTCACCAATGGGGTGACTCACAGCCTCTAATGAGTCATCAATGACCTCTATTTCAATGGCTGTAGATGCCAATTCTCCTTCTTGGCCAGACACTGTCCTGTCTGTATTACCTATAAGAGGTCTCAAAATGAGCTCCTCTTCTTCACAATACTCACCATCAGCTTTATAAACAACAACCTCCTTTCATTCATCTTTATCACAAGCCTCCTTTTCCACATGAGCAGAATGAACTAAATCGGTAGCCTCATCCTCTTTAGAGGTGTTTCTGACAGTGGTTTTAGATACTTCATCTTCTTCACTGGTCTTAGTATCACTATCCCATAGAACAATCTCTTTTATTGGCAGTTCTTTTGGAAGGCTAGGTACTCCAAAATCTATTGTCCTTATAGGATTGGTAGGTAAATCAGGGTCACTCCAATCATTAATGGGGGTGTTCTGTCTTCCAGGTTCCACAGCTCCTTCAATTTCTTCCTCATCATCTAAATAAGCTGATTCTGGCTCATCAGGCACCAGGCACGGATCTCTCTTGCCTTTTGTCCTAGATGGGTGAGTAGTAGGATCATACTTTTCATAAAATTTTCCTTCATCATTGACACATTCCTTCTTCCAGGGATTCCAGCTAATTTCCAGTATTTGTAATTAACATTGGAGATACAAACACTATTATTAGTCACTATCATCTCTTCTTTATTTCAAGACACACCCTTTACCTTTAGCATTTCTGAGATTATCTTGCAATGGAATTGGGAATTGGTCTTTGAGCTTTCCTTAGTAATATCCTCCAATTGCACCATCAGTAACTTACATAGGTTTATCTTATCCCCATGCTTCAGTAAGGACATCAGGAATATGTCCTGATACTTCACTACTACAAAATCCCCTCTCTTGGGACTAATCACATGTTGAATGAACATTCATAATAGCAAGTCTTCTCCATTCATTTCAACTGTAATGATCTTTTTTGATTTTCCATTCCCTATCATCCCTTATAGATCTTTTTCATTACCAAAAATCTCACTGTCTGGAGGAGCCACTCCAGAATAGTATTCATAAACTCCTTCATGAGGAATTCTCAAACAAGCATCCCACTCAGCAAACGAAAATCTAACTTCATTTCCATTGACTATAGATACCAACCTATGCACATCATCTTCCTTTTCGAACTTTAGGTATTTGTAGAACTACCTCACAAGCTTCGGGTAGTACATCCCATTGTTGTTGGAAAATCATTCGGTCCATCCTTGGGCTTCTAGTTCTTCCAACACTAATGACTTTCTCAACATCAGTCGTTCTTCACTCAACTCCTTCTCAGCCATGATTTCTCTCTTTTTCAGAAGTGGGTTGACAGGTCCCTTCGGGGTACTACTGGTGGTACTGGACATAGCTAGAGTCCTCATTATCCTTGGCACATCCTCATTGATAGCCGGGGGTCGCTTGGTTCTAGCCATGGAGATTGAAAGAGGTTCGAGGGTTCAAACGGAGAGTTGGGGTTTAGGGATTTCGATAGTTAATGTTTGAGATTGAGGAAGGAAGTGGATTGAGATATGTTCTTAGCCTTAGTTCTATCATTTAATGATTAAAACAATTAAAACAGAAATAATTAATAGGAATAAAATGGTTTGGATTCCCGCAAAAATAATCGGAAAAATCAAACAGCGAGGTATCCAATAGTGAGGATCCTAACATTGAGGTTTCTAATGGTGAATTATAATAGTGAGGTCCAATGGAGAGGTTCAATGGTGAGGTGTAACAGTGAGGTCCAATGGTGAGGTGTAACAGGGAGGTCCAACGGTGAGGTGTAACAGTGAGGTTCAACGGTGAAGTACACCAGTGATGTTCCTATCAGTGAGGTTTGATTTTGAGGTTTCCTATACTGAAGTTATTCATACCTAACTCTTGTTTGATGTAATTTAACCTCTCATAATTCAAAGGCTTTGTGAATATATCAACCAATTGATGTTTAGTGCCAACGAATTCAAGATTGATATCACCCTTTTGATAATGATCCCTCAAAAAGTGATGTCTCAAATCAACATTCCTTTTCCTAGCATGATATACATGATTTTTGGAAATGTTAATAGCACTTGTGTTGTAGAACATTATAGAGACATATATTAATTGATATCCATAGTCTAGTAAAGTGTGTTTCATCCACATAATTTGAGCGCAACAACTACCCACAGCTACGTATTCAGCTTCAACAGTAGATAATGCAACAAAATTCTGTTTCTTACTACACCATGATACTAGAAACTTGCCTAAATGTGAAATGTCCCAGAGGTTATTTTTCTATATAACTTGAAACCGAAAAAATAAGCATCAGAGTAACTCAACAAATAAAATGATTGTCCTTTTGGATAAAAAAATCCTAAGTTGGGAGTATATTTGAGATATTTAAAAATCATTTTTACAGTAGTTAAATGAGACTCATTTGGATTATCTTGAATGTCAGCACACATACATACACTAAACATAATGTGAGTACTGCTAGCTGTAAGAAAGAGTAGACTCCCTATCATACCTCTGTAGCTGGTTTGATCCATTGTTTTTCCATTTTAATCAGCATCCAACTTACAAGTGGTACTCATATGTGTGTCACTACCTTTACTACCATACAAAGAAAAATGTTTTAAAACATCCTTTATATATTTATTTTTATTAAAAACAATGCCATTTTTATTTTGAAAAGTCTGAAATCCATTGAAAAATCTGAGTTCTCCCACTAAACTCATTTCAAACTCATTTTGAATCATTTTTGAAAAATCAATACATAAAGAATTTTTAGAAGATACAAAAAAATATCATCCACATAAATTTTTACTATCAAAACATCTTTGGAAATCCTTTTAATAAAAAGAGTACGATCAACTATCACTTTGGTAAAATCTTTTGAAAAAAGAAAAGAGCTGAGCCTATCATACCATACTATTAGATCTTATTTTAAACCATATAAATCTTTTAAAAGATTAAAAACAAAATTTGAAAAATGGGGATTTGTAAAACCCGGTGGTTGTTCATCAAACACATCCCCAACTTTATACCCATTCAGAAAAGCACTTTTAACATCCATTTGATAAAGTATAAAATTTAGATGAGCTGTATATGCAATTAGTATTCTAATGTATTCAAACTTAGCTTCAGGTGAAAAGGTATCCTCATAGTCTATTCCTTCTTCATGACAATATCCTTGTGCAACTAACGTAGCCTTATTTCTAAAAATATTTCTAAACTCATCAACTTAGTTCCCAAACACCAATTTAGTTCTTATTGTCAATGTGTCCTTAGGTCTTTCCACTAATTACCGGACTTTTTTTCTATTGAATTGATTTAATTCTTCTTGCATAGACATTACACAAAATTCATCATTGATAGCATCATTAATATTTTTGGGTTCCTGCTGTGAAAGAAAAGCTTGATGTTCATCCCGGTTTCTTAGAGAAGCTCTTTTTTGTGTTTCACTATTTTAATCGCCTACAACAGCATCTATAGGATGATTCGTAAAAGCCCTAATGCCTCTAGGAAGGGTTGAACTAGATTCCTCATTGTTGTCTGTTGGTTTAGAATCAGCAGGTGTAGATTCTGGAAAATTCCCAGAACTGGATACTTTTATAGGGGATTCACTATCTCTATCATTAAGGTTCAGAATTGACATATCTTCATCAAGATGTTCAAGAGAGAATTTAGGCCAATGTGGATCAGTCTCATCGAATTTTACATGAATTGATTCTTCCACACATTTGGTTTTCTTATTGAACACTGTATAGGCTTTACATCATATAGAATAACCTAGGAAAATTCCTTCATCAGTTTTGGGAGAAAATTTGTCAAGATTATCTTTAGTATTAAGAATAAAGACTTTATAACAAAAAAAACTCTAATTTAATTAACCATAGGCTTCCTATTGTTCCAAAGATCATAAGGGGTATTCTTTAGATCAAGTATAATTAAAAATATATTGATAATATAACAGGCTGTATTTACAATTTAATCCCAGAAATAAACAGGTAAATCATACTCATTATGCATAGTTCTAGAAATTTATTGAAGGGTCCTATTTCGTCGCTCAACAAATCCATTTATTTGGTGTCCTAGGGGTAGAAAATTTGTGACTATAGCCATTGTGTGAGAAGTAAGATTCAAAATCATGATTTTCAAACTCACGGCCTTGATCACTTCCAAGGGTCTTGATTCTATGTCCTCTATGATTTTCTACAGACCTGGAATATTTATAAAATGTGAACAAGATTCACTTTTTTTAGATAGAAAGTATTCACAAGTATACCTAGAAAAGTCATCTACAAGAACATAAATATATCCAATTTAAACTTGAAACTCTTGATGGTCCAAACAAATCCATGTGAACCAAATAAATTGGTTGAGAATTTGAAACTTCTTTCTTTTGCTTGAAAGAATCTTTGTGTTGTTTTCCCTTTTGACAGGGATTACACACTTTGTCAAGTGGGAATTCTAATTTAGGTAAGTCTCTAACTAAACATTTCATAGATTTCTTCCTAAGTGAGTGCACATTGCAGTGTCCTAACCTTCTATGCCACAACCATGACTCTTTATGAAAACCATTTAACCAGGAAACATTTTGTTTGGATAAAAAATTTAGATCAACAGCATATACATTCTCATTTCTACATGTAGTGAAAACAAAATCATTTTTTGAATTAAAAACATTGAATGAATCATTGTCAAAAATAACATTAAATCCATCATCACATAACTGATATATTCTAGGTAAATTTTACTTTAATCCATCAACAAAAAGTACTTTCAAATTTAATATTGTATCAGGGTTACCAATCTAGCCTAGGCCGACGATTTTTCCTTTTGCATTGTATCCGAATGTGACATGCCCTTCATCAACATTAATTACACTCTTGAATAAAGAATAGTCTCTTGTCATATGTCTTGAACATCCACTATCAATATGCCATAAGGTCACATTGGAAAATTTTAATCAATTTCCCTACAAAACAGATTAAACATTGGTTAATTTTGGAACCTAGATCTTCTTGGGTCCAGAGAGGTTACCAAGTAAAACATTGGGAACACATATTTTCATAATCAGTTTTATAAAATCAAGAAACACATTTAGATACATAAATACTTTGTTAGGTCCTTTAGAAAATTGTTTCTCAAAAGATGTTCCTGATCTAGAACTAGCAGTGAACCGTCCATATTTTGGAAGAAATTTGGTTTTGTTAATATTTCTTTGTCTGGGCTAATATCCAATAACAGTTGTATACTTTATAGCAATATGTTTTCCTAGAAACTGTGTCAAGGTATCCCTACCAGCAATCAACTTCTCAAGATCCTTTCTTAATTGTTCATTAGATTTTTTTAACTATGTATTTTCCTTCAGTAGCTTAGAGAATTTCTCTTTTTCTATATCTAGATTTGACTTGTAATTTGCATTTAAAGTATTCTGTCTTTTTAATTACTTATATTAGTCCTTGAGTTCATTAAAAGTATCCTCAAGCATTTCTAAATATTCAAATAATTCTTCATTAGTCATATCTTAATAATTATGAGAGTAACTTTTATAATTATTATTATGTACAGGGGAATTAAGTGTTACCTCAGATTTCTCTATCATAAAACATAGATTTTCAAGTTTGTTCTATTCACTATCAGATACATGAGATTCACTTGAGCTGTCTTCTGAAGCACTCCAAGATGTTTTCATAGCCTTTTTATAACCTTTTCCCCTTTCCTCATATTTTCTCTGGAATTTCATCTTGGGTAGTTATCCTTCCCATGACCTTTTCATTTACATTCATATCATACTATTTCACTTGTATTCTCATTCCACTTCTCATCTCTCTTACATTTTACTTTATGATCGTACTTTCATTTGAAGATTGACATCCTAGATAATTTCTTCTTTTGGTAGATCCTTTTGAATCTTCTAGCATGTTTTCCATCTCCACATCACTGTCTGAAATAGGCTCTTCACTTGTAGAACTGTCTACAGGTACTTGAACTTTTTCTTTGTCTTTTCTGTTTGAGCCAGAAGTCTTGAATTATACCGACTTGTTTCTTGGTTATTATTCTATTTCTTGATTCACATTAAGCTCTTCTTCATACATCATTAGTTTTCCAATTATCTCTTTTACTTGTAGCTTGCTAATGTCACATGATTCTCAGATTGATACAGAAGTGCCTCTCCATCTATCAGGTAGGCATCTAAGAACCCTCATGATTTGGTCTTTGTTGTCCACTAGTTTCCCAAGTAGATTCATGGTGTTTACTATCTCATTAAACCTGGGATACATTTTAGAGATAGGTTCATCAGGATTCATCTTAAAATTATCATATTTAATAGTATAGGTATTTAATATCATTTCTTTAACATTGGATGTTCTTTCATGAGAAACAGCCAAAGTATGCCAAATTTCATAAGCAGTCTTATAGGAAGATATTCTATTGAATTATTCATCACCCAAAGCACATTATAAGGAATTAAATGCTTTAAAATTATTATTATAAGTATCTTCAATCAATTGTGACCATGTATCCCTAGCAGTAGCAGGTAATGCATGTTGTTCAATAATTGTGTCCCAAATTTCAGGTCCAAAAATTTCAAGATACATTTTCATTTTCAATTTTCACTGACCATAATTATTACCATTAAATAAAGGCGCTCTTTTAGTAAAAGAACACTCAACTCGGTTATCGATAGAAAATTAAAAGGTTAAAGAACATAAAATTTAGATATAAAAGAAATTATGAGATCTTTATGATACAACTAAAATCACAGTTGAAAAGAAATTGAAAAGCATGAAAAACTTGTTTGATGGTATGAATAAAGAAAACCTCTGATACAAAATGTTGGTCGGATTGGATACTCAAGAGGGGGGTGAATTGAGTTCCAATAAACAAATCTGTTAAAAACATTTATGATTAAAATCCCTCAAATTAAAACGGCCCAATTAATTAAGGAAGTAGAGATATAAGTGATTTATTGTTCAACAGGTTTATCAAAGGTTTATTAATCCTCAGTTGAATCAGTGTGAGTACTAATTCATCTTTTGAAAGAAGTTTACTAAAATAATCACACATACACACTAACCAAAACTCAATATCAGATTTAATTTCAAAACAGATTTCTATCTTTGAATATATATGTAGCAAATAAATGTACAACAGAGTACTTGAAAGTTGAACACAACAATTTAAACAAGAGGTTCAATCTTAAGATAAGACCTAATCCTCTCCACTTGGTGATCACCTTCCACCAAGCAGTTATATTAAAAATGATACATAGCATGTATCATGATTTACAATAGTTTCCTAAAACTTTCCAGGTTTGGAAACCTCTACCACAGTTCTATGTGGGAAAATAAACTACCAAGCCACACTAGGATTCATCCACAGTTATGAATGGGAAAAAATGTAAAGAGAGTTTGGTATGGGGATTTTCAGTATCCGTCAGTTCAAGATCAAAAGTCACTGTGTGTAAAACAGAAATACTGCTCACAAATGTAAAATTCTTAAACAAAGTAGAGCTAATGGTTTTAGGAAGAATTTTAGAATGCACTATGTGTTGGCAGATCAATATTGGACTCCTTGAAATGAAGGAAATGGAGTTTTTGTTCTTCACTGCAAGTTGCCTCTACAATAGAGTGTCGTAACTTCCAGGTTCTGACTTCTAGATGTAGAAGTGAACATCTTCTTGGGTCATAATCTCTTTTTAGAACAACACCACATCTTTGAAAATGTTCTTCCAACTGATCATTGTGATGATCTAGGATCTCCAGAAAAAACGAGTGCTTGAGTTTTCTACTTCTTGATACTTGAAATATCGGGTACTGGGTGTATATCTCTCCCTTATGTGTGCATCTTAGTATCTGGATGACTATCTCCTTTTCTTTATGTATCTACACACACACACAGATATATATATCCTTTTTCCAACTCAGCTTTCCCTTATTTATTTTAGCAGGGACCGACAAGAGAAATGATCCACCCATGTGTGGTCTTCCTCGTACCTCGTACGGTTTCTTGATATGACTGAAAATATCAATAAATAATTACAGGTGCATTAAATTTTTAAACATGACCATTATGATAATATTATGAAAATTGGTAATGTAAAGAATAGGTTATCATTAGACTGGTATCAGATGCATGTTACATGGTAGACTTAAATAGTATGATGTTCAATAGTGGACATCATTGGTAGGCTAAATATTAGACCTTTAACAGTAAGCTTCAGGCAGTAAGCAAGATCAGTGGTAGACTTCAATCAGTAAGCTTCTAATAGTTTCTCTATAACATCAGACTACTTCAACAGTGACCGTTTCCAGTGGTAGAATGTCTCAATAGTTGACTTCCTCAATAGTGGAGTTTCTCTATCAGCTTACTTTTACATAAAGGTAGACATGAACGACAGTGGACTTCATGAATCAGTAGGAGTTGTCTAACGGTAGCCTTCTACTAACGGAAGACATGTCCAGTGATAGACATAAACTGTGAATCTCTTAACAGATGACTTGAGAAAGAGTCCGATAGTGGACTTCTAATAGAAGCCTTATCACAGAAGTAACCCATAACGGTGACTCTGAGTTTGAAAGCTTTGATAAGCATATCAACAGTAGACTTGAAACAGTGAACTTGTACTTGTGGCTTCCAATAGTGACTGTATATCTTCAATAGTGACCTTTTAGCAACAACGACCTAAAGTAACAGTGAGATATAATGGTGACCTTGAATGGCAGGCTCTCACCAGCAGGCTTTAACATTGAACTTATACTTAGAGAAATTTAAATTGAACACTTGATTTAGAAAATCCATGAGATTGAAAATGATATAGATTTATATAAGATAAACATTACGAAGACAGATTAAAATGGATTAGAAAATGACTTATATATCATGATCAGTATTTAAACATGCTTTGGGATTATCAAAACAGGTGATTCCAACAATATTATTTTGACATAAAAATTGGTATTAATGGTGAGATTTTGTGAAAAATATCTAGAAATATCAAAATAATAAGGTCTATAAAAATTAAAATAAAATGTATGATCCAAATGAAGGTATGTCTATGATTCAACATCCAATTTTAATGGTGACAACAATGGATTTTGTGAATCATAAATGATCATCTATTTGATGAATCATTGATTCAATGTTTATTCAAATTTCATAACTATATATGTGATTCGTAAGATACCAGAGACCTGGTAGATTACAAAAGAATATGAATACGATATCAAATCAATGGAAATGGGTGCAATAATATTTTTACATGGACCTTATGAATTAAATTGTGTATCCAAATATTCTACTGCCCATGAAATGTGGCAGACAATCGTTGTTTCATATAAACGAATAGAAATTATTTGATAGATGAGGTATGTTTCTAAAAAAAGTTTGACACCATTAGAATGTGTAATGGTGAAATAATGACAAAAATTAATCTATGATTAACAATAATTTTCAACAATATTACTGCCTTGTGAGATCCCATTAGTCCATCAAATAATGCGATTAAAGAACAAAGAGTACATCCCTCTAAATGGAATGAAATATATACAAAATCTAAACAATCATAACCTATCAATAATTTTACTACTAAGGAACTAATTGTAAAATTGATGATGTTTGAAGAAAAAAAAATGAAAAATGAAGATAATGATCATGAGATATTGAAAAAGAAAAGGACTGCTTTAAAAGTTAATTCTAATAAGCATGAAAGAAAATCAAAATGAGATGTGCAATCATATGAAACCTCAAATCCCTTATTCATTGAAATCATAAAATATCATCTATTAATAAAATTCAGAATATTCAACAAGGAGAAAATAAGATTAAAAAAATTCTTCAAAAAGGATGAAGGAGAACCTAGAGAAGTAAGATTCAATGAATGGAAAAAAGTTGGGTCACATCAGACCAAATTTTTCACAATTGAAATATGAAATAAGAAGAAGAGAAAAGTAATATCAGAAGAAATGTAATTATGAACATAAAGTGAATAGAGCTAAGAAATATACATGGATGGTTTCTGAATAATTGAGTAGCTCTTTCAAAACTGATTCAGAGAAAGAGACACCAAATATCATAGTGAATATGTGATTTCTAGAAAAGGAAAAAGAAGAGATATGATCCTATTATTCTTCTGGTTCTAACTCTCATTGTTATTCAAAAAGTAAATCAGTTGCTTATAATTCTATTCTAGAATAAAAAAATGAGTCTATAATAAAGAAACATAATTAATAAAAAATTATTCCCAATGATGTTTTAGGTGAGTGAGGCACAATGCTAAAATAATATCATGATCTCATTTAAAAAAATTCATCTACATAAATCTAAATTGATCATGTAAAAAGGATTAAATAATTTCATGGTGATGTAGAATATTATAAAAGTAATGAAATTAAATTAATTAAAGTATATAAAATTTATAAATGAAATTCTGGGAAAAAATGTTATCAAAATATATAATTTTGGAATTGGAAGAAAGGTTAAAAAATAAAAATAATAAAAAAATTTATTTGTTCCAAATTTAAAAAAATGCTACGCTCTATTTTTGTGGAATAAGAGGTTATTACACTAATTTTTTTTAGAAATATTAAAATTAGTGGTATTTCAACAAATTTTATTTTGAAAAATATGTCTAAATATTTTAATAAAAATATTAGAAAAATATTGTGGAAATTTATTCCTATATTACTGCTCACTCACATACCTAGACCCAAGAAAATATGGGTACCAGAACAACCATATGATTAATTTATTTTTTAGTAAAAAGGCTATGGGAATGGAAAATCTATATAGTGTATGGATAGTGTGTGTTCTAGCAACATTAGTGGAGACACATCAAATTGTAATACATTGACTCAAATGGATTGAGGTCCAGTGACTTTTGGAGAAAATTAAAAAGGAAGGATTATTGAAGTTGGAACTATTGGAGAGCCAAAATCAATCTCAATCAATAATGAAATATATGTACAAGGGTAATGGAATAACGAGATAATTATTTATCAACTCTGGGATGATTGAACTTATGTTTATTTCTCAACCAATTCCTACATAGATTTTAATGATAAAAAACCTAAAGTTAGAGTACCAAGAACTAAAAATGTATATACATTGGGTCTATATTCCTTATGTAAACAAAAATTATATTTTTTAACTACTAAGGGAACTGAATCATGGATTTGGAAGAGGTTTATTTGACATTTCAAAACATATGATTTAATTAAATTATCTAAGAATTTTTTTTTATTTTCCTTGTCTTAAGATTGAAAATGTTAGATTTTGCAATTCATATTAAATTTGAAAACAATACAAATCATATTTCAAATAAATTAACAAAATTTATACATCTAATCATTTAGAAAGTATCCATGTAGATCTATTTTGACCATTCCCAGTAGCAAGTTTGTTTGTTAAATTATATGATTATTTTTTAGTTGATGATATTTCTCAATTTACTTGGGTAAATTTTCTTAAATTCAAATGTGGGGTATTCACTATTTTTCAATTTTTTTGAAAATTTGTTTAAAATTAAAATTATTTGAAAATATATTCCTTTAAAAGTGATCCTAGTGGAGAATTTGAGAAATAATAATTTAATTTTTTGGCTCAAATTTTGGTGTTAAATATACCTTCTATACACCAAGAACTACACTAAATAATGTAATTTTTGAATGAAGAAAAAGAACTATTCATTAAATGTAATGAACTATAATAAATGCGTACATCCATACTACATATCTTGGGGCATAAGCTATAAACATAGACTTGTTTATAATTAATAGATATTTAATAAGACATATTATTTAAAATACACCCTATGAACTTTGGAATAACATAAATCTAAAAAGTAAAATACTATATTTTTTTGTTGTAAGGAATATACCTTGAATACTAAGGAAAACCTTGGTAAATTTGATCCAAAAAAAATTGAAGGAATCTTTATGGGTTATTCTTATACTTCTCAAGAGTATAAAGTGTTGAATAAAAACAGAAGGATTGTTGAAGCATAAGTTCACATGATGTTTTATGAAACTGATCCTTTCATTAAAGAGAATGATCAGAATGATAATAATGAAATGACTTCAAACAACATGAGAATTGAAACTCCTAAAGCTAATATTCAAATTTATAAAAATAAAATTCAGTCCATTCTAGAAGAATATGAAACCAATGAACATGAAAGTGACATATCTAGAAATTCTAAAACCATAAAGGATCACCCTTTAGACATTTTTTAGGAAACATTGACATTGGAATTATGAAGAAAAGAAATTTATGAAGGAAAAATCAATTTTCTATCATTCTATCTCATTTAGAACCTATTTCTATTGAAAAATATTTAAAAGATGAGAGTTTTTTGTTATATGTTAATGAATAAATCAACCAATTCAGTAGAAATGATGCATGGGAATTTGATTAAAGACTATCACATTATCCAGTAATTAGAACTAAATATATCTTTAGCAATAAACAAGATGATCAAGGGATCATAAACATAAACTACCCAAGATTAGTAGATTTAGTATATAATCTGGATGGAGGAAAGTATTATGATAAAACCTTTTCACCTGTAGATATATTAGAATCCATTACAAGTATTTTAGATTATACAACTAATATGAATTTTAAATTATAACAAATGGATGTTAAATAATAATTTTTAAATATTTATTTAATGGAGGATGGTTAAGTAGAACAACCATTAGGTTTTGAAAAACCTTGAAAACAAATTTTTTAAACATAATAAATATCCTAATTCATTAAACAGGAACCGAGAGCTTAGATTGAATGATCAAGATCTATTTTGTTGGAAAATGGGTTTTCTTGGGGATTATTAGATCCTACTATTTTTAAGAAAACAATTTTTTCTCATATTTTTTTAGTAGAAAATAATGTGGATGATCTAATTTTCAGTTCAACAAAAAAATTAGTTTTATTGATTATTCAGATCATATAAAAAACAATTTTGAAATGAGTATAATGAGTGAATTATTTTTCATTATTGGATTTCAAATCAATCAAAAATATTATTTAAATGTTTAAATCAATATAAATATATCAATGATTTATTTTAATATATTGGACATGAAAATAGTAAGACTTATAAAATTCCCATTTGTAACAATATAAAACTTGAGTTGGATAAACCTAAAAACCCAGTTTGAAACAAGTTATATAGAGTTTTGAATAGTATTTTTTTATATCATACTACAAGTAGACCGAAAGTAGATTTTTTATATTTTTATGTTCTAGCATTCTATAAAATCCAAAAAAATTATCTTATAGTTCTTAAAGAAAATATTAGTTACTTATAAGGTAATATTTTTTAATATATATTTTTCCTCAAAATAATTAATTTTCATTTAATTTCATATTCAAATGACGACTTTAGATGATGTACATTAAGTAGAAAAATAAACTCAGGAACCATTCAGGTTTTAGTGAAATCATTAGTATCATGTTCAAGTAAGTAACAACATTTAGTTTCCTTTTCAACAGTCGGGGTAGAATATATACCTATTGGATGATTTTATGCACAAATTTTTTGTATGAGACATACTCTACTAGATTTTGGGATGAATTTTAATAATATATCTATTTTACATGATAATATCATTGCGGTTATTATTTTAAAAAAATCCTATAACTCCCTCTATGAATAAGAATACTGATATAATTCATCATTTTCTAAGAGATCATGTCATTAAGAAGTGAAATATATTTAAAATTTTACATACCAAATATTAATTAGTTGATATTTCTACTAAACCACTTCCATATTTTAGTTTTGATTTTTTAAGGGGGCTTTAAGAATTGTTTAGTTTTAAAAAAATTATTAATTTAAATTAATTTACCTTTTTTGTCCATGATAATTATTTTTGAATTTGTCATTAAATTTTTTATTTAAAATAGAATATTTATTTCCACTGTAGTTTTTAAAACTGTGTATTTTCACAATTAATATTTAACAATTTCCCTTCATAATAGGGATAGAAAACCTAACTACATCATGAATCTATTAGAAAACTCTTCATCATTTCATACCCTTCTATTTCAATCCTTTTGGACTTCTAGATTCCTCTTCATTCTTTGAATACCTAGAATCTGAAAACCTCCAAACCATTAGAATCTATGAAATGTTTAAGAAAAATAGAATAGATAAAGGCTAACAGAGAAATCTGAATCATCTATATGTTCCCTTCAGGATGATTTTTCAATGAATGGTAATTGATTTTGAATGGATCAATCAAATGATTCAACTTCTCCAAAAATATGATTAATTTCATGGTTTGGAATTTCATTTATTGAAGAAACTATTGAATTTATTTTTCAATTAGAACAGAAGCAGTTTTACAAGGATGTTTAGTTTAGCTTCGTGGAAACATAGGATAAAATAACTATAGAAGTAGTTGATAATGTGTTTTAGATATCCCCAGTAGAAATCACTCATATTTTCAAATACCCTCATGAGGGAGTTTTCCATTTAGATCTTAGATCAATTGTAAATAAGGAACTTAAAATGGAATATATCATTTCCTTTCTTTTTTGTTCCACAAGTTGTTTTAAAATGTGTTTACCAGAGTTCAAGACTATCCAGAATGTTCTCCTCAAGTTTATTTAGACATCCATACATCCATGGACTATTGAGTTAAAAGATTTTTTACCTAGAATTGTATATCATGTTTTTTTCTATGAGATTCAATTAAATTTTCCCAGATATATGATCTGATATCTGAATCACTTATTCCATTTATAATCTAGAATGACTTTTTAACCCTATATTAGATTATTTATCTACATTTGTAAAAAAATAAGCTTTTCCAAGGGGGTATTAGTAATAAATTTAACCTTATAATTTTTTTTGAATGCTGGTACTCTAATAAAATTGGGTTTTCTTTTGGATTATTGTTAAAGATAAAATACTACCTATTGGTGTGTATGAAAAATAATAATTTTTCCCTTTTCTCATGGGGATTATGGAAAAATCATGTATACCGGATCAATTAATTTATGAAATGAAGAAGTTGGAGAATCCTACTTAGAATGTTTTACTAAACCATTAAAATGAATTCTAAGATATGACACTACATATTTGAATGAAGATGATTTTGAGGAATAAACCCGCGAAGAACTTTTCAGAAGGCTAGGAATCAGAGAAAAACCCAAGAATGATGATCCAGAGGAAGAAACACCTTGACCTAAAGATGCAACTCATTTAGTACCTTTGAGAGAAAAATATCATCTTGAGGATCATCAAGAAGAAATAAAAAATCTATAACAATAAGTTACCCATAAATAAAATCGATATTGAGAAATTACTCAAGTAGAAGATCTTGTTCCTAAATGAGTAATAGAAACTATAGGAATATTTTAGCTTCAAGTTATCTCAAATATTAGTCAATCCATGGAATGGATGATTTCTATATCTTGTGAAAGGATATAAATAGTGTATGAAATTTATTCTTAAAGTGAAAATACTTCATTTAAGACTTTATATACAGTGTAGGTATCTTTTCATTTAATGAATCCAGAATAATGACCATAAAATTATCTAAAAAAATAATATATAATACCTTATAATTAAATTCAACATAGCATAGGAGGAGAACACGAGTCTCTAAAAAATAACTGGAATCTGAAATAAATAGTTTTGATGTTTATATAAATTCATCTCTTCTCTGATCAAAATTTGAATCTATTAGGAATTAGTCACAAGAATTTGAAAAAATTTAATGTAAAAAATATATTTTGATGTACTCAAGAGAGATATTCTAGATCAGTTTGGAATTTTGAAATAATAATATATATCCAAAACATATTATTCAAATATTAAATGGTATTTCAGAAACTATATTGAATCGATAAAAGGAGGTATCAATCAATCTAGAGCTTCACTCATGCACCTCCGACATCACTAAAATTGATCAAAAGATTTCAATAAATCACATGAGTAATGGATGATATGAATTAAATACATAAATCTATTCAATATAATAGTACAACATTTTAACTACTATTAGAAAATATGAAATATCTTTTTTGAGAAACTCACATCATGTGATCCAGGCATCAGATTGATTCTCAATAAGTTCAGTGAATTTTTTTTAGATCTTCTAATGATCGGTTAGAATTTGAATGACATTATTAATGTAAATCCATTTGAAAATTTGAATGTGAGTAAATATTCAAGAATTTTATTAATTCATCAAGCTGAAAACCATTAATAATTTTAATAAGTTCACCTGGTTGAGTTAAAAGATGTTTTTCAAGATTTTATTACTTTTTCAGAGCCATGAAACATCTCCTCATCAAAAAAACTTACCATTTAACAGCCATTTTTAAAACATTTTCCTCAAATGAAAAATCAGTTCTATATTTATAAAATTTATTTAATAAAAATTTATTTTATTAGTGATATTTTCTCTATAATTTCAATGATTTATTAGTTGGTAATCTCCATTTTCTAGAATACATCCTAATGTTTATCAATAGTATAATCTCACATTCACTTATAGGTATGTGTGACATTCAATGTGTTATAATCCATTTTCATATAATTTATTTTTGATATCAAAAAAGGGTTATATTTTTTGGTAAACCCAATTTTATAAATTTAAATGTAATTTTTAAAAATAAATAATATTGTAAAATTGAAATTTATTTTCAAAAAACCTCAATTATTTTCATTAAAGAAAATTTCTTTAGTATTTAAAAAATCATATATTTTTTATAAATTATCTTATTATTTTTGGGGTCATTAATAAGGGGGGATATTTTTGGGAATGTAATGTCTCAATAACAATCTATAAATATTATTGATTTTTATGCCCACAAGTACAGTTTTTTCTGGCTAGAGATATTACTTTAAGTGAATTTTAGGAAATTATTATTATTTGCAATATTTATTCTGGATTTCTATTGATGTTTTTAATACTCAAGGAATATTTGTTAAAATGTTTGAAATTTTGTTTAGTGTATTCTCTAAAAAGTATTCATACCCAACATTTGTAACTGTAACATAAAAAATAAACCCTATATTTAGAACAACACATATGTATCATATATCATACATTGGTTAGAGTGACAGAAGGAATGGGCCTTAGGTTCAGAACAATTCATATCTATCATATACCCTATGTTGAAAGAAAATTATGGTTATGGAACCCAATGTAAGTAAATAAACATATGTTTGTGAGAACGAAAAGTATGTTTAAGAAGCCCAAATTTTATAATCAAAACTAAATTTTAGGAAAAAAATGTATGGACCATCCAACCTATGTATTCTATATTTTCTCTTTATGAAGGAACTCTTCATTTTAATATTCAACAAACAAAAATTTAAATCTGTGATTTTATCGGAGATTTCAACAACAGTCTATATAGACATAAATATCGATTCAAAGAACTATTATGAAAAATTAAAAGGATATTTATGAGTAATTAAAAGACTGGTATTCAATAGAGTAATTAATTCCTATTTATAAGGGAAGTTTTGACTCTTTTAATCAATTCAGTTTGAATATTCGTGATCTTTCAATCGACCTTCTTGGATCTACAAAACTGTAGCAAGTTGTTTGCTCAATATATTATACCTATGAATATTTTCTATAAATTATTACACATACCTTTATAATTTTGAATATCTATTGAATAAATAACTATGTCAATGAACGATCATATATACTATTTTCTGAAATATGATGCACTTTGGAGATATAATTTTCAACTTCATACTACTATGAAACTGTTGACTATTTGTTTCTATTTTTTTAATATCTATTGAAACCGGTATCTCATCAAATAAATTATATCTCTAATACTTTTTCAAATAAATATAATGATACATTTCTTTCATTTTCTCTTAAAGCTATGAATTTCATCCTATACCCTCATCAAATCAAAGTATTTTAGCATGAATGGCCTGAACGCCTTCTTTTTCAATGATGTTTTGATAACCCTTCTTCCCAGGGATGAGGGGGAACCTTTACAAGGCCCATAGGATTTATAGATTACGTGGCCCATAGTCTTATGAGAAATTACATGATTCAAAAGTCTTAATGAATTCAACCAGACTATAATTACAAGTAACTGCCCCTCCCCAACATCTACATCATGATTATAGCTCTCCAACATCGCATGGAAATCCAGCTAATCTTACCCTGAAAGCACAAGATGGTCTTGATGCCATTTCCATGCCATCTCATTATTCCAAATCAGTTGGTTCTGCGCTTGTGAGTTTTCTGATTATAAATAATCCTCCAGGGATGCTTCTTTTTTATAGAGTTTGTCTGCAGAAATGTCAATGACCATGTGGCCCAAAGGCCTTTATATGGCACTAAATATTTTTGGTGGCCTGAAAGCCTTACTATCCTAAAGGCCACGGGTGGCCCGAAGTCCTTGAAGGGACCGAATACCAAATCGGTGGCTCGAAGGCCCAAACGGGTGAATAGTTCTGGCTACTACAGTACTGAATAGTTACTGCTACTATACACTCTACTGTAATTGGTACATCACTACAATAGTACCCGAGAAATTATCCCCCCACATGTTTTTGATCATGGGTATCTTGGAAGCACTTGCCAAGTCCTCTCCAAGTAGGTTGGGACTCTTGTGACAAATTAAACTCTTTTGATTTATTATATTTTTGACTACTTTCACTCGGTCATGGTGGAGTATCAGCCTCACAATATATGATGTTGATTTTTCTATTCCCTATAAAAAAACAGAAGGCACTATTTAAACATTTTTTAAATATATCAACATCCTACACTCAGTTTTGGTTCTGATGAGCTTTTGATAAGAGAAACTTTCAAGTGAAAGTCACCAAGATCACATACAGAGCATTGGTGAAGTGAAATACAGGATCTTTTTTCACCGAACATCTATAAAAATTGATTTTATCTGGTTAATTGTTTACTTTCAACTCAATTTCATTCCATTTAGAAAAATTCATATCTATATAAATCTCAAAGAAATGTTAAAATCTAAAACCAATCAATATTTTTGAAATGACACAATTAACCCTTGGGTATCCTTGTATTAGTCCGACGTAACAATCATTATAGCTTATGAGAAAGAGTTTCCTTCCCATGATCTGCTCTAATTTTTAATGAATTTTTAAATTGATATATAGTGAGACTCCATTTGACTTCCCTATAATAAGATTATACCCAAGTATGTAATGGAAAAACTACCATCCTTGATCTTTGACTTCCTATTAAGGGAAATCTTACAATGAGAGATGAAATTATATCAGAAACAATCTTGTGAATTATTCTAGCTTACATTTGGATTAAAATAGCACCATAGTTATGTAGAACATTTTTTATTAATCAAATGTTATTCACGATCCCTTGAGAAAAAAATGATATATTTAGTATAAAAATATGAGAAGGTTCACTAACCCTCTTTTTTTTGAGTTGTATTTATGGACCCATTTCCAGCCATATCAATGATTCATCTACTTAAATACTCATTTACAAAGATATAGAGAGCATAATACAATGGTTCAACCTACTTGATGCCATAATAAGTGCCAAAATATCACTCAAGGAATCCATTAATTAGGATGGAAATTCAAACAAAATTAAATAAAATAAATAATCTTATGAGTGAACAAGATTTTGAATCCAAATTTATGAAAAACTCATATCATGAAATCCCAATTCAATATATATAATCATATATTGGTATCAATTATAATAGGTATACCCCCATTTCTCCAAGGATTCCATATCCAATTAATGCATTCAAATGTAGTTAGAATATAGCCATGTGTTTTTTCCATGCTCAAACCCAATTTGATTGGGGGAACCATTCATATAATTGTATATATTTTTAAAGGTGTATTATTTGTAAAAATTCTATAATCCAAAATATAAATATCAATAGGTTTATAATCACAATGTGTTTTTTCATCTCCATTCATGGGCATAATTACCATAATTGATAATTTAACCACTTAAGAAAGAATCTATTATTGAAAATTATATGTATCATATTTCTCTGATTTCAATGAAACATATCCCAATATTACTTGAAGAACATATTTTTTAATCCATCGAGGCTAGGAGAACATTATGTGTTTATAAAAAAGGTATCTTCCTTTATTGATACCATGCCCAAAAATCTAGTGAGTATAACAATATCCATAAGATCAAATGTACTTGGAATGAAATCCCAAATTTTAGAATTAATAATAGATGAACCACTATTAAAGAGATTTTGGATGTACTGAATAGTATGTTCATGAATGTCATTCCATATAATTATTATTTCATTATAATTCCTCAAGTAAGTGATTGGATTTTTTATATTGCTATCCCTTAGAAGGTTTTTGAATACCTTAATATTTTTATCACCCAATTTAATTCATTTACACCTTAATGTCTTCTTGAGGAAAACCTCCTTCAATGGGATATTGTTAGTTAGATAAGATGATAACTTTATCTCATTAGTGGAGCATGTTAGTGCCAATTTATCATAATGACTATTTTAATGTTCCTACAATTCATTTTATAGACACAAAATATCCCCATCCTTATTAGATAATACATAATTTCTCATAATCCTTAGTCAAGATTTATGATTCTTGATCTCAAACCCACAAACATATTGATCATCCATAATGTAATTATTGTGTTATATCTATTATAAAATCCTCATGATGTCTAGTTGTTTGAACCATGCATTTTTAGATATGAATGATAAGGGGACACTACCCTTATTTAGGATTATGGAAGCCAATATGGGAATATTATCATAATTATTATTTGATTGGGTCCTTGATTGGACATCCTCCCATTGATCCAGAGAACATATATTTACGAAACAATGATCAATCTTACTTATCACAATGTGATTTAGATATTTCATATTCCAAGTGAATATATCCCCGTGATTGGTGACCACCAACATATCATTGAGATCAATAATCACTCTAAACTATCTAATAAAAATGAAGATATTAGGGTTTTGTATTCTTTCATGTGAGGTAAGGAAACCATTGAAATTTCTTGTCGGCACCAACTATCCTTTAATATCATTCCTAAAATTCCCAAACTCCACCCACATAGATCCTCTCTCTTAATATTTGGAGAGGGAATAAAACAAAATCAAATGAAACCACTAACATACATGCTTATTATGGTGGTGATCATCTTATCACTAGTATGGAACCTGGAAATGTTTGATGATTTAAAATAAACCTAGACCTAGAGAGTTTCAACTACTGATGAGTAAAGGAAAACAAAAATAGTATTGAATCCTATGGAATAAGATAAACCTTAATTGGGAAAAGATTATGCCTTGGTTCAGAGATACTTATGCGGATTGGGTAATAAATTATTACAAACCCTTTATGTGTACTATTTGTAAATAAATTTTCTATCACTAGACTATTCAAGAAAATAATGTTCATTTCTAATAACTCTTATATTTATACCCCCTCAACCTATAGTGGGATTCCTGGTTCTAGAAATTTCCTAAAATTTACACTTCATAAGAAATTTTTTTATTGTGTGAGGGATTCCATCATATTTTAGTTTTCCCATACTCTCTATAGGTATCTAGAGTGGTACATGGGACTACCATGTCACCCACTATACAAGGTTCAACCTTTTTTTGGGGCAGTAGTAGCATCATGTTGAGAATAATGTAGATTATAGGGGGGTGATGTCCTCCTCAAATCCATCTTTTTGCGATATTTATCTTTCTCCTCAACCAATTGGCTCCTGTCCTTTCCGACCATATAATTTTATATTATGATGATTTCAGGATTTGAAAAGTATTATTCTATTTGTGAGAGGTAAAACATTTCCAATTTCGCATGTTCAACACGTATTTTTTGTCCCTAATCACCTATTTGTACATGGTTTTGTTAGTAATTGAACCATCATATTTTTTCATAAGAATGAAGGTACCATCTTGTATCATTAGTGTTTTATCAAGGGGATCGTCAATGAAATTCAATTTATTGGTTATCACAGTAGCCATTACTTTTTTATCTTGTTTCATGTATCATATTAAGATCACAAAGTGGTGAAAAAATTGGTTTGAAGCACTATGACATGTCTATAACTAGAGATATCGTGGCCTACCATGTTGTAGAGAGTGCAGTGGGAAGGAATATATTCATATAAAAATTCCACATCAATCATATCCACATTGACAATGATATTTTCACTATTAGGTCAAGAGAGTGTTAGATCCCCATCAATAAGAATCATATCATTGTGGTTATTCATTCCTTAAATTGAATTGTCGTACAATTTTAGAGGTTCCACATTTCCAAATGAAATATATTTGAGAATTTACAAGTTACAAAGAACCTAGATGAGTCCATGGATCCTCACCCATATTCGGGTGATGGAGTTTTCTTATCACATGGATTGAAATTTAACTCCTATTCCAAGATCCTGAAAATAATGGGGTAAAGAACACAAAATCAAAAGTTCCTAGATATGTAATATGTATATTTTGAAAAAAAACTATTTATAATTATCCTTTGACAATATATATAATCAACCATTTTTGATGCTCATGATCTTGGTATTCTTTCGTTGACCATCACCACCATTTGGGGTTTTGTCACCTTTTTAAAGGATCAAGAATACTATGATTGAAAACAAATAGGATTCGATCAACCCCTTGAGAGCCCATTGTTCATCCATTACTGAGAATTGTAATAATCAAATATAGATATATGAGGCTCTTTTTATGAGTGATTTTTATATTCACGCACATAATATTCCATCCTCAAGACCCTCTCAAAAGAAACACCATTCTATATTGGTGGATTCCCCTTTACCAAAACTTCCTTAGGAGATGGGGTTGAGAGATATGAAACCCCAACTAGATAATCATAACCACAATTTAGTATAAAATAATATAAAATAGGATTAATATTTAATTATTATAGTCAGTGAAAAATTGATGACTTAATTATGTATGAAAATAGTTGACATAAGGACATCAACAATGGTGAATAAAGGTCGAGGTTAGTGAATGATGGGTGAAGGCATTGGATGAACAAAGAAGATCAAAAATAGATAATGATATATGAAATCTAATGAGGAAGTTTGGAGATTTTTTACAAGGTTAAAATAAATTTGGTATAACAATAATTCCGCCACATCATTTTACTTTTTTGTTAGCATCCAATTAAAGATTTTTATTGTGTGGTGTTCAGTTTTTTCAATAGTATTTCTAAAAGACTATAAATAATGTAATTTGGTGGATATTATTGATTTG
Organism: Viscum album; assembly: GCA_963277665.1. Taxonomy (NCBI): domain Eukaryota; kingdom Viridiplantae; phylum Streptophyta; class Magnoliopsida; order Santalales; family Viscaceae; genus Viscum; species Viscum album. Next base: position 346,604,285 of record OY728152.1, on the reverse strand, counting down.
AAATTTTTGAAGCCTCAAAATATATTCTATTTATTGCATAAATATTAAATTAATATATCCTTTAATGAGGATCTCGTGTTCTGGAAGTTATGAGCAAGAGGAAAATTAACTGAATAAGGTCCATGAAGGTTATTGATAAATTATTTTCCAAAATATAGGCACAACCACATTTATTTATATCTATGTTATGGTAGAGGTATCATATGAGGATAAAATTGTAAATTATATGAAACGTAAGGAATTTTAACTGTACACTATTTATTATGATCATCTATGTAATTTTTTATTGAGTTGATACATAAAATTCTAGAGATGAATATGATATTATTATGTGTTGGAAAACCATATCATTGAATGGACAACAACATCGTGGTAGTTGAAAAATATGTTTTTCATCACATAATGGATGATGGTGTTCTGAGTTGGAAGAATCCTTTGTTAAATTTGGAACACCAACTTGGTTATTGTGGAATTCATGGTCAAACTATTTCATTAGATAAATAAAAAACCCATTACTCATGCATAAGATGTTTGAGTAATATTCAATATCCCCCAAAATATAGGATTTGATAAATTAAATAGCTCCCTTATACGTGTAATATTGTTGGAAAAATATATATGGTAAATTTAATATATTGGGAGAGAGTTTTTTGGACTTTTAAAACCCTATGAAAAACTTACGTGCTCAAAATAATAATTTTCCATACTGGGGGGGATTCTTGTGATTCAGGTTGAGGTAGGGTGCCAGAGAGATTCTATATTATTGTCCAAGACATGTTGAGATTCAATCCTTTATATATAAATTTTAAATATCTAGTTGACCATGGTGTAAAGTATTGGAAGGTATGTTTTATTTATAAAATATCAACATTGATGTTGTTGTTTCACCTATTGTGTTCATGATGTTCACACAGCAAATAAAAGAGTCATGTGGTGATTAGTTAATTTCTGGACTTGGTTAAAACTTCTAAATAAAGAGGTTTAGAAAGAAGATCAGGGATTTGACTTGGCACCTTTGCAATAATTTACACAAAGAGTCTTGTAAATCAGTTCAAGGGAAAGAAATATGGATAAGAAGTCATCAAATTATAATTTCATGGATGATATGATAAAATTTTTATTTTCCATATAATGATCCACTCACAGAGTTTTCTTGGTCCCTGATATAATATAGAATATATGAATATATCATTCACCATAAAACATAGAATAATTATTTCTAAAAAGATATGAGATGAGTGATGAATGAGATATATGAAGAATAACAAAAAACATAATTCCATGGAAATATCTTGTTCAGATAAGAGGGAGGAAGAGAAGTTTATTTTTTTAATGCAAAGTGTAGTTCATTTACATATATGATTCCATAAGAAGAATTTGTGGAATTCAAAAATCAATACTAGTGGTGGAATATGTGGACTAATATATGATAGTGGGTTTCAATTAATAGTGGAAAAGAAGGTAAATCTAGATTTGAGTTGTTTGGATGAAAATGAATATCATTAGAACTAACTGAATATTTTTCAAAATAATAAGTAGTATTTTCCATGACAACTCAAGGATATGAAATAAATATTTTCATGGTGATGTTCTTAGAAGGCTTATAATGTAGAAGAAAGTGAAGATCAATTACACCTATCAACATTTATTGCATCTACAATAATGTGCGGTTATTGAGACTTTTAATGTGATTTTAATGAAGTTATAATTTATAGGATAGTGATTTACGGAGTGTAGTGAATTGAGTAACCCATGGGATCTGGTGATATATCAATAATATATTTTATGCTTATAGATTCTACCCATATGAGTGACCTATACAAAACCTAATAACAATGGGATAATTTACTGTATTTTGGTGCATCATCACATTGCTAATAGCATGATATAGTTATTATCCTAATGTGAGTAAAACAAATAAAATTATTATGCATTTTGTGAATTATTTATTTATATTTAACAATAAATAATGGGTGAGTGTGGGTTATGATAGAATTGATCATTCTGGTAATGTTTGGGATATGTAATATAGACTTCGAATCATCATTGATGGAAGAACTCATGTGTGTCCTTATCAACTATGATGTTAAGATAATATAGTGAGGTGTTATTTTAAATAATTTTTTTATATTTTTATATTTTCATACACTAAATAACCCAATAGTATATCTCAGACAAAGAACCCCAATAGAGCCAAACAATTTGTTTTAGTGCATTGGTTACATTTGATGATTTTTTTGTATTAATTGATCTAATTGGTTCATAAAGTTGAGTTTCATTATTCCCTCACATTATTATAGTGACATGGAAAAGGATACGAATTTTAGGAAGAAGTAAAACTCCAAAATATCTCTATATGATAGAATATTTTTCTAAAAAAACTGTTATTGAGAATGAAGAATATAGTATCCCTCAATGAAAAGGTATGAATGAATCTGATTTTGAATCAATGAATTAGCTTAATTGTCACGACCCATCCTCGGGGACCGTGCCGTGACTACCCCAAGCCCGCCTTACATAGGCCAGGGGCTGGCGACTAGCACCAAGGAGTAAATCCCAACAAAAAGGGAAGGCATTGCCTTTGAAAAGTAAACAAGCACCACAGAGTAAGCAAGCAGAAAAGTAAACACTAAGTAAAAAAAATGTAACAAGATGTGCTGAAAGTAAAAGGGCCGCAAATACAAGCCCAACTGTAAAGTACAACTGAAAAGGGAAAACAGTAATTGGAAAGAAAAGCCGCAGCGTCGAGCCGTCCACTGGAAATCCCCACTTGAAGGGTGGGTACAGATAGCCTCCACTACACCTCGGGTCCACCTGACCGCTCCGAGTACCTCTCGCCTAGTGTTCTACCTCCAGGTACCGTCCTGCTCCGCACGCCTCCACCACGATCAGCGCTGTCCGTCGTCTGCAACCAACACAACGTAGTGCGGGCAAAGCCCATGCAGGGGTGAGTATAAGCTACTCAGTAGGGACCCCGAGACCCCCGAAGGTCTCCCGAAATCCACAAAGGATAATCCACAAAGGAAAGATACAATCACGAAGTAACATTTGACACGGCTTAGGTATATGCCCATACATATACCTAAGTCATCAATTCCCGTTCGGCTCCAACGTCCGATCCCAAGAACAACCCAGTCCACACAGGAAAGCAAACGTATTCCCACACAGGATATCACAACACAATCCACAAAGGAGAGTAAACAGTAAATCCACACAGGATAGCTCAACACAATCCACAGAGGAGAGTAAACAATAAATCCACATAGGATATCTCAACACAATCCACAAAGGAGAGTAAACAGTAAATCCACACAGGATAGCTCAACACAATCCACAAAGGAGAGTAACTCAAGATTTCAGCTCACACAGGTATACTTCTTCGGATGACGATAAAGATGATCACTGATCTATCTAAGTCGTCGGACCCACAAAGGATCGATAGGTAACTAACCCCCGCAAAGACACAGGATCGGGCCCACACAGGACCTGTAGTCGCTGGCTGACACAGAACCGCTGAGCGTTGACCCACACAGGATCGGACCCACACAGGATCGGGCCCACACAGGACCTGTAGCACTGATCCACGTAGGATCGCTGAGTGCAGTAGTCATCGCAGTCCACTGAGGATCTCTGCACAGTCGTCGTCGCAGTCCATTGAGGATCTCTGCACAGTCGTCGCTGTAGTCCACTGAGGATCTCTGCACAGTCGTCGCTGTCGAAGAAGCAGTCGCAGCCAGCACTAGGGTTCCCGCACATAGCAAGCTTGTTTGGGAGGGTCCGCTCCACGAGCCGAGAGGCTGATACATCAACTTACACAAAGTCCGAAGTTGATGTATCCAAAAGTTCCGTATCGTCAACATGAACTCAACGTCGCAGACGGCGCGTCGATCGGACGCCCGGTCTGAGAGTTATTGGCTTTTTCGTCCCAGGGATCCGGTTGGTTTTTAAGGCAAAACCAACCCGACCATACTCCACCTGCGTCCAAACCTTGGGCGGAGTGAGCCAAAAGATCCGTCTCACTTAGAGGAATTCAACAAAGCCGACGGCACGTCAATCGGACGTCCGTAGCTCAAGATATGAGCGTTTCCGCTCCGAGGGCCCGGTTGGTTTCGTGTACGAACCAACCCGGCCGAACACAAAGTATTCTGAAACCTTGAGTGCGATATACCAAAATGACCATCTAGAAACAAGGATCACGTTGCCGCTGACGGCTCATCAAACAGAGTCCCATAGCTCATGTTATGAGCATTTGACCGAAAATTGTCCGTAGACGGGGGGGGGGGGGGGGGGTCCGGGCCCGGGCCAAGCCGGCCCGACCCCCCCTTGGGTCGGCCGAACCGGGTCGATCCGGTCCGACCCGGTCGGACCCGGTCCGGCCCAGCCAGGGCGCGGCCCGGCCGGTTGGACTGGCCTGGCTCGGCTATCCCGGCTCGGCTCGGCCGAGCGACCGAGCGGCCGACGCGGGGAGAGCCGCCGCCCCGCGTGACACCCCCGCGACACCCACGGGGTGTCGTCCAGACAGCCGGACGCGGCTGAAGCCGCGTCCCAAGTGACACGGGGGGGAGCCGCCACCCCCGCGTGACACCCCCGCGACACCCGCGGGGTGTCTCCCTGGCGGCCGGATGCGGCTTCAGCTGCGTCCCGCGAGCGCCGCCGCCACGGCCAGTGCCGCGGCGGTCTCGTCCGGCGGCGCGACGGGCACCGCGGCCTCCATGCGCCGGCGCCGCCGTGCCGGCGACCCGCGCCGCCGCCGGCTTCCATGGGCCGCCAGAGCCGCTCTGATGGCCCGTTTTTTCTTCCCGTCTGCGCCGTTGTCCCTCCCGGGATCCGTTCTTCACTGCGGGATCATCAAGCTGCTCTTGCATCACGTTCCGTCGTCACCCGTCAATTCTGCACAATCACGAAGAACGACGGAGGGTTGTCGGTCCGTGTTCGTTTGGCCCGCACCCTCCGCGTTAGAGTTAAACAATGGGAGAAACAATATTCAACATATGAATACATATCCAAAAACAATTTTAATGAAATAAAAAATTGTTTATAATTTGGGTTCTTCATTTTGAACAGGAACAACACAGGAAATAAGGGCATTTCCAAAAATAAAATACCTACCTCTTAGTCGTCGTCTTAAGCATGTTCTTCGCGGATTTGCTCGTCGCGGAAGGAGGGGATCGTCGCGTCGTCATGAAAAGGCGTCACGTCGTCGCAGAATCCGGCGTTCCGTCGACGAACTCGACGGACCAAGAAACAACAGATTTAATTATAAATAATTAAATCCGTGTTTTGTTTTAAACCACAATAACTTTTAGAAGAAACCCGAAATCACTCACCACAAACGGTTGGTGATCGGAGATCGGGGCGGGGAAGAACGTCTCGGATTGGAGCGTCGTCGCTTTCTGCGGATGACGGCGTTCTTCGCGTTCTTCGCGTTCTTCGCAAAGGAGAAGGAAGATTGAAGGATTCTGTCAAATCCTCTCAACACGCAAATAACCAGAGGTCGTGCGTTGGCCTTATTTTATTATTACGCCAACAAATTGAAAACTGGTTAAGAAATGATTGAATTAATTCGTTGAATTAATTCAACGAAAGAAACTGCCCATTTAATTCACGAACAAAACCGCCCAATTAAATGGTCTGTTAAGAAATTAAGGAAACGCGAAAACGCGTCAGTTGACCTTCATAAAGACGGGTTTTCGCGGGAGCGTTACTTAGTGAAAAGAAACGGCATGGCTCGTGCGGGCCCCACCTCACAAATATCCTTCCAAGGGTATAGGATACTTCTGGATAGCATCCTATCCAGATCAACTCAGCTTAAGCCGCTTTTAAGTGGCTTCCAAGTGGCTTAAGTGAAATAAAATAAAGTTTGTCGTACAATTATTTTATTTTTTAACTTTAAGCCCGAAAATTAAAAACCACACCCGAGAAAACGCAACTCCAGAAGAGGTGTTTCTAAGCAAATACCGGCGCTGCGATTTCATCGGTGCCCTCAGAATTCGATTCTGGGCACCGGTTCAAAAGTTAGAAAAACTCGCTCGTCCTTTCACTGAACATACCCAATCCAAACTTCGAAAAAATGATTCCGGGCACACCGAGCCTCGGAATCAGGTGCCGTCAGAAACTGCGTTCTTGTAGAATTCCAAAGAAAATTAAGAAAAAAAAATTTCATTGAAATTTACGGGTCTTTACATTACTCCCACCTCAGGGCTTTACGTCCCTGTAAAGATACATAAAAAACTAGGGAAACAAATGTGGGTACTGACCATGCATCTGAGCCTCCCGCTCCCATGTGCTCTTCTAGAGGTTCCCATGCTGCCATCTGATGCACACTAGACGAATCGATCGCCCACGTAGGATCCGCTCCTATCGATCCTCTATCTCCACTGGGACCTCCGCAAAAGTCACCCCATCATCCACGTCTAGCTCCCCATGGTCGATGATGTGTGTCGGGTCGTGCACGTATCTCCTCAACTGAGATACGTGGAAGACGTCGTGCACCCGGTGCAACTGAGGTGGTAGATCCAGGCGATAAGCCAGCTCGCCAATCCTACTGAGGACCTGGAAAGGTCCGATGAAGCGTGGAGACAACTTGTCGCCTCGGCCAAATCTTCGTAATCCACGTTGAGGTGAGACACGCAAGAACACGTGGTCGCCATCCTCGAACTCAAGTGGCCTCCGCCTCATGTCAGAATATGATTTATGCCAGCTCTGAGCTATCCTCATCCGCTCTTGGATGACCTGGACCTTCTCTGTCATGGCCCAGACCATCTCGGGTCCCACGAGTGCTGACTCCCCAGGGTCTGTCCAACACAAAGGAGATCTGCAAGGTCTGCCGTACAAATCCTCATATGGTGCCATCCCGATGGTGGAGTGGTAGCTGTTGTTGTACGTGAACTCCACCAAGGGTAGGTGGTACTCCCAGCTGTGACCAAAGTCTAGGATGCAAGCACAGAGCATGTCCTCGAGAGTCTGAATGGTCCTCTCCATCTGACCATCCGTCTGAGGGTGAAAGGCAGTGCTCAGACGTAGCCGCGTCCCGAACGCCTCCTGTAACCCATTCCAATGTCGGGAAGTAAAACGAGCGTCCCGATCAGAGACGATAGTCGATGGCACACCGTGGAGCCGTACAATCTTTTGAACGTAGAGACGCCCCAAGCTCTCCACCGAGCCCTGCTCTCGGATGGGTAAGACGTGTGCCGACTTGGTGAGTCAGTCAACAATCACCCAAATGGAGTCATGACCTTTGGAAGTGCGTGGAAGTCCAGTCACGAAGTCCATAGATATGTCGTCCCACTTCCACTCCAGAACCTCCAAGGGCTGTACCAAGCCTGCTGGTACCTGATGCTCTGCCTTCACCTGCTGGCAGGTGAGGCATCGTAAAACGAACTCTGCCACAGCCTTCTTCATGCCCGGCCACCAGTGCTGTCATCTGAGGTCCTGGTACATCTTCGCCACTCCAGGATGTACCTCCAAAGGAGAAATGTGAAACTCTCTCAGCACCTCCTCTCGTAAAGCGACTGGTACCAAGGTACGTCCTCTGAAAAGGACGTCGTGCTCTGCTCTAAGGGAGAAACCATCAGGTGCCTGTCCCGAGGATATCTATGCACGCCGCGTCTCGCAGTCAGCGTCCCCACGCTGAGCCTCTCTGACCCGCTGTAGAAGTGGAGGAGAGACGGTGAGATACTGAAGGAAGGCTTCTCCGTCTCTATCCACAAAGGATATCTGCAAAGCGGCTAGCTTCTCTGTCGCCTCCTCAAGTAGCTGGATGCCCGTCCTCCTGCTGAGGGCATAGGCTACCACGTTCCCCTTCCCAGGAGTATAGACTATCTCAAAGTCATAGTCCTAGAGGAACTCGAGCCATCGCCACTGTCTCAGGTTCAGGTCCTTCTGAGAGAAGATGTACCTGAGACTCTGGTGGTCAAAAAAGACTATAAAGTGCTCGCCCATCAGATAGTGCCACCATGTCTTTAGAGCGAAGACCACTGCTGCTAAATCCAGGTCATGGGTAGCGTAGTTCTACTCATGCGGCCTCAACTCACGTGATCCATAGGCAATCACGGCCCGCTCCTGCATCAGGACACACTCGAGTCCAGTCCCCGATGCATCACAGTAGACTACGTATCCAACTCCTTCCTCAGGAAACCTCAAGATAGGTGCGCTGGTCAATCTCTGCCTCAGCTCCTGGAAGCTCTGCTGACATCTGTCTGACCACACAAAGGTTTTCCCCTTCTTCTTCAACGCTGAGAGTGGAACCGCAACTCTAGAGAAATCCGATACAAATCTCCGATAGTATCCAGCTAGTCCCAAGAAACTCCGCACCTCTGTCATGCTCCTGGGTGTCTCCCAAGCTAGCACTGCCTCGATCTTCGAGGGATCCACTGCAACTCCCGCCTCAGAAATGATGTGCCCCAAGAAGTGGACCTCACGTAACCAGAACTGGAACTTCGAGAGCTTGCCATAAAGCTGGTGCTCTCGGAGTGTGTCTAGTACAACCCGCAAGTGGTAGGCGTGCTCCTCCTCCGTGGTCGAGTACACCAAAATGTCGTTGATGAAGACCACGGCAAATATATCAAGGTATGGCTGGAAGATCCTGTTCATGAGGCTCATGAACACTGCTGGGGCGTTGGTTACGCCGAAAGGCATAACCATGAACTCATAGTGGCCATACCGACACCTGAAGGCCGTCTTCTACACGTCCTCGTCTCGAAATATGAGCTGATGATAGCCTGATCGGAGGTCTATTTTCGAGAACCACCGTGCTCCCTTGAGCTGATCAAAGAGGTCATCAATCCTCGGTAGCGGATACTTGTTCCTCACTGTCACGTGGTTCTGGCGACGATAATTGACACATAGTCTCAAGCTCCCATCCGCCTTCTTGGAAAACAATATCGAGGAAGCCCAGGGTGAAACACTGGGTCGGATAAACCCCTTGCCCTGCAAGTCCTCTAACTGTACCTGTAGCTCTTGAAACTCAGCAGGGGCCATCCGATACGCTGGAGTGGATATCGGGGCTGTCCCGGGGTGCAGATCAATATAAAAGTCTACCTCTCTGCGAGAAGGTAGCCCTGGAACGTCGTCGGGAAAGACGTCCGCGTACTGATCCACCACTGCAGGAAAAATAGGACTCCGCACGTCCACAGATCCTAGGATGAGGCTAGCCAACTGATGAGTGATGGGCTGTCCTCTCCTCTGCGGGAGTCCATCCTATGCTACTAAGGATCCCTTCTCACCGGTGAAGGTGAACCTGCTCCCGTCGGTGCGCACACATCGCACCTTGCGCCTCATGCAGTCAATCTGAGCATGGACTGTAGATAACCAATCCATTCCCAAGATGACGTCGTAAGGCCTCGACGCCGCTACAAGAAGATCCTATCCGAAGCTCTATCCTCCTAGAGTAAGCTCACACTGCCGGCACCAGTGTGTAATCATCGAGTCTTCTGCCGTAGGAGTCTCTAGCCGTAAGGATCGAGCCAACGACTCTGTCAGAATCTCCAAGCTCCGAACAAGGGCAGTGGCTATGAAAGAGTGACTCGCTCCTGTGTCTATAAGAACTGCAACAAGGGTGGAATAGACACAGATCGTACCTCGAATCATCTCTGGCGCGCCGTGGTCGTAGGCCTCTGCTACCTGGAGCTGCGCCTATCTCTGCCCGCCAGCTCCCTGTGGTCGGGGCGGACCTCCTAGTGGTGGTGGTGGCAGAGCCTCAAAGCGTCGCCCACCACCTGTTATTTGGCCAGCTCCTCTGCCTCGTCCGCCTCCTCCCTGTGGACCGCCACGGTCGACCCTCTGCCTCTTCCTGGGTGGCCCCTCCACTGTCTGCTGCCCCTCGGTATGGCGGGTCAGGCAGTCACGAGCCATGTGGCCCTGCCCACCGCACGCGTAGCACTGCCTGCCTCTCGGAAGATTGGCCCTATGCTGTGTGCCCCGCACTGCTGAGCCAGTGTCCCGAGGTCGTCTGCCGGAAGGCCTGGTATGCCTGGAACCCTGAGTCATCCGTCGGCTACCCGCTGCCGAAGACTTTGCTACCTGCCGCCCTGCGGTAGGTCTCGCTGTGGACACAGCCAGAAATCTCTCAATCAGAAGGGCTCGCTCTAGCACTCCTGCCTGGGTCAGGATGTTGAGGAAGATCAGCGATGCCCTGATCTCGTGTCTCAAACCCTGCTCGAAGGTCCGGGCCCGGAAGAAGGGGTCTCGTACCATGTCGTTCGAGTAGCGAGAAAGATCGGTGAACCTCGCCGCGTACTGGGCGACCGTCAAGCTGCCCTGCTGCAGCTGAAGAAGCACCTGAATGCGCACCGCACGGAGGGTGGCCGGGACGAACTCTGAGCGGAAGAGTCTCTCGAAGTCCGTCCAGATGAGAGAGGCCTCATCGTGCACCTGGAGCATCAAGCTCCACCATCGTCCTGCTGCTGCGTGCAGTAGGCTCGCTGCAAGGATCACCATGAGGTCTGCTGGTGTCCTCACTAGCCTGAAAACTCGGACGACCGCCTCCAGCCAGTCCTCGGATGCCTGGGGGTCCGTCTCCCCACGAAACCTGGGTGGTTGCTGGCGCTGGAACTCATACAGAGCTCCGAGGCATCGTGCATCGTCAGTGATCGGCTCTGGAAGCATCGGGGGCTCGATGGGGTAAAGGTACCGCCGGTGCCTCTACTGTCAACGGGCCCTGTACCGACGCCTCGTCGCTCGGAGGGCTATCGTCACGCTCTACTCTCGGAACCCTAGCTGGCTGCTGTTGTCGGGCCATCCTGAAAAGCAAACAAGTGTGCCACGGTCAGAACAGTATACCTAGTGAGTTGACACAAGTAATCACAAAGAAAACTTGAAACACACACGCAATCAATGTTTTCGTGCATTAATTCGGAAATTCGAAGTCAGGGTCCTAGTGTACGGATACGTCGGCCGCCGCTCCAACACTGGACTCCCTGGGCTGATAACCACACTCAATACGCTAAACACTATTGCTTCACATAGAAGAAGGATCGGAGTCTGCGGTAGAACCGACCAGCTCTGATACCAATTTGTCAGGACCCGTCCTCGGGGCCCGTGCCGTGACTACCCCAAGCCCGCCTTCCATAGGTCAGGGGCTGGTGACTAGCACCAAGTGTAAATCCCAAAAAAAAGGGAAGGCATTGCCTTTGAAAAGTAAACAAGCACCACAGACTAAGCAAGCAGAAAAGTAAACACTAAGTAAAAAAAAACTGTAACAAGCTGTGCTGAAAGTAAAAGGGGCCGGAAATACAAGCCCAACTGTAAAGTAAAACTAAAAGGGGAAAACAGAAACTGGAAAGAAAAGCCGCAGCGTCGAGCCGTCCACTGGAAGTCCCACCTGTAGGGTGGGTACAGATAGCCTCCAATTCTCCTCGGGTCCACCTGACCGCTCCGAGTACGTCTCGCCTAGTTGTCCACCTCCAGGTACCGTCCTACTCCACACGCCTCCACCACGATCAGCGCTGTCCGTCGTCTGCAACCAACACAACATAGTGCGGGCAAAGCCCGTGCAGGGGTGAGTATAAGCTACTCAGTAGGGACCCCGAGACCCCAGAAGGTCTCCCGAAATCCACAAAGGATAATCCACAGAGGAAAGATACAATCACGAAGTAACATCTGAAACGGCTTAGGTATATGCCCATACATATACCTAAGTCATCAATTCCCGTTCGGCTCCAACGTCCGAGCCCAAGCACAACCCAGTCCACACAGGAAAGCAAACGTATACCCACACAGGATAGCACAACACAATCCACAAAGGAGAGTAAACAGAAAATCCACACAGGATAGCTCAACACAATCCACAAAGGAGAGTAAACTGTAAATCCACATAGGATAGCTCAACACAATCCACAAAGGAGAGTAAATAGTAAATCCACACAGGATAGCTCAACACAATCCACAAAGAGAGTAACTCAAGATTTCAGCTCACATAGGTATACTTCTTCGGATGATGATAAAGATGATCACTGATCCATCTAAGTCGTCGGACCCACAAAGGATCGATAGGTAACTAACCCCCGCAAAGACCCACACAGGATCGGGACCACACAGGACCTGTAGGCGCTGGATCACACAGAACCGCTGAGCGCTGACCCACACAGGATCAGACCCACACAAGATCGGGCCCACACAGGACCTGTAGCACTGACCCACGTAGGATCGCTGAGTGCAGTAGTCGTCGCAGTCTATTGAGGATCTCTACACAGTCGTCGTCGCAGTCCACTGAGTATCTCTGCACAGTCTTCGCTGTAGTCCATTGAGGATCTGTGCACAATCATCGCTGTCGAAGAAGCAGTCGCAGCCAGCACTAGGGTTCCCGCACACAGCAAACTCGTTTGGGAGGGTCCGCTCCACGAGCCGAGAGGCTGATACATCAACTGACACAAAGTCTGAAGTTGATGTATCCAAAAATTCTGTATCTTCAACAAGAACTCACCGTCGCAGACGGCGCGTCGATCGGACGCCCGGTCTGAGAGTTATTGGCTTTTTCGTCCTAGGGGCCCGGTTGGGTTTTATGGAAAAACTAACCCGACCGTACTCCACCTGCATCCAAACTTCGGGCGGAGTGAGCCAAAAGATCCGTATCACTTAGAGGAATTCAACAAAGCCAACGACACGTCAATCAGACGTCTGTAGCTCAAGATATGAGCGTTTCCGCTCCGAGGGCCCGGTTGGTTTCGTGTACGAACGAACCCGGCCGAACTCAAAGTATTCCGAAACTTTGAGTGCGATATACCGAAACGACCGTCTCGATCCAAGGATCGCGTTGCCACTGAAGGATCGTCAAACGGATGCCCACAGCTCATGTTATGAGCATTTGAACGAAAATGGTCCGTAGACGGGGGGTCCGGGCCCGGGCTGAGCCGGCCCGACCCCCCCTTGGGTCGGCTGAACCGGGTCGATCCGGTCCGACCCGGTTGGACCCGGTCCGGCCCGGCCAGGGCGCGGCCCGGCCAGTCAGACCGGCCTGGCTCTGCCAGCCCGGCTCGGCTCGGCAGCGCGACCGAGCGACCGACGCGGGGGGATCCGCCACCCCGCGTGACACCCCCGCGACACCCGTGGGGTGTCGGCCAGACAGCTGGACGCGGCTGAAGCCGCGTCCCGAGTGACGCGGGGGGGAGCCGCCGCCCCCGCGTGACACCCCCACGACACCCGCGGGGTGTCTCCCTGGCGGCCGGATGCGGATTCAGCCGCGTCCCGCGATCGTCGCCGCCACGACCGGTGCCGCGGCGGTCTCGTCCGGCGGCGCGACGGGCGCCGCCGCCTCCGTGCGCCGGCACCACCGTGCCGGCGACCCGCGCCACCACCGGCTTCCGTGGGCCGCCGGAGTCACTCTGGTGGCCCGTTTTTTCTTCCTGTCTGCACCGTTGTCCCTCCTGGGATCCGTTCTTCACTGCAGGATCATCAAGCTGCTCTTGCGTCACGTTCCGTCGTCGCCCGTCAATTCCGCACAATCCCGAAGAACGACGGAGGGTTGTCAGGCCGTGTTTGTTTGGCCCGCACCCTCCGTGTTAGAGTCAAACAACGAGAGAAACAATATTCAAAATATGAATACATATCCGAAAACAATTTTAATGAAATAAAAAATTGTTTATAATTCGGGTTCTTCATTTTGAACGGGAACACCACGGGAAATAAGGGCATTTCCAAAAATAAAATCCCTACCTCCTAGTCATCGTCGTACGCACGTTCTTCGCGGATTTGCTCGTCGCGGAAGGAGGGGATCGTCGCGTCGTCGCGGAAAGGCGTCACGTCGTCGTGGAATCCGGCGTTGCGTCGACGAACTCGACGGACCAAGAAACAACAGATTTAATTATAAATAATTAAATCCATGTTTTGTTTTAAACCACAAGAACTTTTAGAAGAAACCCGAAATCACTCACCTCAAACGGTTGGTGATCGGAGCTCGGGGCGGGGAAGAACGTCTCGGATTGGAGCGTCATCGCTTTCCGTGGATGACAGCGTTCTTCGCGTTCTTCGCAAAGGAGAAGGAAGATACAAGGATTCTGTCAAATCCTCTCAACGCTCAAATAACCAGAGGTAGTGCGTTGCCCTTATTTTATTATTACTCCAACGAATTGAAAACTTGTTAAGAAATGATTGAATTAATTCGTTGAATTAATTCAACGAAAGAAACTGCCCATTAAATTCACGAACAAAACCGCCCAATTAAATGGTCTGTTAAGAAATTAAGGAAATGCGAAAACTCATCAGTTGACCATCATAAAGACGGATTTTTGCGGGAGCGTTACTTAGCGAAAAGAAACGGCGGGGCTCGGGCGGGCCCCACCTCACAAATATCCTACCAAGGGGGTAGGACACTTCTGGATAGCATCCTATCCGGATCAACTCATCTTAAGCCTCTTTTAAGTGGCTTCAAGTGGCTTCCAAGTGGCTTAAGTGAAATAAAATAATGTTTGTCGTACAATTATTTTATTTCTTAACTTTAAGCCCGAAAATTAAAAACCACACCCGAGCAAACGCAACTCCGGAAGAGGCGTTTCTAAGAAAATACCGGTGCTGCGATTTCATCGGTGCCCTCAGAATTCGATTCCGGGCACCGGTTCAAAAGTTAGAAAAACCCGCTCGTCCGTTCACTGAACGTACCTGAGCCAAACTTAGAAAAAATGATTCCGGGCACACCGGGCCTCGGAATTAGGTGCCGTCAGAAACTGCGTTCTTGTAAAATTCAAAGAAAATTAAGAAAAAAAATTTCCTTGAAATTTACGAGTCTTTACATTAATGGTGTTATTGGATTTTAGGAAGATACCAATTTTCTTGGTGAAATTAAATTCCCTGATGATTAATAAATTCCTCGGAAGAAAAATAAGAAATTCACACACATATTATTTGAGAAATATTAGTAGCTTCCATAATAATTTTTAATTTAGATAGAGGATGATGTGGCTCAATAGATTAATATAAAACGTTTTTAAAAGTCGTTTATAAATTTAAAATACTTTATAAAAGACTTTTTATATATATAATTATCCAAGGTAAATAATGATTCCTAGACCAAGTAATTTTGGGATATTTACTCTATAGTGTAGAGTCATAGAGGTGGTACCATTGAGAAAATATTTGACTCAAAATAAGTTCAAGTTATGAGGGGTGTGATGGATGAATTGCATAAAAAAATGATATAATTGGTTTTGTATTACCAAACGAAGAAGAAAATTATTTTGTACTTAAATGCTGACATGATGGAAATGGGTGTGAAAATCAAATGGTAAATCAATTTATTAAATGAACATACACAAGATATAGAAAAAGAAATGTCCATGGAGATGAAACTAAAATATCTAATTTCCCCCCTAAAAACACGATGAGGGAATAAATTATATAATGGAATTTCAGTCAGGTTTGTAATAGATGGTTACCAAATATATGGATAATGATGAGAAGATCAAAAATATTGGTGAGAGACTAAAACCCTCTAATTAGAATAATATGATACCTTATATAGAAGCATTGATAGGCTAAGTCTAGAGCTATTGAATTATATAATCTATGAGAAAGTAAAAGATTTTTTTTTAAAATATAGAAGATAATATACCAAAAGAAAAGTAGCTATCAAATTCCACTATTACATAAGAAAGGAATTCATATGTATATGTGTTTGGAAGCCTAATGACTCAACGATAAAATAATTCTATTTGAACTACATATCAATTAAGGAATCACTATACAAGGTATGTTTTTAGTTGGATATATTTTATTTTTTCTATCCATGGTAACATTATTAGAAATTAGAGAATGAGGAGAGATACAATTTCCATATGTAGATTCTATATTCCAATGGAATATGGTAAGATTGAATACGTGGAAAGAATATATATTTTGAAAGAAAATAGATTTTCTAAATTAGATAAAAAATTTATGGAGATTCAAAAATTGTGCATATTTCACCAAAATCAATTTTCCAAAAATAATACGATTGGAATTAATTAAAAGATGTTTTGAAAATTGGAAGGAAACTTCTCTAGATATGGGAAGATATATGAACATATAAATAAAGGAACATAGGAGATGAAAAATACTAAGGTAGATATCATTATTTTCATGGTTGAATGGGAAAAAATTCATATCTAGTCTCAAATAATGCACTATAAAATTAGAGATGAAAAGTGATGGTGGAGTCATATTATAGAAAAATAAGTATAATGAAAAATGAAACATTGGTGAAATAATGATGAGACACGAACAAGTGGGATTGATCTCACAATAAAGGTGAAGTACTAGTTGATAGTGGAAACAACTAGAGAAAAAAAAAATCCAAATTGATATTTCTATAAGGGGAATAACTCAATGTAGTACCACTATAAAGGATAATAATAGAGTGGAAATTAATGGGTTATTACACCAATACCAATATCATTTATCAATGTGAGGAAATTATAAGGTCCCCTCCCCCATGCAATTAAATATTATTACTATTTTTTAGGTATTTCATGTTTTGTAAAATATATATTTCATGGGATGGTGTATCAAAATATGAAATTGAGATATTAACATTTTTGAAGTTCGAATTAATGATTTAGTGGTAAAAGTGAAATCAGGATGAATCTATAACTATGAAAACACGAGTGAAACAATGAAAATTGGACCAATAAAAAATGGTGTCACTAGAAGTATAAAGGAATAATTTTTGTGTTGGTGTCATGGACACATTTTTTCAATTAGAATCATATCTTGATGATTGAAGAAGATACCATAATTGATGATAATCAACAAAAATAAATTTTAGGATTCATTTATTTTGATTTAACAAAATGTTTGAGATGTGATATCACCATATGGTTTTGGTTATATTGAAATTATTTATAGGTGTATGAATTTTAGTTAGAATAATTATTTTATATTCAGTTTTGATCCAAATTAATTTTTTGTGTTTTTGTTTTAAAAATCCAAATGATTCATCCCCACTTACAGACAAAAGACCCTAGGTGAATAAATGTTGAAATTTGTTTTAATATTTGGTATTATATTTTGAAAATTGGTATCATAATTGGTTTCCATATATTGTTTCCAAACATTAACCTAGTATGAACCAAACAATGTATAAATTAAATTTACTCCATATTTTTTTTAAATTATTATTGAGTTCACAAGAAGTTATCTTTAAAAGAATATGAATATCATTACTAAATGTATCTTATATATGTAAGTGAAGTAAAATAGACAATAATGATGTTATTAGATTAATCTATTTATTATTATAACACATTTTAACACAATAGGCTTATAAAATATTTTAATGAATCATTTCTGACAAATAAGTACACTAACAATGAATATTTGAAGAATAGAGCCACAGATGATAGAGTTTCTTCATATAAAATCCAAATATGAAATCAGAAATATCATTTGGTTGAAAATAATAGAAATATATTTTTTATTTTAATAGAATTAGACTGATTTACAATGGGGGCCCATTCCTTATTAATAAGTCATTAGTATTTCATAGACATAGATGGTGAAGTGTTATTAATAATGATTTCAATGTATCATCCTGGCAAGTTGGATCCCCACAAGTTTTGTTAGTGGATTTATTCATATATTCGTGAAATTGAAATCATATTTAAATATAAAAATGTATAAAATCAATAATATCTAATGAGTATTGTAATAATTGGAATCACCTCATAACATGTGGTACTTTTTAGATATTATGTCAATATGGGAGTATAAATATTTTTGAATCCATGAATCTACTATTCTCTCAAAAGGGGGAGTAAAATTTAAGAGAATGGGAAGCATCGTGATGAGGTGACAGAATTTTGGGATTCAAGATGGGAATTTACAATAAATCCAAATGGGTAGATTTTTGAAATCTAGTTAATGATTGGTATTTGATGGTGTCGAATTTTTTGTCAACACAGAGTTATAAATGAAGATCTATAATGTAATGCGGTGGATATTTTAGACAATATCTAAAAGTGAAAATATGTCAAGAATATAAACTATTATATTTGTATAGGTAATCCAGAATATAAAGTGTTAAAATAGAACATAGTGTACTAGTATTTATCAAATTATGTAATATAATAAATATGGGGAAGCATGAAGGTGCTTGAGGAAGCACTGTCTGTAAGATAGGTATCATGTCGTGGGGTTCATGACCATTACATGGTTGTGGTTTAATGTGAGTTGAAAATAGAATAGACATATGATAAGTAAAGAATTTTATTGGTACATAATAAATTTGAATCACATAAATAAGTTTCATGGATCTAATATGCAATATTCTAGAGATGTGTATGAAATTATTGTGAGTTTTTTTACCATATCGTAGATTAGAGAACAAAGTTGTGGTGGTTGAAAATTGGAGATAAATTATACACTAATCCATGAAGGATAGAATTTCAATTTGGAAGAATACCTATATAAAATGGGGAACACCAACTGAAGTGTTTTTGAATAAATGTTCTAAGGGTTTTAATGGTTTGAAATATTAGTCACTTTCTCATGAATTGGATATTTTTGGGATAATAAAAACCCCTAAATTTTATAATTTATTAAAGGAATAGTACCATAGTCTATATAAAATTCTATAAAATAGAGATATAGAAAATAGAATTTCATGGTAGACTTAATTTTGGGATTCCAGGTCGTATTGTGAAATAGGGTGGATGAAAATACGTGTTTTTGTTTTTCAGGTTATTCAGTAAATTGATGACCAAAATATTTATTTATACCTACTAACCCGAGTCTAGTGGATGCAAGTCCAAAACCATAAACAAGGACTTATATTGAATCCAAAATGATAAAAAAATAACCCTGAAAGAATTCCCCAAAAAAATAAAAAACAATGATTACAAATATTTTTTATGTGTTGTATGTAATGAAACAAGGAGAAAACAGTGGAAGTCAGGTAGATAAAAATACGAATTCAAAAAAATAGACTGGAAGACAGACCGGAAAAGTATTAAACAGTTGGTTAATGTTGACGGTGTATTTTTATTTTTCGGTTATGAAAATTCATTTCTTCATTTATGTTGAAATTTAATGGGGTCAATATTGGAAAATATGGTTGTACACTAACTTTTTCATGGATTTTATAGGTGTATGGGATAGTTATATTGTATTTAAATTATATATTTCAACATTACCATGAGAAATAAATAAAATTATCATCACTGAGATCAAACTATTATTCAAAATTGATTTTCTAATCTTCTATTTCAATCTAAAAATATGTTATCAAATAATTTCATAAAAATATGGTTCCTAAAATTTTTGAACTGAATATCAAGATTTATTATTGTTAACTCTTGAAATTTGGAGGTATGATTACAATAAAAGGGAGAAAATTTTATAAAACAAACTTGTTTATAAAATATCGAAAAAATGATGGAAAATGATATAATTAGAATAATATCATTTTCTAAGATGTCTTTATCTTTTTAGTATTATTGATTCAATAATATTGATGTTCTTTATATAGTAGAAAAATAAATTAAAGTGTCATGATCATTCCCCCAGGGCGCATTCCAGGACTACCCCTAGCCCAACTTCCATAGGCCAGGGCTGGTGACAAGCATTAGAAAATCATATCCCAAAAAGGGAAGGCATGCCATTTAAACATGTACACACAAAAATAGGGCATACCACACAAAGAAAACCAAAAAAGGTAGAAATTAGTACAACCACCACAAAGTTACACTACTGAGAATAAAGTGTGTAAACTGAAAGTAAATAGGCCAGAATACAAGACCTAGTGAATGTAAAGTACCACAAAATAAGTACAATCTCCAAAGGTCATTTTCTAAGGAACCTACCTAAAGGGTAGGTATTTCTCTCTATCAGATGTCACTA
Source organism: Viscum album (assembly GCA_963277665.1). Classification (NCBI taxonomy): domain Eukaryota; kingdom Viridiplantae; phylum Streptophyta; class Magnoliopsida; order Santalales; family Viscaceae; genus Viscum; species Viscum album. Next base: position 346,584,482 of record OY728152.1, on the reverse strand, counting down.
CAACACACCACATCTATTGAGATACCTTCAAGAACCATCTAGTCATGTCTCCCCAATGTCCCAGTAAAAGTTTTTCATCGTATGCATAAGACACAAACAGGTGTGAGTGAAGCCCATTCTGGGTTGATTATAACAATACTCTGTAAGGAATCCGAGACCCTGAAGGTCTCTCAGTATTCCACAAAGGAAAACACTATAATGGAAATTACAACAGTTGTAATACCACTAAGAAAGATATCAAACACATAACACAAAGTAAAATACACATCTCACACCAAGTATAACATGAGTACCGAAGAAAATATGATTGGTCCTAAAGCTATAACAGTTTATTCTGTCGAGAGGCTCTGCTGCTGATCCGCATAGGGTCGTTAGGTGCTGACCCACAAAGGATCGCTAGGTGTTCGCCGACACAAGATCGCTAGGTGATGAACCACATAATATCGCTAGGTGATGACCCACATTGTATTTCTAGGTGATGACCCACACATGATCATTAGGTGTCATCCCACTCAGGTAATCTAGGTGTTGAACCATAATGGATCTCAATTATTTTTTCACATCACAACAAGCCACTGGATTCCCACACCTAGAATGCTTTATTTCTGGAAGATCTACTCCTCAAGCCATCGACCATACCTCAAACACCATGAAGTCCCACATAGATTAATCCCAACGTACCTTCTTGTCATAATGGTCCCAATACAAAAGATGGCGCATCATTCGGATTCCCGATCTCTATGTTATAGGATTTATAGTAAAAAGGGCCTAGTTAGATTCGAGTCCGATCCATCCCAGTCGTGCTATAATATCCAAAAAAAACTCAAGTGGTGTATATCAAATGGACAACACCATTACATGGGTCCCAATCCCACTAATATTTCTTTAATCAGATGAATGATTTGAGATTTACGAGCATTTTACTGAAACATGGGCCTGTTAGGTGTGGGTCCAGTCCGCCCAGGTCAGACCGACCTGACCTGACCCATTCTGGGGGTTCGGCATGGGTCTGGGAGGGGTCTTGACCATTGGGAATGTGGGTGGCCTGACCCCCCATCGAATCTCTACTTGCATAGTGCATGTTGATTCACCATACCCGCTTTCCGGCCATTAAGCGCACGGTTCGTTAGGGTGCTCTAGCTCACCCTGGAGGACCGAGCGGGCCGCTCCTCTACCCAGTTCTGATGCGTTCCGTGCCTCCTCATAGTTATGGGCCACCGGTTGTGCCTTTGAAGAGCCACCAGAGTCGCTCTGAGGTTCTATTTTTTGAGTCCTCTATGCCTACGACCTCTATAGGGTGCCACAATAATTGAAAATCCTTTGAATTCTCCTAACTAACAATTTTTCTAGTCGACTTTAAATAAATAACAAAGAAAAAATATGGCTGAGGGACAAGGATTTGTTTGGGTTGACCCGTACCCTCTGCGTTAGAGTTTAATCAAGGGGTTAAAAATGATGATAACCACACAAATTGAAAATCCCCAAATCAAATCACTGCATGATATCCACCCGCAATATTGAGTGATTCATTGATCAACTTGTCAGAAAGTCAATTCACATTTGTTGTAAATTTTCATGAATGATGAAGAAATCATCAAATACAAAGAATGCATAAACCTTTACCTAGATTTTTTTGGTCCTATGATGAAGAAGGATCTGATTCAGATCATCATCTATCTACTATAGTTAGTGTTCATCGCCACTTCTCAACCTCCGGATCTAATCCTTCAAAGTCATTTTCTTTTTTATTCATTCATTGTCTTTATATGTGGAAGAAGTCTTCTTGATGTTTATCAGAGAATCACCGTAGTTTAATTTCCCACTATCTAATGTGTTGGTTTAAAAAACAATCATTTCTAAGTGTTTCTGTTACACTACGACATTTTGTCGTTACATTGTTTCATTTAGGAAACAACATAATAGTTACACTTGCATAATGACCCATTAAGGATGCCCATTTAATGTGCCTCTTCACCGCACCACAGCTTCGACATCCTCCACTTAACAAATAGGATATAAATAAAATAATTATAATAAATTACTTTATTACTTTTCTCGAAATGTCAAAAAAAACTTTCCCCGTCGTTATTTTCTAGTCGATGTTAAGTGATCACTAGGCTAATCCATGATTTCCGAGTTCAACAGTTCCGTTATATTTTTTATCCATTTAATTTTGCAAAAGATATAAAATCCTACTCGCACATTTACTAAACGTACCTAAAAAAAGATCAAAAACTTGTTTTAGGCTCCCCATGCCTCAGAATAATTTATTTTAGAAGCATGTGGTCTAGAAATAAATCCATATAATTAAAAAAACAAATTTCATGGAATTTATGAGATATTACATAAATTATATGTTTTGGAAGTAGAATAATCTTATTTTTCAATTCAATTACCCCATCTCCAGCACTCACTCTTTATCTTTATACTCATGGAAGAAATCATTAATATAATACCCCATCTCATCCCTAATCTACTAATTTTTTTCTCTCTTGATAAATATCTCAACCCCAATTTTTTTCCACTATAAATGAAGTCCTTGATCAAATAAGAATGATCTCCTATGAATCAATTGATAGTTAGTGAATACTCAACTTCTTTCCTCAAATAGTAACATTCTGATTATCACTATTCATCATATCCTTCATAGTGACTCGAGAAGACCCCCACCCCTTACACACTTGTAACTAACCCATGTGGATCTATCCTAGGATATATGAAATTGGTAAATGGACACATGTAAAGATAGATTCTACCTTTATAGAATGATTTTATACTATCCAATATCTTTGCATGCACACCTATTTTCTATATCAGCATTAACTTGACTATATTTGAATCCTATTACTAAATAACACAAAGCATTTAATTCACAATAAAATATTAATTTCTTCAACCAAACCATGAATTTTTGAACATTGTGGAATATTATATATGTTTCTCCACAAAAAATAATCTTTTTCAGTAATTCTTTAATGAAAAATTCATCACAAAATTTTGGAAATGGCCATCATGTTATTCCTTTCATTAACTAGAGAGTAATATCATTTGTGTACTCCACTTTTTATTTTATTAAACCACATATTATTAAATTTTAACTCACATGTGGAGTAACATCATATATATGATTACTTTTCTGATATTGGAAAAGTATAGAATGTTACGTACCACCTCATCACTAGAAGAAATCAACTTATGTATACATTTCATGGGATTTTTGTAAAGGATACCATGTTATATATCACATGGCTTCATAAAAAAAATCATGCCTATGAATTTATTCCTCTAAATTGTTTTTGTACACATAGATGTGACATAAAAATTCTATAAAATCCAAAAAAAATACATATAAACCTTAAACTAAGAATCATCATATGTATCTTCCCCCTTTTATAATCTTTATATATTCCCAAGAAAAAATTTTATTTTTCCCTTTTCTTCATTAGAAACCTAAAAATAATACCTATGAACCAATGAAGAAAATTACAGATCATAGTGAAAAATATCAATTTAATATGTTAATAAAACATCAAAACAAGAAAAAAATTGAATTCAAATTTACAAAATAAGATTTACAATTTTCGCAATTGAATTATATTACTGATATAGATGAGTAAAATTGAAAACATAGAACCCAAAAAACCAAAAAAAACATTAAAAATCACATTAAAGAAATAATTATAATGAATGTTGTTATAAATATGATACAAAAATATATGGATGTTTAAGAAAAGTTCATTTGATCAATTTAGTTTGAAAACCCTAATTTAAAAAATATACCATGAATAATAGTTCCTTATAAATGATCAAGATTTAATATATTTTCAATTTAGTAGACATTGAAAACCCTAATAAAAAATAGCCAAAAAATGATGTGATAAAAATATATTAAAATAAATGCATTTAAAATTGCCACCACACATATAAAATTTCATCTCCCTAAGAATCAAATTAAATAAATTTTCATAATGAAATTTTATCTCCAAAATGAAAAACAATTACTCCAAGAATGATTTAATTTTCAAAAAAGTATTTTCCATGTAAACTACATCGAGGAAAATTGAATTATTTATCACTATAAAAGAAAAGGTTTTAGGAAAAAATAACATTCTATTTCAAAGATAAGTATAATATTTAATAAATTTGAATGGGAAATAACCATCCAAAATTCACATTCAATGGTTCTAACAAACTTTTTTATTCCCCCATTGTGAACACACACACATTATTTAGAAGTTCAGTATATTTAGACACAAATATTATATGAGTAAGAATAATATTTATAGAGACATCTTAATTAAACTCATAAAATACTATTAACATATATATCAATGTTTGGTTGAAGTTGTACTAAATACACCAGAGGGGGTGAATTGTGTCCTTTTAAAAAGACATGAATAATTTAAAACCGACCCCCATTGTAATATCAAAAGAAATTTAGATCCCTTTTATTTTAATAGATTATTAATCGAAGTATAATGAAAATGGAAAGATATGTTTATAGTGGTTAGGCGCATAATCATCGCCTAGTTCACTCCATAAACACTCTCTCCACAATCATCGCGATTTTAACTAATGGATAATTTTCTAGGGGTATAAAAAAATGAGTAAAAAAACTAAAAATTGTTAAAAAAATTACGTTCATATTCATTATAAGGATAAAAAATAGTACTCAAAACAAACCATACATGATTATTAAGAGAGAATTGGAAAATTATTTGTTCATAATAATAATCACTCAAATTATTTAGTTGTAGACACTTCAACTAATAGAAGAACAAATCCTCATATAAATAGAATAATACCTTCAATGCACATTCTATTTGAATAATACCCTAATTTTATATATAATATATATTTAGATAATGTATCATCAGAAATAAAAAAATTTAGAATAGTGGAAAAAAATGATAATAGTAGCTATAAAATATATGTATCTAAATTTTGGCCCTGAAATAGAATTAATAAAATGTAATATCTAAATAATATGTATATATAGAAGAAGTAGAAAAATATATATACTCTCAAAAATTATTATAATGATTTTAAAATGATTTACCTTACATAACATTAGATAATCAATTAGATTTTCTAAATATTAGACATAAAATATTCAACTAGATTAATATTTTGATAATAAATATGAATCTATATTTAATTATGTTAAAATAGATCTAAAAATTTATCCAAATAAATCCCTACATCAAAATTATCAATGAATTTGAATATTGAAATTAATCATCCACTAAAAAATCATAATCTCTGGTAGAAATAGTAATGAATCAATCCATTTCTGAAGTGCCTTTGAAATGATCATTGATTAAAATTATTGAGATATTTACACTATGAAATCAAATCATATATCATAAAAAATTCCAAAATTCTAATCCCATAAAGACTGATTCAACATTGTGTTTCCCTATATGAGGATAACCCCAAATGTATGGTTTGAAATTTACAGTTGATTACAAATATAGAAAACCATATCAATAGATTTAATAACCGTTTTTGGTTAAAATACTTAATGGTAGATTTTCAAACATGGGGTTTCTTCAAGAAAGTTATGATCCCAAAACTAACATTCAATAGAAATGTGAGGAACCAAAAGTGAGGTTAGGTACTGAAAAATTTTGTTCCATGACAAAATTTATGTTCCCAAACCTAAATTTTACACTAAATATGGGGTTCCAAATGTAAGACTGGTTAACAACATGTGGTTTCAAAATCACTTTTTGAAAACAAATTCGAACATCTTTAATGAAACTTGAATACTTTATAGAATTACATTTAATCAAAATTATATGTAAATCACTTCTCCAATTAAAAGTAAATGAAATAAATATTCATGAAAATATAATCCTAAAATTCACTTAATGGATCATCATTGGTAAAAATATGACAGTTTTTTTAGCATCAAAATAAATAAAAAATTATTGATAAATTATACGATCTACATCCAAATACCCAAAAATATAAGACATTTTGGTGATACAAAAAACCAATAATTGAAAGAAAAATATTAATTATCAGTTTTAATGATAAAAATTATATTAATTATGTAAATAAAAGAATTTAGAAACATTACGATGTGGTGTTTATACATATTTCTCCATCATTTTGTGATATCAAAATGGTTGTGTAAATATGGATTGAAACAAATTTAATTTACCACATTACTATAGTAGAAAGTTATAAAATTCAATAATAAACATAATTTTAAAATGGATAGGCTCAAAATTAAATAAAAAATAAAAAATAATAACCCATGGAAAAAAAGTATCAAATAGTTATAAATTATGTCTGAGTACAATGAATATTGGCATAAAGATCAACAAGTTATGTTTTTGGGGGTAGGAATGATAAAATTCATTTTTTTCAAAGGAATATGATTTTCAGTTTAAATAATCTTGGTGTCTTTTGTGTGGAGCCTTCAACTGCACCATCAAATACTGGATATTTTAATTTTTTTGGCACGTAAAGTCCTTCATCAAATACCATGATTCTTGAGAGAACATCCACACTTTAACCAGATTCACCTTTCTAAAATTATGAATATAATTATCTTATTAAACATTTCTATTCATCATTTAACCTACCTATTTGACCAAATTTCTCACTCTTGGCATTGTGGAATCCAAAAATTCAAACAAATCCTACTGATTTTCTATGTGAGTGTTCATAGGCACACTATCACACTAAAAAAATAATTTTTTCATTCATTGTAGAGATATCATCTAATAGAAGATTTATCCTTCTCGAAACATCTTAGAAACATTCACCATATGATGTATAATTCCCTCACTAGATTGAATTTGAATCCTTTACACATTCAAGGTTCATTTCCATGAACATCATCAATTATATAAAATATTATTTTGAATGAATTTCTCCTTTCAAATTTCCAAACTATTAATTGATATATCATTTAAATGCCACAAAAAAAATATATCAGAAATTTAATTCTCATGATGACATTGATATAGATTCTGGAGAGACTCAAACTATTGTCTAAAAACAGATGAAAATTTTCAATTCCTCAAAATTCATTATAGAACACTCAAACTCCCATTTCAGAATCATAAATAAACTAATTGAACATAATATCCATTCTAAATGAATCCAATGATGCCTACATAAGACTTATATAAGGATCACTAGTTTAAACCAACTGATGTGATTGAACATCAACCTCTTTAATATAAAGAGTTTATAATTAACCAATAATATCTATAATACTAACTCTTACTTATATAGTTATTTTAATAGACCTTTCAATAAAAGAAATTGATTGACACACTATAAATTCAGTTATAGAAGCTTCTAGGTTACTTACCTTGAATACAAAATGGGCTTCATCAATATGAATATTTTCGTATTTTCTTTGATATCCTTGAGAATGACTATCTTCCCATATTAGTTTTTCTTCAACATCCTCAACATGATAATATCTTTATTCAATTATATGAGCTACTTTCACCACATATTTTATAACAAACCCAACACCCTTCTCATCTTTTTATTATAAAATGAAAATTGGTTGATCAACTTCCCCAACCTCCTCAACATGTTCAATGGGTATATCCAATTCTCTGATCCTAGGCCATGGAACCAAAATAGCTGTAAAATCTACCTTAGTAGAGGGTTCATGATAATCTCATGTAAGAATAATTATTCCTCTAACTTTTGAAGTAATATTTCCTTCAAATACATTACTCCTTATGGTTATTGCAAAAGTGTTTTCACCATCAACATTTCAATCCTCCAAACCAATAACTTCACCTCAAATATCTCATTATTCTCTAAATTCCATAACATCCACTACATGAATCCTTATATAAATAGTTCAATTTATAATCATATTCTCTTCCTCAGAATGAGCACTATATTACTCTTCCTTTTAAACACCAACTAGAATTGAATTTACATTCATCACACTATAAAATAAACAAAACATTCTTAGAAATAAATTCTATTCATTATAGCTATGGTGAAAAATTAACCCAGTCCAGATGTCAGTTATCATCCCTCTCTATTAATGATTAATTTTCAAATATATAAATTAGGGATTAAAAAAATCAAGGAATTATTTTGAAAAAAATTGTTCATGTATCTTAAAATGTACTAGAATTCGTTGATAATGATGTTTCTTATCATAGGAAAAATGATATATATGTATGGAAAATTAATTTTTTCATATTCAGAAACACTCTGAACTATTACTCTATGGATAAATTTGACCAGTACGTTCTGATCATCATCTTGATCCTTCACTAGTATCTTTTTAATTTGATATGTCTCTAAGAGAAAGATTATAATTTCCATGTTCTTATGAATAAAATCTCTGATATATCTTATACTGAAAATGAAATTCCCCTCATGGGGACTCTTAGAGATGTAATCCATTTCTAACAAATTGAATAAATCCCCTTTTTTATAATCTTTAGAGGATGTGATTTCCCCACTATCTCCAAATCCATACTGGAAACAAGTATAAATTATTTTACCTCTATTTCAAATATGAACTTTTAATTCCCTCTATTAAACATGAATTTCAGTCCCTCAAATATTAATACATTATATATTATCGCAATTTTTTCAAAAATACACTTGATTTTGATAAATGTTCTTTAAATAAATTTTTTCTTTGAGCTATAATGAATCTACTTTTTCTTTCCACTGGGACATTATTATTAAGTCCACACACTCCCCACTATCTCAATATATATATGTTTTCGGGTTTTAAAAACTCGTATTCAAGAGATCAAGTTCTTAAGGGATCCAAATTAATATAGGTTGAATTGTAGAATAGTACGAGGGATTACCTTTGATCGTTTAAAGAGACAATTCTGTTTCTTGATCCAATCCAAGAGTATAATAAGTTTATTTTTATAAATACAAATATAACTATTTAAAATAAATTATTTAGAATTTATTATCCTAAAAAAATTCAATATCTAAATAAAAAACATATATAATAAAAAAAACATTTGAATAAAAAATACATTATTCTAAATAGAGAAGTATAATAATTTAAAAATCATCACATAAAATAGTAAAATACTAACACCCCCCAAATAAAATAAAATCATACAGTGTGAAGAGGTTTAGTGAAAATATCATAAAGTTGATACTCATTATTAATAAACTCAAAAAAATATCTCCTTACTAAACATGATCTTATAGTGTAATGTTGAGTATCTTTATTCTTAGTCATGTGATGGTGTACAAGGTTATTTTTAATATTTATAACACTTTTATTATCACATAAAATAGGATCATGGTGAAAATGAAGTCAAAATTCCATTAATGTTTGTTTCATCTATAATACTTATGTATAGTAACTACTAGAATATATGTATTCTACTTCTGAAATTGATAATGTAAGAAAATGTTTCTTCTTACTATTCCGTGGTATATGGGATTTACCAATAAAAATATAGGTTCCCAACATTATTTTTTATCTAATCTACAACCTCAAAAATTATCGTAAAAATATGAAACTAAATCAAACCATATGTTTTTCAATAAATAAAAAATAGAGAAATAATTCCTTTTAAATATTTCAAATTCCATTTAATATAAATTTGATGATATTCATTTGGATTTTATTGAAGTAATTCACATAAACAAAAAAATCATGATTTATATTATTCTACCAATAAGGTTATTGGAACTACATAGCATACCTATATATAACTTCTTATCAACTAGTTTATCAACTTCATTCAAATCACTAATTATATTGTCATATATTGGGGTTTCATATGGATTTCCTTCTTCAAGTTATAAAATTTTCAATTAATTATCAATATATTTACATTGATTTAGAATATTTCCAAACTCTTTTATATTAATTATAAATCCAAGAAATAACTATAATTCTCCCATTATATACATTTTCATGTCTTTTGAGTATGTTTTCAAAAATAATTAAAAATATTTTGGTTAATTAAACTAAAAATAACATCATATAATTAAATCCGAACAAAAAACATCAGAAGAAGTGTTTTTTATAAAAATAGGAGGATCAATTAAACCAACTAAAAACCCATTTTCTAAAAGAAAATGAATTTGACTTTCAATCAATAGACATTGTTCTTGTTTAAGACCATAAAAAAATATTTAGTATGTTTAATAATATAATATGGTAATTGGTGATTTTTAAATCTTCGTGGTTTCTTTTTTGTATGAAATAAATATTTTTATTTCAAATGAAAATTTAATGAAAAAGTGGGAAACCAGAAAAGATCAAAATATTGAAAAAATAAATCTTAATAGGAAATTATCAATCCATAGCACCCCCAGTTTCTGGTATGTAAAATTTATTTATGATTTTATGTTTATAAAGTATATGGGGTAATTTTGGAAGTGTTTTTATAATTTGAATTTATTTTTGGGGAAAGCAGGATGGCACACGGGTACCACATGACTTGTCTAAACAATATGACTGCCTTGAAGAAACCATGTGGTTTAGGCAGTTTGAGGCAGTGGATTCCATATTATTGGTGCACAATTTTGGATACCTTGTGAGGTGATCATGTGAAGATACATATTTGAGGTAGTTTCTAAATCATGGTTAGTGCAATGTTTTCCTAACAGTGTGACTAAATCGTGTGTGGGTCAAACCCACCTCTTTAAAAAGTGTATCTAACACATTTTTGCATTTACACTTCTCGTTTCTCTCCTATGAGATCCTAAATTGGTATTTGTATTCCCCAAAGTACTTTGAAGGTTCTACCATAGATTCAGAGATGATCTGATGGCATCACATAGTGATTAGAAGTTGATTCTTCACAGAATGTATCTGTTCTTCATTATTTTTGTTGGGTTTCTTATATCCACTTCTCCTCTTCTATCATATTCATATATCTATTCCAAATGTGGGTATATCTTTGTTTTTGAATGCCAAATATGTTTAGTTTTAGACTAGGTTGTGTTAGGTGATTAAACCTATGGTGGGTTCGTGGAGATTTAACCCGGTTTCATTGGATTTCTTCGTCCATTTATCATTTTCTCCAAAAATATCAATGTAGGTAGATCCAATATACACTCCACTTTCTAGAAATAATTTTCTTAGATTAAATTTATCTGGGTGGCATGAAATTTATTATGATGGTATAAATTAATTCATGGTACAAATTTTATTCCATGGTGATTTATGGGTTCTATTGAAAAAGTGAAATTGTGGTGAATTATTTTGATAAGTGATTTACTTTCATGATATTTAAATGGTAACATTAAAATATGGATTGGATGAATTTGTGAAATGGTATTTTTGGAAAATTGGTTTTCAATAAAATTTTATTTTATTAAAATGATTTTGGAATATTTGTTTTGGAAATGGTGTTGGGCATACTTGTGTGTGTATTCATATTTCCTTTACAAGGATTGATTGAAATATGAACATGTGATAGGTGAAAAAAAATGAAGTGTTACATGGGACATAATTATCATGTGATGAAATGGTATATCAACGAGAGACCGGCCATCATTATGGAACTGTCATAACAAAGCATACATTGTTGGTGGTGTAAATATGGGAACTGGAAAGGTTATGCCAAGTGAAACTTGTGTAATGGTTTAAAATCATTACATGGCTGTGTTCTTGAAAATAGATCTCTAGATAATTGTTTTTGTAGAACTTGTTTCAATTGAGTTATAAACTATTTCTAGATGTTGTTTATATTTCTTTATCAACTATTATGGAATTTTTTTATAATATTATTTTATATAAATTATTATAACTCTTATATCCAAGTGGTGTGAGTTGGAATGTCATTTGTAAAAACCTACTGAGTTTTAGTTCTCACCACTAACTTGGAACATTGGTTCTTTTTCATATGTCATCTATTAGGATATGAGAAAATTTAAAGTATCACATGTGTAGAACTACATCATGATACTTGAGATATTTGATGATTTTGAATAATGGAGATAGTGGAGCATGAATTCTTTCTATCATCATGGAGTACTATTAGTTTATACTCTACTATTTCCATTGATTTTTTTTGTCTTCCGATGTGGCACATTATTTGACTATGATCTTGACATGAGAAATGATGAGTTATCTTCCATGGTTATCATGCATTGCATATTTGTCTATTTGGTTATTTTTTATTTGTTAGTTTTTTATTCATATAGGGTAAATCATCCCCCATATGTATTGAAACCCTATAGCATTTATTTTCATTCTTTATCATATTCGGGATGTTTCTTAAGTCCTACAAACACCCTCCCACCATCTCAATCCAATGATGAGAAGGAGGGATGTTAAAATGGTACTGAATTTGTTCTGTCTATAATAATTTTTGAGATAATTGGTATTAGATAGTTCTTTTCCAAGTGAAACAAGTATTCATATCTTTTCTTAGTTTCTGATATGTATTTATTCTTGTTTATTCCTTCGATTAGAATATTACAAAGGAGTAGGATATTCAAGACATTAAATGTAGAGCATAATAAGAAGTATCTCACCTTTTTTGGTAGAACTTCATGTTACTTGGGAGTTGGGTACAAAAATGTGTCTCAGACACTTATAAGATACTGGAATCCCATTTTCATGGGTGTATCCAATGAGTCAATCATGAAACACATTAGAGGAATGGATTCCCACAAGGATTTAATATTTTATTTGGAGTAATGATATATGATTTGATAGAATGTTATTATTTTTTAAAAAGAAAGATAAATTTTCTTTCAAATGAATGATTTTTAAAAGAGAATAGTTGGTGTATATTGAAAATGGTTTGACTGTCAAAAGATTGATGAGTGTTTTCAAAAGAGGTTGAAGGTAAAAATTGTTGATTTTTGTAATGAATGTTTTTTAGAGTTGTTTTGGTATAATTTAAAATGATAAGCCTTCAGTTTCTAGAGAGAGAGACTTATATAGTTTGTGGTTTGTTTAGAAAATAGAAAATGGCACGTGTTGTCAAAAAAAGGAAGAAGCTATGGAGAATGTGGTTTTACCGGATCTGTAGGTGAATCATGAGATGGTTCAGAGTATCATACAAGAATTTAATGTTATGGATGTAGGGAACTGGAGGGATGCATGATTACAAGTGGATCATTCTGTCCAATTCCAGATACTAAATACTCCCATCATCCAGGGTGATTCTGAATAATAATAGTATGATGTGTGAATGAATAGGATGAATCGTATCATCGATTTTAAAGGAAAACCTGTAGAGCTGAATGTGACATTGTAAATGTATATAATTGTGGATCTTTCACAATAGTGGTGGGATCTAGTGATGTAGGATCAAGTAGATCGAGGTGTTAGTTGGGAGGATTTTGGGGAATTTTACAATAATCAATTTTATCCTCACATGTTCAAGATTCAAAGGATGATAGTATTATTCAACCTAATACATAAAAATATCTCTTTCGATGGGTATATAGATAAATTAATGAATTTAGTGTGATTTTCACTTGAGGAAGCTTCTAATGCATTCTTAAAGGCATGCATCATTGAATATGGTCTATGATAGGATATTCACTCGAAGATAGCTATGATCTAAATTAAAAAATATACAGAGATGGTGAATAGGGTGACAATGGATAAACAACTCATCTAAGGATATATGGAGGAGAATGTATGACGATACCCATAGGAAATAGTGGGAGCTCTAATGATGGAAAAAAGTGGAAGAGGGGAACCTACATCCAGGGTGAGAGAATAAATTAAAATCAGACAGTTGGATCGATAAATCTTCCTATGAGACCCATGAAAATGGTGGGATGTTTCCAATGTGGTTACTTTTTCCACCTGAAGCAAGAGTGTATAGAACCACCACAGGAATCCAATAATTACAAAAAATTTGGACATCAAAAGTTCTATTATAATAGTGATCCAAGGTCTTGTTCTCGGGATACTTCTTAAATGTCGCAAGCATCATCTGCTTCGATGGGGGTGAGGATAGAAAAATAAATTCCATCATTTGATCATAGCTATGCATGGTGATTCTCAGAATTCCATGACTCCCCAAAAATTGAAATCTCAACAAGGAAACAAGGAGAGTAGTGAAATGGTAATGAAATCATATAGAGTTGAGAAAATGATTGTAGATGATCTAGAAAGACCATCAATGGTGAAAGTTATTATTCTTTTGAATTTCAGCATTATTCAAGTGTTGTTTGATACTGGTGCATTATATTCCTTTATTTAATCTCATTCTATTTATTTTATATGTTTAAAACGTCATATGATGCCTTATGTGAATAAAAATTATACTCATCTTGGTCAAAGAAAATGTCAAGCCTTTCTATGCAGAGCATGTTATATAATTGTTGATAGAGTTGAAATGAAATATGAATTCTCGTTTTTGGATATTAATGTCTATTCTATAATCCAAGGTATGTATTGGTTGAGAATGTTCAAGTCTCGCATCGAATGTTATAGAAGAATAGTATGTTTCAAAATTGAGGATGGGGTTGAGCATATCTTCAGATGGGAAAGGGTTTTAAAAATAGGAGCAATGGGCTTACTGAAACTAGTAGTGGGAAAATTTTCAAACTATTTGTAACACCCCAAGCTTCTATGGTTCACTTCTCTTTGAATAATGTGATAGCGTGTGTTGTACGCAACAACGAGTTCTAACACACCATAACCAATCAATCTAGCAGTTATTAATAGTAATACATACTTTTTGAAATTATATATATTTTATATTTCAAAATGGACTTCATTTTTGGATTCGGAATATTGAATTTAGCCTAAGGTGAAATTTTGGTACTTTTCGGATAACTTTAATATTTTGATGAATAGTGAAAATTACTAAATTTTAATTAAAAACAATTTTTTTAATAAAAATAATTAATAGTGATAAATTATGAATTTGAGTGGTTTTAAAGTATATTTAGAATATATTTTTACCATTTAATACAATGTTGGTCATTGGACATAATTTTACAATTAAACTGGACATAAACAAGTGTCAATCTTTTGATAGTTATTATCCCTTAAAAACATGCTTTTTGTTTTAACAACGGGAATTAATTTTAAATCAATTTCTGCCACTTATTTGTTCTGAATTTGGAAAAATGGATTCCATATTTGGAATCAGGATGTTCAAATTGTGTAAATAGGTATCTTTTATTTTTAGACATTTTGAATAATTACTTCCGTAAATATTTTATTTACCATGGTTATGGGTAAATCCGATAAATAAGGGTTCAAAATAATATTATAATAATACTAAATTACCCTAAAACGTGTCCTAGCTTTATTGGTTTATACAGGTTCGACCATAGTCATATTTGGGTCGATTTTGGGACCCCATGGAGGCACTTGTAGGTGATAGGGACACTTAATTTTAATTAAGTTAAAATAAGTACAAAAATGACATAAGCATATATCTTTTAGAAAACAATTTTTTACATAGGGTTATATATGTTGGATTTTTGACTATAAATATTCATTAGAAATCTAAAAAGATTTCCTAAATAATTACATTTTATGTATAATTTTTAGATATTAAATAATTTAATTTATTTATGACACAATGATGATGCAGTAATTACCATAATAGTGAAAAATTAAAATAATTGATATTATAAATACCCAAATAAATATAATTTGAGAATTTTAATGAATTAAACTAATTTTATAGGATAATATGACATATTAGGATTGAATTAATTTTTTTTTTCGAAGTAATCATTCTGTTATAAGTTTCACAAAAATCACCTATTAAATAGTGTCAAAATTGACATAAAAGAGTTTTTAAAACAAATATTATATTATTAATTGATATTAAATTCTTAAAAATCTATGGTTCGGCCAAGAGATTTATATAATGATATTTGTATCATTAATGGACCATTTGGGGGTCTCTTGTATGTATATAGTATGTTTATTAACCATATAATATAAAAATACAAAGAGACATTGTAAAAGTGAAAATAATTAACTTAGAGTTAATAATTAGAGATAAGGTTAATATATGTACCCAAACCTGTATATATTCTTTTGGTTGAGTTTTTTTCGACCCATCCCCGCTTTAAAATTTAAATAATCTACTTTGGAGCCATTAGAAACTGAATTTAAATTTATTATAAATTAATATTTCTAGCTTTTCCAAAGGTGCCCCTCGCCCCTCTTATAAAAGGGCACTCCTCCTTCTCATTTCTTCACACCTTCCAAGCCTTTTGGTTCGGCCAAACACTACCAAAATACTCTAACAACTTCCGTCAATACAACCTAGAGGCCTTATTTTGATCATAAATCCAACCTAAGGAGCCATTTTGATCAAATCAAAAGGAAGAACCCGAAGAAGAGGTAATGTTTACACCACCCTTTTCAAGTTCCTTTCTTCTTCCACTGCTTCATTCATTGTTATTACCATTCTAAAATACTAAATCCAATATCTTATATATACTGTGATGTTATTATAAATATTTTACAACCATATTCATTATTCTATGCACCCTTTGAATAACATGTCACCATACGTGCGTACGTACGGCTTACCGTCTCCACGTTGCGGTGTAATTGTTATTCAATATATTATTATTTGGATGGGTATAATAATGATGTGTAACTCAAGTAAATAATAAATATAACATGTTATTGATTCTTTATATATGATATAACATCCATTTATATATTATTTTAATATCAAAATAATGATATTGTCGCTCGTGCATACGTACGGACTACCGTCTCCACGAACGCGATGAGATTCATTCTCCATCGTATCCATTCAAGTATAATTATCATTTGATGATTTAAAAATGATGTTTAAGGACTTGATATCATTCTGGATATGAATAATATACAACCTATCCATTACAAACATGGCTTATGAAACAAAACAAATAAAATAAAACGAGTAAGTTAACACCCGAAACAACGATAATACTAAGATATTATTAACAAATAAATGTTACAAGATCAAATATGATATCATATTAATGTATATGATTCTTGTATAATATTATAACAATTATTTCACCATTATACAGGAGGTTAACCTACCCCAACCAATTAAAAGAACACGGTAAGGGTTATTTCACAATCTCTTCATTATCCGAGGTTGTTTATACGTAATAATCTACTAGGATCTCTTTATCATCAACATCCATGTTTCTTAAAAATGTATTTCAAAACATTTTTACTATTTAAAAGAATATGAGATAAAGTCATTTATACCCTTGTTTTAATTTTTATAATAGGTTTATAAAGGAATCTTTCCATCATTTTCCAAATAGGGTGCTTTTTAACCTTTTCGACAAAATTAAGGTAAGAATGTTTTTTTTAACATAAACGGCAGGTGCGACTATTTTCCGCCGTTATAAAATCGTCGAAGGTTCCCTTTCAAGATTATAAGAAGATTTTACAAGAAAATGTTTTATTTTATAAATATATGACTCTTAAATGATTTCAAAAATAGAAAGAGATATTTCTCTAAAAAGAGTTTTGATTTCATCTATGTCAACATCCTTTGATGGATTTTATGCTTATTTGATGTTGATTTATTATGATAGAAAACTTCTATATTTTAGTGAAGGTTTTGTGATATGTTTGACTGTGGATGTGTTATTTTTATACCATTCATAGTTTATGGTGAAAGTATTGACATTTCGTATTCTAGTTTTAATACAAATGATTATGTTATGTTTAATCCTTTTCATATGGGAATGCATTGGACTTAATATGTGACGGGTGGAGCCTGCTATAGCTCCTCAATGCATCGGTAGGTCTCATGAGACAAACTAGTGTCTTGGCACAAGGCCTTGAAAAAATCATATTTTGTAGTCTTGGCACGAGGCCTTGGCTATGTGGTTATGATAGTATGGAATTATGTATTCCATCATTATGAAAGTGGTTATTGATATTGCATGTGATTATTTGATTAGTAGAATATCCATGTGAATAATTAAATGGAATTATTTCATTTTATTTTTTCCATACTATGTTGATGTTCAAGTTTAAAAGGATTTTGTTTTATTTTATACATTACCTTAAATGTTTATTCTTATTTCTGAAAGTTTCCCATATATTGTTATCCTTACTGGGCATTTGAGCTCACCCCTTTTCTATGTTTTATTTTTCCCAGGATGTGAAGAACTAATTTATGAATGACCTGTAGGGGTAGTATGTGGGGATATGAGTGTGGAATATGGAGACCATGTTGTTGTTTTAGTTTTCATTTTATGATGTAATGTAAACCTTATGAATATATCTAGTGTTTCCAAGGCTACTAAACCAATCGGTCTTTCGAGATTTGACCTTTCTTGTGATCATGCTAGTGTCATGTAATAATGCACCGACTCTAGGTAACTAGGGTCGGGACGTTACAGTTGGTATCAGAGGAAGTTTACTACAAACCTTGGAATCTATATTTAGATAAACTATGATTAGAGTACATAGATTTAAGATGGACTTTGAGGATTAGTATAGAATAACTTCCTAGAATTTTCGTATTATAGAGATTTTGTGAGTTTTCCGAGAAATACATCCCTGTCTGGATACGAGAAGGTAGAGGTGGCTATGGCATAGATGTACCTAGGGGTAATACCTGAAATCACCGCTTTGAGCTAGACTCAAACGGGAACTGGTGCATGACAACGGGCCTTGCTGCCCTCTTGGTTACGACACTCCTGGGGGATATGCTTAGGATAACTATAATTTTCTTTACAAATCATTATGAAGGGTTTATGAGTATATACTTCCTCAAATAAAACCTTTATATGATTATGGATTATATCCATAAATAGTTCAATTTATGTTAAGTGTTTTATAAGTATGGGATTATGTATTTTGATTCATAAACTGATCTAGTTTATGCCATTGTTTAGAAATGGGGCCTAGTGGAAGAAATGGAAAATGTATTAATGCACACACTCCATATAAGGATTGACCTCTTTCTCAAGATAATTATAGTGGATCTGGTGATGCAACTGATGCCGATCAGCTAATCACCATATTTGGACAACTCACTCAGGTTATGAATAATAACCTTACCCGTATGGAGCACCTTGATCCATAGCATGGAGGGTCAATGTTAGATCGATTCATGAGGCAACAACCACCAACGTTCAATGGGAGTACAAATCCCTTAGTAGCTGAGCAATGGATATTTTCCTTAGAGAAAATATTTCAGGCTTTGGGGAGTAGTGAAAGGGAAAAAGTTATCATGGCAGTTTACTGCCTCACTGGAGATGCTGATCAATGGTGGACATTGATTCAAAATACGAAGGAAGATGATGAAGTATAAAATATGGAATGGAGGGCGATCAAAGATCTGTTTTTAGAAAAATACTTTCCTCGCGACCACCGAGCAGATATGGAAAGGAAGTTTCTGAGTTTGAGACAAAAGGAGGATGAGAATGTCGCAAATTATGAGGCTAACTTTACAAGGTTAGAAAGGTATGCTGGAGATTGTATACGTAACCCAAGAAGTAAGATTGGTCATTTCTTTGATGGGTTAAAACAATTTCTCCTTCGAGCATTAGTCTCACATTACTTTTCATCGTATGAAGACATTGTCTCATGTGCTATCAAGACCGAAAAGGAATTATCTAAGTCTTATGACTTTAAAGTAAAGAAAGAGAAGAAGAGACCTGCTGATCAATCTGGGAATATAAATAAGGGGAATAAGGGAAAGGTTGAATACCCATCCTGTGGTAAATGTGGTAAGAAACACCCCGGTACTTGCTTGAAGGGAACATGAGTCTATTACAAGTGTGTTGAAAAAGGCCACCAAGCTCGTGATTGCAATGGGAAGAAGGAAGCTACCAATATTCAGTGCTACAATTTCAGGGAGATGGGGCATTATGCAAATGAATGTCCTAAGCGTCAGGAGAACATACCTCAGAAAAGGAAAGGGATCAAGGCCAATCTTATGCTATCACTACTGCTGAGGTAGAAGCTCCGAAAGACGTGGTGGCAGGTAATTTAATGGTTTCCTCAAGTTTAGAAAATGCATTATTTGATTCTGGATCATCACATTGTTTCATATCTTCCCAGTTTGCTAAGAAAATGAGATATTTCCAATTTGATTTAACAAGGGGGTTGTCAGTTAAAACTCCTAAGGGAAGTATCATTGCAACAAAGTTTTGTGAATCAGTCCCCATTAGAGCACATAAATGTTCTTTATCTGCTGATCTCGTCGTCATACCTATTATTGAGTTTGATATAATCCTTAGTATGGACTGGCTTTCAGACTAGGATGTGAAGATTTATTGTAAGAAGAAAGAGGTTACGATTATTGATGATGATGATAAGGAACACCTTATCTTTAGAGCAGAATCGTCACCACCTAATTCTTATTTAGATCCACCCCCAGTAGCTCAACTGAATTCAATTATTGGGGAGGAAGAGAATGAGATAACTATGGGTGAGGAAAGGAATGTTCAAATAGAGGATGTACCTGTTGTGAAAGAATTTGTAGATGTATTTTAGGAAGATTTACCTGGACATCCTCCAGAATGAGAAGTTGAGTTTTCCATTGATTTAATTCCTAGATCAAGGCCTATATCAAAGACCCCTTATATAATGGCCACTGTAGAGTTAGTAGAATTAAAGAAACAACTAGAGGAATTGAGTAATAAGGTATTTATTCGCCCTAGTGTTTCTCCATGGGAAGCCCCTGTTCTTTTTGTTAAAAAGAAATATGGATCTATGAGGTTATGTATCGACTACAGGGAGATCAATGCTATAACAATAAAGAACAAGTATCCCCTACCACGCATTGATGATTTATTTGACCAACTGCATGGAGATCAATACTTTTCAAAGTTTGACCTTCGTTCTGGATACCATCAGTTGTGTGTGAAGAAGGAATACATTCCGAAGACAGCATTTCGAACCAGGTACGGGCATTACGAGTTTACTGTAATGCCTTTTGGATTGACTAATGAACCCTCTGTATTCATGGATCGGATGAATAGAGTTTTCAAGGAGTATCTCGATGAATTTGTGGTGGTATTTATTGATGATATCTTGGTATACTCCAAAAGCTATGAAGATCATGAAAATCACTTGCGCATTATCTTGAAGACTCTGAGAAGGAATGAATTATATGGGAAGTTTAGCAAGTGTGAATTCTAGCTTCAGGAGATTTCTTTTCTTTGCCATATTGTCTCTAAATATGGAATCTTTGTTGATCCTTCTAAGACCAAGGCAATCCAAGAATGACCAGAACCTACGAGTATAATTGAGTTACGTAGTTTTATTGGTTTGGCGGGTTATTATCGACGTTTCGTCCAGAATTTTGCCCGATTGGCTAACCCATTAACGAAGCTCACACGTAAAGGGGTTAAATTTGTTTGGTAAAAAGAGTGTGAATAATGATTCGAATAAATGAAGAGAATATTAGTCAATGATCCTATATTTACTCTACCATCGGGGAATGATGGGTTCATTATTTATAGTGATGCATCAAAGAAAGGAATTGGTTGTGTCCTTATGCAGAATGATAGGGTTATTGACTATGCATCACGACAGTTGAAATTCATGAACAAAACTATCCTACTCATGATCTCGAGTTAGCAGCTGTGATCTTTTCTTTGAAGATATGGAGGCACTACCTCTATGGTAAAAAATTTGAGATTTATACTGATCACAAGAGTTTGAAGTATATTTTCTCCCAAAAATAACTAAACATGAGGCAAAGGAGATGGCTTGAATTAGTCAAGGATTATGATTTCACGATAAAATACCACCCAGGGAAGACAAACAAGGTGGCAGATGTTTTGTGAAAAAAAGATCATGGAGTTTTGAACAATATGAGAATTGAAAGGGATCCAATTTTCATGGATCTAGTGAAGATGGACATGGGAATAACCAGGGAAGGAGAAGCATCAATGGTTTTTCAAATTATTTTCAAACCATATTTACAATAAAGGATTATGAGTTCTCAGACCGATGATGAAGAATTTCAAAAGAAGATTAAAGCTGTGAATGATGGGAGACTGAGAGAATTTGTGTATGAAGATGGAATTTTGAAATTCAGGAAGAGACGTTGTTTCCTGATATACATGATCTAAAAAGGGAATTTCTAGATGATGATCATAGTTCCAATTTCTTTATACACTTTGGGAGCACCAAAATGTATAGAGATTTGAAGGAACATTTTTTGTGGGACAATATGAAGAGGGAGATTGCTGATTTTGTGTCAAGATGTTTGGTTTTTCAACAAGTGAAAGCTGGAAGGAAGCACCCTGGAGGAGTCATGCAACCTCTTCCCATACCGGAGTGGAAATGGGACGATATTACGATGGACTTTGTCATGGGGCTACCAAAGACTCCTAGAAGGAATGATGCAATATGGGTTATTGTTGATCGTCTTACCAAGTCAGAACATTTTCCTGCTATAAGAGAAGATCTACCACTGGAACGTCTAGAAAGACTATATATTAATGAAGTTGTGAGACTTCATGGAGTACCCCTATCGAGTGTTTCTGATCGTGATCCCTGTTTTACTTCAAGATTCTGGAAGAGTCATCAGAAATCCCTGGATACTGAACTTCATTTGAGCACTGCCTACCACCCTCAGACAGACAAGAAATCAGAACGGACTATTCAAACCTTATAAGACATGTTGAGATCCTTCTCACTTTACTTTCAGGGTATGTGGGATCAGTATTTTCCTCTGGTAGAATTTTCCCATAACAATAGTTTCTATTCAAGTATTCAGATGGCACCATATGAAGCGTTATACAGAAAGAGATGCCACACACTAACCTGTTGGGATGACGTTGGTGAAAGAAAACTTGTAGGTCTAGAACTGGTGGAAGAAATGATGGAAAAGGTGAAGGTAATCCAAAATCACATCAAAGCAGCTCAAAGTAGGCAGAAGAGCTATGCTGATAATCGAAGAAAGGATTTGGAATTTCATGTCGGTGATCATGTTTTCCTGAAGGTATCTCCTTGGAAGGGAGTCATGCGTTTTGGTAAGAAAGGTAAATTGAGTCCTAGGTACATTGGACCTTTCGAAATTCTAGAATGAATTGGGGCTGTAGCTTACCGATTTGCAATGCCGCCAAGTCTCTCCAAAGTTCATGATGTCTTCCACGTATCTCTGTTGAGGAAATACATGCCGGACCCAATGCATGTACTCACCTATGAAGAATTAGAATTGGAACCCGATCTGTCTTATTGTGAAGAGCCCGTCAGGATTCTTGATATGAGAGAACAAGTACTGAGAAACCGGATGACGCATCTGGTAAAAGTTTTGTGGAGAAACCATAAGATGGAAGAGGCAACGTGGGAACCCGAGGAACTTATGATGAAGAACCACCCGAGTCTTTTCATTTGATAAGTATTCTATAAATTTCGAGGACGAAATTATTTGAAGGAGGGGGGAATGTAACACCCCAAGCTTCTACTGTACGCTTCTCTTTGAATAATGTTATAGCGTGTGTTGTATGCAACACCGAGTTCTAACACACCATAACCAATCAAACTAGCCGTTATGAATAGTAATACCTACTTTTTGAAATTATATATATTTTATATTTCAAAATGGACTTCATTTTTGGATTCGGAATTTCGAATTTAGACTAAGGTGAAATTTTGGTACTTTTCGAATAACTTTAATATTTTGATGAATAGTGAAAATTACTAAATTTTAATTAAAAACAAATTTTTTAATAAAAATAATTAATAGTGATAAATTATGAATTTGAGTGGTTTTAAAGTATATTTAGAATATATTTTTACCATTTAATACAATTTTGGTCATTGGACTTAATTTTACTATTAAACTGGACATAAACAAGTGTCAATCTTTTGATAGTTATTATCTCTTAAAAACATGCTTTTTGTTTTAACAACGGGAATTAATTTTAAATTAATTTCTGCCACTTATTTGTTCTGAATTTGGAAAAATTGATTCCATATTTGGAATCAGGATGTTCATATTGTGTAAATAGGTATCTTTTATTTTTAGACATTTTGAATAATTACTTCCGTAAATATTTTATTTACCATGGTTAAGGGTAAATCCGGTAAATAAGGGTTCAAAATAATATTATAATAATACTAAATTACCCTAAAACGTTTCCTAGATTTATTGGTTGATACATGTTCGACCATAGGCATCTTTGGGTCGATTTTGGGACCCCATGGAGCCACTTGTAGGTGATATGGACACTTAATTTTAATTAAGTTAAAATAAGTACAAAAATGACATAAGCATATATCGTTTAGAAAACAATTTTTTACATGGGGTTATATATGTTGGATTTTCGACTATAAATATTCATTAGAAAGATAAAAATATTTTCTACATAATTCCATTTTATGTCTAATTTTTAGATATTAAATAATCTAATTTATTTGTGACACAATGATGATGCAGTAATTACCATAATAGTAAACATTTAAAATAATTGATTTTATAAATACCCAAATAAATATAATTTGAGACTTTTAATGAATTACACTAATTTTCTAGGATAATATGACATATTAGGATTGATTTAATTGACTTTTTTCTAAGTAATCATTCTATTATAAGATTCAAAAAAATCATCTATTAAATAGTGTCAAAATTGACATAAAAGAGTTTTTAAAACAAATATTATATTATTAATTGATAAAAAATTCTTAAAAATATATGGTTCGGCCAGTATACTTATATCATGATATTTGAATCATTAAGGGACCATTAGGGGGTCTCTTGGATGTATATAGTAAGTTTATTAAACATATAATATAAAAATACAAAGAGACATTGTAAAAGTGAAACTAATTAACTTAGAGATAATAATTAAAGATAAGGTTAATATAAGTTCCCAAACCTGTCTAAATTCTATTGGTTGATTTTTGTTCGACCCATAACCACCTTAAAATTTAAATAATACACTTTGGAGCCATTATAAACCGAATATAAATTTATTATAAATTAATATTTCTAGCTTTTCCAAAGGTGCCCCTCACCCCTCTTATAAAAGGGCACTCCTCCTTCTCATTTCTTCACACCTTCAATGCCTTTTGGTTCGGCCAAACACTGCCAAAATACTCTCCCAACTTCCCTCAATACAACCTAGAGGCCTTATTTTTATCATAAATCCAACCTAAGGAGCCCTTTTGATCAAATCAAAAGGAAGAACCCGAAGAAGAGGTAATGTTTACACCACCATTTTCAAGTTCCTTTCTTCTTCCACTGCTTCATTCATTGTTATTACCATTCTAAAATAATAAATCCAGTATCTTATATATATTGTGATGTTATTATAAATATTGTACAACCATATTCATTATTCTATCCACCCTTTGAATAACATGTCACCATACGTGCGTACGTACGGCTTACCGTCTCCACGTTGCGGTGTAATTGTTATTCAATATATTATTATTTGGATGGGTATAATAATGATGTGTAACTCAAGTAAATAATAAATATAACATTTTATTGATTCTGAATATATGATATAACATCCATTTATATATTATTTTAATAACAAAAGAATGATATTGTCGCTCGTGCGTACGTACGGACTACTGTCTCTAGGAACGCGATGAGATTCATTCTCCATCGTATCCATTCAAGTATAATTATCATTTGATGATTTAAAAATGATTTTTAAGGACTTGATATCATTCTGGATATGAAAAATATACAACCTATCCATTACAAACATGACTTACGTAACAAAACATATAAAAGAAAATGAGTAAGTTAACACCCGAAACAACGATAATACTAAGATATTATTAACAAATCAATGTTAAAAGATCATATATGATATAATATTAATGTATATGATTATTTTATAATTTAATAACAATTATATCACCATTATACAGGTGGTTAACCTACCCCAAACAAGGAAAAGTACAAGGTAAGGGTTATTTCACAATCTCTTCATTATCCGAGGCTGTTTATACGTAATAATCTACAGAGATCTCTTTATCATCAACATCAATGTTTCTTAAAAATGTATTTCAAAACATTTTTACTATTTAAAAGAATATGGGTTAAAGCCATTTATACCCTTTTTTGACTTTTTATAAGAGGTTTATAAAGGAATATTTCCGTCATTTTCCAAACAAGGTGCTTTTTAACCTTTTCGACAAAATTAATGTAAGAATGTTTTTTTAACTTATACGGCGGGTGCGGCTATTTTCCGCCCTTATAAAATCATCAAAGCTTCCCTTACCAACTTATAGGAATATTTTCAAATAAAATTCTTTATTTTATAAATATATGACTCTTAAATTATTTCAAAAATAGAAAGATATATTTCTCTAAAAAGAGTTTTGATTTCATCTATGTCAACATCCTTTGATGGATTTTACGCTTATTTGAAGTTGATTTATTATGATACAAAACTTCTATATTGTATTGAAGGTTTTGTGATATGTTTTACTGTGGATGTGCTATTTTTATACCATTCATAGTTTATAGTGAAAATATTGACATTTCGTATGTTAGTTTTAATACGAATGTTTCTGTTATATTTAAACCTTTTCATATGGGAATGCATTGGACTTAATATGTGATGGGTGGAGCCCACTATAGCTCCTCGATGCATCGGTAGGTCTCATGAGACAAACTAGTGTCTTGGCACAAGGCCTTGACAATATCTTATTTGTAGTCTTGGCACGAGGCCTTGGCTATGTGGTTATGATAGTATGGAATTATGCATTCCATCATTATGAAAGTGGTTATTGATATTGTATGTGATTATTCGATTAGTAGAATATCAATGTGAATAAGTAAATGGAATTATTTCATTTTATTTTCTACATACTATGTTGAAGTTCAAGTTTAAAAGGCTTTTGTTTTAAGTTATACATTGCCTTAAATGTTTATTCTTATTTATGAAAGTTTCCGCTATATTGTTATCCTTACTGGGCCTTTGAGCTCACCCCTTTTCTATGTTTTATTTTTCCTTGGATGTGAAGAAGTAATTTATGAATGACCTGTAGGGATAGTATGTGGGGAAATGAGTGTGGAATATGAAGACCATGTTGTTGTTGTAGTTTTCATTTTATGATGTAATTTAAACATTATGAATATATCTAGTGTTTCCAAGGCTACTAAACCAATCAGTCTTTTGAGATTTGATCTTTCTTGTGATCATGCCAATGTCATGTAATAATGCACTGACTCTGGGCAACTGGGGTCGGGGCGTTACACCATTTGGTGGTGTTGACATTGGCATCAATAGAAGAGATCAAGGGAAATAGTTTTCCAGTAGTTTTGGTTCAATTTCTATATGTTTTGTTCGGAAAATTTATCTAGGTTTCCACCGATAAGAGAAATAGATTTTAAAATTGATCTCATACCAATGATAATTCCTATCACAATTCCTTCTTATCAAATGGAACCAATAGAATTAAGGGACCTGAAGGTGGAGTCAGAAGAGCTGGAAGGAAAATGTTTCATTCCATCGTGCACGTCTCTGTAGGAAACACAAGATTTTTTCATAATGAAAGAAGATGGAACACTATAGATGTTCATTGATTATCATATACTTAACAAAGTAATGATAAATATTAGATATCCTCTTCAACACATTTATGACCTTTTATATTAATTGATGGGAGCTCAGTGGTTCTCTAAAATTGGAATGTGATCTGGTTGTCACCAATTGTGAGTTCGAAATGCGGATATTCTAAAATAAAAATTAGAAGTAGATATGGCCATTATGAATATTTTTTAATTCCATTCAGTCTTAAGAATACACCATAAGTCTCTATGGAAATGATGAATCAACTATTTTAGAGATATTTGGTTTCTTTTTTATGGTGTTTGTGGATGACATATTTGTGTATTCAAGGACTAGTGTCAAACACGAGAAACACTTGGAGATAGTGTTGGAAATATTGACAGATCATCATTTGGATGCCAATTTATCAATGTGTTATTTTTGGATACAACAAGAACACTTTATTATCCATTTAATCAATGAATGTGGGGTTTCAGTGGATCCAGAGAAGATAGAAGTTGTCATCTCTTTGAAACCAGCAAAGATAATATTTGAAGTGTGAATTTTTCATGGTCTCACTCGTTAAAATTGTGGATTATTTCATGACATATAATTATTATAATCTCCTATGATAGCTTTGTACAAGATGAAAGTACCATTATAATGGACTAAGGAATTCTTGACATCCTTCCATGAGATGAATGTTTGTGTTACAGAAGCACCTCACTTGATATTTTAAGAATCATTAAAATGGTATATGGTGTATTTTGATTCTTCAGAATCATTTTGGGGTGTTTTATCATCCCAGGATACCAGTTGGTTTCTTATGGATCAAGGTAGATTATATTTCATGAGAAGAATAACTCAATACACTGTTTGGATATAGTTTTTGTTTTCTATTCCTTGAAGACATGGTGTCATTGTCTCTTGGGTGAGAAATTTACGTCATTCATAGATTACAAGATATAGAAATACATTTTATCACAATGATATTTGGATATGAGTAAAAGGAGATGGATGTAGTATCTCTAGATGGTTATCTTTTACTTTATGTATTCATCAAGAAATGGAATTATGGTGGCTGATGCATTAAATATATAGTCGTAGGCTTGGTTGGAGAAAGAACCTTCTAAAAAGTGGTAATTATTGTCGGTCCTAGCCAACATGCATGTGGGATTTGAGGAACGATCTGATTTTATGGTTTTATTTTCAATTTACATGGTTCCTGATTGGATTAAGATGGTAATGGATGAACAAAAATCCTAATATGAATGTTTTAATACGAGTTCAAAACTCATTGGCAGAGAAACCATTGAGAGATTTAGGCTAGATGACGTTAGTGGAATGGTTAAAGAATCATTTGGTTGTACCTATGGATTTTCAAGAGAAAAATATTCACTCACACCACCATTCAATAAGCGGTTGTTCGTATGATAATATAGAAAATTTATAAATATTTTAATGAACATTTCTATTGGAACAGTACGAAAAGAAACGTGTATGAGTTTGTTTCAAAGTTCATAGATTTTTAGCAAGTTAAGGTAGAGCATCAACAACTAGTAGGTATGTTGCATTATTTACCTATACCTGTGAGGAATTGGGAGTGGAGATATACATATTGTTTCCTAGGTATCTCTACAATGTTTAAGGAAAACGATTTCATATGGGTGGGAGTTGATCAGCTCACCTAGTCAGCTCATTTCTTCCATGTTCCTGAAACTCATAAAGTGGAGGATTTGTCCAAAATCTATATCTAATAAGTGGTAAAGACACATGGAATATTTTTTTAAAGTGTCAGTCATAGATCTATGGTTCACATCTTGTTTCTGGATATCCTTATAGAAATACCTTGGAACTCATTTGACTATGAATATCGTGTATCATCCTTAGATGGATGGCAAATCTGAACAAATGATACAAATGTTGTAAGATGTGTTACGAGATTATTTAATGAATTTTTGTGACTCTTTCTAAGAGAAAATACCATTAATGGAGTTATCATTTAATAACAGCTATCATACCTCAATACATATGCCTCCTTATGAAACATTGTATAGGTATCATTATCGTTCTTCACATTGATAGTTGGAGACATGTGAAAATTCACTACTTGTTCTAAGCCTTATCCAAGAAACAATGGATATTATTTAGTTAATAAAAAAGAGAATGACAATGTTTTAGAGTATTTAAAATATTATGCAGATCATCATCAAATACAATTGTCTTTCTTGGTGAGTGATAATGTGTTCATAAAAATTTCTCCAAGGCCTAGTCATCAACGATTTGGGAAGCAGAGGAAGATATATCCTCGATACATAGGCCCTTTCGAGATACTATAATGGGTTTCATAGGTTTAATATTAGTCGGAATTTCCACCATGGTTCTATGTGGGGCATAATGTGTTCCATGTATCATAGCTGAAAAAGTATCAGCCCGATCTTGACTAAATGATCATATGGGATCATGTTGAACTAGAGCTTGATGCTTAATTGATACATATCCCTCTCTAGATTGTGGAAAATTAATAGAATGTCTTTCATGAAAAAACATCAATATACTATGTGTTTTGTGGAAACACGGTCAATTTAAGGATGTGACTTGGGAACATGAGAAGAAAATGAAAGAGAAATGGCGTGAACTCTTTTAGGGCATCAAAGGTTTTCTACATTCAAGGAATGGAATGAATAATGGTGGGGAGAATGTAGCACCCCCGGTTTTTCCTATGTAAGTCTTTATGTCACGACCCGTCCTCAGGGCCCGTGTCGTGACTACCCCAAGCCCGCCTTCCATCGGCCAGCGGTTGGAAACTAGCACCAAATGCGTAAATCTCGATAAAAAGGAAGTCATTGCATTTATAAAAGTAAACAACACAACAAAGTACACAACCGAAGTAAGCACTAAGTAGTACATAATACAAATGTAAGCGATGAAAGGAAAGGGGGCGGAAATACAAGCCCAATAGTAAGTACAGTAGAACTGAAAAGCTAGTACAACTACCGTAATGTAAAATAGAAACCACTGAGTCGTGCTCTGGAAATCCCACCTAAAGGGCGGGTACAGATGGCATCATCAGCACCTCCTGTCTGACCATCTACTCCATGTACGTCTCTCCAAGTGGTCAACCTTTGGGTACCGCACAGCTCCACAGGTCTCCACCTCGATCAATGATGTTCATCATCTGCATCCAACACAACGTTGTGTGGGTGTAGCCCGTGCATGGGTGAGTATACGATACTCAGTTAAGACCCCGAGACACATGACGATATCATAGAATCCATGAAGGATAAACCACAAAATAAGGATAAAATCACGTAGTATCAACCAACTCTACTTTGGTATATTCCCATACATATACCTAAGTTAACAATCCGAGTTCAGCTCAACTCTCGAGCCCAAGAAAAACCTAGTCCACACAAGAATAAATTCAATCACATTGATGATAATAATTGAAATTAAAGACTCATCTCACACAGGTATACATTATTCGTATAGCGATAGAGATGATCATATGTAATCACTGATTCATCTAAGCTGTCAGACCCACGAAGGATACTAGACCAGCTAAGCTGTCGGACACACATAAGATACTAGACCAGCTACTCTGTCGGACCCTCTCAGGATACAAGTACATAAGTCAAACTATCAAACCCACATAGGATACAAGTACAGTAGTCATCCCAGTCAAACCCATGGATGATTCCAGTACAGTTTTCATCGCTGTCGAACCCATGGAGGATTCCAGTACAGTAGTCATCATCGTCGAACCCATGAAGGATTCTAGAACGGTAGTCGTTGCAGTCGCTGCCAGCCCTAGGGTTCCCCAACACATCACACTCGATTCCAGGAGGGTCTTCTCCTCTATCCAATGGGTCGATACATAAACTATCACGAAGTCTAGAGTTGATGTATCCCGAAGTTCTGTCTCATCAAAAGGAACCCAATACGACAGATGACTCGTCAATCGGATGCCCGGTCTGAGTGTTAGTAGCATTTTGTTCTAGGGGCCCGGTTGGAAATACGCTCGTTCAAAACCCGACCATTATCCAAAGTCATCCAAAACTCACTTAGAGTGTCTAAAAAGGATCGCCTCGTCGCAAGGGTCCTATTACCACACACGGCGTGTCATTTGGATGTGAGGTTTTAAGTTATTAATGTTTAAGTGAAACGGGCCCGGCCCATCAAGACCAGTGGGCTGGTTGGTTGGACCGACCTGATTCGGCAGGTCCGACCCAGCAGGGGGCCGGCCCGGCCTAGAGGGGCATGGCCCGACCAAGTGTGGCGCGGTACGGCGTGGCCCGACAAAGTGTGGCGCAGCCCGACGTGGCATGTCCCGGCACGGCGCGGCCCAGCCGGGCGCGACACGACTCAGATGGAGGAAGCAGATGCTGGTAGGTGTGGCCCCCGGTTTCCAGAGCCGGCGGCGCTGAGCGGCGTCGCCCTCCTGTTCGGACGGCTGGAGCCGGCCGATCGTCCCGGCACGAGCGGCCCACACGGGCGGGCCACGATTCTACCGCGCGGCATATGTAGGTGCCCCAACCTCTTCAACCCGGCTGGTTTGCCGCCAAAGCGGCCCGTGGAGCGCAGACATCAGTCCTCCATAGCACGGCACCATGGGGTGTCGTGGTTCCTCCAGTCCAGTCGTCTACGGCATGCCGGTTATTCTTCATCCGAGCGGCCTGCGGTTGCGGGCCACGGTTCATCCGCACGCAGCCGGCGCACGACCGCCATTATCTCTAGTCATCGTCTCTTCCAGTCATCGTCAACCATCCTGACACCGCTTCTATCTCCATTATAAACGTAGATCAACGGAGGGTCGTTGGGCCGTGTTTGTTCATCCCACGCCCTCCGCGTTAGGAGATATCAAGAGCCCAAGACGATCACTTGCATTCAACAACCAAAAGTATTATTTTATTAAACTAAAATTATACAAACCCTTTACCTTGATCAATGTTTGTTCATCGTAGAGGCGGAAAGAGGTGTCGCTCCGTCAGCGTCAAAGGAAGAGTCATCGTCGTTGGTGACGTTCCTCGCGGTAGTGTCTCTTCCCTTGACGCGGAAAAAGAAAAAGGTTGGATAAGTTGCTTCATGTCCTTCGAGTCGTGGAGCATTCTTCGCATTCTTCGGAAGTACTCTCCATTTCTAAATCTCCCTAATGTTCTCCCAACACAACAAGTGCCAAAAAAAATAATATCCTTAGCTATTATTTTATTCTCTCATGATTTATAAAATTTATACACTTAAATTAATTAATTAATTGTGGAGTTCAATTAATTAATTAAAGGTGTTTTCATAATAATGTCAACCAGTGGGAGGTGGGGAGTTTAACATTTAAGAGAGGGGAGTTGTCAAAATTAAATGGAGGAGAGTTATTGGGGAGTTTATGGGAGTTGAGGAGAGGTGAAAGGGTTTGGGTTCGTGTGAGTCCCACCACACTAAATCCTCACATGGGAGATTATGTGTGGTGTGGGCCCCACTCCTAAATTCCTCTTGAAGGAAATAACCACCTCTTAAAATAAAATTGTGTATCACTACTATTTTATTTAATTTAAGATAAATCCCCAAAATATAACATTAACACGCATAAAACGCAACTGTGGTAAATGTCCCCTTAAGAGAATATTGGTGTTGCGAGTTCATCGTTGCACTAAGATTTCAATTCTGAGCATCAGTTCAAAAGATTGAAAAACATGCATGTACATTTACTGAACGTACCCCAAAAAAACTTCAAAAATTGATTCCGGGAACACCGGGCCTTAGAGTCAGGTGTCGTTCGAAACCGCAGACTCTTAAAATTCCAATGTATTTAAAATACAATTTTTCTTGAAATTTCCGGGTCTTTATATTACTCCTACCTAAGGTATTTACGTCCCTGTAAAGCTAAAAAATACACTAGGGAAACAAATGGGGGTACTGAACATGCATCTGAGCCTCCCGCTTCCATTTACACTCCTAGAGGTTCCCGTGCTGCCAGCGAATGCACACCATATGAATCAACCATCCACGTAGGACCCACTATTGTCTATCCTCGATCTCCACCAGGACCTCCGTGAATGTCTCCATTTCATAGATGTCCATCTCATCGTGGTCGCTGATGTGGGACATGATGTGCACATATCTCCTCAGCTAAGATACGTGGAAAAAATTGTGCACCCGGTGCAACTAAGGTGGAAGGGACAGGTGGTATGCCACCTCGCCTACTCTTCTGGGGACATAGAAAGGTCTGATGAAGCACAGAGATAACTTGTCACCCCAGAAAAATCTCCGTAGACATATTCGAGGTGAGACCCATCGGAAAACGTGGTCGCCATCCTCAAACTCCAGTGGCCTCCATCTCATTTCAGCATAGGACTTCTGTCTGCTATGTGCAGTCTTCATCTTCTCCTGGATGATCTGCACCTTCTCTGTCATAGCCTAAACCATCTCTGGTCTTACAAGTGCTGACTCCGCCAGGTCAGTCCAGCACAAAGGTGATCTGCAAGGTCAGCCGTACAATGCCTCATAAGGGGCCATCCCGATGGTGAAGTGGTAATTGTTGTTGTATGCAAACTACACTAAGGGTAATTGATCCTCCCAGCTCCGACCAAAGTCTAGGACACATGCACGGAGCATGTCCTCAAGTGTCTGAATGGTCCTCTCTGTCTGGTCGTCCGTCTGAGGATGGAAGGCGGTGCTCAGACATAGCTGCATCACAAAACCCTCATGTAACCCCTTCTATAGCTGGGAAGTGAATCAAGAATCTCGATCAGAGACGATATACAATGGCACACCATGAAGCCATATGATATCCTGAACGTAGAGGCGTCCCATGCTCTCTATTGAGCCCTTCTCCCTAATCGCTAGGAATTGGTCCGACTTGGTGAGTCGGTATATGATCACCCAGATAGAGTCGTGTCCTCTGGAGGTAAGTGGAATCCCCATCATGAAATCCATGGATATCCCATCCCACTTCCACTCTAGAGCCTCTAAGGGTTGTACCAAGCCTGTTGGTACCTCGTTCTCCACCTTCACTAGCTGAAATGTGAGGCATCGTGAAACAAACTCTGCTATAGACTTCTTCATACTCGGCCACCAGTGTTGTCATCTGATGTGCGGATACATCTTTACTACTCCTGGATCTACAGCTAGAGGGGAAGTGTGAAACTCCCTCAGCACTTACTCATGTAGTGCAACTGGTACCATGGTACATCCCCTGTAGAGGATAATGTGCTCCCCTATTTCATAAAATCCATTAGGCGCCTACCCTGTGGATATCTGAGCACGTCGCATCTCACATTCAACGTCTCCCGGGTGTGCCTCCCTGACTCACTGAATAAGTGGAAGAGTGACTATGAGAGACTACAAAAAGGAAGCTCCATATCTATCCACAAAAGATATCTGCAACGCGGCTAGCTGCTTTGTCACCTCTCCCAGCAACTGAATTCCTGATATCCAATTGAGATCATCTACTACAACGTTCCCCTTCCTAGGAGTATAGACTATCTCAAAGTCATAGTCCTGGAGGAACCCGAGCCGTAGTCACTGTCTCAGGTTCAGGTCCTTCTGTGAGAAGATGTACTTTAGACTTTGGTGGTCAGAATAGACTGTAAAGCGCTCACCCATCAGATAGTTTCTCCATATATTCAAGGAGAAGACCACTACTTCTAACTCAGGGTCATGGGTAGCGTAGTTCTACTTATATTGTCTCAAATGTTGTGAACCATATGCGATCAATGCTTGATCATGCATCAAGACACACCTGAGTCCGGTCCCTTATGCGTTGCAGTATACTACGTACCCAACGCCCTCCTCCGATAGCCTCATGATGGGCATATTGGTCAATCTCTGTCTCAGCTCTTTAATGTTCTGCTGACATCTATCTGACCACACGAAGGGTTCCCCCTTCTTCGTCAATGCAGAAAGCGGTGCTACCACTCTAGAGAAGTCTGGCACAAATCTCTGATAGTATCCAGCCAGACCCAAGAAACTCCTCACCTCTGTCACACTCTTGTGTGGCTCCCAAGCATGTTTAACCTCAATCTTCACGGGATCCACTACTAACCTAGCCTCCGAGATGACGTGTCCCAAGAAGTGAACCACTCGAATCTAGAACTGTAACTTTGAGAGCCTACCATAAATCTGGTGCTCTCGGAGTGTATCCAGTACAACCCACAAGTGGTAGGTGTGCTCCTCCTCATTAGTCATGTAAATCAGTATGTCGTCAATTAGAGTATGAAAAATCAATCGAGGTAAGGCTGTAAGATCTTGTTCATGAGACTCAAGAACACTGCAGGTGTGTTGGTTATGCCGAAATCCATAACCAAGAACTCGTAGTGGCCATACCGACACCTGAAGGCCGTCTATTGTATATCCGCATCTCGAACTCTGAGCTTGTGATAGCATGACCCGAGGTCTATCTTCGAGAACCATCGTGCTCCCTTGAGATGATCAAAGAGGTCTTCAATCCTCGGGAGTGGGTACTTCTTCTTCACGGCCACCTGATTCTGGCGACGGTAGTCGACACACAGTCACAAGCTCCCATCCGCCTTCTTGGTGAACAAAATCAGAGATGCCCAGGGTGAAACACTGGTGCAGATAAATCCCTACCACTACAAGTCCTCCAGCTGTACCCGCTTCTCATGATGCTCGGTGGGAGGCATCCGATATGTTGGAGTAGATATAGGTGTTGTCCAAGGGTACAGGTCTATGTAGAATCCTACCTCTCTGTGAGGAGGTAGTCCTGGATTGTTGTTAGGAAAAACATCCGCATACTGATCCTCCACAACAGGAAAACTCGGGCTAGGCACATCAACATCTCCAATGATGATACTATCCAACTGACATGTGATCGGCTGCCCACTACTCTGCATAAGTCCATCCTACACTGAAAAGGCTCCCCTCTCACCGGTGAAGGTGAACCTACTCCAATCCGTGTGGACACACCACAATTTGCGCCTAATACAGTCGATCTGAGCAGGAACTGTAGATAACCAGTCCATACCCAAGATGACATTGTAAGGCCTCGGCACCACTAAAAGAAGATCCCATCTGAATCTCTTACCTCCTAGAGTAAGCTCACAATGCCGACACCGGTGTGTAATCATCGAGTCTGCTCCCGTAGGAGTCTCTAGATGTAAGGATCGAGCCAACGGCTCCGTCGGAATCTCTGAGCTCTGAACAAGGGTAGCAGAATTAAAAGATTTTCTCTCTCCATTGTCTATAAGTACAGTAGCAATGGTGGAGTGGACATAGATAGTACCTTGAATAATCTCAGGTACACCGTGGTCATAGGCCTCGACTGCTTGGAGTTGAGCCTGCCTTTTTCCGCCAGCTCCTTGTGGTCGGGGTGGACCTCCTGGTGGTGGTGGTGGTTGGGCCTCAAAACGTCGTCCACCACCTATTTCTCAGCCATCTCCTCTTCCACGTCCACCTTCTCCCTGCGGACCGCCATGGTCGAACCTCTACCTCTGCCTGGGAGGTCCCTCTACTACTGCTTATCTGCATGGCGGGTTGGGCAGTCTCGAGCCATGTGACCATGCCTACTGCATGCATAGAACTGCCTGATCTTCGTATATCTGGCTCTGTTCCATGTTTCCCGCACATCCAAACCAGTATCCTCTGGTCACCCACCTGATGGCCTGGTCCGCATGGACCTCTACGTCATTTTTCTACTGCCTGCTGCAGAAAACTCTACTACGTGTCGCCCTGTGTTGGGTCTCACCGCTGGTGACTGCTCAACGAGAAAGCTATCCACTAAAAGGGCTCGCTCCAGCACCCCCGTCTAAGTTGGGATGTTGTGGGAGACAATTGAAGCTCTGATCTCTCGCCTGAGTACCTTCTCAAAGGTCCAGGACCTGAAGAACGAGTCCCGCACCATATCCGTGGAGTATTGCGAGAGGTTAGTGAACCACGATGAGTACTGAGATACTATCATGATGCCCTGCCATAGATGAAGTAATTCCTGAATCTGAATCGCACATAGGGTGGTTGGAATAAACTCCAAGTGGAAGAGACTCTCGAAGTCCTTCCAGAGTAAATATTCCTCATCATGCACCTGTAGAATTAGGCTCCACCATCTACATGTTGCTGCATGCAGGAGACTCACAGCAAGGATCACCAAAAGATCAGCTGGTGTCCCAACCAATCTGAAAAATCTGACGACAGCCTCCAGCCAGTCCTCAGATGCCTCTGGGTCCATCTCTCCGCGGAACCTGGGCAGCCTCTTTCACTAAAACTCGTGCAACGCACTCTGGCGGCGTGCACCCTCTACTGCTGGGGTTGGTGGTATCAGTGGCCCAACAGGTAGTGGTTCTACTGGTGCCTCTGCTGTGATGGGGCCCTGCACCGAGGCCTCGTCGCTCGGTGGGCTATCATCATGTACAAAACTCGGAACCCTAGCTGGCTGCCTTCGTGGGGCCATCCTGAAAAGACACAGGTGTGCCACGGTCAAACAATATACCTGGTGAGCTAGAAAAAAGTAATCACAAAGAAAACATTACAAAGGAAACACACACACAATCAGTGTTTTCGTGCACCGAGCCAGAAATCATAGGTCAGGGTCCTAGTGTATGGATACATCGGCCGCTGCACTGACACTGGACTCTCTATACTGAAAACAACACTCAATACTCTTAACATCATTGCTTCACAAAGAGGAATGATCTGAGTCCTTAGTTTTGTGGAAGAAAAAACACCTCTGATACCAATTTTTCACGACACGTCCTCGGGGCTCCTGCCGTGACTACCCCAAGCCCGCCTTCCATAGGCTTGGGGCTGGCGACTAGCACCAAAGGCGTATACCCCAATAAAAAAGGAAGGAATTGCCTTTATAAAAGTAAACAGAACAATAGTGTATGCAACAGAAGTAAGCACTAAGTAATACTAAATACAAAAGTATGTGTTGAAAGGAAAGGGGTCAGAAATACAAGCCCAATAGTATGTACCGTACAACTGAAAATCTAGTACAACTGTAGTAAAGTAAAACAGCAACCCCTGAGTCGTCCTCCAGAAATCCCAGCTAATGGGTGGGTACAGATGGCCTCCGCATCACCTCAGGTCTGACCGTCCGCTCTGTGTACGTCTCACCAAGTGGTCCACCTCCAGGTACCGTCCAGCTCCACAGGTCTCCACCTCGATCAGTTATGTCCATCGCCTGCATCCAACACAACGTAGTGCAGGCGTAGCCCATGCAGGGGTGAGTATACGACACTCATTAGGGAACCCGAGACCCACAAAGATCTCCCAGAATCCACGAAGGATAAACCAAAAAATAAGGATACAATCATGTAGTATCAACCATCTTTAATTAGGTATATTCCCATACATATACATAAGTTAATAATCCCAGTTCGTCTCAACTCTTGAGCCCAAGCACAACCTAGTCCACACAGGAAAGATGTCAATCACATCGATGATAATGATTGAATTTCAAGACTCAGCTCACATAGGTAGACATATTTCGTATAGCGATAGAGATGATCAGATATAATTACTGATTCATCTATGCTGTCGGACCCACATAGGATACTAGACTAGCTAAGATGTCGAACCCACATAGGATACTAGACCAACTACTCTTTCGGACCCACTCAGGATACAAGTACAGAAGTCAAACTGTCGGACCCGCTTAGGATACGAGTACAATAGTCATTGCTTTTGAACCAATAGGGGATTCCAGTATAGCTATCGTCGCTGTCGAACCCACAGAGGATTCCAGTACAGTAGCTATCTTTATCGAACCCATAGAGGATTCCAGTATGGTAGTCATCGCAGTCGCAACCAGCTCTAGGGTTCCCGCACATAGCACACTCGATTTCGGGAGGGTCTGGTACACGAGCAAAGGGGTCGATACATCAACTATCAAAAAGTCCAGAGATGATGTATCCCGATGTTTTGTCTCGTCAAAAGGAACCCAATGCAACAGATGGCACATCAATCGGACGCCCGGTCTAAGAGTTAGTAGCATTTTAGTTCCAGGGGCCCGGTTGTAAATACCCTCGTTCCAAACCCAGCTGTTTTCCAAATTCATCCAAAACTCACATAGAGTATTATAAAAGGACTTCCTCACCGCAAGGGTCCAAGTACCACAGATGGCGTGTCGTTCAGACGCGCGGTATTTATGTTATTCACGTTTAAGTGAAACGAGCCCGGCTCGTCATGCCCAGTGGGCTGGTGGGTCAGCCCGACCCGATTCGACGGGTCCGACCCTGCAGGGGGGGCGGTCTAGCCAGGTGGGGTGCGGCCTGGCCCGGCCTGGAGCGGCACAGCGATGAGTAGCACGGCCTTCCCCGGCTGGGCGTGGCCAGGACCAGTGGAGCGCGGCCCGCATCGCGGATGGCCGCGGCTCGGCACGGTCGGCCAAGCGGATGTGGGGGGGCACCCCGGTTTCCCAAACCAGCATCGTCGAGTGTCTCCGCCCTCCTATTCGGGTGGCCGAAGCTCTCCAGTCTTCACAGAGTGAGTGGCCCGCACGGGCAGGCCACGGTTCTCCCGCGCAGCACCTGCGTGTGCCACATCCTCTTCAACCCGACTGACAGGTAGCCGGCCGGTTCACCGCCAAAGCTGCCTGTGGAGCACGGGCCACGGTCCTCCGCAACGCGGTCCCATGGGGCACCATGGTTCCTCCAATCTGGCTGGCTACAACCGATCAGTTCTTTATTGGCCGAGCGGTATGCGGTTTCGGGGAGCGGTTCTTCCGCACGCGACCGGCCCGTGGCCGCCATTATCTCTGGTCGCAGTCGCCTCTCCCGACACCGTTTCTGTCGCAATTATAAATGTGGATCAACAAAGGGTCGTTGGGCCATGTTTGTTCATCTCATGCCCTCTGCGATAGGCGATATCAAGAGGTGAATACGATCACTTGCATTCAACAACCAAAAGTATAATTTTATTATCTAAAATTATACAAAACCCCTACCTCGATCAAGGTTTGTTCATCATAGATGTGGAAAATGGTGTCACTCCGTCAATGTCAAAGGAAGAGCCGTCGTCGTTGGTGACATTCCCCGCAGTGGTGTCTCTTCCCTTGATGTGGAGAAAGAAGAATGTTGGAGAAGTTGCTTCATGTCCTTCGAGTTGTGGAGCGTTCTTTGCGTTTTTCGGAAGTACTCTCCCTTTCTAAATCTCTCCAATGTTCTCCCAACACAACAAGTTCAAAAACAAAATAATAG
Organism: Viscum album; assembly: GCA_963277665.1. NCBI lineage: Eukaryota > Viridiplantae > Streptophyta > Magnoliopsida > Santalales > Viscaceae > Viscum > Viscum album. The sequence goes on along the minus strand of OY728152.1, from coordinate 346,543,953 downwards.
CCTAATCTATTATTTTATTCTCCCATGATTTTCAAAATTCAAACACATAAATTAATTAATTAATTGTGGAGTCCAATTAATTAAAGGTGTTGTCATGATAATGTCAACAAGTGGGAGGTAGAGAGTTTAACATTTAAGAGAGGGGAGTTGTCAAAATTAAATGAAGGAGAGTTATTGTGGAGTTTAAGGGAGTTGAGGGGAAGTGAAAGGGTTTGGGTTCGTGTGGGCCCCACAACACTAAATCCTCACATGGGAGTTTATGTGGGTTGTGGGACCCACTCCCAACTTCCACTTGGAGGAAGCAACCACATCTTAAAATAATATTGTGTATCACCATAATTTTATTTAATTTAAGAGAAATCCTTAAAATATAACTTTCAACCCGCATAAAATGCCACTGCGGTAAAGGTCCCCTTAAGTGAATACCGGTGCTGCGAGTTCATCAGTGCCCTCAAATTTCGAATCTGAGCACCATTTCAAAAGATATAAAAACACGCACTTACATTTAATGAATGTACCCGAACAAAACTTCAGAAATTTATTCCGGGAACACCGGGACTCGGAGTCAGGTGCCGTTAGAAACCGCAGGCTTGTAAAATTGCAAAGTATTTAAGGAACAATTTTCCTTGATATTTCCAGGTCATTACACTTTATTTATAATTTTAAGTATATAATGTTTATGGGTGACGTTTGAAAGATTTTATTGAACATTAATTGTGTTTTTGGGGCTAGAAGGAAGGCGCACAAGCCATACATGTTTTTTCCAAATCGGGCCACACCCTTTGAGAAACTGTGTGGTCTGGATAGTTTTAGGTAGAGGATATGGCATGGTTGGTCAATGGTTTTGGGTACAATGGAAGTAGACTATATGAAGGTACATCGTTGAGGAATTAACCAATTAACGGTTAGCACATGTTTTACCTACACGTGTGACTAAACCATGCATGGGTCAAAACCACCTCTATAAAATGTGGATGTAATGCATTGTTACCATTAACCTACACATTTTTCACTTATACATCCCTGACATTATATTTTTCTTCCCCAAAGGTCAAGGACAGTTATCCCATTGATCCAAAGGCTATCTTAAGGCTTCACATGGTGATGAAAAGATGATTCCTTATGATTTGTGTTCGTTCTTCATCCGTTTTGTTGTGTTCCAGACATATACTTCTCATATTCTCTTTTTTTCATAGATCTATTCCTGATGATGATATATCTATGGTTTTGGATGCCTAATATGTTTAATTTTTTCCTTGTTGGTGTTAGGAGAAAATATCTAAGGTGGGTTCATCGAGATTTTACCCAGTTTCATTGGCATTCATAGTTCATTTATCATTTTCTCCAACACTCTTAGGGTAGGCGGATTCACTCTTGACTCCTCCAAATATAATTGGTTGGAGGAGTTTCAAATATGTTGAATTGAATGAAATTGATTATTAATGTGTTTTGATAATCATGGTATAAATCCTCTTTAGTGATGATTTATGGTTTTAGGTGAAATTGTGAAATTGTGGAGAACTATTTTGTAATGTGATTTAGTATCATGATATTAAAATGGTGGTTTCAAATTATGGATTTCCAAGATTTGTGAAATGGTTTTCTGGAAAAAATATTTTCAAAAAAAAGGTTGATATATTTAAATTATTTTGGTATATTGGTATTGGAAATGGTTTTGGTCATAATTTTGATTCTATTAATATTGCATTTATGAGTCTGGGATAAAATACAACCCTATACTCGGTAAAAAATGTGTAATTACACATGGGATATAATTATCATGTGATGACAAGGAATATTGAAGTGAGACTACTCATGAGTGTGGAACTGTCCCAATGAAGCATGCATGGTTAGTTGTGTAAAGATGTGAAGTGTATTGGTTGTTCCAAGTGTAACTTGTGGAATGGTTTTAATGCATGGCTTGGTCATGTTCTTTAAAATTGATTTTTAGAAAATTATTGATATAGAACTTGCATATATTAAGTTATAAACTGTTTTAGAAGATTTTATATTTAGTTATAAACTATTTTGGAATTATTTTTCATTTAAACTATTTATATATAAATGAATTGATATATTCTATCATAGTGAAGTGAGTATGGAAGTAATTGGGGAAAACCTAATGAGTTTTAGTAATCTAACATGCTTTTGACATTTGGTGCTTTTGTAGATGTCATATTCTAGGACATGGTAAAATCTATAGTACCACATGTTTATAACTAATTTGTGATACTTAGTCTGTTTTTTGATGTTGGATAATAGGTCTTTTGGATTATAGATTCTTGTGGTAATCCTATAGTGTTATTTGTTTATCTTCCTCTATTTTCATTGATGTTTTGATCTTCAATTTTGGTACTTTATTTGAGTATGATCTGGATATGATAAATGTAGAGGTATGTTCTATGGTTGTCATGAATGATATAGTGGTATGTTTGTTGATTTTTTCTATTTTAATTGATTTATTCTTAAATGGTAAATCATTCCCCACATGTACTGAAACCCATAAGAATTTATTTTCAGCATTTGGAATCATGGGGATGTTTCTTATGGCATAGTTACACCCTACCACCTTCTCATGCCAGTGACTAGAAAGAGGGATGTTACACAAATCATTCAAAATTAATTTTATGAAATTATTATTTTTCTAAAATAATATCCATTCAATTGAGGTTACCAACATTTACAGAGTATCCTTGATGAGATCCATGATGCGACAAGAAATAATATCCATCATCTTCACATGCTCTTGTTTGCTTATTTTCTACTTTTTGAAACCATGTATCAAGAGCCTAATCCATTTACCAATACAAGAGGATCCTTCATCATTCAAATTAAAAAAATTGGTCTTTTAAACATTCTGGGTGCCTCCTCCTCGGAACCGTAGATCAGTAATGACTCATCAATCATTTCATTGTTCGAGTCCATAAGAAGATCTTGTGCGTATTCTGAGTCAACAACCTCATTTTGTATATTCCCTAGATCATAGGCAGTTTATTTCTCTGCTTGTGTATCAGTACCCTAATCAGCTCCTAGCCCACATGCTTAATGTAACACCCAAGCTTCCACGATACGTTTCCCTTCGAATAATGAAATGGAGTGCATTGTACGCAACTTCGAGATTTTAACACACCACAACCAATCGAACTAGCCGTTATGAATAGTAATACCTACTTTTTGAAATTTTATAAATTCTATCTCTCAAAATGGACTACATTTTTGGATTTGGAATATAGAAATTATCCTAGGGTGAAATTTTGGTACTTTTTGGATAACTTTCATATTTTGATGAATAGTGAAAATTACAAAATTTTAATTAAAAACAACATTTTTAATCAAAATAATTAATAGTGATAAATTATGAATTTGAGTGGTTTTAAAGTATATTTAGAATATATTTTTACCATGTAATACAATTTGGGTCATTGAACATAATTTCACATTTAAACAAGACATAAACAAGTGCCATTCTTTTGATAGTTATTATCTCATAAAAACACGCTTTTTGTTTTAACAACGGAATTAATTTTAAATTAATTTCTGCTAATTATGTGTTTTGAATTTAGAAAAATGGATTCCATATTTGGAATAAGGATTTTAAAATTGTGTAAATAGGTAACTTTTATTTTTATTCATTTTGGATAATTACTTCGGTAAATATTTTATTTACCATGGTTAAAGGGTAAATCCGGTAAAAAATGGTTAAAAAAATAATATTATAATAATACTAAATTACCCTAAAACGTGTCTTAAACCTATTGGTTAATACATGGTAGACCATGGGCACCTTTGGGTCTATTTTGGGACCCCATGGATCCACTTGCAAGTGATAATGACACTTTATTTTAATTAAGTTAAAATAAATACAAAAATTACACAAGCATATATCTTTTAGAAAATTAATTGTTACATAAGGTTATATATGTTGAATTTTAAACTATAAATATTCATTAGAAAGCTAAAAATATTTCCTATAGAATGATATTTTATTTATAATTTTTAGACATTAAATAAGTTAATTTATTAATGACACAACAGTGATACAATAATTACCATAATAGTGAAAAATTAGAATAATTGATATTATAAATACCTAGATAAATATATTTTGAGACTTTTATTGAATTAAACTAATTTTATAGGTTAATATGACATATTAGTATTGCTTTAAGTAACGTTTTTAGAAGTAATAATTCTGTTATGTGTTTCACAAAAATCAACTATTGAATAGTGTCAAAATTGATATAAAAGAGTTTTTAAAACAAATATTATATTATTAATTGATATTAAATTCCTAAAAATATAAGGATTGGCCAAGAGACTTATATCATGACAGGTATATCATTAATAGACCACTTTGGGGTCGCTTGGATGTATATAGTATGTTTATTAACTATATAATATAAAAATACAAAGTGACATGGTAAATGTCAAACTAATTAACTAAGAGTTAAAACTAAAAGATAAGGTTAATATAGTGACCCAAACCTGTATAAATTCTATTGGCTGAAGGGTTTTCGACCTATCCCCACCTTAACCTTTGAATAATCAACTTTTGAGCCATTATAAATCTAATATTAATTTATTATAAATTAATATTTCTAGCTTTTCCAAAGGTTCCCCTCACCCCTCTTATAAAAGGGCACTCCTCCTTCTCATTTATTTACACCTTCAAAGCCTTTTGGATCGGCCAACCCCTGCCCAAATACTCTCTCAACTTCCCTCACTACAACCTAGAGACATTAGTTTGATCCTAAAGCCAACCTACAGAGCTCTTTTGATCAAATTAAAAGGAAGAACCCGAAGAAGAGGTAATGTTTTCACCACCCCTTTTCAAGTTCCTTTCTTCTTCCACTTCCTCTTTCTTTGTTATTACCATTATAAAATAATAACTCCAGTATCATATATATACTATTATGTTATTATAAATATGGTACAACCATATTCAGTATTCTATCTATCGTTTCAATAACATGTCTCTATACGTGCGTACGTACGGCTTACCGTCTCCACGTCGTGGTGTAATTGTTATTCAATATATTATTATTTGGATGGGTATAATAATGATGTGTAACTCATGTAAATAATAAATATAACATGATAATGATTCTGTATATATGATATACCATCCAATTATATATTATTTTAATATCAAAAGAATGATATCGTCGCTCGTGCGTACGTACGAATTACCGTCTCCACGAACGCGATGAGATTCATTCTCCATCATATCCATTCAAGTATAATTATAATTTGATTATTTAATAATAGTATATAAGGACTTGATATCATTCTGGATATGAATAATATACATCCCATTAATAACGAATATGGCTCACATAACAAAGAATATAAAATAAAATGAACCCGTTAACACCCGAAATGACGATAATTCTATGATATTATTAACAAATCAATGTCAAAAGATCATATATGATATCATATTAAAGTAAATGATTCTTTTATAATTAAATAACAATTATTTCACCATTATACAAGAGGTTAACCTACCTTCGACCAAGGAAAAAGTACAAAGTATGGGATTTTCTTATCTCACTTTCAATTCTGTTAGATTTCCATTGTTCGCCACTAAATTATTGAAAGTGGTGTATTGTGTACTGCCATTTGATATATATTATCATGATTATCTTTATATTAATGTTATTCTGTAAATAATTTTGTGGTTATTAACTTTTGGCCATATGGCTCAGTTGATTAACGTGGTAAGGAGTTTCTTATCTCACTCTTAATTTCGTGAGAATTCCATTATTCACCACTTATTTATTGTATGTGGTTTTTGTGCTACCCATGTTTGTATTCATTGTGTAATATACTTTAATTCATGTATATTTACATCATCATTGTGTTATCCTTCTTTCATGGGTTCATGTTTCATAAGTTACCAAATCGATAAGGTAATTTGAAATTCCAATTTCCATTTATTCAGCTTTACGCAAACTCCATTGATTATTTTACTTCGAGATTATGTGTGGAATCTCTATCCATTTGCTTATGTCATAATTTGCACTCCCCTTTTCTGTGGATATAATTTTGATACACATAATCACTGCATTGATAATTTCTCAAGTCATCGATATGAATTTGATAAGAGTAATTTTAACTCATTCTCCATTTGTTGAGTTAAACATCCAATTCATTGGTGTTGTTTTTACAAGATTATGTGTGAATGTCCTTTGATTGTTTTACACTAAATATCCAATCATATTTAGTGTATTTATATTTTTCACACATAACTATGTAGTTGATTTATCCTTATCCTAAGGGTCTGACCTTTATGAGAGATTTCATCTCAATTTACATTCCATTGAGACTTCTTTGTTGATATACACCAAATCACTTTTATGTGGTTTCTATAATGTACTTTGACGTAGTATATCATGAATCCCTTTATTCTCATGATATTACAAAGTTTTTATTACCTCAATTATTTGTATTCAATTTTCTCTCTTTTGGTTATAATCTTTAACTAAAATACCATTTTTAAATGTTTTAAAGACTTATTCATCTAAATCTTACTCATTAATGTCCATGTTTTAAAAATGGTTTTAAGGATTTATTTATATGGACACTAAATTTTAGAAATTAAAACTCCTTTTAAAAAGTTTCAAAGTGGTATGGGACACTTTGATTCAAAAATCTATTTTTAAATGGCTTCTTGACAAATAGTGTGACTTTTAAATGATTTCAAGAAAAAGGGGGATATTTCTCTCAAATAGTTTTGATGATTATTTTCATCTATGTCAACATCCTTCATTATTATTGATTTAGGTTAATGTGATACAATACAATATTCCATATTGTATCAAATGAGTTATGTTTGACTATGGATGTGCTATTTTTATACCATTCATGGTTTGTGGTTAAAGTATTGACATTTCGTATGCTAGTTTTAATACGAATGTTTATGTTATGTTTAAACCTGTTCATATGAGGAATGAATTGGACTTAATAAGTGATGGGTGGAGCCCACTATAGATCCTCGATTCATTGGTAGGTCTCATGAGACAAACTAGTGTCTTGGCACAAGGCCTTGGAAAAATCTTATTTGTAGTCTTGGCATGAGGCCTTGGCTATTTGGTTATGATAGTCTGGCATTATGAATTCCATCATTATGAAAGTGGTTATTGATATTGCATGGGATTTTTCGACTAGTAGAATATCCATGTGAATAAGTAAATGGAATTATTTCATTTTATCTTTTCCATATTATGCTAAAGTTCAAGTTTAAAAGGCTTTTGTTTTAATTATAAATTGCCTTCAGTGTTTATGCTTATCTATGAAAGCTTCTGCTATAATGTTATCCTTACTAAGCATCTGAGCTCACCCCTTTCAATGTTTTATTTTTCCCAGGTTTGTGAAGAAGTAAATTATGAATGACCTACAGGGATAGTATGAGTGTGGACTATGGAGACTATGTTGTTGTTGTTTTAAGTTTATGATGTAATGTAAACTCTATTAATGTATCTAGTTATTCCAAGGATACTAAACTAATCGGTCTTTCGAGACTTGATCTTTCTTGTGATCATGCCAATGTTATGTAATAATGCACCGACTCTGGTTAACTGGGGTCGGGGCATTACAGTTGGTATCATAGGAAGTTTAGTACAAACTTTGGAAGCTAGATTTAGAAAAAATCGTATTAGAGCATGTAGACCTAAGATGAACTTTGAGGATTATTATAGAAGAACTTCCTAGAATTTTGGTATTGTAGAGATTTTGTGAGTTTTCTGAGCAATACATCCCTGTGTGGATACGAGCAGGTAGAGGCAGCTCTGGCACAGATGTATCTAGGGGTAACACCCGAAAACAGCGCTTTGAGCTAGACTCAAACAGGAACTGGTGCACGACAATGGGCCTTGCTGCACTCTTGGTTACGACACTCCTGGGGGATATGCTTAGGATAATTTACATTTTCTTTACAAACCGATTTATGTAATATATATAAGATGATAGTAAATGACCTTGGTTAATCCTAATATGTTTCAGATTGAGAATATGGTGACATTTTAATCTCTAAATGATTTTACGACTACTGTTACTCACACAATGCTTTCTGGTTTTAGTCAATGGCTAGATTCCAAGGAATTCATAGTGACTTTGAGAATGATGTAAAAGGTGGGAAAATTGGTGGAAATGAACAACAAAATGGAATTTTGATAGGCGTAAAAGATATCGTCTTTATGCCAAATCTGTTTTCCAAAAATATGATCAACTACATATATATTAACCAACTCCCAGACACAACAAGGAAGAGAAAGGTGATGAATGATAAGACCTCCAGCAATGGAGACCATGGAGAAAAGAACCCTCAATTTTTATCATGTAGGAAATGTGGAAGGAGACACCCAGGAAAGTGTCTCAATGGGACAAAAAAATGCTTTACGTGCGGGAAGGAAGGACATAAAGTGAAGAATTGCTGAAGAAAAATGAAGAGTACTATGGAAGAAGATACAAATGGTCCCAAGAGTCCATTTACAGTCATTTGCTGTAAATGTAGGGGACCTGGCCATTAACCGAGTGAATGTCCTATTCTATAGGATATTTTTTTGGTCAAAGAAGAAGCTATGTGGAAATAAATGGTTGGAGAAATGTTTAAAAATTATTAGTGCTCCTTGTTGATTGGTTTACTTTGGAATAATTTTCTCTTGTATTTGTAACCCTGCAGTTTTCCATGTGAGAATGATATTTGAGGAAGAATTGTCTTTTCTCTTGTGGAAATAGGTATAAATAACCATTTGGTTTTATATGATCATTGGGGTTTGAGAGAATTATAAGTTATTATAATTTGTGATGAAAATGCAATGTATTATATAAAATTTGTGGTTAAATTATGTTATTTTGTGGAATTTATCTCATTTTGGTAATATTATAAAATATAGTTTTTGAAAAAGGACAACAGGTAGACCGTGTGACAACCCGTCGCGTCGGACAAAGCTGTGGGAATCGAACCCACAACCAAAGTGCGATTGGGATTTATCACCTACCACTGGACTACGTGAATTCCCTGGTTAGTGTGACTATTTTTTTTAGTTAAATGATTTTATTTATCAATAATATGTTGATTTGGGTTCTTATGTATTATCAAATGAATACCCTTAGTATAGGAAAATGATTTGGTGATTAAGTGATAAATGTTATTTTGGAAGATGTTCACTTTGTTGGGAACACTATATGTCCAAGGAAAATAGAATACTATGGGATGTCATTAGAGGAGTAATGGTGGATTTTTATCTATAATTTTTATTGTGGATCTATAGTGATTTGGGTTATTTATGGAAATGATTAACCTATAATAAAGAATATGTGATTAGGTTAACTACTTTTAAGTATGTGACTTTAAGAATAGATGATGTCATTTGGATATACAATTTAACATAGAAGACTATATTCTTATAAGTTTTGGGTTTCAATATTAGTTTGGATTATATTGAAGGATTTTAAGGAAAATTTATTATTGAATGGTATTTATTTAACTTTGGGGTATTGTTGGTTTAATTTTAGAAATTAAGATTAGTATGTTTTTCTCTAATGGAATATACATTGGGGGGATCATCAGATCTTATACTAACCATTTTTTTATTAATCTCTACAGACAAGTTAAATATATAGTTTATCCTACATGGATCATATATTTCTATAGAAGTTTATTCTAGCTCTTTTATTGTGTCCAAGTCTTCTTGAATACTCATTGTTCAAAAAAAAAATAAGTTAGTGGTAAAAAGTTATTAAATAATGAACCTCTACTTAGAAAGTAAGTATATCTCTTTATGTTCTTAGTCAATATCATAAATTAATTCCTCGTACTTATGTAATGTAACTTAAAACAAAAAAAATGTTGTCCGTTTACTTTCCTACTAGGAGACTAATGGATGTTTGTCCTAACACAAGTTTGTGGTTTTCTTATTATTAACTTTATCCTGATCATGATTTCTATCCCTCTCCATAAGAACTTGACACTTAGTTTATCATCCATATTCATGTTTTCCTACATGGAATCCGAGTATGGGTTATCTTGGATGACCTTTATACCTCTCTTTCTTTCTTTTAAAGTGATAGTTTTACTGACTCTTTTTCCGATGTGGGACTTTCCATTATATTCCCAAGCACAATTTTAAAAATTGCGAGGACGCAATTTATTGAAGGAGGGGAGAATGTAACACCCCAAGCTTCCACGGTACATTTCCCTTCGAATAATGCAATGGCGTGCATTGTACGCAACTTCGAGATTTTAACACACCACAACCAATCAAACTAGTCGTTATGAATAGTAATACCTAATATTTGAAATTTTATAAATTCTATCTCTCAAAATGGACTTCATTTTTGGATTCGGAATATCGAAATTAGCCTAGGGTGAAATTTTGGTACTTTTCGGATAACTTTCATATTTTGATGAATAGTGAAAATTAATAAATTTTAATTAAAAACAACATTTTTAATCAAAATAAATAATAGTGATAAATTATGAATTTGAGTGGTTTTAAAGTATATTTAGAATATATTTTTACCATGTAATACAATTTGTGTCATTGAAAATAATTTAACATTTAAACCAGACATAAACAAGTGCCAATCTTTTGATAGTTATTATCTCTTAAAAACACGCTTTTTGTTTTAACAACGAGAATTAATTTTAAATTAATTTCTTCCACTTCTGTGTTTTGAATTTTGAAAAATGGATTCCATATTTGGAATCAGGATGTTCAAATTGTGTAAATAGGTAACTTTTATTTTTAGACATTTTGGATAATTACTTCGGTAAATATTTTATTTACCATGGTTAAAGGGTAAATCCAGTAAACAATGGTTAAAACAAATAATATTATAATAATACTAAATTACCCTAAAACGTGTCTTAAACATATTGGTTAATACATGGTCGACCATGGGCACCTTTGGGTCGATTTTGGGACCCCATGGATCCACTTGCAAGTGATAATGACACTTTATTTTAATTAAGTTAAAATAAATACAAAAATTACACAAGCATATATCTTTTAGAAAAACAATTGTTAAATAGGGTTATATATGTTTAATTTTAGACTATAAATATTCATTAGAAATATAAAAATATTTCCTACATAATTATATTTTATTTATAATTTTTAGACATTAAATAAGTTAATTTATTTATGACACAATGGTGATGCAGTAATTACCATAATAGTGAAAAATTAGAATAATTGATATTATAAATACCCAAATAAATATATTTTGAGACTTTTATTGAATTAAACTAATTTTCTAGGTTAATATGACATATTAGTATTTATTTAATTAACGTTTTTCGAAGTAATCATTCTGTTATGTGTTTCACAAAAATCAACTATTGAATAGTTTCAAAATTGACATAAAAGAGTTTTTAAAACAAATATTATATTATTAATTGATATTAAATTCCTAAAAATCTAATGTTCGGACCTGAGACTTATATCATGATAGGTATATAATTAATGGACCACTTGGGGGTCTCTTGGATGTATATATTATGTTTATTAACTATATAATATAAAAATACAAAGTGACATGGTAAATGTCAAACTAATTAACTAAGAGTTAAAACTAAAGGATAAGGTTAATATAGTTACCAAAACCTGTCTAAATTCTACTTTCTGAAGGGTTTTCAACCTATCCCCACCTTAACATTTTAATAATCAACTTTTGAGCCATTATAAACCGAATATGAATTTATTATAAATTAATATTTCTAGCTTTTTTCAAAGGTTCCCCTCACCCCTCTTATAAAAGGGCACTCCTCCTTCTCATTTCTTCACACCTTCAAAGCCTTTTGGATAGGCCAAACCCTGCCCAAATACTCTCTCAACTTCCTTCACTACAACCTAGAGACCTCAGTTTGATCCGAAAGCCAACCTAATGATCCCTTTTGATCAAATCAAAAGGAAGAACCCGAAGAAGAGGTAATGTTTTCACCACCCCTTTTCCATGTTCCTTTCTTCTTCCACTTACTCATTCTTTGTTATTACCATTATAAAATAATAACTCCAGTATCATATATATACTGTGATGTTATTATAAATATTTTACAACCATATTCATTATTCTATCTATCCTTTGAATAACATGTCTCCATACGTGCGTACGTACGGCTTAGCGTCTCCACGTCGTGGTGTAATTGTTATTCAATATATTATTATTTGGATGGTTATAATAATGATGTGTAACTCATGTAAATAATAAATATAACATGATAATGATTCTGTATATATGATATACCATCCAATTATATATTATTTTAATATCAAAAGAATGATATTGTCGCTCGTGCGTACGTACGGATTACCGTCTCCATGAACACGATGAGATTCATTCTCCATCATATCCATTCAAGAATAATTATAATTTGATGATTTAAAAATAGTATATAAGGACTTGATATCATTATGGATATGAATAATATACATCCCATTAATAACGAATATGGCTTACATAACAAATAATATAAAGTAAATTGAACCCGTTAACACCCGAAATGACGATAATTCTAAGATATTATTAACAAATCAATGTTAAAAGATCATATATGATATCATATTAAAGTTAATGATTATTTTATAATTCAATAACAATTATTTCACAATTATACAAGAGGTTAACCTACCGTCGACCAAGGAAAAAGTACAAAGTAAGTGATTTTCTTATCTCACATTCAATTCCGTTAGATTTCCATTTGTTCGCCACTAAATTATTGAAAGTGGTGTATTGTGTACTGACATTTGATATATATTATCATTATTCTCTTTATATTCATGTTATTTTGTAAATCATTTGGTGGTTATTAACTTTTGGCCATATGACTCAGTTGATTAACGTGGTAAGGAGTTTCTTATCTCACTCTTAATTTCGTGAGAATTCCATTATTCACCACTTATTTATTGCATGTGGTGTGTGTGCTACCCATGTATGTATTCATTGTGTAATATACTTTAATTCATGTATATTTACATCATCATTGTTTTATACTTCTTTCATGGGTTCATGTTTCATAAGTTACCAAATCGATAAGGGAATTTGAAATTCCAATTTCCATTTATTCGGCTTTACGCAAACTCCATTGATTATTTTACTCCGAGATTATGTGTGGAATCTCTATTCATTTTCTTATGTCATAATTTCCACTCCCCTTTTCTATGGATATACTTTTGATACACATAATCACTCCATTCATAATTTCTCAAGTCATCGATATGAATTTGATAAGAGTAATTTTAACTCATTCTCCATTTGTTGAGTTAAACATCCAATTCTTTGGTGTTGTTTTTACAAGATTATGTGTGAATGTCCTTTGATTGTTTTACACTAAATATCCAATCATATTTAGTGTATTTATATTTTTCACACATAACTATGTCGTTTATTTAACCTTATCCTAAGGGTACGACCTTTATGAGATATTTCATCTCAATTTACATTCCATTGAGACTTCTTTGTTGATATACACCAAATCACTTTTATGTGGTGTATATAATGTACATTGAGGTAGTATATCATGAATCCCTTTATTCTCATGATATTAAAATATTTTGATTACCTCAATTATTTGTATTCAATTTTCTCTCTTTTGGTTAGAATCTCTAACTAAAATACTATTTTTAAATGTTTTAAAGACTTATTCATCTAAATATTTCTCATTAATGTCCATGTTTTAAAAATTGTTTTAAGGATTTATTTATATGGACATTAATGTCTAGAAATTAAAACTCCATTTAAAAAGTTTCAAAGTGGTATGGGACACTTTGATTCAAAAATCTATTTTTAAATGGCTTCTTGACAAATAGTGTGACTTTTAAAAGATTTCAAGAAAAAGGGGGATATTTCTCTCAAATAGTTTTGATGATTATTTTCATCTATGTCAACATCCTTCATTATTCTTGATTGAGGTTAATGTGATACAATAAAATATTCCATATTGTATCGAATGAGTTATGTTTGACTATGGATGTGCTATTTTTATACCATTCATGGTTTGTGGTTAAAGTATTGACATTTCGTATGCTAGTTTTAATACAAATTTTTATGTTATGTTTAAACCTGTTAATATGAGGAATGCATTGGACTTAATAAGTGACGGGTGGAGCCCGCTATAGCTCCTCGATGCATCGGTAGGTCTCATGAGACAAACTAGTGTCTTGGCACATGGCCTTGGAAAATCTTATTTGTAGTCTTGGCACGAGGCCTTGGCTATGTGGTTATGATAGTCTGGCATTATGAATTCCATCATTATGAAAGTGGTTATTGATATTGAATGGGATTGTTTGACTATTAGAATATCCATGTGAATAAGTAAATGACATTATTTCATTTTATCTTTTCCATATGATGCTGAAGTTCATGTTTAAAAGGCTTTTGTTTTAATTATAAATTTCCTTCAATGTTTATGCTTATCTATGAAAGATTCTGCTATAATGTTATCCTTACTGAGCATCTGAGCTCACCCCTTTCAATGTTTTATTTTTCCCAGGATTGTGAAGAAGTAAATTATGAATGACCTGTAGGGATAGTATGAGTGTGGACTATGGAGACTATGTTTTTGTTGTTTTCAGTTTATGATGTAATGTAAACTCTATTAATGTATCTAGTTATTCCAAGGATACTAAACTAATCGGTCTTTTGAGACTTGATATTTATTGTGATCATTCCAATGTTATGTAATAATTCACCGACTCTGGTTAACTGGGGTCAGGGCATTACAATTAATGAGGCTTTTACACTTTTTCGTTAAGTTGTTTGAAAAAAACATTCAATATTTTTAGGGGGTTTACCATTTCCTAAGGACCTTGTAATTTGAGGATGTGGAAAATTTGAGTAGTCCTTCAATCTCCATGGATACAACATACACCTAATAAAACCATTTGAATTCATGATAGTGTTTTTTCCTTTCTTTGAAGGGAAAAGAATGTACTATTTCACAAGTTACTCTTTTTTGGGCATTGAGGACCACAATTCAAAGGCCAAATCATTATCCACTCCATTTTCTTCCATATTATGACATAAGGGATTATTTTCAACATTTCCACCCCCCCATAAATCTTTAATTCAAAAGGTGATTAGGAACCATCCCCAAACACCGCAATGAGTTTCTAAGAACCAATTCCATAAACTCTAGCATTATTAAAGATAGAATGAGAGGGAGGCATTTGGACTTCACCAATAGCCTTAGTTGGGCGTGTCCTCAATTATCACTATCGTCCAAGACCCTTACCACTATCTCCGGAAGGAACATCTTCACCTATATCCTATAAAATATCCTTATGAGTAGAATTATATACAGATCTCATGACATATATGAATGCGGGATAATACCATGAGAAGCTTCTCATAATAGAAAACATTCAATCATCCTCAATAGTTACTCCTTGGACTATCCTTAATGATGTTATGACACCTAAATGTCTCATGAATTGGGAAAAACATCCTCTAATAGTAGATCATAATTCATAAGACTAGCCTTGGTTTTAGAGGTTAGAGGATGCCCTAACCGCCCTGCGACCATTAGAACTACCTCATAGATGTTTCACCCAGCATCTTGAAAGGTAATATCATATTCTGTAAAGATAAGGATCTACCATGAATTTTCAAACTCCTTCTATTTAAAAGAATGAACATTGAATGAATTTTAAAAAGGAAACACTTTACTTTTGCGATGATATCTTTGGGTTGTCAGTCCTTGGTGGTAGTAGGTGGAGAAGTTATGAATCCACGACTCCCCAAAAACCAAATGCTTAAGCATATTTTCTCTTTTGACCAAAATCCAAAATAAATACATTTGAGGTTTATAAATTTTTACCTATACGCATATTCACAGCTAAATTGGGTGGAATACCATATTGGTCCTAGAGTCGACATCCAGTAAACAACCTAGAAGGTTTCCTAGCATCCGAAATAATAATGAATTATAGAATGAAGGTAAAAACCAACGAATATGAATATAAGTGACCCTTATCTCCATTTCATGATTAAAATGCATATAGAAAGAAAATTGATGGAGGAAGAAGTGATGGTTGTTGATAGATCATGAGCCATTGGACCACGTGAGAGCAATAACTTCATCAGAGGGGAAAGAAACCATCATTTTCTCAGAGTCATGAAAACTAACCACCAGGTGATGGACAAGATCCCACTGAGTGTTGAAGAAGTAGTCTAAGATATCCACTGAAGTAATTTTATATCCAAATCAAGCCACAAAAGTAATATTGTGCATGGAAGAAGCATCTGAAAACTCTGTGAGGGAAATCTAAAGTGAAGTGGATCTGAAGGAAAATCTTGTCACCTTTGCGGATAAAGCAATTCTAAGGAAAGTATGGAGAGATTTCAAATTAGTAAAGGTAAAAAACCAAAGGGCAGAAAAATAGAGAAATGATTATACAAGGACATGGATGCCCTCTCCCTTGGAGATAAGAGGGGAATATAGTTCAGTCGGTCCTGGTGAAACCCTAGCTCACCTGAAGGATGAGACGGTGGTCACTACCCTAAGCTTGGGAGTTTATCAAAATAACCATCCACCAAAAAATGAATTTTAATATAGTATATTTAGCATATGTATAGTAAAATTTAACGTTCATATGATATGAAGAGGAAAAACAATCCTAATGGTTTCAATCCTAGAAATAGGGGAAAGCTTTTTATCATATTCTATTCAATCCTTATAATTAGATACCTGAGAAACATACCTTATTTTATTACTAGTAATTACATATTGATAATATTATTTATTTCAAAAAATCCATTTAGTTCCTATTATAGGATGTTCTAGGGGTCTGTCATCTAAATCCCTATCATTATGTCTCTTAAATTGGTTTAGCTATTCTTTAATTTCCAAAGTCCAATACTCATTATCTTTGTATTTTTCTATAGACTATTTTTAAAACTAGCCTATAAATTCAAAAACCTCAACTAAGTTTCCAAAACATTTTATAGTCCTAACTCCTTCATATAGGTCTCCTATAATATTTTTAATTTGTGATCCTTCATTGGTCTATAATTTATGGGTATGACACTTTCATGTTCCTAAATATCATTTTCTCTTGAATAGGAGTGTTCATTATAATGTTATAATTTACTTTAAAACATATCATTAGAATAATAACGTCTCTAATTATTTAGTTAATAAACATCTTCATTACATTGAATTTTACTATGATTGAAATGATCACATTCATCAATCTTAACATGAAGTAAATCCTCAACTATAAATGATGTTTTATTAAACTATATATAATCTTTATAAGTTTCAAAATAACAACGAAAGATTACTTTATCTTCCTTTGGATCATTCTTTCCAGGGATTACCTTAGCCTTCAAGATATACACCTTGTATCCAAAAACAATAAAGTATCAAACTTTATGTTTTCTCTTATTCCATAAGTCAAATTTTTTCTTTTTAATACAATGTACTATTGAAAAATATATTCATTTTATTAAAAGGTAAATTAATATCTTTTAAAAAATATATATTAATATATGTAAACTATAAACATTTTATGAAAGTTTTAGTAATTGCATAAATGGTTCTATTACATTTTTCAGTAATTCTATTCAATTGAGGTGATCTTTTACCAGAAAAAAATTATTAAATCCCATGTTGAAGTAAAAAGAATAAAATTATTTATTCAAAAATTATCCTCCATGACCAGTTCCCAGGGAATATTGCAACCCCTGCCTTTTACACATATTATTATGAGACATATAAACATAAATATACAATAAGTACAAGCCAAAGTTCATGAGGCCCAGTGTCATTGTAATATTAGGATCATAATTCATTTAATGTAAACTAAAAAATGACATAATTATTTTATTCATTATAATTAGTGATATAATAAAAATACATACAATTACATGGGGAATAAATAAAATAAAATGGTGAGATAAAAAACATACTAAGTGAATCCACATGATAAGTAAATACAACGTTTGAGTAAATTTATAACACGATATCATAAAATGTAATTATCATAAGTAACAATATATAAGCATAACATAAAGAATGTGGTATTTTAACATATTAGAAACATAGGAAATGCTCCAGTAGCATATAACATGACACAATAATAAGTCAAGTATAAATTCCAAGATAATATCACATTGTAGGAAATGTCCCATAATGGATTAGGTTTACACATTAATCCATTGCATAATGTCTCATGAGGAAAAATCTTTATCAAATTAAATAGAGCTCTATCTAGGAACAACAGTAAATAAATGTGCATGATTATGTTTTCCACTAAATGGATATCAATCATAAATAATAAAAATAAAAATTGACTATGGAATTAAAATGGGTTTTATAATATTTAAACTTATCATAATCAAGGGAATATTTTATAATGAATTTATTTTATAAATAAGCATAAATAATTTATTACCCCATCAAAGGAAATAATAAATATCTAGTTCTATATGTTATATACATATATACATAATTTCGAAGAAATACCATTTTGACTTTTCAAATCACCACTTTAAAATATAATATAATTCCAACATATTAAGGTAAAAAATTCATTGAAATGAACCTAAAAAAATTTTCTGTAAAATTTGAATCATTATGAATTCATGATAGAAATAAATTCCATTAATGTCAAATAAGTTAAACTAAAAAATTCCTTTCACACTTTTGTAAAAAAAAGTCAAAAGTAAATTATTTAGAAAATGATAGAAAGATTCCTTTTAAAACATTATTTTTAAAAAATTCAAACATTGTTAAAATATCCTTTAACAGATCATTTTAGAATAGTAAAAAACATTTTTTAGTGAATTTAAGAAAAATATATACATAGAAGATATTGATTATATATCTAAATGAAGATACAATATTAGTATGACATAAAAAGTATTTCTTGATTTCTCATTTTTAAATAACGGTGGAAACAGAATCCAAACAAGTAAACCACATTATGGACTACATGATAATTAAATTTATGTGGTTCATGAAAATAATTTGGTACTATTTTTCCCAAATGAAGGTTGAACATAAATAATATCGAAAAGAATGTATCTATTATCATAAATCTATTACCTCTTTGGTAACTCGTGATTCAAATCCACATGGATGAATTAAAAATATCTTTAACAAAAAATATCATGAATTATTATTTATTAATGATATAATATCTAAAATATATAGCATATGCACAATATAAAATAAGTTATTCACATAACCGTTGGATATGCCTCAATGAAGGGAATTGAAGATGAAATCCATTTCAAAGATCATATCATTAAAGTGTGAACTAGTCAATGAAGTTATTATGTGTGTCTAATCTAAATGAACATAAAACATGTGTAAATAAAATATAAATTAATCAATGGTCCTGACACATATAATATTTTCATAACATATTCAATGATGTCAATGTTTATCTTAATGAACAGAAATTAAGTTACGAAACCCATTACAAAAAGTTATACTCCTCACATTTATATTTTATCATTCTAAATAATAAAATTATGTAAATTTTATAAATTATTAAAAACCATTTTCTAGTTTATTATTCATATAATTTTATTTATAACAATGTTATATTTATTTACTTCATCAATTATGTTTATGTTAGAAGTTTTGACATTATTTATATCAAGGATGGAAAATAAATTTAGTAGGTTTGATATGACAAATGACTTCCTTATATCATAATATAAATAATAATAATCATGAAATACTTATAAATTTTATAGAAAAATTATACTTTTAAATAAATCCATGAATGATGGTTATGAAAAAAAAACTATGTTACAATCATTGAGAAGGTATGTCATACGTTCGCATGAGTAACATTTCAATTTTTTAATGGTCATGATGGAAGGAAGGTAAGTATTATTTTATCATCAAAGAATTATAATTATATTTTAAAAATAAAATAATTTATTAAAATAAACCTATATATAACATCCAATTTATTTTGTTATGAATAAAAAATCACATCACTTCATGGAGTTGGTACCTCACACGTATGCACGAACGATGTTATCATTTATTAGTGAATGTAATGGTGAGAAAATCAATGATATTTTATATTTTAATAATTATAATAATTTAATTAATATCATATTTATTAAATCAATGAATTTTAATCTCAAATTAATAAATTAAAATTAATATATATATATATATCAATTAAATCATTCCTAATTAGGTTTTATTTTAAATAATTAAAATTGGGAATCATTATACACTTTTTAATAGTATTCAAAAAACTGTGTTTTAAGCCCAAAATTAAACATATTATAAAACCCCATATAAATATGATTCAAATTAAATAAATTGAATTAAATATTACTAAATAAGACTTATGTTTATTTAAACCAAAATTAGATTCATAAATGGGCATATAAATTATATAAATTATTAAAATAAATTGTAGTTTTATAAAAAGTATCGTTTTCTCAATTCATATAAAAATCAATATTTTTGAAAAAAATTAAAACATTCATCCAAAAAAATATTTAAATTATATTCTAAAAAATTAATTTCATTTATTTATAAATATTTTATGATATTTTATTAATTTTTTTTAATTTTCTTCTCAAAAAAATATTAAAAACCTTTTTTATGATAAATATATTCTTGAAACATATAAAGTCTTTATTAAAAAGTGATCACTTATTTAAAAATATATTTGATTTATTTACAGAATTTATACATATTTTTAAAATATTTTTATTCCTATTAATATCAAAAAAATTGCTAGTTTATAATAGTTATACTTAAATGATCATGGTTCATTTAGGCTTAGTGTTGTGCATCTCATATGCTATCAAACATTGTTTCTATTGAAAACACATGGTGTTACATTCTTCCCCACATGAATAAATTTCATTTTCAAGTTTTTATCATGATCTCAATAATAAACTGTCTGAAATTTTAAAATACCATTATTAAATCCCACATCATAATTTTTTTTAATAAATATCCTCTTGATAAGAGATAAATGGAAGTATGAAGGTCATCCTGAATAACACATAACTATATTTCCAAGTAAAAAAACAATAGTGGGAATTAAAAATATGGAAAAGGAAGAATATTTTATTAACCAAATAATGATGGAAAGTCACATATATCATCCATCACAAGGAATTAAATGATCATGGATGTTTAACGACCACAGAACCATAGTGAGATAGACCGTTGATTCATAAAAAATGACGGTAATATGATAATAGTTTCATTTCATGATCCTTTTCAATGATTTGGAAAACATAACCATCTATACTAATAACATAAGAGATATATACATTCTTGACAAGTGGTACAAGATCCTACTTGGCATCCAAAAGACCCGGGATAAAATCCAGGCATGGATGACATTCTGGGTACTGTAGCAGTACTGTAGCAGTACTATAGCAGTGGAAGAACTGTTGTAGCGATGGTACTTTAGCGACAGAGGCACTGTCAAAGAGCGGCAACTGTACTGTAGTAGGTATTGTAGCAGCGTGGGTACTGTAGCAGTACTGTTAACCGAGGGGTCCTTTTGGCAAAAACAAATTGTCTTTCGAGCCTTGTCTTCGGGCCACATAGCCTTCGGCCTCTGGGATATGTAATGGGTCTCCCATTACCTAGACTTAATAGAGATCTTTTCTTTAAATAATAAATTGGGGCTTTCCCCCAAAATTTATATAAATAAATTCTTGAAAAGTATAATTTCATCTTTTAATCAATTTATCAAATAATTATATCTCTTTCTCCAAAAAGTTTTTATTCCAGATGAAATTTGTTAATGTCTAAGGCATGACAAAATACTTCTAAAGGAAAACATAATTACCCAAAATAATAAAATTATAATCGTCTTTTATTTATCAATTATCCAAAAACAAAATAGTTAGATCAAGGTATGATAATTCACAAAATTAGTAAAACTTCATACGATGAAAGAAAATATTAATCCCTAAATCCTATACAATAACATCATAACTTAAACTCATATATTTTTAAAAATAAATAACTTTAATATTCATCAAAATATTATACACTAAGAATTAATCCCAAATATTAGATTGATTTAATCGTATATACTTCCATTATAAATTTAGTAGTTATCTCTAAATAACATCCAATATTATATAATCTCTAAATGTTACAATTAGATTTATACCAATTTTTAGAAAATGTAATGTAATTATTTAAAAAATGACATTTTTTTATTAAAAACCATGCTAAACCCATTGGAAATATTTTTATAAACATACCCCAAAATACTCTTAATCATCTTGTAATTCTATAACATGAAAACTCAAAATATGTATCTATGCATTTTAATTTTTGATTTACCTAATTCTTATCAATCCATGAAACATTAGCTTTATCCTATATAACTACGATTTATTGTAGATTTTCATAAGGTTTATTCTCTAATTCATTATAATAGTTTATAAGTAACATTTGTATTAACAAAGAATATCTTCCTTGAGTGTCAAAATAGGTGTACAGTAAGGGTACACTCACCATGCAATAGAATAATGATTAAGATATACTCAAATAACACTCTTTAGGGTTATTACATCTAAATTAATCTACAACCGAACCAGGTACACATATATTATCCAAATATTGATTTATTTCAAGGAAAAAAACAATATCACTTTCTTATTATAATATTATGGTGTAATATTTTCCATTGAATTATCCCCAAGGTTTTTAATAAATTCCTATATTCTACTTACCATGGAATAACTATACCATTAATTGCTAAAAAATATAGTGGAAATCCTTTACATATATTATATCATTGTTTTTAGATATAAATATCCAATAAGTATAACCTAGAGATCGCGAGGCCTTCTTTCTTTGAAGGATTGGGTTCATAATACATCAAAAGGAAACCAAAACATTAAATCCTTATGTTATTCTTCCTAATGATCCCATAAATCCATTTGAGCTAAAAAATACCATTGGATATCATAGGGAAGAAACAATAAAGTGGTGAGCTTAATATCATCGTAATTTCTAAATAAGATAAGGAAACATAACTTGTATGTCTAATATATAAAATAATATCATAAAATTAAAGGCTCATGAGTACCCATAATGAAGTATGATGTAAATAAAATCATATCATATGTTCTAATAAACATTGTATTTTTGGAATAAATATATAAGCCTACATTATAATAATTCAAGGATAATATCCAATAAAAAATCTCATGGCAGACAATGTCCCAAAACGGATTAAGTTTACTCAATAATCACATACACAACATCACATGGGACAAATGATTTTCCCAATTCATTTGATCAACATATTGGTACACCCATAATAATATGATCATAATTAAGTGTTCAAAAAAAGGAAATCATTAATAAGACATAAATATATTAATTATGAATAAAAATGAAATGAGTTGAATAATCTGGCCTCTTATTGTAATTAGAGGATATTTTATATTGAAAGCGTTTGAGAAATGGAAATCCAACATGTATTAAACCATATATGGAACGAATAATGATCGAGTTATATATATAAGAGATATATATTATAATTTAGAAAAAATATATAACATAAAAGTTTTAATTGTTTATGGAAATGTCTTTAAGAGATCTCATATAATATTTATTGAGGAAAATACCCTTTTCACATTGATATCAATTATTTAAAATGAAAATATTTCTAAATTATTAAGGATTATATTTTATTTGAAACTTACCCTAAAATAATTAATAGGAATCATAAATTTTTTTACTGTTCATGATGGTGAGGAGTTTTTTCAACCTATATAAGTTAATATAAAACATTCCTTTCACACATTTGTAAAAAAATAAAAAATGTGCCTTATTCAGGAAATAATAGAAATATTATTTTTAAAAGACGTTAAAAAAACATGGGTAAAATTACTTTAATAAATAAGTGGATAAAATAAAGAATTATTCTCAAATAAACTTTAATGAAAATATATACATGGATGATAGCGATTCATAGTCTAAACGAAGATACCAAATCAATATTACATATAAACAACTTTATTGATGTTTATTTTATCAATAAAGGAGTAAATGAAAAATAAATTCAATAATATATTGTAATAAATGATAATTGACTCAATAAAATAATTTTATATGATTTCTAAAAATGGAAATGTGATTGTAACCAATCTTGAAAAAAAGTATATTTTAATATAAAGCCTTTAGGGCTTTGGTAACATCCGAATCAAATCCTATTAGATGATGTAAAATGAATTATAACATAAAATAAAATGAACAAAAAATTACTTATTATATAATATGTAAAATGTTAATAATATATTCTATATAAAATAAATTAGGTACATACATTAAAATTTGTGTCAATGAAGGGTAATTGAGATAAAATCCCTAACAAAGATGGTATCATAGAAGTGAGAATTAATCGATGAAGTTATATTGTGTTTCAAATGAAAATACACATAAAAGAACTATAAATAAAAAATTAAATTATCAAATATAATTATACATAAAATATTTTCATAATATAGTCAATGAAGTAAATGGTTAACAAATTAAATGGAAATTGAGTTAAAACCCCCTTACTCTGAGTTTGACTCATCATGTACGTACATTATCTTCATAAATAATAAATTTATGTTAATTACGTAATTTATTAATATCTTTATAAGAATTTTATTATTGAACTTATTTTATTTATTATGATGTTTTATTTATTTACATAATCAATTATGTTCACGTCGAATGTTTTCACGATATTCAGTTCATATGTCAAAAATGACATCAATAGGTTTACTATGGAAAATTGAAGTCATAATTTAATCATATAAAGAATAATTATCCTGAAATAATTATAATGTTTGTATATTAATTATAATTTTAAAAGAACCCATGTAGAAGTTTTTTAATACAGAACTACGTTACAGTCATGGACAGTGTAGGTCAAGTGTAAAGATAATTAACATTTAAATTTTTCAATGATCATGATGGAAAGAAAGTAAATATTATTTTATATTTCCATAATTATCATTATATAATAAATAAAATATTATTTAATTAAATATATATATATATAAATCCATGTTATGTTGTTAAAATGAATGAATCACATCATATCATGGGTATTACAGTCCACACGTATGCACAAATGACATTATCATTTTTCCGTTAATGGAAAGGTTAGACAATATATGATATTTTATTTTTTTATAATCATAATTATTTGATAAATATAATATAAATTTACATAAAATCATTATTATAACCTTCAGTAATATGAACTGATGTAAAAACAATTACATCACTTCACAAGGCTATAGTCCTCTGTATACATGAACAAATGTTTCTTTTCCCATTTGATGGAAGAGATGAGGGATATAAGGTATTATATTAATATTAAAAAATAATTATATTTAATATAATTAATTTATTACATCATAGTGGTTTATTATTATTTTAATGAGGTGCAAGAATAATGATAACAAAAACATTTTATTAAAAACTATACCTCTACTTGATAAAACCTCATAAGGTTTACACCAAAAGATTCCCTAGGATTGTTTTTTGTTCACAAAAGGGCCTATAAGAAATGGGTAGAGAAGTAAGGATGGGATTTTTTAATTTCTTGTCCAAACCTAATGGATCTTTTAGTGTAAAGTGGATAGGAAAATAAGGTGTCATTTTATATGTGGGAGGTGGAACAAACATGTAAATTTATTAAAATAATACAAAATGAGAAAGTCATTCTAATGAAAAAATGTGTCTAAATAGAAAAAAATATAATTTAGTATAGGAAAAGGTTAAACAAGTATATAATATTGTATTGAGCCAATTTTTTTTTCAAATATACCCTTATATATTAGTTTAACACCTGGTTAACCAATTTTAATGCTAACCGTGATAATTAATTTTTACTATTTTTACAATACATTATGACCAAAATATAAGTTGAAATTATAAAATAATATTTATTATTCTGATTAATAATGTGGAATCTATTTTAAAAAATTCATTTCATATAATTTATATAATTTAATTAGAAAACTTTCCCAAAAAATTTGTTGACAAATTATTTCTCAAAAATGTATTTATCATGAAAATGATGAGATTATATTAACTCTAAAATAGATAATCATTACTACAGGAATTTAAATTCATATATATTTATATAAAATTTAGTAAATTAATTTAAATTTTTTCTCATTAGGTTTTATTTTTATTAATTAAAATTTAGAAACATTATGCACTTAAAAATAGTTTTCTAAAAAATGTGTTTTTAATCCCAAAAATAATATTTTACTAAAATAAATATAAATTTGATTTAAATGATATTAATTTGAATAAATATAAATAAATAGTACTTATATTATGTTAAAATCAAAATAAAATCATAATTGGACTTTAAAATTATTTATTTTTCTTAAAATAAATGGATGTTTTATAAAAATGGTTATTTTTATATATTCAATGGAAAATAAATACTTTCTCAAAAATCCAAACAACTCAACATAATTTAATTTTGATGTGTTAGTTTAGAAATAATGTTCATTTAGTATTAAATTATTTAATTAATTTAAATAAATTATTTTTATTATTTTCTAAAAACCAATTCAATCATTTTTTTTGAAAAATATATTTGCGATGAATGTAAAGAAATTACTAAAAAATGTGTACATAATTACTAGTATTTTTTAATTTATAAAATATTAATACAAGATTTTCATAAAAACCTACTTGTATCTGTATCCACAATTTTAGCATAAATGTTATAATTTTTATATTAAAACAATCATGGTTTGTTTGGGCTTAGTGTTTTGGGTCACATATGCTATCAAACATTGGTTTATTTAAAATATCAATCTATAGAAATGAAATAATTTTCATATATTTTTAATCTTCTTAAAAATTGAAACACTCATAGAAACTAAACATGATTCGTTTTAAAACTATAAAAATTAATCCCTTTTAAATTTAAAAAATTCCTCATCTAGAACAAAGACTAAGAATATTCCCATCAGGATTTCTACTCTAGAATTTAAATACAAATCCAATTGAATAGTTCTGATGGTTTAGATATAGAAACTATTTAGGTCCAAATGGGGGTTAGAAAACCTATTGGGGGTGGGGTTGAATTAGCGTATGGATATTATTTTTATACAAATAATTCATTACCCATTATATCATAACCTCATTATTACAAGGGACACAATTTTTACTTTAGTGTTGATGATGATGTTATTATTTTCTTCTTTATCTGATAACGATTCTTTGAATTTAATGCATGAAAGAAAACATGTACGCACATGGACTTTTACTTGGTTCACCCTCACTTAGCTATATCCAAGGAGCATACAATAGTGATGTGTTGTTGTACCAAATACTCTAAATAAAAATGAAAACCAAAATTTTTAGGATATATCACATATATTCCCAAGCTCAGTACCTTTAGAAATTTTACGATCTACTCAATACATTCCAAAGGGTCACTCCATTTGCCTCTTCTTGTAGCTCACTATCAATTGGAAGAATCACCATCTTATTTTCTTTTTTCTCACTACTATTGGAAGGAATCAATTATATTTTATGGACTTGTAGGTCCATTATTTATCTCTAATGAATGAATCATACACTGTATATAGATTCTCTCTTGATGTCCCAATTTCATCCACACGTGAATACCAATTTACCACATTTTACTGGGAAACTCCAAATCTTTCTCACAACCCTTACAGTTCCTTTAATGATTTTAATAAGTCTTTCCTAAAAAACGTCATCTAACATATAACTTCAATCATATTCACAACTCCAATATTATGCGAATCTTTCTTATCTTGCGTGAAACTATAATCCTTTCACTCATTAAATTTTTCTAAAAATATTACATTATTCAGAGCTCTTATTATCTCTAAGTGTTAAGGTTCATAGAATGTGGGTGGTCACCTTCTATATATATTCATCATCGGCCCCTGTATGGAAGATTCAACGTGTTTCTTAATACCATCTTTATGCACGCAAAACCCAATTTTATGTCACATTGGGCATGGATATTTCATTCACACAACCTAATCATTCGTGCACATTTCCAAATCATTCCCAAAACGCATTCCTTTTCCATATTTCGATGTCTTGATCATAAAACTAGCCTTGAATGAAATCATATAGATAACCATCAAACTTTTGTGAAAACTCCCTTTCAAAAAACAAATTTATGAATTTTTGAGAATTTTAGACCCTAAAATTTTGGAAAACACTGGGAAACAGCCCCACCTCATATCTGTTTTTTTAATCCTTCCATATCTTCTATTCCTTTTTCATGGTTCATATTTATCACAGACTGTCAATAAAATCTCTGGAACACCACAACATACTAAATAAACCCTCTTTATCAACAAAAAAATTCAACCCAAAAATTCCTCAATGTTATCTTGAGGGATTAATTACTTACAAAACCTTGTTAATTAATTTTATCATCTGACTTATACTTCATTATAATTTAACATTCATCACAATTTATTTTCTTATCAAACATTTGACTAAGAAGATCAAAAACTGAAGTATTCTTAGATGACATATATAAAATATATATATTGAAATGAAGTCATATCCCATTCCATATCCATGATTCACATATTTCAATAAAACAAATAGATCACTTTCTACTATCAAAATAAACTAATATTGATTGTAAAAACATTTTCAAATCATGGTTATCTAAATATAAGTAGTTTATCATAAAAGGAAGAACAAGATTTATTAAAAAAATTAATATTAAATCCATCTCAATAATTTGTGAGATTCATATTATAATATTATTCAAACCATGACCAAATAGGAATTTTTTTTATCTAGATAGATTTTTCATCTCTAACTGATCCAACTCCAATGATATTTCCTTTTTCATTATCACTAAAGATTACCAAACCTCTATCATTATTTGATAGCTCATGTAAATTAGAGAAGTATCCTCTCATGTTTATAAAATATCCATTGTCCATATAAAATGTTGAATTTTTATTCCTATGGGGGTTTCCCCACAAAAATATCAAAACAAAAATAGGTTTTGGTACCCAAATGCATTAGTGCCCTCTAATTTCGGTGAGAAATGATCTAGGTAACCTGATTTATATAAACTTTTAGGAACTAACATTAAATAAATATCTAGAAAATTATCATTATTAAAACTAATAATTTATGGATTTTGTAAGAAACAATTATTATAGTAATTTTCTTTAATTCAATAACATAAAATAGTTAAATATTAACATTTTTTTATTCTTTAAACAAGGAACAAAATAATTTCTATATATCATGGATTTTTCACCATTAAAATAAACTTATCCCTTATTAAACATACTAGTATCACATTTAAAAGATTCCACTTTAGTATCTAACTCCATAATTTAATTTTCATGCTAAGTATAACTTGAAGAAAATTTTATAAATTTTTCATTTAATTGTAGGTTTTGTTTTAACATAATATCTTTCTCAATTATTCCATAATTGTGAACAGTCATTAGAAAATTAGAATTTTTCTTCAAAGAATCAAATTTTTCTTCTAGACAAAAAAATATTCAACATGTTTATCTATTGAGAAGGTTTTTAAATCAGAGTCAAAATAAAAATCCTAGTAATATTATACCTTATCAAATTATTCATAATGAATATATTTGATTCATGATTAGACTTATCCCTTTCCGAATCCAAACATGAAGTGATAGATGAATCTATAGATACACTCTATGTATCCTTCACGGATTTCATTTGTTTTCTTTCCTAATTCATTTTAATCCGGAGAATCATTTCATAATTATCTATTTAATTTTTCTCTTTAAATTGTGGTAAATAAATTTTGATATGACCAAAATTATTTCATTCATAACATTATACATCGATTAATCGACAAAAATTATTCTTGTAATCATTCCATAAATTCATGAACAATATATTCCTCTTAGAAAACTTTTTAAATATTCTGGCCAAGTGACCAAATTCTTCTATATATTTTCAATAAATTGAATCGTAAAAGAATATAAAAAACTATTTTTATTTATATTAAATTATGGGAATATAATATTTAAATTTTTTGTTTTATTTTTGGATGATTATATGATCCTCATCATCAAATTTTATTTCACCATCTTATATCATAAGTGTTCCAATCAATTCCTTCTTTCATAACTATTTGATATGAGTTGACTATTGTTTCGGGATATTAAATTCCATTTAGAGGGTAAAACTCAAAGTACCTTTAATATATAATTTAGTTTTGTTATTAGAGTTCCAAAGGAAGAAACACCATTGAAAATTTCATTAAATCTTCCTTTCATCTCTGTGATACATTCTCCTTCATACAATCTAAAAGAATCAAAATTTAATTTTATAATATTGTACCTCAACTGTCTAAAATTATAAATTTTTTTATAGGAAACAACAACTATCTTCCACATATCATAATTATTATCATACTAAGAGTATTAATTTAATTTATCTTGACCATGTCCATAAATTAATAAGTTCGTGTATATTAAATATAGGTCATATTCATCTTTTTTTGCACTATCCAACTTTTTTGGATTATCCATTGTAATTTCATATGGACTAACAAGCTTCATATAATATTTTAAACTATGATTCTTGAAATAGATAATCATTCAAGAATTCTAATATAAATCATTTTCACCATTGAAATATGTTTCCTTCATCATTAGCATACCTTTTTTAATTTCTTCCATTGAAAACATTCATCATCTATATCATTAACTAAATCTTTCTTGATATTAATTGGATAAAATACTTAGATCGCACATTTGTTATCAATTATTACAACGGAATCATAAAGATGACACAAGAGGGTGGTCAATTGTGTCCTTCTAAAAACACTATAATAATTTGAAATAGATCACCATATAAAATTTTTAAATGGAAAATGTTCCATATACATTAAAAATATTATGTACTGGTATATTAAAAAAGAGCACAATAAATTTTATAGTGGTTCGGGGCATATAGATTTCCTTTTCCACCCCACAAACACTCTTCAATCAAGCCTTTTGAATTTCACTAGGAGAAACTTATCCAAGGAATCTTGGAAAATGAGTGAAAGAAACTAAATTTTTTTAATAATATTATAAAAGGAATTAAATTGGGAAATCAAAAATCCTCAAAACACTCAACATCTGAGTGTTTAGAAAAAGTAGAAAAAGTCTTTTATTGGGGAAATTAATCTTCAAAGCATTCATGATATTGATGATTCAACTCAAAAAAGAATAGATACTCATAGGAATAGAAAAATGTCATCAAAGTAATATTATATTGAATAATACCCATGTTTTTTTAATAAAAAATGTTTAGATAACATTGAATTAGTAAAAACAACTTTTACAGTAGAAATAGGAACACACAACATCTGATATAACATGTTTGCCACTAATTTATAGTCCTAAATAATTTTAAATGAATCGATGAAGATGAATAATAGGTAGATATAATAGTATAAACCATAGGAATATTCTTATAAATTCAGGGTTTGATTTAAAGACATTTAACGTATTGAAATTTTAAAAATTAGAGAGTTTTCTAAATATTCAACTCATAATGTTCATCCAAATAAATCTCTTGAGAATATAAAAAATAATATCAATTTAATTCTGGTTAAATATGTTTGGATAAGCCCCAAAGAAATTAGGTTTTCAAAATTCTCAATGTATTTTGAAATTTGAATATAATATTCCAAAAAAAATAACTTCACATTTAAATAAGAATGAATTAATCTTTTTTTGAAGAGCCTATAAAATGGTCTTTGAATGACAATATAGAGATATCTAATCCAATTAAATTGTATCCCAAATCTCCTAAATATCTAAAATTCAAATCCTACTCATGACTTATTCTATATGTTGTTACTCTACATGAGGAATCCAAAAAATGCATGATTTACAATATATAGTCCATTAAAAACGTACAGTACTACATAATGAGATTCAATACAAATGTTAGGCATGCTTACCAAATGTAAGATACTCAAACCTAGGTTAGCTTCATGAATGTTACGGTTCAAATCCTAATGTTATGATTAAATGTGAGGTTTAAAAATGTATGTTAGGTACACAAACATGATGTTCCTTGTCAAAATTTATGTTCCCAAACATAACTTTCATCTTAATCATGGGGTTACAAATTTCTGGTTGGATAAAAATGTTAGGTTACAACATCAATTTTTGAAAAATGATTCCATACATTTTGAAACCATCTATTATTGGTTATAGAATAATTTTTTTTTCCAAATTATAAATAATTTTATTACCAAATTAAATAGAAATATAATAAATATAAAAAATAATATAATTGTTATATCCACATAAACAAAATTCAGTAGTAAAAAAATACTTTTTTGGCATAAAAAAATTAGAATTTATCAGAATTTTTTTGATAAACATTCCTATTCACAAAAAACTCAACTAGGATTAGGATTTCATTTTTAGACTATTTAAATAATATTTTTACATACTGAAATCCATCAAAAAAGATAAAATTAAATTAATCTTTATAAAATTATTCTTTGAATTTCACTAATGACATGTTTTTAGATATATAAATGAAACAATGTTAACAAATTTAATTCTTGTAGAAATGAAAAAAAAATCAATCAACCCAGTTATAAATATTTTCACTATTATTAATAAAAAATTTCAAACTCTGAATATAGAAATAAAATCTTATAATCTGTCAAATAACTAAACCATTTAGAGTATTTTTGATGTGCCCATCATTAAATATTATTTATTAAAAAATATTACCCATCACCACAAAAAACACAAACATTTCCCAAATAGTTAACATCCAGGTAGACGAAACAAAATCAATAGTTTAAGATCAAAATATTTTACAATTAATAATTCCAAAAACAAATTGAAGGGTCAAAGTCATGTATAAAAATCATATTTTCCACAGAACCCAACCATGAGACAAATTGAAATTATTAAATGAGTTTTTATCTATATATTAAATAAAAATTTCAAATGAAAATGAACTTTTTTCTAAAAGAGTGCATGATTGAAGTTAAAGAGAACAAAAGGTTCCATATTTCGTGGAAAAAATCATTAGACACCATACTTTTCAAAAAAAATGGATAAAAGATAGTAGTAGTATTGGTAATGATTTTCCAATTTATTTTAGTATGGAAAATCACTACTAAAAAATTGGAAATCACTAAAATAGAATAAAAATTTCTTATCATGGAAATGAAGTTAAAATAAGTAAAAAATTGAATAAAACTCCCAAGTAAAGGAATATTTATTATATTCATGTTTATCAGGAAAAAACATCATTTATTTTAAAATTGAAAATAGTTTCAGGTTCCATAATTCTAGTTCCTCATAGGATTCATCTCCACTTGTTATGTTAGACTATATTGGGTTTCTTTCAAAAAATTTATTATTCAAAATTTGAAAAATAAATGAAAAACTAGTTTTATTTATTCCTGAACACCACGACCAGATAAAAATTTAGTATCTAGTTTTTTCGATCAACAAACGGTGTCCCAAATTATTGTAATATATGTAAATGGTTTTGTTTCAATGAAATAATTTATAATTCATAGGCATAACATGGTATTGGTTTTATTAATTTTTTAAAAATAAACATAATTAAAATGGGTTTGATGCCCATGAATTAAATAATTTAATGTTGTGAGCCAGACTCAATTTATGATCAGATTATTATAATAAGTACAGGGGTGAATCCTATTAGTTTCCCCTCAAACTAGTGTTTTTCTCTCTGATAATTATCTAAATGTGACTTATCTTCCTCACAAACTAATTATGTATATCCATTAACAAATACACTAGGAATAGTGAAAATATCAAACCATTTAGAATTTAGTTTTCCAAAAAAAATATTATATCTAGAATTGTAAATTAAAACATTATAACTAGACATGAAGTCTATGTTTTAGATAATTGAGTCATGAAAATCCATAGTTTATTACTTTTTATCCAAAAAAATTATATGATTCTATCCTAATCTCATCTAACTCACTCAGATCTAGAAATATCCTCTCATCAAAAATCTTAAAATGATAATTCAAAACATTCATTAATGGAAAGTATTTCTATTGGTATATCATAATAAAGGGACGTTATTTGGAAAAGATAATTGTATAAGTATAAATATATTTTGTGTCTTTGAATTAGTAATAAAACCCCACATGGCCTCATCAAGTTTCAAAAACCATTCATTCCTAAAACTCCAAATCATAATTTATAAAATTTATTTTAGTTCTCATTTTGAAATTTCTTCCAGTTAATTAAACGTTGATTTCTATGTGGTAATTGTTTCATACACTAACCCATATCTTTATATGAAATGATTTATTTTATATTTATTATAGGTGGTTCAAATATTAATGACCAAATCCTCTGTCCCTCTAAATCATGAAAAAATGATTTTATTGATGACTTTTAAAACAACATTTTATTAATTGTCATGAAATGCCACAACCTCAAAAAATTTGATGACATAATCAAAACATTAAAAATACATAATCATTCCCATGATTATGAGGAAATGGTCCTATATTTTTAACCCCCGAACAAAAAAATATACCTTCCAAAATCCAATTTATGGTATATCTCTCCTTCAACCAACATTTCCAATACTTCCCCACATTCCAAAACCAATCATTAATATTCTACAATACATCAATAGATTTGGGAAATAAAATACAACTTGAAAAACATTTTGGGTTGTCCAATATCCAACATGTTTCCATCCCCATAGTGAATATTACCATATCTTAATGAGGGAAATTATATCTTCTTCATGTACAGATTAGTTTAAAATATCATTATCGCACCTCTTAAAATGGAATTGTTCATACCAAAAGTTATATTTAATATTTAAAATTATTTCATTCCATTGGTTATGCATGAAACTACAAGGAATAATTCTATATCCAATAAAGATAAACAAAATATAAAAACCATGC
This sequence comes from Viscum album, assembly GCA_963277665.1. Classification (NCBI taxonomy): domain Eukaryota; kingdom Viridiplantae; phylum Streptophyta; class Magnoliopsida; order Santalales; family Viscaceae; genus Viscum; species Viscum album. The sequence goes on along the minus strand of OY728152.1, from coordinate 346,509,019 downwards.
ATTCTATAATGTTGAAATAGTGAGAAATTAGTTTTTTAGAAATGTTGAATTAATTTCTCTTGGATAAATAATTTTACTATTTAATAACCTTGGAATATGATCATAAATTATATTTTCAGTACATTTAATACCCCTAATATATAGATCAATACCATTCAGTTATAAGTTCTATATAATGAGTCTAGTTTTATCCCCTTTATTGGAAAACTTGTATTTCAAGGGTAAATGATTAATGGAAACAATGAATTTGGACCCAATCAATTATTACATAAACATATAAAGAAAAAAAATGATAGTTAAAAATTAATTATCTCTTGTGGTATAGTTACATTTTCTAATATATAGCATTTTCCTAGTATAATAACCCATATAAAAAAAATTACATTCTTTTTCCACAATACTACCCAAAAAGCAATGTCACTTGAATAACACATAATATCAATGGAAAATTTCCAATAAAGAGTAGTGATGATGGTAAGAGAATTAAATTTTACCTTTATGAGTGTAAATGGTTCTGGGTACTTCTCATCGAATACCAAGGGTATATCGTTTTCCAATTGTAATATTTAAGACCTTGTGATATTTAAAAGAATATTTTATGAATATTAGGTAGAAACTAGAATACCTCAAAATCGTATAATACTCTTAAAATTAATTAAATGGGTAACTTTATAATAACCTCTACCATGTTAGTTACAACTTATATTTCATTCCAAGACACATTATGTTGTGCCCAAGTGAAGTGATTGCATTTGTTGTCAATAACTTGTCTTCGTGTGCCATCTGATGAAGTACATCTTGAAGATTGATGATTGAGGAAGCATTATATCAGACGATTGTAGAACTGTTCTTAATGATTCAATACTTGTATCAAGATGATACTAAGTTGCACCACTTGAAGAATGGATGATGATGGAGCATCATCATTAAATCAGACAATTGTAGAGCTGATCTTAAGTTCCAAGAACTTGTATCAAGAGGATACAATGTCACACCAATGTTTGAAGACCATGCATTGTATTGAAAATGCATGAGGAAATGAGGAGAACCATCCACAACTCCTAAGTGGATGAAGTGGTACTAATTAAGTCCATGCACTATCACTTAGTGCATGTGAATTTGAAGAAGATCCAACTTGATCTCTTATTGGATCATAGAAGCATGTTGAAGAATTATTTGATTCAGGAGCTCGGTTGATGAAGAACCTTCAAGAATTTCCCTCCTAAGTAATGAATATATGTTGAGGAGATTGGAAGAATTCTTATGAAGGAGAAATGAAGAAATGGGAGGAAGAAAGAAGGGAACTTGGTTTGGCATGTTTTATATGGAAAACTTTGTTTTTACACAAAGGACTTGTTCTACAAAGAAGAAAAAATTAGGCCACCAAGGAGGCCAGCCGAGGGTCATCACCCAAGGCACATGTGGGACTCAAGGTCGCCACGCCCATGGGGAACCCTCAAGGCCAGGGCAGCATCCTTGAGGCAGGGGCGCACCCGTAGGACACCGCATGGGCGCCTGGGGCACGCCCGTAGGAGCGCGCGGCAGGGGCCGTGTATAAGCCCCCGGAGGACACGCGGTGGTGAAGCCCGCGCACCCGAGGAAGCATAGTGGGCGCCAGTAGCACGCCCGCAGGGAGCAGAGAGTGGGCGCAGAGCACGCCCGCAGGGAGAACACGGTGCGGGGCGGCACCGTGGAAGTTGGAAGTTCAATTGCGGGGATGAGGCAGCGCTAGGGTGATAAACCGCGGAAAAACCGCGCGCCGATTCGATGTGGGACGCGGAAATTTCACCCGGGACAGATCTGAGCCGTCCGTCTCATCGCACGCTGGATCGCAGCCGCTCATCTCATCTGTCGCGCGCCGCGATCTAATCCGGCCGTCCGATGTATTTCAATCGCCCAATCCGACGGCCGTGGCTCGTCTTCCACCTCGAGTTCAGCCGAAGGCCACCCGGCGTCCCCCGCTGAACCAGAGCCCTCCGAGCACCAGAATTCAAGCTCCCGGCCACCATTGCCAAAGCCGAAGGCTCCATTGAGCTCGTCTGGCCACACCGAACATGTCCATGCATTAAAATGACTCTACATGCAACAAAGGAGAGAATTCGAGGTTGGCCGAAGCAACCGAAGGTGCGAGGCCATTCGGTGTTGATGCTTTGCATGGATTGGGATTAAACAGAGGCTTGCATGCGTTTTAAAACGCATGCACGTGGATAAAGGAGAAGGAGAAGAAGTCCGCGTTGTGCAGAGAGAAAGAACTAGATTCTCGGCCCGCGTTTGAAGTTTTCAAAACTCCGCTTTTATCGGGCATTCATGTGTTGGATTCCGCGGAATCCATTTGCTCTCCTCTGCCTATAAAAATGAGGCTGAGCCCTTGAGGAGAGGTGCTGAAAAATTTGTGATCGGCGAGAGCCTTCTGCCTCGCGAAGAAAGAGGCACCGCGCAACTACCTTGTGCGGCTGTTGTTCTCGGTGCCACCCGAGGCCCGAAAGTGACCCCCTACGCGCTATCCTTTGCGCGACAGGAAGGAGGGTGAGCAGCGCGAACTTGCGCGCCCCCTCGGTGCACCGCGGCCCCCTGCGCGGTAAGCACTTGCGCGGCAGTTGTGAAGGAAGAGGTTGGCCGCACCCTTGCACGGCCCTTGCACCCATTGTGCTTGCGCAGCTCTTGAAGAACAGTGGAGTTCACACCTTGAGTGTGTGTGTGCAAATGGAGTAAGAGGACCCTACGGGTTATTTGCATTCAAGAGAACCCAAGGCCGTAGCCTTTGTGTGTGCAATCAAGGAAGAAGGCCGTAGTCTTGCATGAGTGTGCTTAGCAAGTGAGGAGGCTTGCACCTTGTGTGCAAAGTGAAGAACACACCTTGAGTGTGTGTGAAGTGAAGAGCCCGAGGCTTGTGAGTGTGCAAAGAAAGGAAGAGGCCGAGGTTCAGCTTGTACCCATTTGAGTACATTCAAAATGAGTTGTGTATGTGTGCACAAGTGAAAAAGAGTGACAAATCATAAGAAGAAGAGGAGTACACACTTAAGTGTGTGAATGCAAAAGAACTGATCACTCTAAGTGATTGGTTTTTGGTGAGCAAGACCAACGAGATCTTTTGAAGACTGTTGAAGCTACTTGAAGTTTTGAACAACACCTTTGAAGAAGTGAAGTGGAGCCATGATGAAGATGATGCTGTGGAGTTGGGGGGTTTAACCAACTTGTAATTGGGGGGTATAACCAATTACTGTGTAATCATCTTTTGTCATAGTGAAGAATCCGTGTTGGGGGGTGTAACCAACACGGCAAGGAGTAGGTCTTTGTACCGAACCTTGTAAATCTCTGTGTTCTGTGCTCTCATTATTACTGCTCCACTAAAAGAGTAGATCTAGGCTTTAACCAGCTGCAGAGGTTGAATTAATAATCCAAAGGGAACAATTCATAAAAAAAAAAGTTATCACTGATTCACCCCTCCCCTCTCAGTGATCACAACCGATCCAGGCATTTCAAGTGGTATCAAAGGGAGGTTCCCTCTGTAAGGATCTACTTCTAAGAAGATGGACAATCTGAATTATGTTAATAGTAGGGGTGTTCCTACATTCGATGGAAAGAATTACCACAGCTGGAAGAATCGGATGTTACCCTACCTTCTATCTCTCGGCCTTGAAGTTAGAAATGTAGCCTTATTTGGATTCCCTCCTCATGCTGATGAAGCTGCTATGTCACCTGCTGAGAAAAGAAATATGGAAGTTGATGGTAAAGCTCAAAATTCCATTCTTATGTCTCTCTCAGAAAAGGTTTACACAAAAGTCATGGGACTCAAGAATGCCAAATAAATTTGGGACAAATTGGAGAGTAGTTATGAAGGCAACATGAAAGTCAAGGAAGCTAAATTACAAATTTGGAGAAGTTGGTTTGAAGATATTAAGATGGGAGAAGAAGAAAGTATTGACGATTATTTTACAAGAGTCAATGAAATTGTCAGTAACATTCGAGGCTTTGGAGAAAAGTTGGAGGACTCAGCTATTGTTAAAAAACTAATGAGAAACTTTCCTGACAGGTTTGATCCCAAAGTCTCTGCACTAGAAGACAGAGATGATCTCTCTCTTGATGAACTTCACAACATTCTCATTACATATGAAATGAGGAAGATTCCAGTATTCAAAAAGAAGATGAAGGATGAGATGGCTTTCGAGGCCATGAGACAACTCAAGATAAGAGATGACGAAGTCTTAGGATCAAATGAGTCGGACAATGAAGAAAAGGATGAAGATCTCAATAAGGTTATTTCTCTTTTATCTAAATGGTTTGGAAAAACTAAATTCAGGGGAAAAGGGAAATTACCATCGAGGTGTTTCAATTGAAATAACATCGGACACTTTGCTGCTAACTGTCCCGATAAAAGATATAGTGCTCCGGAAGTTGAAGAAGATAAGTCACAAAATAAGAAATGGAGTAGATACCCAAGAGAAAGAAACAGATCTGATGCAATAAAGAAAAGGTTTGTTCCAGGCGAAAGAAGAATCTATGTTAGCAGAGAGGAAGAATCAGACTTCACTTCAGCCAGTCAATCAGAAGAAGAAACGAATTTTATGGCTCATGTGGAAAAAGGGTTTGACACATGCAGCAGTGAAGATGATGAAAATGAACGAACAGAGATCAAACACATGTTGAAAGATGAACTAGTGGCTTGCCTTGAATAGAACACTAAACTCAAGACAGAGAAGAGATTGTTACAAAAGGAAACCAAAAGGATGACTGAGGAGTTGGAAGAATGTATGAAGAAAGAGACGATGTACATTGATGAAATCAAGAGACACAAACTGAAGATAGCTGAGCTGGATAAGATAGCAAAAGATCTTGAGGAGAAACATCACCTCAAAGAAGAAGAACAATCAGTAACACAGTCCAAGTGGGTTGAAGCACAAAATAACTTGAAAAAGATGAGAGAAGACTTTAACAAGGCTGTTGAGGTCAAGGCAGAATCATCTCACACTGGTGCTCAGAGTCAGGTCGACTCACCACTCAGTAAATCTCAATTTACATCTGTTATTTCTAACTATGCAGGTTCAAAGACAAAATTGAGACAAACATGTCATAAACAAACCTGTTCAAAATCATCTTCAGTGGAAGAAATGAAATCCTCAGGAAGGACTACTCAAATCTTGGACAGGAAATTACAACATGACTCTTATCAGCAGAAAAGGTCAAAGTTTAGAGGCTACTGCTGGTGTTGTGGTGTGTTTGGTCATAAGGCTTATGCATGCTGGTATAACATGTCTCTTCCAAGAATGAGGCATGAGTCAAGGGGGAGACATCCTGAAACCAAGAGTGTTGTGCAGAAAGTATCAAAACCTCCAATTCAGAACACATTTGACTGCCTAAGTGAAGCTTGTGGAAAATGTGACCAACAAGGTCATAGAGCTGATAAATGTATGACTACTCTTCCCGAACAAAAAGTCAAAGACATTAAAGGGAAAGGCATTCAGGAAACCAATAATGAAATCACATGCTTTGCTGAAGTTGCTCCAAAAGCCAGCAGCAGAACCAAGTCATGGATTCTTGATAGTGGATGCTCATCACACATGACTGGTGATATAAAAATTCTAAACAACATAGAAAGTCATGAAGGAGGAACTGTGGTGGTTGGAAATAATTGTTCTCTGAAAATCAAGGGAGTTGGAAAGGCACTGGTTGAAACAACAAATCTAAAATCCAATGATGTGCTATTTGTTGAAGGATTGAAACACAACCTGCTGAGTGTAAGTCAGTTATGTGATGATGGTCATGAAGTACTGTTCAAGAAAGATTCATGCATCATTAAGAGCTCGAAGGATGGACAGATCATCACTCAATGAAGAAGAACCACTGGAAACCTATTTCAAATTGAGATCAAATCTGAATACACTAGTGATGAAGAGGAAGGTAATAAAAGTGGAAGGACATACAACCAATTGAAGAAACATACTGACACAGAAAATGTCCTGGGTGACCCACACTCCTCAGTAAGAACTAGAAGAATGTTGAGATTGGAAGATCAGAGTGCACTGGTTTCTCAAGTTGAACCTCACACAGTGGCTGAAGTAGTTGAACAATGGATACAAGCTATGCCTACAGAAAAAGTTGCTGAGCTAAGGCTGAATCTTCATGTTCAGCCTTCTCCTCTAACTTGAGGAAGAAGAAGGTCCCTCCTTATTCCCTAACTTTTTGTATTCTTGTACTGACATGCAGGGAATTGAAGGAGATGAGTGCATCCCCTGAGGGGGAGCATTGGTAGTTAAAGATGTGCAGGCTCCAGAAGCTCTATATTCTGAGTATGGTTTCCATTCATCCCTTTGCATTTGTTGGCCAATAAGGGGGAGAAATCATCAGGCACACGACATTCTCTAAGTGTGCTTAGGAGTATTGACAACCAAATACAAAGGGGGAGATTGTTGTGCCCAAGTGAAGTGATTGCATTTGTTGTCAATAACTTGTCTTCATGTGCCATCTGATGAAGTACATCTTGAAGATTGATGATTGAGGAAGCATTATATCAGACGATTGTAGAACTGTTCTTAATGATTCAATACTTGTATCAAGATGATACTAAGTTGCACCACTTGAAGAATGGATGATGATGGAGAATCATCATTAAATCAGACGATTGTAGAGCTGATCTTAAGTTCCAATAACTTGTATCAAGAGGATACAATGTCACACCAATGTTTGAAGACCATGCATTGTATTGACAATGCATGAGGAAATGAGGAGAACCATCCACAACTCCTAAGTGGATGAAGTGGTACTAATTAAGTCCATGCACTATCACTTAGTGCATGTGAATTTGAAGAAGATCCAACTTGATCTCTTTTTGGATCATTGAAGCATGTTGAAGAATTATTTGATTCAGGAGCTCGGTTGATGAAGAACCTTCAAGAATTTCCCTCCTATGTAATGAATATATGTTGAGGAGATTGGAAGAATTCTTATGAAGAAGAAATGAAGAAATGGGAGGAAGAAAGAAGGGCACTTGGTTTGGCATGTTTTATATGGAAAACTTTGTTTTTACACAAAGGACTTGTTCTACAAAGAAGCAAAAATTAGGCCACCAAGGAGGCCAGCCGAGGGTCATCACCCAAGGCACATGTGGGACTCAAGGTCCCCCCGCCCATGGGGAACCCTCAAGGCCAGGGCAGCATCCTTGAGGCAGGGGCGCACCCGTAGGACACCGCATGGGCGCCTGGGGCACGCCCGGAGGAGCGCGCGGCAGGGGCCGTGTATAAGCCCCCGGAGGACACGCGGTGGTGAAGCCCGCGCACCCGAGGAAGCATAGTGGGCGCCAGTAGCGCGCCCGCAGGGAGCAGAGAGTGGGCGCAGAGCGCGCCCGCAGGGAGAACACGGTGCGGGGCGGCACCGTGGAGGTTGGAAGTTCAATTACGGGGATGAGGCAGCGCTAGGGTGATAAACCGCGGAAAAACCGCGCACCGATTCGATGTGGGACGCGGAAATTTCTCCTGGGACAGATCTGAGCCGTCCGTCTCATCGCGCGCTGGATCGCAGCCGCTCATCTCATCTTCCGCGCGCCGCGATCTAATCCGGCCGTCCGATGTATTTCAATCGCCCAATCCGACGGCCGTGGCTCGCCTTCCACCTCGAGCTCAGCCGAAGGCCACCCGACGTCCCCCGCTGAACCAGAGCCCTCCGAGCACCATAATTCGAGCTCCCGGCCACCATTGCCAAATCCGAAGGCTCCATTGAGCTCGTCTGGCCACACCGAACATTTCCATGCATTAAAATGACTCTACATGCAACAAAGGAGAGAATTCGAGGTTGGCCGAAGCAACCAAAGGTGCGAGGCCATTCGGTGTTGATGCTTTGCATGGATTGAGATTAAACAGAGGCTTGCATGCATTTTAAAACGCATCCACGTGGATAAAGGAGAAGGAGAAGAAGTCCGCGTTGTGCAGAGAGAAAGAACTAGATTCTCGGCCCGCGTTTGAAGTTTTCAAAACTCCGCTTTTATCGGGCATTCATGTGTTGGATTCCGCGGAATCCATTTGCTCTCCTCTGCCTATAAAAATGAGGCCGAGCCCTTGAGGAGAGTTTCTGAAAAATTTGTGATCCGCGAGAGCCTTCTGCCTCGTGAAGAAAGAGCCACCGCGCAACTACCTTGTGCGGCTGTTGTTCTCGGTGCCACCCGAGGCCCGAAAGTGACCCCCTGCGCGCTATCCTTTGCGCGACAGGAAGGAGGGTGAGCAGCGCGAACTTGCGCGCCCCCTCGGTGCACCGCGGCCCCCTGCGCGGTAAGCACTTGCGCGGCAGTTGTGAAGGAAGAGTTTGGCCGCACCCTTGCACGGCCCTTGCACCCATTGTGCTTGCGCGGCTCTTGAAGAATAGTGGAGTTCACACCTTGAGTGTGTGTGTGCAAATGGAGTAAGAGGACCCTACGAGTTATTTGCATTCAAGAGAACCCAAGGCCGTAGCCTTTGTGTGTGCAATCAAGGAAGAAGGCCGTAGGCTTGCATGAGTGTTCTTAGAAAGTGAGGAGGCTTGCACCTTGTGTGCAAAGTGAAGAACACACCTTGAGTGTGTGTGAAGTGAAGAGCCCGAGGCTTGTGAGTGTGCAAAGAAAGGAAGAGGCCGAGGTTCGGCTTGTACCCATTTGAGTACATTCAAAATGAGTTGTGTATGTGTGAACAAGTGAAAAAGAGTGACAAATCATAAGAAGAAGAGGAGTACAAACTTATGTGTGTGAATGCAAAAGAACTGATCACTCTAAGTGATTGGTTTTTGGTGAGCAAGACCAACGAGATCTTTTGAAGACTGTTGAAGCTACTTGAAGTTTTGAACAACACCTTTGAAGAAGTGAAGTGGAGCCATGATGAAGATGATGCTGTGGAGTTGGGGGGTTTAACCAACTTGTAATTGGGGGGTATAACAAATTATTGTGTAATCATCTTTTGGCATAGTGAAGAATCCATGTTGGGGGGTGTAACCAACACGGCAAGGAGTGGGTCTTTGTACCGAACCTTGTAAATCTCTGTGCTCTGTGCTCTCATTATTACTGCTCCACTAAAAGAGTAGATCTAGGCTTTAACCAGCTGCATAGGTTGAATTAATAATCCAAAGGGAACAATTCATAAAAAGAAAAAGTTATCACTGATTCACCCCTACCCTCTCAGTGATCACAACCGATCCAGGCATTTCACATTATGTCCTTGAAAAATACCATCAGTAACATTAAATTGTCATTTCATCCAATTCAAAACAAGGTTAATCTCTTGGAAACCATTCAAAACAAATCCTACATTCTATAAAAATATTTCAAATTTTTTCTTAATAATAGAAAAATTATCCAACAATACCTAATTTATATTCTCTGTCATTCAATAATATTTGTCCTTCATTAATCATTTAAAACTCTTTTATGAACCACACAAACTGAACGGAGTTTGCTGGTGGTGAAATGTTTCAACGGGACATGTGAATCTTCTCTTCTCCTTTTCATTAAGGGCTATATGATCCTTATTTTTACTATAATAGAAATAAAAATCAGTAGTATACAACCTATTAATAATTTAATATTAGAATATACAGGTAAAATTGTTTTTCCCAATGAAAGAAATTAGGATTCAATAATCTATATATACTCTCTAATTAGTCACCTTCCTATTCTATATTTTATCATTCTTCCCTTTAGTGATAATAGTAAAACCCTATTTCATAGGTAAAACATGAAAAATATAGGACAAATATATATAGGAGATATGATATATGATTCCTTCATTTAATATTATGATAACATCCTCCTAAACATCCACCTTCATGTAATGATTTAGCATCTTTTCCCCTACATCTTTCATTTTTTTTTTCATTTCAGGATCCATGGAAATCCTATTCGAGAGAACTTATAGACTAATCTCTTTTATATCAATAATGGTCTAGAATATGGTAGTTTTGAGCTCTCTCAAGAAAACTAAAATACAACCTTCTTGGTTTTCTCTAGATCATATGATATAATGACATGTTGTGTAGAATTCTCAACATGGAAAGAATATTTGAGGTTAAAACAAGAGGTATAATCTCTATATCAGGAGTTTAATGGATTAAATGATAAATTTTAGTTCAAGGTTTCCCATGTTCCTCTATGTTCTCTTATTGAAATTTTGAAAACTATAAAAGACCCCTTCCTTATTTATATCCACAATAAAGAAATCATAACACTAAAAAATAAAACTTCTTTAATAATATTCTCCATAGGAATCAAATCAAGGAGTTCTAATAACTCTCCATATTACTGTTAAAATAGTTCCTTCTCCTCAATAAAATAATTTTATAATAATTTTTCATCATCTTTTGTATTTTTATCAATTTCACTTAATTCTTTTTCATTACAACTATCAAATGAATCATCAAATTCAAGTATCTTAACTCTTTAACAGTTTCCTTATTGTGTTCCCCTTTATAATTTTCTAAAACAGTGATCTCTTACCATTGTTAACCATTGTTAAAAATAAATTTTGCATCGGATACATAATTAATAGATCTATAAGTTGTTATTAAATTACCTTAGAGTATGAGATAAAATCTTATCACATTTTTTACCAGTGTGAGAAAATTATTATGAATTAATATTTTTTCTACTCCATGTAAAAGTACATCATTCTTCTTATGGGGTGACTGATGGAGTTTTTACCCAACTATAAAATAGTTTTGGGGTGTATAATTCTCTTAATATCATGTATTGAAATAGTGAGAAATTGATTAGATTTTATCTACAACCAAGGTCACAAAAAATTTAAAGTATACTACTATTTCTTAATGAATAAGGGGTGAAAAAGTTTTTTGGGTCCTTAAGATTAAGAAAAAATAAATTTTTTAATTATAATATTGGAGTCCTTGGTGTCGTTGTAAGTGTAATGTTCTTCTGACGTATTTTAATTTAATAAAATATTATTTTAGAAATTTCTAATATAATGGGATTAGAATTTACGATTTAATTAATATAATATAGTCTTGATGATTATTAAATAACCAAGTAACATGAGTGGTTTAGTTTTACGGATTATTTTAATTAATTCATTTAGGGAAAAGTATATTTGGGGAAATTATCATTAATATAGTGGTCAGTACCAAAATTTATTTATCAAATTTCTCCCTCTATTTAGAATTTTTTATTTTCAAGATTTTATGATTTGATATTCATGAGGAACAGTGGGATTTAACTAAGTTTCAGCCATGCAATCCTTATTTCTAGATTCTATTTTTTAAAAATTTCGAATTCTATATTCTTAAAAAATCATTGTTCGAAATTCAAAAAGCTCATCTCAACTTCTCAGGAGTTTTCAAACCACTCATAGTGGTAAAATCCATAATAATTTCTTTAACGTTCATTTATGTGGAATAGGGAATTTATTTTTTCTCTCTCTAAACAAGATCTATTTCCTTGTTCGTCATTCAATATCATTAACTATTCATGTTAGATTTAAAAGAATATATATGATATTCAATATCATACTTGTGTCTAGTCTCTTGAGATTCAATTATATAATGTATTTTATATGTCAACCCTTTAATAATCTCTATATAATTATAGGACATAACAATATATTGATTTTTATATTAATGTATCAGTTGTATGGGGAAACAAAGGGAATCATATGTTATAAAAACACCCAAATATTTCTAGGATATATATTCGGATTATTCCTATAGAATGGATTGTAGAATTTTTAAAATGGTTTATGAAAATCTTGTATCCTATGGAATTATTTAGAGATGTTTTTATTCATTGGTGGTTGTCTATTCCGATAAAAATTAGGACAGTACAATCATAAAATCCCAAATATCCAACAATGATTACATTCATCTCTAAATAAATTATCATGGTTATCATAATTAATTTTTAAATCATAGACTCTTTATTTATGATCCAAAACATAATTTTTCCCTTCCTATGGATGGATCTTTTATTATATTATTTTTGGGTTGTTTGGGAAGAGTGTATTGAAATTATTTTTAACTTATTTGGTATTTGTACAAGAAATCACCACCAAAAAAATAATATCATGATTTCTTTTTCTAAAGGGTGAGATCATTGTGAAAATTTCCTATCAATAAATGAGAATAAAACTATTTTTTATTACAATTTGTATGTAGAAATCTGAATTTATCACATTCCTTGTGTAAAAACACACCCACATGTCAGAAAAAACTATAGATTTTATGTTTCCCTTTGGTTTTCATTCTTCAAGGGTTTAATTTCATCATAAAATCAATAAATTCATGGTTACATCTATTAAAAATTTGATTTTTCTAATTATTGTTACCATATTATAACACTTACCTCGAATGTGAATATAAAAACTCTTAACTTTGTATCCTCCAAACTCAGTCCTTGTAAGGGATGTTACTACAAAATGTTATAAAATCCACTAATAAAATATGATGAGTCTTCATTAGGTAGACTATTATTTTATAGAATCATGGATTGGTTTGTTTAAATCATTTTATATACCATGGGCCATTGATTCAACCTAATGTAATATGTATTTATTGATATAGAAATCATTTAAATATCTTTATGTTTAAATATGTCACTTACTTGATTTTCAGTTTGATATGGGATGATATCAACATTCTAGTCAATAACATTCGTAATATCATCCATTTCAATTTTATTTCTTAATTTAGTGTATTAATTTAATTTTCTATATTTGATTATGAAGGTCTAAATCTTTTCATATTTTGATCTAGTGTGAAAACAATAGAGAGTTTCAGATATATTTTTTTATTTATAAAAAATATTTTTATGGTTGTTGTTTTTTTTATATTTATATTTTATTTATTGGGAAATTTTTACCTTCCTTGGTAATTGTAAACAAAATTATTTTTCATTTGATAACCAAAACATTTTTTAATACCCAATAACCACATCCTAGTTGAAGTAGGGTCAATCCCATAGAGAATTAATTATGTGAAATCTAAAAGGAAACAAACTATACCCCCCAAAAAAAGAAAACAACCCAATAATTACAAAACTAATGATGATAATAAAATTTATGATTTGAAGAATGTAATGAATCATAGTGAAAACTATAGAATTGGAATATTTTTAAATAATAAGTCATAGTAGCAAGAAAATAGGTAAAACAATAAATAAGTAAATAATTAGTTAATGGGTATGTGAAATTTAATTATTTAATTTTGAAAATGTATACCTCAATTAATATATAAATTAACCGGGTCAAATTTCCCAGAAGTATTTTTCACTGACTCTATCAATGATATGATTGGTTGAAGGTAAGTTTTTCTTGTTTTCCAACTGTAGATTTCAACACATCCTTTATAAATTATCAAAATTATCATCACCAAAATCAAAATTTGATTCAAACATTGGGTATTATTATTGTATTTAAATATAAAAAATTACAGTTAGGTGATTCAAAAAAATATTTCCTAATATTTTGGTATTAAAGATAGTGATTATTAATCATTAATTCTTGAAATTAATTGAAATGATTAATTCAAATGTAAAAAATTAAAATTGAAAACCAATTTAGAAAAATTTATTGAATGGTGTAAAGTAATATAATCATAATAATCTCAATTCGAAATTATTGTTTAGAGAATGAGAATTTTCTATTTAATAGAAGTCATTTTCATACTATAATATTTAATGAATATTAAAAAATTGATTCAGAAGGATAAGAATATTTTCTATTGAGTAGATAGTATACTCTATAACACTCACTTTTCTTCTTTTAAATATATAAATCTAACATGAAAGAATCAAACCAACACTTCTTGCATTTATCCCTGTCTTTCAATCTTAATATATCCCTCAATCCCAATAATTAGCCCTCATATATGAGTTTACCACCTAAATCAAAAGGACCTCCTTATAATTTTCTCACATTCAGTGAATTTGCCTTATATTTACCGAAATGAACTTGTGGTGGTTTTAACTATTCATCGTCTCCTTCATAGTGATAAGAAAATAACTCCTGTAAACTATTTAAATTTGTATCTTCATCTGGAATAGTATTCATGAAATCAATTCCTTTTCACATTCATGATAAGATTATACATTTGAATCTCAAATTGATACTCTGTAATATCTTCCTGGGTATACCTCTTATCAATCACATCCTCCCCATGTTTTTAATGTCAAGGTTTAAAATATTTAATACATGGAATTTAAGAAGATATTAAATATTCACATATTTGTATGAATATTGAATTTGTCAAATGTTTTGGATATTATATACATAAAAATTGATGAAATTATTTTATATATCACTTCATGATTATAGGTTTATTAATCAGAATTTGATAATATCTAAAATTTTCCACCTTACCATCACTAAATAAATACATATTACATATTCACCTCATTGTAATTTTGAAAGCATAATAATATAATTCATAATGTTCTATGGGATGTAGCATAATCTGTAGGAATATTTTTATGATTTAGTATATTATATGACGTTATTAATCACCTTATAATTTGGATAAGTCATCTTATGTATCAACTTCAGGGGATGTTGGTAAAGGATGTAATGTTATGTATCATATCGATCCACCAAAAATAACATACGTTTGAATGAATCCCATTAATAAATTATCTTATGAATATGAATTACTTAAAAATTCCAAAAACACTAGAATATTATATTTATAACTATATCTACGAATCATCTTACATATCATATACCCATGATTATTTTCTAAATTTCCCCAAGAATAATGTAACGTATCACTTTTATTCAACAAAACCCAACAAATCAAACAGATGAACCTATAATGATTATTCTAAAACGTATTGAAAAACTCATATTCAATAAATAAAATTAAACATAAAATCAAGGTCAATAATGAATTTGGTATTTTAAAACAATAACTATAATTCCTTACAATATATAATATTAAATATATAAATTGGGAACATTTGAAATATGAAACCCAAAAACCTATAAAATAATTATAATCACTTCTATGAAATTTGTTTAAAATAATTTCCAAATTATTTGATCTTAAAACAAACGGAAGTTAAGCCATTGATCACATAATCAATTTACAATTTTTTTTTATTTTTACACAATTAAAAAAAACTAATAAAAATGATAAAATTAAATATATTTCAAATTAATACACATTTAAAACCCAAATCAAAAATAATTTCATAATTAATTTATAGAAAACATATATTAAAATATTGTCACATTATTTGGGAGACTCATGTGTGGATTCATGAAGTAGTATGTTAGAGATCTTTTTCACCATATACCAATAATTGTGGAGTTTCTATCCATTAAAACAGAAATTTTAATGGTTTTGAGAGCATGGTATTTGGAAATTTTAATGGTGATTTTTTAAAATAAAATATACACCAATGTTTCCATGATTTCATGTCATGGTTTTAATGTTCACTCCATAAAGGAAATAGTCATGTCATGATCAGGTTATTTCGTAATTTAGATATAATATTTTACTAATAATTGTCATTAATATCGAACCCATAAAAAATACCCTTTGGGATAACTCAAAAATATATATTATACAGAAATTTTAAAAATGATTGTTTGGAGGGAATATGTACTTAAATATGAATATCATTCATGATTTTAGGGGAGTAATATATGTCTATAATTTTTCCCTTTCAAGGATTTGACTTTACCAATGATATAATAAATATGTTATGGAAATATCATTATCCATATATTATGAGAGCTATTTTTCTATGAATGATTAATGGATAGAAGAATGACATATATAAAAAATATAGAAATAAATAATGTTATTTTTAATAAGAGAATAGGATGGAGGAAGAGAATATTTCTATTGTGTATTAATGTATAGAACATTCGTATTCCTAATTCGGTATAAATAGTATGGGTAATTATATATCAATGATGGAAGAACAAGAATAGTATGTATTTATGATAATGATATAGAACGAATATATGATTAAGAATGTAATTCACGATCTGTCCTAAAAGGAAGAAAATGAAATGAGTTATAAAATATTGTGGATTATTCAAAAGAATAAGTAGTTTCCAGGAATACTCATGGAAATATGATGATGGATTTCATTGTTGTTTTCACAACAGTACAGGGAAGGAGTATAAATTAGAGATAAATAAAACCTATCTATATCTGGATCATCAAAAGAAAAGTCGAGGTTGTTGTGACTTAGAAAGAGGCCCAAAATATATTGTCTTTTAAATAGTAGAAATAAAAAAATTGAGTAAATGGTGTGGCTTTTGTTGTTCTATGATTCATCCCTATATCATAAAAGGGTGTTATATCACTTATAAAAGTTACCATGCCTGAAAACACCACCAAATATTTTATTTACTCTATTTAAGTTCATCAACACATGGTTAATTGCATGATTATTAGATTATCCATGTGTGGGAATACCAAGAAAAATGTCAACATCCTTGGTTAATTCTTGATATATATTTTTCATGAAAAAACTCGTTTTTTGGGTTAAAAAACCAATGATAATTTTCTTAAAGGTAAGGATAATTGATATACCATTATCATTAACCTTAATGGATGAACATTGGTGTTAACCTATAAACTATGATTTCAATATTATCTAGGTAAATGGTAATTTGAGGAAAAAGTATTCATATTAGATAAATTTCATTCCCTGATTCACCAACTCCACCACATATTATAGTATCTCATACAAAATACCCTAGTTCAAATTAACATTTTATACATATTTTAGAGGTTTTTTATTTCTTTAAAAAAATATTGAATAAAAATCTTCTAAATAAAAAATGTTTGTTAAAAATAGTTTATAGAGCCCGTTTTTTAACTGATGTCAAAAACTACCAGGAAGTGTCTTTAACAGTAATTATAAAACAAATGATGTCAAAATTAATTTTTAAAATTAGTTATAAAAAATCATCATGAATAATTCTTCTTTAAGCAATATTTTTTACTTTTAAAATTATATATTTTATATACTTGTCCAAAAAAATAATATTCATAGATTTTCAGTACTATATATATTATATATACTCGATGAATTATGTTCATATATTATTAGTTATGTAAATTATTTATTTGCTTTCATATATTTTACAATATCAAGGCATTAATCATATTACAAAGAATAATTCTATGTATCCCCATAAATTTCAATAAGATCTGATGATATGGCATTGTTAATGGGTTTTGGTTTACTATATCATAGGGCATGTGATATTTCACACTAAAATTTTGAGTACAAATATTTCATGGAATTAACCTTAAGTGAATAGATCACAACATCAAACATTCCACCAATGTTTCATCTGTGCCTAAAATTATTTTTATATAAGTTGAATATATCATAAAACAATAAAATATTCTAAAGTTTAATTTATCATTATTTCATTATTTGAATATGGATATGATGCCACTATAAGGTTTTAAATAATATACTAATGCTCAAAATTCTATGAAATTATTAATAATAACTATCCAAAATCAAAATAAAACTACATGAAAAACATTATAAGAGAATAATAAAATAAAAATACAATTTTAAAAAAGTTTGGAAGATTTATATCAGTCCTTTATTATGGAATCCCAGTATCTAGTGATGATAATGATCACCCAATCCTTATTGGTATCCTTCACTAATTTATGTGATGTAAATCCGTACAGAGAAAAATTATGGAGGTAGGGATGATAAAAACTTTTTAACACATCATAGATGAAGAAAACTAGCGTACCATATCAAATGAGAAAATCTAGGTAACTCTAACAAAAACCATTATATTTCCACAATTAAATTAATACTACACCACTCCTCATTTCTATATATTGTAAGAGGTATGCTCGATATTTTTTAGGAGAGATAATTCCATAGAAAACATATATTGGTTAAACAAAGAGCCTCTAAAAGACATTTAGAGCATTAAATATTCCGCAATGATAAAATAATTATAAAACATATTATGAAGGTTTATTAATGAGATTCAAAATGGTTTAAAATTAGTAATTTTGGTTCTAAAATTACCAATTAAGGGGGGGGGGAATTAGTTTATATCTTTTTATGGGTCGTGGAGGCCCATTAAATCAGGACCTTTTCCAAATCCCGATTAGGATTTTTTTATTACCTTTTGTATATGTACTAATGTAATAAATAACTCATTTTTCATATTAAAATGACACATTTATTACATAATTAAATAAATATTATTAATTTATATATCATATTTTCACAAAACAAATAATATTCATACAAAAAATAATAACATTATTACATATTCTCTAATCATGTTAGTCTAAAATTTTTAATTTCCATTGTTTTTTATAATACTAAAGGGCCCTTTGTAATGTTGGAAATGATTTTGAATGTCATTTATAATCATATGTTAAAATAGGTATCTTAGAATAAATCATAATTAAATTTATTTTTATGTCTTTCTAAACTCATTATATTGGTGTGGACATCCTCTCTTGGTTAACAAATCCATCTAATTTATAGATAATATACACAATCATATTCAAATAAAAAAAAAATTCAAATTATCATAGATTAGTATCAAAATAATAAATCAATAAAATTATTTAAACTATTTGATAACCAAGATTTTATGGATACATATAAAATGATTTAATAAGTATCTCCAATGAAATATATATAACAATCTAGGTTGTGCACTTGAAATGATTCAATCCTGATACAATTTGGCCTTTATGTATCCCTTGATCAATCAGTTGTATCTTCATACAACTGATCCTACTCCTACAAATCATAAAATATTATCATAACACAAATATTTTGTTCTTAAATCAGGGATAAAAATTTAATAAATACATTTTATGTGTCAATATCAATTTTTTCTCATGATCTATGAAACAAAAAAAAATCAATGATAATGTACTCTCAATAATATTTAGTAATGAAATATTTATAAAAATAGAAGCACCATGATCTGAAGGTGGACTTATGTGGTCAAGCCTCAAGTCATCATCCATTGAAATGAACATGAAATATGTGGGAAGTCATCCAATGGTTGAAAAAGAATAAGAGGGTTCTCTTGAGACCCTTTGGATATAATATTTCCCACATCTTCATTCATAACTCCCCATGTGTTTTTGATATCCATATACAGATTAATGACGACTTTATAAGCCTTGAAATATATGAAAATTAACCAGTGAGGTGAGATCTATCCCATAAGGGAATTATGAATTAGATTCATATCTAGTTTCATCATTCCCAGACAGATATTTTATCATCGATAGAGGAGTATCATAGTGTGTAACTCTTTAGCCTTAATAAATAGTAGACTACATGGATTATATTAGGCACTATATCACAATTTCATGAATCCTCAAGCAATCATGACAATTTCACCACCTCTCATTATTCCCTTATCACATAATCCATCAATGTGCTGCATTAATCCATTTATAGGGGCACACCGACACACCCAATGACCCATATGTTCTATATCCTCTTACTCATGGTCGATATAAGAAGATAGTCCCGATTTCATTTTATCCATTCTTACACTTCCATTGACTTCCTAGACATACTATCATTGTCCAAATTCTGATTTTTAGATCCAGAAATGTGAATGTTAGACCATATTCCCTAGATTAATTTTAGCTTCCAATAAGGTCAGAAATTCCATTGCTATTACAAACACCGACCATCCACTACTACCTTTAATTCCATCAACGAGATACATCTATTTGGAAACCCTTTCAAGTGATACCTTTAAATGGGAATTCCAATTCAACATCTTGATATATTAAATAAGAAATAATAACAATCAAATTCCAAAAATATATTAATGATGGTATACACATAGAAATTATGGTAAAATATGTATTTAGAATCCAAGATAATATATTTTTTTAAATTAACTATCAATTAGAATGAAATAATTATGAACGCACCAAATAAGGATCTAATATTTCACCAGAATCCCATTTCACCATAGACTTCCTATCCAATATTCATAACCCTAGTGGTTGAAAATTCTATTTAAAAAATAAACATTCTAAAGGATATTTATCATGACTTAGTAAAGACACATTGGTCATCTCCCTTGAAAGTTGAATCTCATCAAAGTATTCCATCTGGCTACTATTAATAATTTTAAAGATGAATTGTGGGTTCCTACTAGCTTTGAATTAGGGAATTATGAATGAACATTACCCTCCCTAACATGTTAGTATTATATAAATTAATCATCCCACATCTAATTATCCACCTCTCATATCTATAAGGAATATGTAAGTAACCATTCATATACAACCAAAGATCATAATATATTTTTGAATCCTAAATAGGACACTCTTCATTGTTACCATACTTAATATTCATGAATCTCTCCTAAAATTTTCATCCCTTAATGATCTCCCAAGAAATTTCCTCATGCATACATAACATACATTCCTCCATGTTTCTCATATTGATTCCCCCCATGCGCTTCACCATTCAATTCAACTAGGGATAGTGATTCCTCTTCTCTTAATGAGAGTCCAATATAAATTCATTCAAGTATATTTAAATAATATTAATAATAACATTAGGAACCTGGAGGATTGATAGAACATTCATGGGAACCAAATATTGAATTCTATTTACATGGGTAATCCTAACCCCAAAGGTGGGTAGCATAATATTCAAATTGGTGATACTAAAAATCATTTAGCTAATGAGCTCCTCAAAGTGAAATATTCTATTCCTTCAAGGATAAATTAATAGATATAGATCTCCATTGATAAATATTTCTATTACAATAAAAAATTTATCTCAATCTTCCTCACATTACATCTCTTACTAGACCTGGAGATGAAAGAATTGATTTTTCCTCACTGATGGTATGACTAATACACTTGAAATATTCCATCAAGATATAGTTGAATTCTTATTGCTATTTTTCTCCCACTAATGTAAAACATGATGTCATTAGTGAACAAAAGATTAGAATTCCCTATAAATCTAGTCGTACCTATTAAAATACCAATCCTCCTTTTATAAATACATACATTAATTCTCTTTCTAATAATTTCTTGTACTATGATTGAGAGGGTGGGATATAGTGGTTTAACAAGATCAATCCAATGATTATTTTTATGAATTTGAACTTCCTTCCACTAATAGATAAATAGAACCATGGCGATGATTAAAATTTGAAGGAAATATCACAAATAGTTTCATAAAATATAAATCTCCACAGAACATTAATGAAGATATTTCACTCATGCATATCATAGGATTTGTCCATTTCCACCTTCACTATGATGTTATATATGATGTATTTCATATTGATATCCTCCACTATTTATTTTTCTATAAAATTACCCCTTTTACTCTTTTTTATAATAATGTTGATTTTTTCATCATATATAATTATATATATCGTATGTTAAATCCTTTTTTATGATTGTGGATAACACATTGTATGATATATTTCAGAAGAAAACTTGAAGATATTTTTCTGAGAGTATGGATCTATTATATTTGGAATATGAATAATGGTTTTGGTGTATACCACTCTTAGTGATGACCCCCTCCCCCTACAAAAATACTAGATCGATTCAGTGATATTGTCTTTGATTATATCACAACATGAGAAGAATAAATCACTTGGAAACTCATTTAGACTAGTTGAAATATTTGGGTTTAATGCCCCCATAGTATCCCTAACCCCCACCCCTCCCCATGGACTATTTCTATAATTCCATTTTTGTTGGCCTCAAATCTCTTAGAGATATTACTGAATAAAGAATTATATTCTTATTCTCAATGGTATCCTCCTTGTATTTCATTCCAATCCTCAATTGAGAAACCCTTAAAAGGGGTGTGTTGTGTCTATTTTAACAAGAATATAATTGATATACCCAAGATATAAATCAAGTTCAAATGTTCTTCTCTAACTGAGTTCTCTAAAGATTCTAATCATATCATTGAATTTTTTTTAGTAGAGGGATTCCAAGGGTAATACTGGATTCACTATGGTATTTGTTTTTTTCTTATCAAATTTTATACATGATTTTTGTATGTTATCCCAAAATTAGGGATCTTGTAATATTTTCAAATTTCTTCAAATTAAATAAATATTGTTTGAAGTTTCCCAATGTGTGGATTCCTAAAAACTCTACGTAAGTGGGGCCTAAAATTTCTCCATTTTATATAGGTGACATGCATCATGAATTAAACATGTGTAGGTAGGGTTTTTCAGGTGAGACTAATAATGGAATCACTTTTCATGTCCATTTTTCTTAAGAGATACCTAAGGGTTGTCTAATGTGGAAAATTATAGTTCCAACCTGATATGTCCAAGATTTATTATGATATTTTTTGACGGTTTGGTAGGAATGGTACCACAAGTTATGACATGGGGATTTAACATATTTTCTAATATATGAGATTATATAAGAAATATATACGTGGAAATCATGTGACTATGGGTGATTTCAATCATTGAGATTATAATAACATTGTTTTTTAGTATGATGTAAATGGTGATGACCTTTATAGATAGTTCAAATGAAGGGTTTTTGAGATGTTATCATATTCTCTTGGTGATTCTACTCAGCATGGTGTTGATGACATTGGGGTTTTTTGCACACAGTTCTTGGACATGAGATGGTTCTAGACACAACCTTATTAGTGTTATCCTCTATAAATAAGTGGCATAATGTAAATGATTATGGGTTTATCGATATGAAGGATGATATTTTCTGGTAAACCATGGATGGTTGTGGGAGAGAACACTATATGGGAGTAGGATTATCACACTATATGTTGGATAATTAAGTGCTTACAATTGTGTATTAATAATGGATAGGGGTTATTTTACAGTGGGTTTCATTGGGACATGATTTATTGGCCTGGAAAGGGTTCAGAAGACCGTGGCTCCTGTGGTATGGTATGTGGATTTTATATTGGGGAATTATTGTTGATTAAGAATGGTTATAAGTTATATGATAGTGTCTATTTCCATGGGAAATAAAATTGGTAATATGGTTGAGGGATCATCCAATGTGATATATTTTGGGGGTATTATTACACACCAGTACTTTTTGTGGAATGTAAAGTCTCACTCGAGGAAAGTTGAGAAAAAGTGGAACAAGTTTTGTGGTTTGTTGTTTTTTATCACTCAAAATACATAGATAATATATTGTTATACCACTGGTGAAATCCTACTAGTTCATACTGACAAATAATATTGGACCTCAAGAACATTTGTAGACATTATGTCTCATGGTACAAGTAAAGGTAAAGGCTCTTCTTCTGGTTCCTTGTGGAGATGAAGGTGTTGCTAGTTCAGAGGATACTTAATATGGTTTAACAAAAGGTTAATGTGATTAATCTTTTATTTTATTGGATTTTAATGGGGCAATAATCCTTTAAAATTCATCTAAATATTTTATTTCTATATATATTGGATTTTTTTTGGACGGCATTGAGTTTTTGGAAGAATCTGAATCCTATTAGAGAATCGGAGCTCCATGTTTTGGGGAATCTTCATAAGTTCATGGTTCGTTCATGGTTTTTATTAAACATGGATCACAACCATGTGACCCAACTATATAGAAGCACATTTTATTTTAACCATTTGGTAAACAATAGACATGTGGGAGAAGGGAATTTCATAGTGTGCAAATAGTTTGTTAAACCTTGTGAGAACTGTGAAAGGGGTGTTCTACATAGATGGATGTAGTGTACATTTGGTTTATGGCTTGTCCAACAATGTATCCAAACCATTCTCAAAAAAATAATTATAGAAATTTAATTTTTTACCCCTATATTATTTAAATATTCACCCCTAGTTTCATACTGCTTTTCATGCACAATATCCTCCCACTCAATAAGATCTCATTTCTCACTGAACCTAGGATTTGAGTCTCTTCCTTCATTTGATGATCATTTGGACCATCATTTATCACATTTTATTTCTAATGGTAATACCTTGATTCCACTTCCTTCCTTTCTTCATTCATCTTTCCATATCAAATTATTTTCACATGTGAGAAATTCCTGGATGAGGATTCATCTATTAGTATAAGGTAGGTGTTATAAATCTTATCGCTAAAATCCATGTTGTCTGTAATATGTTTCATTGTTCTGTATGCCAGGAATTTATGTTCTTCACATATAAAATGTTTTTTCATTTAATTAAATGTATATCTCAAGTTAGTGATACTCCCATATTTCTTTAAAATTGTCAAAGCATTCCAAACAATACAAGAACTACCCTATTTGGTGTGTTTCATTATATACCCTTATTGTTACCATAAATTCATTGTGACCAGACCATTTCCAAAGTTGGTTTGTCTTGCTTCCAATATCAAATGTCTAAGATGAATTTGATGGAAAGTTAATGTTAAGACCATGAAACTTGAAGATAATTAAATTATTTAATTAGGATCAGGGATAAATGTGATTAAATAGAATATTAAATGGGTTCGAACCCATCTTTTGTTTTATGAAAAATCCTTACATGAAATTTAAAATTATTATTTTCGTTTTCTGACTTTGGATATTTGTCTTTGTGGCAGAGTTAAGGGATGTGTGTGACATGGAACATTGTGATCCCTTGATGTTATATGTTCTAAGAGATGATCCTTGTCATTTATAGGGATGTTAGACATGTTTTTTCACACTCCAATGGATAAGATATTGATAATTATGCTCCACATCATTGCTTTAGATGTAATGGAGATGATATTTTTAATTCATAGTAAAAAGCTCGGTATGGTTCCCGTATTTAAATATGATACCTCTATGTAATTATACCTGGAATTATAGTTTAATATCCTCAACACCTCAGTATTTTGTAGACATAATCTTATATATATACAACTGAGTATTATATATAAACATATAAATACATATAACACATGTATCATGGCACATGATCCATGACATTCAAGCTTAATTTGAAGCAGGTTGTGCTAGACACATATCCAATGAAAATCCGAGAACAATATGGTTTATTTACAAATTGATCATAATTATTATTTTTTCACTCTTATCATTATATATTCACATACTTTATAGTTAAATATATCATTATTGGTGGCCAATTTAGTTTTACTAACACCCTGTTTAGGGTTCTAATTGGTACCTGGAAGAACATCATCGACAAATGTAGAGAAATAAGAAATTTTGACAAATCCTAGTTTGGATAATTGTATCACTGATAGTGGAAGGTTTGAATCAGAGTTATGTTTTTATTTTTATGTTTCCATGAAATATAAATAACCTTCAACTCCTATTATATATTTCATTATCTATTACAAACAAAACAAACACACATCTGTAGGAACACAAGTATTTACATTGTTCACTATTCAACAAGAAAGGATACATACATTTTATGGTACAAAAGTGATCCAATACCACACAATCCACAAGAAAACAATCCCTATATTACAATGAATATGATATTCCCTTTCACTCATGTATCACTATGTAAACAATTACAATTGTGCGTGTGCACCCTCTTAACACAAATAGGGCAATACAATTTTTTGTGTAACAACTCATGTTACATGTTCTTCCTTTAAATTTCCCAAATATATTCAATTCAAAATACATCTTCAATTTCATAACCAGAAGATTGTATGAAATTCACAGAATTTTTTAAGGAAAACTCAGTCTTATTTTCGCATTATGTTTTTACAAGATCGGTTCCTCCATGTATAATTCTCCCCGAGATGATTATTCAATATACGATTCTCTCAGTTATATTATTCTGAGTCCGATTCTTCTCAGTATGATATATCAATATGAAAGGATATAATATTTGTTGATTATGAGTGAGACAACTGAAGTCTTTTTACTCAGTCTGGAAATCCCAGTATGAAAATCCCTGATCTGATTAATCTAGCTTGGTATGGTGATCAATTGAAACCAATTGAAGTGTATAATATGGTATTCATTTGAGTGTGATAATCACTAAATATATTTGTCATCTGAAAACAATTTTTTGATCTTGTCTATTTTCTTTCACTCCAATATGTAAAAAATTTCAACAAAAGTTATTATGGAAACATCTTATTCTATCAAAAAACAATGTCAGAGCTTCTCTCTCTTTTATGATGAACATTACATCGATTAGATAAGGTTGAAATTAAACATATACATTTATAGGTGAAACACTAATTAGTTGGCTGGAATCTGAAATTTTTCCCTCTCAATCAAATTCACTCGAATATCTATTTTCTAGAAAATCTCTAGTGTATTTTGACTTCATCAAACCTTATCCAAGAATCTCAATTATTCAAAAATATTTATCAAACTCAATAACTTTTTCATATAAATATGATTTTTTAAAAACAACACTTTATATCAGTTTAATGTTAATATATGAT
The DNA here is from genome assembly GCA_963277665.1 of Viscum album. NCBI lineage: Eukaryota > Viridiplantae > Streptophyta > Magnoliopsida > Santalales > Viscaceae > Viscum > Viscum album. The sequence continues at coordinate 346,482,709 of OY728152.1, read as the reverse complement.
GAAATGGATAACATTTCGAATTACTAAATGCAATTCTCTATATCAATTGAATATAATCATTATTTTGAATGTTAAGCTCCCCCTTGATATTATATTGAGAAAACACCATTATCAATTCTATCAAACCACTTATCTCTATTTAACCTTTTCTATTAACCCACTTGAAAAATTATTTTTAAAATAAAAAAATGCAATTAAACACTTTACCAACTTGATGAAGATATTTTCAAACAAATCAGATTTCACATATCTCCTCCTTCAACAAATAATTCAACTATATCAAATGGTTGACTACCTTGTTGGTCTGTCTTTTTCATTATGATTTTTATCGCATTCATCTCAATTCCAGTTCCATAGGTCCTCATTTGAAAAACATTCATCTTGAGTATGATGAAATTCTTAATATGATGGGCTGGTAAAAACAACATTCAACTACACTAACTGAATTTATTTCTTACTCAGCCAGAGTATAGTTGTCTTGAATATGATCTTTCACAATATGATTGTCCAGGATACAATCATTCATGGTATGATCTATTTCATCATGAAATTGAGTACAATTTTCCTATGAAAGAACATTCTAAATATGAATTTCCTGGATATGATCTTTTTGATTTTCAATCATTAGTACCCTCTCTATTTTCACACAAATCTAATTATTTTGAATATAATCGGCTATATCTATATCTTCCCATCCACCAAAATATGATTAATCTATGTATGATTTGGGTTACCTCTTATCCTTTCTTTCTAGGTTTAAAAAATCTTAAAATAATTTTCTATGTCAATACCACCCCCACATTATTTTATCATGATTTCATCATATGTTTTACAACTTAGTTATGATTTATACAAAATAGAAATCAGAAAAGAATCATTACATTTAATTAATTGTTGTCATGTAGATTATAGTTCATAATTAGAACAATCACTTCTTTTATATCGTCTTCATTGTTAATCTAATCCCCATTTACATCTAGCCCGATTCATTCTTAATTCGACCATTTTATTTTGGATTCAGCCTGAATATGATCAATTCTTCATAATGATCTCCCAATCTAGACCCAACGTGAGGTTGATCAAAACATTTTTATTCAACCAGATTATTTCTGTTATGATGGACTTTTGTTAAACAACGTTAGTCCGATTCTTTTGAAAACATCCAAAAATACTATTTTCACCATATAAAAAATGTGGTCACTATCTTTACTCAAAAACAATCCTAGACAACAAAATACAACTCTGGAAAAAAAGACCTTCTTAATCAACTAGGTCATAACAAATTATCTATTCTATCGAATCCTGATTTTTTATAATAGGCTGGAGTATGGGATAAATTTACTATGCTAATGCTCATGATTCTATTAGAGATAAATTTTTGGTATTTTTGTTTATTTTTAATAGAATTTTTATTTTGTGTGTGTGCAACCCCAATCACCTTATTCAATTTTAGATAGAATGACACCATTATTATTTTTATATGGAACTAGATATGGACATCGTATGTTTGTAGTTATTTGAAGATATATTCTTATTTCTTGTGATATTCCATTGTTTCAATTAATACACTACATCCAATTTTCTATCTATTATTTACAATTGTGTTATAATTTGATCATGGGGATATAGTCTCCCCACCATAACATCATAGACTCTTACTGGTAGTTAGTGTCCTTGGTTATATGGTGTGGCGAACTTGATTCCCTATGGATAACCAGGTCAGGTTACTTATTAGTGATTTGGTATTGGGACATCACAAGATGGTACAATGGATTATTTTAATTTTATATTAATTTTTGTGATGGTAGAAAATAGAATTGAAATGATAAAGAATTTGACAATGAGCATGGTCTTTGGAGTATCTAAACCACGCATAGGGAAAAGTCCATGTTTCCAATGATAAGACATTTTTTGTATCTCTCTTATTTCTATTGTACCGATTTAATAAATGGGTGACTCACATGAATTTTTGTATTTATTATCATTATAACCATGGATTCACTTATTACTAATAGCCTTGTAGGGAAAGGATGTATTTTCTCATGCATCGTTATAGACACTTGAGGAATTATAGACACCTGAGGATTCAAAGGCCATTCATAATCCATGCCATGTTTATTTTGTTTCTTTAATTTAATGTGGTTATTGTGTGTGCATTCATTATTGTATATACATATTCCACTATCATCTTAGGTAGGGAAGCATAAATTGGTCATTGAAAGTATTTTCATTAACCTAAGTTGTGTTTTCTCACCTAGTTTGATGGTGGCTCCTTATCTGATCAATTTTGAAAAGTTTCAATCATACTTCCGTCGTTATGTGATGTGAAATTTTGGTTAGTCATGATTACTTGAATTCAAATTTTAATTTATAATGGTGTGGCCTGTATAGATTGGAAATAACAATCCATCTAATTGAGATATCATATATTTACCTATTACATTATAAGACTAAATGTAAAGGTTTGGTTGTATTTACATGACGTTCAAAATGTTACTTATAAAGTGTATCTCTTTAAAACATGGGAATGGTAACTCATCCAACTAGACTATGATATATGTGTGTGTGTGTTTATGTGTGAGCATGTGTTATTGTGTGTCAGTATAAATAAATACTAATAAACAATGTATAACTTAATCTTTAATGAAAAAGTTACTATTAAATGGGGATGATAACTACAACATCAATGGTGTTTTCCAATATAGCATTCAATGGTCACTCCATATTCAGGCACCTCTATTATAAAATATGAGAACTTAACCCTAACCTGACTATAGTAGTGGGATGTTTGGAGTGTCTCATGTAACCCTTAACCACCTTATATGTACCCATACATGTCTTTTGGAGTATGTTGATGGGTTTTGACTCTTATATAGGAACATTATATACCTTGAAAATTATTTAACTAAAATCATCTTTGTTATCAAAACATGTTCTAATGTGTTCACATGGAATTATAAAAATATTCCACACTGATGGCCTTGGGTCAAATTCTAGGAGGGTGGTGAGGACTATGCTCTCGATGTGGTGGGGTCTGCAACGCATGTGTTACCTCCTACAGTGCCACCAGTGGAAACTCCTTCTATTCATGCGCTAGGTTTTGATGCTATGTTTCATGAGGTTTTATTATGGCTAGTGTAGTTTATACATAGTGCTCCATGACCTTACCTTTTTATGGATGAGTTTATGTAAGAGATCCAGACGTAGTATCCACATTTTCTCTCCTGGGATAATATCACCTTAGTTGATGTTACATGATTAGAAACAATGTTATCAATTTTTCCCCATTGGTAAACACCTATGGATATGAGGGTGAAGCTCAAAACATATATTCTCTAAGTAATGTCAATCAGTTGTAAGATGTTATTACCTGAGATGACTGTTATAGGGATATGGTCTAGAGGGACTTCCAATGTTCCTTGATGACTAAATTTTACACCAGGTTCTAAGAGATAACTGGACCATGGAGTTCGTTAATTTAGAGTAGTGTTCTATATCATTAATGTATTATTAATCTCACATCACTGAGATACAAAATCTATCACCGACCCTTACTAGTGGAATGCTATTGAGAGTGATACAGTTTGAGGATGGTCTCATATATTCCATCTGATCCCAACATAGAATCATCTATTTTACTAAAATTTCTAAAATAATAAACCAAGATCTCATCACTAAGTAAAACCTATTGGAATTGGATGGTTTTTGCCCTGATGATCCAGTATCGAGGTAGAAAATATGGGTTATCTAGCTGTTAGAAGTGTTGACATAATTTAGATCCTAGAGGGGATTAAATTTAGATGGAACACAATGATAGTTATGTGATATTCCACTAATTTTGGAATCCGGTTCACATATAGAAACAATGAAATATAGTTTCCATGACCCAAAAAACTATGACCCATATGGTTTGTGATAAGCCGAATGTGACTATAGAAATACTACCTCCATTAATCCATGGTCTCGTAGCCATCATTGATTAGGTATATTACACACATGGGAATCCTTATACTATAGTACATATACACACACACGTGCTCTAATATCTAGGAAACAGTACAAGGAAAATAATACAACTCAAACCAAAATACATGCATACATATATTACACAATTAGAGTACATGTAAATTACTTAATGAAATTTTTTTGGAAAATACATGACCTTCAAAAATTGATAAAATAATCCATCATTACTAGTAATAAGTGAATGATAACATATAAAACCACTAGTATGCACCAGGTTCTGTCTAGATATCTATGGTTTTCAAGCTTTGGGTACTCCTTAGACTCCATCAAATGTCCATTAATCTGTATAAGACATGAAACAGGTCGACATATCCAATGTATTGGTGATTTTTAAAATAAATAGTACTAAGACTAAGACCCAAAATAAAATGGAGCTATAAAAATAAAATATTATTCTCCACCATGGAAAGAGGGTGTATAAAATAATGAGAGAGAGGGAACATGGACCTCTATATGAACCACTACTCAACTATACATGACTGGTAAACTTATAACCACTATGTATGTAACTAAAATTTGAGACATGCTAAAATTAATACCATAATAACCTAGATGTACTCATTATATAATACAAGTCTCATGGTCGCAACTATACATCCAACTATAGGATTCTACACATGCCTCAATGGTATCTCTCATTCAAGAGTATGAACTTTATGAGATAGGAATTATAGATTGAACTCATCCATGTTATCACACACATCTTAAAATCTCTTCCATTCATGATGTAACTCATTAAATTGATATCATTCATCATGTATCTCTAAGCCGCAGGAACAACCCCAGAATCCCTAATGCCATTCGTTTTAGAGAACACGCTCATCAGGTGTTTTTATGATTAATGTAATGATACAACCAAATGGATCTTGATACTCAAATATGGTATCCCATCGATATATCTTGGGGAAAACCATCAACCATATTGAATCCTAAAAGCTATCAACTCAGGAATAGGAGATCTCTCTGAGGGCTAATGGGGGACACCATGAACCCCATTTGAAACTCTATAGGTCATAACATTCGGATAGGGGATTACACCCAATACCACTACGGGACACCTCAAAACCTATTGAGACTTTAAACCATCATACATGGATATGTGATAACACCCATGACCACAGGAAAGAACTGAAAACTCAATCTGGAACTACCCACAATGTAGGGGATCATATGAACGATGAGAACCCAAAACCAATCAGATCAACCCTCTAAATAGGGGATCAATACCCATACATATAGGTCATTCCATTAACACAAACCTCGCTAATGAAAGATGATGTTATAATATATGGTACCACATTAGTATCAGGAAGGGATACAACAAACTCTATCCCTGATAATCCAAATAAGAGGATAACAATCCTACTTAAAGGATGTGATGTCAAACAATACCATCCATGGAATAAACTTAGGTAACACACCCAACTTATATTTTCCAAGAACCATTGAAATAATAACCCCACTATAATAACCTCTTGTCATATCTGTAATTCCAAACCCATTGCCACCATCAAATTTTATATGGAAAACACCTTGGAAAGGCTACCCAAGGGCATCCATCTAGGTATTAAATATGGATATGTGTAAGATACAAGACTCTTAGGGGATTAAATGGAGTGTACGATTAATACACCATGTATCTCTCAGTATTACACCATGCCCATGTACCATCAATTTACACTTTGGGTCTAAGGAAAATACATGGTGTGTAAAAATTATTACATTGAATGTAACATAATCTAATCACTTGGGCATATCCTACCCCACACACGACCTAGCTGGTCATGTACCCCTATAGGACATGTACACTATGTTCACAATGTTTTTCTTATATCCCAGACTAATCTTGTTTCCATGGTCATTCCCATTTACTGGTATATGTTCCTCCATGCCATGGAACATTCCCATGTATCTTTTAATTTCCTCTAGTACATGTACATCAAGGGTCATGTCCATGTGACTCTACATGTACATATAACATTTCGACATGGCATCATCCCATGTCCTTGGTCACACTGACTAGCCTCATTATAGGGAGTGTTCTACTAGTACATTTTGTGTAGTTAAAAAATATCATCTTCCCTAAATGGGAAGAACACGTGACATTTTCTCTTGAACTATGCATCATGTGATTGAGAATTACCTACCCAAAATCATTGTGATCCTTCCAAAACTCCCTATTTTCACAAATTTACTAGATAAAGGCCCCCAAGGGATATTTACCTATCATATAAGGGACCTAAAAATATAAATATTCATAATTGAGAATATTTAAATAAAAATCATAAAACTAACTACCACATGGTGAAACGCTAAAGTTTCAGGTCCACTGACACTCAGTAAAGTCATTACACCATGATCAAGGAATGATCATCATCAATATCAGAGTCTAATGGAACCTCATCTCCATTGGTTCATCCATAATTCATTCATCTCACAATGATGAAAAAATATAATTTCATGTCCTGAATGACTATAAAACTAGTAGTCAGACCATCCAGTCAAATGGATTCAAGTGCACTTCCCCATATGTTAAAAGCCACCAACTAGAAGTGAGGGTCTAATGATAGAAAGGTGGGTAGATTATACCCCCATATTCAGCACATCACAGTTTTATAAGTTATAATAAAATAATTAAACAACTAAAAATGTAGTCAAAATAATTAATAGATCCCCATAAAATAAAGATAATTGGTAAAATGTCCAGAACCAAATTTAAAATCATGATCACATGTCTAGATGAGAATACATAATATAATAACTAATTTTAAAATAGGTGGTAAAATAAAAAATATAACATGTATGAAAAATTGAAAAAAAAATACCCTAATCTAACTCCATTAGAATCTTTACCCATCGCTAATTCATGTGCTCCAAATCACTCATGTACAACTAAAAAACAGGAGCACAATACATAACCTAAACCTATAAATATCAGGTCCATCTGACTACCCCAGTGTAATGGAATCTTGAATAGGGTGTGAAATACAATCCACAGGCCTCCACCAATGGAGTATGAATCATAACTAAATCGATGAATATAAAATATATTATTTTGTTGGTTTAACAAATAAACTAACGACAAATAAATAAACACAACAATTCAAGTCCATGTTCCTTAAGGACACTTAGCTGGCCATACATGCTTCATCCTAATACTGAATGTACTTGGATATAATTATATATATATATATACATACATTTAGATATATGTTTGTATATATAAATTCATTATAAATGTGGTAACATTATATACATATATATAGATGCATAGTAAATGATAGGACCTGAGGCCTAACTCAGGCATCCATACATTACACTACTCTTAATAATGATAAAAGTATTGTGATATTAAGTTAGGTTCAAGTACAAACATGGAATGAACACAAGAATGTTCATTATCATGGAAGATCCTTAAATATGGTAAACTATAATTCTTTTCGTATTTTAACAAGTTCCATTAATGTTCTTAATTAAAATGAGACATAGGTTTGTCTAAGGTGATCCGTAAAAAGGAATCTCAAGTATCACAACCAGATCACTATAATTACCCATCACTGTAAGAGTCTATCCAAGGAGATCCATAAAAAGTAATACAATGTATCACTCTCAGTATAGAATAAAGGAATAACTCACTAAAACTATCATGGTTATCTCACATAGGGGAATGAATATCACTCATGTCATACTATGACAATCATTCCACCAAGCCCATCCAAGATATCTCCACTATGGTACCAGATCACAAGTGGGGATAATAGTCTAAATCAGCATATGTCCCCTCCTTGGAATCATGTAAAGAGGAAACCCAATTATCACTCAAGGCATTATTAATCAAGAAACCTATGATCTCATACCTAGTATTTCATAACCTAGAAATCAGTATCTCTCACTACACATATACATTAAAATATCCTATGATCTAATATAATGAATTCATACATGTACATTCATGTTTCACTCATGTTTCTATAATTAAATTCAATTATGTCATAATAATTTCCATGTACTAATAATTTTGTTCATCTCTTTTCCAATTCATATACTATCATATGAATAATGTTGCAATTTAAACAAGTCAAGTGACTTTGTCTTAAAATTAAAATTACATTTAATTTAGGTTATCTATTTAAATTGAGTCAAGCCATTATACAAAGAAGGTCATTTGGTCCTTAGGGAAATAAAAGAATGGAATATCCGTCTATCCAACATTATGGGTAAATCCATTTAATTATCTCATTCACTTTTGATTTGATTGTGTACCTTAAAGGATGGTTTTATAGAAAAAGGGTTGAGGATATGATATTAAGTTATTCAAATTAAATTTCACTAAACCCTATAAAATTATTAATTCATAACATTTGAAAGATAATAATATGCGAGAAAGACATGGAATTATTGGTTAATCATTTGAAGTTGCATCTACAAGGATGTATTGATTTCCCAAGTTGTACATAAGAAAAAAAAATAAGTATGATTCATGATAGAGGTGGTTTTTATTGAGGTTGATACCTCAAAAGGTTCAATTATATTATAACATCTATCTAAATTATTTCATTACGATCTTCATAATTCATTAACAATTTATTATGTGATGTATAGAAATTATAGTGCATGGCATAAGGGAATAGTTTAAAAACTGATATAATTTATGTTAAAAAGATATTGATCTTATACCTAATTCTATGATGATTTACATGTTAGATATCGAGGCTTCAATAAAGACTGTCCGTGAAAAATCCATGGAACATGTAAGATGAATTGAAAATAAGGTAAATTAGATAAAATTATGATAGGACCAAATATGAAAAAATTAAATAGATAAAAGAAGGTGGTGGAGACATAGACTCACTGAGTGGCTTCAAACATAATGAATGGTGGTTGAAATGGAGTCTAGATGATGAGGATCTCTCCATGGAAAAGTAGAGGGAGATGTTACCCACAAAGGGGATTCCATGCACAGATGGGATGAGGGGAAATGGGGAAGATGAAATAAATGGAAACATGGGAAAACCATAAAAATAAAACATTAAATGAGGCATATTTTTGTCCACACAGTTTTCAACATAGTGACCCAACAATATGGGGGGATACTTCCTACGATTGGGGCTTTCATGGTTCATGCACATTGTTTGACAAGCCATGCGCAAACCATGAATTTTCCCCATCCCAAAAACAATGAAACTAGTTTATGTATATGTGGCATGTTGTGCATGGTTTTTACAAATCTTGTGGAATCCTTATCCCCTCTATAATGGCTAGATAGTTTCTTCTGGAGGGCCTAATGGTTTTAAACAAACTCTGTTCCCTAGCCAGATTTCTCAAATTTGAAGGTTTCAGAGCTCGATGATCATAGTTTCATTGGAACACTAGAGGCACCTCTAGAGCCTTTAAAATGGACTCCAAATAATACATTTAGGTGTTTTAAATCTTTTAATTACATTCCAAGACTCGGTTTAATGAACTTCCCATTCACCAAATAGTAAAATTCTAATTCCCTTCGAAGTTTCACCCGGTTCTAATGTCATGACATTACAACTTCCCCACAATAGAACTTATCATCACTATGAATACTTTGGGAAATAATGAAAGAACCACCCAACCTACTTGATTCATGAAGCTTCATAAAAATGGTCTCATCTAATTTCCAAATGCCCGACACTCCTCCAAAATTAAACTAAATCATGCTGAAAATTAGCTGTAGAAACACGATTCAATGCTCGAATTCAAAACTAATGAATCAAGATGACGCTTACTTGATCCCATGAAACAGGAAACATGATCATTACATATTATCTTCAATATAATATCCTTTTTCACTCCACACCAAAGGTTTTATAATTTTAATGGTCAATTACAAGATATAGTATCTCTACTATCGGAATTGCCTATTCAAAAATTCTCCTAGAATTATAATGATGTTATCACAATGAAATTTTATTTAAAAATGGTTGACTCCCAAACAACCACATTTAACTATGTCAATCTAGATTTTCATGAAAACCCTCATCGCACTCACGCTACACTCGCCTCATCCTAACGATGTTCCAGGAAGATGATCATCACTGACCTCATTCAATGAAACAATAGGAAAACAATTCCAGATGTTCCTTGACTAATATTATCCTAATGTTATCTTAGACTATCAGTGTACCAAAAAAAAAATCATTACACCAACCATTATGTTACCTCATGTATACTTTACATGTCCACTAAATCACATTTTTCGGCTATCGATGTCATATCAAACCAAAATGTTCACATAAAATTGGTATGCCCTAGAACCAACAAGGGTGTACACCCAATCCATTACAGCTGGATTAAAACTCTTACAGCATCACACATGAGCCTGACAAAAGTCTTGGTTAACCATGGAATCCTTAGCTTGGGGTCAAGGATCTCATCCAAGTAAAACCATACTCCATCTTTTATATGTGAGACATCAGTATATAGCAATGATGTCCACATATCCAAACAGTGACTGGGCCCAACAACAATCAATTCCAAGAATGAGCTAGTGTCTATGAGTCCATCTGAGGAATTCCTACTTGGTATCCCAGGTATCACTCAAGACTAACCATCCCTCCAACTCACCGTGCTACAAAAGTATAACTCCCATGGATATTATTTACCAAAATAGAAGGGAATTTTATACTTTTACCTCAGCATATATCAAAAACTCCACTATTATTTCCTATGATATATCTATATAGGGGTCATGATCATCTATAAAAAATAAAACACCAAGAGGATTTAAATTAATTCTAAAACTGAACATAGGCACTCCCACTGAATAAAAGAAAAATTTCTCAGTAAAATTTTGATCCTTCCATGTCAAATCACATATAGATATGTTATTTAACCTCTCTGGATGAATTATTTTGTTAGATTTTAGCATTTCCTACCAATTTTACATCATAAGACAACAATGATCCCACTACCAACTGAGGCATCTTGAAATCACTCATGAAAACCCACCCATTTTCCTCCACGAACAATGGTTTTTATCAAGATTTTAGTACATATCCATCCAAATAATCATCATGATACCTCACAAGCACTGACACATTTCAAAACTAATCAGCCTCAAGAGTATTCAAATGTTTCACCATCCATTTCAAAAGAGTCCCTATCAGTTTAGATCATTATACTTGGAAGAAAACATATTACTAGGATTTAAGTGACACTCCTTGCCTTATGAGTGGCCTTATAATTTTATTTACTAAAAAAGTGATCTCGTCCCATGGAAAATGCTCCATTGGCCCCTAAATATGGGTTCTAGATGTGAAAAACACACTTGAGAAAGTATTATATCAAAAGAAATGAGAACTAGCTTCTGGAAGGTGTGATAGAATATATTCACCATTAAAAGAACATGTGACACACCCCTAGGTTATGTTCACATTCACTATATCATCAAGAAAAGAGTCCCTAACCAATAATCCAAAGTGCCAAAACACCTAATCCAATTTTTGTGATCATCCTGACAATTGGGAAAAGTTAGATTTCCTTTAATTACTAGGTCATTTTACCTCAGAGATGACCTATTATTAAAGAATAACATCTCAGGATTATAATGATTACCTCCGAACTCATATTGATCATTTTACTATTTAATAACTCAAAAGTTACTATTTGTGTCAATTCATACTACCATAAGGATACATACACTCTATAGTACATTCTTGATAATATCCATAGGCTTATTTTCCCATGAATCCCAGTATAAGGTGGCATGTAATAATAGTTTATATTTCGATTCATATCATTAAATATGACTGTTAACCATGCCGGAGACATACCAGATCATTAATCCTTAATGAAGTATAAGAAGAACCCATGGACTAGAGAGAAGATGACTATTTCGTAGTCAGGTCTAACTAGATATCACTGATAATTTCATGAAGATAATGCACATAATAAAGGCCAGAATACTGAACTTCCACCCATTAATAAAATATTGAAATTTTAGAAACAAAATTTTCTACTTGGTAAATAGAACCCTAACAATACCACACATGAAAAAATGGATCACATGTATTATCTTGGTTTTAACTTACTAAGGGAGCTAGCTACCTCGAGCTTGCCCCTCACTCAAATATTATGTTTTGAGCCTATCAATATTTCATGACTAAGAGATGTAACTATACTCCAATTCCTATCATTTATATTTATTTCCTAGAATTTGAGTACTATAGAAATCTCTCACATTTCCATTTTAAGGAAGAACTCTGAAAAAAGTTTAACTACACATGGATGAGGGTTGAAACAAAGGACCCAACATAAGGTTTCTTTTTAATACATTACATTAACTCATATTAACCAATTAAAAATTAAAAGATTCATTTCAAACCAAAAAGTACCAGTTATAAGAAAAATTGCACTCGATGATTTAATTTATCTAACACCACATTGAATATAGGAATGTTTTATCGATGTATCCTTTTAAAAATTAATTATTTAACTAAAATCCCCTCATTATTAGGAAATTTAACACATAATTTATTTTTAACCATTTTTTCTAGAAGGTTATCAAAAATGTGATTTGTTGAATAAAAGGAAAATTCGAATCTATAATGTAATATTGGAATTTGGTTGAAGTTGGGATTTTAATTAACTAATTCCTCAAATATGTACAACTCAAAAGAAGATAAAATGTTTTTAATAACTGTAAGGGGAGAACATGTCAAGTAATATTTCACCATTCCTCTGTGTCTAAATCCTTATACCTTGTTGAAGACACATTAAATGTCAATCTATATTGAACATAATAATATTCTCATGGAATTAAGTACTAAGAAATCACCAATATAATGTGACCTATCTGGGTATTTCTAGGTCATTCTAATTTCATCAAAATGAAACCTGAAACATATTAAACATTAAAATTTAAAACACCCTAAATGGGTTATCTCTTAAGAAAAATTCCCCACCTAACCTACTTGGGTGCAGTGGTACATTTAAGAATTTTTCCATATGGGTCGTCATGTCCAATTCATCGGCGTGCAAGACTATATAGGCAAACAAATCATTTAGAATAAAAAATTAAAAACATTAATATTTACTATAGTCTAAAGTTATATCACACTCATAAATATGGATCAATTATATTGGTTACCATTTATCAATTTATAAGACACCCATACACTATAAATTAGAAATTGGGTTGCATTTAAACACAACTAATATGTTATATACTTTAAATCCATTTCTCCATGACTCAAAAATGCCATGATTGGTTATTTAAGGTTTCACCAACTACAAATAGGGGAAATCCATTTAGGTTGTTGTTGGAACATTAGTAACCAATAATATAGTAAAACTATATCTTGGAAAACTATCACCTAAAATAATGTTTGGAAACATGATAAATTACAGAAATCCATGAAAAACAACCATGGAATCCTACTATGTATGTTGGGAAACACCCAATCATGGTACACAACTAAACATGAAAGCGATAACGCTAAAATCCAGAAATCATGTTTTATAGGAAAATGTACTAAATAAATCACACATATTTTTAATAAAAATCCTTGTAATGAAATACCTATATAGTTATAAAGCTGAAAATGTTAATTAAACACATAACATTTTATATAAAACAAATGAAAATAAACAAACAAGGAACATAAACAATCTCAAATATCCGAGCAATGCTATCTGTATTGCTAGGCATGTGCATGGAATGTAAAACACAATGTTCCTAAAATGATGCATGTAATTATATTTCCTTACCATATCCATCCAAGTGTAAAATAACATAAGTCATTAAGCATCTGAAATTACACCAATCACTCAAGGTGATATAATAATCAACTCTTACAATTAACAACACAACAATCCCATCCTTGGATACATAGTCTTCTCACCATCCATGGGTTGATCACTCCCAGACGTGAATATTTATCAAGCACTGAAAAATTCCTATTATCCTTTTTACTAGACAAAAATGGTAAAAAAATAAAAAAAAGGAAATGTGGATACCACTCTATAATGTTCATTACCAACTATATATAAAACAAATATTCAGAATGATCAGTCACATGGCCTCAAGTGTGTTTCATTGTTGGGAGAGGTTGCTAACTAGAAGTGAGGAACTAATGATGGTACGGTGGGGATACTATACAATAATATTAAGAGTAACACTGTGGTAAATGAGATAAGAAAATAACCAAAAAAATAGGATCCATTGTAAATAAAGAAAATATCATCTAAAGATAATGGTAACTATTAAAATGAACATTTCGAGACATTAAACTATCCATTCATGTCGAGATGAGTATACATAATCTATGTAATAAATAAATATAAGGATAATAAATACAAAACAATCAATTTCACAATCCCCATGGGAAAATTCCATGATCATCCGAATCATTAGATCAGTCTTATGCTCTTAAGCTCCCCTATACAATTGAACTGCACAAGCACAATCCATAACCAGAACCTACAACCATGAGGTCTATTTGGGTACTTCAATGTAATTGAGGCCAAACAAGGGTGTGATATATAATCATTAGGCCACCACAAAATATTTAAAAATAATAACCCAGTAGTTTAATGTAAAATATATTGTTGTGTATGTATAATAAATAAATGTAATAGGATAAGACACCAAGCTGACCATACCTACTTTGAAAAAAATATAAATTTATTTAAATATAATTATATATATATCCTTGGAGATATATATATATATATATATATATTATCATTATACATGTGGTAATGTTTAAATATGTATATATAGATACATAGTGTCATCTAGTACTTGAGGCATAACTTTGGTGTCCATATATAATACTTATCATAATAATTATAAGAGTCTCATACTTTTAAATATTGGGGGAATAAAAACATGGACCGAACCCATGAATATTTGTTGGCTTCGTTGATGCATCCTTAAATTTGGTAAACTATAATCCCTTAGGTTTTTTATCATGTATTATTATTATTCTTAATGAAAAGGAATATTTGGTTCATCCATTGTGATCCACAAAAATGAATCTGAAATATCACACTAAGAGCACTATAATTACCCAACACCAAAAGAGTATTTCCATGCAGATTTTTAAAAAGGAATCCCAAATATCACTCTCAATATGGTATAATGACATAACCTACTAATCCCTTCCAAGGTATCTCATGTAGGGGACCAAGTATCTCTCTTGGAATAGTGTGACCATCTTGTCACTGATCCTGTCCACGTCATCTTTCTTTTCATATATGTATCACTCATGGGTATAATAGTCTCAATTATACTATATTCCCATACATGGAATCCCGTAAAGATAAAACCAATATATCATTCAAGTCATAACATTAATCAAGAAAACTATTATATAATCCATGTTATTCCTTTATAAGGAAACTAGTATTTCTGATGGTATATATTCATTTAAACATCCTAGGATCATATCCAATGAATTTATACATTAAAATCCAGGTATCTCTCATGTTTCCATAATTCATTTCAATTAGGACCTAATAAATTCCCTTTACTAAACATATTATTCATCACTATTCTAATTTATTTACTATCATAAGGCATAATTCAAACTTAAAAAATCACATTACATGGTCTTACCATTCACCTTATATATAATTCATTTTATCCATTTAAAATTTTTCATTCCATTCCACTTAGGAAGGGGTATGGTTTCTATGTAAACATAGGAGGAGAATATCCATCCACCCCACATTATAAGTAAATCCATTTATTTGTATTGTTTACATTGGATTAGACATCACACAATAAAATGTGTTTTCATTATAAATGGGGAAAGGTTATCATTTTATATTCATGTAATTCCATTTCACTAAGCATTATAAATTTAATCATTTATAACATTTAAATGATAATAAAAGGTGAGTAAGAAATCCCATTATAATTTATGCATTTTTTGTGACAACAACAATGATGTCCTAATTGACAAGGCGACCTGTAATCCATGGAAAACTAGATGACACGACAGAGGGGTGATTTTTATTGAGTTAAAATACATACAAAATTTTAAATTAAAGAAAAAATGTTGTGAAAATTATTGAATTGGACTCTACACAATTAATTTCCCATTTATTAGGCGACTCCATGAATAGTTCTATGTGTGGAACAATGGTGTAGTTTATAAATGATCATACTTTTAGTTAAAAAACAATTGAACCCCTAACTCATTAATTGGACTCTCGAATCATCTAATATCGAAACATGAATCGATCCAGTTAGATTTAAATTTATGAAGTGGAAAACAACCTAAAAATAGGATTAATTATCTCACATGATGATAGATCCAATGATGGAGAAAAAATAGATGAAAGAAATTACAGGACTAATAGACTCAGTGAGTGTCTTCTAACATGATGAAAAACTGTCAAAATGGAGATTTGGTGATGAATATATATCTGTACAAGTGGAGAGGATGAGGGAACCCATATAGGGGTTTCTGCACGGGGATGGGAGGAGGAGAATATTGGGAGGATGATATTAGAACTGAGTTGTGTTTTGGTTGTAGTTGTTGTCAATCGACCAGTATACTAAATAAAGAAAGGTTTTCAAGAAATATGATGAATGATAATTTTTATTGAAAGTGATAGAAAAAAAGAATAAAGTTATTAGGATTCATTTTGTTTTCAGAAAAAAAAAATTATATTGGTTTCAAAATAATCGTATTGAGGATTGTTTTAAAAGGAATCATATCCTTGTTTTCTAAAACCATCAAATCCATGTTTTGAAAATAATAGGATCCATGTTTTTAAAATAATAATGAATAAATATAAATGTCTATTTTATTGAGAAGAAGCTTCATTTAATGTGAAAACATATATCGAGAAGTAGATGGTCATCAGATTCACTCTGAATATGAGGAGAAAGAGGTTTTTGTTTTTTGGAGAATTAGATTCATTATGACTCTGATGGAAATAATTGTGCCGATGCTTTGCAGATTTTTATTTTATATAAATCATGAGTTATATTGAGAAGTTGTGATTCTATATTGATTGAAGAATGTGGGAGTGAATGAGATATTGTCAATCAAAAAAGAATTATATTCATATTTATCGTATCCGGATGGCAGAGTAAAATAAGGGGTACCCACTGTTTTTTAAAACAATTTGAAAAAAATTGTGTCCACATTGTATCAATTTCATTCAAAACAATCTTATTCAGATTGTAACAATATTAATTAAAAATAATTGAATTTTGGTTGAATGTAAAGACGTTGTATATATGTAAAAGTGGTTCCCATGAAAGTGGTACCAATGGACCAGTGATGCTGCTAAAATTTGATGTCGATGGAAAAAGTGATGCTGATGGAAAGTGGTGTCGATCTATGAGCTGCCGATGGAGTAGGTGATACTGATAGATGATGAGACATCAATTTTTTTCAAAAAAATAATAATAAATGGGTAGAATTAAAGGAATGAGATGTTTTCGATTGATAATGAATCATATATGATTGTTATACATTGTATATGGGAAGACTATCCTTATCTGATTGTATTTTATTGTATCTATCAATGATAACCATCAATAGAAACCTGAAATTATTGTATCCAGAATGATCATATGCATCGAGATCATGACCAGAATGATCATATCAAGAATGATTATAACAAGAATGATCGTATCCCACATGATCATCTCGGGAATGATTGTCACCAGAATGATAGTAACCATATATGATTGTATTTAGGATAATAGTATCCAAACCATTTTTATTCAGAAAATATCATGCTTGGGTTCATATGGAAAGAAATAATCATGAATTATTTGAATGTTATAATATGTTCTAATTGAATTTATAAGATTCTAAATATAATACTTACTGAATTCAAAGTCCAAAAGGTATTCATATTTTCAGCACTAGTTTTTGAATCTAATGATGTGTTTTCTCAAGAGGGTCAAGGGAAAAGAAATGAAAGTGGAGATTGATGAATTAATTTTAAAGGGGGGTATCTATTAAAAGAGTGATCGTATCTCATGTGGAGAAGTGCATTTATTCAAACACATTCAATTGGTATGGTATCAAACATTGTTTTTAAGAAAACAACATGAAAAAATCTGATTCATAACAATGTATTGCTCATCATTTTTAATTGTATTGACATTTGAAATGGGGGCCTAGAAAAGAAGAGATGAAGATTATTGTAGATTCAAGATGAATCCAGAAGTGTTGATGTAGTAATAATTTCTTTGGGATTCCAAGAGAAATTCGGATTTGTGTGAATTTAAGTGAGTTGGGAATTATTTTTGGATTCCAACCTAAACATGTTTTGGATCACCTGTAAAATTCATGAAGTACATTGTACTTGAGTGACGACGATGTACTGTTCATTGTATTATATAGAGAAGCTCTGAGTTGAGTTTTCCAAGAGAGAATGAGGTCCCAATTTTTTGTATTAAAGACAATTCGACAGGGAAGATTTGAAAGAGAATAGGAAAGATTGAATCAATTCTATTCCAAAGATCATGGTATTCAGGATCTATCTTATTTAGTTAATCATCTTATTCATATTTTCAATTATATTCTGATTATTTTGGTATTGGGATGAATT
Source organism: Viscum album (assembly GCA_963277665.1). NCBI lineage: Eukaryota > Viridiplantae > Streptophyta > Magnoliopsida > Santalales > Viscaceae > Viscum > Viscum album. The sequence continues at coordinate 346,464,127 of OY728152.1, read as the reverse complement.
AATTGGCATAGAGATTTCCATGCTAGGTATCTCCATCTTGGGTATCTCGGACTGGGGAAGTATTGTATTCTGAATTGAATCAGTGCAGATTCATTTGTATTGCATTCTATAAGGAAAATCAGACTTGAAGAATTGTATTCTGAATTGAAGCAGTTTGGATTCATTTGTATTGAATTCTATCATGAAAATCAGACATGAAGAACTGTATTGAATGAATAGTAGTCTGAGAATCAGATTGGAAAAATCAGTCTTGGAATTTAGGCTGATTTATTTATAAAATCCCATTAAGGTTCTTACCTTTTTTGGGTAATAAATTGATTTATTGTATTTCAATTGATTGTATTTTTTTGAACTGAAAAGAATTGTATGTAACATGTGTTGTTACGAAAAAATTGTATTACCCTATTGTGCTAAGAGGGTGCACATGCACTAGTGGGATTGTTTTATAGTTCCAGATGAGTGTAAGGGTACTTCCTACTTGCTGTAATAAAAGGATTGTTTTCATAGTGGATTGTATAATATTTGATTGGTTCAAAACCATACCAAGGATGTAGCAATTCTTATTGAATAGTGAACCTTGTAAAGATTTTATTTCTTATGGGTGTGTGTTGAGTTTGATTTTAGTAGGGAATTGAAATCTCAAACATGAGGCATATGTTGATTCAATTGAAAAGAAACATAAAAAATTGTATCACTAATTCATCCTCTCCCCCTCTCAGTGATACATTACTATGATTGGGAACTTTCAATTGGTATCAGAGCCTAGGTTCCCATCACTATTCTTTGATGGTGGAGAATTTCAATTGTGGGAAAAATAAAGGTATTCATGTAATTTACCGAACGAACTATCATATCTAGAAAGATAGAAGTATTTAATATCATATTTCTATCAGCTATGATGTTCTTGAAGCAACAATCATTGGGTTTCCTCCCATTGATGGTAAAACGCCACTTAAAGCTGATGATAAGAGACATCTTGATAATGTTGGAATGGGGAAGAATGATATATTTTTATCACATTATAAAAGAGAATTCTTGAGTTTAAAAGGAGTTTCCATATCCAAAAGTATATGGAATAATTTTGAAAACATATATGAAGGAAATACCAAAGTGAAGAAGTCAAAGATAAAAATATGAAGATTAAAGTATGAAGATCCCATGATGGATGAGCATGAATCTGTTGGGGACTTCTTTACCCGGGTAAATAACATTGTAATTAATATGAGATGTCTTGGTGAAAAGTTGGATGATTCTATTGTGGCTGAAAAGATTCTAAGAATCCAACCCAAAAAATTCGATGCAAAATTTTCATCATTGGAAGACAAATATCCTGAATCATTATTTATTTATGATTTTCATAGTACTCTCATTACTTATGAAATGAGAAAGGAGATTTCTATGAAAGGAAAAAACGAAATTTCATAGATAAATTTCATTCAAGGCTTCCAAGAAATAAAATAATATTCATGAAGAAAAATAAGCTGGATATTCTAACTCTGAAAATGATGTATTTAAAAATTATGATTCAATATTCTACTTATTTTCTATGAATGTGAAAAGAGGTACATGAATGTATAATGGGACACATCCCTTAAACCATTTTTTATGTGAATACATTGGGAATTTTGTTTCTAATTGTCCTAAAAGAGGAAATAAAGAAGAAAGTGATGAAGAAATAAGTGAATATGATAATAGAAGGCCCAAAAGATCATGGAAGAAAAAGGGTGGTAAAGAAATATTATATTCCCATAGGGAAGATAAGAGTTTCTCCAAATCCAAAAGGAGAAGCCTTTTGTCTAATGAATATTATAGTGAGGATTCTACAAAAGATGGTGATGAAAATACATTCATTTCAATATTTAATGAATAATGTTCTTCCATTAATGAAAGTAGTTGTGATGAAGAATAAGAAAAAGAAGAATGTGAAGTTTTATCCAAAAAATACATTGAGCATGCTATGGGAAAAAAATTTTATTACAACAATGAATGATGTTGAATTCAGATGCAGTAGTCCTGATAAATAATCAACTCATTATAAAATTGATTTGAAATAAGTGTTTAATGAATGTATCAGAAAGATCCGAATAATTGAAAGGGAAAATAAAAAATTATTAGTTGAATGCTCATGTATCCATTAACGTTTCATTGCTGAGAAAAAAATTATATATAAAGATATTGATGATTTCAAGAAGGCTTTTAATGATGAAAATAATTGTAATGTGAATTTGGAATAGAATATGAAGGTAAAATATGAATAGTTAGAACTTGACCAATAAAAACTCAATGAATATTAAAAGAAAATTCAATCTTTTTAAAACTCTATCACTGATGTTGTTTAATGATCTCATAATTAGAAACCATAGAAGGCTAAACCAAAGTTTCTTTCAAATGGTGAGAAGAAAAATGTAATTGTTTTTGAAAAGGGGAAATCTTATAATGAAATGTATGTGGACAAGACCAACATGGTTGGGAATGTTTTGAATCATTATGAGTCCTAAAATGTTTCCAATACATTTGGTTCAAATATTTTAGAAAATAAAAGGAAGAATCTAATTGATAAAAGAAAAGATGGCGGATTATAAAAGAAAGAAATGATGGTTTTTAAGAAACACTATCAAAATTTTATATATTTCTCGATGTTTCAGAGGAAAATAATCCTTTTAAGGATATTTCTTGTATTATGGTGGATTTGGACATACAGAGAATATTTTTTGGTTCAACCAACAACACAACAATTATTCAACGGGTTATGGTAGACACGGTTTGAGTGGGATTTAACTATCTCAAATGAATAATCTTGAGAAGGATGTGTTGAATAAGTATGAAAATAATGATGTAAAGATTGAAAATAGGTTCCAAAAATTGGAAACTATTTCTGAAAGGTGCGAGAAACCTTTACACCTTGCGAATGGATGTCTTGTTTTGATACAATCACAACAAAAGATTTTTATCAATTCTAATAATACAGATATGTAGAATCAAGAAAGGCATATCATCTATGTGTCAAAATAAATAGTGCATAGTTGTTTGGATAGAACACATTGAACTCACTAGGAAATTGGAGGAATCCCAAAATAATGTGAAAGATTACAGGAATAAGTAAACCTCTAAATATATGAGGAATGCTGAAAATAATGTATCTAAAAATGGATAAGATGAGAAATAAGGGAATCATATCAAAACATATTCTACTATCTTTCTAGATAAAAAGATAGGAAATGACAACATGGAACAATCTGATTTTAATATGGATATTACTAAAGAAAAAGAATTTTTGACATCCTCATCATATGATTTGACAAATAAGAACGAAGATGTTACAAAACTCAAGAAGGATGAATAGAAGGAAGAAATCACATCTAATGAAAAATACAAGAATAAAAATAATTGGGAAAGACTGAGATAGGAAACTTAGTTTGATTGTTGTTTCTAAAAAACAATTGAGTTTCCTCCTTATTCCCAATATCTCTGTATACTTGTTCCAACAAGTAGGGTATTAATGGAGTGTAAATAAAGAATATGGAATTGATGAGTCTCTTACTTTTCAGGTAAAAGAATGTAATGAATATGTTGAAAAAAATTGTTTTGAAATGATATGTCTTTATACATATGAACATTCTGATGTGTTTATTGAGATGGGTACAGATAAATTTTTTCATAGACAAGTTCCTTCAATAATTTCTCTAATCATGAGAATTCTGAATAAATTATGGGAAAGGTATTACATGAAATTTGTGTCAAAGACAACATTGATAACCTTGATTATACACTCTTGTTTTCAACATTGGGTTCACCAATATAGAGTTAGATTTGTTTAGTTAAGGGTTCTTTGTTAATAAAATGATGTTATATACATGTCAATGAAAAGTCCCATCCTTGGGAAATAGAGATCATTTCCAAATAAGGGAGACACTAATCTTGGGGACCCCATGTAATTTTATTGTCAATAAATGGGAGAGATAAGAAAAATTGGGGGGAAAAGAAACGATACAATGCCTCTTATTGTTTTCATATGTTTTAAGTGATTGAAGTGGGTAATGACAACAAATACAAAGGGGGGGATTGTAAGGAACAAGTTTTTGTTGTTGTATTTTTTCAATCTATCAGTATATAGAATAAAGAAAGGTTGTTATGAAAGATGATGAATGGTAACTCAGATTGAAGGGGATTGAAAGAAATAAGAAATGTATTTGTGATTCATATTGTTTTTATAAAAAATTATATTGGTATCAGAAAAATCATATTGATGATTTTTTTAAAGGACTCAAATCTAGCTTCTCAAAAACATTTGGATCCATGTTTTGAAAAGAATCAAGTCCATGTTTTTAAAATAAATAGGAATCACTATGAAAGTACATTTTAATGAGAATAAGAATCATTGAAAGTGAAAAAATCTTGCTGGAAGTATATGGTCATTAGATTCACCATGAATATGAGGAGAAGTAAGCTTTAGTTTTGTTTTATAATCATATTCATTATGGATACTATTGAATTAATTGTGACGATGCTTTGTTGATTAACATTTCATATAAATCATGAGTTGTATTGAGAACATGTGATGTTATCTTGATAGAATAAAGGGGATGTGAAAGAGATGTTGCTAATAATAAAATAATTGTATTAAGATTTATTGTCTCTGGATGGCATAGAGAAAGAAGTGGTACAATTTGTTTTTCAAAATAATCCGAAAACAGTAATTTCCAGATTGTGTCAATTTTCATTCCAAACAATCGTTTCTAGATTGTATTGATTTTCTTTCAAAAGAATTGGATTCCTGGTGAATGTAAATTAATTGGTACTGATGGAAAGTTGGTGCCAATGAAAGTGGTACGGATGGAAAGGTGATGATGATGAAAAGTGATGTCATTGGGAAAAGTGATGCCGATTGAAAGTGGTGTGGATCTAAGTGGTTCCAATGGAAGAGGTGATTCCTATAAGAGATGAGACACAGATTTTTTTTCAAAATAATCATATTTTTTTAGAAGAAAAGGAATGAGATGGTGTCTGTTGAGAATGAATTATATCAGGTTGTTTTACATCATATCTAGGAAAATAATCTTTAACATATTGTATTATATCATATTCAGCAATCGTAACTAGCAAAAAAATACAGAAACGATCGTATCTAGCAATCGTAACCAGTAAATGAAACCAAAAATGATTGTATCCAACAATCATAACAAGAATTAGAAACTAGAAATGATCATATATAGAATTTTTGTGTCTAAAATTAATTTTAACCAGAATGATTGTATCCAGAATGATCATAACCAGAATGATCATATCTGGGATGATCATAACCAAAATGTTCATAACCAAAATGATCGTAACCATATATGATCATATATTGGATAATAATATCCAAACCATTTTTATTTAGAATGTATCATGCTTGTTTAGGGATGAAAATAATGATGTAGGAATTAATTGAAATTTATAATACATTCCCATTGAATACAAACAATGTTAAAGCTGATCCTCAATGAATTTAAAATCTTGAAGGTATTCATGATTCTAACACTGGTTTTTGAATGCGATGATGTATTTTTACAAGAGGGTTATGAGAAAATTAAATAAAGTGGAGATAGATGAATTAATTGTGAAAGGGGATACTTTATTTTAAAAGAGTGATTATATCTCATGTAGAGAAGCACATTTCATCAAACTCATTCAATTTGTGCGTTATCAAGAATTGTTTTTAAAAAATCCGCATGAGAAAATTGGATTCAGAACAATGTATTTCTCATCATTTATAATTGAATTTATATTTGAAATGGGTTTCTATAAAATAATAGTTTAATATTTTAGAAGATTCGATATGAATCGAGAACTATTGACAATGTCATAATTACTCCAATATTTCAGAAGAAATTTAGATTTGGGTAAATTTAAGTGAGCGGGATTGTTTTTTGGGATTCCTGCCTAAGCATGTTTTGGTTTAACTATAATATGTGTGAATTAAATTTTAATTCCGTGAAAAAGGAGTAATTTTTATTGTATTAGAGAAATAAGCTCTGAGTTTTCAAAGAGAGAATGCGGTAACATTTTGTTTTGTATTGAAGACAATTCGACGGGGAAGAAGTGAAAGAGAATAGGAAAGATTACAATGATTTTATTCAGTTGATCATTGTATTCAAGATCTATAATATTCATTGAATCATCATATTCAGCTTTTCAATTGCATTCTGCTGATTTTGGTATTGGGATGAATTAATTGGCTTCTAGATTTTCATACTAGGTATCTCTGTATTGGGTTTCTCGGACTGATGAAATATTTTATTCTAAATTGAAGAAGTGTCAATTCATTTGTATTTCATTATATTATGAATATTGGACATGAATAATTTTATTATGAATTGAATGCATGTTGATTTATTTTTATTTAATTCTATAAGAAAAATTTGACCTGAAGAGTTTTATTAAATGAAGTTTACTCAGAGAATCAGACTAAAAAAATCGGACTAGGAATTCTGGTTGATTTATTTATCAAAGTCCATTGAGTTTCTTATATTTTTTTCTAGGTAAGTAATTGATGAATTGTATATAAATGGAATATATCTATTGAGTTGAAATGAATCACATGTTACATTAGTTTTTATGAAATAATGGTATTACACTACTGTGCTAAGAGGGTGCACACGCACTTGTGGGATTGTTTCATAGTGTTACACGAGTGTAAGGGTACTTATTACTCATTGTAATCCAAGGATTGTTTTTATAGTGTATTGTATGGTATTGGATAATTTAAAAAACATACCAAGGATATAGGTAATCATATTGAATAGTGATCCTTTTATATCTTTGTGTTCCTGCGTATGTGTGTTGGGTTTGCTTTCAGTTGGGAATTGAAATCTCTAACTGGAGGTGAAGGTTGTTTCAATTGAAAAGAAACATTAAACAAAAAGAGTGTCACTGATTCACCCCATCCCAATATCTGGGATACATTACTATAACTACGAACATTGTGATAAAATATAAAGAAATAGGTAAAAACCAAAAAAACACCACATTAAATGAAGAACACATTTTTTCTACATGGTCATCCAGTGTTCCATCCGTCAATGGGATCTTACCTTTTAAGGGGGATCTTATTATTCATGTTCATGGTTTTAGAAGCCATGTTTTTATAATCTAATAAAAACACTATTACAAGTGAATAGTTTTCTATATTGGTATACATGGTTAGACCAATCAGGGTGCCCCCCTCGACCCCTGTAGACTGGAAGCATGGTTTATTTAAGAGGGTCATATGGTATCAGACAAACTATGAACCCTACCATCTTCCCCCTATTTTGAGGTTTTTGTCCCTGGGGCTATTAAAATTTTATGGAACACTTGATTCACCTATTGGTACTTTAAAAAAATTATAAAGAATGCAATTAAGTGTTACAACTTATTGAATTACATTCTGATACTAGATTTAATGAATTTCCCATCCCCCGACCATAAAATTAAATGTCTCTTAAAATATTCTCCATGTACAAAACATGATTTGTACCAAAAACCACCTCTCCCAAATTCATATTTAAATCCCAATGTGTGAGGGGTAGTTTTATTATATTTATTTAACTAAATTAATAAACCCCTCATTTTCATCCCTCAAAAAATTTCCCTCCAACCGTGCTTTCAATGCCGACAATATTTTGGTCATGCCTTATGTAAACCCCACATTCAAAACAGAACTTCAGTCTCATATTTATGATTTGATGATTTTTGGGAGTTATAACACATTTCATAGAAAACTTCATGTGCACAATTTAAATCATTTATTGTTGTTAATATCACATCACAATTTCTCTCTAGGATTTTAAATTTAATGTTGACAAAGAAAATGGCTTCAAATATATTCTGAGAAGTATTATAAAATAAAACTAGACACAACCTAATTCCTCAAAAACTCCCCACCTTCAAGGATATTCATCTTGAAAATAAACAAGATTTTTATATGGGGAAAAACTAAGATGTGATCTGGATATTACAGACCATTGTTATCTCCTGAGAGTCCCAATGTTATAGAAAACATGCACCTATGGGAATAAATTCTCTAAGAATGGTCTCCTATGGTAATATATCAAAAACAACCAGGTACCTAAAAAAGGAAAATCCACAATTAATTCCCATCTCAACCCAGTTTAAATAACGAAGTAAATCATGCACATTTCTCCTCAGCTGTAAGAAGTGGAAACCCACAAAGAACCAAGTCCAACTATAGACATAATGTATAACAGTACACCACCTCTCTAACCCACAATGTAACTGGAGAATACTCCTACAAACCCTATAGATATTCTACTATCCTATATAACTCTCCACTAAGATCTTATGTTGGACGGGAAGGATGTGGTCCGACCTGGACAAACATCATGTGATCACTCATATAGTGTTGTGAAATCTCACTAATCAATGAAACCACCATCTTGAAAACCACTCAGTAACAACCTCATTTCCTCTACCATCTAGGCTCCTCAGTCTCCAACTACTAATAATTGAGACATAATGATCTAACTCTGTCACAATCCGCCACATCCATGTACATTAAAACCTGATGATAAATGATCTGGGTACAACCATCTCCTTCTTGGGTATGATGCTGAAGGAGAAAAACCTTCTCAGTACCCCATCTTGTAGTGTCACTGGTTTCATCATGGTTGCTCAGAAGGATGACATACACCCCACCATTCGAAAATCCATCAAGGGAGTGTCCAGTAGAGATATAGTCACATGAGACCATAATAGTGACCTGAACCATTTACACATATTATTAAATTATTTCAAGAGTAATTAAAATACATTAAGAAACCATGGATTATAAATTATATGTTATTTAGAAGATTATGTACATAATTAGAAAGGAAAAAACCAAAATAAAATCATCTCGTATTTAATCAAAAAAATGAGCATTGAACTTTTTTTGAGCTCTTAAATGTTCATAAGAGATCCTGGGGAATTAAAGAACAAATTTATGAGCTAAAAATCATATTATGGAAATAAAAATATGAATAAATCATATAAAAAGGGTTAGAAGGAATAACATTGTGACATAAAAAGGCATGAAACATGAATAATCAAAAAAAATCATAATAAGTAGTATTAGAGTTGGTTCCCTAGAACTAACATCTTTGTACATTATTATAACATGTATTAATTTTTCGAATATTAAGAAACTAATAATAATATCTTGATTTTTATTCTATATGACACATTATGTGATAATTTCTTAAGAGTATTATTCAAACTAAAAGGTCATAGTGTTTCCCCGCTATGATGAGAAATTAAAAGTGCTATGAAACTATCCTTAAATATGTTTTCTATATATGGATAATATCATTTGAGGGACATAAATGATAAAATATACTATCGGTGGATAATTATAGGACATTGAGGAACATCTCATGGTGTATTCCCATAGTAATATCTAGTAGGATATTGTGAAAATAAGGCACGCAAGTAGGAAACCGGAATTTCTATGTATCATTAGATATTATTATTTGTAGAAATTTGTATTGATCCCTAGAATTTGAGATTGTTTTTAATTAGTATCATGACTCACTTACATTTATGCATTGATAAAAACTGTGATTAAATATGTTCATTGTGAGGTAGGATACGTTGGGTGCATCACAAGTAATATTGAATTAATGAATAATGTGGGAAAGGATCTCCCCCTTATATTTTAATAGAATATGATATCTTAGGAATATGGTTGGAAATTATATATCCTCAATAAATACATGTCCATGATGTTCAACAAAAAAGATCATTTTATGGGAAATCAAAGAAAGAGATAGCGAGCACATTGGTTAACGACACTGGCATGCAACATTCTTGATAAAATATATCATGTGAAAGGGGTTATAGTACACTATAAGAATCTGTATGAAGTAACATGTAATTGTGTCATTAATATCTTTCTCTATGGGTTCTTGGCATGTTTCTAGATGCTAACCTTAGAATTTAGGATTCATCACCTAATTCCACTAAGAAAGTGGCCGAGAGGATCACACTGTAATTGTATCGAGAATCTTTGTTAAAAATTATATTATTATTTATTACTTAATAATATGAATAAATATTACTCACTCTCTTGGTTTAATAATTATTCATGTATTATTGTTTACATATAAATATTTAATTTCAAATTAGTAAATATAATATTTTTTATTTTTTGGAGAATAATGAAATGTTATTATTTAATAAATAAATAGACATTATTCAAAGTCTAATAAAAATTATCAAGGAATGAAAGACCTAGATTTTTGTTTTGGTAAGAAAATATTAAATATATATAATTATTTGATTAAAAAATATATAATTTTATTTTTCATGTTATTCTCTTTTCTAGAAATAATACTATTACTATTATTATTTGACATGGTATTTTCCCAAGGAATAAAAAAATAATTAAGGGAACATGTCAAATTATTTTACATTATCCCAAGAAATATATATACCCAGTTATATTATTTTCTCAAGATAAATTTTTTTGTTTGGCTTGGGCACAACAGAATTGAAAAATTCTATCATTACCGTGATATCTATCTTCTATGAGATTACTTTCTTGAACAGAATGAAATCTTCCTCCACTAGAAAAATCAGAATTCATTGGAATCAATTATAATAGTGATCAAAGGTGGATGTTTTAAGAATAACGATATTTTGTGATCGCACCCAGGGATTCTTCTTGGAATGTCTAGAGATTCATTGAACACATGTGGATCACCGCTAGAAGTAATCTATACATTCTTCCTATAAGATAATGAAGGTGCATCACAGATCCCTTTCTAGATCAATCAACCAATTAATAATTCCCCCAAGGTAATTATTATTTAATTAAATTATTTATAAATAATATGTGATGATCATATATCTCTGATTCCATCATGATTCATGTTGTATATCCTCTTTGATTCAATTATATTAAACACTGTGTTGGTCATCATGTAGATCACAGATTAAATATTGAACATCACAAAATAAATGTTGGGAACCACCCATAAAACCCTTATACTGTGGTTGAATACTAAAAGTGCTATCAGAGAGGTCATATAATTATTTATAATTATTTAATGGTCGTCGATTGATTTGAAAAACTTTAATATAGTTAACAATTCATGTCAATTGGTCTTTTAATCCAAACTGGGAGATCTATTTATTCCCGTTTAATTTATCATAAATCAAACAAATAAATTTATTTGTTAATTAAATAAAATATATAAACTCATTCGGATGTTCCATGGTTTTTGGTGGTATAATTTAGGTGTACATAGTATGTAACAGGAGTTACAAGATGTGTAGTTGTGTTAAATGCATCGAGAATTAATACAGAATTAATTCAGTTGTATGCATTGATTGCACGTGGTGCAGGAATTACCTCACAATGCATATTGACTGGAATTTGTTGGTGCACAGTCACCATAGTACATTCCATGTTTGCAACATATATATTTTTTAGTCCTGTTGAGTCAAATATGGGAAATGTATTTGAATACATATCCAATATTACTATTGATTGTGTAATTCAGAGATCACACGACATCTAGACTATTGGAATGATTGTGGTCTCTAGTTTCTGAGGAATTATTTACATTTTGAGTACCTATATGCATGCCTCAGATAGATAGTGAGATCTATACATTTCATGTTCTTGCTTTTACATATAGTCTTCTTATGAAAAATTATGTATATTTCAAATTTAATTATTATACTATGAAAACCATATCAGCATGTTCTTATTTGTTGTCATTAAGTTGATAGGGCATGGCATGTGATGAGTTTTAATATACATATGTGTGTGTGTTTAATTAATATCTAAATAGTGTTCATGATCTAGATATAATGTATGAGTTGTATTAGATATGTTACCTAATGTTCATTGAAGCATAACACATGACCAAAAAATCATTTTATTCATGTAATAATTAAATTGATAGTAGAAATCCTGAGACTAAGTAATAAGAATATAATTCCATATGTCACAAGAGTAAATTGAATAATAGTACGATTCATGTGGGGTAGAATTAAATAGGTATTCATCATATCGCCTCCAAGTTAAATTTATATACATAGTTATCTTTAAATGAATTTATTCAGTTTGTTTAAAATTATATTGGATGATAATATCAATGAAATTCAGATGAGAATTAAGATATAATAGTTGATTTATTAGAGAAGACAATTAATTTATTTTAGTTTCATTATCCTAAATAATAAAAATTAAGAATTTAATGATTGTTTTATTAAATGAATAATTTGTTGCATTCATGTGGATAATCATAGAATATACTAGACCATTTTATGTGATTGGTTTCATTTAATTTATTATTAAATTAAATTTATGGAATGTGTTCTTTATCTCCACTCTAAGGGCCTATATTCCCACTTTTTCATTTATGTAAACACCTTTTCCCCTCACCTGATTGTGGGTAAAAAAATATGTAAAGGATGGAGCTCCCATGCTAGTGGAGGTGGTTCATCATCAAATATGAGTTTAAACCAATCAAAGGAGAAACATAGGTGGATAGGTGAACAGTTATAACAATAACCTTAGTCGATTCTATGTGTTTTTATCCCAGGTTAATGATTATTTTATCGACTACTATATAAACTAACCATTAATAAAGCTAATGATCATACCGCTTTATTATTTTATTTCTGTCAAGTGGACTGATTATTTCTCTATGGATGATTTTTTATGATCATATAATTAATGAATTAATGAGAATTCAAGATATAAAAAAATAAACATGATTATGAGTAAATATTATCTAAGACATGATTATTAACTTAATGAAATCCAATTAATATTAATAACATGTGAGAAATATAATAATTATTAAATTATACAAAAAAGATTAAAATCCCTCATTTATAAATATTATGATTTTATAGACTTCCACTACATTAGTTAAAATTGAACTATAGTTCAATGTTCTTTACAAACCAATTTTGGGGTGCTCTCAATTATGAAGATATTATAACTTAATGTTTTGGGTAGACATATCTGATTTTACACCTATAGTTGAATAACAAATAAATACATGGTGTAACTATGAAGAATGGTTTGTAAATGGAATGAATTTTATTTTCCTAGTTATATTTTTAGAAATTATTTGGGAATTTTTTGAGACCAGGCACTTAGACATCGCTCGATTACGATGCTCAGGGTGCCAGAAACAATTACTTGAAAAAGGTTATGTTTTTAGTAGAACGTTCACATATCTTTCCATAAAAAGTGAGATGTCATTTAAATGGGTGCCCAGATTAGATATATGTGGGAACTGTTGATCTTAGAATGGTTGATTTACCCTAGGTGAGACCTACATTGGTCAGAATGGGTCATTTGATGAAAATATAATAAAGGGAGGAACTATAAATAAAATAAAAAATAAAATTATTTAATTTTAAAATCCAAATGACCCATGAATGGCGACTCTGATAGAAAATAATTGACCACTGTTGAGTTCGTAATTTTGGGTTTTCCCTTGGTGCGACATAACTTTAGTCGACGCATGTCTTTTATTGAATAACCCAAAATGGATGTTATGGTCATTAAATAATTTAAAGATAAATTGTTTTTTTGATGTATTGACTTTTTATCATTTAATTTTATGGTTATTGGATTTTCATAGTTTTTTCCAATCAAACATTAAAAATCCATAATATATTTGGAGACATTTTTTAGCAAATGATGATGGATAAATATTAGGATCATGGATCATTGCATTGATGGAGTTGGATTATCTAGTCAACAAAGACAACACAACCATTCTTCATCAATTTTCAATCCAAACTACCATTAGGGATGTTTTCATTTTTATTTCCTTGTTCATTATATTCACGATGAATGCAGATCAATCAACTAACAGAATGATATGTGGATTGATTGTTGCAGGATGGTTGATAATTTCAGGGTTTATTAACTAGAGATTGTTCTAAATTCTTGTTTTTTCTTCATTCTAAAGATAATGAGTTGAGGCCAACATCAAAAAAATGATAAGGTCTATTCCTCAGGGTTTTCTTCATTCTTTTCTCTCCCCAATTATTATTATTCTTCCATGATGGACCCTCATGGTGGTGGTTCAACTTTCGAGGTGGCTCTAAATAGAATCAGACCCTTGGATTAGAGGAAAGAAGAATAAGAGGCCAAATCATTATAGATCAAGACCCAAGCATCACATATATGCCTTATTTTCAGAAATAAGAGCATCATAGGTGTCTTGGTGGTGCATTGGATGGACCAACAGTGTGGCTCCGGCATGGTGGTCCCGCAAGGTGGAATGATAGGGAACAAGGTAGTGTTACAATAGGTTGTAGCAATCATGGCGAAGACCATTAACGGTTGAAGTAGGCCACATGGGACACGATGGGAGGCAACGTGTGGCGATGGCCGGCCGCAGAACATGATTGTGCCATGGAAATCGGCGGAGGTGGCGACGGCAGTGGCAACAATGACCATGTGGGACACAGTTCATAATGGCATTAACTATGCAGGACGTCCCATTTGCGAGAGGGTCAAGCTAGAGGTGGAGGGATGATAACGGGGGATCAGTTCGGGGCAATGAGAAAGGGGTTGGGCCTTCAAGTGTTGGTTTAGGACCACCAAAGATGAACTAGGTCAGGTCGGACCAGGGTTGGACCCAAGGTGGCTAGACTCGGTGACAATCGACCATGCTCGTCAACTGTGATCCACAATAGACTAATATTCCCCACTGCCAAGGTCGTCAGGTCCTGGCTTGAAAAATACCATAGGTTTCCCTGCAGAAGGACAGTCCCCACCCTAGGGCTCACCCACGTGCCTAAATGGTTCATCTGACTCATGACTATCCCCACAGGCCAACACATGTCCTGTCTAGTGTACTTTTTTCTCACTCACACACACCATAGAAAACATCCTAGAAGGTCACCCATCCTGATCACTTCTCCAGGACATGTACGCTTAACTGTGGAGTTCTAATCCGGCATGATCCCGAAAAGGAAGGTGTAACTTGTGGACAAGATTCATATCATTTAGTCATTTAACCATTTATTATTCTAGGGTGATACAATCACCACCCACCCCAGATCACCCCCCCCCCCAGAGCACAATGTCCTTGTTGTGGGCCCTACAACTCAACCCAGGCATTGCACCACACTTCTGTCTAGGTTCCTCCTTTGATACCAAATGTAACAAACAAGCCCTAGTGATAGAACAAACACCCTGCCTTAACATGGTCGCTGGGTCCTGGCATGCCCGGTACCACCAGTTTCCCTGTAGTCACATGGTCCCCACCCTAGGGCTCACCTACATGCATGAACAGGTCATCTGACTCCTGACTATCCCCATATGCCAACACATGTCCTTTCCAGTGTGCTTTGTCCTCACTCACACACACCCTAGGAAACTTCCCAGAAGTTCACCCATCCTGATCACTACTCCAGGCCAAACACGCTTAACTGTGGATTTCTAATCCGAAAGGAACCTGAAAAGGATGGTGCACCTTGTTGACATGAGTCATATAGAGTGGTTTATTCAGGAGAGAGAAACTATCATCACATTTGATATTTTATTTCATTTTGAAATAAAATAAATGTTTTTGATTCTGGGAGACTGTGACGAATGTCAACTATTGTTTTGTAAACAATTATGATAATAAGGCCATGAGGAGGTGTATAAAACGATATAGAGTGGTTTATCTTCACTGATAACATCAAAGACCTTGAGATAGATGGTTTTATTCCTATTATCAAAATTGATTAACCTTGTATTTCATGATTTATTTCAGTTGTTGATTTAAATTCCATTTCTCAAATTTTCTTTCAATTAAATTGATAAAAAATTGATTTTAGTGAAACGAGACATTTGAAATGGTTTTGGAATAAAAATTAGGAAAAAACTCCACTTCCTTTGAATTGGGTGTGTTTATGAAAATTGAGTGATTTAAATTGATTAATTTAAATTATGGATTTGATGGAAATGATTTCAATTAAATTATTGAATTTAATCATGGAAAGTAATTTTGTAATGATAGAATTGGTTTTGTCTGGATTTAAAACTGGTAAAAATGGCTTAATATTATTTAACAGAAACCAAATGGTTTATCATGAAAAAAGGCATGTTTTTTTAATAAAATATGTTTAGTTTTAAATAGAATGAAATTGGCACTTTTGAAATGGAAGAACATGATTGATCATTTTTAAGCAGTGTTAACATAGTTTTCCCGTCATGTAAGAGCGCATGAAATCCTTAGATAGTTATTGAGTTATTGGGATACACTCTACGATGTGACAAAATTCTAAAACATATTTGCGGTGGGTCACTTCCCTAATGGGTTGGTGATGAGTCTCCTTTGGCCAGTGTCATAGGGATGTGTGTATACCCATTTTTCAGAGTTCACATAGAGTGTGTGGAATAAAATAGCTTGTTAATACTATCATACCTTTTGGAAGATAACCATATAACTCGCTTGTTTATTTATATTTGAGATATAAATGTATGCCAATGATTTTGAACTACATTACATGCCTACTGAATTTATATAAACTATTTTATATAAAAGTTTTACATAATCCATTGTTTTTTGAAATATTCCATCATTTGTAAAATGATTTCTTAAAATATTTATTTTCATCATTTGAAAATGTATAGCATGTTTTTTATATATTCTTTTTAATTTCCAAACCTGTTTACATTAAAATTGAAATATTTTATTTGGATAATCTATATTTGGAATCTATTATGGAATCTTTGGTGGTATCCTACTAGGCTTAGGCTCACACCCTACTTTTTCCTTCGGGTGTTTGTAGACCTACTTCTTCTAGGTCCAATGAAGAGTAATGGATCTCTTGGAGGTGGATCCAGTTGTTGAGCGTTGGGCTTGGTGGGTTGTGTTCCTCAGGACCTTGGGATGTTTTCCCCTTTTTTGTTCATTGGATATAGTTAATTGGGCTGGTTTTTTCCTTGTTGAATTCTGTTACATCACTCCAAGTGGAGTTTCTTTTCTAATGCATATAGGTTTTTTTCTTTAGATTCCATATTCTTATGGAAAAAATATCTCCCTCTTGTAATTTTTTCGATGTCGGGCGCTAGTTTTCAACCTGTAGGGATCGAGAACTCCTTTCAAGCTGTGTTAGGCTGGCTTGGTTATCGGGTTACCAGGGTACCTGGTCTGGTTCATGACACAAGTCGTCAAATATTTAAATACATATAATTCCTTGTGGAAATAATGATTATATACTAACTGAGTACCCATCACTAACTAAATAAGTAACACATCCACTCTAACTTGTGGAAAATATGACAATTTCGAAAGGAAAACATTAAGAAACATGAAGACAACTATAGGGGGATAATCACTTAAATATTATCACTCTAGATCAAAATAAAACAATAAATAATACTTTTAAAAATTTTGGGAAAATTGGATTGGATCTACTCAACCTTGAGTCTTATTCTCCCTAAAAGTTATGGAACAACACATCGGGTGGAGAAAAGGTGACCCATTAATGGATAAAATGAAGTCAGTATTTTTTAGAAATGATAAAATCCAACCATAAAATGACATCAAGTGGTTTATTATAGAGAACCCAAAAAATCCCAAGTAAGCTTCATATCTGATAATGATAAATCACAAGAAGGTGTACAGATACCCTGATCTATCTTTATTTCAATGGGTGTGGTAATATCCATCACATAAGATAAAACCTCTATATAATGATTAAAAAAATTCACAATATGAGTCTAAATTAATGAATACGATAAAACAATATCAAATATAGTATACACTAGTAATTATTTGATAGTTATGATACCTCTCACAGTCATTAGACCCATATCTGATTCCTCTAGAGACACTTCCACAATGTGAAGAATATTCTCTCAAGATCAAAGTGGCTATAAACCTTTTGTTCATTAATTATCTTACTAATCCTTAGTTTGATTATTCATGGATGACTTAATTCCATTACATGGAGTGGCATAGATATGGAAAAAAATTCAAGTGACCTGAGAATCTACAGGAACCACATATCATGGGTGCCACAGTGCAAACCTATTTCGAGTGCCCAGATTTTCCACAACGGTCACAAATCCAAGGACCTCTTCCAGGCACTGTATGAGGTCGTGAAGAACCCCTCATTCAAGAAACACCATGAGAATCACCACACCTAATTTTTCATTTAAAGGAACATGCACCTCCTCTCGAAGACTAATGAACTCCCCTCAACCCTAACTTACCAACTTGGTCCATTTCAACGATCAATGATCAATCTAGCATATAAACATAAGAAGTCATATTACGAAAGAAAAAAAGTGAATTAATACCAGATTAGAGTCAAATATCAATTCATTTAGTCTATATCTTATCATTGGACACAATCTCATGTCAAAACATCACTAGAACATCAAAGAAATTTTCATATTCTTTCATGGTCCTGTCATCTTTCTTGAGATTCAAGAAATCTAAATCCTCATCCAACACCATAGAATCTAGATAGAACAGATCTGTGATTAGAACATTTAATTATTTCCACTCTAATACCTTAGTAATATTCAATATTACCATTATGTACCACCATCTCCTATTAGGTCCCTCTAGATTGAAGGTGCCACCTTTCACCATGATTTCATCGGGTGTTTCCATGAACATAAAAAAATTCTCAATATCTCTCAACTAATCCATAGCCAGTTAAGGATTATTAGATCCTTGGAACATTGGTGGATTTGGTGATGTATCTTTTGATCATAATTCCATAAAAAATCCATTTGGGGTTCAACGTTGATGCCTAAATTGGAAAGGTTGTAGTTTCGTTTCCCAGAGCTTGGACATCACTCGTGATAACCTAAACTATATTACGGTCCTTGAGCGTATTTTATCATTGTATTTTATCAGTAGATTCCTCTTACATATAATTACAACATCTTCTAAGAGGCATGATGCAAAACAACATTTGTTGAAAAACATGAATATATTATAATAGCTACATTTAACAACACCAAAATATGAAAATTGGGGAAATTAATCCCATTAGACAAGTATAAAAAAATTCAATTTAATCCTATCCAAATCAAAGAAATGAAATGACTATAACAGATCCTCAATAAATATTTCCCAAACAACCCCTAGGGAATTAAGTCTTGATTTTCTGAGAGATGGCTATGTAATCAATCGCAACTGCTACTGATGTCCCTACATGATTACCCAATTGCATACTGACATCATGGAATGATGCCCAACAATGACCTTCGTTTCCAATTTTTTATGAACTAGCCTAGATACCTAGGCAACCAGATTCCCAAGAAAATCCTGACATGTACAGAAGGACAGTTTGATCCCAACGGGTTGGCAAAAAACCACCATTAATCCTTAAAGATAAAGGTGGGGATAGTTTTTCCACATATAAAGTAGATGTAACAGTTACAAGTCAAAATGACCAAATGAAAACTCTATAAGGTGGAATATACTAGAATTCAAACAGGTAATCACACACAATGTATATCCAAAAATTACTATAAAATAGGATAAAAATCCCAATTCCCAAAGTTACAAAAGCTCAAAGACAATATATCAATAGAACTACCACCTCTATGTGGAGAATTCCACTTACTCAAACCATGTAGGAGAAAATATAAAAACACCTAAATAAAAGAGTATGGTTTGAGATAAAATACCAGTAGGGTATCAGCATAGATTCCATATTAAGATGCAACATTAATTAACCAACTAAAGACATAAATTTTAAATAAATAATCACAGTACTAAAAAATAATATTTAAAACAATTATTTCATTAAATTTTAATTGGGGGAAATTTATTTAAAAAATGGATTAATAAACATTTGATATAAAATAGTTTATATAAATTCAAAATGAATTAGTAAAAATATTACAAACAGTAGAATATATGTGTGAAAATAATCACTAATGATCAATATGGTCATCTCCTAAGTGGTATGATATTTCCAGGTTATTTCATCATTCTATTATTTAATAGGTTATCATGGATATATGATTACACACATAATTCAATAATTGGTTATTGAGGAACACATCACCATCCCATAGGGGATGTGACTGACTTTATATGTTTAGTACGAATTATAAAGTTTCAATAGAGTGTTTTCCTAAATAACTCACTAATTACCAAAGATTTAATGTTCTCTAACAATAATAAATAATGTGAAATTTATCCCAAATTAGTTTAAAATACAATAAACTAATTTAAAATTTGAATATAATAATTTCCATTTAAAATCGAAAACATTCATTTAATAATTTTTTTCATTTTTTCAGGAAAAAATCAATGGTTTCATATCAAAACAATTTAATACCATTTTCTTAAATAAAAAATTGAAATTAATTTCAATTTATAAATTTCAGAACATTCCATCAAATACAAAAAAATAACACAGTTCATTGGAATTGTGGGATTACCCCCAATTTTATTCTAATGAAAATAAAAAAATCCATAAAAAATAAATTCACAATTTAATAAAAATAAATTTAATTTAAATCCATAAATTTATAGTTCAGTCAATTGGAAAATAATTAATGGAACCACCTACCGAAACAAGGATATCACGTCTGACAATGCACATAATGGGAAACTCAAAAGATGATGTTCAGAAATAGAGATCTGAGAATTAGACATAGATAAGTTCTAAAATAACGTGTATTGGATCCTATAACAACACAATAATATAACAAACCCTAAGGAATATAAGTCAAGAGAGTGGGAGAGAAGGAATAGATAGATAATTATTATTGGTAAAGGATTAAATGATGATCTCCAATCATCAATCCACCTTTGATAGGGTTTAGAGAATCCAAAATTTATGCATGTGAGCCCTTTCAAATAGGGAAATTATGATATCATGAGATAGGGTCACAAAGGGGTCAAAAATAGGGTTCAAGGAATTTTTAATGAATTTTTAGAATAATAAAATCCCATGATCACAGTTATCTGGGCAAGGTCCCACTATTTGTCAATCCTTTCACCCTTGTCGTGCACCCCTTCTAGTAGGGTTTCATTTTTTCTCCTTGGTGGGAATATGGTTTCTCAAACTGTACACAAGCCATGAAAACCCTCACTATCTAGTTTTCCATGGTTTCCACTTGTAGGGCACATGGTTTCTGCAAACCACATGCTAACCATGCATATCACAAGATCCCTTTAACATTTCTAAAATTGTACTTGAAGAATCCCTAAATAAGACGCAACCAAATCCTGATCAAAATAAGGGTTGAAGAGTTCCAAAAAAATCATAACATGTTGTTGCATATATATATATATGTGTGTGTGTGTGTGTGTCTTTATATATATATATATAGACATTGATGTAAAGAAATGGTTTATATTACTAATAAATACATGAAATTCACAAATGCTGGAAAGAAATCAGTGAGGTCTTGCTAACACCCATTAGAGAAGCATCTCATGATCTACACCCTATGGGATATTTAAATATATATGTGTGTGTGTACATGATTATATATATATATATATTGATATTTATATATATTTCAATTCATTTTTATGTAAATATAGATTTATTTACATTATTATGTATAAATATAAATATGAAATTGAACTTATATTAAGATATGTTTATATGTGTTTAAATTAATAGAAATATAATTATATATAATTAGTAATTTTTCAAAATAGTGGTTAAAATATCTCTAATATACCCAATTTTAGAAACATAGAAAAATACCGATGTTTTATATAAAAAATCATTAATTTTAAATTTAGTGGAAATAATTAGAAAACTAAATTATCATAGCATAGTTTCTCAAAAAGTGTCAATAAATTTGATACATTTTCAAAATACATCACTTAATGTAGTTATGATTCCTAAAAATGACTTTGAATTATAGATTTTTTATTGGCCCTGATTTGGGTCAAGAAGATGTGATCAAGGATAAATACTCAATGTGTGTAAGAAAGCCATAAAAAATAAGATGTAAATAATGAGTATGGTGTTTTTCATTTTTTTATAATAAATACTGATACCTAAAATGTGTATGTGATAAATGTAATTACTATATACTATTTGAGATATGGTAATTTTTTATGATGTAAGATTAATGTGGGCATCAAGTACTATTCAAAATTATAATGGTAATAGATTATGATATAAGGATGATTCTGGGCATTAACTGTGATAAAAGATTACCGTATTATTTAGGGTAATTATAATTGATGATTGGTGAATATGTTTCAATAACCAGGGCATGAATGACTTAGGATGATGGGTGGGTATGACATTGTCATTGGATCATGTAGTATTGTTAGTATGAGACTAGGTGGGTGATACCAATGGTGGGGAGTTCCCAAAGAAGGGATCAGATTGTTTGAATTAGGTAACTACTGTAACCTGGATAGAGACGTATGTGTTTTGTGTTGTTACATCATTTTAGGAGTGGGTCTTGTGGGATTCTTGTATTTTGATAAGAATTAATTAGGATGTGGTTGATATAACTCAGGGGAAAATTATTATATGTTCAAGAGGTTGTAAACATTATGTATTTTGGAATGTTCATTTGGGTAAGAAATTTGATTGACCATGATATTTTAGATCTTTTTCAAGTGTTGAGGGTGTCATTATTGGCTAGGTGTTACGTCTCAAGAATTAGAACAGTCTAAGGGGATGAATGGTATTTGGGATTCTGTTTCATGTGGTTTTTTGAATATGTTTGGAAGTTATAAGACAATTTTCATGTTGAAATTTTTAAAATTTATGGATGGATGTTTTTTCCTATTATTTACTAAAAATTTAACATCTTGGGTATTTTTGATGAATTTTTGTATATTTTTTATTTCAAGTAAAATTATGGTAAAATGGATAACTACTTATGCATAAGGTTTTCTCTATGAGTAAGGATTTATATGGACTGGAAAAATTTCTGTATCATAAACCATATATATTATAGTGGAGTTTTATAAATACAGTTCATATGTGTAGAAATTTTACATAAGGTTTATTAATTCTATGGAAAAAACCCTACATTTTTATTATATAATACATAAGTGTTTCTCTTTATTTTACAAAATATATATACATATTTGGAATACCGTGGAATACGTTGGGCCTCCCGATATGATGTTTTCATACGTATGTATTTTTTTCTTCAGGTTGTCCTAAAATAGAAAATTTTAGGAACATATAATTTTCTATATGCTAGGTTCCTCTCATGGGTGATACTTAAATTTTTAAACAATATTTTCCAAAAAAATAGTTAGGGGATTATTTTCCAATATTTTTATAAAATCATAAATAAGTGATTTATTATGCATAAAAATGTGTATTGGGTCTGTTTTGAAAAAACAAAATATAGAAGATACATACTAAATTACTCTATATATCTTCTCTTCATCTTTGAGGGTGTTATTTAAAAATTATTATTGAATCATCAAGTGGTCGGAAAAGTGGTCGAGGGTAAGTCTAGATATCCTAGGGTATATATTTTTATTTTCGATATCTATCTCCATGTTTTTTGTCATTAATAGGAAAAATAATGGATATTTTCAGATTTCCTACCTCATAATGACTCAATATAGATTTGTTTGATTTTCTTGATGAGTGTATTGAATTTAAATTTATGTAGGTGGTGTGTAGATTTTTTATATTCTTTATATGTGGAAAGAATCTCGTAATAAATGGGAGTGGGTATGGTTGTGTTTTTGTAATCATGAATGGAACCCCATATGGTTTCCATTATTCCTAAGAGATACATGTAATAATTATCATAAATAAAATAGATGGTTTATCCTGATATGGAATGGTTTTCATGGTGTGTGGTTTGAGGGTTTTATGGGTACAATACTGCATGTTGAAAAGTGGTGATTCATGAAATAGATTGATTGATGTGTATCTTTGGGGGCCTTATAGGTAGAACCCATGTGACTCTATGTGTTGTTGATCCCTTAGATTGAGGAAAAAGTGGTTAATAAAATGATGTGGATAGTGATACAAATTGACATATGTAATATTGAATGTTCATTGATGTATTTCTATTGACTATTTATTTCTCCACTCACTATGAGGTTGATGTAATTAGGGTCATCTGTGAAAAATTTAGGACCCATGGGATGCTTTTGATGATAATTTTATTAGTGGGATACTCTATTGTTAAGTATAATATTGTGGATGATTATGAAGCTCATTGATACAAAAAAGTATACATAAAGTTAGAATATAGAGGGTGGTGTTTGAGACTGCTGGATGGGATCATCATGCACACTAAAGATATGGTATATGATGTGGTGGATGAGCCAATCATGGTTAAAGAAAGGTTTCACCTTTCCTTGGGTTTAATTAAGCTACTAATCCAACATTCGGCAATGGGTTCTAAATAACTTGGGTCATTTGATATTGTATGGGGACTTTTCATTTGGGTTTCATGGTTGATTCAGAATGGTTGTAAATTATATGACGATGTGTGATTGTAAGTCAAATGAAATTAGTTGGAAGGATAATGCTACCTCTAGTATCATATAATTTGGAAGTATCATTCCCCTATGGTATTAGTCATTTCTGGAAGATTCTCAGTTTATATGGGTTGATGAAGAGTGGACATAGACACATAAACAAAGGGTTCATAAATTCTGAAAATCATTACACACTAAGTTCGTTATAACTATCACTCATCTTATACATAACAAACAAAGTACTTTTCTTCATCAACTGAGGAACCAAAACATAAGAAATGGTGAGCCTATATTCTCATTAAGGGTAAACAATAGAGATATCAATTACACCTGAGAATAACATTATTATAATTGTATTATAAGATAACCATAACATTTAAGAATCATACCCTACATAATATAGAATAAAATCCTTAATAATTCCATAAATATTGACAGTTCATTGGAAATTAATCATATAGTAATCAAAAAAACATAATCTATGAGAGAAAATCAATGGTGTAAGACATGGAATATTGTCATATGCATAAGAATAGAAAATAATTTCATTAATAGTCAAGGATTCACTTCCAAGACTGTCTAAGTGGATTGGGTTCACTCCCCAAGCCATCATAGTAGTAAATGTTCAGTCCAAAGACTATCCTAGTGGATTAGGTTCACTCCCCAAACAATCATAATAGTCATGGATCACTCCCATTCCTATAATAGTGGAAGAATACCCTTATTGAACTAGGTTTTCTCCTCATTATAATAAAATTTGTATCATAATATATTAATCATTCCCCAGTTAATTTATGTGAGATATAAGTCCAACCAATCCTTTATAATAATGTGATCACCATCCTTGGTTGTAGCTTAACCACCATCCCTGGTTATAAAATAACCATTTTCCTTAGTTATAACATAATTTTCATCCTTGTTTATAACATAAACACTACCTATGGATATAACCTAACCTCCATCACATAATGAAAATCATACATATGTGTGCCATAAGATAAAAAAATACATCATATAAGAACAAATGAAATGAAATGGGTTTCATGAACATTTCAAAATATAATGACCTATGGAAAAGGAAGTGATTTCATGAGCACTTCATTATTTCATCATATTATAACTGATGGAAAAGGATCATGTTTTATAAAAATTTCATCATTTCATCATCACATAACATGTGGAAAAAGAACATGTTTCATAAAAATCTTTTCATCTGAAATATAAACCATCTAGATAAATAAAAAGGGTGTTATCCTTGGATTATATCCCCATTAAATTATAATTAACATCTATGATTTCATTATAGATGGAAATTTATTATTAAATATCACATATAACATTTCGAGATAAAAGTATACTTTTCAGTTTGATATAAAATAATAAAAACATAAAAATAAGCAAATTATTATGAAAAAAAATTTATTTGAAAGGATCCATGAAAAATGTAGAATACACTTCAATTAATTGAGTGGTAATGGTAGTGGAAAATTTCGTTCATGCTGTATATGTTAAATGATAATATTCCATTAAAATTCTTATAAAAAGTCAAAAAATTACCATGTTTATAAAATGAAAAGAAGATTACTTTTAAGCCTTTTTATATTAGAAAACACGGGTAAATATAACATTAAACAATCATTGGGGAATATATAGAAAACCTTTTTAATTTTTTTTAGAAAACATTTATATAGAATAAAAAAAAATTTGATCGAAGAGAGAAATAACAACGATTTGTTTTAAAATCATATTTTTAGTCTTGTGAGTACTTAAAGTGATGAAAATGAAAAGAAAAAATATCATTTAATGGTTTAAGAAAATTTGGAAAAAATTAATACCTTTCTTAATAGGTATATATTAATATTTCTTCATTGGAAACATAATCATAAATAATCTTGTTAAACAAAGAGACTGTAACAAAAAAACCCCTTACCAGTTTGGTAACTTCTGAATAATTATCCTCATAAAAGAAATAACAATATATAAAAATTTATATATCCATAATTTTCAAGTTAAGAATCATAAAATCCATTCATAGTAAGTATATAAACCATAAAAATTATACAATTTGTGTATAAGGCAGGTGTCCCACAAAAATAACATTAAGGCAAAATCCCTTATCTTAGGTCTAACTTACATCGTTCATGTTGTAAGCTATTATATAATAAATACATATTTATTATAAATATATTATAAAAACATAATCATATATATGGTACCATATATTAATGGATAATAATCTTTTATTATCTTTTTTACAACACTTCTTATTTAAAGTCAATATTCTATGTAACATCATCTTTATTTTACAAGTATGTTCTGGTTTTGTAGTTTTGTTCCCTGTATTTTGATAGTGGTTACATAATATAATATAATTTTAATCATGATATATATATCATATATATTTATTATATACATGTTTATTTTCACCCCTAAAATATAGAGATAGAAAAATGAATTGTGATGTTCATGGAGACAGCAAGTCGTACCTGTGCATAAATCGTGTTTCCATTTTTTGGCGAACGGATTGAAATAAAGGTAAAAAATTAATAATGATTAAATAGTAATTATTATATAATATAAGTCTGGTATATTAATCAAATACATATATATTACAATACAAGTAATATAGAAGGGAAAAATGTATCGCAACACTTTATGGAGGTGGTACTCCATATATACGCATGATCGACATTATCGTTTCCCAAAAAATTAAGGTAGGATGTTAGGTATGATATTAATAGTATTTAATCTTAACAATTTAATAATAATAATATATAAAAATAAACACATCAAAATAACCATCCATTAAATCTGGTGAATATAAATGAATTGTATCATTATGTAGATATTATAATCCGTACATTATAAATGGGTGAAATTACCACCTTTAATTTGATAGGAATAGGGTAAATGAGGGTGATTACATAATCATAAGAAACATATTATATTTGGAATACATTTTTTATAATTTTATTTTGAATAAAATAGAATTAATGGTTTTAAAATAATATTTAAATATTAAGTGATCAGTTAAGGAGATTACATATTCATGGAAATAATAACTTTAGATATCCTCTTACGGGATATGGTTTGGACTTCTGTGAATACCATAACCTATATAATGTGAATATGTAATTTTATAGGATAACATGGAAGGTTTTGGTCAAGATAGAAGGCATAAAGTGGTGTGAATAAAAAAAGAGTTGTTCCCTTTTATAATTGGGGAGAGGGCCACTCTTAGATTTTTTTAAAATATTAAATTAATCTAAATTAATTTTGATGTCAAACTGGATCTAAATTGATAATATTATAATATTATAATACTATTAGTCAGACTAATATTATTTAACAAAAATTTTAAAATTTTGGTTACAAATATTACTTTTATATTTTTTAACCCTTCATTAACCATTTAGATAATATCAATAATATTAATTTTTTTTACAATTTAAGTGTAAAGAATTATATTATAAATTGATAAAAAGACATAAATTAACCACATATAATGTTTTAAACTATATCCATTTAATTTTTATATATTAACTATTTTTAATAATTTTATTACATTTAATAACATTTATTTATTATAAAATATCATTAATTTTATTTTTTACACTATTCATTTAATTGGAATAAAAGTACACCAAGAAAAATAGGAAATATGAATATAATTATTTTAAAACTTTTTCCAATGACATATATATATTTATAAATTTACAGATACATTAAATCATTCAAATTATATAACTTATAATATTTTTTATATAATTTATTCTATTTTTCTAGTAATTTAATAAATATTGTGTCATAATTGATAAAGAATTTAAGGTCATAATATAATTTAAAAAATACAAAATAAATTTATATCATGAATATAATATCATTAATATCAGAATAGAAGCTTATATTCATTCATAACATGATTCTTTCCCAGTGTGGGCATATAAGAGATATTTAAAACTAAGAGAATAACATTGTGTAACTATCTTTGATTTAAATATTATATAGGTCATTTTCATGGACACCTATGCTATAAGAAACACAAATTAGAGAATAATATTATAATTTTACAGTTTTATTTAACATATTACAATTAGGATGAAGAAATATGGTCTCATCACTAATTTTTAACATATATTTACCTGATTTACCCTTTATCAATGTGATAAATTTTTTTCACTGTAACTAATCAAATTCATCAAAAAATAAAAATGGATTTTTTAACAAATTTGAATAAACTTATTATAAATATGAAATAATTTTTCTTCAATTTTAATATTAATATTTTTTAGAAATTAATTTTAAAATTAGTTAGAGGAATGTGATGAAAATCGTTCCTTTAAAAAATATAGTTTTAAGCGTAAAATCATATTGGTTATTATGTCATTTCTATAAAAATATTGGATGATTTTAAAAAAAAATATTGAGTATATAATATATAAATTAAATTAAAATTATTTACCATTTGAGAAAAAACTAATTTATTATGATAAATATACATTTACCTCATAAAATAATTATTTCAGGAGAATGCCTTTTTACATATAATTTTTTAGCTGAATTAAAATATAAAATTGATACAAATTAATTTCATTATATTATTAAAAATATAAAATAAATTATTTTTCACTGAAAACATTTTAAAATAAAATTTTAGTTTTTCAAGATTTATATAAAAATAAAATTGTCTTTAAAAAAAGAGTATTTTTTGATATTCCCATTAAAATCAATCTCTTAAAAAAACTATGCAATAACCCTAATATAATTTTGATATAATTATTTTAAAAAAATATTTTTATGAGGAAAAATTATTAAATGTGTGAAAAAGTTAGTATAATATTTTCTAACAAAATTCAATAAAATCATTATAAATGAAATCAATTTTTTAAAAATAATATAACATTGCTAGAAATTTATTGCTTATTTCCTAAGTGTTAATTTAAAATTTTATATTGAGTATAATATATTTTTATATCTCATTAATTATTTAATCTTATTAATACCCAAAAATTTATTGTCTGTATTAAAATAGTCACATGAATAAATTTATTAATAAATTTAAGTTCATTTAAACTCAGTGTTACATGTAACAACAGATATCATTGAAATTAAATTCATTTCCAAAAAAATATTTCATAAAATATTAGTGTCCAAAATTCTAACCCACCAAAAATGAGATTCACTAAAAAACACAATCACTATAATAATAAAAAATTATTATATATTTGTTTCATTACATCCTTTGGTTCCCATGTATCCCCTTTAAATTTATGAATTCTCCAGAGAACATTTACCTGGTGAGTAGAATTGTTCCAGGAAAATTTATCTCTACAATCCATAATTTCTGATAATTTTTTCTCATAATAAAGATCTTTTTATAGTTTTATTACATATGAATTTTGTAGATGTGATGAATCAGGTATATAATTTCTTAGAAGTGATACATTTAACTCATCTTGAACATGAGAGATGTTTTTCGGAAGCACTAATTAATATCGTACTGTCACTATTTGATAAAGAACCTAGAATGAGCCAATATACCAATGGCTCATGTTTAGATTATTTCTAAATCTCATAATGTACTTCTAGGTATAAATTCATACAATACCATTATCACCAACTTCTAATTCCATGTAACACTGATGATTTTCATCATAACATTTTCTTGACTCTGATCAACATTAATGTGCTTCTGAATGACTCTAACTTTATCGATAAATCCTTCATCTATATCAGATACCAATAACATTATTTCTATAATATCATCCAAATGTTGTTCATTTATCAATTTCCTCTTCATCTCTTACTCCATGAAATAAATATTTGAGATTATTTTTTTATGCATAAAGCTCAAAAATTAACTTTTAATGAATCATAATATCCATAATTCATTATTTCTTCCTCTAAATATTTACCAAAACAAAAATGTATATCCAAAGTTATATAATGGAATCCAAGGCTCAACATAATCCATCCCATTAATAGATAACCTTAAGGATCCTTCAAAATATGATAGACCATAATTGAATCCCATATATTGGAATGATTTGATCTCATATCCTTACATGATAATCTTATCGATCATATTTAAGTAACATTAATCACTCAAAAAGTTGCATACTCATATATATATATATATATATATATATATCTGAATCAATTCCCAAATTAAAATCATAATAAAATCATATATATATTCAAAATATGTTTCACCAGTTTAGTTAACTAAGCTCTTTTATTAACAAAAAACATCTCTATTAAATGTATGGGCTCCAACTTTCACCAATATATGATCATAAGTTAATTCAAAAAATATCAAATGTGATTTATTTATTTCATAATCTATTTATATAGAGATAATAAATGTTCAAAATAATATTAAATTTTAGTATAGTATATATAATAATATTTTCCAAGGGTGTATTCATGGAAACACCAAATGAAATCCTCAACCACTGAGTGGAAGATAAATGTTCCCTAATAATCATGATCCACTTAAACAATTTTTATTTAAAAATATTTCTATTTTACGTTTAAATTAGATGTTTTTTTTATTTTATTATGCCTATTTTCCCTTGGATTATATCATTGATTACCATAATTCCTAGACTGTTTTCTTTTAAAACTATAAAATGCATTCTGGGGATATTTCTCTATATTAGCATCATTAGTTAACTTATTTCCATCATTTCAACATCAAATTTCCTTATGAACTTCCTTTTTCACTTGAATCATTAAATAGTTTCCTTTAAATAATTTCTTCCATGGTTGCTTCAAAAATTTGTTCACAAATGAAGGTTCATTTCCTTTTCAATATGGTTTTTAGAATTCCCATTGAATTATGTATTTATTTTCTTATCAAATCCTTGAGATTGATGGGTAACACCGATCTCCATATCCACATTAATGGAACATCAAAAAATTTCTTCATATCTATTGAAGTCCCTGGTGGTGAGCTCCCTTCAGAGACTTGGTTTTTAGCCACTAAAGAATCGATTAACCATACATTTCAGTTGGATGATAATACAAGAAGTGTACATCACATTTTTTGTAAATTATTCCTCATAGGTACCAATAGATTCATCATCCTTATAATTTATCACATATAATTCCTTCTCTATTTTTTTATAATAATAAAATGAATTTACTTATTGAAAAATAATATTTCAAACTCATCCCACTCCATGATGTCAATTTATTCCTATTGCCTTGTGTTATTAATAAGATTCCACTATTGATCATATTCTGTTTATAAATAATAAACATAAATAATAACATTATATTGTTCTGAGAAATGAATAATTGAAATTAACAGTTTCATGGTGTTGATTCGTTTTCCACCAAATAATAGATTAGAGAAATCACTTAAAGAAGGTGAATTTTGCCTCATGATGGACTCAACACAAAATTTTTCCTTCCTTTGGTCATTTAGAGGCTCAATATGATTCACATATTGTGAAATATGCATTAGAGTATCAACATGATATTTAATCTCATCTCCAATAACATTTAGTTTCCCATGTGTATAATTATTGAATTTTTCATTACATTACGCATTCACATGATTTCTTCGGTTCCATCCATAAACTAAAATGAAAAGAAATAGTTTGAAAATAAAATCATAATATAAAACCACATAATCTGTAAAAATCATTTATAAGATCTCTTTGTCTTCACACCTTCTTTGATGAAACCTTATGTTTTACCTAGTTCATTTTTTATCATTACCAAAACTTTGGGATTTTATCTTATACATTGGCTTACCCCAAGGGTTATCACTAATGTATATCATACATTTCTTCAATGGTTAATTTAGTCTTTCTATGATAACATCTATAGTGACCCAGACTTTTCATACATTGATATCACATTGTAATAGATGAATATTCATTACATAACACAACGATCTATGCCAAAATCGTATAGGTCTAATGCATTTTGAAACATGTACACATAAAGAATTAGTTCATAATTGATCTAATGTGTCTCTGAGTAAGTTATTTATAATTATCACCTCTATTATATGTATTATAATATGTTTTTTTCATATCAGACCAATGGAAATATTATAATGGTTGGGATCATATGTCTAGTAAAGGTATAAAGGGAGATATCAATGATCACTTGAGCATAAAAAAACCATAAGGGTTAGAGAACATGATAATAAATTTTAAAAATCATTCCCATCATATAATATATCACAATCTTGATTCATTACATAGTTGTTAGTAGGTTATAAGACATGAATCATAATGGAATCGAAAAACATTCTCCATGAGAGCATAACATTGGTGTAAGACATAGAATCTGGTCATACAAATAAGCATATAAAATAATTTCTTTAGTTGTCAAAGAATCAATTCCAGGACTATCATAGTAGATTGGGATCACTCCACAAACCATTATTGTAGTCAAGATTAACTCCCATGACCATTATATTGGATTGGGTAAACACCCCAATCCATCATAGTATTCAGGGTTCAATCGCATGACTATCACAGTTGAAAAAGTCCTATATCGAACTAGGTTCACTCCCCATTCATGTCCTTTTTATCTCTTGCGATATCAATCATTACACAAAATATTGGAGGAATATGTATATCCCACAAATCCTTGTTAATAACATGACCACCATCCTTGTTTATAATGTAACCATTTTCCTTGGTTATTTTGTAACTGACATCCTTGATTAAAAAAACCAAAGTCCCTGGTTATAAGGTAACCACTATCCAGTTTTTTAACATAACCACCCTCACATAATGAAACCCATATGTATATGTGACACAAGATCATAAAACATTCATGATATAAGTACCCATGAAAATAAATTTATTTCATAAACATTCTATCATACATATTCTATACATGATCAATTCACTTAGTATTTGATAAATAGTAGCACCAAGGCACTGTACATTCACAAACACGGATTTTAGTGAGATTGAATTAGGGTATTACTGCTTTTATAGACTCATCTGTTTGGACTTCTATAAAGTAATCTTATTAGAATATTATGAACTAATATAAATGAGTTTCTAGTAGATCTTATAATCTCTATTTAAGGACAAATAATTTGGCTGGAATCCCTCTAATCTCTGAAATTCATCATCATGAATCTTCTTCAAATTATAATATATCAATTAAATATTTTTTTGATGACCCCACATTCAATATATAGAATGTTGTTAGTAAAATTATCAAGTATTATACTATTTCTCCCTTGTAGGATGTTCTCATATAAGAAATGGTGAAAATTAATCATCCTCAATAGTCATATTTACAACAAGTGTATATTAATGGTACCAAATAATGATTTCAAATGGATTTATCAATTCAAATAATACTATATGAGTCCAATGATATTCTATCTAATATATAAATTATCATATACTCATATTCCTACTGATTCTTGTTTACAATATATTGGTGTTTCCCATAGTTCTACGTGTAACCTATGCATCTGCACCAGGAGGATACCAACCACCGATTTATCAGTTGCGACATAGCTTCATAATAATTTAATGTAATCATAGATGTTTTCTAGCTATATATTTAAATGGTTGAATTATTCATTTTGATGATTCAAAGTAGGTCTTGTTATCTATTTTCGTGGCTCTCTATCCTCTTTCATGTAATATTGGATTAACTACTCCGCCTTATTGGGTATTATTGTAGCTTATTGATCCACTATAATACTTATTTCACCATTTAGTCATCCATTTCTAGTATAATTGTTTCCATCAAGGAGTTGTGTGTCCTCTAAAATAGTTTTTGTCATAATGTTATCCATGAATTTACTTTTCTAAGAAGAATCAGAATTATTGGTAATTTTATGTGGGATTTGGTACCTTTATTGTTCTTGGGATCCCCCTCTTTAATACTTTATAAAATTTAATTCATATAGTGATTTGAAATTGAATCCCAGAACCTCTCAATGTGGTAACATAATCCATGATCATAGTGAAATAATACATGGATTTTTCTAGATCATGTTGATTGGAAGTATCACTTGAATCCAAAATTCCTGGAGTGATAAATGATGTATCCTTTTCTAAATCAAATGGATGGAATAATATACAGCTTGAAAGTGATTCCATTTTTATTTTTTATTACATGAACTTTCCTCGATTCCTTGGTACTCTAATACCCAGTATGGCACTATCATAGCATGAATGACATTCCTGGCCCCATTGGGTTAGAGAATAGCACCCAACATACAAAGAGGTAAAAGAGGTAATGATTTTTCAACAAATAGTAGAATAAATAGATACATATTTCATTTCTCAAAACTTGAAAGGGAGAAAATACAAGAAACCAAATAGGATTGTCAAAAACAATACATGGAACATCATCAATGTTCCTAAACTGGAAAGGATAAAACTGAAAATCCCAAAGTAATCCACACTCCAATACAAATGTATCAACAACACCCACCTTTTCTAAGAGGTACATTCCCTTTTCTCAGACATGGAAAAATTAAATCATCATACATCTAAAGGAAAAGGTCGGGTGTTAATTAAAATACCAATAGGAACACACCAAGGGTTCCATAACAAGATTCCATAAAAAATAAATCAAATAATGCTTTAAATTTTAAATAAAACTTGTCATGGTGTAATAATTTAATATATAATAAGCATTCTATTAATATAAAATGTTGTAATACATTTTCAACAATGGATTAATAATCATTTTATATAAAACATTTTATATAAATAATCTATCAAGAATAAAACAGTTTCTCAATCAAGGGAATATATATCAAAGTAGTCACAATAAGAAAAACTGGTCATCTTCCTTGCAGTATGATATTTCCAAGTTATGGAATCCTCAGACACTCATATTAGTTATCATGGAAATGTGTTTTCATGTCCCATAGTCTCATGATGAATAGGACACATAAATATCTCATACATGTTATGATCTACCAATCTTGGTTTTTTCTCTTGTCATCATCAATATATTACTAGGGAATTATCATCCATGAGTTCATGTCCTAAATAACCAACTAGATACCTAGAACCATTTGTTCTCAATCAATCTGTAGTATGAAATTCTTTTCATTTAAAAAAAACCTCAGTTATAATTCATTTTCCCAATTTCTCATTTTAAAATTCCAAATCAATTTCAATACCAAAACATTGATTTTTCAAAATTTCATGACTTTTAAAAATAAAACCAATCATATATTTTAACCAATTAAATTTAATCCATTTTCTAAAATATATTGTCAATTCAATTCAAAAACATCATCAATTTCCAGAATAGACATGAAGATCCATTTCTATTATAATTGTGGTTTTTTTAAAATCCATAACAAATAAATTTCAATTCTAGTTCTCATATCGTATTGGCTTTTTAATAATCTATTTAAATCAATATAAGTCATAAAATGAAAATAAAGCATTTATTATGTGGAAAATCTCCATAGATACACCTACGTTTAATCACGGATCTCAAATCAACACTCGCGACATGATTCACCAACGAATACGGAAGGAGATAGAGATTTATAAATCAAACCTAGATTCAAGATCTAAATAAATGGAGTTTAGAACAATCAATCACATGATGATCTAAAAATCATATAGAGGAAATAAATATGTAGTGGGAGACAGTGAATAGGAGGAGATCCACATACTATAGACAGATCAGATCTTACACTAGTTATTTGATTCATTAAATATGGGGTTTGGAGAGGCCAAATTCGGTCCTTAAGAGCCTCCTAAGACCTAGAATTCGTGGTATTCCAAATAATGGTCGAGTGAGGGGTTATGAATTGGTTTATGAATTTTTAAATCATTCATTTCAATTATTTTATCAGCTTTTTTACAGCACTTCTTATTTAAAATCAATATTCTATGTAACATCGTCTTTATTTTACAAGTATGTTCTGGTTTTGTAGTTTTGTTCCCTGTATTTTGATAGTGGTTACATAATATAATATAATTTTAATCATGATATATATATCATATATATTTATTATATAAATGTTTAATTTTCACCCCTAAAATATAGAGATAGAAAAATGAATTGTGATGTTCATGGAGACAGCAAGTCGTACCTGTGCATAAATCGTGTTTCCATTTTTCGGAGAATGGATTGAAATAAAGGTAAAAAATAAATAATTATTAAATAGTAATTATTATATAATATAAGTCTGGTATATTAATCAAATACATCTTTATTACAATAAAAGTAATATAGAAGGGAAAAATTAATCTCAACACTTTATAGAGGTGGTACTCCATATATACGCATGATCGACATTATCGTTTCCCAAAAAATTAAGGTAGGAAGTTAGGTATGATATTAAGATTATTTAATCTTAACTATTTAATAATAATAATATATAAAAATAAACACATCAAAATAACCATCCATTAAATCTGGTGAATATAAATGAATTGTATCATTATGTGGATATGATAATCCGTACATTATAAATGGGTGAAATTACAACCTTTCATTTGATAGGAATAGGGTAAATGAGGGTGATTACATAATCATAAGAAACTTATTATATTTAGAATACATTTTTATAATTTTATTTTGAATAAAATAGATTTAATGGTTTTAAAATAATATTTAAATATTAAGTGATCAGTTAAATAGATTACATATTCATGGAAATAATAACTTTAGATATCCTCTTACGGGATATGGGTTGGACTTCTGTGAATACCATAACCTATATAATGTGAATATGTAATTTTATAGGATAACATGGAAGGTTTTGGTCAAGATAGAAGTCATAAAGTGGTGTGAATAAAAAAAGAGTGGTTCCCTTTTATAATTGGGGAGAGGGCCACTCTTAGATTTTTTTAAAATATTAAATTAATATAAATTAATTTTGATGTCAAACTGGATCTAAATTGATAATATTATAATATTATAATATTATTAGTCGGACTAATATTATTTAACAAAAATTTTACAATTTTGGTTTCAAATATTACTTTTATATTTTTTTTACCCTTCATTAACCATTTAGATAATATCAATAATATTAATTTTTTTTACAATTTAAGTGTAAATAATTATATTTTAAAATTGATAAAAAGACATAAATTAACCACATATAATGTTTTAAACTATATCCATTTAATTTTTATATATTAACTATTTTTAATAATTTTATTTCATTTAATAACATTTATTTATTATAAAATATCATTAATTTTATTTTTTACACTATTCATTTAATTGGAATAAAAGTACACCAGGAAAAAGAGGAAATATGAATATATTTATTTTAAAACTTTTTCCAATGACATATATATATTTATAAATTTACAGATACCTTAAATCATTCAAATTATATAACTTATAATATTGTTTATATAATTTATTCTATTTTTCTAGTAATTTATTAAATATTGTATCATCATTGATAAAGAATTTAAGGTCATAATATAATATAAAAAATACAAAATAAATTTATATCATGAATATAATATCATTAATATCAGAATAGAAGCTTATACTCATTCATAACATGATTCTTTCCCAGTGTGGGCATATAAGAGATATTTAAAACTAAGAGAATGACATTGTGTAACTATCTTTGATTTAAATATTATATAGGTCATTTTCATGGACACCTATGCTATAAGAAACACAAATTAGAGAATAATATTAAAATTTTGCAGTTTTATTTAACAAATTAAAATTAGGATGAAGAAATATGGTCACATCACTAATTTTTAACATAGATTTACCTGATTTACCCTTTATCAAGGTGATAAATTTTTTTCACGGTAACTAATCAAATTCATCAAAAAATAAAAATGGATTTTTAACAAATTTAAATAAACTTATTATAAATATGAAATAATTTTTTTTCAATTTTAATATTTATATTTTTTAGAAATTAATTTTAAAATTAGTTAGAGGAATGCGATGAAAATCGTTCCTTTAAAAAATATAATTTTAAGCGTAAAATCATATTGGTTATTATCTCATTTCTATAAAAATATTGGATGATTTTTAAAAAAAATATTGAGTATATAATATATAAATTAAATTAAAATTATTTACCATTTGAGAAAAAACTAATTTATTAAGATAAATATACATTTACCTCATAAAGAAAATTATTTCAGGAGAATGCCTTTTTACATATAATTTTTTTTACTGAATTAAAATATAAAATTGATACAAATTAATTTCATTATATTATTAAAAATATAAAATAAATTATTTTTCATTGAAAACATTTTAAAATAAAATATTAGTTTTTCAAGATTTATGTAAAAATAAAATTGTCTTTAAAAAAGTGTATTTTTTTCTATTCCCATTAAAATAAATCTATTAAAAAAAACAATGCAATAACCCTAAGATAATTTTGATATAATTATTTTAGAAAATTATTTTTATGAGCAGAAATTATTAAATGTGTGAAAAAAGTTAATATAATATTTTCTAACAAAATTGAATAAAATCATTATAAAGGAAATCAATTTTTTAAAAATAATATAACATTGCTAGAAATTTAATGCTTATTTCCTAAGTGTTAATTAAAAATTTTATATTGAGTATGTTATATTTTTATATCTCATTAATTATTTAATCTTATTAATACCCAAAAATTTATTTTCTGTATTAAAATAGTCACATAAAAAAATTTAATAATATATTTAAGTTCATTTAAACTTAGTGTTACATGTAACAACAGATATCATTGAAATTAAATTCATTTCCAAAAAAATATTTCATAAAATATTAGTGTCCAAAATTCTAACCCACCTAAAATGAGATTCACTAAAAAACACAATAACTCTAATAATAAAAAATTATTATATATTTGTTTCATTACATCCTCTGGTTCCCATGTATCCCCTTTAAATTTTTTATTTCTCCAGAGAACATTTACCTGGTGAGTAGAATTGTTCCAGGAAAATTTATCTCTACAATCCATGATTTCTGATAATGTTTTCTCATAATAAAGATCTTTTTATAGTTTTATTACATATGAATTTTTTAGATGTGATGAATCAGGTATATAATTTATTAGAAGTGATACATTTAACTCATCGTGAACATGATATATGTTTTGCGGAAGCACTAATTAATATCTTACTATCACTATTTGATAAAGAACCTAGAATGAGCCAATATACCAATGGCTCATGCTTAGATTATTTCTAAATCTCATAACGTACTTCTAGGTATAAATTCATACAATACCATTATCACCAACTTCTAATTCCATGTAACACTGATGATTTTCATCATAACATTTTTGTTGACTCTGATCAACATTAATGTGCTTCTGAATGACTCTAACTTTGTCGATAAATCCTTCATCTATATCAGATACCAATAACATTATTTCTATAATATCATCCAAATGTTTTTCATTGATCAATTTCCTCTTCATCTCTTTCTCCATGAAATAAATATTCGAGATTATTTAATTATGCATAAAGCTCAAAAATTAACTTTTAATGAATCATAATATCCATAATTCATTATTTCTTCCTCTAAATATTTACCAAAACAAAAATTTATAGCCAAAGTTATTTAATGGAATCCAAGGCTCAACATAATCCATCCCATTAATAGATAACCTTAAATATCCTTCAAAATATGATAAACCAAAATTCAATCCCATATATTGGAATGATTTGATCTCATATCCTTACATGATAATCTTATCGATCATATTTATGTAACATTAATCACTCAAAAAGAATCATACTCATATATATATATATCTGAATCAATTCCCAAATTAAAATCATAACAAAATCATATATATATTCAAAATATGTTTCACCAGTTTAGTTAACTGAGCTCTTTTATTAACAAAAAACATCTCTATTAAATGTATGGGCTCCAACTTTCACCAATATATGATCATAAGATAATTAAAAAAAATATCAAATGTGATTTATTTATTACATAATCTAT
The DNA here is from genome assembly GCA_963277665.1 of Viscum album. Classification (NCBI taxonomy): domain Eukaryota; kingdom Viridiplantae; phylum Streptophyta; class Magnoliopsida; order Santalales; family Viscaceae; genus Viscum; species Viscum album. The sequence goes on along the minus strand of OY728152.1, from coordinate 346,423,805 downwards.
TTATATAGAGAGAATAAATGTTCAAAATAATATTAAATTTTAGTATAGTATATGTAATAATATTTTCCAAGGGTGTATTCATGGAAACACCAAATGAAATCCTCAACCACTGAGTGGAAGATAAATGTTCCCTAATAATCATGATCCACTTAAACAATTTTTATTTAAAAATATTTCTATTTTCCATTTACATTAGAAGTTTTTTTATTTTATTATGCCTATTTTCCCTTGGATTATATCATTGATTCCGATAATTCCTAGACTGTTTTCTTTTAAAACTATAGAATGCATTCTAGGGATATTTCTCTCTATTAGCATCATTAGTTAACTTCTATCCATCATTTCAACATCAAATTTCCTGATGAACATCCTTTTTCACTTGAATCATTCAATAGTTTCCTTTAAATAATTTCTTCCATGGTTGCTTCAAAAATTTGTTCACAAATGAAGGTTCATTTCCTTTTCAATATGGTTTTTAGAATTCCCATTGAATTCTGTATTTATTTTCTTATGAAATCCTTGAGATTGATGCGTAACACCGATCTCCATATCCACATTAATGGAACATCAAAAAATTTCTTCATATCTATTGAAGTCCCTGGTGGTGAGCTCCCATCAGAGACTTGGTTTTTAGCCACTGAAGAATCAATTAACCATACATTTGAGTTGGATGATAATACAAGAAGTGTACATCACATTTTTTTGTAAATTATTCCTCCTAGGTACCAATAGATTCATCATCATTATAATTTATCACATATAATTCCTTCCCTATTTTTTTCTAATAATAAAATTAATTTACCTATTGAAAAATAATCTTTCAAACTCATCCCACTCCATGATGTCAATTTATTCCTATTTCGTTGTGTTATTAATAAGATTCCACTATTGATCATATTCTATTTATAAATAATAATCATAATGAATAAAATTATCTTATTCTGAGAAATGAATAATTTAAATTAACAATTTCATGGTGTTGATTCGTTTTCCAAAAAATAATATATTTGAGAAACCACTTAAAGAAGGTGAATGTTGCCTCATGATGGACTCAACATAACATTTTTCCTTCCTTTGGTCATTTAGAGGCTCAATATGATTCACATATTGAGAAATATGCGTTAGAATATCAACAAGATATTTCATCTCATCTCTAGTAACATTTAGTTTCCCATGTGTATAATTATTGAATTTTTCATTGCATTACACATTCACATGATTTCTTCGGTTCCATCCATAAACAAAAATGAAAAGAAATAGTTTGAAAAGAAAATCATACTATAAAACCACATAATCTGTAAAAATCATTTATAAGATCTCTTTGTCTTCACGCCTTCATTGATGACACCTTATGTTTTACCTAGTTCATTTTTTATCATTACCAAAACTTTGGGATTTTATCTTATACATTGGATTACCCCAAGGGTTATCACTAATGTATATCACACTTTTCTTCAATGGTTAATTTAGTATTTCTATGATAACATCTATAGTGACCCAGACTTTTCATACAATGATATCACACTATAATAGATGAATATTCATTACATAACACAACGATCTATGCCAAAATCTTATAGGTATAATGCCTTTTGTAACATGTAAACATAAACAATTAGTTCATAATTGATCTAATGTGTCTCCGAGTAAGTTATTTATAATTATCACCTCTATTATATGTATTATAATATGTTTTGTTCATATCAGACCTATGGAAATATTATAATGGTTGGGATCATATGTCTAGTAAAGGTATAAAGGGAGATATCAATGATCACTTGAGCATAAAAGAACCATAAGGGTTGGAGAACATGATAATAAATTTTAAAAATAATTCCCAACATATAATATATCACAATCTTGATTCATTACATAGTTCATAGTAGGTTATAAGACATGAATCATAATGGAATCGAAAAAAATTCTCCATGAGAGCATAACATTGGTGTAAGACATAGAATCTGGTCATACACATAATCATGTAAAATAATTTCTTTAGTTGTCAAAGAATCAATTCCAGGACTATCATAGTAGATTGGGTTCACTCCACAAACCATTATTGTAGTCAAGATTCACTCCCATGACCATTATATTGGATTGGGTAAACACCCCAATCCATCATACTATTCATGGTTCAATCGCATGACTATCACAGTTGACAAAGTCCTATATCGAACTAGGTTCACCCCCCATTCATGTCCTTTTTATCTCTTACGATATCAATCATTACACAAAATATTGTAGGAATATGTATATCCCACAAATCCTTGTTAATAACATGACCACCATCATTGTTTATAATGTAACCATTTTCCTTGGTTATTATGTAACTGACATCCTTGATTAAAAAAAACCAAAGTCTCTGGTTATAAGGTAACCACTATCCATTTTTTAACATAACCACTCTCACATAATGAAAACCATATGTATATGTGACACAAGATCATAAAACATTCATGATATAAGTACCCATGAAAATAAATTTATTTCATAAACATTCCATCATACATATTCTATACATGATCAATTCACTTATTATCTGATAAATAGTAGCGCCAAGGCACTGTACATTCACAAACACGGATTTTAGTGAGATTGAATTAGGGTATTACTGCTTTTATAGACTCATCTATTTGTACTTCTATCAAGTTCTCTTATTAGAATATTATGAACTAATATAAATGAGTTTCTAGTAGATCTTATAATCTCTAGTTAAGGACAGATAATTTGGCTGGAATCCCTCTATTCTCTGAAATTCATCATCATGAATCTTCTTCAAATTATAATATATCAATTAAATATTTTTTTGATGACCCCACATTGAATCTATAGAATGTTGTTAGTAAAATTATCAAGTATTATACTATTTCTCCCTAGTAGGATGTTCTCATATAAGAACTAGTGAAAATTAATCATCCTCAATAGTCATATTTGCATCAAGTGTATATTAATGGTCCCAAATCATGATTTCAAAAGGCTTTATCAATTCAAAAAATACTATATGAGTCCAATGTTATTCCATCTAATATATAAATTATCATATACTCATATTCCTACTGATTCTTGTTTACAATACATTGGTGTTTCCCATAGTTCTACGTGTAACCTATGCATCTACACCGAGAGGATACCAACCACAGATTTATCAGTTGAGACATAGCTACATAATTATTTAATGTAATCATAAACGTTTTCTAGCTATATATTTAAATGGTTTAATTATTCATTTTGATTATTCAAAGTGGGTCTTGTTCTCTATTTTCGTGGCTCTCTATCCTCTTTCATGTAATAGTGGATTAACTGCTCCGCCTTATTGGGTATTATTGTAGCTTATTGATCCACTATAATACTTATTTCACCATTTAGTCATCCATTTCTAGTATAATTGTTTCCAGCAAGGAGTTGTGTGTCCTCTAAAATAGTTTTTGTTATAATGTTATCCATGAATTTACTTTTCTAAGAAGAATCGGAATTATAGGGAATTTTATGTGGGATTTGGTACCTTTAATGTTCTTGGGATCCCCCTCTTTAATACTTTATAAAATTTAATTCATATAGTGATTTGAAATTGAATCCCAGAACCTCTCAATGTGGTAACATAATTCAGGATCATAGTGAAATAATACATGGATTTTTCTAGATCGTGTTGATTGGAAATATCACTTGAATCCAAAATTCATGGAGTGATAAATGATGTATCCTTTTCTAAATCAAATGGATGGAATAATATACAGCTTGAAAGTGATTCCATTTTTATTTTTTATTACATGAACTTTCCTCGATTCCTTGTTACTCTAATACCCAATATGGCACTATCATAGCATGAATGACATTCCTGGTCCCCTTGGGTTAGATAATAGCACCCAACATAAAAAGAGGTAAAAGAGGTAATGGGTTTTCAACAAATAGTGGAATAAATAGATACATATTTCATTTCTCAGAACTTGAAAGGGAGAAAATAAAAGAAACCAAACAGGATTGTCGAAAACAATACATGGAACATCATCAATGTTCCCAAAAACTGGAAAGGATAAAACTGGAAAATCCCAAAGTAATACACACTCCAATACCAATGTATCAACAACAACCACCTTTTCCAAGAGGTACATCCCCTTTTCTCGGACATGGAAAAATTAAATCATCATACATCTAAAGGAAAAGGTTGGGTGTTAATTAAAATACCAATAGGAACACACCAAGTGTTCCATAACAAGATTCCATAAAAAATAAATCAAATAATGCTTTAAATTTTAAATAAAACTTGTCATGGTGTAAAAATTTAATATATAATAAGCATTCTATTAATATAAACTGTTATAATACATTTTCAACAATGGATTAATAATCATTTTATATAAAACATTTTATATAAATAATCTATCAAGAATAAAACAGTTTCTCAATCAAGGGATAATATATCAAAGTAGTCACAATAAGAAAAAAGGTCATCTTCCTTGCAGTATGATATTTCCAAGTTATGGAATCCTCACAAACTCATATTAGTTATCATGTAAATGTGTTTTCATGTCCCATAGTCTCAGGATGAATAGGACACATAAATATCTCATTCATGTTAAGATCTACCAATCTTGGTTTTTTCTGTTGTCATCGTCAATATATTACTAGGGAATTATCATCCATGAGTTCATGTACTAAATAACCAACTAACTACCTAGAACCATTTATTCTCAATCAATCTGTAGTATGAAATTCATTTCATTTCAAAAAAAAAACCTCACTTATAATTCATTTTCCCAATTTCTCATTTTAATATTCCAAATCAATTTCAATACAAAAACATTGATTTTTCATAATTTCATGACTTTTAAAAATAAAACCAATCATATATTTTAACCAATTAAATTTAATCCATTTTCTAAAATATGTTGTCAATTAAATTCAAAAACTTCATCAATTTCCAGAATAGACCTGAAGATCCATTTCTATTGGAATTGTGGTTGTTTTAAAATCTATAACAAATAAATTTCAATTCTAGTTCTCATGTCGTATTGGTTTTTTAATAATCTATTTAAATCAATATAAATCATAAAATGAAAATAAATCATTTATTACGTGGAAAATCTCCATAGGTACACCTACGTTTAATCACGGATTTCAAATCAACACTCGCGACATGATTCACCAACGAATACGGAAGGAGATAGAGATTTATAAATCAATCCCATATTCAAGATCTAAATAAATGGAGTTTAGAACAATCAATCACATGATGATCTAAAAATAATATAGAGGAAATAAATATGGAGTGGGAGAGAGTGATTAGGAGGAGATCCACATAATATAGACAGATCAGATCTTACACTAGTTATTTGATTCATTAAATATGGGGTTTGGAGGGGCCAAAATCGGTCCTTAAGAGCCTCCTAAGACCAAGAATTCGTGGTATTCCAAATAACGGTCGAGTGAGGGTTATGAATAGGTTTATGAATTTTTAAATCATTCATTTCAATTATTTTATCATGTCTTCATGGTTAATTTTGATGATTAAAATGGTTAGACAAATTGTGCACCTGAACTATGCATCACTCTTCTAGGTTGCATCATTTCTACTCGGTGGGTACATAGTTTTTCAAACTATTCACCTAATGTGCAAACCCATATGACCTATTTTTTCATGATTTCCACTATGTGGGAGCACAGTTTGGAAAAATCATGTACCCACTATTCATATCCCATAAACATCCAAAAAATAAAAAACATACTTGAAGAGCCCCTTAAGAAACCTAAAACATTGACTGATCAAAATAAGGGATAACGAGTACCTAAAAACTAGTAACATGAAGTTATTACCCACACTACATTGAAAAAATATGTCTCCAAATGTTTCTCAAGATACTTACATATCAAATAGATTAGGCCACATTTCTATCCTTTGTGCCTCTCCCTTCCATGTATCATAAATAAAAGAAAAATACTTCTATAGAACTTGAACCAGAGGTATAGTCATCCTATGAAGAAGCTTTGTCTAAAAATCAAATATCCCAATTGGTTGTTTAGTCATGGATCAGAAAAAAATCCATAGCATAGAAACATGGAGCACAATATGTATCAACAACATATGTGCGGGAAGTGATAAATAATAATCCAAACTCCCAACTATCTCAATAACATCAATTTATCCCATGAAATAATGATTAGTCCTCCCTTACCTCCATAGCTGTAGATGACCTAAAAGATGTGATACATTCAATAACACCTAATCACCCACTGAAATTTACAAAATTTCATGATGATGATAAGAATAATATTTATATTCGATATATTCAATCAAGATCCATTGAGGAATTAAAGTGAATCATCGATTTTTCCTCCTAGAAAAATATCGGTCCAACCAAGGAACATTCACTAATCTCCGACTAGAAAAAAAATTTATTTACAAGGATGGACATAAAATCCATCAAAATGATCCAGTATGATCATGGACTACTAACAATTATTATAAGAAAACAAAATCAGCTCCATAAGGCAATCCCATGTTCCACCAAAATCTTGAATGCAAGCACAAATCATATCCTCAATAATATATATATCCCTCTATGTTTGAACATCCTTCTATGGATGGTATGACTTACTCAAATGAACCTGATATCCTAGTGCCTCCTAGATCCATCTCAAAAATTGACAAGTAAAATGGGTATATCTATCAGATACTATTGTAGATGGAGCTCCGTGAAAATGAACAGTATCTTTCACATAGATATTTATCATATCATAAACATTGTCTATATCATGAATGGGTATAAAATAAACTGATTTGGTCATCCAAATCAATCACAATCCATAAAAAATTATTCATTCTCAAGTTCCATGGAAACCTAACCATAAATTCCATTAAAATCTCATCCTACTTTCAATTCAGTAGTATAAGTTGTTGAAGGTCTCTGTTGATCATCCTTGTCCTGTTAGAAAGTATAAAGATGAGATACAAAATCGGCCATGTCTCATCTCATACTTGGCCACCAGAATCATCATTATATGTCATAAATAATCTTTGTGGTTCCTGGATGAAAATCTTCGGGAGAATAATGGTGATCCCCCATCATATGTTTTTTTACGGGTAACGACCCAACAAAACAGACTCTAAAAACATATAATACCGTCCATGGATACTGACTAGAAAACAGTGGTCTCCCCTGTAAAAATAGAGTCTCTACTCCCATAGAACACTTCATCAAGATTATTTTCTTGAAGAGTCGTCTTGAGAAGACTTGAGGAAACTGAACATGTTCCAAGACTACCACATCTCCAATTTATTAGACTTGTATATACATCAATACAAAGAGATCCCTCAATTTACACTCTTCTTATGTATCTACTTTGGTCTGGTTTGGTAGATATTTTCTCCATGAATACACAATGAAATTCCCTTTTCCTGGTGTATAGGTGATGTCGAAATAAAAATATTGTTGGTACTCCAACAAATTCCTTTAGCGGAGATTCAAATATTTTCTCAAGAAGATACATAATCAAGGTCTTGTGGATAGAATACATTGTAACCATTTCACTAAAAAGGTAATTCCACTTATGATTATGTGTCACAACTATGATTTAATTATCATGGGTTGGGTAAATATTCTCATGGGGCCTAAGATTATGTGATACATAAACTACAACACGATCACCTTGCATAAAAAAATATCCCAAACCCAAAACTGATGCGTCATAGAAGACAAAATAAAACTTCCCTACCTCTATATGAGTAAACATCAGCATAAAATTAAAAAAAATCATATCAATAAAATACATATAACATTTTTCATCCTAATAAAACTTTACCCCATTTAGAGTGAGAGAAATAATTGAAGAAGTTTTCTTTGAGAAATCTATTATCGACCATCGATAACACCCCAATAAACCCAGTAAGGTCTATATCTCAAAAGTAATTTTATATTTCTCTCATGTGGTAACAACTATAACCTTATTAGGATCAACTGAGATACTAGGTTCTGACACCACTTGTCCCAATAACATAACTTCTTAGATCCAGAAATAACATTTGGATTTCATGGCCTAAAGTTAGTGATCTCTCAGCAATTCCAGCACTACACTCAAATGATTCCCCTGATCCTCCTCTAACATAGATTAAAATAATATTTTATCCATAAAGACCACCATGAAAGTATCAATATACTAATGAATTATCTTGTTCATCAAATCCATTTAAAATGTAGGAGTATTGGTTATTCCAAAATGATTGAAAAGGTACTCATAATGGCCATACCTACATCATAAGGTAGCTTTCATAGTGTTAGATTATTTTATTCCATTTTTGTGATAATCAGATCGAAGATAAATATTCAGGAACCACATTCCATTTTCAACTAGTCAAAAAGATCATCAATTTTTGGAAATGGATACATTTTATTCACCATAAGTCAATTTATTTTTCTGTAATAAACACATAGAAAATGTGTTCCATCAGCTTTCGTAGAAAATAGAATAGGCACTGACCAATATGACACACAAATTTTTAGGAATACTTTCACTAACATATCGTCCAACTAATTCTTCAACTCATTCCATTCATGTCACCCCCAGGTTTTATATTCATCATTTGTTCTTGTTCATTTTTGGATCTCAGTTTTTCCTTCAAGGTCTGGTGTGATGGGTTCTAAATTTTGAGGTTTTTTGTTTCATAGTAACTACCGTGTGGTTATTCTTGATTTTTACCAAAATTGTTTGGGGAAAAGATTATATTTTGATCTTGGATATAGCCTGCACACAGTTGGAACATTGTTACAATAATGGGGTTGCCTTCTCCAGGTAACCGGGCAACATAAGTGTTAGTGGTAGAGGCATGGTACATTGCTTGGGAACGGTTTTTCAAATAGTACAGCAAGCCTATATAGACATTCTATATCAGGATAGTTGTATTTGGAATGGTTGGTGCACAGTTTGGATATCGTGTGGAAAAACTTTTTAACTACGTAGGAGAGTCCAATAACGGGTTCATGTTTGGTGCACGATTTTGTAAACAGTGCGGCCAAACCATGTGAATTGGATCAATCATAAAAATTATGAATTTTAAAAAATTACCACTTTGGTATTTAAACCCAAAATCACCCATTCTCCTCCTCTATATTTTAATGAAACCCAAAGGTATCCCCTCTCTTCTTCTAAAATACTACCATCCTTTCCTTTAGAGAGGATCTAGGTTTTCTTCAAGGTTTTTGGTTAGATCTTCAGGGTAATCCTCATCTTCACTCCTCCATATCCCTATATCCTCCCTTTTCTATTGAGATATCTTTCTCCAATGTTCATGTATATCTAGGGATTGATTTTCCGTTGATTTATGTTGTGGTTTTTTTAGTGTTTCTCTTTGTAGATCCTTGATATTGGAACCATCTTAAGGCGTTTTCTTGTATGCATTGTTGAAGCGCTATGGATTTGAGGTAAGTTTCCATTTTATTGAATATACAATTTAATAATTGTTTGTTTTATTTATTTCACCCCATGATTATATTCTAAGTAATGATTTTTGATCTTTGGAAAAAATGTTGGTGTTAAAAATAGTGATTTCTTTGATTTTTTTTATAAATGGTATATTTTTGTAATAAATGTGCACACCAAGTGTTTGATGATATGTCCTATTGTTTTTTTCGTGAGTCTTGTGGTTTGATAGGTATTATTTGGATTTATAAATGATTTTTACCACTTGATAGTGTTTTTGGGTTCCTAAAGTGGATTTATAAATGTTTTGGGGTTAAAAATGTTTTGTGTTTGATCTTTTATGAAAATTAAAGGGCATGTGATATTGATGATTGTCTCGTATGGAATTTTTATAAAAATGGAATTGGATTGAAATAATTTTGTGAATGTTGGAAAAATATTTGTGAAATGATTTTTAAATGTAAAATGGCGTGTTTTATATCTTTTTGAAAAGTAAATTGGTTCTCTCATAAATAATGGTTCGATGATAAGAGATCAAGGCCCAATTGGAAATTTGTGAAAATAGTGAATGTTTTAATTTTGAAAAATCTCCTTTAATAGTTCTTTTGACTTTTTTATATTGAATGGGTTGGATGTAATTGATTTAAAATATTTGTGACCCATTACTGATATAGAACTGGGTGATCGTAAGTGTTGATTCCTCTATGATCTATTATTTGAATAAAAAGTTATTAGTCTTAGATGTGCCATGTGATATTCTAGTTATATTAATTATTATATACGTGAATGTTATTTTATGATTAGATGTAATTATTTGGAACACCCTTTTCTATACTCATGATATGGACAACATCTCATAGCTACTTAATTTTAGGAGAATGACCATGGACTACATATATTATGCACAACCTAGTGTCCCATAGTAGGGGGAAATATTTTATTATTATTGTCATGGGATTGAGCTCCTCTATTTATATCATGTGTGGTGTGGCAGATAATGTTATTGGGATTTGATGTTATCGAGTGAGGAATCCTTTACTATTTTAGTCAACATGTATTAGTTTGTTTTGGATTATTCATGAGACCATAGGTTCCTCCCATTTCTTTTGGAACTTAGTCATATATGGTGGATAATTGAGATATAGGATTAGTTGTTTACTCTTGTTTGGTTATTTTTTTACCTTGTATTGTGATCATTGTGGATCTCTCATCTTTAGTGTACATAATAGGATATTATTGAACTGTTTTTTCAAAGGCTTCTGAAAAATATTTTCCCATAGAAATTCATTCTACACTCATGATACGGGTAAGAAATCATAGAATAACTTTTACCTTGAGAATATTAAGGTTTAATTTATGGAAATGAACTTGGTTTTGGAAATGGAAAAGGAAAATATACCATGATTTTTTTGAGGAAGAAAATCTACGGAAAGATAATACTTATATACTGTATTTCAAAATTGAAGTATACGTTTCTTTTATTTTGAAAGAATTAAATACGGAATAGACTGTTTGAGTTCACCTACTATGATTTAGTACTCACGCCTATAGTTATTTCTTGTTTTTATATTTTTATCATGTTTCAACATGGTTTCAATCACTATGGGTGATGGTTATTCTTAGTATCGAAGGGTGACCCTCATGGTCACATTGAGACATTGTGGTTGTCAAGATCTGTTTTTTGTAGTTTTTTGTAGTTTCCTATTTTTTAAAAGATGATTAGTTTTAATATTAGTATATTATTTGGGATATATAGATTATCTTTATGTTTTTTAGTTTATTTATTTATTTAGGAAAAAATAATTCCCTTGTCTCTCTATTGATTACCTACACTAGTTGACTGCCCGTGAGGATTGGGAATGCACTTAGGGCCTTATATCGGATTATCTTAGGTGACCAATACACTGTCCACCTAAGTTGGTTCATTAAAAAATGACATCAAAGAGAGGTTGGATCCTTATAGGACCTTGTTTTTTAGAGCACCATGTTGGTATATGGGGATTTAATTGTATATAGATTAGAACAATAAGAACATGGGATAAAGTTATGGGATGTTTCTAGCCTACACTTCCTGGACCGAACCCTGAGTTTCAATGGGAATTTGGGTTTTTTTTATTCATTGGTTGTTGCAGATTGTTTGGTGTTTGGGATATGAAAAAGTAGTTATTTTATTGGTCACAGTGAGCTCAGAGAGCATGAAATCCATGTGAAACTAGGGATGTAGTCTTAGAATAATGTATGTAATAATGGTTTGATTAGTGTATGGAAACCAACCATATGGCTGAGTCACCCATCGATACTAGTTTCCTTTGTGAGTCACATTTCATCTTCATTGATTCTGAAAATATTCATGAGAAATATTTTCATGGAATTGTGAAACTAGATTTTATAATGGTAATGGTTTGGTTATGGTAAAATGAAAAAAAATTATTAGAATCCATTTGAAGTAGAAAACAAAGAAAAGGATTTTTATAAAGATACATTGATTAAATGGGGATTAGTAACCAAGATTGAATTTTTATAATAAAACACCTAGTATTTTGAAATTGGTTTTTTGGAGAAGTGGAAGTTTATTATTGATAATGGGTTTTGGATATTTGTCTTAAAGGAGAAGAAATTAGTTTTTGATCAAACGGTTTTTATGAGATATTTTAAGTTGGAATTTTTTTGAATGAAATGATTTCAATTTTTTGATGGGATCAATGGGATTTTATTTTGAGAAATAATGAAAATGGCTTATTTTGATGAATATGAAAATCATTTTTGACTTTTTGATTAGTGATCTTTTTAAACGTTTTGTTAATTTTGAAATGAAAATTGGATTGAGAATGTTCATAAGTGGGTTATATGATTGTTTTGGAAAATGGAATTTTTTTACCATTTGTCTTTCCATTGGTGCTCACATGCCTAAATATATGTAGATAGTGGATGGATGATGATGAGGGAAGGGAGTTCTATGGATTGGAATGAGATGATTGGTGACCAGGGTGGGAGGAGATTATTAGGGTGTGTGAGACTCTAAAGAACACCATTTGTGAGTATGAAACCCACCAAGATTGTTTTTCATTAAAATATTTTTTTAACGTGGAAATTTGTGATGATTTTATCATCAATATTTTTGTTTCTTGTTTGTCCCTATGTTTTGGTAATGTTTCATATGTAGTGTTTTGAGTTCAAGAACTCATATTCCTAAGTTGTTTCTAAGTTAACTTTTGGTATCCTTTCTTCCCAGTGTTTCCCCCTATAGAAGTTCGATGGAAGTTTGTGGTGCAACTACGGGTGATTCCCCATTAGCTAGATTTCCAGTTATTGAACCTTTGTATTTTTTTATTGAGTTTAAAAAGATACGTCCACCTCATCGAAGGATATCCCAACCCATTTTCATGACAATAGAGATATTTTCACTTGATTTAAAGTGAAAACCTATTATAATAATGCATTCTATTTTGGTTATTGTGCTTGGAGGTGTTCCATTTGTTAGAATTTAAGGGTGATTATTTTAATCTCTTAAGAACATCTATTTTAATGAAAGTGTGTATTAATTTTTAGAAGTCCTAAATATTCTTCTATTTTAAGTGGTGGTGTATTCGGTGCATTCAACTTCCATGTCCCAGTTTGGTTGAGGGTACCTTGTTAATTCATGTGAGTTTTATAGGGTTATTGTTTTTTGTTTCATATCAGTGTGTTATGTGGCTTCTTGTGGCTCCAAAAGGAGGAGTCACAAACAAGGATTAGCATCTCCTGACTCCGAGGAAGTATATTATTCAAACATTAGGCCTCTAGCCAAATGACTTATATTGAAGATGGTGCATGGTCAGGAATCTTGGGGGTTATAGAGTTTGGTTCAGCTCAGTTCTCCACCATTGTGGTGAGGTAGTTTATATATTCCTATTAGGTTTTATCTACCACAATTAATCCCCTCTTGGTCAAAAGATAATGGTGGACTTACCCCCATGTTGTACCTATTATTTTTCCTTCATGGAAGAAATTTTCTAATTAGTGTTCCTTGTGCAGAAGTCCCATGTGAATCAAGTGTGCCTTTGGTTTGTTCCCATATAGTGGTGATGATTCATTGGTTAGTTTTCATTCGGATCAGTGTTCCTTTCTTTGGTCCCCTACCCTCACATGCCCTTATGGTTGGGGTTTTTTGTGTATGTGGGGATGTTTTCGAGTTTCTTTATGTCATTTGGATCATATTGGTGGGGAGTCCAACCATGGGTCTTGTTGAAATACCATCTATGATAAATTAGGTCTGGTTGTTTTCTAATTGTTGGGAGTCTGTTCAAGCCTCCCTATTTTGATAATCCAATTTAGTTTCTAATGTTTACTAGGATGTTGGTATTCTACTTTAGAGTTTTCTAATTTTGAGTTCCTCCCTTCAGAAAATTTTGTTTTTGGAGTGTGTTCAGTGCTTTTTTTGAAGAATGGTTGTGTAATTGTTTTTTTAGAAGTGGTTTGGTTTCATTTTTTCATCTTTGGTAAGATATTAATGTCTTGTTTGGTGGTTATGGTGTTCTTTATTTGAGAGGTTGGATCATGTAGTTGTGGTAATCCATAGTCTTTGACCAATTATTTGTAAGATTTTGTGTCTTTCCATGTTCGGGAAGTGTTGTGGTGGTAATAATTGTCGAAATAGAGTTGTACATTCATCCTATGTTCTATTTCATTGTTGGGTCTCAGATTTTCTCTTTTGTTCTAGGTGTGATTGGTTCTAATTTTTTCTGGTGTTTCTTTTCTTAGTTTTGACCCACATTTATTCATCAATTTTAATAAATGTTTTTAGATAAAAGTTTTGTTCTTAATCTTGGATGTGGTATTCACATGGTTGCCTCATGGTTAGGAAAACTATGCAGCCTTCTCTCGGTAACCTTGTGGCTTAAGTGTGATTCGTAAAGTCATGGAACATGTCTTGGGAACGATTTTTCAAACCATGTGGCAAGCATGTGGGGAGGTGCTATCTTAGGATATTGTTTTTGTCATGGTTGATGCATTGTATAGAATCCATGGAGCCATTCATTGAAGATACCCAGGTGTGTCAATGAGGGCATACATTTAGGGTATGGTTTGGTAAACCATACCACCAAACCTTGTGAGATGTCACACCCCGACCTGACATTTATTATATTTCAATTTATTTTAGGCATTTCTTTGAGTTGCAGTTTGATTTGATTCTAATTTAAAAGGGACTTGTGATCTTATACGGGTGGGCACCCGTACGTGAGACCGTGTGTAGCGCCCAATCGTAATTGGACGATGTTTTTATTATTAAATGTGTTATTATATTGGGTGCATGACCTTGCGCACGACCGTGCACATTTCCAGACCTGACTTGAGTTTTTGCGTTTTGATGGTACATGAGTGTTTTGGCTTGGTAGTGTCCGGCGCGTAGGTGAGGAACGGGCGAAGCCGCATGGCTTCGTCAGTTGTCCATGCGCCCTGCCTGGTACGTGGTTAATTAATTAATTAGCAGGGTAAACTTTGAAGTTTTCATAAAATAAAATAACGAACAAATAAAATAAGATTATTTAGAAGTTGTCTTAATAATAATAATAATAATAATAATAATAATAATATTTTTGGGATTGTTATTATTTCAATTGATTCCTTAATTTGGTTATGTATGTTGAACTAATTTATATTTATAGAATTATTAACTTATTATTATTATTATTATTAATATTACTATTTAGAATGGATTAAGATTTCCTTTTTTTCTCTTGGGTTGTGGGTTGTTTTCAATTTCCTTTTTATCCTCTTTTTATTTTATTTATTTTCATTTTATTTTGTTTTATTTTATTTCATTTTTACTTTCTTTTTTCCCCATCTTTTTCTCCATCCCTCTTCCGCCGTGGTGGGTCGCGCCTCACCACCTTTCTTCCCCATTTCTCCCTTGCAGCCTTCATCTCCTGCAAACCCTAGCCGCCCCTTCCTCTCACTCCTTCTGGCAGACCTCCCTCCTCTCTGGAAAACCATGGCGGTGTGACGCCCTCGCCCCCGAGCTCCCTTTGCGCGCGCCCCGTCTCTCTCCCATCGCGGCGCCACTCTTCCGGCCAGACTAACTACCCAAGCCTCTTCACCATCTCGCCGGATTTCCTTGGCGCACCGCACGCCACACGCCACAGACCCTCCCCCTCGTGCGACTCCCGCCGTCACGCAGCACCCCCTTTGAGCTGTGACCCTCCTCACCCTCGTCCGACCATCCGCGAAGCTCCCCGGGGTTCGGAAAAAGCTTTTGCAGACCATTCCCGTGGCCGCACCATGTTGCCGCCTCTTCTAGCTTTGGTCGAGACCCCCTACGCACCTCCCCTTTGTTCAACCAAATTCTCAGCGGCCTTCTCCTTTTTTCGGCATTACGCAAACCCCGACACCCTCCGCCGACCTCTCGCCAGCCTTTCAGAATGCTCGTCGTAGGTGCGCTATACCTCGGTTGTTAGTTCTTTTAATTTTATTGTGTTTCCATTTGGGTTTTGGTGTGGTGTTTGGTTCATTTCTTGTGTCATTGATCCAATTGATTGTTTTTAAGGATTAATTGCGTTGTTTGAGGTGTGTTTTTCATGCATTGGAGTTTGCGCACCGCGTTTGCGAAGTTTTGATACCGAAGTGCGTTGGACCTCGCTATGATGGTTTCAAGTCACGAGTTTCAGGAACGCCTACAGGTACATGCATAGGGTAAGGCATATATATATATGCCCTCTTTGTACATATTCCCTCATGGCATGGGGAATATATTCAATGCATCTAGGGGTGTATATATATATATATATATATATATATATAAATGCATGTGCGTGTATGCACCTAGTGTCGGTTCGAGTGGGCATCGACAGATAGCGACAAGTTCGTGGTAGGTCCCCTATGCCTATGCTTTTAATTTGAAATTTGAAATTTCTTGATTGTTTTAAGAATATGTTTTCAACTATGCTATATACACATGCTATGGAATCTGTTTGCAGTTGCTAGAAACTATTATTCCCTTGTTTAGGAAACTGAAATGTATTTCAAACGACGTTGGTCTTAAGTGTATTTTCTTGAAAATTGATTTCTTAAGTGGTTTTGAATTGGTAAGGTGTATTTCCATAGGTATTTGGCCTTTTGGTCGTTTGATTGCAAAAAGTGTTCCCTTTATGTAATTAATCCTGTTTGGCATCTTAATAATTTTTTATGAAAAAGAAAAACCTCTCTTGAGGCTCACTCCCCCTTGGTTTTAGAAAAATGATTTTTTCTTAAGATTAATGTGTTATCATGTGCCTAATTTTATGCTTATGCACTGTGTGACGTGAAAGAGGGGGAATGCGCTCAAAGAGGGAGAGCGGTGGTGAGATGTTGAACGTGTTTTAGAAAAATAAAGTGTTATGTACATATATGATTTCTTGATAAAGAAAACTCACCACCACTTGAAATAGTGCACAATGGAAAACCTAGGTATCTTGGTGGGTGACCAGGACTAGTACGCTAGATGACACGGCAGGGGTTCGTCCAAGTTTTTCTGGCAAGATTAACGCAACAACACTAACTAAACTTATAAATTTCTGAGGCTCGTGGTCTTCTAAGACACGTTTTCTGAGGGTCGTGGCCTTCTAAGCCAGGTTTTCTGAGGGTCATGGTCATCTAAGCCATGTTTCACCAAGGTACGAGGTCTCTAGGTTCCCACTTGTTCTAGCTACCTATAGGGATTACCCATGGTGATCATTTGTGACATGCTGCTAGTGATGTAACTTTCTTTTTAGTTGTTCCATACTTGATGTCTTGTTTGTGAAAACCATATTTTAATCTAAACAGGTTTCTTTTCATTTTGAAATGTTAATGCATGCATGCTTGAAACCTATTTTGAAAATGTAGTGGGAGTAAAATGCTTTACCTGAAAATGCAAATGCGTTACTTGAATTTGAAAATGAGAAATATTATTTTATTATATCTTATTTTCAAACTGGCATAATTGGATTTCTTACTAAAGGCGGGGACATAGGACGTGGTTATATTTTGGCATTCCTACTGAGCATTTCGGTGCTCACGCCTACTTTACATTTCAGTTGAAGGTTTCAATATTTGATAGATTTTGTAAGTGACTGTAGTTAATGTACCGTGGTGATATACGGGGTCACCTAAGGTATGTCACGTTTCTTTTTTTATCCCTTTTTCTGTTGTCAAGTTGTTTAGCTTATTTTCCTTTATTGATCTACTTGTCCAGTTTATGTTCATTTGTCTTCGTTATGGGTGAAACCGTTCCCAACAGGTTCATTTTGATGCCCGACACTAGTTTCCAGCCCGTGGGGATCGGGGATGCCCTTCGGGCCATGTCGTGGACCGGGTCGGGCACCGGGTCAGATGACGACCCGACTTGGTTCGTGACAAAATGGTATTAGAGGGAGGTTTTGTTCTTGTTATTTGGGATTTCAGGTAGATTGTAGATAACACTGTCGTTTCTTGAGGGGTAGGTGCGAGAAGAGCGTCTCAAACTTTTACTCATTCCGATCCTCGAGTAACCAGGGGTAGTACGGGATCCAAGTTTAAGCTTTGGTCATTGTGGATGGGGGATTACAATAGGAGTAAACCAGTACTGCATGCTGTCTCACATGGGGTAGCAACCCATGTGATTCCCGAGAGTATGGTTCGACACTCTTAGTGGTTGGTGCTTGCCTAGGGCATGGTCTGCTAAACCTTGTAGCCGGGTCAGACAGGACCACTAGTCCTCCGCCCAGGTGCTTTAATGCTTGTGATTTCTTGCTTCAGTTTTGGGAGTTTGCATGAAATTTTTTTCCTTTAAAAAGGGAAGCGGACTTTGCTACTGCTCTTATTTCATTTTGGGGTGCGTTTCTCTTGGACCTTGTTTTTGGAATTTGGTGATGATTTTTCAAAGTTGAATTTCTAAAGGGATTTTTTGGGTCATCTGAAATTGAAATGGGCTATTTTAGAAATGGAAAGCATTATTGAAATTTTCCTTGAATTTTTGAAATGGTTCTGAAAAGAAAAAGGTATTTTCTGATATTGAGAATGTTTTGTTTTGAAAGCGGAGTAGCCTTGTTTCTTTCCAGTGGTATTCCTATGGGTGCTTGCATGTGCATATGGACTTGATTAATGGAAATATGGGGGATCGTGTGGACGGGTGCCTGAGTGGCACAAAAATGCATACTTGCGAGGCACCATGGAATATCAGTGGTGGTTGATTTATTTCTAAGGTTGCTTCTTGTTTCCTAGAAAGTGGGCCTTTTCATAAATGGGTTTTTGTGCACAAATGGTTTTGAAAATGAAAAAAAATGACATTGCGTTTATAGTAAAGATGGATTTTTTAAAATAGCTTTGGGGCTTATTGTGCAGGGCTTGGTTTTTCAAGTGAGTGTTTTCTTTGAAAATTAATTGATGTTTTATATTGGAATTATTGGATTTATTTCTGGAATGTTGGTGTTTGTTTTGTGATGTGTTTGGATTTGTGGAAGGCTGTTTTGTGTTTCTTGTCTGGGATATGCCCCTAGAAACGTTCCATGGGTTCCAGAAGGTCTCTCTCAGTTCTTGGCCCGACCCAAACTCTCAGTGGAGTGGCAGATTTGGGTTTTGCTCGGTGGTGTCGACTGTTTATAGACGTCGATGTCAGTTGGATGTCGTTGAGTGAATTGGGAAAGTTGGAATTGTCTCTAGTTTTGAAATAACTTCATATGTTGTGCGGATGTAAGATTGTCTCAAGTAAGTCTGGTGGAGCGGGACTAAACTAGTGAATGGTGATCATTCCATTTTCGTTGCAAATGAGGACGTCGTGACCAATCCTCAAGACAAGCCTCATTCCATGATTATACCTAAGGAAGTTAAGGTGAGGTAAATTGGTTGATCTCATAGGTGCTCGACCAGTCAACATGCGGCGAAGGAGGTGTGTTGACCTTTCTGATGAGCTAGTTCCATGTGCCCCAGAAGTAGTGTGGAATCGTCAGTCAAAAAAAAAGGTACAAGTTGTTGGTCCTGTTTATATTGTGGTAAGAGTGGGTCCCTCATTTGATGAAGAGTGTGAAGCAAAGGGACATGTTCGTGGAGTACTCCTTCCATCAGTTTCTGTTGCATGTCAGACAGACCGCTCAACCTCTTATCTCTAGTGTGGTCAGTCAGATACTCTAAGTCGTTCACTGCAATCCTCAGTGGGTATGTTAATAGAGTGGCCACACAAGACACAAGGAGAAGTATGCATGCTACTTTTCCAGCGGAGGAAGTTCCAGTTAGAAGTGGTCAGCTTGGGACTGCGAGGCTGGAGATGCTTCAGACATCATTGCCCCAGCCATAGGTCTTGGGGTGAAGCTTGAGCGCAGTCAAAACTCATCGGGCATGGGACGGGCTTGGTCCGACTTTAGTCTGCAATGTCGGGATGAGGACAAAATAAATTTCCCTATTGTGGTACCCTCTCTGAAGGCGTCATTCTTGTTGTGAGGGGCATGGATCCCTTGTCTACTTGTTGTGGTCTTATTTTCTGGGAGTTCCTCTTCGGCCTTAAAGAGGTTCAGAAAAACCCATATTCTTGTAAAGCTAGTGGGTGTGCTTCGTGAACCTTCTTGTGGTCAGAGATGCTCATGTCTTGTGGAATCGTTGTGCGCCTGTCTGGTTCATATTCTGGTTAGGGGTTTCTGCTATCAAAGCAATCTCATGTGGAAGAGTGTTGTCCACTGTAGGAATGATCAGTGCGGGTCGGCCCGTGTGGTGGGTTCACGATGAAGGGTTCAATCAGTATAGCTTAAAGTAAACTAGGAATTCCCGTGCGGGTTTTGTGGTGTTAGGATATTTTAAAATGGTGGGGAGACCCAGTGCGGGTCTCGCCGATCTCCCCTCTTGTGTTGGTTAACCATAGGGTGTTTGAAGGGTCAAGCCAGTGTTAGATGTCTGCCTGGGTTGGTGAGTTGTTTTGGTTTGAAGAACCAATGTTTGACGAGAACCCTAATATGGTGGGGAGACCACCATATGAAAATCTTGTGGAAGACTCTGTTTTCAAAGTACGCTTGGCGGAGCAACCCTTTGCTTCTGCTCTGCCTGATCTCGACCATGCTAATTGGTTAGCTCAGATAGTGGTTTGTTGGCCGAGTGTTTTTGGGGATCTCGAGCGGCCCCGGTGATCCCTAAGTTGGGGGTCGGGGTGTTCCATGTTGTAGTTGTGTTTGAATGTGAATTCCTTGTTGTTGGCTTTTCTTCTTAGGGATTCTGTTTTGGAGATTTTTGAAGTTTTAGGTCATGGTGTTTCGAATGCTCGGTCTTCGAGTGATTAAGTTTTTATTTTAGGTATCTTCACGATCTTGCTTGGAATCTTGGGGTTGGTCAAGTCTTTAGGGACTTTCTGGGGGCAGAAAGTGTCATGCTGGGGAGAATTTTCACACCCCGACCTGACGCTTATTATATTTTAATTTATTTTAGGTCTTTCTTTGAGTTCCAGTTTGAATCGATTCTAATTTAAAAGGGATTTGTGATCTTATACGGGTGGGCGCCCGTACGCACGACCGTGTGTAGCGTCCAATCGTAATTGGACGATGTTTTTATTATTAAATGTGTTATTATATTGGGTGCACGACCTTGTCCACGGCCATGCACATTTCCAGACCTGACTTGAGTTTTTGCGTTTTGATGGTACATGAGTGTTTTGGCCTGGTAGTGTCCAGCGCCCAGGCGAGGAACGGGCGAAGCCGCATGGCTTCGTCAGTTCTCCGTGCACCCTGCCCGGTACGTGGTTAATTAATTAATTAGCAGGGTAAACATTGAAGTGTTCATAAAATAAAATAACGAACAAATAAAATAAATTATTTAAAAGTTGTCTTAATAATAATAATAATAATAATGACAATAATAATAATAATAATAATAATAATAATATTTTTGGGATTGTTATTATTTCAATTGATTCCTTAATTCGGTTATGGATGTTGAACTAATTTATATTTATAGAATTATTAACTTATTATTATTATTTTTTTATTATTATTAGTATTTAGAATGGATTATGTTTTCCTTTTTTTCTCTTGGGTTGTGGGTTGTTTTCAATTTCCTTTTTATCCTCTTTTTATTTTATTTATTTTCATTATATTTTGTTTTATTTTATTTAATTTTTACTTTCTTTTTTCCCCATATTTTCCTCCCTCCCTCTTCCGTCGTGGTGGGCCGCGCCTCACCACCTTTCTTCGCCATTTCTCCCTTGCATCCTTCATCTCCTAAAAACCCTAGCCGCCCCTTTCCTCTCACTCCTTCTGGCAGGCCTCCCTCCTCTCTGGCGAACCATGGCGGTGCGACGCCCTCGCCACCGAGCTCCCTTTGCGCGTGCCCCGTTTCTCTCCCATCGCGGCGCCGCTCTTCCGGCCAGACCGACTACCCGAGCCTCTTCACTATCTCGCTGGATTTCCTTGGTGCACCACACGCCGCATGCCACACACCCTCCCCCTCGTGCGACTCCCGCCGTCACGCAGCACCCCCTTTGAGCTGTGACCCTCCTCACCCTCATCTGACCATCTGCGTAGCTCCCCGAGGTTCGGCCGAAGCTTCAGCGGACCATTCTCATGGCCGCACCATGCTACTGCCTCTTCTAGGTTCGGTCGAGACCCCCTGCGCACCTCCCCTTTGTTCAACCAAATTCTCAGCGGCCTTCTCCTTTTTTTCGGCATTGCGCAAACCCTGACACCCTTCGCCGACCTCTGGCCAGCCTTTCAGACTGCTCGTCGTAGGTGCGCTATACCTCGGTTGTTAGTTCTTTTAATTTGACTGTGTTTCAATTTGGGTTTTGGTTTGGCGTTTGGTTCATTTCTTGTGTCATTTATCCAATTTATTGTTTTTAAGGATTAATTTCATTGTTTGAGGTGTGTTTGTCATGGAGTGGAGTTTGCGCACCATGTTTGCGAAGTTTTGATACCGAAGTGCGTTGGACCTCGCTACGATGGTTTCAAGTCACGGGTGTCAGGAACGCCTACACGTACATGCATAGGGTAAGGCATATATATATATATGCACTCTTTGTACATATTCCCTCATGGATCATGGAATATTTGCAATGAAGATAGGGGTGCGTATATATATATATATATAAATGCATGTGCGTGTATGCGCCTAGTGTCAGTTCGAGTGGCCATC
The DNA here is from genome assembly GCA_963277665.1 of Viscum album. Lineage (NCBI taxonomy): Eukaryota > Viridiplantae > Streptophyta > Magnoliopsida > Santalales > Viscaceae > Viscum > Viscum album. The sequence continues at coordinate 346,401,317 of OY728152.1, read as the reverse complement.
GACAGATAGTGACAAGTTCGAGGTAGGTCCCCTATGCCTATGCTTTTAATTTGAAATAATAAATTGCTTGATTGTTTTATGAATATGTATTACACTATGCTATATACACATGATATAGAATCTGTTTGCAGTTTCTAGAATCTCTTATGCCCTTGTTTAGGAAATTGAAATGTATTTCAAACGACGTTGGTCTTAAGTGTCTTTTCTTGAAAATTGATTTCTTAAGTGGTTTTGAATTGGTAAGGTGTATTTACAAAGGTATTTGGCCTTTTGTCTGTTTGATTGTAAAAAGTGTTCCCTTTATGTAATTAAGCCCATTTGGCATCTTGAGAATGTTTTATGAAAAAGAAAAACCTCTCTTGAGGCACATCCCCCTTGGTTTTAGAAAAATGATTTTTTCTTAAGTTGAATGTGTTATCATGTGCCTAATTTGATGCTTATGCACTGTGTGAAGTGAAAGAGGGGGAATGCGCTCAAAGAGGGAGAGAAGTGGTGAGATGTTGAATGAGTTTTAAAAAAAGAAAGTGTTATGTACATATATGTTTGCTTGATAAAGAATACTCACCACCACTTGAAATAGAGCACAATGGAAAACCTGGGTATCTAGGTGGGTGACCAGGACTAGTACACTAGATGACACGGCAGGGGTTTGTCCCGGTTTTTCTAGAAGTATTGACGCAACAAAACATACTAAACTTATGGATTTCTGAGGGTCTTTGTCTTCTAAGCCACGTTTTCTGAGGGTCGTGGCCTTCTAAGCCACGTTTTTTAAGGGTTGTGGTCTTCTAAGCCACGTTTCAGAGAGGTACGTGGTCTCTAGGTTCCCACTTGTTCTAGCTACCTATAGGGATTAACCATGGTGCTCATTTGTGACATGCTGCTAGTGATGTAACTTTCTTTTTAGTTGTTCCATATTTGATGTCTTTTTTGTGAGAACCATATTTTAATCCAAACTGGTTTCTTTTCATTTTGAAATGTTAATGCATGCTTGAAACCTATTTTGAAAATGTAGTGGGAGTAAAATGCTTTACTTAAAAATGCAAACGTGTTACTTGAATTTGAAAAGCAGAAATATTATTTTATTATATCTTATTTTCAAACTGGCATAATTGGATTTCTTACTAAAGGCGGGGAAATAAGACGTGGTTATATTTTGGCATTCCTACTGAGCATTTTGGTGCTCACACCTACTTTAATTTTCAGTTGTAGGTTTCAGTCATGGATCGCTTTTGGAAGCGAGTGTAGTTAACATATTGTGGTGATCTATGGGGTCACCTGGGGTATATCACATTGCTTTGTTTATCCCTTTTTCTGCTGTCAAGTTGTTTAGCTTATTTTTCATAATTGATCTGCTTGTCCAGTTTATGTTCATTTATCTTCGGTATAGGCCAAACCATTCCAAACAGGTTTATTTTGATGCCCGGCACTAGTTTCTAGCCCGTGGGGATCGAGGACGCCCTTCGGGCCATGTCGCGGACCGGGTCGGGCGCCGGGTCAGATGACGACCCGACCTGGTTCGTGACATGAGCTGTCTAAATCATAAACATTATGAAATTACTAAATTACCCCTTCAATATTTTTACCCAAAATATCCAATTCTCCCTTGTTCCTTGTTCATGTGACCCAAAGTGATCCCCTCCCTTCCTCTCCAAGCCTCTCCACCTCTCCCTTGTCGAGAATCTCAGTTTTCTTCAATGTTTTGGTTGAGATATTCGAGGTAATCCTCATATCTGATCATATATATTCATATTTCAACTATTTTATATTGATATTTATTTCACCCAAGTGCATTTGGATCTAGGTTTTTAGTTTCCCATGAATTATGTGGGGGTTTATATTTTTTTATGGTTTCTCATGGTTGATATTGGTTCTTTGAACTGTCACGAGGTTTTTTTGGGTGTGTGTTATTGAACCACCATGGATTTGAGGTAGATATCCATTGAACATTCATTTATAAGAATTATTTTTTTCATGTTGTTCACACCTTCATTAGATACTAAATAATTTTTTTTGTTCTTTGGATAATTTTTTTTTGAAAAATAGTGATTTCTCCTTTGTGTTGTTGTAAATTGCATTATTTTTTATAAATGTGCACACCAAGTGTTTGATAAAAATTATAATGTGACATCACATGTTTCTTTGGGTTATTTTGTCAGGTATTGGATTTGTAATTTTTTTTTTGAAAACATGATGGTATTTTTGGGTTCATAATGTGCATTTATAAAAGGATTCGACTTGAAAATATTGTTCGTTTGGTCCTTTAAGAAATTGAAATGGAATTTTTTTTTGATGATTTTCAAATTTTTATTTTTTATAAAAAATATATATTTGGATTGAATGTTTCTTTTAAATGTTCTAAATATATTTGTAATATTATTTTTAAATTTAAAATGGCGTGTTTTCACTCTTTTTGAATGTTAATTTGGTTCATTGATAAATAAGAGTTTTGTGGAAAGAGATCATGGATCGTTCAACAATTTTTTAAAATAGTGGAAGTGTTTATTATAAAAAATATCCTTGGATAGTTCTCATGCATTGATTATATTAGAATGGTGGGATATCCTTATAGTGGAATCCACATAACCCATTATATAGTGTGAAAATTATAGATCCTTAGTGTGTAATCAACTATGATCTACGAGTTGAATGGTCAGAGATTAGTCCTTGGAGTGGATCAGGTGATGCGTGATGTGTTAATTATTATATATGTGTTAGTGATTGGATTCTCAAGTGGAATCAGTTGACTAAACCTGTTATATACTCTTGACATGGAGAACCTGGAATAGCGATTAAATTTTATAAAAATGATTGATGCACATGTTAGATTACACACTATCTAGTGACCCAAACAAGGGTGTGTATTTTCTTATTATTACTATGTGATTGTGCCCCTGTGTATTTATCAGGTGTGGTGTGGCAGAGTATGTGAGGGAGTTTTGATTTCATTGAGTGATTCATGCTTACCAGGATGATTGAACATGTATTAGAATGTTTTGGATGACTCAGGAGCTCCTTGGTTCCTACCATGCCTTTTGTCCCTCAGTTACATTTGTTGGATGATTGAGATGCATGATTGTTTGGTTACTCTTATGTAATTATTTCTATTTCCCTTGTATTGGGATCATTTTGGTTCTCTCATATGTAGTTTACTTCTTTAGAAAGTTAATAGTTGTTTTTTAAATTGTTTTCTGAAAGAAAAATTCCCTAAAATGATTTTAAAAATATTTTTTCAATTATGAAATGAAATAATCACTTTCCCAATGAATATGATAATGTTACATTAGTCAAAATGAAATTGTTTTTGAAAATGAAAAATGTAAATGGACCGTAATTTGTTTTGATGCGGAAAATATGCGTTAAAAAATTTCATTTATATATTGTATTTCAATGATGAAGTTAATTTTTTTTATTTTACTAGAAGTGCATTAAGAATATATTTATCAGGCCCACATACTGTTTTTTAATACTCATGAATATATATTTTTCTTATTTTTATCTTGTGATGTATGTTTCATCTTGGGTTTGATTATCATGGGTGATGTTTGTTCTATGTATCAGAGAGTGTCCCTTGGTGTCACAAGGAGACGTTGTGATCATCATGTTTAGTTTGGTTTTGTTGCGTAGATTTTTGTATTTTCAAATTGTGTCAATGTATTTCAGTTTAGATATTTGAATATTATTTAGGATACATTTTTTATGTTTCCATTTTTCATTTTATTTCTTTATTTTGGTATAAATCATTCCCTTGTATCACTATTGATGCCCAATACTAGTTTCCATCCCATGGGGATTGGGAATTCCCTTCGAGCCTTGTGTCAGATCATCTAGGGTGACTAGTTTGGAATCGACCCAGGTTGGTTGATGATTTTTCAGATGGTGCCATGTGGTTTTAAGGAATACGTATTGGATGAGTACCTAACATTTAATCAAAAGATAACTCTACCACTCTTACCAATGGAAATGTAGAGAATCCAGAGGGAAAAAATTGAGAAACTCGATTAAAAATAGAAGGATATCATCACTCAAAGAGTCACATTATATATATAAAAAAAAAATTATATTACATCGCCCAACTCCAAATAAGAAGGTCAATCTCTAATCAAAACCAAGTCTCATTCTCCCATAATGAAATTGATAACCCCACCAGGTGCATTAATGGAGACTCGTCAGAGATGAAAATTAATTCGAACATTATTATAAATGAGGAAATTCTTCCTAAAAATGAAATCAATCTTTTTCATGTTGGAAAAAATATAAATTGATATCAATCTCTAATAAATAGAAAACACAAGTAGGACAATAAATATTGAGTTATACATTCATTCTGATGGGTGTTGTAATATCCATCACATAAGATAAAATCAATATAATATGATTTAAAAGGTTCATCATAAATGTCAATATAAAGTATAAGATGTACATGTATTAAATAATGAATTCTATAAAGATGAATCTTTAATGATCCTACCTCTAACAATTTCTAGACCTATATCAGCTTCTTATGGAAGCTCATCCACTATGTGAAGATGTTTTGTTTTTGTCACGAACCGAATCCGGTCTACACTAAAATCGGCACCCGACCCGGCCCGCGACAAGGCCCGAATGTAATTCCCGATCCACAAGTACTGGAAAAAGTTCCCAGGTATCATAAAACGAGAATTTGGAATGATTTACCCAAGTTTAAAAACATAAAACAACAAAAGAATCCAATAAAATGAATCTGTATTTTTCAAACCAAACAATCTTTTACAAAAATTAAAAACTGAATTACATATTTCAAAAAAAATCAATAAGAAATAAAAAAGGTACAAAACCAAAAGGAAAACAGCCCAAGATCCCTCATTGAAAGGGGCACCGCCCTCAAGCCATCTCCACAAGACTTCACCACCCAGGACCTGCTAGAAACCCAAACCACTTTAACTAAAAACTATACCCAACCCATGACAACAAAAATAACCAAGTATACATACACCCAAGGGTTTATGTAGGGTGTGAGAAAATTCCCAGTAGGATACCACCAATTAGAGATTCCATGCAATAAACATTCAAGGATGAAAATCTTGCAAGTTTTCAAAAACATGTAATTTCTAGTTATAGTTTCTAAAATATGAAACTAAAAAAATTTGAGTCCAGTGGGCTAATTTAAAGAATCAATATATTTTAAATAAATTCCAAAGCTACTGAATTTTCCAGCCAAATATACAGTATGCCAATGGTATGTATAAAGGATCTAATGAGCACAAGAAATGTGAAATAACCCCTAGGCACTAGCTCATTGGGGTCCCAGGTACCTTGTATCTTGGTGAGAGTAACCATCACAAATATATGTTCTCATGCATGAGCCACTAGTAGGGAACATACCAATAACCTAGTGGTCCCCAATCATCATCATCATTATTTAGTTTGAGTTGTAAGCATCAATATTTCTACGTGAAACGGAGGCCAAACCCCACAGATTCACTAGCATACTAGTACACATCCACCTACCTAGATACCCGGGTTCTCCCTTTGTGCTGAAACAAGTTCAACAAGTCACAAAATATAATTTTCAAATGATAATATAATTTCCTCATGAAAAATTCCCCAAATATCCCACATGTATACCACAACTGTCACAAAATTCCACTATTAATTCAAATAGATTTGAAATCAGAGTTACACCAAAATAGCCCACAACACATTTTACATTTCATTAACACTTCCACAAATCCATTAAAAAATTTTTAAAACCATTCCAATATATTACAACTCACATAACATCCCACTCACGTGTTACATAATCCCCTTTTTCATAACCAAAATCCATTTTGCACATCACACTCACACAAAACATCCCACATCACTTTCACATCTCTTACACACTTTAGTAAATCCTTCAAACAATTTTGTAAAACATTTACAAGATGCAACATATCACAAAAAAATCCCCACTCACATTTAAAATGTACCATTTCCGAATATAAACACTTCAATACTTTTTTACAATATGTTTCCACCACTTACATAAATCATCAAATCATTCAAATCTTTCAGAAAACAATTCCTAATAGTATACCCAATCTTTGCTCATAAAACCCATTTCAAGACCATATTTCAAGGACAAAACCACACCAAAACACTACCAAACTTTAATTGGTAGCCCTAGAGACATTTATAAAACCACTTTCAAGTGTTATAAAATCACCTTGGATAATACTAAGAAAGATACAAATAAAAACACCAGTTTTCATAAAATACTCTCAAGAAGTATAAAAACAATTTACACAACAATCCTACTCCAAAAAACCCATTACAAGGCCCAAGTGACACTAAATAATTAACAAAACATAATTTTCTACCCCATTCGACAACTAATAAAGAAATTTCATATTTTAAAAACTACCACAAATGATACCCCATGTGTTACACTCAAAAAGTTCACAACTTCAAAAAAAGGGAATTATAAAATTAAATGCAGATCCAAATCGCTAAAAATGGTTTTCACACAACACACAACATATGAGGAACATGAAAAACTAGTAAAAAAAGAAAACTAAATCATTAAGGAATGGTTAACCATGGAATTACCTACAGAAAGTGTCGAATCCCACAAAACATGGTGCAAAACATCGACCGCACCACCGCCTCACCACAAGAAGATAAATCCATCCCTAGACCACAATATTTGACCAAAATGACACCAAATCAAACCCTAGTTTCAAACCCTAACTTCTGGACATTTTAGAAAATAATTAATGAGGGAGGAAACCCTAAGGAAAAAGGAATAAACCAAGAAGGAATCACTTACCATGAAAAATATTAAATACATCACCACAAATACACCAATATCTAGATTTGAAAACATCCAAACATTCAATTGATATTATTACAAGGTTTAATAGATCATTTAGGAATTGGAATGGGGGAAAATATTGATAAATTAAGAGGTTAGTAAATAATCAATTTACCTGTTCAAATATGGGAGATTTGAGAAATTCACAGAAGATTCATTCATCTTCGTGATGAAACCGATCTACAAAGAGGGGCAGGAGAGCATGGGGGATCACATTGGGTATGTGTGCTCAGGGGGGAGTTGGAATCCCTGAAAAAAAAATTAAATATTAAAGGAGATATTATATAATTAAAAATTATTTTTAATGTAGGAAATGGTTTTTCAGGAAGGCCCAATCCCTTGAATAAAAACCCATATCTTATATGATTATGGATTCTTAAATGGTCCAAATTAAAATGGTGGGGTTAATATGTCAATGAATGACAAGTATGAATTACAATTGATGAAAAATGTTGAAAAAAGTTGAAAAAATGAAGGAGTTATAAAGGAATAAAAATTTATTTTAAAATATTGAATTGGGCTCACGGTTTGGCCCAATTCATGAAAACTCACCCATTCCTCCATAAAAGCCTTGGAATACCTCCAAAAAAAGCATGAATGGAAATTAAATTTTACTTTAAAATAAGTCATGTATGTGATAATTATCCGCACCATGAAAACATTCCATCTTCGAAAAGCCACAAAAAATCCAGATACAAAAACCAAACCCAACAGATAAACCAAGATGCACTTCTTTTCCTTTCTTTACCCCCAAGGGCCAAAATGCCTCCAGTGAACAATTAAGGAAGGATTACTCTCACAACCAAAACATTCACCACTTTCTTAAAATTATAAATCACATTCATACTTTATCCCAAAATAAAATTCATCAAACACTTTCTGAACAAGACTCACTAAATTTACCCAAACGAACAACAAATGATAACAATGTTACACTTACCTTACTTTAACTAAACCACTGGGTGCTCTCTAATCCCAATGTTTACTCAAGGAAGATGTCGGTAGCTAGATAGATCCGAACAATACTACATACCGCCTAACCAATACCATGGATAAATTTGAATTATTGTTACGAGGGGATATAAATAGGCTCCCCACCATAAAAGACAACCTCTATTTTTCCAAGATAAAAGCAGGACACAATTAGGGGAGGCCTGAACGGACTCCCTAGTACAAAGGGTATAATTCCATTCAATGTTTACAAAGGAACATACATGAGAATCATAGTGGTTCTCCCCACCATAAGAACCAACCATAATAACCGACCATCATGGGTCGACACAAAAAGACACAAAAAATTTAATTATTTGGGAAGGGCACAGGGTTAGTCCGCACGGTTTGGGAAATCGTGCCATAACTGTGTATATAATTATTTCGGTAGGGCTTCCTGGAACGTGTCACTAAAAATCATGCATAAACTATATCCTCAACACATCTATAAAAATATCCAACCATTCTCTAATGAACTAATGGAAACCAAAGGGGGAGGTAATGACATTAGGCGATGACTTGGGTATAAGGCCCTCCACCTATTTCCACTGAATGGGAACAACAAAAGAAAGATGATGACACCAGAGGTTTAAACTCTTACTATCTTTAATTCTAAGAATAGGAAATCGTACAAGGGTTTAAAAAACCCTTGGATTTCCCCTGACTATGATCGATATTCTCTTCGAGACCTTTGGCTAGAGCTTAAGTGATTGAAGCGTCGTCGACCTCGCATATAGGCTTTGGAAACCCCCTAAATGATAATTCTTATATAGGTGCCACCAATAACTACATTGAAATCCTCAATAAGATTGGCATGACATAACCCATTCCAAACTCACTTTACCCTAATCCGATATTTCTCTAAAAGAAGGGCTTAGAAGATGCACACACATCACACCTTGATTTTTAAGGTGAGAAACAATAGAATTAAAGATCACTTATACTCCCCTTCCTCTAAAATGGATGATTTTGATATTTTCCAAGGGATGAAATCTCCCAACATAATAGGGACTATCAGAGTATTTCATGATTTTCACCTTTACGGTCAATCGAGCACATTACAACACAAGGCATCACCAAACAAGACCATGGAAACTAATATAAACAATACAAGGAGGGGGGCCTTATAAAACATCCCAAAACAACACACAATTCTAGAAAGTGGCCACAATATCCTCTCGTGACAAGATTTCCCACCCTGTTAGTTTAACGTGAACTCCTTATTTTAAGATACTAAGACGGACTCAGATGACCTCTTAGACACCATCCAGATACTCATCCATGCTAACAACCCCAGACCAGTTCGACCATTGGAAAATCTGGAAACTTAAGAATCTATTGTCTCTTTAAACCTTCCAAGATCACTCAACCGCTACAAGAGGATAAAATAATCATGAAATGAAAGGGAGTAGACTCAATATAAAATGGTCAAGAAAAATATTCCTTACATTGATCAATTGGAGGATCTTCAAATGACAAAAACTACATGTGCTTCACATCAGTTGTGCACTAACCCTTAATGGGACATACCTTACCCCATGATTAAACCCAAGGACCCAACTAAGATGGTCCATTGGTCAAGATATACCAAAAACCCGATCGAAACATTTGAAAGGAACCACAGTAAAGGAATCCCAAAACATTTCTCAAAATAGTCCACTAACCGACCCTTCAACACAACTTTCCGACCAAATACAAACCCAAAACACAGTACAAACGGGAGGGGTTCTTGGACTCAAAGCATCCCACAACATCAAAATTTTAAAAAAAACATAATTCACACCATCCAATACTACTCATAAAGACATCATGTTTCCCCTTTAAAATAATATTTTTGAAAATAAAGGGTTCAGTGGTTAGCGTATCCACCAATGGTACCCCATGGTCCTCACACATGAATGTTTCTGTGTCACACCGGGCACCCTCCTCATATTCATCCTGAAACACATCCATTCATGCCATTAACCATAAATTATCCCATATAACCCCATGAATGTGGTGTCTCACGAAAATATCAAAGGTTAATACAAAAACTCATTCCACTTTTCAAAACCAAAATAGTCAACCAATACCTCCTTTTTCTCAAAACTGCTTACAATGAAATCCAACCAAAATTACATCTTACAATGATTTTCATAAAGGAACAATAATTTAAATGAAAACATACATTCAAGTCATATAAATTAATTTCAGAACATCTCATCCCATTAAAACACCTCTCAAATGATTAGAAAACTCTATTGGAATTTTTTTTTCAAAACCAACGTTAACACAATTTTCTACTTTCAAAAGAGGTGTCAACACACATTTTTCCATTTCAAAACTATTATGAAAACTCAGTACCACCATTTCACAATTAATACCCTTCTATATTTAATATAAAATCATTTCAAAAAAATCTTATTCATCTTAAACCCATTCCATTTTTTTAGAACCAAACATCCAAAATTCCCAAACTAAAGGACACAAGACAATATGAGAGAAACTAGTTTCAGTAGGTGACTTTGACATATGGTTGGAAGCCATATTCCAATAATTTAACCATCATAGAGAGTGTTCTAGGAAAATATCCCTTTCTCCACATGGCTTTCCAGACCCTACGAGCTCAATGGGACCATTAACCCAACCCTTTTTTCATTTCCAAAAATCATCATCAAACCAAGAAAACCAAAGGACTCAAGAAATTCTCGACTTCCCCAGGTGAATTGAATAAATTAATGAAGTATGGTGATCTGCCACACTACACCTAACCATAATGTCAAGTCCATACAATCCTAAATCAAGACTACCCCGACTGTTCCCCAAATAATATGACCCAAAGAGAGCGAACCTCCTTTGATAGCATTTTGTCACGAACTGAATCTGGTCACCATCAAAAGAGGCACCCGACCCAGCCCGCGACAAGGCCCAAAGGGAATTACCGATCCCCATGTGCCGGAACAAGTTCTCGGATATCATAAAATGAGAATTGGGAATGATTTACCCGATTTTATGAACTTAAAACTATAAAAGAATCCAAGAAAACGAATCTGGATTTTTCAAACCAAACAATATTTTAAAAACATTAAGAACTGAATTTCATATTTTAAAACAACTCTACAAGAAAATAATAAAGGTACAAAACCAAAAGGAAAATATACCAAGATCCCTCTTGGAAAGGGGCACCACCCTCAAGCCATCTCCATAAGAATTCACCACCCAGGACCTGCTAGAAACCCGAACCACTGGAACTAAAAACTGTACCCAACCTGTGACAATAAAAATAACCAAGTATACATACACCCAAGGGTGTAGGTAGGCTGTGAGAAAATTCCCAGTAGGATACCACCATTTATAGATTCCATGCGATACACATTCAATGATGAAAAGCATTCCATTATTCAAAAACATGTAATTTCTAGTTACAATTTCTAAAATATGCAACTAAAAATATTTTGTTTCCAGTGGTCTAATTTAAAGAATCAATAGCTTTAAAATAAATTCCAAATCTATGGAATTTTACAGACAAATATACCATATTCCCATGGTTAGTATAAAGGATCTAATGAGCACATGAAATAGGAAATAACCCCTAGATACTAGCTCATTGTTGGTCCCAGGTACCTTTTATCTCGGTGAGACTAACCATCACAAATATATGTTCTCCTGCATGATCCACTAGTAGGGAATATTACCATATCCTTGTGGTCCCAAATCATCATCATCATAGTTTTTTTTGAGTTGTAAGCTTCAATATTCAAAGTAAAACATGGGCCAAACCCCACTGATTCTCTAGCATACTAGTACACATCCAACAACCTAGATACCAGGGTTCTCCATTGGTGCTCAAACAAGTTCAACAAGTCACGAAATATAATTTTCACATGGAAATGCAATTTCCTCCTGAAAAATTCACCAAAAAGCCCACACGTATACCAAAAAAATCACAAAAGTCCATTTTTCATTCAAATTTATTTGAAATCTGAGTCACACAAAAATAGCCGAAAAAACTTTTCACATTTCTTTAAAAATTCCAGAAATCCATCAAACAATATTATAAAACCATTCCAATATATTACAACTCCCATAACATCCCACTAATATGTTATATAATCCCCTTTTTCATAACCAAAATCCAATTTGAACATCACACTCATACAAAACATCCCACATCACTTTCACATATCTTAATCACTTTAGTAAATCCTTCAATCATTTTTGTAAAACATTTCTAAGATGGAACACATCACAAAAAATGCCCCTATCACATTTAAAATTTACCATTTCAGAATATACACACTCCAAAACATTTTTCAAATATGTTTTCACCACTTACATAAATAATTAAATCATTCAAATCGTTCATAAAACAAATCTAAAGAGTATACCCAATCTTTGCTCATAAAACCCAATTAAAAACCATATTTCAAGAACAAAACCACACAAAAACACTACCAAAGTTGAATTTCCAGACCTAGAGACATTTATAAATCTACTTTCATGTGTTATAAAATCACCATGGATAATACCACGAAAGAGACAAATGAAAACACCCATTTTTATAAAAGGCTCTCATGAAGTATAACAATGTTTTAAACAACAAAACTATTACAAAAACCTCCTTCCAAGGCCCACATGACACTAAGGAATTAAAAAAACATTTTTTTCAGCCCCTTTAATCAACAAATAAATCAATTTCATATTTTAAAAACTACCACCAAAGATACCACATGTGTTTCACTCAAAAATTTCACAACTTCAACAAAAATTAAATGATAAAATTAAATGCCTAACCAAATCCATAAAAAATGGTTTTAGCACTACACACAGAATATGAGTAACATAAGAAACTTTTAAAATAAGAAAAATAACTCATTAAGGAATGGTTAACCATGGAATCACCTACCGAAAGTGTCAAATACCTCAAAACTTGGTGGAAAACATCAACTGCACCACTGCCGCACCACAAGGAAGATAAATCTATCCCTAGGCCACAATAGTTGACCAAAAAGACACCTAATCAAACCTTAGGTTCTAACCCTAACTTTTTGACATTTTAGAACATAATGAAAGAGGGATTAAACCCTAAGGAAAAAATGATGAAGCTGAGAAGGAATCACTTACCTTTTAAATTATTGATGAAATCATCCCAAATACACGAGTAGCTGAATTTTAGAACATCCAACCAATAAATTGAGATTCTAAAAAGGATGAAGTGATCATTTAGAAACTGGAATGGGGGAAAAGAGTGATAAATTAAGAAGTTATCAAATAATCAATTTACATCTTCAAATCTAGGATATTTGAGAAATTCAGAGAAGTTTCATCCAAATTCGTGATGAAAAGAAGCTCAAAAGAGGGGGAGGAGAGCACCGGGGAGCGCCATGGGTATGTGGGCTCGAGGGAGAGTTGTAATAACTGAAAAAACAAAAATATTGAATGAAATATTAATGAATTAAAAAATATTTTTAATGTTGGAAATGGGATTTCGGGCAGGCCCAATCCATTAAATAAAAACACATATCCTCCATGATTATGGATTCCTAAATGGTTAAATTAAAATGGTGGTTTTAATAGGTCTGGGGATGATAAGTAGGAATTGTAATGGATGACAAATGTTGAAAAAATGAAGGATTTGTAATGGAATCAAAATTTATTTTTAAATATGGAATTGGTCTCACAGTTTGGCCCAATTCAAAAAAACTCTTCCATTCCTCTATAAAAGACTTGGAAACCCCCAAAACAAAGCATGCATGGAAATAAAATTAAATTTAACGTTAAAATAAGACATGTATGTGACAGTTTTGGATGCCTCTACATAGAGCCTCTTATATATTGAAGCATATGATTTCACCACAGTAATTTTTTGTGTTGATGATATTATTTCACTACATGATGTAAATAAGATATGGCATAACTTATACAAGTGACCTGATCATCCACATAAACCACATATATTGGGTGCCTCAAGGAAAACCCATTTCAAATACCCAAATTTTCCACAATGGAAGAAATTCAAAGGTCCTATTCGAGGCACTATAGGTGTTCTAGAAGAACCCTACTATCTAGAATGACAACGAGACTCATCATTATTTCTCCTTTATTTAATGGAACTCACAAAACAACTTCTTGGAAGAAAAGGAACTCCCATCAACCCAAAATTTACATCCAAATCATGTTAATCCATCAAATCCATACATAGAAACTCATTATTAGAATAGAGCTTCAGTAATAACTCTTGAGAAGGAATGTTATATTCAAGTACCATATTGAACCATAATATCCTCATATTATCATTATATACAATATCATGTGAAAACTAAAAAATATTAGCTAAGTGGTTTACATATTAAGTCATAGTATAATCAACCAGATCATGTTTGAAAAAATCCATATCTTTAGTTAGCCCCACAGACTCTAGATATAAATTATCTTTGAAAAAATAGTAAATAATATTTACACTGAATCCTTGTGCTTCTTCTTCATCAACGTCGAGTACCACCAACTCCTTATATGTACCATTAGATTGAATGTGGAACATTTAAATTTAATCAGATCAAGTGTTTATAAGAACTCAAAAAAAGATAAACCAAACTCATCGAATTTTTATCCACTTCCGGATTATTTGATACTTAGAAATATATTGGATTATTGAAAAGGAACTCTTGAGAATGACTCTAAAATTTATCACACTGAGATTCCATAGTTGGATCCTGAATAGTAATGGGTTCATGTGGCTTTCCTGGAGCTTGGAAAACACATAATATACTATCAATGTGATTCTGGTCCCCCGGAGGATTCACTCATTGTGGTTCATCAACTACATCCTCCTATATCCTATTCACACATCTTCTTGGTGGCATGATTCTACACAAAATCAATGAACAAAATTGAATACATTATAAGAATACTGATATTAATAACTCCAATAAGAGAATCATAGAAATTTATCCCATCAGATAAGAAAATGATTTTTATTTCAACTTATCCATATAAAAATCATGGAAAATATTTGAATTATTTCTCAATAATTCATTCCAAAACCACACATAGAGACTTAAGGCTCATTATGATGAGTTTTTTCTAGAAACCCACTCGTAATTACCTCTTATGTCCCAAAAAGAACTCTATAACTCATACTATTATCAAGTAAAGATTCTCCACCAACACATTTAATATCACTTTTTAACGAACTTTCCTTGATTCCCCAGTACACTAATACCTGATGCAACACTATCATAGCCCGGAGGCCTTTACTCATCCCCATGGTTTAGTTAAAAGCACCTAGAATACTTCAAAATATTATATTGAACGATTTTCTTAAAAAAATAGAAGAATAGATTGATATGAATTAGTATTCTAAATAATCCAAAGAGAGATAGTACCAAAAATCAAATTGGTATATAAATACCCTAGGACATAACGTCATCAAATTATAGTACAACTATAATGAAAAAACAAAAAACACCCTATGAAATCATAACTCCAAGCCCAATGAATCAATAGCAACCATCTCCTAGAAGAAGTGGTTTCCCTTTTATCAGAACTCGAAGAAGGAAGTCCATAAACTCCAGATGGAAAAGGTAGGGTGAGTGCTAAAATTTTAATAGGTTCTCACCATGTTCCCATAACAAGATTCCATAATATATAAACGCAATCATGCATTAGATATTATACAATATATGGAATGAAAATACAATTTCATATTTAAAACAAAATAATAATTTCCTTTAAAGTAATGGGAAAACCTTCAAATAATTTTGTAATACACAAGTTATATAAAACTATTTATATAAATCAACTCACATGAATAAAATAGTTTCACAATCAATGGAATATATATAAAAGTAATGAAAACAAGAAGCATGGTCATCCCCCTAGCAGTACGATAGTTCTGGGTTATCGAATCCTTACACTCTCATATTAGTGATCATGGTAATGGGTACACATGTCCCTCAGGCTCATGCTAAATAGAACTCATAAAAATCCGATCTAAGATGAGATTCTCATAAAAAGTGTTTTTATTTTTCATCATCAGTTTGTTTATAAGGAATTACAATGCTATTTTTCTTGACCCAAATATTCCCCTAACTTCCCTAGCTTTCATTTTCTCAATCAAGAATTCAATCAATGGTGGGAAATTAGTTTCATTTAAAATCAAAACATAATTTACAATTCCAATTCCTGATTTGGAATTTCAATATTCCAAATCAACATCCAGTCCAAAACATGGATTTTTAATAATTTCAACCCCTTTTAAAATATAACCAAGAATAGTTTTTAAAAAAATAAATTTAAAACATTTTCTGAAATCTTTTATCAAATAAATTAAAAAAATTCATCAAATTCCAAAACACACACCAAATTAAAATACAATTTGAATTGGTGTTTTTCTAGAAATCCATACAAAATATATTTAAAATCTAATTAACATCATTAATATTGTTTCCATAAGTTAATTCAATTTTTTTAAAAATAAATCAAATCAAGGGATTATAAAATCTAAAATCAAAATGGAACCACCTAATTTTAATCACAGATCACAAATCAACACCCACAATGGTATTTTTTATTGAAAAAAAGGTGATAGAGATCTATAAATATAACCATGGTTCAATATACCAATTAGAAAAGATTAGATCCATCAATCACGTGATGATATAACAAGTATTATAGAGGAAAGAAATAGAGAGCTGGAGGGAAGAACCGGAGGAGATCCACTAAATAAAGACGGATTGGATTTTATACAGGTACCTTGATTCATCAAATATCGGGTTTATATGGGTCACAATTGGACCTTGAGAGCCTATGATTCCATAGAATTTGTGATAAATAAAATTCTATTAGGTAAAGCTGTTAAACTAGGGTTCTATATTTTTTAAAACATTGTTTGCAATTAATTTATCTTACACGAAAGGTTAACTGGGATGTGTCTCATATTCATACAGACCATGTACCCAAACCTTAAACCCGTCTACTAGGGTTTATTATATCTAGTAGGTGGGTGCTCAATTTTTTAAACAGTGTTCCAACCATGATATCCCACACTACCTGGGATTGCATAGTTTTCACTAGGTGTGTGCATGGTTGGGGAAACATATGTTCCAACCTTTCACATCCTATAAACATATAAATAATTTGGAAAACTCACATGAATAACCCCTAAGAAACTCACAAAAAAATAATGATCCGAAATAGGGGTCATGGAGTACCCAAAAATAGTAATAGACATAATATTCCCATCCTTTAGGAATGTCATCTTGCATCTATCATAGAGGCTCATAGATTAATGGATATAATGAATGACCTTTCTCCCTGGATTCAATTATGTCATCACATGTTCTTTCCAAGAGTTGAATTTTCTAGAAGAAAGACTCTCTGAAAAATTTATAGAAAATAATCTTACTTGGATAGATGATCTTAAATCTTATTTGTTGTATCTGTTTTGTAGATATTGTCAATAAAATCCCATACATCATACTCATGTATTTATTTAACATTTATGAAATATGACTTTGCCTCTTTTTTAAAGGAACCATTAAAAAATCATACCAAAACCTATAGAAAAGGAATGGGTTACCTAAAATTTCATTATTTAAACATAGAATAACTCTTGAAAAGGGAATGGGTTTCATAACCAACTGATCATCAAAAAAATAAAACATATATGGAAAGAATAAGTATTATATCCTTGGATCATATCCCCATTAAATAAAAATTGACATTAAAAAAATTTCTTTATAGATGGAAAATGATTTTTGAAATATTACATGAAACATTTATTGAGATAAATTCCTATTTTTCATTAAATTAACAATTTAAAAACAAAAAACTTCCCAATTATTAATAAAAAAATTCTTTTAAACTATCCTTTGAAACATATAATGTAATCTTCAATAAATTGAGTAGTCATGAATATAGGAATTCCCATTCATTCCATATAAGTTAAAAATGAACATTCCATTCAATTTTTTATAATAATTAAAAAAAATAAAATGTAAAACATGTGTAAATATTAATTTAAATAATATTTATAAAATTGTAAAAAAAATATTTAAAACATTTCCATAAAACAATTATATGGAAGAAATCGTTTTTTTGGCCGAACATAAAAATAATTATATTTTTCCTTAAAAAAATATTTTCATTCTCCTAACTACATAAGGAGAAGAAAATGAATGGAAATATTTATTTTCATAATATTAAGATAGGATAAGAAATTTCATGTGTTCATTAATAGGTATATAATAATATTTCATCTTCATAAAAATAATCATAAACAATCCTAATAAACAATGAGATTATACCTTAAAACCATTACCACTTTGGTAAATTTTGAATCATACGACCTAAGAAATAAATAAAATTATATGGATATTTATATCACATAAAATTATGAATAATAATCATAAAATAAATTCACGGACCACATATACCCAACATAAAAAGAAACAATAAAAGTTTATGGTATGTGTCCCATAGAGATAAATGTGATAAAAAAATCCCATACCTTAGGTTTGACTGCCTTCAAACACATTAGAACCTCAAGTATAATAAATATTAATTTATTATAAATCTATTAAATAACCAAAATTGTATATAGCATACCATATATGATTTACTTATTTCATTTTATCACCTTTATTAATACTTTATTATTAAAATCACATCTCAGGTGATATCTATTTTATTTTTCTTATATGTCCTAGATTGGTAGTTTTGGCCCATTAATTTTGATCATTGACCCACCATTAAAAAATTTAAATCATGATATAAATATTATATTTATTAATTATATACATTTTCAGTTTCATTCAAAAAATATAGAGATAGAAAAATTAATAATTTCATTCAAGTAGACGGTACGCCGTATGTACATATTAACGATAGTTACCACTTTTCAACAAATAGAAAAAATAATGGTTAATAATAATTATTCTTTAAGGAATCATTATTATTTCCTATAAATCATATATATTAATTAAATCCATACTTATAACCATAAATGTAAATTATAAATGAAAAATGAATAACATCTCTTCATAGAGGTGGTAGTCCACATGTACACACAATCACTAATATCATTTTCAAATTGTTTAGAGGGTAAGAATATTGATATTATATTATCATTATATATTTATAATTATTTTATAAGTATCACATATAAACATTAACCCCATCATTATACCCATCTATAAAATATAGTGATGAAAATGAGTTGTATCACGATATATATACGAAAAGATATATGTATACATGTGTGTTATTTTCACTTCTCATGTGATAGAAAAGGAGAGAATACAAGTTGTTTAATAATAATAACAACATTTATTTGTATTTATTATACTCAGGGTATTATTTTATGATGAATATAATGGAATTAGAGGTGGTAAAATAATAATTAAAAATAATGTGATCAGTTAAGGTGATTACCTCTTCTTTGAAATAACTCATTTAGATATACTCTTATGGGCTCTATGGATGGACTTATGGGAATAAAAAAATCTATATAATGTGAAAAGTTATGTTTTGAAGATAAATTTATTGATTTTGGTTGAGATATAAGTCTTAATGTTGCGTGAAGAATAGAAAGTAGAGGTACCTTTTATAATTGAGGGGAGGGATAATCTTGAAATTTCCTAACAAATAAATTAATATTATTTAATATTATGTTTAAAATTGCATCAAATTTATAATATTGTAATATAATAAAATTATGAGATTAAATAATCTCTTAAAATAAAATTTTCATAAGCTTTTATCACATTTTTACCATCAAATTTTTGTTTTGACTCTTCACTAACCATTTTGACAATTTCCATAATAGTAATGTTTTCTATCATTTATGGTTTAAATATGATACTATAGAATTAAAAAAGACCCATAAATGCAATATTAATTATTTTTAAAAACATATAACATTAATTTTTTTAAATATAATATTTTTTGAATTTTATATCATTTAATAAAATAGTATTGATTAGGAAATATCATTAATATCATTTTTAATTCTATTCATTTAATTTGAATTTCTATACATAAAAATAAATTTAGTATTAAAATATAACACTTACTCACCATAATAATAAATCATATAGATCTATAAATTTTATATTAAACTTATATAATTTTTATTATCATTTATTTCATTAATTTAATTTTCTATTAATTAAATAAATATTTTCTTTTCTTTTCTATGGAATTTAAAGTCATTCTATAATTTATAAAAAATAAAAATAAATTTATATAATTAAAATAATATAATTATTATCAAAATAGAGACATATATTCACTCCTAAAAAATCACTATGATGAGATATAAGATATATTTAAAATAAAGAGAGTGATAATTTTTATATTTTAGTGATTTAAATATTATATAGGTAATTTACATGGAAAAGTGTCTATAAAAAACCAAATTTAGAGCCTATTATGTTACTTATATAATTTATATCCTATAATTATTATTATAATGAAAAATAATCCCTCCTCACTTTGTTTTAATCAATAATTACCTTATTTACCCATTATTGAGCTGAGAGATTTTACTAAAGTCACAAATTATATTAAACAAAAATAAAAGTGGAATATTTATAAAATTTATCCTAATAATTCTAATTATTTAATAAATTTTATAAAATTTAATACCTAGAATTGGAATTATGTAATGTTTTAAAAAAATTGTGCGAAACAAAATTAAAATTGATTTTTAGAACAATAAAGTTAAAAAAACAGATTTATTCTTATATCATTCCAACAGAAATATCATATTGATGTTAAAGAATTTAATTTAGTTAAAAATAAAGAAACATAATTAAAATAATTCACTTATTGTGATTAATTTTATGTATTAATAGAAATACATAATGTGCACATAAAAACAGGTTTTCAAGAAAAATTCTTTTTATATAAAAAATGATTTTACAATGAATTCAAACATAAAATAGACTCCAATGGAATGAATTTTATTCTTTAAAATATAATAGATCTAATATTAATTTAATACCATTTTAAAAAATAACAACTTTATATATTCTTGAAATAAAAATACATTTCAAAAAAATAATATTTTTCACTATTCATGTGAAAATCAATATTTTCTAAAAAACTATCTCTAAGTTAATTTTTATTTTATCATTTCAAAAATGTAGTTAGTTTTATGAAATTTAATTTTGAAAAGTTTCTCAAATTAAATATTATATTTTATCACATAAATAAATTCAAGTCATTTTGAATGAAATATATATTTTAAGAATAATATAACTTTGATAAAAATAAAATGATTATTTCCCAATAATTAATTAATATATTTATATTTAGTAGTATAATTTTATATATCTCATAAATTAGTTAATCATATTAATACCTACTAATTTAATGGATATGTTATAAGGGATACAAAATAATAATTTAATAATACAACATTGTTCATTTAGACTTAGTGTTTCCTATAACGCAAGATGTCAAATAAATTAAATATACTAGAAAAAAATATATTTCATAAAATATAAAGGAGTTACATTATACCCCCTTAAAATGAATTGTTACCTTTAATTTCATCACCCATATAAAGAAAAATTTGGAAATCTTTATTTCATTATGTACTTGGGTTTCTATATAGTTTCTTTGAATTTTTTATTTCTTCAAATATCTTTCGCTAGGTGTGTAATAATTTTTATTTCATATTATATCTATGATTAAATATTTTGAAAAAAAATTTCTCTTCAGAAATATTATTTTCAAGTGGTTGGACCTCTTAGTTGAGTTAGGACGAACTAGCCCAAAATACCATCCAAATCGATATCCTAATCGATTCACTGGTAACCCAAATAGTGTTAATGATCTCCCCAGACCAAAGATGAGCACCTTTAATAATTAAATAACTATTATGAATGATTTAACCCTCAAAATAACATGCAAAAATACAATTATACAATGTAAACCCCACCAGATACATACATTGATATAATTAAATCATGCACAAGGAGATGATGCCAAACTGGAAGTAAAACAATGGATCCAAAAAACCATCCCCTAGTGGTCCATGTCCTCCCAATATTTCTCATGCAACCCACCCCTAGTCTCCTTAACTAAAAACCACAAAATAAGAAAAGATCATGAAAACCTTTTGTTATATCATAAGGGGATGCAAACCCAAATAGTACAAGCAAGGTGTGAGTTAAAGATCCCAGTAGGATTCCACCAAAGACACTATGTAGTTAATTCATAAGGCAACTAAAATATTCTAAAGAGGTATAAAATAATTTGATTATGAATCTTATTTGGAACATAGTGTTTTAAACCTTTAAAAATAATTAACGTAAAAAATCCTATAAAACATGCCATTTTACCATTTAAAACTAGATATTTTTCTTGAAAGTATTTAAAAACTATTTCACAAGCTGGAGTCGGATTATCAAGAAAATATAATAATAATAACCCAGTATAAAAATCCTTAAATGATTCAACAATTTAGTTCCATGGTTCATAAAAATAAAAATAATAAAAATAATAAATAGTTAAATCAAGAAAGGACACTTTGATGCTGATTAGTGATAAAAACACTGTCATGATTCAAATATCAATTATATGGATGTCAAGGGTAAAATCTAGGTATAATAATCAATCCACCATATAATAGCTAATAAAATTACAACGTGTATAATTCTCCAGTCATACATATAGTCCCAACGGTCTCATTAAAACCAGTTCCATGCACATCCACTTTCCTGACAACACATCCATATCATGAACCGTTCATGATCACTATTGATATACAAGATGTGGTTGGATTCTTTTAACTAATAATATATCTAGTTCATCCCATAAAACTATCTAGGTTCCCATGACAATTAAAAATACATGATTGATACAATCAATTCATGAGGATCACATTGTGATCCTTATCAATATCAATCTTGGGATCACTCCCTCAAATAAAATCTAACCCTCACCCCTAAAATACCACAATGTAAATAATCCATTTTCCTAAACCCATGAATGGGAAGAATAAGAATCAGACAAGTTAAAATAATGGACTATTACTAAATATGATCATCATAAAGTGGAAAATGGGCCATCAAATATGAATAATTCAATTAAAATACTTTTTTATAATTCTTCATTCAAAAGGATAATAATATACTATTCCTTTGAAAAATCATCATAAAAATTCAAAACTAGCCTTTTCAAAAATAAAATTTTTTCAAGTCAACCCTAATCAATTAAAATGAATTATTAAATTTCAAAAAGTTTTTATTACATTCCCAAACAGAGGTTGACACCACTTTCAATATGAATAATTCATCCATTTCAACTCACTCAAGAGGATAAAATTGAGAATATTGTAAAAATCATTCAATGGGGTCTCTTGAACATTTCAAAAATTCAGAAATATGAATCTACTTATAAAACATCAAATAAATTAACTCAATTTTTTAAAATCAGGAAAATTCATTTGAGGAATTAAAACATGGTACAAAATGATCAATTCCACCGAATGAATTCTATAAAATTCATTGAAAAAAAATCAAATAAGATATGGAATAAAAACAATACATAAACTATTTTGATAGATCAATAACATAGTCATTTAAATCACACCATGTCCAAATAAAATGGAATAGGGTCAAAGAATCTTTCATAGGGTATTTCATGAACAATTTTCATGCAACATGCGTTAAAATTTATGAAACATGTATCTATGATTTCTTATGAAACAATGAATTAAAATATGATGGAAAATTATAGAAACACCTAATTTTTAAATAAGTAATCCACAAAATAGATTTAAAATGTTTCTCCTTCAATGGAGATCACCAAATCATGGAATAAAGGTCTTGATAGAATAATGAATCGATCCTAGACCGAGAAATCCAATTCAACAAACAAAGAACCAATGAATAAAAATCCATAATAATTTCTAGGAATAAGTAATCAAAATAAAAAATGATATCTACAATCAAGGAGAAAGGAACACATTGTGAAGGGATAACCACTTCAATAGGCACATAGGTCCACCATGAAATGAGGTAAAGAGGTCCAAAAAGCCTCTAGATGGCTCTCTAATGCTAAATAATTGGATTTGGTTCATGTGGGATGGGTTTAGTGTTAATTATGGTGATTTTAAGAATTTAATTAAGAATTTTGGATCATTAATAACTATTTTCATGGATTCTTAGGTTAGTTTTCATGGTTGGTACTGATCATATGCCAAACCATGTGCCCAAAAAAGGATCCATTGGAAGAGTTGCACGGTTAGGATTCATGGTTAGATTAACCATGTGAAAACTGTGCACCCCCTTCATTCAAGGATTCATAGATTATCTAACCATGTGAAAACCATTTGACCCCATTCAATCTAGGTTCCATGGTTTGTAAAATAATGTGCAAACCATTCGAAAACCATGCCCAGTCCCGTAAACCTTCCACAAAAATTCCTAATAATTTCTAGAGACAACCTAATAAGTAATCCAATAAATAGATACTCAAATAAATGGATCAGGACAAATAAATTGGTCAAGGGGTGTTACAAACTCCCCACCATAGGAAACTCTATCATAAAAAGGTTTCTAGCAAAAAAAATATAGAATAATACTGCACCAGAAGAACACCCTCACTCTTATTTGGAGGTGGATGGTCCATGGTCTAGAAGGGAGACTCGCCCAATGGTTAATAACATACAAAAAACTCCATGATCGACTAACTTAGATCATCACACTTCTCCAAACCAGTGAAATACTACATACCCTTCTATTTCTCTATGCTACATAATAATTCTCAAAAATTGTGTAACATAAAAAGAGAACATTCCTTAGACCAAAAGAGATACTTTACCCACTCATCATGAAGAAACAAGTATGATGAAATGTAAAAAAGAAAGTTAAATAATTGAAATGTATTTCTACCCTAGTTAAGTACTTGATGGTGACATAGGATTTTCTAAATTTAACCTCATACCATTGTGAGCACATCAAATAAAATGAAAAAATCTCTGGGTTCCAAGTTCATCAAAAATCCACATCACCATTTTTATGTTATTATATTCCCATGATCTTTCCAAGTCCAACATGAAAGAGATCAAACATCCAGGTCTGCACACACCATGGCGCTACACTCTCACAAGGGAGATCACCCATCCTTCAACATTGACCTCTAACTATCAATTCAAAATAATATCAACACAAAGGAACACAAATCAAGCAAAAAATATAAAGGATTCTCAGCACTATATTCCAATACATCACCATGAGTGAAAAGAACATCAAGGAACTAATGTCATATAAAAAATTAAGGTTAATAATTCCAGTGTGGACATTTATAGGTCATAACCATAAATATATCAAGAAACCTAAACCATTATCAAATAATAATACCCGAAATGACCCAAAACATGTTCCATAAGATTTCATTCACAAAGATACTCAAATAAAATGTTTCAAAAATATACAATACATAACTAGGAAAAAGTAAATAAATTTTTTCTCTGATATCGGAAACAACAAGCTAGATTAACATCATCCATATCCAGCAGCTGGTATCTGTCAGCTGGATGCTCCTACACAACATGAAAATACTCACTTTGATGCCTATCAATGGGGCCATATTATCATGATGCATATGATTCCCAATCTTGATGAGTTGTTTTTCCCTACTAAAATTTCTCTTTTAAGTCTCCCAACAAACAGAACCTCTTAAGTTGACCCAGGTAGACACAACATTTACAAACACTTAGATATTTTGAACACAACCAATTAGAATGAACTGGTTCTCCACACTGGAAACATGTGTTATACATATTACTTTCCCAAGAATTATATCCTTTATTATCTAAAAAATAGTTATTCTTCCCTTCATGTTATCTCACAAATTGATCTTCAGCTGATAAAGTCGTATTGAGATTCATTGAATAAGAGATCAACCTAGTCATAGTCATGTTGTCTATAAGGTATGGGTAAATTAATTTCCTAAAATTGATATCCTTACCAAAGTCATCACCATCAAGAATAGTAATGAAACATAGAAAATATGAGAACTTATTGGAATATTCCACAATGAATAACTCATTTTAAACATAACCCAATAACAAAGAATCATTATCCTTCATTACTTACATAGGATACTAGCAGTAATAGAGATTGACATTGAAATTCCCATTACATTATTTCACATATACAAGAAGTAATCACAACTTATTACCACACCTTTCTTGGTCCCTCGAATAAGGATTTGATCGAATTGACCTTTATAGAATCAGGTGTCTAGAAAAAATTGAGGATCCCATTAACTTATTCAAGAATCAACACTACCTCGAGAGAACCTTATTTTATTTTATAATAGGGTGTATGAAAATCCATGTATTCAATGATGGAGTTTAAATGGATATATGGGTATTGGCATCACTACTTGATATGGAGTCTTAGAAGAGTCATCAATAAGAGATTCCAATTCTGTATAACTCGAAGGACTACTCTAAAAACTGTACATGTGATTAATCATTCTATTATTCCTGGAAATTTTCTAGGGGTACATTTCTATACAACATGAAACATAGTCTCATAAACTCTGACATTAATCATTATCATTACCAATGTATGGGAAAGGTAAAATAATTTAAACAATCCATATAATAATTTATCAAAACATCATTAATTTGAAAACACAATAGAGATCACTAATTTTAAGACATTACCGCTTCATATAAAAATGTTAAATCTGTTTATAAATCCATCACCGTTTTTAAAACCCTCAACCATTAGATGTAAATTATTCCATGGATTAAAAATAAATATTCCCATTTTCAAATTATCAAAACCATTTCCATTTGAATCCATTACAGTTGAAAATTTCGTCTTAAAACATTTTTTATCATGTCACATTAGAGTCATTGATAATTATTTTTTCAAGCCAAACATTTAATAAAACACACTTTTTGTAACATGAAAACATTTACAATGAACTAAACTAAACGTATTTTAAACTACAATTTAGTGTTAATAAACAATATAAAATCATCAAAAAGGATTAAAAGTTTACAAAACTACACAACAACATGAATCACAGCATGTCCATAACTCTCCCCACTAACCTCACTCATGTAAGGTCACCTAGAAGATAACAGAAAAGGTTTCAAGCTGAGGTTAGAGTAGAACTATGCATGTCTTGGTAGCATGGGTGGGTAAACCACACACTAATATTACAATATTTCATGGATGTATTTCCATAACAATGATACCAATACATCATAGTTTTCCAAATCATTAAGGTGTATTTTAAGTATGATCATCTTTTCATTCCAACCTAAAATTCAAAAAAAAAAGATTACAAAAATCAAATACAATATCATCGAGAATCTAAATCTCTTTTTTCCACCAGAAAAAAGTTAATCAAAATAAAGACTCAATTCCCCACTATCCCTGGTAACTCAAGTCTCCTTGTGAAGAGGTGGTGTTCATGAACCCACTCACAAGCTACCTCTTCAGTCCCAACACATTCATAATCTTCTTCCTACCATGACTACTCATGTAACATTAGTTGTTTCAAATTCAATTACTTACCTTTACTAAAATACATCCTTTGATACCATTTATGATGATCCAACCCGGTATACTCTCTAAATTGATATCCAATAAAATTCTCCACTAACCCAAAGTGAATTCCAGATCTCTATGTGCTAGTGAAAAGCACCTATGAATAAATAAATAAGATTTAAAAATGGGTTTTCCACAAGAATATTTAGAAATAATAAAAGTACACTATCTAAATAATACAAAATATAAAAATTAATATACTCATATCATACACAATGTAATGATAAAAAACTATAAAAATAAAAAGCATTGAAAAAAAACATGCCTCTTCATGGTCCATGAACACCCACCATGTCCCAATTCACTAATCCCAGGTCATACAAACTCAAACCCAAAAAAGGAATATTAGAGAACAAACACCTTCTATAAGATAATATAGGGTTGCAAACTCCAAATGGTATAAGAAGGGTTGGAGATAAAGAGCCCAAAAGTATTCCCAAAAATATTCTATGTGGATACTTTATTGGGAAATTAAAATATAGTAATGATAATTACAATAAATAAAGTATTAATCTTATATTGAAAATAGTTTTCTTAACCATTAAAATCATTTATCAAAAAAATAATGTAAAACATTCCACTTTACGATTTAAAACCAAAAATATTCTTGAGAATCATTAAACACCATTTCACAAGTAAGAGTAAAATAATCATTAAAATATAATCATATGCACCGGATATCAAACGTTTTATAATAGTTAATAAAATATATCTAAGGATCATAACAAAAAAAAGATAAATCAATGAAGGTAACATGGGTGCCATGTAGTGAAAAATAATTTTTTCTTGTATCAAATATCATATAGGTGGATAGAAGTGATAAAACAAATGTATGATAGTGATTCCACGAAAAAAAATCTAATCAAATTAAAACATAACTACTAATCTAGATTACATACAGTCTCATAGGTCTTACGAAAATTAGTTCCACACACACCCTCTTTCTTGGTTGCGCATCCATATCCTGAAACCTTCATGTAGTCTATGGATCCCCAAGACAAGATGTTATTACTTTTATTAATCATATATCTATTTAATCCCATATAACTATCCATTGCCTAGTCAAAATAGGTGGGTGAGATAATAGAGTCAATTGGACCACACAGTGTTCCTTATCAGTGTATGTCATGGGATTGTGTCCTCATATCGCATCTCACCATCACCCCTAAACTCGATCATAATAAACAAACCATTTTGCAAAACCCATCTATGGGAATTAAAAAAGTTAAAAAGGTTACAATAAGGGTTAATTATAGGAGAATATCAACATAAAGTTCCAATCATGCCATCAAATATCGATAATTCTATTCAAATAATTTTATTCAATTAAACAATAAAAATAGTAATCATACAAACATCCTTTCACAAATCAAAATACTAACTCCAATTGGTCATTTGAAATAGATATTTATATAAAATCATTCCTAAATCATTTAATTTAATTTTTACAATTTTTTAATGCTTGAGAACATTTAAAAATATTGGTTTACACCCTCATTCCTTTTGAATAATTTCCAATTTCAATTCACCCAAGAAGATCCATTTCGAAAATAAGTAGAAATAATTTAATAGGATATCATGGTGATTTCAAAAATTCAAACATTTGAAACTATTTATAAAACATCATATATATCAAATCATTTTATTCAAATTAAACCTTTTAATTTTAGGAATTAAATCTTAAGAAAATGACATCAATTATACTAAAACATCTTTTAAAATTTAATTGAAAATAAATCAAAACAAATAGGTAATATACAAAATTCAAAAGAATTTGTCATATACCAATATCATATCAATTTAAATCATAAAATGTTCATTTTAAATATAATAGGGTTATAGAATCCTTCACAAATACTTTCTAGAATAATTTTCATAAACATCCATTAAAAATTAAGAAAGATATATATATAAATTCTAAAGAAACAATGAATTAAATTATTAAGGAAAATCCTATAAAACCAAATTGTAAAATAATTAAACCAACCTCAATGGATCCAAACTATGTCACCTCCAATGGTGATCACCATACTAATGAAGAGATATCTCGATAGAAGAAATAAGCGATCCTATATCTGAAATGCTACATCAATCAAACAAGATCCAATGAATCACAAGGCCATAATAACCATTATTAATAATAAATAAAAGGAAAAAAATGATATCTATGATCAAGGAGAATGTAATTCACAATAAGGGGATCACCACTTTGATTAGCACATCAATCCCCCCAGAACTGAGGTTAGGAGATCTGAAACACCTCTAGATATATTCTTAAAGAATAAGGATTAGATATGGTTAAAGTTGGTAGATTTTATTGTTAATTATTTTATTTTATGTGTTTTATATATGATTTTAGGGGCATTATTTACCATTTTCTTGGTTTCCTAAGTCAGTTCACATGATTAGTACTAACTATGTACCTAATATCACACCCATAAAAGAGCCACTAAAAGAGATGCTTGGTTAGGATGAACTATTATTTTTACCACACGAACCCATTCTTCCTATGATAAATGGTTGAGGTAATTGGTAAAAAACACTTCACAAACTATCAATACCCAATAATTCTTGGTTTCATGTTTTGGCTAACCATGCATAAAATATGTACAAATGGTTATCATGCCAAGAAACCATCAAAAAGTGTTTGGGAATAGACCAGAAACAACTCAGAAAGATATCCAATAAATAGATTCTAAAATTAATGTTTTAAAACAACTAAAATAGTTAATGGGATTTTACATAAGTATATTTATTTTATCATTTATCCACTTCTGTAGGATATATATATAAAACAAATTGTGAAATTGAAAGAGGTTTGGTGGAAGTGATAAGTCATCATCCCTTCTCGATCAAGACTCACAAAAGTGAAAATATATCTACGGATTAGATTTAACTTCCTTTTAAATCTCAAAAATATATTCCCTAGATAAATTTGAAAAAACAAACTTCTCACCAACTTCAAATTACATGTCAGACTAAAAAGTTTCATCATATCATTTATGATGTTCCTTGATTTACTATAGAAAAACTATGAATTTATCCATCATTTTCTCATCTAGATCAGATCATAAGATCATTCATTCTATTATATACTCCAATGGTCATTTTATTATCAATTTCCACTTCATCTCCTTCTATATGGAATGTATAATCATGATTAATATTATTTCTTGAATCAATTAAATTAACTGGAAATGAATCATAATATCCATTTGTTATTATTTATACCTTTAAATATTTACCAAGAACAAAATTTAAAGCACAATATATCCAATTACATCCAATAATCAACTTAATCTATTCCATAAATATTTTACATTAAGATCCTTCAAAATATCACTGGAAAAAATCACATACCCAATATTGGGATCATTTGATCTTATATCTATCCATGATAAACATAATGATCATGTTTAAATAACATTAATCACTCATAAAGTCTCTTAAATATGTATATAACAATATAATTATCAAAAATTATGTCACAATAAGATATATTATTTTTTCCAAAAGATAATTCATATTCTATTCCTTAAACAATCTCCTTTATTAAGAAAAAATATTTTCATCGGGATTAGGGGTTCATCCTTGATTCAATGGTTGATCATAAGTTGGTTAGGAATATAAAATGTGATTTATTTACTCCATAATCTATGAAGATAGAGATAATAAATTGTTATAATCTCATTGAATTTCACAAAAGTATTAAAAATAATATTTAGTGTGTATTCATACAGACTTCAACAAGAAATCCTCAAACCTATTATGGATGAGAAATGTACCCTAATTATCCAGACTAATGTCAACTCTTTTGATTGTGAATAATTTACCTTTATATTTCAAATTCAATGCTTGTGGTGTCATATTATCCTCATAGACCCTCAGATTAGGTATATGATTCCCATAATTCCCAAACTCCTTAAATTTATAACAGTAGAATGCATTCAAAGAATACTTGTCTCTATTATCATCATTAGTTAACTTTTATCCATTATTTTGGAAATAAATTTACTAGTGAACATCCTTCACACACTTGATTCAATTACTAGTTCCCTTAAGAAAATTTCATCCATGTTTTCTTCAACAATTGGATCGTAAATGAAGAACCATATTCTTTTTTCCATGGTATTTTGAATTACCTTTAAATTTATTCCTTATTTTCTTCTCAAAACAATGATTCTGATGGGTATCATTTAACCCCATCTCCACAAAGATGTCACATAAATCATTTCTTCATAGCTTCTGATGTCATTTATATCCTTTTGCGGCTTCTTTTTAATCTGCTGAAGAATAGATCAACATTACATTCATGTTGGTTGATAATACTATAATAATACCTCACAAGACTAGTTAAATTTGACTCAAAGGTACCAATAGATTCATTATCATTATGATTTATCACAATTAATTACATATGCATTTTCAAGTTAAGAATACAAGGAATTTAATTATTGAAAAACAATCTTTTAAACTTATCCCACACCATGGAGTCATTTCCTTACATTTTTAAAGTGTTCTTGATAAAATTCCAAAATTGATATAATTATCCAAACAAATATTAAGTAGCTTCAATAACATTATATTTTTGAGAAAACTATAGAATGGAAAACATGTTTTTAGATGTATGGATCCATTTTTGAAACAAGTTGATCAACTAAACCACTATATGATGGTGGGTGATTCCTCATAAAGGACCCAATAAAAAATTATTCCTTCCATTTCTTATTTTCTAGTTTGACATCATTCATATCTTGAGAATGTTGTCTGATCACAACAATAATAATTCTCATCAAATCTCTAATAATAATTGTTTTATTAGGAAAAAAATAATTTAATTTTCTATTGCATTAAGCATTAACTTTATTCTTTTAGATTCTAGCCATCGACTACAACAAAAATACAAAGTGTGAGAAATAACCATCATAATGGAAAAATACATAAACAAGAAGAATAATTTATAGTATGTTTAAATCAGGACACCTTCATCAATGACACTATAGGTTTAAAATTGGTTATATATGAATGTTACCAAAACCTTTGGATTTTATCATATACTTAATTGTATCCCCAATGTTTTTAGAAAAGTTATCTCCTCCAAAATTCCATTGTTTAACAAAACCTTTCTCAGATAACAACTATAGTTACCCAGAATATCCATACATAGATATCACATATTATTATATGAATATTAATTACATAACATAATGATCCATTCAGAAAACATATAGTTATATTTCCTTTGTTTACATGGGCACCTAAAATAATGGCACAAAAAACATCTAAATTGTCTTCCACTACATTTTTCAAAACTATCACCCTTATTAGACATATCAAACTTATTAATTTTTCTTCATAAATTGGGGGAAGGAAACATAAAAATGGATTATCTTATATTCTTATTTAGAGTAAACAAGGGAGATATCAATGATAATTTGAGCATAACATAAACATAAGGGTTTGATAACCTGATCATATCATTTGAAAATCATACACTGCATATCATAGATCAAAATCATGACACATGGATTAAATATTGGTAGTTAATAATACCTGAATTTTATGTGAATCAAAAAAACCTGACCCATGTGGCAATAAAACTTGTGGAAGACATGTAATTTTGGAATATACAAATGCATATAAAATCATTTCTTTGTGGTCAATTATTCACTTTTAGGACAATAGTTATTGATTGGGGTGACTCCCAAAACCATCATTATAGTAATGGTGCACTCCCAAGACTAATATAGTATATTGGGTTCACTCGTAAAACCATAAAAGTAGTAAGGGTTCACTCCCATGACTTTCTTATTTGATAAAGACCCATATTAAAATCGTGTCACTCCCCATTCTATTCCTATTTATATCATCATACAACAATATTTACCCAATTCATTGGATGGAGATATAGGTCCCATCCATCCAAGTATATAATGTGACCACAAAAGAAGTTTATAATGTAACCAAAACTTTTGGTTATAATGTTACACTTATCCCTGGTTATATAATAACATCTATCTTTGGTAAAAATAAAACCACTATACTACTTTATAACCTAACAAATATCACATAATTAAAAAAATACCTATTTATTAAAAAATATCATAAACCACTGATCTTATAATAACCCATGAAAATAAATGTGTTTCATAAACATGTAATCATAACATAATCCATGTAAATTTAATTAGTTTTAAAAACATTTCATCAATTAATCGTAGCAAAACCCATGGAAAAAGAATAGGTTCTTTAAACCTTTTTCATCATAATCATAAACCATCGAATGGAAAAAATAATTATTATAGCCTTATATAATATTCATAGTAAAGAGTAATTAACATTGAATATTTCAACTTTTATGTAAATTACTTTGAAATATCACTTGGAATATTTCTTGAAAATATATCCATTTTACTTTGAAAAAATATTTTTAATACATAATAATTTCTAAATTATTATGGAAAATGATTTGTTTGTAAATAAACATGAATATTTTTAACTTAATCTTAAAATAATTTATTGGTCTTGATAGTTTTAAATTCAATTCATGTCATATAATTTAAAAGAAAACATTCCTTTTACATTTTTTTAAAAATTAAAAAATGTACCTTTCATTGAAAATTATAAAAATAATCCTTTTTAAACATTTGAAAAAATTTCAAGCATGGTTAAAAATAAATGTAAAAAATAATTGTAAAATAGTAAAAATACTTTCTTTAAAACATTTTTTAAAAAACATGGATATATAAAAAAAATTTCATTTGAATAAAGAGATAAAAAAATATGAGTTACCTTAAAATCATATTTCTAGTCTCTTGAATACATAATGAGAGAAAAATGAAAGGAAACATGTATTTTCATTAAATAAAAAAATATAATAAAATTATTGAGTTCCAAAATAAATATATCATATGATTCAGTGATTGGAAACATAATAATAAACTATCCTGAAAAAAATGAGGTTAAAACATAAAACACTTACCACTTTGGTACCTTTTTTTTAAAGTCCCCGTGAAAGAAAAGACGTTACATGGATATTTATATCCCATAAAATTTATGATAATAATAATAAACAAATATTCAATGGTAGTATATAAAACAAAAAAAAATAAATTATTATCATATATGGGATAACAACCCTATCCTTTTGCACATAAAATTACATGATTTTAGGCATAATTAAACTTAAAATTACAAGACAATGATCATAACATCTAGTGTCATGGAAGATAAGGTAAAAAACTGAAAAAATGGGAATTAATGAATAATTTATTTCATTATTATCAATTAATATATCTTAACTTCCTTTGATCCCTTACATCTTCTTTGGATAACTTGGGGATAACATGGACAAAATGATGATCTGAAAAGCCTAGTAAGGTAATAAACATTAAAATGAAACTTAGCATATGGGTTGGAAGGAATAACATAAATATATATATGGGAATGGTACATGATTAATCATAAGAAATCATAAAACATATATTATTTGATCATTCAATAATGGAATCATAATAACGTGGAAGAAACATAAAACATTACTTTAGCACAAATCAAGGGTCATTGCACATAGTGGAGCACGAGCCAAGGCTCGTTGCACAATGAGGAGAATGAGTCAAGGTTTACCACCAAGACCATTGAAAATAACGTATCATGAGACAAAAAATTAATAAATGAATTAGATATGTATTTGGTCACACCAATTATAACATAGGAATTATTATATGTTTTCCACATAAAGACTCATACATAAGCAATCAAACATAAACAAAAGGGTTAACATGTATGGAATTTGGTATCATAATTATGTCAAAATATATATAAAAAGATAATATCAAATATTTTTCCATAAAATAATGTATTTAAATCATAAAAGTCCATTCATAATATAATATATGCATATATCATGACAAGTTATGTAAAACTCATGTGAAACGTTTGTTTAAGAAGCATTATAAATAAATAAAAATTAGTACGGCATAAGGGAAAACATTCAAGATTATTTAAAATGGAAATGGAATAATGGTTTATATAAAACCATAATTGAATCACGGTATTTTTTCATGATAGAATTAGTGATTTTATAAACATAATGGTTGATTAAAATAGAGTATGGAGCACAATATAAAATGTGTAAGAATTTGTGAAGTTTCTTTAAATCAGGTTTGCTTCTCAAAAACATATGAGAAGGGATCCTTATTAAAACGTGTTTATCTACATAAAATAAGGATTAATGTATCATGATAGAAGATTTTGGAGAAAAATAACATAATTTATAATATTTACATAAAAATAAAAATTAATTAAATTTGGCTAAAAGGAGAAAAAGATTAACCAGATGGAATAGTGGAGGTTTGGGTTGAATACATTACCTTATGTGTGAAACGATTTAGAAACTGATATTAATGTCTGGATTAATAAAATTATATTCATTAATTTAATATTCAAAAACCATTTATACATGTTTCTTACTTATTAAAACTTTATTAAGTTCATTTATGGCCTTTTTAGGGGTTAATATATTCAATTTCATCGTATGAGAACATTGATTTCCTTGGTTTTATAGATCAATTTACTTGTATATGGGTATAAAAAATCATGTTGAATGAGGATAGTTTTCTTGAACTGAACTTTTAAGATATTAATGAAATTTTATAATACTAAAATACAATTTTTACATAAGCGATGATGATTCATTAGGTAAATCATTAATTATAATCATTTTGATTAATTTATCATTTTTTATCACAACGAACTCATCTTGATTTATAAATTAATATCCTGTGTATAAAATGATTATGTAACATTTCATAAGATATAATAAACATATTATAATCTTATTATACCTAAAAATTGTTTCATTACTATCCTTGATGATGAAATTAAGATGTGAAATCACGTCGTCCATTATGGTTGTAAATCAGCACCTCACGGACGATGTTTTCATTATTGAAATAAAAGAAATAGGGGATGAGATTTGATGAATAATTATTAAATAAACTAGGTAAAATTTCTATATATATATAATAATGGGGATTTAATTCCACTTTTATAAGTGTATGTGAGGAGAAAATAAAGAAAGGAACGTTAATTGAAGGAAAATAGAAGAGGGTTTTACCTCTCAATTCCTTCTTCTTTAGAATGTCCTTATAGAATTGGTATTGGACTGTTATTAAGAAAAAAAAATATCTGGTATGTGGGGTAGATGTTTGGGAAGCTTATTGGAAGTATTTTTGACATGTATGAGTTCTTTAGAGGTGTCAGGACAAGAGGTGATGAGGGGTGATATTTATAGTGGAGGAGAGGGGTGTTTTCCCATTATTTTATTCATTAGTTTATAATTTTTCTCAATATAAGAAATAATGATAATTATTGGGATTAAATTTAGAAATTAGATCTTGTGAGATTGATATAATAGGCTTCTAATAGAACAACATCACCAATGACTCCATAATTATATTATTTAGCATCTATCTTAAATTATCAAATTTTACTATTAGCCAAAAATTCAAGTATTTCAAAAAAATATCAAAAATTCACCCTATCTATTTATTAATGTTAATAATTCATAAATGTAATCCATTTAATGAAAATAACTTGTTTATTATGATTAATTTAATTTTTAATTAAAATCATGTTTTACTTGAAAAAATATAGATTCTAAGATTATAAATGAATTTAATTCACATTAAAAAAATTAAATTAGGTCTCATAAAATTTTATTATAATCATAGACATCAAAATATTAATTTTTGAATACTTTTATGAAAATAAATTTTCTATTAAATTATTAAATTAGTCAGAAAATTAATTTAATATTTATGACTTACAAAAATACTAATGGTTAATTAATAATTTTTAAAATATTTATTTTCTTATACTACGATATAATTATATCATATTGTCAGTAATAAGATGATTAAATTTTATTCAATGTTATAGGTGAGTTATATATTACATTTTCTCATTTAATATTAATATGGGTCATATTACTATTCCAATGGTCATGTCACAATTTAATCGTTATAGGTTCCTTAACTCCTAGAAATGCTTCTTATTTAATTAATTCATTATTAATAAAGCTTGTATTGTGTTCTATTATGTGTTTATATCATATGAAATAATCCTATGAAATTAATTTCTATAGAATAATCATTTCTTTGTAACATTCTTCCCCACTTATGAAATTTTTCATTTGAAATTTCGTTTTACATTCTAATACGAAAACATGTGTGGGTACTTTTGCTCCATCGCTTCCTTGGGCTCCATAGAATATAAGGTTATGCCATAGCACTTTCACCTATTCAGTAGTCTTATTGTGTATAACTTTATCTCTATGATCTAATATCTTCACTGGTTGATCCTCATAAGAAAATTCATTCTCCAACAGTACCACCTATACAGTCAGTACATGTTAAGGATCTGGTATGTACTTCTTTAAGAGAGATATGTGTAACACATCTTGTACTTGAGACATGGTTGGCGGGAGGTCTAATCGATAAGCCTCAGATATGACATAATCAAGAATCTCAAATGGACTGATGTTCCTAGGAATTATCTCGCCTTTCATCCGAAATCTAATTATCCTCTTCGAGGGAGATATGCAGAGGAATACCATGTCTCAAACCTTATACTCCCCGTCTCATCGATGATTTTATGTATATATCTTTTTTTGACTACATGATTCCTTGATGTGGTACTGAATAGTTTTCACCATCTACTAATCTATTAGACCATTTCGGGTCCTAGTATCTTACATTCACCAACATCATCCCATCATGCCAATGTTCTGCACCATATCCCATAAAGGGCTTCATATGGACCCATTTCGATGCTTTAGTGGACACGATTTTTGAAGGAGAATGGTGGAAAATTTTAGTCCCATCCTATTTTAATGAACATAGAACATGCTCCCAACATGCCTTCTAGTGTCTGAATAGTTCCCTCATATTGGCCCACGTTTGAAGATGATGGGTCACATTGAATTTCACCTCAGTGCTTAAGGAATATTTTAGAGTTTTCAAGAACATGGAGGTGAATCTTGGATCATAGTAACATAAAATAGATATTGGTACTCAATAAACATAACCACTTATTTGATATATGTTTAGGAAATTTGATCTAGTGAGAAGACCTTTTGAATTTTGTTTATGTGAGATGTCTTTATAAGATTTTTCATAATAACCCTTATAGCATTGTTCCCTCTGGATGTCTTTGGAAGTCCAGTGACAAATTCTGTGGCGATGTTCTCCATTTCCATGTTTTTGTGGGTAATGATTGCATCATCCCTTAAGAATTTTTCCATTAAACATTCACATGCTAACATAACTGGCACATTGATGTATATTCTGGTATCTCCTTTTTATTATTATACCACCAAATGATCTCCAAGAGATCTCGATATATATTTGGGCTCCCTAATGGAATAGAGATGGGTATGCTATGTGAATCAATCAGAATATTATTCTTTGCCACTATATTTTATTGTAAACATAGTAGTAACCCAATTATTATGACTCCATAATTACTGATCACAAACTCAGAGGATTTTTCATTTCAGATAGCTTCCACCATTTTTTGTATTTCCACATCAAATATTTTAGCATCCTTTATTTTCTGCAAAAGAAATGGTGGAGAAATCATTTGAGAAATGATTGATAATATTCCTCTATTAATGATTTCCATTTCCATCCTATGCATGTCTAAGAATATTGGATCCTTCTCAATTCTCATCTTTGATAAAGTTGTCAGATCATTTCTACATAGATCATCATCCACCTTGTTTTCCATACCATGATGGTAGTGGATTGATCAGTCATAACACTTGTTGATCTCTTTCCATCTTCACTGATGCATATTAATCTCTTTCTATGTGAATATATATTTGATACTATTGTGATCATTATATATCTCACACTTCTCTCCATAGATATAATGCAGCTAGAATTTCAATGCAATGATCTGAGCTGCCAACTCGAGAATATACGTAGGACAGTTTTTCTCTTGAATTTTCAACATCCATAAGTCATTGTCTATAAATTTATCATTTTTCATTAGTATAAATCATAATCATTTCTTTGATGCATAATTATACAGCACAAATATTTCATCACTTTTTGGGAGTGCGATTAACGACATAGTGATAAGTTTATTTTTGATAACCCAAAATCTTTCCTCATATTATTGATTTTATAAAAACTTCACTACATTCCATGTAAGCATGGTTATTGGATTTTAAAAGACGGATATGTTCTTTAAAAATCATCAGTAGTAACTACATAAACCAAGAAAGGTGCAGATCTCTATAATAGATATTTTCCTAGGACACTCTTTGATTGCCTTTATCTTGGAAGGGTCTACAAATATTCCATAGTTTTTGATAGCATGCCCCATGAATTGTAATTCCTCTATCCAGAACTCATATTTACCATACATTTTATATATTTTATCCCTTCTCAAAGTCATCAACAAAATATTCATATTATCATCATGTTCCTCCTTGCTCTTAGAGTATATTAAAATATCATGGATAAGGGGGATCTCAAATTTTTGGTAATGGGAAACATAATTAAGTAAAAATAAAATATAATAAGTGAGAATTAGAAAAATATGTATGTATAATAACATAATCAAGGTACATAGACACATCATAATGAAATAATACCTAATAAAACAAGGATCATAACACATAAATCATAGAATAATTCATTTTATATAAAGATTTGATATCATCGCATAATGGAATTAATAAATTTTGAAACAACATAAAACATTATATCATAAGAATAAGTCAAGTATCAATATTGATAACATATAGAATAGAGTTCTAGGTTAATTAGACTTATAACATACCAATAATATCATGAGATAAAACATCACCCAATACATTGGGGGATTTATAGTTTTAACCCCACCCATTAAATTTAATATGTACATGAATATGCGTTCCATATAAAAAAACAATCATAATTGTCAGATCATATTTATTACAAGAAAGAAATAGGTTTCATAAAGATTTCCAAAAAATCATCATCATCATCCATGCATAGAAATTATATAGATGGTGTTATTAAATAATATACCTATTAAATAATATGAATGATTAGAAAATGTTGATATGTGTAAAAAAATTATTCTGAGAAGAGTGGTTAGTTAACACTTTGGAATGATATAACATAAGAATAAATCAAGAAATGGGTCTTTGGATACTAAAAGTTTAATCATCAAATATAAAAACATCCTAAGTTAATTTAGGTGGAAATACATGAAGCATATCTCCTAAGGAGATGGATTATTAATATTTTTAGTGGAAAATGAATTTGAAATTATAAAACTAAAATTCATAATTCTTTTCTAACATGAATTTAAAATCAAACTTATAATTCACTTAAAAAATCCTTTGCTAAAGAGTCGGAAAGAGAAATTGATAATATAATTTAAAAATAATTTAAAATATGTAACCCTTGAAAAGAAATGATTCCCAATATCAAAAACATTTGTTATAAGATATAAATATTTATAGATGTAATGTAATACATTTATTTAATCTATTATGGCATTAAATATTATTTTTAAAATGAAAAATTCACAACAAATAGGAATAGAAATTACATTGTAAACGATGAAAACATGGAAATGAATCTTTATATTTAAAAATATATATAATGTTTATAAAATATATTCAAACAAAAAAATTTAAAAAAAATTATTCTTTTCACACATTGGATATAATATTCCAAAAAATAAACCTTGTGGAAAATGTTAAAAATATTCTTTTAAACATTTTTAAAGAATGTTAAAAGAAATATAAAATTACCATAATAAATAAATAATTTAGAAATAAGAACATTAATTAAAAAATATAATCAATGTGGACAGGGATGAGAAATATTCTCAATTGTAAAAAAACATTTAAGTTTTGATACAATTATATAAAACCTTTTGGTTGGATTGTTTTATAAATTCTAATAAAAGGATAAGAAGACATGTAAAAACAAAGAATAACCATAGGGGCAGAAATTATATAGTGTTTTATAGAGAGATATCATATAATTTTCCCATTTATTAACATAGTCATAATCAATAACTAATTTAAAGTGATATTTTAAATAAAAGTATTAAAAACAAAGTATGATAAAATTTTATAGGGAAATAAGATCACATATTCATTAAAATGATATTAAAATATTAATTAACCTAAATTGAAGCCCTATGATGTAAAATAAGAAATTTAAGGACAATAATTTAAATGATTGGAGACATGGAAAGGAAACCCTTACCAAGAATGAAACGTGTGAAGTAATAATATATCAATCAAGGGTTTAAGTTAAATAAATGTAAATCCACATAAAAATGATAAAATAATATAAAAAATATTTTTTAGTTATAATTATTTTAATATAAATCTGAAATATTTATCTATTAAATGAAATAAATAAAAAAATTAAAAATGTGTTAATAAATCCTTTACAATCAATAGTACAATATGAATAAAAACACATGGAAATTGATCAAAAAAATAATTTTTAAATCACATTAATCAAGAGTAATATATTATTTAATAATTAAATTAGGCATGTAATTCACCATTTCAATAAAACAATAATAGTTACATAACATTAAATATGGATCAATTAATTAAAATTATGGAAAAGTACCCTTACCTTGGATTTAAGAAGCACACGACCATCATGAACCAAACTGAAAATGGATCTTCAATGATAGTTGAGCTTCATGAAACACCTTCCATATATTCTTGAATAACTCTCCCCAAAGTGGGGATTCCTTTCATGAAGGTATATGGCCTTCAAATAGGAAGAAGGACCTCAAGGGTGCTTGAGGATTTTATAATCATTATTCTTTCATGAAGCACTCCTTTCCCAAGCTTGGACTGCATCCTAGGGTAGGGTCACCATGTTTTTCAAGGAAGGGTCACCTTGTATTGGGTAATGTTTAATTAATATTAGGTGTAATTTTATTAATGAGTTAAAGAATAATAATACCATTATATAACAAAAAAACATTATCAATTTATTAATATAATTAAATTCCATTAATTTAATTTCCATAACTTTTGTTGGAATCCTCATTTTTTAATAATTTTTTAATGATCAATAATTGTAAATCCTATTTAATCTATCTCATATAATGTCTAGATATTATTGGTTTAATTATTCTTCAGATATATTTTCTCAAGATCATTATTTTTGTAAATCCCGACTCATTATTGTAAACTATATTTAAATTATGTCTATAATGATTTATTTTATGAATGATCCTGTCTAATTAAATAAGTGAATATTACTACTTATGTCTATATACAAATATTAGGCTAAGTCTGAGAAACCTTAACTCTGCCACCGGTTCTGGTTTTCTGGAAAATGACCCAGACACCATGACCTAGACACCATGACCCAGATATCATAACTAGACACCATAACCAGTTCCAGATCTCATGATGTCTTTGATATCAGTTCCTTGGTAAGACACTATTCCATGTTTGGAAAAAGACCAGACACTATAATACTAACAGAAAATCTATTCTACCAATTCGTGATCCCAATAGAATTATATTGTCATGATTTTCTCACTGCCTAAAGGCAAATAAGAAGACATCGTTTCTTAGAGACACTGTTTCCATGTGAAATTGTTTCTTGATAGATTCTAACACTTTTATTGGATATGTTTTTTGATTTTCAATTTAATTTCTAACTGTCATATTTGAGACTTTTAAATTCACTAACATAATTAATTACTCTTTGTAGACATGTCACATGATAGGTCGAGGTATGAGGAATATGATACATGAATCATGTTGGCTCCAACACAAGCAATCCATGAATAGAAATAAAAATGTGGCCCCAAAACATGGGATGAGTAGTAGTGTGTATAAGAAGCACAATCATTCTTGAAAAGTGGACCAATACATTCCACAAGATAAACCTAAAGAACAGATGAATCATTCTCAAATCAAAAAGTAGGAATACCACAGATCAGATCCAAAACATGTTCTCAACACCAACTCCACGAAGAACACGATCTATATCAAACTGGAAACTAGAGCACCAGACTATTGATACTAAGTTTCTTGAAAGAGTACCTGATACTTACATATACTTCATCCTAGAAGTCCAAATCTTCAAATAATAACACTCATAGCACTATTAACCTCATCTCATCATCTTTTCTCTATTGTCTATTTTTTAGATTTTGGGAAGTGTCTATATGTAGAATTAAAAAACACACACTATCACCTCCACTAAACTGAATAATATAAGATATCCTTCCTCACATATCTTTTTACACATGTTTACTCCCATAGATAAGGGTGGAAGAGGTCCTGGGTTGACCTGATATTTTTTTCCCACGAAGAACTGTGTAAGAGGTCATGTGACCTGGACAGTCCTATTCCATGTTGTTCACCCCGATCCAAGGTGGTATCAAGTTTATTAATATAAACTTCTTGGTGTTAGGTGATCACCAAGTGGAGTGTATTAGGTCCCATATTGATATTGAACTACTCATTTTATCTATTTTGTTGTTTAATATACACTTTCTCGGTTTTACTGTATAATTATGAAATCATTAGATTTAATTTTATTGTTGATCTTGGATAGAAATTATAATTGTTATTCCTTATTATAATAGCATCAAATGTAATATAAATAACTCATTTTGATATTACTCAGAATTAATCAATCTTCTGAGAGGTTATTTGAACAGTCGACCCTTTATTACCGTATTACCTTGATTGACTGGGGTATATTTATTTTTAATTGGGGAACTTTTTTAAGAAAACTTTTTCAAATTTTTTTTATAGATACTCATTTGACCTCTATCTTGAGTACTATACTCCGTCCAAAATTTGTTTTAAGAGAATTTTTTATTCCTAATAAGTCTCTATTTTTGAAACTATTAAACTGTGATTTTAGTTGAAATTTAAAGATCTATAAGTTTCTGTTAATTCTAAATTTCTATCTCTTTCAAATTATTTCATTATTATGGATAATAGAGTGGAAGATGCTCCATCGAACAGTACACCATTCTTTAATAGAACCAATTATTCCCAATAGAAGAATAAAATAAAAATGCATTTAGAAATTATGGGTTTTGAATTTTGTTATTCCATTATATATGAGTACAAGATTCCTACCACTGATATAATTACTTGGAATGACCCAATAAACACTAATTAAAATTACAATTACAAAGACATGAATGATTTATATTGATATTTTGGAGATGAGGAATTTGAAAAAATTTCTACATGTAAAACTGCCCATGAAATTTCAGATAATTTGT
This sequence comes from Viscum album, assembly GCA_963277665.1. Taxonomy (NCBI): domain Eukaryota; kingdom Viridiplantae; phylum Streptophyta; class Magnoliopsida; order Santalales; family Viscaceae; genus Viscum; species Viscum album. The sequence continues at coordinate 346,356,626 of OY728152.1, read as the reverse complement.
TTGTTTCACATGAAGGAACTTCTAGTGTGAAAGAAATGAAACATAATACTTATACTATTTAATACAATAACATAAAAATGAAACCTGATGAACATATTTCTAACATGTATCAAAGGGTAAATGAAATTATCAACACAGTGATTTATCTTGGATGAAAATTTACTACCAAAGAAAAAATCTTGAGGATTCTCATATAGCTACTTGATAATTAAAGAGGAACCTATGTCTCTATTAGAGAGTCATGTGACATCAGAAAATTATTCCTCAAGGATCCCATTGGAAAACTAATGATGTGTGAATAAGAGTTGAATGTAAATAAGGAAGTGGAAGATGAACCCAAAAGAAAATATTTTTCATTTAACACCACAACATCTAAACACAATGAAAAATGGAAATTAGAAGTCTCCATAGAATGTTCTAGTAGTGAACAATAATCACCTGATAGTGATGAGGAGATAGATCAATTATCCATCAGGTTTCTGAAATTTTAGATGAAGAATAAATTTTTCAGAAATCCTAACTTCAAAGGAAGATATGATAAAAAGAGATGTTGGAAGAAATATTGGAAAACAAGTGACAAGTAAAATGAGATAGTATGCTATGAGTGTAAGTTAATGTGACATTTAAAGGAAGATTGTTCCATGTTCAAGTATAAAAATAAATATGAGGACAAAGATAGAATGTATAAAAAGGAAATGAAATAGACCTAGAGTGGTTCTGAGGATAGTTCAAGTGACTCATAGTCTTCACTTGATGAATATACTAACAAATCCAATATGTGATTCATGACAAACACACCTAAGGTAAACCTGAAATCTAATGTAAAAAATTCTAATTATTCTGGAGATGAAAGTGATTATGAGAATATGTATAATGAAAAAATGTTTGAGTATTGCAATATTCTTTAAGATACATGTGGTGAACTAAAAGATAAATATAATTCTTTAAAGACGCATCATGCTCTTACTTCAATTGTAAAATCTAAACTTACTGTAGAAATAGAGAAAAATGTTCAATTACTCGAAGAAAATAGTGAAATAAAGCTATCTAATGAGAAATTAAAAAGGAAATTGAATGGTTTATTAAGGGTAAAGATACTTTGGTACAAATTCAAGGTAAAAATATTGCTCCTAAACATACTACTGGTATTCTCTATCAACCTGGTAAAATAAATTTTGGAAAAACAAAATTTGTTTCAAAATCTAGGACACAGAGCTTTACTCCTAGTTCTAGAGAACATTATTCTAGTTAAAATTATGATACACTCTCTACTATTTCACGATTTTCTAGACCAAATAGAGTTTATTTTTCAAGTACCTTACATAATTCTTATAGGATACCAATGAGGCAGATGTGGGTTCTTGAAGTACTAGTCATTAATATTACAGAATCCAAACGAATGTGGGTACTAAAGTCTAATTTTATTTGACTATTTTGTATGAAATTTGTTTAATGATCTCCTATAAAATATTATTGTACTTGGACAGCTGTTGTTCAAAACACATTACAGGAGACTATTCATGCTTCAAGAATGTAATAAAAACTAATGTTAGATATGTCACTTTTGGTGACAATGACAATGAAAAAATCTTTGGCCTTGGCCAAATCGGTAACTCTAACATAGTTTTAATTTCCAAAGTAATTTTTTTGATGGATTGAAATGTAATATTCCTAGTATTTCCCAACTATGTGATAATGTATTTCATGTTAAATTTGAAAATTATGCTTTCAATATTTTTAATTTTAAAAATTAATTACTATTTTCTACATTGATAAATGAAAATGTGTACTCTGTTAACTTAGATTCTATTGTTTCTCAACATGATTCTTATTTAAGTGTATTTAACAATTATTCTTGGCTTTGGAATTGAAGTCTACGACACTGTAATATTCAATCCCTTATAAATATAACTAGAAAAATCATAGTCAATGACATACCCAAAACATGAGGTTCCAAATTATAAAGTGTGTAATCCTTTCCAAAAGGGAAAGCAACACAAAATTACCTTCAAATCAATGGAATATGTGTCAACTTATAAGCCTTTCAAATTGGTTCACATGGATTTGTTTAGACAATCTAGAGTTTCTAGTTTAAATGTGAAGCACCATGTTTATGTTCTAGTAGAAGACTTTTCTAGATATATTGGGACATTCCTTTTGGATCACAAAAGTGAAGCATGCTCTCATTTCACCAAATATGCTAAAACTGCAAAAATTCAAAGTGGGTATAGAATTTAATCCATAAGAATTGATCATGGACATGGGTTTGAAAATCAAAATTTTGAATCATATTGTTCACAAATGGCTATAGTAATAAATTCTCTTCCCCAAGAACACCTCAAAAAAATGGAACTGTAGAAATTTGAAATAGAACCTTACAAAAGATTGCTAGATCCTTGCTTAGGTAATATAATATACCAATTTATTTTTGGGCTGAAGTAGAAAATAAATCGTGCTATATTATTAATAGAGTGTTGATTAGACATATTCGTGATATAACTATATATGATTTATTGAAATATAGAAAACCCAAAGTATGCTACATCAATGTTTTTGGTTTCATTGTTTATATCCTTAATACTAAGGAAAACCATTACAAGTTTTCATACAATAGTGATGAAGGAATATTTCTAGGAAATTCAATATCCAGTAAATCTTATAGAGTGTTTAAAAAATAAAATAAAGGTGTGGAAGAATATTTCCATGCCAAGTTTGATGAGACAGATCCAAATGAGCCTAAGACCACCATAGAGAACCTGGAGGATGATATGTCAAATCCGGGCATCAATGAAAAATCCTCTAGCCATCTTGTGAAGGAATTACTAAAAACTTCCAATTTTGTAAATTCTATAGACTCAAGTCCAAATGAACCCAACCCTGTTGAAGAACCTAAAATCACTAGCCCTTATTTTTCTGGGGTTGTTAGAACCCTTAATAATAATCCTTTAGTTGTTGTTGTAGGATATTTAGATAAAGAGACTGAAACTAGAGCTTCACATAGAAATCAAGTTGAGAATCATGTTTTCCTATAACAACATGAACCTAAAAACATTAATGATGATATAAATGATGAATTTTGGGTAATGTCTATGCAATAAGAACTTAATGAGTTAGAAAGAAACAGCATTAGGATACTTATTGACAGATCCAAAGACATATTTACCATAGGAACATAGTTGTTGTTAAGAAATAAGGTGGATAAAGCATGTAACATAGATAGAAACAAGGATATATGGGTTTCACAAGGCTATAGTCAAGAAGAATGAATTGACTATGATGAGACCTTTTCACCAGTAGCTAGACATGAAGCCATCATAATATTGCTTGCTTATGCTTCCCATCTAAATTTCAAACTATACCAAATGGATGTCAAGATTGCATTCAAAAATGGGTATATAGATGAGAACGTATTTTTTTAACAACCCATGGTTTCTTAAATCCCCAATTTTAAAATCATGTTTTTAAATTATCAAAAGCATTTTATGGTTTAAATAAAGCTCCAAGAGATTACTATGATAGATTAATTGCATTTCTTATTTCCAACGATTTAAAAAAGGTATTGATGGTCCTACCTTTTTTATAAAACGTATTTCCAATGATGTTTTAGTAGTTCAAATTTATTTAAATGATATTATCATTGGATCTTCAAAATTTATTTATTTAATGAATTTTCTAAAATAATTAAAAAAGAAATTGAAATGAGATTAAAGGGGGAAATAAAATTTTTTCTTGGATTTCAAATCATACAAAATAATGATGGTATTATTTTAAATCGAATCAAATATACTAGAGATATTCTAAAGCATTTTGTCTGGGATAACACTAAAAGTATTGACACTATAATGAGTACTACTTGTAAGTAGGATCTTGATCAAGATGGAAAATTTGTTGATCAAACCACTTATAGAGGAATGATTGGATGCTTACACTACATAAGTGTTAACGGGCATGATATTATGTTTAGTGTATGTACGTGGGATTGTTTACATGAAAACCATAATTAATATCATTTAAATGTTGTTAAAAGTATTTTCAAATTCCTCAAAACATAAACCCAATCTTGGATTGTTCTAACCGAGTGGACAATAATTTGAGTTAGTTAGCTATTCTGATGTTGATTTTGTTGGTTGTTTGTTTCATAGAAAAATAACGTCTGTAACATGTCACATTTTAGGAAAATATCTGGTATCATGGTGTAGTAAGAAACATAACTTTGTTGCATTATCTACTACCAAAGATGAATACATAGCTACAGGTAGTTTTTGTGCACAAATTTTATTGAAGAAACAAGCATTACTATATTATGGATATCAATTTAGCCATGTACCTATAAATTGTGACAATACAAGGGATATTAACATCTCAAAAAAATCATATTTCACACTCTATGACAAAACATATTGATGTAAGACATCACTTTTAAGAGAACATTATCAAAATGGTGACATAACTTTGGATTTCGTTGCAACATAATATCATATTGCAGATATATTCACCAATTAATTAAATTATGAAAGGATAGGATACATCATACATGAATTAGGAATGAATAATATTAAGTATAAAACATACTAATTTCAAAACATACTGTCTCACAGCTTACTATTTTATAGTTTATAGTTTCACGAGGCACTTTCATATAAATATTTTCACATTCTCATAGTTCGTCATGTTATTGTCTTAATATTTTTGTTTCATGTTTATGGTCTTGCATTTAGTATCTCTTAGTTACCATTTTTCACTTAATGTTTCAAACAATATGGTTGCTCTATTTTGGAGTCACACAGTAGAGATGAAACCATGAAAACCTATTACAATCTCACCATGAAATTTTGTTCTGGTCTCACCATAATAACACCTTTTCATTTTATTTATATTTTATAACTCATTTCACTATTACTGATTATTTTATTCTTTTTCTTTCTCGTGATTTTTAATTTGTGATGCTTGATATCCCTAAATGATAAAAACCAAATGCCTTTCACTAAATTCTTCAATTGAGCCTTCTTCTCTCAAACCTAAAAACACTCTCTCTCAAACCATGAAACCCTTTCATTCATTCATCTCTCTCTCAAACCCCTCATTCAATTCCATGAATGATGCACCCACCTACATCATCTCCTAAGAATCTAGTATCAGAGAAGAAATTGAAAAGATCACTGAAGATAGTGCCAAAAGGTCCTTTCAATCTGAATCTTGTTGATAGATTAGTGGTACCAGAAAAAGATATATTTCTTAAGTGGTTGCTATCATGTACGTATTTAGTATTGAACGTACTTAAATATTTGGGATGCCTGTCATGGTTTACAAAAGAAAAAAGGCAAATTAACCCAAATCTAGTTGTTCAATTCTATCAGTTCGTTCAATTCTCTTTCAATATGGAAGTTGAATTTATTGTAAGAAGCTATATCAATGGCCAATGATGTACCTTCTCTTCGCGGTTATGGGATTATTTCCTAGGTATACCTCCTGAAGTAATTTTTTAGGAATACCATCTATTTCCTCCTCCTCCCAATGATATATTTTTTTTAGAAGAAGCCATGGGAATCTTGACGGGAAATAAAACCCAGAGAAGAGCTATTTCTGTTGAGCTAGGTGGTGAAACCAGATTTTTGTTTAAGTTTATTCAGAATATGATTACCCTTAGAAAAGGATATTTTTCTAAACTCAAGTATCAAGATGTATTTTTTATACAACTTTTGAAGAATGGGCACAAGATTTACCTATGCAAGTATGTTATACTTTATATGTGTTAGTTGATAAAGATAACCTTAAAGTCAACTTTGTTGTTATAATCATGGTTAATATCTATTATTCTATATACTAAAGGGTTGGTTGATCAAATTTAGAAGTCATTAAGGATTGTGAATTCTGTATATCAAAGGATACAGTCAAATGACTGAAAATTAATTGGAATCTGTGGAAAAATACTTGGGTGTAGGATATTGAAAGGTTGTATAAAAATATTAATTTGGTTGAGAATTCATCAATACCTATGGAAAACTTTTATACTGGTTTGGAACCAGATGAAATTGTTTTATATCATGTTGAAGAAGAAGAAGAATGGGAGGAGATTATTGCACCTACATGGGAACAATATTTGTTAGGGAAGACAGTGGACCTGTTCCTCAAGACATAGTTTATAAGGAAGTACCTTTTCTTAATGAAAGAGATGATTTGGAAGAAGACACTACTTCTAGAGAATTTTATATTGTTAATGTAATGGAAAAGGACGTTTTGGTAGATCATCTACAAGAATAACATTCTCTTGAGAAATAAGCTACTTCTGTGGAACACATAGAGGAACAAGTGGTCTTGATATTATTCTATATGTTGAGGAAAGAATGGATAATTCCATTCAGTTATCTAGAAAAGACTTGGGTGAAGCTATTGGGGGTGAATTTTTGGGAAGTAGATAAAATTAATGAATCTCTTGGTCCTATGCGATATGCACTTGTTGAGGTGGAGAAACACCCTACTCAATAAAGTGTTGAAATTACTAATACAATTGATCAAAGAACTGTGGATACATGATATAAATTCCCTATATTATTTGGTGTGAATGATAACCAGGAATCCTATGTTTGAGGTATAGACATTTCCAATTTATTTCAATTGAAACTGTTATATTTTATTGAAGTAATATCATCCAAGGATCCTAAGCATGACTCAACTCATGTTTCTGAAAATTCACAAGAACCTCCTACTTTCATGAGTCGGAATGATCTGAATGCCTTTAGATATACATTGTTGGATGGATTTGAAATTTTCATGAATACTCTACCTTCTCCAATAACAAACCTAAGTGAAAGAGATGATGCTCTATTATTAGAGAAGATCATATGGATGATTCAGCCAAAAATGATTGACGAAATTTAAGTGGTCAGAATTGAGAACAAACAGCTGAGTGAAGAAGTGAAGTCTCTCAGTGATATGGTTAAATATACGTATAAAGTTTTGATATCAAAACCAGATCTTGTTGTTCATCTTGTGGAGGATTTCAGTGGTAAGATTCCATAGGAAGTTACCTCTCTGATTCAACCAATCAAAATTTCCTAAGCTGACAATGGGGCTGAGAGAAACAAGCATATTGATCAGGAAATTTGTGAGATTTTTATTCATCTCCACAAATTGACTGATGAGTACAAGAGATGACTACAGAAATTTCTAAATCACCTAATTTCCCTCACATTAGATTGTATAGCCATTAGTGCATCTGGACCGTCATCTCAACCCTCTATTGATAGTGATCTGATCATAAATATTATTAGGGAAGAACATCAATCAGTTCTAACTGGCTTTGATAATGAGAGTCTATCTATAGTTTCCAAAAATAGTGAGAGCATTATTGAATTGGTAAGGACTCATTCAATGATTTAAAATGATTATCTGGAAGGAATTACTAAGAAAGTAGATTTATACTTCAATAGGATCTTCTCTATGGATGATATGACATACCATTTCAATTACCTTTTAGAGAATTTGAAAATTCCTCTTCTCACTCATGATTTCAAAACTCAAGTTCAAAAGCTGAAGGATTTCCCTCCTTTATTGGGAAAGTTCATGGAGAAGAATGATGAATTTGAGAAAGTGATGAAGTATGGTGGTGATATTATTACTTACTTCATAAAGTTAGTGAGGGCTTATCTTCATGTGTAGATAACTGCTATTGTAACTCCTGCAGCTACACCCTTGCGGCCTAGTTTTCATCCTTCCACATCCAATACCTTTTCCTATACCTCTATGTTTGTCTCTCAGGTACTGACTCAGATCAGACCTATTATCATTGACAAAAAATTACCTCAGACTTCCACCAAACATACCATGGAACCATCTGTTTTGGAAGGAGTCCCTCTTCCACCTCTGATAGTTGTCTCACTTTCCACTTCCACTTCTACCTCTGCTCTTATGGCTCCTCTGGACATTTCTTCCATGGGAATAGAGAAGACAACCAGTGATGAAGAAAAGTTAACACCTTCTTTTGATAAGTATAGTTTGTATTTTTTAATGCTATACTGGTAATGAAACATCTTTCTCCATTTAATTCAATGTGAACTCTTATTTTCTATTCTATTATTTACTATTGTACTCTTTTTGATAATCCCAAAAGGGGTGGAGACCCTTACACTATGAGAGAGACATCACACTAAGAACAGATATCTCCCATATATGATTTTTTATCACAAAAGGGGGAGATTGTTGGACTCCTCATGTTTTAATCATGATTTAATTATCACAAATATTTACCCATGTTTAGTCTATCTCATATCATGTGTAGATATGATAGGATTCATTATGATTCATATATTTTTTCTCAAGATCGTGATTCCAATAAATCATGATTGATTATTGTAAACTATATTTAACTTTGGTCTATAATGATTTCATTTATGAAAGATTAAGTCCAATTCATTTGGTGAATATTAGTCCTTAAGTATATATAGAGATATTTGGCTAAGTATGAGAAACCGAGAGTCTGGCACCAGTTCTAGTTTTTGGGGAAAGGACCCAAACACCGTGACCCTGACACCATGACTAGACTCCATAACCAGTTTTAGATCTCATGAAGTATGTGACATCGGTTCCTTGCTACGGCATTGTTCGATGATTGAAAGAGGACCAGACACTGTGATATATACATTTCATATGAGCTACTGGTTCCTGATCTCAATACAATTATGGCATCATGACTATCTCACCACTCAAAGGCAATGAAGAAGACACCACTTTTGGGTGACACCATTTTCAAGTGACGTTGTTTCTAGATATAATGTGACATCGTTCATTAATTTTTGTTGTTGTTTTCAATTTATAAAAACAGCCATATTTGAATCTTTAAAATGCACTAACATAATTAATATTTCATTGTAGACAGGTCACCTAATAGTACGAGGTATGTGGTATAGGATACCTGCATCCTATAGACTCTAACACATGCACTCCAAAAATAAAAAGAAAAGTGTGTCCCTAAAACAGGAGATGAGTAGTGGTGTGTAATAGAAGCGCAAGAATTCTAGAAAAGTGGACCGATACATGCAACAAGATACATGTGATTAATAGATGAAGAATTCCCTAATCAAAAAAGTTGGAATAACATAAATCAGATCCAAAATATCATTTCAATACCAACTATTTGAAGGAATTGATCTTGATCTTACTAGAAACCCATGAACCAGACTTGAGATACTCTATTTCTTGCAATAGGACTCGATTATTGAATATTCTTCAACATAGAAGTCTATTGAAACATAAAATAACACTCAGAGAACATTTAACCTCATCTCATCATCCTTTCTCTATTGTGTATTATTTTTAGATTTTGAGTAGTGTGTTATTGTTGTATTAAAAAAACAAACTATCTCCTATAATAAACTGAAGGATAAGAGATATCCTTCCTCTCATATATTTTTAAAATTTTCTACTCCCATGGATAAGGGTGGAAGAGGTCCTTGTGTGACCTGATAGTTTCTACCCATAAAGAACTGTGGAAGAGTTTATGTGACCTGGATAGTCCTATGAAATATTTTTTACCCTGATCCATGGTGTATATCATGATTATTAATATAAAATACAAGGTTGCATGTGATCACCAATTAGATTGGATTAGGTCTCGGCATTAGACAACACAACTTCTATTATTCGTTGTGTCGTTTAATTTAGTTTTTCTCTGTTTTACTGTATAATTCAGAAATCACTAGATTTTATTTGATAGTTGAACTTTGATAGAAGTTATAATTGTTTTTCCTTATTACAATATAATCAAAAGTAATATCAATACCTCATTCCTATATTACTGAGAATTAATCAGCATTAAGATATGTTATTTGAATAGTATAATCATTATAACCATGTTACATTGTCTGACTAGGCTATATTTATTATTTATTGGGGAACCTTTTTAAGAAACATTTTTGATAGAAATTTTTATATATACTCAATTAACCACACTCTTGAGTAATCTACTCTAACCAAAAACATTAATTTATAAACTTTTATATCACCGTTCAGGTAGGTGTTTAAACTTTCCTGAATGAGAACATGTTATCATCAGTGGATGAGTATGATTATGAAGTGATATATAATTATACCATAACAATAAAACAATAATTATATTGTATTAATTTTATTAAATATTTAAATTATAAATAATGATAAAATGTTATCACATAAATAGAAGAAATTGAATTTCCTCTTGGAATCCTTCTGGGTTTTGAATGAATTAGATAATTTTATTGAGACTAGGGGAACAATAAAATATAATGGGTTTATTAGGTAAGTAAATATATTTTATCTTATAAAGGAATTATAATTTTAGCTATGTCTTGGAAAAGGTGGTGGATGGTTAATTTTATAGGTGAGAATGTGTCATTTTTGTAAATATTTATTTATTAAAAAAAAATTCCATATTCAATGAATGTGGATTAAATTTTGAAAAAAAGAATATAATTTTAGTGTGGGTTTATAAATCCATTATAGATTCATTTAATGATTTTTATTATAATATTTTTTTACTGATACCATTAATTATGACTTTTTACTTTTTAGCCATTATGGTAGTGACTAACTTTTACCCCGGTATCGTATTTTTATTCATAAATATAAAATTACATAGATAACATATTTTTGAAATAATGACTCTAAATATAAAATCAATATTATGTGACTCAAATTATAAAAGAGATAAAAATTCATTTTTATGTAAAATTCATTAAGCCGGAAAACACATTTTTTGAAAAAATGTATTTTTAAACATATAAATGAATTTATATTTATTTAGGTAAAATATTATGAATTATATTAGTTTTATATTTTTTTATTGAAAATGAGTTCTACTTTATTTTCAAACTATTCCAAAACTGAAAGGAATATTTTGAAAAGTTAATTAATGGATAATGACCATAATAGTACACTATTCGAATAAAATATAACTTAGCATCTGACATATAAAACAAAGGTTTCCAAATTATATTATTTTTAAATCAAAATTTTCAATCAAAAAATAAATATTCTCTTTATAAATATGATTCATAAATTTTTGAGTCATTATTATATCATGGGGATTTCATAAAACATACACTATTTGTAATAATTGTATTTTGCACTATTTACATAATAATAAATTTTATAAAAAATCCCCAAAAATTATACAAATATATTTTTGGCATGATAAATCAAAAAAATATCAATTTATCAAATTCAAATTACAATATTTATAAATTTAACTTTTTAAATGAAAATATAAATTATTATGAAAAACTTTTTTATAAGAAAATAACTTTTAAATATTAAAGTTATCATAATATAATTTCAACCAATTTACCAATTTAATGAGTGAAAATTTGTTTTTTTTTCACATTTAATAATTTTACTATAATAATATTTTAGAATTGATCAATTTAGTTTAATATAAATAATATACATAACATTAAAAGATAATTATTTGAAAAATATGCCTATAAAATTAAATGATTTTAATCACATCAAATTAAAAAATATTATCAATAATTATGGATTAGAAAAAAATAATTATTGAAAACAATAATAATATATAAGTAATTAAATTAAATTTTTTATAATATAAAATTTAAATTAATTAAAATATTTTTATTTAATTGAGGTTTTAATATTCTTGTAATTTTCTTAAGGGTATTTCTCATTTTAATCTCATAATGAATTAATATTTATCTTTCATTATTATAAAATATTTTGCAGTTCATTTTAGTTCAATGATCCATGTGATACATGTTATTTATTTAAAATATCTAAAATCTCTCAGTATCACATTCTAACCCCATAAATTAATTTCATCCTCATGATTTTAATTATCACTTGTTGAGGATAATAGTTGTGGGTATCTAAATAATAAACATGACTTAGGACATAATTTCTCCTATGGAATTAACCTTTCTATCTTAAATAAGATGATGAAGCTCGTATTTCCCTTTATAAGATACATATATTTAAATTTCCATTATTATATACCATTCATACCTAAAGTACTACAACATTTAATTATAAGACATTGGATTTTTTTTTGACATTCCATTCTTTAAATGAACCTCATGATATATTTCCATCCCAATAATAAAAAAATGGTTACATAAGATAAAAATAATTTCATATAAAATAAAATTATACCATAATATAAAAATAAAATATTAATCTTGTGATATATTATCATGTGACCCCTTCATTTCATTATATCATCCTGTTACTCATTCAATTAATCCTAGGATTACTTACGATTCACACACATAATTCCAATAACCTAATTCTGATATATATCTAAACCCAAAATTATCATGATATTTATAACTATATTCCTAACCCAAAACTCATGGAAACCTATTCTCAAATTATTAAACATTACCTTGTATCCCGAAATAACATTAATATCATACAAATCAATATATACCATAATCATAAATATTACCAAAAATATATTAATCTATTCAAAAAATAACTATAATTTCCTTGACATCATATTTAGTTTCAATACCCATGGTTATATCATCTAATATTTCAAAAAAATCAATTAACTACTTGTCATAATTAAGCATAATTACAGAAATATTAGATCACAGACAAACCCTAAAGAATATTTATATCCCAATAATGAATTATTCCTAAAACCCTATATAAATCTCACAAAATATCATTTGTCACCTTAAAATTCAGTCACACTAGACCTGAAAGGTGTATCTATTACTTTAAACATATAATAAAATGTAAAATCTTTTAATTGGGATGGTGTTCACCAATCTTAAAATATCCTCATTTGATAACATCTTAATCCCTAATGTTGCCAAAATCCTACTATAATACTTTCTGGGATTCCACAAACCCATAATACCAAATATTATTCAAAAAGAACTTTTTTAAACCTTATATTTGACACTAACTGTAGTGACCCAAACATATACGTCTATGATTATTATTTCAATAACAAACATTTACTCAGTTATATTCCCAATAAATCTATGTTGTATTGTTTTATTGTACTAAGAAAATCCGTTATAAAAAAAATCCACCAAATGGGAATTTTTACTACTTAAAATAGAATTCCTTGTATTATAATAAATCTTCATCATATCATGAAAAAGTTCTAAACACATGATTCTATTATATAAAAAGCACACATAATACTCTTCTTCATGACCTATGTAAATTATAACATAATAAGGATAAGATCAAATTCCCAATATGTGTAAACATAAACAACAATAATGAAATACCATAAGTAAGTATATGATAATGTTGTGGGTGTTAGAATACAACCATGGTACATGAACACATCATATAAAAATAATACATAATAAAGTGTGGATAATATATAATGAATAATGCAATTAGTATTTTTGAGTAAAGAGGTAGATATTATAGAATCATAGAATTAGATGAATGTTGAAAAAACATAAAAAAAAGATATCATAAGCATACATCAAGGTTCAATGCTAAGAAAACATTGAATAATATATTGGGATTATTTCTCATGCACCATAAAATCTATCTCCTATGATAAAAAGACTACCAAATATATTTTGGGGTTGGTATAATTCTATTCCCACCCATAACATCACAATATATACTTATGTATGTGTTCAAGACAATAAAAAATTCATTATTTCATCAAATCACTATAAACCAGATAAAAAAAATTGGTTTCACGAAGATTTACATAAAAATAAACATATTACATATAAAGAAAGATTATGGATGGTATTATTAGATTATATAACCATTAATGCGTAATAATTATTTTAGAATAATCATATATATAGAAGAAACTTTTATTAGATGTGTTTCACAATACATTCAAACTATATCACATAAAAATAGATCAAGAATTAAACCATTGGACACCATAAGTTCAATATCAAAAAATAAATACTTTATAAGATAATCTAGATGGTAATACATGAATCCTAAATCTAAAGGAGGTATATAATTTAGAGTTTGAGAAAAATTGGAAACAATGATATAAGAATAATTTTCATAAAGATTCTGTAACAAGATTGTCGAAAAAAACTTATAAAACACTTTAAAAATAAATTTTAATAGAATTAAATTTGACATTAAAAACCATAATTTTATAAGAATTAAGATTATTTAACCCTTTAAAATAAATTAATTTAAATATAAGGAATATTTACTGGAAAAATACAATATAAATTAGTGGAAAGAAATTACATTATTTATTCTTCTAAAACATTGACCATTATTTTTGAAATTAAAAAGCCCCAAAAAATAAGAATAAAAATTAATTCTGGAAACCACGAATACCTAGAAATGTATCATAATAATTAATAATCAAAATAATTAAGGTAAAATTAATTCATTTAAAAAAATTTAAAGGACATACTTTTCGAAATTTTGAAAAGAAGGTTTAAAAATGACCATCACAAAAAAAAAGATTATTTTTAAATCATTTTAATGAAAATAAATGGTACATTAAAATGAACGTAAGGAATAATTTCATTAGAGAGAAGAGAATTCCTGAAATAATATGAGGCATTTGGACTTGGAGGAGAAGGATTCCTAAAATTCAAGAAGACATACTGTCAGATCCATTTAAATGAATCCTTTTGGTTCAATTATGAACTAAAGGTAGTGAAAGGTTGGAAAGAAATGAAAAATTCATTAATAATGATGGAATAAGAAAATAAATGGGGTTTTAAATGAAAAATATCATACAATTTCTCCATATTTAAACTTAATCATAAAAAATCATGATTTCAAAGTGATATTGGAAAACAATACTTACGAAAATTGGTAAAAATTCATAGGAGTGTAAAGGAGACCATAAATTCAAAAAAATGAAAGTGAAACAATAATTTAAAAATTATAAACATTAATTTTATTGATATTCTATAAATTATATAATTTAATGATAAAACATAAAATTAGTGGAGTCCTGGAAAGGAAACCCAAAACAAAAGTGTAACATGTGATGTAAGAATATATCAAGGAAGTGATTATGAGAAATAAATGTAAATCCATATAAAATTAGTTCAAATACAATAAAAAATTGATCCATTATAATACACAGAATCATTGACTAACATAATTAATGAATAAAATATATAAATCAGTGAAAGGAAAATGAGTCAAGAACCCTTTGTGAAAATCTCTATGTTATGAATAAAATAACATTAAAAGAGAACAAAAAATATAATTTTTAAATCACATGAATAAAAAGGGATTCATTATTTAATAATTAAATTTTATTTTGAATACAAAATTTTAAATAAAAATAATAGTTTCATAACATATAATATGTCTCTAAGATTGGAAATTGAGACAAAGAACCCTTAACTTGGGTTCATGTTCGGTCAGACACACTTTAACATCCAATATAATAAAAAACTTATTATTAATATATTTAATAACCTTATTAATATTTATTTCTTTTTTTTAATCATTTATATTCATTAATTAAATTGTTAATAATGATTTTTTGTTAAGAGGGGCCATTGGTTGTTAGTAGTTTCAACCATTCCTTATCTATTTTAGTATATTGTTTTTGATCATCAATCCCTGTTTATTTGTTAATTAACACCAAATTAATCAATTTTATAGAATAATTGTTCTAAAATTAGTTATAATGTTTTATATTCTTTCCATATAAATTTTAAGTATAGTTCGACAAGAAAAAATACATAATGTGTTTATTTGGATAAATTTTTATATTGAAATATGGTATATTAATAATTGGTTATATAATAATATTACCATTCCATAAAAACATTCTTTACATATTAATATCATATTTTTTCTATAATTAAATTTATATAACCATCATCACAAAAAATTTATAGTATGGTTCTTGTGGGAGGTTAAACTCACCCAAACAAGAACACGTATTAATCAATGGGTGAGTATGATTATGAAGTAATTTATTAGTATATAATAATTATATAAACACGGAATTTACATTTATATTTTATTATGTTGATAAATCAGAATTAATAACTAGTTGGTAATGAATATAAATGAAATTTATTGATAAGAAGTTATTAGTTTCAAAGAATAAAATGTGTCCCCTCTTAGAATCCTTTATATTTTTGAAAGAATTAGAACATTCTCGAGATACTTGAGGATAATGAACATGTGGGAGTAATAGGTAAATACGATTTGGTATTTTTTAGTGATTAATTATAATTTTAAGTGTTCCTATAAAGTTTGGTGTATATGTCATTTTATAAGTGTGAGGGGTTGAATTTTTTTAAATACATATTCATTAATATAAATGAAATTCCATGTTCATGGAAAGTGGATTAATTTTTTATAAAATAATGAATATAATAAAAGGGGAATTCTATAAATCCCTAATACACACAATTGATGATAATTTTTATGATATTTTTGGACATTACCCCATGATTTAATACTTTTAACATTTTTTTAAATTACTATGTTGACTATATTTTTCTTCTTTAAATTATATTTATGACTAAAACTAAAATTAAGATTATTAAAAAATCTATTTTTATGCATGAAAATGAATTTGAACTTATTTAGGTCTAAAATTGTGAATAGTTTTTATTTATTTTTTATTATTATAAAATTAGGGTAATTTTATTTTCAAACCAATAAAAAAATAGAATATAATATCCCAAATACGTAATTTAAGGCAAAGGACAAAAAATAGTTTTTACTAGAATAAAATATAACATAGTTTCCTAGATGGTTAACATGTGTATATTAATTATATTAGTTTTAATGAATAATTTCACTTCATAAATAAATATTTGGTCAAGAAATAGATTTCATACATTTATAATTGGTTCTTATATCATGATAATGTTATAAAATTTATAGTATTTATAAGAACCGTATTTCATACTCTTCACCTGAAAATAATTTTTTTAAAAAATCTTATGATAATATTTAAATATGGAAAAAAATTAATTTCGTTTTATCACATTATAAATTTAAAATTTATGAATTATACTTTTTAATACAATACATAAAATATAATGAAAAACTATTTTTATTTGAAAAATGAATTTTTAGACTCTACATATTGTTAATATTATTTCAAATAAATTACAAAAAAATATTACTAATATTTTTCAAATTGAAACATTATATTATAATAATCCTGTAAAAAATATCAATTTAGTTTAAGATAAATAATTCACATCACTTTAAAGAAATATTCATTGAAAAATATTCCTTTTTTAATATTAAATTATATTAATCACATAAAATTTAATTTAATTATCAATTAATTTGTAATTGAACACATAAAATACATCTTTGAAAAAAAATCTATTATTAATTAAAATATATTTTAAATAATAATTCATTTATTTAATAGTTATCTTTTTATTTATTATATATCATACACTTTAAATAATTTTCTTAGTGATATTATATATTTTATTCCCATAATGTTTTAAAGTTTATCTTGTATTATAAAAAATATATCATGGTTGGTTTTATTTTAGTGTTTCATGTGAAATATATTATTTATTTAACATTAAATACATGATACTGTTCATGTCAAACATTAAATTTTGTGTCAATTTGATCAACTTATGAAAGGAATTGTTTAATTGCAGATAAATATTAATTTTTCACTCAAGAATTAATAGGATAATACACAGTTGAGTTATTAGATCTAATGGGGTATAAGTGAGGATAATCAGGTTTTTAAATGTTAAATTATGTTACCTGAACCCAACTGCACAATTATACTACACAGTCCATGAGATCTTGAATTGACCATGTAGGCCTCTCTAATAACAAAAACCAGAATTTATAGCGATGTTGCATAGTCATTGGGACCAAGTACCAACTATGAACCCCCCCCCCCCCCCAATTACATCACCTAGAAGACCTGTATGATTCTATTGTACCGTCCATGAGACAGTGCACTCGATAATACAGTCGTCACTACTCTAAAACTCAAAATATGAGAAAAAAACAATATAAATTAACAGTAGTCTTACTAATCATACCTAGGAAAATAAAAAACCACCTCTTCATTTTTCACTTATTAATACGTCCACATGTCAATATGATGTACAATTTGTCTAGAAGGATTCAAATTGAATTTTTATAATTATAATAATAACATACAACAATTTTCCAATATTACATTATCATATCTGTTTTTAACAATTATGTTAAATAAATTTTCTATATATCAAGTCCCAAAAAGACTAAAGACTATGAATTACATAAATTTTATCAAAAATTTTATAAAATTTCAATTATAATTTTTCCTTTTAACTTGTATAAATAAAATAAATTTTTTTTATAGACATGTTATTCTTGGGTATGTATAAAGTCAATCGATTATTTATCCGTTGAAAATCCCTCAGTCACATATTGAATTTTTCTTATATTTTTTACATATTTTATTACTATTTGTAGTTATTTTGACAATACAATCAATAATATAATAATAACTAAATGGTATAATGTAATAATATTTTATTATTTTAAAAAATGGTGATCTTGTATTTAAATAATTTCTATCAGTATTTTTATTAGATATATTAGTTTTTCGTTATTTGGTTGAAAAGTATAGAGGATAATGAAGGCCTTTATTAGTTATAGTATATAATGATGATAATTATTAGATTTCATTCACTTTAAATAATTTCTTATTAAACCCACCTTTTATCTATGTTGGCCTAGAAAAAATTAATCCTTGAAAATGTCATTTACTTTTTACAAATAATAAAATGTTTCAACTTATATCATTGTATAAATTATCAACACATTTAAACAAATTATAATGGATTTTTTGAGCACTAACAATGGCTCAATGTAGTGTAGTGCATTTTTATCCCATATAAAAAATCTAGGCTTACAAAATATGAATCGTGTGAAAACTGGAGTAAATGGGACTGAGACTACACTGGTCTGACAATTTAGGCTTTCCCAAGACAATTTTCAAGTTTAAACATAATGGTTTATAGTACGTATTGAGGTAGAGAGTGAGAAATGAGAGAAATATTAAATTTTGGTTAGAAAAGTGGTTATTCACACCTTCTACTTATAAAGTTGTTTCCCCAAAGGGATAAAAATCCAATTTTCAACATTACTAATTTATCATTACTTATGGTTGGGATGATAATATAATATTTTATGTAATACATTCTTCCTCAAAAAGATGTTATCACTATTATTATTCCTTATTTATAGTATAGAAATTTAATCAATGTTATAGGAAGTTAACCCCTATGTCTTTTTATCAATGAAAGCAACCTATTTTATAGACTGGGAGGTTTCTTAGACTACTAATTTGTGTCCCACATTCATTATTGGAGTTATAGTGGAAACTCTGGAATATTCATGTTCAAAATGATGATTTAATTTATTTTAAAACGATTCATCAATAATTTTTTTCCTATAAATTTATTACTCATTAGATATATAATTTTGATTAATTTTACCTACTCTTGGTGATTTATTTTTAAATATTTTGAGCATGCATTAAATGTGTTCCTCATAATTGTTAACAAGTGGTAAAAACCCAATTTTTCTCTATTTAAAATACTAATTTTGGTGTTTCAGGTCTCATTATCAATCTCTTATTCTATATTTTTTTATATCAGGATGGAAATTAAAATTTTATTCATTAAAACATTTTGAATGACCGGAATTGTAAGAACTATTTGGGTTTAGATCGTTTTCTAGAATGTTAATTCAAGATTTAAATTGATTTTTAACAATAGATTCTATATATTTGGGAGAAGAATTGTGTAGATGAATTACATTATTGGGGACCTCTTGTTCCAAGTTATTTGAAGGTTTTTGGTTGTATCATACTAGAATGGGTGCCAGTAAATCGGTTCCCCAAGCCGGACTACAACATAACATCAAGCATGCCTCCCCATACGTTAATGGCTATAGACTAGAAGCGGGGGTATTAAGTGAAACTATTTGGAGACTATACCCCCATATCAGATCTCACAACCATATGTAAACAACCAAGTATCATACACATAACAGTATGTAGAAATAATAACTAAAAATAAACATGATATAATAAATTTAAATGCAACATAGGCCCAAACAGCCATTTCTTACATAAATATAACCCCCATTGGGCTCGTTGCCTATGATCCCAAAACAAAATTCAAATAAAAATAGGCTACACTACATCCACAATTATAATGGGTACACAAAAAGGGTGTGAGTAAAACATAGTAGGACCACACCTATGGTGTCTACAGAAAACACATGGTTAGTACCATAGTGTATGCAGATAAAAAGTGGAATAAATACATTGTACAAAAAAAGATACAAGAAAAGAAACAAGACTTATCATCCAGTACCCACTGGTCCAAGGGTTCTAAGGTGACATGTAGGAAACATGAATGATCATCCAGTACCCACTGTGTGCATACAATGGTGGAGAATTGGGGTGGAGTGGCTAAAAATTGAGGTTAATTTGTTTCATTTCCCACATTTTAATGAAATCTGGGGTAGCCACATGGTTTTTCAAAATGTGTGCCAGTCATGTAGTTGGCTCTATCCAAGAACACACAATCACACAGTTTCTATGAAAAGTTGTACAAACCATGTTACAACCATGAAATCCCCTAAAATTCAACATCAATATACCATATGTTAAGGATACATGATTTCACTAACAATGTGCCAGTCATGATATCATCTCATCCTCTCTTCAACATCACGCTGCATAGTTTTTCTGAAAATGTGTATAGATCGTGCACCATGCATCATATCCTACTCAAACTCACACAATTTCCCTTTTTCTTAGCAAAATTTACCCCTATCCAAGGTCTAACCATTCAATTCCACTTTGTATAGTTTAAAATGAACATAAAATGCTCTCGGCATAAAGGTGTCGCATAGTTTCTCCAAAACCATGCACAATAAATTGTGCAACGTGGTAAAAATATCCAAAACTTCTAAAACATAACCTCATTCCTTGAAATCTCAACCAAACACATGGAATAACTCCTCCACCTCATTCCTCATCTCAAAAATTCCATTTTGTGATATTCCAACTCACTACACTTCATTATGGGTCTTGATTCAAGATTCGACACATCCGGTAAGGAAAATTAAAAAATCCATTTGAAATTTCTGATCCATCCATACTTTGGATATTACAAGATACCCACCAAAATACATTTCATCCATTAGAAACAACAATTTTATTCCTTTTTACCACCCGACATTATTTATTCACCACATTTGTTTCTCAATGTCCTCATTCGGCTCCCTATAGCTTAAGACACTATCAATACTTAACCTCTGAAATCCTGGCCCTATAGTGATCAAAACCTCATGCAAACACATGTTTCCAAAACTGAAACACCATGATGGTTATAACCCAAACCAAATGAATAGAAATATTGATTATAACATCACATGTTCCACTATCAAGCTATGGTGATCCCCTCCATAAGATCTAGTTTATAACAACCAATTATCAATACACAACACCCCAACCATTATGAAATCCCATCGAAACCCATAATCAAACATGCTCCAAGAACCCAACAAGGTTCTCAACTCACTATTCCTCAACACCCATGATAAATTAAATCCTCATTGGAACCCAACCATTTTATCAAAATCCAATCAAAGCGTATGCATACAAATCATCCATCCAAAACATAGAAAAACAATATTTTCCTTGAAAGTACAACTCATTCCCAAAATTCACCCATTATTCACAAATGGAACACTAGATATAGCTTTCAACCATCCACACCTACATTGTGTTCTAACCCAATTTTAACCATCCCCGTCCAACTCATTCCAAAAAATTCCCAACCACAACTGTCGGTCTGTAACCATCCAACCTAGTCACCATGCCCTCACAATTACATCCATTCCACAACCACCCAAATATAATCAATGGGGTCCACACACAACCCCTTATGAGATTCTGTAGCCATATCCCCTATAGAATCAAATTCATCATCGCACCCTTCCAAACACATTAACACACCTCCGATTATTTTCAATATCACTCATAGCTTGAGGTCATGATTAACTCGATCATCCACCATAGTTAATTTCTTGCTTTAATTTCCAACTACATATAAGAATTCACCTCAATTACCCATCTCATATGTCATAGTATGACAATGTATAATCCACGTCAAGTCCTACACATCTTTGACACTTCTAACATAAGGGACACACCTCTCTAACTGATACATCACTCCCCACCAAATGAGTGTTTTCGTCACTGCATAACCCAAAAAACCTCAACTACTTTTGACCATTCCACAAAAAAATTATCCCAAAAATATTATGTCCATATGTCTCCTTCACCTGAGTGACCAAATGATTATCAATTATTTCCCACCTCAGAACCTGAGGACACCCATGGTATTTTTCGACAACCCATTAATAATAAGGACCTCACAAATCGAAACATGTTGGTTCATCTCCACCAAATGGATCCATCTACACTACTCCATGAGTGAAACGTCCATAAGACTATAATATTCCATGAATTTATATGTAAATACTATGTTCGATAGTGTATAATATTTGCAACACTGAGTTTAAACGATCAAAGAAATATTATTATGTGATCATTATAACCTAATTGTCAAATTAGTTTTTATAAATAGTAATATATTATTTATGAAAAAAATATAAACATCCTACTCAATATAAATTTATTGTTAAATTATTTTAAAATAATCACATAATTTTTAAAAGTATTTTTATTTATCAAAAAATATATTTTCTTTAATAATGATTTTTATTGATTTTTATAATTAATATCAAGATATTTTAGAAAATTTATTTGATAAAATTAACATTAATTATGAAATAATTTTATCCAATGTTTCCTAGTTTGACATTGTGAAATTTTTCTAAAAAGTTTTATTTTTCAATGAATAGTGAAAAAACCAAATTTTTATTAAAAATTTTAATTTTTAAGTAATTTTAATGTCAGATTATGGTTTAGATTAAATTTATATTTTCATTAGGTAAATATAATTTATAATATTAAAATTATTTTTTAAAAGTTGATTTTATACTTGAATTTAATATAAAAACATTGTATATTTAAAAAATGAATTTTTCCAAACTAAGTGATTTCATTGCATGTTGTTGATTTAATTTCAAATTAAATTCTTAAAAACTCTATGTTTTGAACTTTAAAGATTTAATTTTATATTTAGAATTAGTGGATCCAAATATTGTAAATATAACCCTTTTTGATAATATGAATAGTGACTTTGGTAAATTTTATTACCACCTTAATGGGTAAATCAGGTACATAAGGGTAAAAATAATATGATAAGGATGATAAAATAACCCATAAACATTCTAAAATTTTGTTTTATGAGTTATTTTCATCCATATGATTTCTTTTTTTGAATATATTTCTTTTATTTTTCATCTATAATTGATAATTATATTAATAATATTTTATTTAAAGAAATGTCAAAGATGTCACACATATATTTTTAATAACTATAGCATTTTCAATATGGGAATATTAAGAGGATATTATTGAATATAAATATTAATTTAAAATATAAAATAATTATATTTATCATTGTAATTTATTATTAATTTTTAGTGATGAAATAATTACCTCAAATTCTTATACAATACTGATGCAGAAATTGTATTACAAATGGAAATATCAAAAAAAATTAAAGATTTTAAAAAATATATAATTGTAGATATTTAATCTAACCAACTTTACATTTTATGGATGTAAAAAAATATTTTTTTAATTATATGTTTTTTCTTGATATTATTAAAGTCAGTGTGAGGAATAGTTAATAAAATTGACATTATGAATGTTTTATATTAAATATTATTTTATTAATAGATATTAACATAGTAAAAGTATTACATTTATCAAAATAACTATGATAAGGTTTTAAATTTCATCTCTAATCCATTAATGTGTATTTTATCATTTTCTAGTAACTATATTAACCGTCAAATAGTAAAAATACACGTTTACATGATAAAAGTTAAGGGGGTTAAATAAGTGTTAAAACCTAAATACAAGGGTATAAATATTGTACAAAATTATTTAAATTTTATTGTATGTGGGGATTGAAACCCATACTAATATTATATTTGAAATAACTAACTTATATTCTATTTTTAATTAAATATGTATTTTTTTAATTTAATATTTTTTTAAATTCCAAGAGTTCCTCTTTTCTCTCTTTTAAAAAGAACCTCCTTTTATCATTTCTTCACACATTTAAAAGCATTTAGTTATTCTAATCTCAACCAATGTATCACAGTAGATTCCCTATCCAAATTATAGAGGTATTTGTTTAGTTATAACACCACCCTTAGTGATCTAAATCTGTTAAGAAAAGGAGATTGTTTGAAGAGGAGTAAAATAAAGAACGTATGTGACGATTTGGACTTAATGTACGGGATTTCGTAACTCAATATTCATTCAATTGAATAAACATATACTTAATTTATTTTTTCATTTAAATATTACGATTAAAATGAATTTTAATTATCTTATTTTTTATTTCAACTTGTTTTTTGTGGATTTACAGTTGACTCACATAATTTATTCATTCAATTTACTCTTACTTTAATGATATAATCTTTGTAGAGGATGTCTTTATCACTTTTGTTTAGGTGAAAAAAATTACATATTCACCACTTTTTTCTTCTATGTGGTGTATATACAACTCAAAAATTTATTTTATGATACTTATTTTGAATTTTATGGTGATTTAAATTTTCATTTAACATTATTTCTTTCATAGGGGTTACAATTCAAATGTTACCAAAGTGGTAAGGAATTATTTTACAATCTCATCATTGTTGGGGACTTTTTAAATTTCAGTCTCCACTGGGTAATATTTATATTCCATGTTTATGTTTTCTAAAAAATTTCTCAATTTGTTTACAATTATCCCAAATTTTTCAAAATTCATTTTTACCCATTTCTGAATTTTTACTAAATGTTTAGAAAGGAATCATTTTGCTTCATTCCAAATGGGGTACTTTGAGACATTTCAGATAAAATGTAGGAGTTTTCTTATCTTAGAATACATGAGATGATTTTCCCACAATCATGATGCCTTAATTAATTGAAGCTTATCATAAAATATTACACTGTTCTTCTAAAATAAAATTTGTTCCATTGTAATTTAATATCTTTTCAAAAAAATGTTTTCCAAATGGATGGGATATTTTTCTCAAGAATTATTTCAAGTGATATTTAAAAATAATTTTCTATCTCAACATTATTAGATGTTACTTATGATTTATTAGGTATATGATCAAAATATATTATCCTTATTCTTTGTCTATATGGTTTATGCTTATGATGGCGTGTTGTTTATGAATCCCATTACTTTTCAATGGGTTATGCAATGATGAAATGTTTATTTAACCCATTTATTTTCATGGGATATGATATGATCAGTGAATTATTTTTTTTGGAACTCAGATGTATGGTTTCTATTATGTGTTTGTTGGGAACTATATCTCCATCCAATGAATTTAGTAATGATTTATATCTCACAAGATAGATATGACTATAATGGGGAGTGAACATAGTTCAGTAAAGGACTTAAAAGAAAATATTCTAATTCGTGATTTTTTTTTGGGTTATAAACATTTCCAATCTTTGATAATTTATTTATAAACATTTCCCCAAGAATCGTCGAATGGGGTGCTGTCAATTTATCTATGTTTCTAAACATCATCATTTTAACAATGTTTATAAATATTGCTATTTAAGGACACCTCATTTGTCAATTTTTTAGAAACTATGTTAAATAAATGTTACTAAAAATATTTTTTTTATAAAAATACCTAATTAGAAACAAATTAATTACCAAAAATATTAGGAATGCTCGTAAATGACACCACATTTACCATTGTTTCTATAAAAATGTTGCTAATTTTTCTTTTAATTTATAATTATTCCCGTTTTTTTACAACAAATGTTTTAAAAAAGCTACCCCTTATCACTACCCCACCCTAGAAACTCTCACCACCTGTCGAGTTCTATGGTGGTGGACACAATCCATGGACCCCCACCTATCCAATTACTTGGTGTCATGCCCTGGAAAGACACCATGGACCCCCCAACACGTCTCACATTCCACTATAGAATGCCCCAAAACCACATGGCCCCCCAAACCTCTCCAATTACTCAGTGGGTGCATGTCCTTTGGACCCTCATAGCTCAGCATCTTCAATTCATAGTGGTGGGGCATGCCCTGGACCCGCTCACTACTCAACCTACTCCCCACATTGTTGAAATTACAACTAAGGGGAATCAAAACCTATAATTCCAACATCAAATCCAAAGGAAAACCAACCAACCTGTTATAATTTTTTATTATATTATTATATTATGTTATATATATATATATATATATATATCACAATTTAAATAATTAATATTACATATATTTATTATTTTTTTTAATACACATATATTAATATATAAATATATATATGTTGTATTTTGTATTTTGTATTTTATATTTAATGTATATATATGTGTCTATGTGTGTTTATATTATATTTTATATCTATATGATGATATTTTACATATATTTTTATATCTTATGTTATATATATATATATATATGGTTTTATATTTTTTGTTAATTTATCTGGTTATTTATATGTTTATACTATATATATATGTTTGTGTTTATATTATATATGTATATATTTAATATTTTTTGTTTATATATATATACATGTTTCTTTGAGTGTGAGTGTGTGTAAATATATATCTCTTTCTCTTTGTGTGTGTGTCTATATATAATTATCCACAGTTTAAAATAATGGTAAAAATATCATTAAAGTAGTTATGTTTTCTTAAAAACATGAGTAAATTAAAAATATGTGTTTTTGTATATAAGTATATGTATATATATTTATATATTTATAAATATATATGTGTGTGTGTGTATAAATTTATATTTTTATATATGCTTGTTTATTATATGTATATATATTTAAGTGTATCTGTTTGTGTTTATATATGTTTATATACGAGTTAGTATTTTAATAATCAATATTATATATATATATATATCTGTAATTTTATATTTTAAAATACTTATATATGTACATATGTTTATATGCTTATATTTTTATATATTATATTTATAGGTATATATATAATTTTATATTATATATATGTGTTTATATTTTATATTACATATATTTGTGGTTATATTCTATTTTAATATTTTGTGTGTATATTTTATGTTTATAAATTATTTTATTATTATATATATTTATTTATATTTATATTATATATATATATATATATTATGTTTACATTTTATATATATCATATGTTTAAAATAATATATATATATATGTGTGTGTGTGTGTGTGTGTGTTTGTATTCTATATATGTATATATATATGCATATATGTTCATATATATGTGTGTGTAAATATATATGTGTTTTTAGACATATATATAATTATATTTATAATTATAATTACATATAATTAACCACGCTTTCTAATACTGGTAAAAATGTCACTAAAATAACCATGTTTTCTTAAAAACATGACTGAATTTAAAATATAAATGTTTTCCTAAATAAATATATTTATTTATTTATTTACTTATTAATTTATGGATCTATTTATATATGAGTGTTCAAGTTTATAAATATATATATATTTATATATGTGTTTCTCTTTTTTTATTTTTATATATATATCTAAATATATGTGTCAGTGTTTATATTTCTTGGCCAGTATTTAAAAAAATAATATATTATATATATAATTTTATTTTTCAACATACATATATTTGTATATATTTATATGTTTATTTTTTATATTTCATATTTTATGTTAGATGCATATATTTATATATTTTTATAATATATATATATATTAATATATATAAATTTATGTTAATATTATATGAATATATGTTTATATATCTATTATTTATATTTTATATTTTTTATATCCATATATATATATTCTTATATTTTGTGATTATATATATATATATGTGTGTGTGTTTATATTTTATAGTACATATATATATATGTATATATATGTTTATGTTTTATGTTTATATTTTAGGTTTATATTTTGTGTTTATATATATGTTTATATTTTATATATATATGTTTGTGTTTATATTATATATATATATATATATTTATTTATATTTATATATTATATATTATAAATATTATATGCTGATATATTATATTTATCATATGTTTATATATATATATATATATATGTTTATATTATATATATATAAATGTATATATTTATATGTGTGTTTATATGTGTTTGTGTGTACACGTATATATGTGTGGATATATATAAATATAGTGACATATATATATATATATAATTAGTCACATTGTAAAACATTGGAAAAAATGTAACTAAAATAACCACATTTTTTTTAAAAGTTACTAAATTAAAAATATATGTTGTTTTATATATAAATATATCTATCTATATATGTATATATTTATATATGTTTGAGTGTTTATATATAAATATAAATATAAATATGTTTATAAGTATGTTTATTTATATGTGTCTATGTTTATATATATTAATATATATATATCGATGCAGGGAAATGAGTTATATAAATATATATTTTAAGCGACGTTTCCAGAAAGCGTCACTAAATTATCAATGTTTCATGAAAATGAGCCTAATTTGTGGATATTTTTTCACGAAACGTCACTAAATTAGCATAGTTTTTCAGAAAATGTTACTAATTTCTGTAATTTTCGGGAAACATTGCTAAATTAGGAATGTTTTTTAGGAAACATCACTAAATTAGTGACATCTTTAAAAAAATCACTCATGTACAGTTTTATGTAGTGACTTTGTCTTTCATGATGATCTTGTGAGAGAACCTTGACTACTATGTTTATTTGGGGTGTGACCCCATTCCAATGTGAGGAATGGTCTGCCACTGGGGATGGTGTTGTATCCCACCCATGAGGTATAACTACATATGGATTTTCTATACTTATGGGTATTCCATAATTACATGTCCTATGTTATGCTCTCATATATTATGTTCTTTGATTATATTATAATTGATGAACTTCCAATATTTATTTCATGAATAAAGATTTTTATTTTAATACACAAGGTATAATTTCAAAATTTCATATACATATACCCTTATGCTCATTTTATGCTTATGAAATCTTTGATATCTCCTATGGTTGCCCTTATTAAGAATAAATGATCATCCTTTATTATGTTCCTTTTTCACCAAATTATGAAGAATTATTTTAAGTACGATATTTCTATGAAGGGTGCTAGATGTGAATAAATTTTGGGAAATGATATAGATTTTTATGAATCCATTTTTTATTTTTCTTAGCTATGTAAGAGTTTTTAATAATCCTATAAAACTATAAAACTAAAAGAGTCATTATTATTTTAGTGATCTAATATTTCCTTTATATGATGTCAATTTTTATCAAAATAATTGCATCACATTTAACTATATTAATGACAAAAATGCAATGATTATTTTTTTGAACCGAATCTAGAAGTACGGGCCTCAGGTTATTAGATTTTGGAATCAGAGAAGGGTTTAGATTGCTTTGGATATTATGATGTTTCCATGATAATTTATCTTAAGAGTTATATATACCATCACTGTTATATAGGACCATATGTTAAGAACCATAGATACCCGTTTTGAGGTTTTAATTTATGAATTTTTATTGGGATTGTTGTTATTTTTTTGTGACATTTAATTTTGAGATAATTATGGGTTATTATATTTTGGGATTCAAAATCAAAGTTATGAGATAACCTTTGAGGTTAAAATATTTCATTTTTGTTGAATATATTATGTTTATTTTTAGAATTTTTCTCACATTGTTTAAAATTTTATAAGGATTTTTTGAGAAAAACGAAAACCCACAAGATGCTTGACAACCCATCACATCCAGAAAGGTTGTGAGGTTTGAACCCACAACTGATGGGGGACAAGGGTGCATTGACGATCACTAGCCTATGTGAAGTGACTTTTAGTATGAAATTTTATTATATGATTATATGGATGAATTATAAGTTGATTTTTTGGAACATATGTTTCTTCATATAGATATCCATGAGTATGAAATTTTTTTTGGTAGTTTAGTGATTAATGTTATTTCAGAATAATCTCTCTATTTTTGGAAATTTATATGATATTATGGGGTATTATTTTTTCAACAATGTTTTAATTATTTTTTGGAATAAAATATTATTTTATTGTGGATTTATGGCGGTATTGATTATTTATAGAATTGATTAGCATATCTTAGAGATTATGATATTAAAAAAATTACATTTTTGGCTTGAGACATTATGAGAAATATGTTATCTAGTGATAAATATTAAATTTCTCTTTGAAGACTATGTGATTTTTTGGATTCAATATTAGTTAGTAATATTTCAATTAAATTTAAGGATTGTTATTTATTGAATTATCTAACTTGGAATTTCAGAATTATTGTTTAATTTTATTTATTAAATTAGTTTTCCTCATATAACATTTTATCAATTTTGGGAGTCAATATATATTGTGCTAACTATTTTTTTGGATAGTGTGTAAACACATGATTAATAGCTTGTTATACTTTTGTGCAATTAATAATAATTTGAAGTAGATTCTATTACATCAAACATGAAATATTCATAAACAAAATTTGGATAAAAACATGAGTTTCTGGTTGAAAATTTTTAAAGGATGAAACTGAATGTTCAGGTAAGTATACTATAGCATGTAAAATTACTCCTTAACTTTAGAAAATTATTTTGAAAAAAAAACATTATATGTTTATATTTATTACCAGGAAATCAATAACCTTTTAACCCACTATAAATTATATGGTTTTGTAATGATTAAAATTCTCATTACCATGTTATATATCACTATATCATTTCTTGGGTGTTAGTTTTATCTTCAATGAACTTTTTTACATACATAGAAACCTATTATATGTCACACCAAATAAACTTCATGCATTTCATTCATTATTTTGAAGATAAAGTATATAAAGATTTTTTATGATAAGGGATTTCAAAAAATCCATTTTGAAAATTAAATCATTGGTTACCAAGAATATATTAAAAGTATGATGGAGAAGTTTGTTAAATGGGGTGTAATTAATATCTTTAAATTTTAGAAGGAACGATAGTGTTTGATAGTGTACAAGGTAAGAAACACTGAGTTTAACTAAAAAATAAAATATTATTATGTGACCCCTATAACATAGCTGTTTAATCAGTCGGTATGAATAGGAAGAACCGATTTATGAAATAATTATAAACTTCCTACTTAATATAAATTTATTTTTGAATTATTATAAAACAATCACTTAATTTTTATAATAGTCATTTTATTCTTCAAAAAAATATATTTTCTTCAAAAATGATTTTTGTTGCTATTAATGATTAATTTATATATATTTTGGAATATTTATTTGGTAAAATTAACATTATTTTTAAAATAAATATGTCAAAATATACCTCGGGTGAAATTTTTATAATTTTTTGAAAACATAGATTTTTCTATGAATAGTGAAAAAATACTGGTTTTTATTAAAAACTATTTTTTTAATTATTTACATGGTCTAACTATGTTTTGAATTAGTTTTAAATTTTCAATAGGTCAATTTTATACAAAAAATATTCCAATTATTCTTTTTTATGGATTTACACTTGAACATTGTATAAAAACATTTAATATTTTAAAAGGGCATTTTTTGGAAAAATCTTTTTTTATTGGGTTTTTTTAGTTTAATTTAAAATTTAATTATGGAAATTATGAGTTTTTAATTTTGAAAATTTTATTTCTTATTTAAAAATATAGGGTGAAAATTAATTAAATGTGTCTCCTCTATTTTTAACAATATGAATAGTAACCTTGGTAAATTTTGTTACCCCGGTAAAGGGTAAATCAGGTAATTAAGGATAAAATCAATAAGATAAGAACTATAAATTCAAAATTTAAAAATGAAAAAAAAATATTTTATGATTATTTTTTGTCCATAATCATTAATTTTTAAAATATATGTCCTTTATTTTCCATTTCTATGTTATTATGACATGTATAATATTTTATTTGAAAAAAATTTCAAAGATCTCACACTCATATTTTTATTATCTATAACATTTTAAATTTTGGTTTATGCAGATGATATATTAGACTTTAAATCGTATTTATGAACATAAAATATTTATCTTAGTCATGGTCATTTAATTTTAATTTTTAGTGATGAAATAATTATTTAAAATTCTTACACAATAGTAATACAGTAGTTATTTAATTAACGAAAATATCAAATAACTGTTATAAAAAATCTTAAAATAAAAATAATATTATATAATTGATGTGATAAAATATTTTTATATATTAAAATATTATTTTAGGGATCTAAAAATATTATTTTTAATTATAAGTGTTATCCTGATATTATTAATGTCAAAGTAAAAAATAGTCCTTAAAAATAACATTATGAATATTTTATAGAAATCATTTATTTATTAAATATATGAAATTCATAAAAATATAAAATTCATCAAAATTACTGGGATAAGGTATTAAATGTCAACCATGATCCATTTATAGGTCTTTTTTCATTTTATTATAACTATATTAACCCTCAATTAGTAAAATACCATTTTGACATGGTACGTGTTAAAGTGGTCAAATAAGGGTTAAACCCAAATGCTATGGGTTTAAATAAAGCCAAAATATATCTAAATTATATTTTATGAGGTTATTCTTCCCAATACTCATCTCATCTTATAAATAACTAACTTTTTAATAATTTTTTATTTAATATTTAGTTATATTAATTTAATATTTTGGGAAATCCCATGTGTGCCCTTCCCCTCTCTTATAAAATGGAACATATTCTTCTCATTAATTCACACATGAAATCCCATTTTTTTGACAATAACTACCATTATATATTCCTATAATACCTCCTTATATTCAAGAGGTCTTTATTTAGTCACAAAACCACCCTTAGTGGTGTTAAGGTGTTATGAAAAGGATATTGTATTAATATGAGGGAAACAAAGAATTTGTGTGATGGTTTAGACTTAAGGTCAGTTATTTCTAAACTGAATATTCATTAATTAAGATAAACATATAATTCATTGATTATATCATAATACTATTATGGGTGAAATGAATTTTGATTATCTTATGTTGTTTTTCATCTTTGTTATGTGGATTTAAAAATGATTTACATAACAGATTCATTTGATAAAGACTAACTTCAATGATATGATCTTTATAAGGTATTTTCATCTCAATTTGGTTTCTATAGGACACATTACATGTTCAACACTTTTTTCTTTTATTTGGATTCTATGTTGCTCACAAATTCCTTTTATGATTCTTCTTTTTGAATTTTATGGCGATTTTAAAATACATTTGATATTTTTTCATTAATAGGAATTACTATTCAAATGTTCCCAAATATATAAGGGACAATTTCACAAGATTATCATTATTAGGTATTCTATACATTTAAGTCCCTACTAGGGAATATTTCTCTTCCATTCCCATGTTTTTTTAAACAGTAATTTTTTTACTATTCTAATTTAATTGTTTAAATTCATTTTAACCCATATACAAATTTTTACGAAATGGTATGAAATGAATATTGTTTTCATTTTCCAAATGAGGTACATTGTGAATTTTCTAAAAAAACATGGGAGGAATTGTTTTTAACTTATCAATAATGAGATTATTTTCTCAACATTATGATTCTTTAAATCATTGAATATTTCTATGTAATCTTACAATGTCTTTTTCAAAGAATAATTTTTTTGGAATTGTGTTCCTTTTAAAAAAGTGTTTTCAAAATAGAAAGGATATTTTCCTCAAAAATATTTCATGTGATATATAAAAAACTTGTTCCATATAAATATTATTCCATTATACATATTTGTTATTTAGGGATATGATCCAAGGATACCATCTTCATTCCTTCTCTGGATGGTTTATGTTTTTTATGGAATGATGTTTATAAATATCAATACATTTATATGGGTTATGCAATGTTGAAATATTTATGAAACCCATTTATTCATGGGGTCTAATATGATAATTAATTTATATTTTTATGGAACACATATGCATGGTTATCATTATGTAATTGGTGAGACTTATATCTCCCTCCAATACATCGATTAATTATTTATATCTCATGAGATATATTGGATTGGAAAAGGGAGTTAACTTAGCTCAGTAATTTATTTTTTCTACTATGATGGTATTGGGAGTGATCCTTGATAGTTATGATGGTTTAGGTAGGTCAACCATTACTCTGCGAGGAAATTTCTTCCACTGGGGATGATGGTGTGTCCCACCCATGGGGTAAAATTACATATTGTTTTTCTATGCTTATATAGATTCCAAAATTACATATCCTATGGTATACTATCAAAGATTATTTTCCCTGATTATTTCATGATCCATGAAATACCAATATTTACTCCATAAATCAATATTGTTATTTTGATTCTTGGGGTATAATTTTCAAATTTAATGTACATTTATACTTATTCTCATGTTGTGATTATGTAATGTTTTATATATCATACGGTTAACCTAATTAAAAAGTTTCTCCAAAAATTTAAAGTGTTTCATTTTCCATATTTTATTATGTATGGTTTCAAGTAGGAGAATTCTTTGAAGGGTACACGATTTCAAGAATTTTTGGGATATGATATATATTTTTATAGGCTAGTTGTTTATTTTCCTGTGATATGTATGAGTTTTTCCAATTTCTCTAAAACTCTAATCCTAAAACATCTGTCGGTATTTATGTGATCAAATATTTTTTTTAATTTCTATTTTTTATAGAAAAATTTTTGTCACATTTATCAGTATCAAGGACATAAATGTATTTTTTATGTTTTTAGCACTGAATCTGAATGTTCTAGGGTTGAGATATAATTTTGACCCCTCGTAAAACAATAATAGATATTTATGTTGCTATATTTATATCGCCCAATTTACAAAATATGAAGTCAACATATTTGAAATTATTATAACAAACTAGGATTACAATAAGATTTTTTCGATTTATAGCACCTCCACTAATATGTTTCCAATGTCACTTCTGACTATAAGGATATAACAAACCCATACAAAGGTCTTGGGCCCCAGTGTTGGATAGAATCTCATCACAACCACGTAGTCCTTAAGTCTACTCACCACTGACTACATAACCCTTCCACCTCAAACATATGATCTGTTATGTTTGATCCATAAAAATTGACATAACTCATCACCAACTGCCCATTCCTCCCAATATTCCATTTACCCTTAATTGTCACACACACTCTTTTCTGACCCCACTAGAGAACTTGTTTATAACTCCAACGATTCATGATTTTTTAATCCTTTACTCATAATCCCTACTCTATATTCTTGCCTACCATATATTCCAATCTCACACAACATAGAGCACCCTTGGTGATTTTCAAAACCAAAATCTACTCATGATCCAAAACAATGTACATGACCACTCAATTATTCAGTGTCATTCAAAAGATCCACTAATTTCTTGTACACTCTCACCACATTATTGAAGACACATCCAAATTCAACTATGTTAGTCGCTTTTCCAGTCCCACCCCAATTAACCACATGCACTATCAAAACATCAACACTCCCCCTCTTAATAAAACTAAACAGTTCCATGTGCCTCATACCAAAAAAACAACTCACCCATACTATTTCTTCTTGAACCAAACTCGCACACCTAAAACCACATTTAATCAAGAACCCCTAGTGATCCAAATCCAACTCTTAACCACCATACACACTCATCTATATATCTATTACCTGGGATAAGAACCCAAGAAAGCATGAACCTCTATAAGACAGCCACAAGGCTAAACAACTAGAAACCAAGTTCTCTTCTTGAAAACCAAAGGCATCTGACGTGCCAAAACTTATACTGGGATATACCCTTTTTTACCTCTATACAAGATTCCAAGGCATATTTATATTCTGTGTCCACCCAAATTCACACATAAACTAGTAGACCTCAACTTATGGGTCATTCAAAAATCTACAGAGAACCAACTCCCTAAATTGGAGTTATGTAAAAAGGTCACTAGGTCCTACCACCCAGTTATACTCCAACTCTCAAAAGGCCAAAACTCATGGTCATCAAACATATACATACCTCATTGTATCATGAAATCATCAAGGAGGAGGAACATTTGTCTAACTTCTATTTCTACTTTGAATACCATCTCCACCTAGAGAATCTGTCCAAGACATTAACCGTGAAGCATATTATCAGTGTCTAGAGAATCATGATGACACCTTATCCATATTATACTTCTTATTCTCAAATCATTAGTCCAGTTCTTATACCACTCAATATTTTCCTAAATACTATTCTCAACATCATAACCATTCAAAATGTTCAAGAAAAATATGAAAAACATTTTTAAAACATTAACACATACTAAGGTCCTTATATGCCTTCAAATCCAAAACATTCAACAACAAATCCCAACCCTCTTTCTCATACCAATGGAAACTATACCAACAACCCTCTATAAACATTCCAAAAAATCTCTTTAAGAACATGGATATTTCCCTTGAAAAAAAACATGTCCCCAAGCATTTATTTTCCATGAAAACCATTTTTTATATTCATTCTATAATATTTCACCAAATAGGTCACTACATAACCATATTTACCATTTAAAATCCCTTTTATAAATTACTTGGAGGTTAACACCAATTTTCAAAACAAGGATCATTTCAAAAAAATATTTTTTTCTCCCTTTGACACCCAAAACTAGGTCAAAGACCAAATAAACATATTTAAAACCATTTAAAAATACCCATATACATTTTCCTAAAATCATAACACATAAAATAATTCCAATCAAACCATTTAAAACTCCACTATACCATTTTCATTAATGACTTCCCATATGTGACTACAGGATCAGTCTAATAGACACCCATGGATCCAAAGGGATCCCAGGGAGGTTTAAGGTTTTAAAATAAGGCACAAAACCAAATTACTTAATACATGAAAGAAAGAATGAAACATAGGGCTTTATGGAACAAAATACAAACCCATAAAAGTAAATTGATAACACTTTGGGTAGAGCTCTTAGACCACCTAACTCATTAGAAATACTTTCCATAATATTTACAAAGCATGAAGACCTTATCAAGGCCCGTCCATGCCTCATCCCAACTCATCACCACTAAAATTTTCTCATCTCAATCACCCAAGATGTAACCCCCCCAGCAAAAAAGAAGAATTAATTTATTTCTATTATTAATATTAATTAATTATCAAAAACCAGGTTTTTCATAATGTAGAAAAACTAAAAAGGTTATTTTTACACACCAAAACTGAAGCCAACCACTCAGTGAGGACTCGTGGAATATCCTCGACCGCATTTCGGGTCAAACCCATAAGATTTGATACCAATTCAACAACTAATTACATAAATTAAACTGGTAAAACCTATGAAAACTCACTACTAACACATAACATAATGAAATTCCATGTATCAAAATTCAGAATCCATATTGGGATCTCCTCTACACAAGACATCAAAAATCCCCATGAGAAATAGATGATTCAACAATGATATTTTTGGAATAATCAACAAAAAATAAATATGAGAACCCTTAAATTAGAGAGGAGTTAGAAGATGGAGAAAATAGGCCCCCAGAGGAGAATAAATCGCCTCAAATTGCATGAAACTTCCATAAAA
This sequence comes from Viscum album, assembly GCA_963277665.1. NCBI lineage: Eukaryota > Viridiplantae > Streptophyta > Magnoliopsida > Santalales > Viscaceae > Viscum > Viscum album. The sequence goes on along the minus strand of OY728152.1, from coordinate 346,318,898 downwards.
ACACCTGAAAATGAAGGAAGAGAAGATCAGAAAGGGGTTTTAGAACCCCCTAGTTACCACTCATCCAAGGATGGAAAATGGTGGGGGACTGGCTAAAAATTGATGGGGTATTTTTTTCACACCCACTATTTTAATTAAATCTATGTAGCTACATTGTTTGGATTCATTGTATGTCAAACTATTGCCCAACCATGTGGTTGGCCCAGTCCAAGGCCACACACTCGCACATTTTGGATGCATGGTTAGTCAAACCATGCGCCAAACATACACACCCCTATTATCCAACACCCACTACATCATATATGGGTCACATGGTTTGAATAATTTTGTGACATCAATGTTATTAACCCTTAATCCATTCTATATTAAGGTTCACGGTTTGATTAAAATCAAGTGGATCCCATGCACCATGCCATAATCCCTCCTCATCCTCACAAGTTTTAAACTTTTTTAACATAGTTCACCCCAAATAATTAAGCAACCATGAAACTACACCAAGATTAATTAAAAATAAACTAAAAATAACCTCTGTGTCAAGGTATCACATGGTTTCTCCTTAACAGTGCACACCAAACTGAAAAACTTATAAAGAAATCTCCAAAACAACTAAAACATAACCGAAATCCTCCAATGTTCAATCAAAATACATTTCTACCTCCCATGTATGGTTCCTCATATCAAAACAAAATTGGGAAATTCCTTATTAAAGAAATCCATTATGAATATTGATTCTATATTAGACTATTCTGGTAACAAAAAATTAAATTCTTTCAAAAAAAATTGATCCATATGAACAAGAGATCTTACATTACTGATACATATTACTTTGTGGTTATAGATCCTTAATGTTTTTTAGTATTTTTATTTTATTTTAAATGGAAACTAAATTTTTTTATTTATGATGTTTGTTTTGAAAATGATGGAAATGTTACGTAATCCATGATGATTCATCTTGTAGTTGTTCATGTGAGTCAACTTGATTTCTATTTTTTTTAGTTTTAATTTCCCTATTCAATATTTATATCATAAATCAGAACATTTTTAGAAACATTCACCACAATTTCTATTTTATTACAATATATTAATTGATATGTGAGGGATTTCCAATATTATAATTTTATGTTCAACTATGGGTAGAATAAAAAATTATACAATTTCATAAATCTCAGCTTATTTTTTAGATAGTGATACTTTAAAATCCGGTTTTTATGATCATTTGATCAAGTTCAAGATTTTTTTTTATTCTTGGAATATATGTCTTGTAAAGAATTGATATGTTTCATTGAACTTATTTTATATAGGGCTAAAAATTAAAAGGTGGAGTGATAATTTTTTTGGGATGGAAGGATGAATTTTGATTACTCTAATTCATTCTTTCTTTAAGATGTTTAGACTATCTCATCTTGGTATAATAGTATGTGAACTCCATAATATTTCATATATTTAATTAAGGGATAGTGATTATCATTGAGGTATCCACTCAAATAATGCATGAAAATACCTCAATATATAACCTATCACCAGATATTTGGAAACATCATATATACTAATATAGATGACTCATCAACCATGAAAATTTATTCATGTAAGCAATACAAATATATATAAAATACAATGTATGGTAATATAATGTGGAACTATATGCATGTATCAGATTATAAATATATGTAATTAGGGTATGGGAAACATAAAGGTGGTAATCATAATAAAATTTCCACACAATCAATTACTCCATCTACTAACCATCTCTAGCCTCCAATATCGTACACTATCTTCATCTATTGTTCTATATGGACTCAATAGTGACTAATTCATGAGTGTATATGTAGGGGAGAGAAATAATATTCAGTATGTTCATCTCAAGAAATTATCCAACCCCATGAATAACTAGTATCTATGTTAAACATTAATAATAAAAGTGTAGAAAAAATAACACCTCAACATATCATTATCAATCATAAGGATATTCCTAATAATTTTTTATTAAGAAACTAATATCTCAATTTCATAAAATTCACCAACAAATAATGTTTATATGTGTGTTTAGTATACTCATTATATGTATATAGGAATAATAAAGGGAACTCATAAACTACATCTTACTAATGATCACCGGAAACCATGGATCCCTACCCTACTATGCTACTATATGAACATTGAGATATCAAAGAAGAGTAAAAATACACAGGATATAATCCACACTACATACCTCAGTTTACTCAGAGAAGATTAATTTTTTTAATACATTCACCACTCTTCATTGTCAGAATGTTTCAACACCCCAAATGGATGTTAATCATGAAATAAAAATAAAAACATATAAAAAATATCATCTCACATACCATAATAAGATTACCCTCCCAGTTATTCAACCTTGATAAAAAAGTATTGATATATTATAGGAATAACTCTACAACCATATAAAACTAGATCTATAGTTGAGTTTTTTTTCTTCCTTAACTCATAGTTGTGGGGGAGAAAACACAATAGATAATTTAGTTTGTCTCAACCCTGATCTGTGATTCGGAAACACTGAAAATATTACTCATTGTTTTATATCATAGTACTAGATTTATGGGTGAGAAAGAGTGAAAAAACTATGTTATTCATCATCTATATAATTCATTTATATCATTTATAACCTCTTACATGATATTGTGCTTGTATAAGAACTAATAAACATATAGTTAATCATCATCCTCTATCTAGAATAGTGGGGTTTAAGAGTAAATAAATTGATGTCATTGTAAAACCCACTATATTAACGAGTATAAGAGTAACTGATGTAGTATATTTAATCATATATTATAAACCAATAACCTGACTGCATCACTTTCCAAAATAATATGATTATCACACCATGGTATAACCAAATCAATAATTTTCTTATCAGTCATAAGAAACGTCCCAACTATACTCTATTATTCCATCACAACTTTTCCAAAAAAAATTAATATTATAAGATCCTTGATATTTCAATTACAATTAATGGAATGTTATTGGATTTTCAATTAACCCTATCTTAGAGGATTCAATATCTATATCTTCATTATATATCATATCCACAAAATATAAGGTATCTCGAAATACTATTACAATATTTCCCAACAGTTTATTAATATATCTATATCATTATAAAATTATTCCAGTTTATAAAATAAAAAGTCACATGGAATCATTCTTCACTAATATTCCAAATAATGATAAATTTAGACAAAAATTATTCCAATCATCCTCACGGGAAGATTCAACCATTTCCATGATAATTTTTATTCACTATTAAAATTATTAACTTTTTTCATAATCACCTCTACTATATTTCAACACAACTTTATATAATACATCATTCTAATATATATTTGTTCACATTAATGGATAAAATAAATAAAATTATTTCAATGAACTCCGCTAGGTTCAAAGATCACCAACACATTTATTAATCCCCATATTTTACATCAATAATTACTTTTCACTTATTTAATGAAATCACATAATTCATTCTATATTTATTATTATCCAAAATTATTTGATAATCCACTATGATTTCTATAAATTATAAAACATATTCACCTTAAATTTCAATTCATTAATATCACCCATTATAATTATATAATTATATAATATGAAATTCAATTTAATCATAATGAATTTCATAAAATCCATTAGTGTTGTCAAATATCACTAGTAAAAATTATTAAAAAATTTAATAATTTTTTTCCATTACTATCAATAATATTTAATCATCTAGTCATAATAGTTAAATAATTGAAATTAATTATTTCTCATTCATCATTGAGTAATAATTTATCATCATAATTAGAAAATGTCCCTTAGTATTTCCCATCAACATCTCATGAAAATTTTAATTTAAAATTTTCTGAGAGATCACATTATATAATACTGTTTTCAATGGTTAATAATTTCTTAAATAATTAACAAAAGTAAACTAAAAACCCATTTTTATAATAAACATCGACATATCAAGTCCGTACCCTTCATTAATCTCAAGTGCTAAAACAATTCTATACAGATTTAATAATAATTTAATAATAACAATTCAAAAGTATGTAATTATTAATTTTTAATAACTCTTTGTTTTCTTATCAAAATAATTCCATAAAAATTAAAATCCTTTTAATATCCTTGAATGGATTTAGAAAACTCATCATCCCATTTTACATGAAAAAAATTATAAAAATAGACAATTCAACAACCAAAAATGGACACTGGGAAAAAATACTTTTTAAAATTTTAACTCAAATAGAAAAACTTATTTGGTGGACTTGGGGCCTAAGACAAAGTTCATAATTAACTATCAAATATTAGTCTAGAATTTTTAATCTTATCAATATGATCATTTGGATATGTGTTATACTATATTATTGGTTTCAAATAAATTTTTTTCAATTTAAGAATTTAAATTATAAAAAAATAAATACAGGAAGATATAATATCAATATCACTAATATATAAGTAAAAAAATTAATTGTTTTTTTAATGATTTCATCTCACTGAGATGATCACTTTCATATATAACATGATATGTGAATCAATTTTTGATAGATAAGATAAGCTTCCAGATATAAATGGCATAACCTGCATGTAATATGAGGGTATAGGGTTGGAATCAAAGAACCATACATTTTATGGAATTCACAATGACCTCCCCATTACCGAAAGTTCTCCTCCTCCCATGTTGAACACCATTTAATGAATAGATAAGGAATGGTTAGAATTTTTATAAATCTCTAAAATGAGTTATTTTTAAGAAGTTAATTAGGTAAAATGATTTTTATATAAAAAACGATAGCATTTTCTTGAAATATCTAGGAGATATAAATTTACATCGTGGAGAAATTATCAAAATACCACTCAAAGGAATCTATATATTCTGAATTCAATAAAGAAGATCAATTTTCAATTTGACATCTTGACTATAAGAAAATTATCATTTTACCCTTTTAAAATAATAATAATAATAATTCTTTTTAAAACAACACATATAATTCAACAATACTGCTAGAAGGCCTCATTTAATTTAACTGACTGCTAATAAATTAAATGTACCTACAAATAGTGTCAAAATCCAACTACATGTAAAGTCATTCTTACACGAGAACTCATACTATTTCGTTCTCATCCACTGTAAAGTTGTATTCCTATATAATAAAATAAACCATATGCATCCCAATCAATATATATATATTCCTCAAAGACTATATTCTAGAAAGAGTATATATTTTATAAATAATATAACTAATTATGGAAAACAATGAAAAAAATGGTGAAATATACCCTAAAAACATTAAAAATACTAATAAAAAATATTTAAAATATTTTTCCCCACATAAATAATAATCTTGATGACTAAAAATTTATCCTCCCCAATATAAATTAGATAAGAATCTTTATTCATCAATAAAACATGAATGTACTATGAAATATCTCAATAAAAACACTTTTTGGCATCAGTACCATCAAACAAACAACTGAAAGAAAATACACATTCATAACTGGTCACTCATGAAAATATAAGACATCTATATTCACGGCATCCAAAATACCACTATCCAAGTGTTTGACATTTTCTCACCAATTCCCACATCTCAGAAAAATTCACTGTTTACCACTATAGATGAGAATTACGCTCCCAAAAAATTAATAGAAAGTTCAAGTACTTCACCTAAACACATATAATCTTGAAAAATCCATTCATAAGACAAGTCCTAATAGATAAAAACACATATCACAATCCTAAATTATCAATTAATCCAAACATGAAATTGCCTCTCTATCTTAATCATACACAAAATTTCTATCCAAATGATTAATTCCACATAATAATCTATCCTTCTCATTTAGAAAACTAGCTACTAATTTCAATTTTGTAAGATCCCAATAATAATTAAACATTATGTTGGTTTGAAATTTAATTATAACAAAAAATTATCTTTCAGTTTTAAAATTTTCCTTAAAACACATATCTATAAATTACTAAATATATATAATACCTTTGTGATGGAACCACAAAATAGTTTCAGATACATTAACGGGTAAAGTGATCCATCTTGCTGATAAATAATTGAATTATCCTATATTTTAAACTATAAAAGGTGTTTTAAAATTTTTTTGGGACTAGTATCCAATCATTTGATCAATTTTAACACAGCCATCAGTTTTTATCTATTATATAAGAATACATTAAAAAGGTTAAATCTCACTATTTTTTATTTTTTCATAGAAAAATATTAGTTTGGTTGTTTAATAGTAACATTAACAAAGCCATTACTAATTCAAAAAATCCTTTTTTATGATCAAATAGATTCTTAGATTCAATTCATGTGATCAGAACAAACTGAATTCCACCATAAGAGCCCCAAATGAATCATATTATTGGGATTATCACATCTATCTTTAATTTTCGTGAATTTAATACTGGGCCCATATCTCAAAAATTTATAGACCAAATGAGCTGAAATATTTTGTGTAGATAGATGATATTCAGGGGAAATTATTCATTAACTATATATTCTATACCTTTATAAATTTTCAAGAAATTAAATTCATGGGAAATGAGATCCTGTGAGATTGAAGAGTTTGTGAAGCTAAAAAAATTATAATTTAGTAAAGTGGACTTTACATTTTCTCCATGTAACAGATTGTGATAAAAAAAATTGGGAAAATATTTATGATGTATAATAACAACATCATAGAATATGATTTTTCTTGACTCATCAATATGATGGGTGAAGAAATCATGAAAATATAGATGAATGAATGGGGGTAACATTGGATACCACTCTAGATTATAAATATATACCTCTAATTCTATTCAAGAGATCCATTTTCAGAATCCAGAGAGTGGGTTTTTATTTTTAAAAATTATATATTTTTAGTATATATTAGTTTTTCTTTCACTCTCTCTTCAATTTCATTTCTATTATTCTTTGGACATTTGTGAAATTTTTATCTCCATGAAAATAGAAAATTAATCATCAATATTGTTCAAGGGAGGGCTCGATGATGTTTTGAGTGTGTTATTCTAAAATTTTTATTGTTATATTATTCTATGATTTTAGTATTGGTTATATTGATTAGGATATTTGGTCACTCTATTTTCTATATTGTTTTCATTTTCTTATTATTTATCAATTTTTACTCTCATTTTTCATTATAACACTGTATATAGTGGAGCAACAATGTAGTGATGAATTAATGAATATTTTCGTTCATACAGAATTATTGATGTAGGATAATCAAAATTTGAATATGAGGGTATTGAGTGATAGGACTTGATCTCAATATCTGGTTGAGTAATGTGATAGTTTTTAAAATAACAATGATTTCATCACCATGAATTCCTAAGAATAACAATATTCATTCTTAATAGCTTCTATGTTTCTTTTTTTCAGTTATATATATACATATATCATATAAATTTATATATATCATATGAATCTCAAAACCATATTGTTTGGTATTTTAATTTGAATTAAATTTTAATTGTAAATAGTGATAATATAGAAATAGATTGTGTGAGAGGAAACCTTGATAGATTGATCATATACTATGAACTATACGAATAATCATTATTAATAAAATACACACAGTTAGTAACATTGACTATTTTATCACTGTCCTTATTTAAAGCGAGGAACTATATATTTTATGGATTATCACTCAAATAAGTTATCACATCCCTCCATGCTTTGATAATATCCATATATCATCACCAATATAGAATGATTATCCAAATAACACTATAATTTTGATCTATTTGACAGTCACTGAAATTATAAATTTACAAATATTAATTATATTCATTTTCATTTCTCAATTCAATATACGGTTCTTTCCATCATCTTAAATTCATCCATCTACAAGTTAACAATATCACATCCACAACACTAACATCTCATTAAAGAGAAATCCTAGTTATCTCTTTTACAAATACCATCACACAAACAATTAGTGGACTCATTATTTCACAAAAACATAACTTATTTTAACACTTTATATAATCTATTTCCACTATAAAAATAGACCCTAACTAACCTAACCTTTCACATAGCCTTATCTCCTACTAGGCTCAAGGAGTATTCCTGATCAACACGGGATGGAAACTAGTGTTGATCATTAGGACAATGTCATTGGGAATGATTTTACCTAATAAAATGCTAATAAATATGGGAATTCCACCAAAAATTATAGCATTAACATTACATTAGTTAGATAACCATATAAACAAGTAATAAGAAGACACATTATAAGTATAACCAAATTAGGCTTAAATAATAAACATAACTCAAAACAATTAAGAAAGACAATGGAAGAAACCCTCAATTTAAACAAAACTAAATCATCATCACAATCCCAAAATAAAATAGAAAGAAAAGACCAGAAATTCTATGGAATTTTTTTCTGAAATACAGGGGATTTTTACGAGTCCTCGAAAATTTACAGCGCTTGATTCCAAGGCCCAGTGTGCTTGGAATCAATTTCTGATTTTTTGTTCGGGTACATTTAGTAAACATATGAGTGGGATTTTATAACTTTTTAACCGGTGCTCGGAACTAAAATCTGATAGCACCGTTGAACTCGCATCGCCAGTATTCGCATAAAAATACTTTCACCTCGATGGCAGAAGGTTGAGAATAAAAGTTATTTTTTGATTTTTATAAAAAATAATAAAATAAAGTGTACAACACCTTATTTTATTTTAAGCTACCATGTGTGTGATTGTTGGTTAAAACCTCCACTTGGGAGTTGGAGGTGGGACCACCACACCCTAACTCCCATCAGATGTTATGGTGGTGGGTCCACCCAAATTTAACCTCCCGTGAGAGGTTACGATGTGGGGACCACCGGAGACCATAACCTCTCATATAAATAATAGGGGTTTGGACCACCCCACTTCTATTAATGGGAGGAGAATATAACCTCTCAACTCTCCCTCATTAATGACGGAGAGCCTCTCTTCCTCCCCAAGTTTTTTAATTTGTGCCAACTCCCCAATTAATGGTCCAAACTAATGAATTAAATTGGAGGAGCCTTTTCAATTAATTAACATTTTTTAATTTTGTGCGAACGATTAAAATAATTGAAAAATTATTATTTGAGGCACTTTAATTTTGGTAGAAACATGGGAGAGGAAGAGAACTTAGAGAAACTTATCATCTCCAACAAAGAACGCCCCTCCCAATAAAGAATGCAAAGAATGCCGACGACAATTCTTCATCGACCATCTTCCCATGACACCTACCGACCTATCCTCCACAACGTCGTCAACAAAATGACTCAGATCGAAATTGGGGACGAACGGCGAACGCGATGAACGACGGCCTTCATCGTCTTCCTTCCACGACTCCGTTAACGAACGCTTGACAAGAGGTATGGGTTTATTACTTGTTGATGTTGTACCTTTTCTTACCTTCTCCGGAAGATAATAAGGGATTGATGGTGACCCATTATTGATCATATTTTTCTCATGATGATCCAAATGATATCTCCCTAAACACGGAGGGTGCGTCCCAACCTAACATGGCCCAAGTCGATCTCTCTCTTCTTGTGATGTTCTATGGAATGGATATGTATCAACGAAGAGGCGATAGAGGTAGAAATGACAGAGGCCGCGCTACCCACGGCCTCCGCGAATCACACCGCCAGCCCGTACCGGCCCGAGTACCGCCGAACTAGTGCCCCCATGGCCTGCCTGATGCCCCTGCAGCCTGCCCTGCCTGGAGCCCCGGCGGCCTGCCGGTGCCCCTACGACCTCCCGGTGCCCTGTCGTGGCCTGCCCGATCGCCCAAGAGCCGAACTCTCTGTGTGCCCCCCCCCCCACCCCGAGGCAGCCCCCATGAGACCCGTGCACTCTCGGCCGAGCTGGCGTCCCGACTCCCTCGCGCCCTCCAGGACGACCCACACCAGACCACACCCTCGCAACGCTCCTGGCCGAACTGGCCCCGAGCCCGGGCCAAACTGCGCCAATAGTCCGCTTGGTCGGGCCTAGCGGACCGGGCCAAACATAGCGCACCGGCCCACCCAACGGGATGGGACAGACCCAGCGAGTTTGACTGGGTCAACTCAGACCTTGTTGGCCCAGACTAGGTTGGGTTGAGTCGGTCCGACCGGGTCGAATCGGACCCCGACCCACTACTGACCCTATTACCTTCTTGGGCCATATCATTGGAACCAAACTTTTGTTTGACAAACCGTCAGCGACACCGGTATTCATGGAACATGAAGGTACCTTTGAAAATACCCCACTGGAGTTTGGGGTATTTTTCTGTTATAGTCAGGTTGTATCGTTCACAAATCCAACCGGGCCCCTGGTACTAAAAGGCTAATAACTCACAGACCGGGCATCCAATCGACGTGTCGTCAATTGCGTTGGGACCCCTATGATGTGGGAGAACTTTGAGATACTTTTTGTGGCATTTCGTGATATTTGGAGTATGGACCAGTATCTCATAGAGAGGATCCTTCCAAAGGCGAGCAGACCGAGTATAGAGACCTATTAACTGGCTGAGACCTAATGGCTGATTGACCGATTCAACTCGGAGTGACTCGACTAGCCCAATGGGGAGGGACTCTATGTGACGCGGAAGACCCACGGTGGGGAGTTCCTCTCTGTGATTGTGGCAGACCCATGGTACTCGATAGGATAGTGCCTTAGCAGGCTACGAGGGGGAGCGCCTTTGTGTGAGCACGACTTTCCCATGGTGGGGGGCTCCTCTGTGTTACGTGGAAGACCCATGTTACTTGACAGGTGTAGCACCTCAGCAGTCCATCGATAGTGTGAAGCCCCTCTGTGTGAGGTGGTATGCCCACTATACTCGATATAGGAGAATTACGCCACAAGTTGTGGTTTTAATAATAGAAATCATGGTTTGAGCTGAGTCAATGACTTTTGTGTTTTCCTCATGATTGATATGGGTTACTAGAGAACTTAGGTATAGGTATGGGAATATACGTAAGTAATGGTTATCCATTGATTTCATACTTGGTTTTTTATCCTTGTTGGATTTTGTGAGATCTAGAGGGTCTCGGGGTCCCTACTGAGTATCATTATACTCACCCCTGCATAGGCTATGCCCGCACCTCGTTGTGTTGGTTGCAGATGACAGACATCGCTGACTGAGGTACAGACTATTAGGACTGGACGGTACTCGGAGGTGGACCACTCAGTGTGACGGTACACAGAGGAGATAAACGGACGTGGAGTGCTGAGGAGGCCATCTGTACCTACCCTTCAGGTAGGAACCCCGGAGGACAACCCAATGGTTGATTTACATTTCATCTGTTTTACTTTCTTTTCAGTTGTACTTGTACCTTCTTGTTGAGCTTGTATTTTCGACCCCTTTTCCTTTCCAACACATCCTTTGTATACAGTTTTACTTAGTGTTTTTCTTCTTGTTGTGTACTCTGATGTGTTTGTTTACGGTAATAAAGGAAATGCCTTCCCTGTATAGGGATTTACGCCTTTGGTGCTAGTTGCCATCCCCTGTCCTATGGAAGGCTAGATTGGGGTAGTCACCATACGGGGCCCGGGGGACAGGTCGTGATAGAACTAAAACCCAAGGATCATAAAAAAATCTAGGAGGAACCTGATAAACCTATATTATTATTGTCCTGAGAAAAAATTCGCAAAAGATATCCTCCCCACACCCCATATATAAAATCTATTGATTAATCCACTTAATTATAGGTTTTTATACATTAATGAATATAATATTTTTTCTTTTTATAAAAAAACACTAACATACCACAACCATTTGAACCATTCAATTTACTACACAGAAATTTAACCATCAAATTACCCTTCTTAACAAAGTGGTGTAAACCACCATTTAAAAAAGGAAAACATCTCAAAACTATAAATTTGTGGGTTTTAATGGTTTTGAGACAATACTAACCCATTTTCATTACTTTAAGACCTTCCAAAAATACCCATTTTCAATCATTATTGAAAAGTGAACCATGAAAACCCATAAATAAGGAATATAGTAATAGTTTTTGATCATACAAACAAATAATGGTTCTAAACACAATGATAATAAAATTTTTACCTCTAAATAAATCAAACACTTGGTAAATGGACATATGAAACATATCAAGAGTCCCTAATAAATATCATCAATATATGTATATATATCATGGAAACTAACTACTTTTTAACATTATGTGGTCCTAGAACTGGTATCATGGAACACTTATCTTGCTATATGAACCCATCTATCATTTCTATATCCCACTTGGACTAACCGGGACACAAAATCCATCCCCATATATCCATAAAATCCATTCCATTCTTCAACATTTGATAAATCTGGCTACAAACCCCTTTCTAGACCACACTCTAAATTAGGGTTACACTCATATGGATATTCTATTTATCTATATCTGGTTCCCATGACATAAAAAAATATTTGAGAAAAAATTAATAAATACATGTGATCAACACATGAATCAACAATAGAACATGTTAAATAACCCCAACTACTCCACCTACACCCTCACAGGGAACAACCACTTATATCAATAATGGAATAAATAGTGAAAACTGAACAAATATGTTATCAAAATATAGGTCTAATAAATTATATAAAACACCTTTTATAAAGTTCCATGAATACCTTTGAAATATCCTTAACAAAACAAATTATTACATCCCCTTTGAAAACTAGTACACATAACCATCACCGAAATATCACAGTCATTCATTGAAATTAAAAACACCCCTTTAAGGAACCAATAAAACCATTCAAATTATGTAAAACCCTAATTAGATTTCACATTAATAGAAAAAAATCACTATGATTGATGAAATACATAGAAATATAAATATGAAATTTAGTCAAGCACTTGGTGTGCATAGAATATTATAAAATTAAATGAAAAACCCCATCACAACCAGTGATAATAACAGTGAATGTAAATTATTTTAGAAAGTTATGATAGAAAAGATTATTAAGTTCTACTAAAAATTAATATATTATAATGAAAACAAAATAAAATCATGATTTTGAGATTAAATGATCAATAATGGCGAAACCTATCTTAAACTGATTACTTCAAAAAACTGTGGTTTTATGCCACTATAAAAAGTTAAAATAGTCCTTTAAAAGAACATATGATACCAAAAAACCATAAAAACCCCAAATAAATTTTAACCAAAAGAAAACCTAGGTCATCGAGATAATAATTGGGTATGTTAAAAAGAGAATAATATTGAAAATACTGATGAAATTTGGTTTGTAGTGCTTAACTAGATGAATCATCCAAAAAACATGACAAAATCCCATGATAATCACCATTGAAGAAGGGGAAAATAAATTGGGTCATGTGGGGATAATGGAATTAAAATGAAGAATAAAATGGACTTTAATTGTTAAACTAATAGAAGGGTAAAAAAGTAAATTCTAGAATTTATTGAACTTGGGATGATCACTGATCTACTGAATGGTTTACCCAACTATGCTCCAATCATGCACCTATGATTGGAAAACATGGGGCATATCACATGAATTCGCTAAATGGTTTTCCAAAAATGTGATAACCATGAATACTACACTATAATACAAAGAGTTATAATGAATTTTTTTCCACACTATTTGGAAAACCATGTTCAAACTGTGCACACACCTATAGACAAACAATAGGTTTTGAAAATCTAGATCACATAGTATTCACTAATATTTATCTAACTATGTGACAGGAAAGACTCCCATATTTCTCAAAAAATAAAAATAATTATGGTTTTCAAATGATATAAATAACAAAAAATATATTAATGAATAAACAAATAATGAAATTCAAGATCATGGTGTGATAATTCTCTCATCTATAATGATTTCTACCATAATAGTTCTATATTGGATAAAATTTGAATAAATGAGTGAGTGAGGTTTCACTCCTTCATGATCATTTCAACTCCAAAAACCATGGAAATAACTAAATTAATAGAACAACAGAGCTCAATTACATCTCTCTAGGGACCTAAGATACCATCACCAAAAATTGAGAACTTCTTCCGCAATATGAATTTTGTTCACTCTAAAAACCCAACTTATCCACCTATGATCATCTATAAATGACTCTAAATCAGATCAATAAAAAATATCATCATAGGAATGGGTTATTTAATAGAACTAGAATCCTCATCAAACATTATTACTCTAATTTATATAAAATATTGTGGTTAAATTTTTAACAAAAGGAACATCCATGGTGGTTTCCCCACCTTTTAAAAATTTTAATGAAACTACAATTTTACAAAACATCCAATCCCTACCAAATAACTAATAAGGTAAAAACTCCACTTGTGGAGAAACACATAAAATTAGGAAATTATATAGAGGTTAAAATTTCAAAAAATTCAAGAATATACCAATAGGATACTATCCACGATAGGTCTTAAATATTTTACAATTCCCAAAGATAAAAAAATACATAATCTCATGAATGTAAATAAAGGTAGATTAAATTGTAAGGGACAATATTCCACTCAAGACATCTTAGTAAAAACACACCTCTACTAGGAGAACATGGGTCCCATACTTGGGACAACTTGAGTAACCTAGGACCTCACCTTCAGAATACTAGTTCAATGTGAACTCAATAAAACAAACTAAACACATTTTAGAGCTCAATTTAATCATAGGGTATAACTCATCTTAGTTACCCAATAAAATTATTAATACTTCCCATTTATAACCACTAAAGAACAAAACCTCGTCACAATGATAAAATAATCCCAAAACCAAAAATATAACTTCCAAGCACTCAAGTAAAATCATTTCCAAATCAATTACCATTCCGAAAGATAGCGTCCTGGTGATACACATGGAAATACACTAGAAAATGATTTCTTGAAAAAATACTTTTCTAATCCAAATAAGTGTAAGTATACAAAAATAAATTCACCCCTATACTCAATACTGAGCCACACTAAGTTATTTTTATTCCCTCAGTAGTTCAATAAACAAACCCCATGAAGACTAACAAATAGAAAAATGAAGTAATCAATCATAGGATCATTCCTAAAGACATTATTTATATCTTATAAGAAGTCCTTTCCAAGATTCATACATTAAATAACATAAAAAATGAATCCATTCAAATAATGTCTCCCAATTCAAATCATGTTATCCTTATATAATTCACAAGACAAATCCCAATAAATAAATCAACCAAATAAAATGCACTGTAAGACATCCATTTTAAACCACTTGAATTTTATTAATATCATAAAACTCAATTTTTAAAATAAATTCACATAGAAAACCTTTCACATCATTTAGAAAACTAAAAAAATTATTCAACAACTTTACCATGAGTTACATTTCCAACCTTAGTAATATAAAGTTCAAAAAATTCATATATAACTCACTTTCATTTGTAAAATATATTTTATACTCAAAAATGGAATCAAAAAAATTACGAATTTCTGCAGGAATGGGGAAAAAATTATCAAATACCACATAAAAACATTAAAAAAATAATTGTGGGAATCATTTTTCCCCAATTAGTAAACGATGTGAAGTTTACATTGCAAATCTACCACAAGTATACCATTCAATTCCCCCTAGGTATTGTAAAGACCCTGAACCTAGTATCCTGGAGTCAGTGGTTACTCTATTACATTGGAATATTATACATATAATCACATCCCAAAGGACTGAATAGTTTAGTTGTTTTAGAAAACTATATACATACATGAAACATACATTACATTTGAAATTATAAAATAAAACATAATGATTCTATTATGAAAACCATTATTATCCTAACTCTACCCTATATTTCAATCATAATATATATCTTTGAATCCTATGAAGAATAAAATATAAGAGAGGTGTGATCTCATTTACTTAGTAGGGGTATGCATACAACGTAATCCCTATGTAAAATATTTCATACAAAAATATGGAAAGTTGAATAATAGAAACACGAGACATTTAACAAAATCTTCTGTATAATATGGAAGGAATAAATGAAGATCACATAATGTCATGTAAATAATTACATTAGAATGAGACATACCCATGGATATTATACTAGTTAAATAATAATATAAAATATCAATAACTAATCTCATAAATAGGTAATGCATAATTAATAACATCTAAAACATATTATCAAGTCCATGGCTAAGAATATTAAATAAATGGGTAAGGCCTCTGAAAAAACATGATCTAGTTTTTCCCATGAAACTTGCTAATGAATCTAGGGGCTATATCGAGCCCCACCCAACATTTGTAAGTCTAATTAATTTTCTTGGGTAAATTTTTTGAAACAAAATCATCATAAATTTTCATATTAATATCTTGCATAAGAAATGTTATCAATTTTACCCTTAATCATGAATGGTGTCAAAATATCACATCCATAGTTAACCTAGTCATAAAGCATTAAATAAAATATGGTAAATGAAATACTAAGGGATAATATTCAATTATTCATAATATTAAACTAATTGTGTTAATATGTTTTAAAATAAAATGATAAAATCATAGAATAATTATGAATGAAAATACTCCTTTTTACTTTGAAAAATATTTATTCTTAAAAAATTACATAATTATAAAATAAAAAATTTTATTTGAAAATAATTAATAAAACATTTAAAGGATGTTATGAATCATTAATTCATCATGACATTGTTAATTCTACTCTTTCCATATAATATAAATAAACATTTCTTCCATATTTTTGATGGAAAGTTGTCAATGAATATTATTTCAAAAATGAAAAAATAATCCTTTGGAATCATTTTGTAAAAAGTAAAAATTGGAGGAAATTACATTAAAATGTCATTGTATAATATTATAAAAAAAATTAATTTTTTTTGGAAGACATGGACATGGGGGATAAATATTACTTAGTGGATACTTAAAAAAAATCCCTAATAAAACTGAAATTGTGAAATAAACTCTTACTTTTGGTACGATTTCCTCTATACATGTTTGAACTTCATATATAATGGTTTTAAATATATTAATATCTAAAAATATAATAATATAATAATATTAATATTTATTATATCATATATGATCCCCTTATAACATTTTTCCACTCTTTTATTAATAATATTTTTTTTCATTTCACTGTTCTGGGTTTTAACTACCTAGATTTCTCTTGTATGTTTTGTCATGAATATACTAGTTATTTAGAATAGGATATAAATACATAAACTATATAATTATATTAATGTTATAAATGTAATATTTAATAATTAAATATTGTTTTAGAACCATTCTTGAATGCATGACATGGAAAATGAATCTTATCCCGTCGTGGAGATGGTAGGTCGTACGTACGCTCGACTGATGATATCATTCCCCTAACAACTGATAGGGTAATTATTGGGATGTTATATTAATTTTAAAGGTTAATATAATTTCATAATTATCATATATATCCAATTTCTCCAACCTTATAACCATACTTATAAAGTGGCGATGAATAATAAATTACACCACGACGTGGAGACGGTAAGTCGTACATATATATACATGATGCTTTTATCTTTCATAGAATGGATACAAGGAGTAATGTGGTTGTTTCATAATCATAATAATAAAAAATTAGAAATATGATACTGGTGTTATTATTTTAGTATGTAAAAAACAAATTAATAGAAATTAGAATAGGAAATGAACTTGAATGAGTTGGTAAAAAAATTACCTCTTCTTTGGCGGAATTCCATTCGATTCCTTCTCAAGGGATCTACGGTTGGTTTTTTGGAATACCAAGACCTCCATAACATGCGTACTGATATGTTTAATATAATATTTTTGGTATTTTATTATCTATAAGGATAAAAGTGGTGTGAATAAGTAAGGTAGGAGGTTCCCTTTTACAATTGAAGTGAGGAGCACTTTGGGAAACTCTTAAAATATTAAATTAATATAAATTAATTTTCAATTTAAAATGGATAAAAAGTGAGTTATTAATAATCTAATATAAGTATGGGTACAAATAATCTCTTTAAACAATAATTAGAAAATTTTAGGTCACATTTTTACCCTTATCATTTTTCTAACCCTTATTTAATCCTTTTAACTCTTACCTTGAAAAATGCATTTTTACTATTTGAGGGTCAATATTGTTACTATAAAATGACAAAAGGAACATAAGTGAATAATTAATGACATTTAAAAACATATTTAAATAAACGGATTAATTTTACATTTTTATAAATATTATATCATTTAATAAAATATTATTTATTTTAATGTAACATAATTGTCAATTTTGACCCAATTCGTAACTTTGACTTTTAAAAAAACAATAAAACAATTTTTTTATAAAAATCTCTTAAAACATCACTAACATTTAAAAATTATCTACATAATTATTTTATGACCATAATTTTCAAAAATTATATTTATTTAAAAAAATTATACAATTTATTTGATATTTTTTTATTAATTAAACAATTACTGCATCATCATTGTGTAAACCCTTAAGGTATTTCTTAATTTCTTAAAAATTAAAAATAAACTAACCTGATTATTATTAACAAATTATATTTAAAACGAAAATTTATAGATGAATATATCTTATGAATAACCAAATATTAAAAATGTAATAATTATTAAAAGAAATACTGTGATAAGTTTTTACTATTCTTAAAATAAAATACTATAAGTGGCCTCAAGTCATCCAAGTGGCTCTAAGAGGCCATAAAATAGGCCCAAGGATTATTTTTATTTAATATAACCCATAAAAAAACATTAAGAATTTTTTTAGTGTAGTTATATAAAATTTTAATTTTATTTTTACCCTCAATAATGTGATTTACCCTTAACCATGTAATTAAAATTACTAATTTTATTAATCATATTTTACAAAAATAAAAGGAAACTAATTACTAAATTTTTAAATTATTATTAAAAAAATGGAATCATTTTTTAAAAATTCAAAACATATAAATTACTACAATTACTTTAAAATTAATCCCATAGACTCGGTGAGAGAATGAGTTTTGAAAGTGAAAACATTCGAAATATTGAAATGTTTTCATATAAAAATTGAATATAAAAATTCTTCAAATGACCTATATTCGATTAAAATATGTATTATTTATCTAATTTTAATTGAAATCCAATTAAAAACAAACTTTTTCATTATAAATTATTTATATGAAATGTTAATTTTCAATTAAAATGCTATATTTTTTCACTATTCCAAAAAAATGAAAATTATCAGAAAAAACAAAAATTTAAACCAAAGTAAATTTTTTATTTTCATATTTAAAATATGAAATTAATTGTTTAAAATATAATTTTAAAATTATCATATTTTAGTTATAAATTAGGTACATTATTTAAAGGTGACAAAGAAACCTTTAGAAAAAAAACTATTATGGGTAAAATTGGATTTAGTCATTTATTCTTCCAAAAAAAATATATTGGATTTATGTAAAAACATATGATTGAATATATAATATGTAAATTTTATAATTTTTTTAACAATATTCTATCCCTCCAATTTAACAGCTAGTTTATAATAATATTTCAATGTTTGTTTAAGTTGGGTGTTGCAAGTAATTTAAGCTATCGATGGAACAAAATTTATTTAAGAAGTGACAAATTGTAAAATCGTGTGATGTTGTAGTTAATTTACAATTATTTACAAAAACACAATTTATTTTTAAAATAATACCAAAATTTCATTTTTAAATCATACAGTTTTAAAATTACTCCTTATTTATCATGATTCCTTTGCAACTAAACCGTGAAATATTTATTTAGTATCAACACATTTTAAGAAATTATTTTATTCACACAAAAAAAATTAAAATATTTTACCCCTCAAATCCCCTAACATTAATTCAATAATTTTTTAAAATATAGGAAAATATTTGAATCTTCCTTTACTAAATCCCAATAACCACTCTTTTAACACAATTTATAACGTATAAATGAACTATATTTGATTTTTAAAAAATTTCAAAAATCACTTATTAGTAACATTCATACATAATAAACCAATAACAGAACTTGAAAGAGATATATAAAACCATACAATGAATATTATAAAATATTTTAGGCTGTCGCCAATTATTGAAACAAATCATTCCTACGTCCACACTTCATACTAAATCTGATCCACTTGATAAAATATATTTTTAGAAAAAGGAAATGTGGAGGATTTGAATTTGAAACACTAATTTAAATATGCACAATAAAACCAATATTATATAATAAACACCCAAATTCAACTTACATTAATAATAAATATGAATGAAAAGAAATCGGAATCACAAGGATCCAAAATTCAAAAAATAGAAATTGTATAAATACAAATATTTTGGATGTAAGTTTTAGAAAACTATTCAACAACCATGTCAGTCCCACTATATTTTTCTTATACTTGGGTGAACAATCTATACAAATTTTTCCAAACCATTCATAGTAACTATACCCCCATTGGGTTCTTCATAATTCCACACCAAAATAAATATTTTCTCATAATAACTCATATGTTTTTCAAATTAAAAATAAATAATTAGATATAGATTAAAGGATCTCAAAAATAACCAAGAATTAAACTCGAATTCTAGGCCCACACATCCAAAAAATTACCTATTAACTAACGTTTCATTCCAAAATTTTGTGATTAAGGATATACTCATGACTTACCTCTTCAATTTGGATAGTCCTATATCTATACAATTTGACTCTGAAAAAAACCAGGATTTGAAACTATTTTTATTAAATAATCCCACATAAACCGAAATTTTCACTTCTATTATCCCTTACCTAGGCCCAAATACTGTACCAAATCACCCCTTGATGGGAAACTAGTTTTGAGGAATCCTGAAAACATCATTGGGAACATTTTCACCAAAAAACAATAATAATAAATATGGTACATCCACCTAGAATTCCCGGGTAACCACTTCATAGGTAAGACAACCATGTACAAAAGACATAAGCATTAATTTAATGAGAATATCCCAATGAGAAACAAATTATGAACATAGAACATAAAAAATAATTATAATATATAGCACCGTTACAACTCAATATTAGTAAAATTGAATCATCAAGATAATCCCAAGAAAAAACTAAATAGAAAAACCACAAAAAAAGTGTCAACATGACACAATATAATAGATGAATAAAACACCAAAGTAAAATAGGAAAAATCACTACCCATCTCTAATAACTATGTGAATCATCATCATTATAATTCACCACCAATATCCCTAATCCAAAACCTATGTATCGTCTTCCATATCCATGTGGAACTTGTGAAACCAATAATATGATAGGTATGAGATCAAATTCATAGTAGATATCCTCCCCACTTCCCATGAATAGACATTAATGATAAATTTTTCTCATTATAGTTTTAAATAAGAATATAAATTTAATATGTACACATTTTATCAAAAACTAATAACATTACACTACTATTGTAACCATTTATTTCAAAAAATTGTAATTATACCTTTAAAATCCCCCATTATTACAAAAGGGGTGGAAACATCCATTTCAAAAATGAAAAAATATTAAAACCATAAATTCATGGGTTTCTATGTTTGTGAGACAAAAAATAATTTTCCTTATTTTAAAAACATCCCTAATTAACCCTCTTCAACATTTTTTAAAAGTGACCATTTAATACAATAAATAAAGCATAAATTTATAGGACACAATTATACCAAAGAATCCTGATAATAATAATAAAGATAATGAAAATGGTTCCTATAAATAAATAGAACACATGGAGAATGCACATATGACACACATTGATAATCCATAAACAATATTATGAATTTCTAGATATATTCATTGGAACTCACGTGGTTATAACATGAAGTGGTTCTCATGATGGTATCACAGAACATACTGAAGGATACATGATCTTATATGTTATATCGATAGACCTCTCAGACATCCTGACCCATATAATCCATCCTCATCAGGTTATAAAATAAATCCTAGTTTTCCCGTTCAGAATAACTAAACCATAATTCCCTGGCTTGGGAACCCTCTAAACTAGGGTAACACAAATCTGTATCATCTAATTATATAAATAGTGTTATGATAATGTAACAAATGGAGGTTAGAAACAAACAAGAAGGAAACATGAATCAACACATGAATAAACAATATTAAATGACAAATAACCCTCATCTAACCACCCACATTCCCATAAGGTATAACCCATTTTCAAATTAAAGGAATAAATAATAGAAATTAGAATATAAGGGGATCACAATATGGTTTGAAAACATCAATAAAAATAATTTCATAAACTACTATTTGAAATTATGAAGCATTCTATACAAAAAACAAATTATAAAGTCTCTTTTGAATACCAAACCACACAACCATCATATATATATCACAATAAATTAAGGAAACTCAAAACCCCCTATTAAAGAGACATGGACACCATCAAATTTATGTAAAACCCTTAGGAGAGTTCATTTTAAAACCAATCACATATTTGAGTGATACAAACCTTATAATGAAACATTCAAGAATTTATTCATAAACATGGAGTATATGGAAATGAGAAAAAATTTAAATTTTAGAATTAAATGAAAACCCCATTTGTATCCAATGAAACCTAGTGCGAAACTAAATTGTTTTAGAAATGGAAGATAGAGATCATTAATAAGGTGGCCTCATGGGAAGTTTCATAATGTGTGTGTGAGTGGATAAAAATGCATAATAAAATAAAATGTGTTATCCTATTGGAATAGTTCTTAGTTTGATAAGTGATAGTTGTCAGTAATATCATAGACAAACCTACCTTAAATCCATCAATTTCTCAAACTGTTGTGTTATTTAACATCAAAATGGACGATGAAGACTTTATAAGGGCATATAGAACCTTAAAAAAATAAAAACCACATATAAATTTGATATATAAATAACTATAGGTTTTTGAGACTATTATAGGGTTATTACCAAGGATAATAAGAAATAAAATTAATATGATATGGGTTTTAGAGAGATACCCTAAATTTCCATAAACAAAATATAAAGAAATATCATCATAATCACCATGGGAGAAGGTAAAAACAAAGGGTAGACACACCAGGGGTGATAAAATGAAGATGAAAAGTGGTATCTATGTGTTAAAATTAAATAAGGTAAGAAAGGTAAAATCTATCTTATAATGAACATGTGAAGATAACACTATTACCACACAGTTTACCAAACTGTAAACCTCTCACTAGAAACACATTAGGCATATTTTAGAACATCATATAAAGTTTCTCTTGACCATTCACCAACTATGAATAAGGAATAGAAATATAATGGAATGTTCATAGAGTTCAGATTCATGGTTTAGCAAACTTCTCCTGCACCTCTAATAAAAACTGCAAGCTTTGTATGGTCAGGACGGATGGTTTCCACTGACTGCATGGTAACCATATGATAGTAAATACTCTCTCATTTCTCAAAAAATATAATAATGGTAAGGATAGTATTAAAATATTAAAACATAAAAATAAACAAAGAAATTATGAAAAACAAAATTAGGGTGTGTCAATTGTTGTAGTACACGTGGAAATGGGTGACATAAAAAAGTTAAATTTACTAACTATGTCAACAAGGTTAAACATTATTTTTGGGAGCCTTCGTAATTATAACTCTATAGTTAATAATGTTTATACTAGAGTAGTATTATAATAGGTGACCTCATGGGATTTTCCCTTGGGTGTTTGTGAGTGGGGAAAAAGAACACTGGATGAACATGTGTTGGCCAATGAGGATATTCTATAATCTGAGAAGTAACCCTTGTAGGGAATATCCAATGTTGTGTCATGAAGGAAATGTTGGTTTTATAGGGGACCCATTGTCAATGTTGACTAGGTTTATAGACTGGGGATTTCATGTTATGACTAATGGTTTCAAATTCAATACCTATCCTAGAGGGTAGTGAAACTTCTGTGGTTTTTTTTGTGTTGGTTCTTCAATGAGTACATTGTGCTTTAAAGGTGTACAGATTGTGATACCCCTAGAAAAGTTGACTTAAAGAAAAAAATCTTACATCCTATGTCAACAAGGAGTAATAATATTTTTTATATCCAACCTAAATATAGCTTCTTAATTATGTTTTCATACCCTAGATTATTTTTAGGATGGCTGGCCTTATGAGAAGTTTCCTAATTTCCGTGTGAGTGGAGAAAAACGCATAATAAAAGAACATGTGTTATCCTAGGGGGATAGTTCATAGACCAATAAGTGTCATTAGTCAGTAATATCTTGTCTGTTTTGGGAATTAAATCAAGTTATTATTAGATACCCATAGGTAAATATGATCAGGTACATGGCCTAGGGATGGCCGACTATGAAAACCCTGAATTTGGTTAATTGATATTTTCCCCTCAACCAAAAAATGTTTTGTTATATTCACTATCACTATGTATAAAAATAAATCATCATTTTGTTCTTGTATCCTTACTAATCCTCCTTCGACAATTATTAAAAATGGTTAACATTTTCTGTGACCCATATCACCATATCCAAATTCTAATGTCTTGTACATGTACACATGATCATGATTGATCTAGTATTCACCACAAAATAACACCTCAAAAAATCATAGTGGCACAAAAAATACTATCAATATACCCAACACTCATATTATTATAAAAAACTAATTAATATTTATATTGAATTACCAATAATCATATCCCTTGATATCAATATAAATTCCTAGCCTAAGTGAGAATGATTCCAATACATATCATATAGATTCCCCTTATCCATAAACTAAGAAAAAATTCATTACTTACTTCTTACTCAGTGATTTTTACCTTCATGTTATCCATGATTAATTACATTATAAAAAAGTTTCTCGTAAATGTATATTCCACTATCATAAAAACACCTGACTAAATTTGGTACCACATTTCATTTATCTATACTCATATAGTATTGAACAATTCTTCTACTATATCACTCTAATAAAAATGGAACCATTATTTTATAATTGGACATAGGTGGTACTATAATCAATGTAAATATAGTTCTACCCACTCTCAACATCCCAAAAAAAATAATAGATTTCCTTATATAATAGAAGGATGAATTAAAAATTCTAATCAATATATACCTCAAATAATATATAAATTCAAAATATATGAAAAAATTCTTTAGTCTTCATAAAATATATTCACTACACCGTAACAATTTTCATTTATTTGAGTCTAATTTTTTATTTTGTAAAACTTTTTGATTATCTATTCTATAATATATTTTCGTGCATTTGTATCAACTCATTGTCACAATCATTTATATATGGTTTAACCTCTCAATCTTGGTAATTACTACACCATGTTTCGGTAAAATCATCCTTATACTTTTCTCATAGCTTATATGTGTATACTAATAGATCTTCCATTAGTGTATTCCCCTCAAACTATCTACCAATTCAATCAAACTATGATAATAAAAAATCAAAACATCAGGACAAAATTCAATATTACACACATTTCCATCATTTATAACCATGTTTTCTTATATAATATGGTCTTAATAATACGATATCAGTAATATTTTTAATCAGTAATTCATTGGACACTATTAACCTATATAAATTTCTCTACAATAACTACATGGACTATATTTTATTATTAAAATTTATTGTATATGATCTCAACTATACCCCACATGTGCCTAACTCCAAAATCATACCTAATAATTTGATTCTATTCATTCACATCCTGGTATACAAGTAAATGAACTTCTCAAGACCACCTCTAATAGGCTGATGTCTATTGACTAGAACTGAGGTATCCAATCAAATAAGGGGAATAATTTCCTCTAAATATAAATTTTCACAAACTATCAGGAAATGTCACACACCATAATACAAATGAATCTCCAACCATATAGTATAAACCATTTGTATAATACAAATCTTTTAATATTATAATGGATGTAATGTATAACCATATACAAGTAATATATGACAACCAGATGTAAGTATGAGTACTGATGAAATGAAGGTGTTCAATATAATGAAAACTCAGACCCATTTTATATCTCATCCAACAATGATATCCATCCTCCAAGGTCACCCACTATTTATGTCTACTATGACACAATTGTGAATATTGCATGGGCGTGCATGCATTGGTAAGTTATAATACTTAGTATGGTCATCCCAGGTAGTGAGATGACAACATGAAGAACTTGTTTCTATGTAAATAATCAATAAAAATAGCTATATAGAAAAATAACACATTAATATATCATTATATATCATAATTATATTCATATTCATTTAATACCAAGCTACCTATATGTCACATTCACCATGCTTATAAAAAAATGTTTACATGTGTGTTTTTGTGTCTATGTGTCTATATAGTATACCCTTGCTTCTTTTCATATAAAATAATAATAATGGTCCCCCATAAACTATAACCTTCAATAGACCACCATTAATCTAGGCTCTTAGACACACAATGCTAATTTCTAGACCTCAGGCTATCAGAGAAGAGTAATATTATTGGGGATTTAATCCCCAATGTGTTATTCCCCTTGATTTATATAGAGTGTCGTAATAGTCACAATACTCTACCCACTAATTTTTATCAAAAAAATATCCACATAAAATTTTTATGGTCCACAAAAAATAGAATCACCATCTAAAAAGAATATAATATGACACTAATTCATAAGATTATTCAAATTTGGATTCACACTATTTGCACTATCGTGGGATGTTTTTTGGAATACCACTATATACAAATCATACTAGAGTCATAGATAATTATAAAATTTTCCTCAACCAAAAGATATAATAAAGAACCATAATAGATAATGATGTTTCCCCAATCCATTAGCTATGAGTGAGAAACCCTAAAAATATCAGGCCTCTTCATCCACTTTGTTCCCATATATATTGGAGGTAAAGAGTGTAGATACTCTTGTAAATGATAATTTATCTCATTATTTAATATTATCTATATAATCCAACCAAGTACTATGATTGAATAATGACAGACAACATTATTATTCCTCACAATCCTCTACCTAAAACTGTGGAGTATAACAGTAAATACATATAAGTAATTATCTAACCCAAGTCACTAGAAATTATAAGAATAACCACAATATAAATCCTTTGTAATTGGTATTCATGATCTTCTTGACTGTAAAAAATTTCTAAATAAGATCATCATTAAAATATGATACAACAAAATCAACAATTTTATTATCCATCACAATAAAATTACACATTATAATGTATTGTTCCATCATAGAATTTCCTATAAATTTATACAGCATTGGATTCTAAAAAATCTAATGATAATTAAAGGCTAATTGATTTTCATAAAACAATATTGTAATGAATCAGATTTTTTATGTATTACATTAACTTATTATATGGATTATTTTTGAATCTAGACACTGAGACGGTTTGAGAATCAAAGTCCTGGGAATCCAACAATTAATATTTTAAAAATATTCTATATATTATTATAAAAAATTTGTAGTTTCCCTGAAAAATATCAATAAATCTTGAATGGAGGCACGTATCAAAAATCCGATGTCGATGATGAGTTAAGATCATGGGTTTTACACTAGGCATGGCATAACCTTGGACCACATCAGATGCATGGGTTGGGCTCAGCCATGGGTAAATTTTTAAACAAATTTATTTTATTAATTTTTCATGACCTAAATACTCTATAAAAACACGAATATGCATCAACACTTACGGTTAGCATAAAAAAACCTATAGATTTAGAGGAATCATTAGAGAGGATTCGTTGGAGTATCATTGGTAGATGACATCAGATAGCGATTAGATCGAGGTTGTTTCACCAATGGTGTTGATAGATCTTTAAAATAATGGAAACACGTGACCGTTCATCATTAGTAGTCGATCTCAACTCCAAGTAGGATATTTCATTTTTGTAATTTCATCTCATTTTTTTTATTTCAATCAAATGGATATTAGTTCCATTAATAATAATTGGTTTGTGCATCAATGTATGTTTTATTTATGATGGATTTATATTTCACATTTGTTATTTCCCTCTTCATTTTTCTAATTTTTTGACAATGGATCAAGGATGAATGTACAAAGGATAAGTTTCATTACTCACATCTTTTGGTCTATGTATTTATACCCTAATTTATTCACATGTTAATCATTGGTATTTTCATTAGACAACGGTTTTATGAATACCTTGTATTTAATTATTATACAACCATTCTTTAGCCTAATGGATCAATACCACATGAGAGTTTCGCAATTAAGGGTGTGATCGAGGTACGATGATGACTATGTAAGATTGGAGGAAGATAAAAATGGATCGGTAGTTTATTTTTATCCATGATTCAATGTAATGTATATTGATGGAGCACGTGGTTTTTTTCAAAGTATATTTGAAGTTCAAATCACGAGATCTAGTGATTGGATGGTCGACTGACCTCGGATCCATGAGTTAAGGTGAGCGTTGCAGTAGTGAAAGTGTAGAGGATGTGGAATAAGAGGAACTACTACATCCTAGAAATATGTGGTTATATGGAATTTAATCCATACAAGTATACCTTATGGAATCCCATGTATGGTTCGAGGGATTACACATTGAGAAAAATATCACATGTCATGTGACCCCTGTCATAGGTCATGTGTAATTAGTTGGAATCTTTGTATTTATCATATAGTATATATGGGAACATGTATTCAAAAATACATGGACATGACCAGAGTACACATCCAGGGGTAAATGGACACCGTGGAGTGTTCATGGGAAAGGCCAGGTGTACACTAGTTAGTACATTGTCATGTCATTCGGTACACATACAGAAACATATAGAAAAAAAATGTTTCAATATGAATTCTACATGTAGTTTATGATTATATACATGTAATGTATTTTGTGTTTTATATGTCTTGTGGGGTAGCACCACACTAGAAAATCTAGGGTTGGTTGGACACATTGAGTACTCCTAGTAAATTCCATGTTCCACCTCTAAGGGTGTTTGGAGCCCTTTGTTTCTTTATTTTTTGACCATTATTTGTTGGGTGTGTTCCATTGGTTCATCCCATCATGTTTAGAGTGCATCATTATATCCACATAACTTGAATGTGATCCCATTTAGAGTCTGATTATCAAATATAGTTTGTCGAGTCCCTTCGTGAGACCGGAGTGTGATACTCTATCATTTCTTATTATACCCTATGTGAGGTTTGTGGAATCCATGTGAGCTTGATGTGTGGGATATTTATACTCCATCTAATGTTCTATATCAATAGGGTTCGTGGTATCATTGGAAAATGATTCCTTATAAGGTAGGTTGATCAATATTAGGTTTGTGGCATCCCCTAGCAATCCTATGAGTAATCCCCTATTTGAGTATAAATGTTTTGAAAGATGAGTGAGATTTATTTAGTGGACCCAATTACCAATACCTCTTGGATGAGTGTCTCCCGTGAGAGGATGGGTCGTGGAGGTGGGTCAGACATAATAATCATTTCTTCAAGCAGAATCATGTGACATGAAGTTTTGTTGTGATTGGATGGAGGCATAATGTCCTTCCTGATTATATCAGGGTTTTTTTATATATTGATTTATATATCCTTTAATGAGCTAAATTTTTTTGATTCTTCATTTTTAGTGTTTTTGAGGTTTCCTACTAGATATTTTTATACTCAACCCAGTGCGGACTATACCCATATGTGTCCTGTATTATGTAGATGATGACCCATTTGACGGTGTCATGGGAGGACAAGGATACGGTGGAGCATATCATGAACAATAATGACAGATGAATTTTTTAGGTGGTTTCATTTGATAGTAGCCTTTAACTTCTGAGTATGTTAGACTCTCTATAGTTTTTGGTTGTGCTGGTATTGGGATGCATTATTTATTTTTGGTACTTTACATTCATACTCTAATTATGGGATACTAGATATGTGGATTAATTAGTTTAGGTTGTTTTATATGTTGGCATTGTATGGACTTGGAGATGTGTACGTGTGTATTGGTACATTTGTAAAATATCTCCTATATGTGTGATATTACTACTCGGCACTAGTTTCTAGCAGCTGGCCTATTGAAGGTGGGATTGGGGTAGTCATGGTTTGGGCTCTATCAGGATGGTTCGTGACCAGGGGCCTTTGCATGAGATATTAGTTTTGGGTAGTTTACCAGAAATACCACCACCTTTTGAGAAATAGATAGAATTCGCAGGGACTTCTATGAATTCACACCAGCTAAGTGCACCGCATGAGTTCCAAAGGTAGTGACCTCCTAGGATTCAAGGTGATCCAGTCCTCTAGGTGTCCGAGGAATGGATGGAGGATGCCACTCAAGTGTTTTTTCTTATAAGGATGCATATAGATCAGATGTAAGTACTTAAGTCAAGTCTTATTTAGGATTCTGTTGTGTGATGGTTTAGTTTAGAGACTCAGTCACACAATGAGACAACTCTCTCTTGGTTAGACTTCAAGAATCACTTTAAGGAGGAGTTTTATCTTTCCACATTGTGATATGTGCACATCAAATAGATCCTACATATTTTGTAGGGAAGTATGTAAGAGAGGATAATTTGGAGGGATTTTCGGATCTCTCATGATACTCCATGGATATGATGAAGTATCTATTATTAGAGCTCAAACCATAATGTAAGTGTTAAATATGGATATCAGGTATTCATTAATATATCTATTTATTACCACCAATGCTAGGGTACTTTAGAAGGTCGTAGTTTTGGAGATCTTAATGGTAGAGATGGCTTCAAAAGTGGGAGGTGATAATGGGAACCCAGGGGGAAAGAACTCTGTAGTAATAATTCGATGACAGTCTTAGGGATCTGGTGACGTTAGAAGCTTCAGGTAATGATGTCAAGAAAGGGTATCTATGTTGTAGGAATGTCAGGATAGCTCAAGTTATCCAAGGGAGAGGTTATGTTTCTCCTATGATGGTCAGGGGAATCTTTTATGGGATTGTCTAACCCTTCATACAGTTGATCGGGAGATGGTCGAGGGACCATAGAGGTAGAGGGAGAGGGAGGATTTTGGTGGTATTCAAGGTTGTGAACATGGGAGAGGGGACAGTAGAGGAAATTAATGTGGGCATAGGGTTGTCCTAATACCACAACCACCACTGGTGTTCCACACTTGTCTCAAGAAGCTAGTGGTCAAGGATGAGGTCAGCTGCAGGCTATGGGGGCCTATGACCAGGAGGCTCTAGGGATGATATGAGGTATGATCTATGCCTTCCATACCCTAGGAATTGTATTGATATACATAGGTGAATTTCATTCCATTCATACTACATCACTAGTTCAAGACTTAGAGATTCTGGATGTTCCTTTTTCTCAAACCATTCATATGGAGACTCTTATGGGAAGTGACTCAGGGATTGATAACGTATGATAATAGTGTGATTTTATTATTGGAGGAAACAAATTCATATGGGATACCTTTTTTCTTTGATTATGTTATTTCTTAGACATGGATTCCACTTAAAGGGTGCCCCATGCCTGGTGGGCCACATGGCCTCAAGCGCATCTCCCTAAACAACAAAGGCTTCTGACTAGTAGTGAGGCCCTAGGGTGTGTCCATGGGGACCCTATTCCCTCATTACCTAAGGTTATGACAAGAGGTGAGAGTAAACATAGTTAAATTAGAAGAATCAATATATGTAAAAAAGAAGGCACAATGGAAGAATACAGACAATATGAATAATATCTGAAACAACTGGAATACCATTTATCAACTAAGGATATTTCATTTAATAAAAATGTATAAAAACATGGTTAGAACAAGAACAATACCATGTTCCACAAATAATAAAGTAAATCAAAGACAATCCCAATCATACAGAGTTCCTTATTTGTCCTATGTTATCATGCTTCATACTAAATATCAATAAATCAAGTGTTTGAAGTCATCTAATAATTCATTTGGTTCAAGACTTTTCATTCAATAGTGTGATAATATTATGTAGCATCCAACCTTTTTATTTTGAGATTTGGTTCAAGACCTTATTTTCATTAGTGTGACAAGTCCATGTAGCAAGAAACCATTCATTCTATCCATCTAAGACAAATTTCTTAATTTAATGTTCATTCCACTACCTTCCATTAATGTGGTATGGGGTGCTACAGATATTAAACAAATTAATCATTCAATTTTAATTATAAACATGAAGAACTTACATTAGTTGGGTCGAGTGGTATGAATACATGGTACTTACCATTATGAAATTGACAATATAAAACAATCCAATTAATTTTGAAACCCTTACTCTTAGAGAGGTCATGACAATCCACACCCGAACAGTGTCGCAAATGTGTCAAAACACTAAACAACAATTATGGCACAACCTTCGACATGGAAGGGGTGGAGTTGTGGTTATAACCACTAATAATTATTCAAATATTTAGAAAGATTATTTTCATATGGTTATAATTATTTTAATCTTGGAATATAAATTCTATAAATGACACTCGATGATGTTTGTGGTCCCCACACGACAAATCCAAAATCAATGAACTTTATGGATGAGTTATAGAACACCCACCTTATGGTGGTATGATCCATATCCTCCAGTATTAGCCCTTGTTTTTTATTATATTGTACTAGATCAATCAAAAAGATAAAAATGATTATACCATGATATCTTGGTCAAGAGAAAAATAGAAGGATAATTCCTCTAGGGAACTTATGTAGTTACTGTATCTTATCCAACATGACGAACAGAATCTTGATTGGTTATCGGATGAAGGAGATATCTTGATTACATGGTTATATCTTCAAAAATCATCAAATTTAGAGAGAAATAGGATAATTATGCATAATATTAGATTAGGGAATAAGGATGGAGCTTAATTAGATCATTAGGGGAAACTAGAATTTTACCAAAAATATATCATGTGCATGGTTTGTACACACAGTTTGACAAACCATGCACAAGACATGCACGTGTACCTAGGAAAAAGAGTTCTCATAAGGTTAGTCCACATAGTTGGGCACCAATCATGTGAGGTTGTTCTTTCTTAAAATATAAAATCTTCACGGTTTTCCAAACAGTTCTAAATTCCAACACGGTTTACTCTAAACCATGTGCAAAGCCTATTTTTTTCCAAAAATATGGGTTCCGGGATTCGAACATTCCCTGGAAACCCCTAAGAGGTTTTCTAACCCATTATGTACCCATATTAGGTCCAATGTAAATATTTAGAATGAAAATTACGGGATCCATACCAGAGTGAATAATTGTGTTCTTACAATCATCCCCCCTTAAAAGAACTCATCATTGTGTTCACCTTCCAAGGGTGTAGAAATACTGTATGAGAACAAATATGTTACTTGGGAATGTACATCAGCTTCACTCTCCCATGTCTCGTCTTGTACAGGGGCATGCTACCACAATATATGTACTATTGGGATAGACCAACCTTAGAGAGCCTTTGTGCTCTGGTCGATGATGCGTACTAGATACTCCTCAAAGGTAGAATTATTATCTAACTAAAATTCCTCAGGATCAAATGTATGATATGGGTTGGCATGATATTAGAAAAGTTATGAGACATGAAAGGCATCATGCATTGTATGGTACCTCTAAGGTAGTAGTAACTGATTGTCTACCAGACTGATTCTCTCAAGGATCTCAAATGGCCCTATGTAAAGAGTAATTAGGTTTCCCTACAATGAAAATCATCTATTCCCTAGACTGGGTGATACTCAAAGAAAACCATGACCCCCCATCCTCGATCTCAAGAGGTGGTCAACAACAATAGGCATATGATTTCTGTCTAAACTGAGCAGTAGTCACATTCTTTCTGAATTTTTAAACATTCTCTAAAGTCTCCTAAATGAGATGAGGACCTAGTGGGGCCACCTTACCTACCTCTATCTATCATAAGGGTGGATGGAATGGCCTACCATATAATACCTCAAAATGATTCATCTGAATATTCTCATAAAATCTATTATTATAGGAGAACATAACAAGAGGGATATGCCTCTCCCAAGAGTCACTGAAATAAAGGAAACATGATCGGAGCATATCCTTTAGAACCTATTGTTGACCCCAAATGTTGGGATAAAGAAGAACAAGATGGAAGTCTTCGGGGATACCTCGTGAAGCCCTTTCGTGGAGCCCCATGGCCCCATTCCCAGCACAGAGCAAGGAGGTGGGATGCCCAAAAAACCCCTGTGATGTTCGCGAGCCCACCAAGAAACAAGGTGCAGGACTCCCCGCTAACGTATCTGATGTTCACAAGCTCAGTGCAGAGAAAAAGAGGTGGGGCACCCAGCGAACCCCTATGACGTTTGAAGGTTGCCACAGAGCAAGGAGGTAGGACGCCCTGCGAATGGATGTGACATTTGTGAGCCCTCCATGAAGCAACCTCTTTTTTCATGACGTGCGAGCTCTGCTTCACAACGCCTCTTGCCAATAAATGTTGGGCTCCCCTCAATCTAAAAAGAACAATCATCCGACCATTCACCTTATGAGTTCACAAATCACGAAGCACTTATTGTTATAAGAACACTGAGCTCCTCAAGGTACTTTTTCATTGCGAAGTGCATCCCCCTTTTCATTAATTGATCCCCTCTTCCGAGAGGGATGCCTTTCACGAAGGTCATAGGCATTCACAAAGTTAGAAGATACCCATGGGGAATTAGGTCGTCACGTAGCATTTATGCTTCACAAAACACCCTCCACACACACATGACCCACATGCTAAGGCAGGGTCAATGTGCTTCACGAAGCACATTGCTTCCCGACACCTTGCTTCTCAAGGAACCCAAGATTTTTGAAGAATTTATTTGCGAATTCCATTCCACTTCGTGAAACTCCTCCCATATGTACATATTCCCTATGCCTATCCTAGGAAACTTCACATCACGAAGCACATCCCATCATGAAGTCTCCCCACTTCATGGAGCCCCTAAGTTTCACAAGGCTTCCTATGAACCCCTTTTCTTTGCAACTCCTTTTCCCATGTGGACCTTCAGGTTTTCACGAAATAACTTCAATGTCCCTTGGATGAAGCTTCCTGTTGCATTGCTTTTCCTCATGCTTCTTCACATAGGCACACTAATGACTATTTCTTCTTCGCATAGCCACGCTAACGTGGACCGCAAAATGGTTCACTCCATAACATCCCATGGTCACGACATTGCTGATGCCTTCCTTCCCACAGGGGTGGGAGGGTATCGGTTATATGTGTCCTAGGGTTGCGGAACCAACCCACTTCGTCCGAGCTGTAGGATGTTAAATGTCCAGGCACCGTCTTCCTTAAGACATGACATTAAACTGTGACCATGCACTATGTGTCGGATGCGGGGTTCCCCACCTTGGACATTCTGCATGCCCACTGGTCTCCAAGGTAGTGAGATCATTTGCCACATGTAATGAGATTCAATTTATTGGAGAGGTGTCTATCCTCGGGGAAAGGGAAACCACATTTGTGTAGGCCCCCTAGATTTCCTTGTAGGAGGTAGCATCCCTGGTCCTCCTCTCTTCCTAGGTTCCAAGTCCTTCTCTCGCTGGGATTTGTCGCCATCTGGGACTCCACCTTGGAGTGAGTCCTAATCTCCATCACCTTGTTTTGCTAACCAGGAATATGCCCATGTTTCCTCTTTGGGACACTATCCGCGTGTAATCCCCTATTCCACTTCCCACAGATGCACCTTCCTCGACGTGATTGCCAGGTCATTGTTGTCTCTTTTTTCTCACACCGAGCATGACTCAAGTGGGCATAGAGCATGCTTCGACCATGACATCCTCTCTAGGAAGCCTATAGTATAAGTCCCACACAACCCTACCAGAACTATGAGGTCTTTGATCCTTTCCTTGTCAAGGAACATAGAAAGCCTCCCTAAGGCTCATGCCCACCACCCACTGGTCATTCAGACCATCTTCACACCAGTTCGCCAACCCCACATGAACTATGAGGTCTTTAATCCTTGACAAGGCTGGGTACATAGGAAGCATTCTTGTGGTTCAATCCCACCACCCATTGGCCATTCTGACCCTCTTCAGGTCGGTTCGCCAAACCCACCAGAACTACGAGGTCTTTGATCCTTGTGAAGGCATGGTACGTAGGAAGCCTCTCAGAGGATCAAGCCCACCACCCATTGGTCATTACAAAAATCATTATGTCATTTCGCCAACCCCACCTGAACAATGAGGTCTTTGATCTTTTCCAAGTCAAGGTACGTAGGAAGCCTCCTTGAGGTTCAATCCCACCACCCATTGGTCTTTCTGACCATCTTCACATCAGTTCGCCAACCCCACCTAAACAAGAAGGTCTTTGATCATTACCAAGGCAAGGTATGTAGGAAGCCTCCATAAGGTTATATCCCATCATCCATTGGTCCCATCCATTTTTATGTCGGTTCAACCCCATCCATCCATAAGCCGTCGTGATCACATCCGGCAGTAAGCTGTTGTGACCCCACCTGGTGGTAAGCCGTTGTGACCCCATCCACCGGTAAGACATTGGGACCCCGTATAGTGGTAAGCTATTGTGAAGATATTTATTGGTATATCGTTTTCAACCCCATTCAATGGTAAGCCATCTTCAGGTACACTATGAGGACTTTGATACCCTGCCATAGGGATACGTAGAAGTTCTCTTTGAGACTCAAGCCCAACATCACTGTCATCCTCGAGACGAATCCATCTCATTCTCCATCCACTGCATTAAAACGTCCATCTCCCATCTCGATTCTTACCCGGGCCACTACATCCTAGTGGGATCATGCCACCTCATACCCCATTACACTTGAGAACTATCAGGAAGCTAACCACATGTTGGCCCCAACATCAGTGATCCCTCCAGAGGCTGCACCCATCTGATCCACTCTAATAAGTGTTCTGATCAGTCTGATCCATCTCTGTTGGACATTTAACCTACGAAATACCCTGTGTTAAACATGGTAATATGAGGAAAACCTTAGATACAAGCCCATGCCATAAAATTCCCCGTTCTCGATGTGGGATGCCTCGGGAATCCGCGCCCTCAAGAAGCCCTATAATAAGGAGACGAAACCCAGACACGCCAGTGTCCCAGTGTCCAGACACGCTAGTGATGTCCAATGTGACTACTCCCCTGACCGAAGTATGTACCCTGACTGGACCCTTTGGAATTTCCTGACAGAAGCAGTGTAATTAACTAGTTTCCATGAAGATATGGAACTAGGAAGAGTTTCACAAACAATGTCCTAAATCTATAAAGGAGACCCACACTAGGTGATGATTTCCGAGGAGGAATCCCTGGAGGGAAGAACCGACATCCAATCATCCCATTTATATCAAGGAGAAAACATCCCTGAACAAGTTACGGATTCCGCCCACCATTGGAAAGTGGGAATACGGGGAAACAAATAGTCTCACCATCCTCCAACAAGAAAGACGCGAACGCCCCAACGAAAGCATCGAAATCATAAATGGTTAACCGGACGTGAAGGTATTATCCTCAATATAAAGATTAGTTGCATTCGAAACATCAGTGGATTAGCATTTCACCAGACCCAACAATCCTACACCGGGTCCCACCAAACAAATAGTGGGCCTGGTGTGAAACTCACCAGAAGTTGGGGTAGTTGAATGTTGGGAATTATGATCTACGATGTTGTCAGTGTGGATACCTATTACCGATCATGGTGGAAATAATGGAGTTGGGGAACTGTTTGTATATTCCCTTCTTCTTTCAGCATTGATGAGTTAATCTC
This sequence comes from Viscum album, assembly GCA_963277665.1. Taxonomy (NCBI): domain Eukaryota; kingdom Viridiplantae; phylum Streptophyta; class Magnoliopsida; order Santalales; family Viscaceae; genus Viscum; species Viscum album. The sequence continues at coordinate 346,281,200 of OY728152.1, read as the reverse complement.
CCTACTTTTAAGAACCAAACTGCTGCACCCGAAGATCGATCACCACCTTCCCACCGACACAGTGGAAGGGGAAGTACCAGCATGGCAGTCACATGCGGTTCTGACTCTTCTGCGATGGTCTCATCCGCCACGACTTCAGGGTGCCTCTATCCCATATCTTTCTTAGAGTTCATCCAACGAAGGGTGATAAAAGAACATGTACGCATGAATGAAGAGGATGGTATTATCCTGACTTGGAATATTACCCACCTGGATTTAGAGACATCTACCCCTAATCATCAATGCTGCCCCCGAGGGCTGCGCAGGGATCCACTGCTCCCCACTCTACCATATAACCATTTCAGGAACCTCTTCCAAGAACGTCTCGACGGCTCCTTACCCCTACGCCGAAAATGCAGGGGATATCCGCGTCAGCCCAGCATGGATCCCATTTTAGTGGATCCCAACAAGGGCTCACACTAAGATATGTTAGCACCGCCACCCAGCCTCACTGTCCAAGGAGTAGGTAATCCATGTACCTGCACCACTGGCTCTGGTCTGTCTAACCCGACGCTAGAGTCGGGCGCAAGCTGGATAGGATGTCCACCAAGTGGCATCAAAATCAGTGGAAACTATGGTCTAAGCCACACCTGATGCATATCACTAACTCCCTCTGTACACTGAACATGTACATTCATACAGTCGACCTAGATCAAGGCACCAACCACTCCATGGGTAGCCAGAGTCAACTCTCTTGGTCGGGAAAAGGCAGTGGCTGCCACAGACAAACCTGTTGAGATTCCACCTAGTACGGATGTCCTCCCTATACCTCTACCATAGAGAACGTGGGCCTTCCCCACTTCCAGGAACGGCATGGAGGCCCGCCCCATGCAACCTTAAATCCAAATGAGGATCCTCCTCGTGGCAGTGACGCTCAGTACAGATGTCTCTCCCGTTCCCACTACATCGGATATGGGGTCATTCCTCCCGCCACAGACTATTGGTATGGGGACGTTGCACATCCGGTAACTATTCAATGTGGGTACCATCCCCGTGTCCTCGTAGAAGCTGGTGAAGGTCCTCCTCGCCCTAGAAACCAGAGGAGTGAAGGTCGACTTCACTTCACCATTGCCTAGCACGGAGTTCATACCCGTGTTTGGATCGACCAGTACGAGGACCTTCCTCGCGCTGAGGTCACGAGAGGAAGCAATCATGGGGGTCTCACCCATGCTCCTATGGGCTCGAAAAGAGGTCTTACCCGCTCCAGTGCTACCCGCAGAGGTCCTCCCCATGCCCCCTTTGATATATGTCCCAGTGCTCCTCGCACCCCAGCTTACTCATGTAGAAAACCTCTCCTCCCCAGTACCATTACGGCCGAAGGACCTCCTTGTGTCAGAAATCTACCATATCCCAAAGAGCCATCCAAGGGCTGGAAGGTGGGTCTTCACTGCCATAAGAAGAATTCAGGGAAGGTCAGGACAGAGATCAAATATGTCCACTTCTCAGACTCTGAAGTAGAGTACAAGTCAGCACTAGAACCCTCCCCTCGGTCCGCCGAGTCATGGGCTGGGGCATAAATAAGGCCCATTATCCTCGTACTTCCTGAGTATGAGGTCCATCAGATTCATGCTTCTCTCCGTAGGAATATCCAAGGGGATGAAAATTTGGAGACCCTGTATGTTACGATTGTGTAATCACCTCCTTCATCACTATAAGCACTCTCTATCTCAACTAGAGATCAAGGAGAGCTATTATGGGGGCCAATGGTGGGCGAGCAGTAGCATGACCAATCACCATTATCCCTATGCCCTATTCTAAGATCTATGGCCATCACCCCATCCTATTGTGATGTGGTGGCTAAGTCCCTACACTCTTCGGAGGGCATTCCAAGATGTAGTGGTTTTTCGGCTCACTCACCGTACTCTCCCCTGACCATCATACCATCCTAGCGGTCTGCTTCGGTACCGCTACCAGTCCCTCAGCCGCCTCCAGTTGATGAGTGGGGTAATGAAGGGTCAGAACCTAAATCCAAGCCTAGGAGCTTATGAAATATCCTCATAGCTGACCACTTCCCTGAGATATTCTGGCTGGTTATAATGCCAAATTTCAGTGCGCTGGAATCCCTCACCCCAGAGGATGTTGAGTGTTTTCGTCAAACCCTCTAGGAGACAAACTTTAGCCTTCATCATCAATGAGTGGTTTATCCTTGGATCAAAGTGCATTTCGAGGCCATCAATGAGAAATTCCATCTGGTTGACCCAGCTTCACTCCCTGTAGCCCAGCTCCCTGAGTCACCTGGCCACCGTAAGTCCCTCCAATAGCAATGATTTCATAGTTTCAAGTTACTCTACATGATTATCAAGGAGGCTTCCCCCCACATTAAAATATGTGGCTGAAGTCAGTATGCTTCCTTCCCCTTCAGTCCTATCCAACAGTAGCCTGACTCGCTAGGGGATATTGAGGACATGCCCCCCAAGAAGGGTCATAGTCAATATGGCTGACATATTGGTGAGGAGAACTAGAGGGAGATTATTGAAGGCAACTTACATCCCGAGGGTGTGCCACAACTACTGGATCCATCGAAAGAGTTACTTATCATCAGAGGAATCTACTAGATATCCATGCGCCCACTGAGGCATTGGTTCTCATTTGGATTCTCGGTAAGGTTAAAGAGCACTTTGGAGCTTCCAAACACTTCGACCTATCCGCCTCAATGCAGAAGATGGAGGAGGACCCTGGGAAGGTCGTGTTGTGCCAACAACTTTCCCAACATAAAAATTTGGTCGATGACCTCTGGGATGAATGCACTGTAGAACAACATCAAGATTATGGGAATCCTTTACCAGTACAGCAGGTGCATGAACAACTTCCCCTCGGTGAGCTGACTTCAGGTGACCCTGAACATCCTTCCCCTAAAGATAGGGTTGAAGCCGGAACATATGGTAAGAGGGTGAAGTATGTCTCACCAAACCCTCCTGAACATCACGACAATCCAAGGGATCCGGCTCGGGTTCACCCAGTTTCCTTGAGGGTCATGCCCCTAGCCTCTACACGAGTCGATGGGCCTACTTACCATATTGAAGAACCTGCCAATGCACACGTGGGTAGGGATACTCATCCAGAATCAGACCCCCACCTAGATGATCCTATGACAATACTTATTGCCTACCTTGAGGCGTTGGAAACACGACAGGTGGCACTCACACCTGATGGAAATCCATATCCAGCATGGGTGGATGATATGCCATCACCTTCGGGTTTCTGGAATTCCACCTTTTCCCCATTAATTGGGATAGGGGACCCGCCACAGCATCTATCCCACTTTACCTCAAGGTATGGACCCATTTTCGTGACTCTAGCGCCAAAGGAGGCCACCAAGCTCCGATGTTTGGTGTAGGAATTAGAGGGGCATGCATTTGTTGTGTACATCCATCTCCCTGTCGGATCGATAACCAGATGGGAGGACCTCCATAAGAATTTCCTATACCATTTCATTTCTTCCACGTAGAAGATGAGTATCGCATACCTCTTCAAGTTCAATTAGAGGCCCGAGGAGCGTGTCTCCAACTTTGTCGCCCAGTGCAAAGGACTCACGTATTCTACTGACATACCACTGACATAGGAGAAGTTAATGGTGATGTGTGTGGGAAATGTCAAGATGGAATTGGTTCCTTATCTGATCACCCAAAACTACCCTAGATGATTCCAAGACATCTCTGATAAGGCCCAGCGCCTTGAAGAAGCCCTACAACAGGCCATTCAGGCACGTCTGTTGTCTCCTATAATTCCTGTGAGGAGGGATGCCAGAACCGAGGTCACTGAAGTGGCCCAAATAGAGGCCCATATATAGTAGTAATTATTACCCTCGGAGATACCTCTGTAACCTCATAGAGGCTGGCCACTACAGGCATAGCCTCCAGCCTAGCTGCGGCCACCTCAAAATCGGCAGGTCCTCCCACATAATGCGTCGTCACCACCTAGGCAGGACAATCAGGCCCTGCCTCCTCAATAGGCTCCTCCATCCCCTTGTCACTGTCAAGCTCCAAGAGCCCCCTTTCCATACAGAAGAAACCAAATTTACTCATTTAATGATAATCAGGTTCTCAGCTATTTATGAAGTGCCTTGGAACAAGTTATTGTGTGTTTGGCTGAGCGTAGAAGGATAGAAGTGGAGAATCTCATTGATTACCCCTACTACTACCTCTATCATCGGATCTTGGGGAACACTATCAAGTAGTGATATGTGTTCAAAGACTAGATCTGAGACCAGGTTGATAACAATATATTTAGGTTGGGCCCAGCTACGACATAGGTGGCATGCATCTTCGTATGGCCATACAGTAGCAGCGACTGCGAGGTCGATTGGCATCAGGATTCCAGTCGTAGGTCCCAGATGTATGACAACTAGATGGCTAAAAAAATAGTCTCTAGTGCCCATTGTATCTTCTGTGCAAGCCAGAATTGACTAGAGCCTTCAGAATCCACAACTACTACTTCTGCATCATCGTCTCATCCATCTGCTTCCTAAAAGAGAAAGCATCCGCGGTGCAAGGGTAAGCAATGTGCCCAGCCAATGCTATCATCATCCCATACTATCAGCGACTTCATGCCTATGGAGATGGAGATTACTCCTAGAATCTTCCTAGTAGTGGATGAATCTTCGAGTGATAGTCGAATGTATGAATTAGTTAACACCATGGAGATGGTAAACCCCTATATGACTCTAGAGGATGAGGAGCACTAGGTGGATCTCCCAAACTTCCCCATCCAACACCAACATCAGAAAATCCGCGACCATATGGGTCATCGAGGTGCATCAGTTGGAACTTCCAGCAAGGCCATGCATGCCACTCTGACTAGATAGTAGGCCCGACGCAGATCTCAGCATGCGCAGCCTCCACATCTGGTGTCATTAGGCCCGCCTCCACTGTCGTTTGGGCTACAGGACCAAGCGGTGCCCCCTATTCATCATTGTGATCAGACACAATCTACCCTGGAGTGGTCCCAATTATCTATCCCCATTACGACAGGTACCCTGCATGCTTCAAAAAGTGAGCTGTGGGACATTCCCAGCACCAGTCAGTCATCGATCCAGCCGATAGAGGCCATTGAACCGCCTATCATAGAGTGACCTTCAACAAGTAGAAGTTCACACCTGAAGTGGAAGTAAAATGTTCTTAATATTCTTACCATCATTCTAGAAATCCTTTAAATCCTTGAGGCCCTCTTCCTATTGTCAGATATGCGTGAGTCCCTCACTGAAGCTTTCAGAATCCCCCTCTAGTTTGAGACGGAAGTAGCAGCCGCAGAATCCTTTCATGGTGAAGTAGTCGAGAATGCTGAATGTCAGGACATTACCTCATTCCTTGGAGAAGATGAAGGATCTCCATTATAGGGGCTCATTTTCCCACTGTAAATCGCCGACCAAGTTAATGGCATTGAGGTTTTTCGTAGTCTTGTTGACACTGGCTCTATGATTAACATTATCCCGATAGGGACACTACAGAAGCTAGGGTTATCCGAAGATGACTTGACTCCCTCCGACCAAATAATCCAAGGTCACGAGAGGACAAAGCATACCCCAGTCAGTAAGAACTATTTGAAGACCCAGTTCGGTGCCCTAGTTTCTAGCAATTATTTTATGGTTGTCTCCCAAGACAACGCGTACAATGCATTGATGGGTAGGACATGGCTCCAACTTCCTGAAGTGGTTCCCTTATTGTATCACGAGTGCCTCATGTACTCAATCAATGGTCAAGTGGGTGTGCTCTAAGGTGAAGTGTCTCCTTTTGCCTCTTGTGAAGCCTGCTACCTGGATACCGACTATTACAAGATCAAGGACATGCAGATTCAGACCAATGAGGTCGAGCGTGCCGCGGTTGCAAAGGACCCCTGGGCATGTTTGGATGATGCCTATGTCTTCCCGATCCATCGATTGGAGGCCATGACCCCCGATATGGGGAAATGTTTTGTTTTTTATCATACAAGGGGGAAGAATATACTCAGGTCCAAGTGATGTTGATAGATCACTTCGTATTTTTATTCGTATCAAGCCTTGGTGATCCCTGAGCCCCCTAATCCCATAAGTTATCATGATTTCCACCCCATGACAATGAGAATACATCATACTTTCTTGTTCTTCTAGTCTGGAATTAACTGGATCAAGCTAACACGCCACTATTTCTTTGATATCATTATGTGTGGCCCCTTGGGCCGAAGACCAGATGGGATCGGGTCGAAAGCAATAATTGTTATGGTTTCGGTAGCACTATAATCACCCGATGGAGTGACCACTTATTTTTGGCTAGTACTAGCCTCCCCTCAAAATCTTCTAACTCGGAAGAAGCTCCTCTCGCCGAGGATTTCCCCTCCATAAGAAAATAAGAGGATTTGGAGGATGCTCCTCCTATCTTTTAAGAGGGCGTCTCTTCAACGGTCGATGAACTGGTACATGTGAACCTCGGTAGTGAGGTAGACCCATGACCCACATTGATTAGTGCTTCCATGTACCTCGAAGAGTAGCAGTGGTACGTATACATCATAAAACAAACCCGTGATGTATTTTCCTAGAGTTATGACGAGATGTTAGGACTACATCCTCTTGTATTCATCCACCACCTTGGTCTCCCTGCAAATCATCACGGGTTCAAGAAGACTCCGAAAAATATATGCCATTGTCATTGTTCTACATTAGAGGAGGAATTTGATAAGTGAATCTGATCCAATTTCATCAAGGAGGTCCAGTACCCCAAATGGCTAGCCAACATCGTGCCAGTCAGAAAGTAGAATGGACATATCAGAGTCTGCATCGACTTCTGGGATCACAACTATCATTATCCGAAGGATGATTTTCCCCTTCCCGTGATGGAATTGTGGATCAATGATATGGCTAGGTTCCAAGACCTCTTCTTCATGGATGGTTACTCCGGGTACAAATATATTTGAATAGCCCCTTAGGAGGATTAGTCTATAGCTTTTGGGGCACATCAAGGTACTTTTTGTTACCAGGTCATGCCCTTTGGATTAATGAATGTAGATTCCACCAATCACTGGGCCATGCATCACATATTTAAGCCAATCCATGGGACATTGGTGGAATGCTATGTGGACGATTTGGTGGTCAATTATCACTAGCTCTAGGAACATCTCAGGGACCTTGAGAAAGTGTTCAGCTTCCTCCATTCTCACAACCTGATGATGAGCCCATTGAAGTGTGACTTTGGGGTCACCTCTAGGAAGTTATTTTTTTTGTTTTAAGGTACCGGGGAACCGAGATCGACTTAGAGAAGATCAAGGCCATTAGCCATATGACTCCCCCGAGCAAGATTTCGGAGCTTCATGGTTTTCAAGCCCACTTAGCCTACATATGCCGATTCAATGTGAATCTGGCCAGCAAATGTAATCCCTTTTCTCGGCTCATGAAGAAAGGTGTTTCTTACGAATGGGATGAAGAGTGCCAGACCGTGTTCGAGGAAATCAAGCAATATCTTCTCCAGCCTCTGGTCATGATGCCACCTGTCTTTGGAAAACTGTTGGTCCTTTATGTGACTACCCTGGAACAATATCTTGGCTCCCTTCTCACCAATAAGAACAATGAGGGAATGGAGAAAATCCTATATAACCATAGCCATTTGATCATTGATTCAGGGACTAGATACTCCACCATCGAAAAGAGATACCATGCTCTGGTATTCGCAATACAAAATTTGGGACATTACTTATAGCACTATAAGGTACAGCTAGTGTCCCATGTAGACCCACTAAACTATATCCTGTACCGCCCCATGTTGACAGGTGGTCTAGCTCGGTGGGCAGTGATTCTCCATCAGTTAGATATCATGTTTGTCCCTCAGAAAGCTATAAAGGGGAAAGCATTGGAAAACTTCCCTGCTGCCCATCCGACTCTTGCGGACTAGTCTCTGGACCTAGATTTTCCGGATGAGGCATTCCTCTTAGTAGACCAAGCCATGTCGTGCTGCCAGATACACTTCGATGGCCCTTCCCAAAGCCCCACTAGTATGAGTCTCAATGATCCTAGACTTAACAGAGTGGTCCTGGGTATCGTCTTTATTACCCCATCACAAGCCATTCTTCCATACTAATTCTTGTTGTCAGAAGGCCGCACTAACAATGAGGCGGAGTATAAGGCTCTTATAACTGGCCTCGAGCTGTCTCTCGAGATTGATGTACCCCATTTACATGTGAAAGGGGATTCAGAACTAGTCATCAAGCAGATCAATGGTGAATATATCGTTAGAAATCTAAAGCTTGTACCATTTAGAGAGCACACTCTCCAGATAATGGAACAGTTCCCATCTCGGCCGGATGTCACTCATGTCCATCGATCTTAGAACAGTCGAGATGATGCCCTAGCCAGCCTGGATGTATCACATGTAGATCCCGAGCATGAGGACTTAATTATCCACATTGCACATCAGATATTCATTGCTCTTATCTACCCAGGTGATGATGATGGCTTGCAGGTGAGCCATCATACTGTCGGATCCTCCACGTCTGGACCCCCAAATACAGTGGTTGATGTGATTCCCGACTATAGAGCCCCCATTGTCTAGTATCTCTAAAATGGTTACCTCTCAGCTGATGGGGCCGAGCATGAGCAAATCTGACGCCACGTTTTATATTTTACCCACCAGGATGGTCTTAGTCATGATCATATCCTCTACAGGAACGGGTTTGATGGTATTCTCTTCCGTTGCATCAAAGGATTCAAGATTTCACAGGTCATGCAGGAGGTTAATGTTGGTTATAGTAGGGCCTATCAGGTTGGGCCATAACTCTCTCACCAGATCCAAAGATTTGGGTAATTATGTCCCTCTATGATCCATGACTGCATCAAGTTCACCAATAGATTCCACACCTACCAATTTCATGCTAATTTTAGGCACTGATTTCCAGAGCCTCTTCACTTTACCAAGTACTCTTGGCCATTTTCGATGTGGGGACTCAATGTTGTGGGACCATATCCAAGTACAACATCTGAGTTAAAGAAGTTTTATGCCAAGTACAACATCTGTTCCAACCACACCTCCCGCTATCATGTCCAATAAAATGGACATATCGAGGCGTTCAATAAATCCCTCACTAACATTCTCCAGAAAATGGTTGGTCAGAATAGGAAGAGTTGGCTGGACAAGATCCCCAATGCCAACTAGGCTTATTGGACGATGACTTGTAATTCGACCCATGTGACCCCATATTCCCTGTAATATGGAACAGAATCCATCCTCTCTATCTCGATTTAGTTTCCTATATTACACACAGTAGTCTATGACCAGTAGGCACCGGATAAGGTAGCTGAAATCCTCCAGGATGAGCTAGAAGCGCTCAACGAAAACAGGCTTCGTGCCCTGCACAACCTAAAGAGAAACTAGAACAGGATGGCTAGATCTTTTAACAAAAAAGTTCTCCTTTTCTCTTTTCTTTCATATGACTTGTTATTTTCCCTCGGGACACAAATGATACCAAGCAGGAAACCACCCATGTTTGATCCCAAATGGGAAGGACCTTACATAATTCAAAAGGATTACTCGAATGGAGCGTACTCGCTGGTTAAAATGAATATTGAGTGTATAACTCCCCCACTATTGCTATATTCCTCAAGAAATACTTTTCTTGAGTTGTAGGGTCCCACATGACCAAAAACAATATGGTCCGACACGACCTTAAACAGGATGGTCCCACACGACCCTAAACTGCATGACGGTCCCGTACAACCCTAAACTGCATGACGGTCCCGCACGAACCTAAACTGCATGACGGTCCCACATGACCCTAAACTGCATGAGGTTCCCGCATGACCCTAAAATACATGATGGTCCTACATGAACAAAAAATTCTTGGTCCTGCATGAACCTAAACTATCGGGTCCTGCATGACCCTAAAATGCTCTATCTCGCATGACGTTAAAATGTTCATCATCCTACATGATGTTAAACCATTCAACGTCCTGCCAGAAGTTAAACTATATGGATCTTCTAGAACTATGCAAGGCTTGATTCCCATCCTTATGGGATACGTAGGAATGCTCAGATTCCCGGCCTTGAGTCCATCCCCTAGAATCTTCCCTTCGACAATCCCCCCTGGGTATAGTTATTTTGGAGGGCCCTTGAATTGTATAGTGTAGGCTTACTTAGCCCCACTCATGTCAAGATTACAATGGTTGCACCATTTTCCCCCTCCTCGTTCTTCTATCCTCCCACATCCTCACTACACAATGTTAAACTACATGGCCTTCAATAACTATGTATGGATTGATTCCCATCCTCATTGGATACGTAGGAACATCCGGACATTTTGTATGTCGGTCTAGCCACAAACTCCAGAATCTCTCCTCTGATCAAGACATATGGTGTGGTGCAGGACTTTTTCTCAATTCACACAGAGTTCATCATAGCCCCGCCATTCGTTCCACTCCCCGGAGACATCCATCTCTTTCAACATCTTTCTTGATGTTGAAATTCATAGGCATACTTATGCTTCACTCACGCTCCTTGTTTGGGACTCCAACATCTTTCATGTCCAAAAGGGCCCCCGACTGGCATGGATGTTCTGCCCAAGGGACCTCCTACCATTATGGGCGAACGTCCCCAAGGATTTCGGGTGGAAAGTTGATACATGTACCGTATTGAAAAAATGCTCAACGGTTGACGCTCAATTTTTCTCCCCCCCCTATGGTCACACATGGGGGGATAATGTGTTGCAAACTTGGTCAATAATGGTCCTCTATCATCATCACCATTTTGTGGTCTTCCATAGGCACGATGATTCAGCCTCTCTGTCCCATTCATATGACATTAAACAATGAATATTTAGTTCGTGTTCTATGACCCTTAACTAAGATCACATTCATCCTCACTATAAGACGTTAAACTTCAAAATGGTCAGGACCTTTTGTATAAGGTCTAGCCTCAAGCCCCTTGTCCTTTTCAGGCCCCTCTCACAAATTCTCACATACGGTTGTATGGTGTGGTGTAGGATTATGTCCCCATTCACGTCCGGTTTCTCATCATGCCATACAAATCCCAATATGAGGTTCCTTAACCCTACCTCTATCCTCCCTTCAAGACATTAAACAGTATGATAAACATGACACTCTGTTCATGGCCCATCCTCAGGCCCCTCGGCCTTTCCGGGCCCCTGGCCCATGGTCTCACTTAGGATGGTGTGGTGTGGTGTGGGATTATGTACTCATTCAAGTTGGGTTACTCGCTGTGCCGTACACATCCCTTGTTGAGATACCTTTCCCCGAATTTCGTCCTCACCACATGACATTAAACTGCATGGCATCCCATAGAACTACACGTGTCTTGATTCCCACCCACTTGGGATACGTAGGAATGCCCGTACATTTCACGTGTTGGCCTAGCCCCATCTCGTAGGGATCTCCCTATTATCAAATCCGCTTGGCCTACATTCTTCCATGAGAGGGATATATGGTATGGTATGGTATTATGTCCTCATTCACGTCGAGTTTGTAACAATCATGCCATGTACCTCATTCTACTGAAACTTCTCCATCTCTTTGTTCTATACTAATCTTTTCAAATTGGCTACTCTCAAGTTGAGCTCCTTGACCCTCTAAGGTGGTTAACCAATGTTCCCAATAGTACTCTCGTTTAGCATTAAGAATGTCAGATTCTACGTGGACATGCTTTTTCCCAATTTTTAGGCTTTGTGTTCCCCTTTATTTGAGCTTCCAAAATATTTCACACCTAATGGGACCCCAAAATGGCATGGATGCAAGGCTTAAGGGCTCTCATAAAATTATGGGCTAACGTCCTTGAGGTTTTTAGATGACAAATCGATACAATTCCCGTGTTGCGAAAATGGTCAGTGGTTGATGTTCATTTGTTGTTCCCATTCCAGGTCACATGATATGGATATTGTGTTTTCAACACAATCAACAATTATCCTCCATCGTCACACCAACCCCATTAAGCCCAAAATATCAGTCGCATGATTCACACCATTTTCCCCCTCACCATGTCTAAAGTTGAAGTTTGACACTCTTGGTACTATCCCTCAGTGTACATTTGCACAGTAGGAGGAGAAAATCATGGTAATGGCATCATTCAAGGCTCCAAACTGATTTCCATTTGGTGTGTGTTATAGGTATTGCAAAAAAACCTCTTCCTCCCTTGTTCTCCACACCGAGTTTGACTCACATGGGCTTAGGCATTGGGTTGAGGTCCGCACTTACTTGTAAGGATTCCACACCTCTATGGTCCAAGCTCTAAGACCATAAAATAAGTTTTTTAGAACTACGTAAAGCTTGATTCCCATTCCCATGGGATACGTAGGAATTTATAGACATCTTGTCTTTGGGTCTAGCTCAGCTTCCACTAATTTGTCACTTCAATTATACCTTCAAGGCTTTAAATCTTTTGGGACTGTGTGGCGTGGTATGGGATTATTTCCTCATTCACGTCGGGTTTTCATTAGTCACACCACGTGCACCCCTTTCTAGGATTTGGCCCCCTACTACCTATCCCACATGACATTAAACTGTATGTTTTCCTGAATGAAGTAAAAAGGAACTTCCAATAACTACGTGTGGATTGATTCCCATTCTCATGGGATACATTGGAACACCCGGACATCTCTTTTTCGGGTCCAGCTCAATTGGGATCTAGTTTGTCCTACTCCATTTCTTTAATCATTCCTATCCCATCAGCCCAAGGATTCCTCCTCATAATTCCACACAGTATGGTGTGGCCCATGTCCTCATTCACATCAGGTATGCTTTAACATGTCATGCGCATCCCCTTGGGAACCTCGTCTCTCCTGTATAAGTCTGATCCATATGACTTTATACTATGATACTTACTCCCACATGACTTTAAACTATTTCGTCTATCCTACAGGATGTTAAAAATGCATGGTTTGTCCCATCACATGACCCTAAACTGTGACAATATCATCTTGGACACACGATGAAAAACAATGCTACATTGTGGTGTCCTCGTTAAAGGTGCATCATATTTGGTATCAGTTAAACACCGTACCATTTTTCAATGCCTTCATTTGGATTGATTCTTTTTGCAATGTCAGGATTTGTTATTCAAGGTCCATTGATTCACAAAAAAACACATCCATCCTCCCTAATGGACAAACAAGATCTATCAAATTCCTCTTCTTTTGGTGCGAGGTCCAAACCAGCATGCCCCTTATTATCTCTAGAAATGGTATCCTACCATGCCACCTACTAGAACTATGTATGGATTCATTCCCATCCCCATGGGATACATAGGAATGCCCATGCACTTTGCCTCGAGCCCATCCAAACTTTTGTTTTCAGTCCCTTGACCTAAAACCTCACCCAAGTAACACATAGTGATATGGACTCCATGACCTCATTCACACCAGGTTTCATAATTACCACACCATGTGTCTCCTGTGTTCCCTCCCATCTCTGGTCACAGTTATATGACCATAAACTAAGATCACTCTGTGTCCTTTCCACAAGGCATTAAACTGCACGACGTTTATAAGAATTATGTATGGATTGATTCTCATTCTTATAAGATACGTAGGACTACCTAGGCACATTGTCTCTATGTCCAGGCCAAATAATCTAAAATTTTGTCCTCCCTTTTTCCCCCTTTGCACGAACTCATTTGGGAACATGTGGTTTGGTGAGTACCTCTTAGGTTCTCATTCACGTAGGATTTTTTAATAGCCACACCATGTGCTTTCCATATCCTATCATAGCATGGTCCGAGTTCTATGACCCAAAAATAAGATCTCCCTATGGGAACTTCATGTCATGTTTGGCTATTTTGCATCCCTACGCACAGTCTATTAAATCAATACCCCTTAATGGCCCACCCTAGGACCTTAATTTGAAAGCATGCTACCCCAGGACCCTAGTACTTGGGATGTGAATCAAATCCCTATATCTGATCTGTATTATAGTCATATTCATATGTGTTTTGACAAAGAGCTCGATGTATGTAATTTTCACAGGGACATTCCCCTCGTTCCATGTCCATGCTTCTTGAGCCCATAATTTGGATCCTCATCCTCTTCCATGTCTGAAGGGACCCCTTTGCAGCCTGGTCTCATGCCACAATGGCTTACCTATCGTCTTGGGCCAACATCCCCGAAGATCTCAGACGACATTTGTGAAAGGTCTTGTGTTTCGAACATGGTCAACAGTCTGCCCTCATTTGTTTTTCTCCATTTCAAGCTAACATGATATGGATAATGTGATTCGAATATGGTCAACAATTATCCCATATAGTCACGCACCATCATTGTGGTCCAGATCATGATTATAATGATTCACATATTTCCACTTCCTTATGTTCAAGTGGAATTCCAACATACTCGGCTTTACTCTTCCGCGCAACTAGGCACATTATATAGGCGGGTCAGCATCAGTGGGACATCATTACCCTAGTGTCCCATCATCCATAATGTGTGTCTTCTTATGATAGGAAATTCCCATCACTACTTCTTGTTTCCCAAATTGAGCACGACTCATGTGGGCTTAGTAGTTCTGGTAGGATGTGTATTGGCATAGCCATGCCATGTGTACCTTCACTCATACTACATGATGTTAAAATGCGCTACCAAAACTACGTATGGATTTATTCCCATCATCATGGGGTACGTAAGAACCCCCATCCACATTCATTTGGGACCATCTTAATTTTCACTTTTCGCCCCTTGACCTGAAGAGTTTCCTCTGAGGATATGTGGTGTGATCCGGAATACAAGTCCTCATTAACAGGAGGTTTATATCTACTGCACAACATACTCCCTTCCTAGGAACTTCCCATTCACACCACATCCTATCGTATGAAGTTATGCTGCACAAGTCCACATGTCCTCAATGCATGATAGTAAACTGTGGTTCTACCCTAAACTAGTTAAGGAGGCCCTATGTTAAACATGGGATGTGTCAGTTTCCTCTCTAGAGAGGATTCCCCCTACCAGTGTTGGTCTCTGACCACACTGTGCCCCAAGAACTACGTTTGGATGGATTCTCATCTTTATGTGATACATAGTGACACCCAAGCATTTCTCCTTTGGCCCAGCCCCAGGGCCATTAACCCTCTTGGCCCCTCAGCCGTGATTATGGTCCACTCTATATGACCTTAAACTAGGATCCTGCAGTCCATAAAACATGACTCTAACTACTAACCATGGTCCATGTCGTAAGACCATTAAACTATGTGCACCGTCTTTATAGTATGACGCAAAACTAAAGGTCTTTCTAGGTCTTTACCAGAGACATCTGGTTTGGAAGTATGTTTGATCCCTGATCATACCGATGTACCCACCTAATTCATTTCCACAATGGTGGCGTAATTTCAAGAGTGTTGGACTCCAGTCGAACAACCCATCACTCTACTCTCCACAGTTTGTGTACCCTTTATTCGGATCCGTATCCTCTTTCACATCTAGAGGAACCCCCAAACATTATGGATGAATGGCCTATGGCTCACCTACTGTTCTGGGCTAACATTTGGAAAGACTAATGGATGACATTTTGGGTCAGGCCCCATGTTTCGAACATGGTCAGTAGTCAGACCTCATTTGTTATCCCCATTTCAGGAAAACACAATATGGATACTGTTTTTCGAACATGGTCAATAGTTATTCTTAATTGACATTCTGTCACTAAAGTGTTCTGAATATTGGGTATTTTGATTCACACCTACCATTCCCCCCTGTTTGGATCTATTCTAGCGCCCGGGCGTTACCCCGTTCATGCACAAGAGCACACTGGGAAAACGGTAATTCGAATGTTCCGAGAGCTTCATTCTTTTGTTAGGTCTCCCCCATCACTTTTCAGAAATCCAGGATGGTTTTTCAAGCCTCGGATTCTCAAAACATGGTCAGAACTTTTATGTTCAGATGGAATGACATAGTAATTGTCCCTTGTTTCTCACATTGAGCTCAACCCGTGTGAGCTTAGGGATTGATCACATGGCGTTTCAGATATATAATAGATGCGTGTAAAACCAATATAACAGGACCCATTCAAGTTATGGAATCCATATAATCAAATCATGAATGTAATTTAGAGGGTTTTTCATCTCTAAATCACTCTAGGTTCTATCAATCAAATGGACGGGTTAATCCCGTCAAAAGAAAGTTACAGCTCCGCCACACTCTGGCTTGTGGCGTCCGAGATTTGTTGCTGTCTTTTCAGTTCTCAGTCCACCTCAGTAGTGATGGGGCACAATTTATCAGTTGTAATCTAGGCCCGCTCTACGTTGGTCCATATGATGGTCATCTCCTAGAAGGATCGCTTCAGGCCCTCTTCGGACTATACGTGTTGGGCCTTTAATCGTAATATAAGCCCCGATTTCATGTTAAGGGTGGCTAAGTGCCCATCCTCCCAGACCAACAGCCGATGAACTTCGTTGTCAGCCTCTATAATCTTCTTGATGTTCACCATATTCCTCCACTCCCAACCCACACCAAGTCCATGGTCATACTCCTAAATCTTCTCCACCATAAGATCTCGGACAAGCATCTGAGGACGCTTTGCGTCCACTCCCCCAGCAAACAGTTCACTCAATCATTAGCGAAGATGGTCCATCTCATCCTGGTATATTGCTTGGGGTGTCATCAATGAAGTGCTTGATCAGCTTCCAAAATCAGCAATAGATTATTTTCCTGAACTCTTCATCAGAGGTTGTCTCATCCCAATCAGCGCGGTTGGCAGGCTCATATTTGGGGAACGCCCTCATGAACTTGTCTGCAGGGTCCAAATCTAGTGTTTGATCATGCATATCAAGAACGGGGCTATCTGATCAATCCTCATCATCAGATCCCATGTCAATAATCTCGGGCACAACCCTGTTGGCGGTCCCACCAGTGATCGGTAGTGTTGTAGTTTGGTCAGTCTGAATATCCGCCTCCACGATCACTGGAATTCCTCTGGGAAAGACACCTCCAGAATCCCCGACCAACCACTCTAAGGCGACCCATGCCATTTTATGAAACGTGTGCACTAAAAGGGGGCTTGGACGTTAGTTGACATGGTCAATGGGTGAAATGCATGAATTTGATATAAGAAACATACAGAGATCAAATTTGTGGTCTTGTTCTTTGGTTGACACCATTGCGACCCTAATGTGTCACCCCCATATATAGTCGGAAGGTCGGAAAGCTCCAGAGAAGCCACCTCGGGTGTCTTGGCACTGCCAGACGTACTAATCACCATAGTGGAAGGAATTTATTCTGAAGGCCCCACACCTACATCCATTGACGGATGAGAACGAGTTCTGTGTATGAGGTCCTCCTGTAAAGTTTCGATGTTAGTTAGGAGTCCAAAATGACTCGTCTGAATCTTCTAGAAGGAGGACTCATCTGATTCTGTGTATGAGATCCCTTTATCGGCCTTGTCCCCCAAGGAGGACTCGTATGATTCTTCCAAATGAGGAAACGCTCTCTCAGTTCAGCGGAATACAAATACAGAGGGACCATATGATCCATCATCACCTTGACATGGTTTTTTATTGGACACAGGGAACCCCTAGAATGCTCAATATCCTCCAACTCTTCTAGGTATTTCTCTACCTCCACTAGGGACATCACAAAACTTTCCCTGATAGGGCTTGTCCCTGACAAATCCATCCCAAGACGGTTAAAGTGTTTCCACATCTCATACAGGACGAGGAATTGCTTGTCGACTTCCCCGATGTCCTAGGACTTCAAGAATACAACATTCTATGACATGTTTATATGGCACAACTACTTCTCTAGAGCCTGGGTGGGTATC
Source organism: Viscum album (assembly GCA_963277665.1). NCBI lineage: Eukaryota > Viridiplantae > Streptophyta > Magnoliopsida > Santalales > Viscaceae > Viscum > Viscum album. The sequence continues at coordinate 346,263,460 of OY728152.1, read as the reverse complement.
CTATAGAATCTTCTTAGTGGACTCCCCACTGGATTACTATGTTCTCATAGAACCACCGGGTCCACTACCAATGCTGGATGTATCATTACTACCTCACCCTCAACTGGTGCGGGTCTCACCACCATGGCAGCCCAGCCACCACGAGACGCCTTTTCCGCCTTCTGGCCCCGACCTCAAGATTGGGGTGGCTCACTATCACTGGCCTGAACGGTTGGCTGCTTGAGCATCTCCCCCGGGTAGGCCTCCTCCCAGCTTTGGGCATACTCCTTTACAAACTCGAAGATAGCAATAGGCGGAGGCAGCTCGTTTCTTATCTTCCCAACTTTACATTTGAACATGAGCCACAACAGTCTCACCACACAGGGGTTTTCCCCATGGCTCACCCCAAGATAGACCCATAGGGTTAGTCACTGCATACACTAAAATTGCCAAGAAAATTGGTGCGGGGTGTACGGCTCACAGAGGGGCTCACGGTCCACCCTTACCACCAGGACTCTACCTCAAAAGGTCAAGATATTAGACCGGTGCTCTTCCATTCCTTGTTCGTCATTAGTAAAAGCACCCGTTGGCAATAGAAATGGGGTGAATGTTGAATTAATCCTCCTTCTACACCCATTTCAGTACCAATGATGTGGTCAACATGGCCAGAAAGATTTCCGTGGAGTTAAGAATATAGGGGAGGAAGTTCAACCCCAGAGGCGAGATGGGGTTCGAGTACTCAGAAACCTCGCTAACATGATCCGCTATCCACCCATACAGGATGTTGAATGGCCTGCATATTCTATGTAGCCTCTTCCCCTCGCAGATGGGCCATAACATATTGTATAGCTTGGGGAGCATTGGGATCCCGAGGTTGACTGGCCTTCCTGTCACCAACAAGGACGCCGTGAAAAATGTGTTGGGTCACACACCCATGTTTGTATCCCTCACTGGCAAGATCCAATGGCAAATGAGAGATGTGATAAATGTATCCATCCTGACTATCGGATGTTGTTCATGGATGATGCTAAATCCCCAGGTTTTCCAATGGTTTTCCTCCATGAGCTGCCAGTACGAGTGCTCCATGCCACGTTGAGCCCCCTTCAGGAAAGTCTGAGGCCTCACAAGAAACTGCATGTCTTCCAAGAAGTTCAGAAACTTCTTTAACCACAGCCTAAAATGTACATCCCTTACAACTTCTTTTTCCTCTCCTGACACCAGTTCCATCAACACCATCTCCATATGCGGAATTTTATCTAGATCCTCCCACACACCCATGACGGGGAATAATTCATCATACATCACCCCCAATATCTGGACCCCTGATATTTGGTGTATGTCCCACAAGCTGATACCAACCTCCCTGTGGTGTAGGTGGAAGGTATTGGTCCTCGATGTCCACCTACTCAGCAACTACGACATCAGATACTTCGGCTGATAAATGTGGAATTGGGAAGCCCAAGCCACCTCATATAGACCCACTTTTCTCAACACCTCCCAGAACTCCTCAGATTAGGCACCTACCTAGTAAGCCCATGCCTAGTCATATGTGAAGTTTCCTCTATGGCGCATGTCCCACCCCTCAGACCATACCTTCCCCGGGTTCCTCTAGGCTACCTTCAAGATTGTCTGGTATAAAGGGGGGGAATCTCTTACTGAAATTCCTTCCCATCAACGTTGTTCAGGTGGTTATAGAGGTAGTCAACATTCACAGGCAGGGAGTCTTCTTAGGCATGGCCATCATCCACCCTTAACCATTGGCACTAACACTGCGTACTTTATAACCAGTAAGTCGGCTCGTCCCTACTTTCTTCATGAATTAAGACAGCATCCCTTAGCTTAAATCCATATAAATGGAGCATGTTGATTAGTGGATAGTTCCTCTAGCTATCTGATAGTAGCTCCACTAAAAACCGGGGTTCGAATGGCTTCGTATTAACTCCCCTAGTCCCATGTTGTTCGCCTTCTCCACCCTTTAAGCAGAATCTGCGAGGACCCCCTGATAGCCTCCTGATGAGCCATTTTGTTTTAATTTTAAGAATTTCCTATGATCAGTTCACAAATCCCTGTCATGGAGCAATTTCACAGAGATCATTTAGAAATAATGTTCATGGATCCCTTCCCTGACCTTCCAAAAGAAAGTCACATAGAGCTGATGCGGAGTCAAATACTCGTTGTGCGTTGTAAAGCAGAAGCCCCGATTCACGGAGGGAAATCACGTAGTATGCGGAAATTCATGAATCCAAAGCACTGCAAGACAATGTCATGGTGGAAATAAATGACAAAAGAGAGGTCATATCCCCTATTTATAGGCGATGACCTTTCGATCTTCGCAGAGCATCCATTCCATACCGAGATTCGCGGCACACTCATCATGCATGTCGCCTATCCGCCTCGCGAGACCCCATTGCAAAATAGCTTCACGGATGGACGAGGGATTTTGGAGATTGAACATTAGACTTTGACCCCTGATTTCTCCTCCACTCCAAGTCTGAGGGGGGTATATGTTGACTTCAAAAGTTGGGATAAAGAAGAAGAAGAGGGAAGTCTTTGGGGCTGCCTCACGAAGCCCTTTCGAGGAGCCCCATGGCCGCACACCCGGTGTGGAGCAAGGAGGAGGGACACCCTGTGAACCCCTGTGACATTCACAAGCCCACCATGGAGCAAAGAGCTGGGACACCCTACGAACGTGTCTGACATTCCCAAGCCCAGCATGGAGAAAGGAGGTGGGACACCCTGTGAACCCTTGTGACATTCGCGAGCCCTCCTCAGAGCAAGGAGGCGGGACACCCTGCGAATGGATCTGAAATTTTCGAGTACTCCACGGAACAAGGAGGCGGGATGCTCCGCAAACAGATATGACGTTCGTGATCCTTCCATAGAGCAAGGATGCGGGATGCTCCATGAATGGATCTGTCTTTCATGAGCCCACCGCGGAGCAACCTTTGTCATCGCGCTGAGGGAGCTCTGCTTCGTGGCGCCTCTAGCCTATAAATATAGGGCTCTCCTCGATCCCAAAGGTCAGATATTCTGACCTTTCACCTTCTTAGCGCTAAAATTGCGAAGAACTTATTACTCTGTGAACCATGAGCTCCTCATAGTACTTTTTCATTGCGAAGTGCCTCCCCCTTTTCTTTAACTGATGCCCTATTCTGAGAGGGATTCCTTTTGTGAATCCCACGGGCCTTCGCGGCAGAAGGAGATCCCCACAGGGACTTAGGTCATTGGTTGCACCCAAATTTACCCTACTGGTAAAAGTGATCGATTTAGTACAAGTAGTGGTCGATTCCACAGGGACCGAAGAAGTAACCTTGAGACGCTATGATTTGGTGAAGGATGGGCTATGAAGTAGCCAACTTTGGTTTTGATTTTGGATGGTTTTAAAGAACACTAAGAAACCTAATTGAATTCAATTCAAATAAAATGGGTTGATCATAGGATTATGCTCAGGGTGGATAGAATGAATTTTACTTCTTTAGACAATTTTGGTTTTATTAAATCTTGATGAATCCATTCTTCAAAAATAACACTACCTTCATCATTTTCTGGTTTGGTGCTTACTAAACACAATTACTAATCCCCTATACACTTAGAGAACCAAATTCATTATCTCTCTGAGGTATATGGTAATTTAGTAATTGAATTTAGTTTTCTCAAACACAGTAAAGATGAAAAGTAGAAATAACTGAAAAATGGATGTCTTAAATTAATTATCCAATTAACAACAATTCGTTCATAAAATAATATTCAATCCAGCCTTTTCATCCTCCTAAGATAAACTCATTAAAGGGTTAGCCCTCCATTGATGGTATACTCTCAATGGTGGGTGGAATATGGCTAACAAGAACTGGATTGAAGAAATTAAAACCGCAGAAATAACGAGCACTGCTCTGTGTGTGTGAATGAAATTCACATCTATGTGTGAACTAATTCACAAAAACACAGAGATATCACTGTGCTTTGTGATAATAAAGTTTTAATAAATGAAATGGAAAATATATAAGAGAAATAAGTTGATTAAGAACATAAGGATACAAAAAAGAAACTTACATGGAAATGGAAAACATTACAAAGGAAATTTGGAAGCATAACCTTTCAATGAAACAATCAACAAAAGATGATAAGAAAAATATCCACCCCCTATTACCTACACCACTAGATCCATATATAGAAATATTAGGAGCATTAGGTCCATCCCCCAACAATTAATTCACCCCCCAAAAATTAATAGAGTCAAATGGAGGGTGAATAATCAAAATGAAATTGATGTTTCGAATTTGACCCGGAAAACATTCCAGATTCGTCCACCATATTTACGTGTGAATTCGAAAATGAATAAGGCCGAATCCGTAGGGGTTGTAGAAGGGAAATATCTTCGTCCATCCGTCCTCTATGATCTGTAAATATATCAGGAAACTTGGTTCAGCAGTTTGGATGTTATGGTCGAAATGGTGTGACGGATTTCTGTGCATTAATGTCGGGTCCACCATTTAAATCACAACTTCAGATCCCTTTATCATCATGAAAACATCATCATTAGCTCCGGAAACAGTTGAATAAAATGACCCTCATATTTTTATCTTTCTACTGTATAAATTTGAGCTTCATTGGGCTTGTTTTATGGGCCCCACATTTGTTTGATGGGCCTTAGGCCCATTATGCTTTTTCCAGCATGTTTCTGCCTTCAGGCGCAAAATTCTCCATCTTCCTTTGGGATTCATCCATCGGACCTAAAAAATAAAATGTTCCAATCAAATTGATAAATCATATTACAAAATTTTAAATTCAGAAAATGAATATAATGTTGTCAAAAAAAATGAATGATTGGGCAAAAAAATTGAATTTTAAACATGAATTGCATTTTTGATGAGAAATGAAGTTCTATTTATGTAATGCACTAAAAAAATGTTTATAGAATTTGGAACAATGAATATAAAGATATTAAAAATTAATATTAGCCACTTTCAGTGACTAATCACACCCCCCAACTTGAGTTTTGCTAGTCCAGAGCAAAATAAATTTCAAATATGAAATTCAAATCCCCTTTTCCAAAAACATTTTAATACACTTTGATCACCCAAATATCTAATACCAAAAAAATTATGAAAACACATCAAAATCATTAAAAAAAAGCTAGGTCCATAAGCATATCCCAAGCCCAATCTCATTCCTTTGTTCAATTTCGTCGCCACATTTCATCCAATTCCAATTAAGCATGATAAAGTGTTGTGCATCATAAAAGATATGGGGCCCATTTTATTGTTCAAGAGGAAAAAAAATGGAAGCGCTAGGTGGGAATCACATTAAACCTTAAGATGAGTTTCCATTTTTGTATTTTCTTTTTTTAACCACAATAGATATGAAAAGACTATCTCTGGGCAAGACAACTATGGAGTCGCGATCCCCAAGTGCCGGAAGCCACACATATTGTCAATTTCATGCTCTACAATAGAGATATAAAGCCTGACTCTAAGAAAGACAACTATGGAGTCATGATCCCCAAGTGCCAGATGCCACACATTTTGACAAAACATTGCTCTATGTGGTCATTTTTTTTGTTTTTGTTTTTTTGGATACTCAAATTAAACTAAAAGTGACCCCAGAACCCTATGCTATAATGAAAGGGACCCAAGAACTCAAATTTACACCCACGATCCAGTAGACGTGCATTGTGGCATTTTTATTAAGAGGATGAAAATGTAAACATTGAAAAATCACATCAGACAACCGAACTTTCCAAAAACTATTCTCATGAACTTAAACTTGCATTAAAATCAGAATCAAGGCATGCAAAATTTAGTTGATATCCAATTTTAGAGTTTGCAATGTGTGTTATCATGTTTATGGTTAATGGAATTTTTCTTTTCATGCATGTTTTTATTCACAAAATAAAAAAATCATTTTTAATCTCCCACCAACTTAGAATAACACTGTCCCCAGTGTTTAAAGAAAGGAACAGTTAGAAGGGGGTGGGATAGGAGTTAAAAGATAAAATTAAGAATGATAAACATGGAACAAATTCACCTAGTTTTTGAAGTTGAAGTTCATGATGCTCCAGATTACTCCTTTGATCACTTGGGGGATGTAGGAACCTCCTTGATTGAACATGTATCACCCAAAATAGTTCCTGAACCAAAAAAAGAAGGGCAAAGCAGACAAAACAAACAACACAAGGATTTAATTAATTCCAGGTATCATCATTTTTATGGGTTTTCATGTTTTTTTTAAATCAAACTAATGATACATTGCCTTCTTTTAAATTTCTGGGTAAGGTATTACTCAGGGATCACACTGCATGACACGGATGAATAGGGTGCTCCCCTTTCATACCCATCCATACTTATAAAAGAAGAACAGGTCAAGAGTATAATTTTTTTGTTAACCTACAAAAACATAAATAAAATAAACTAATGATACATTGTCTTCTTTATATTTTCTGGGTAAGGTATTACTCAGGGATCACACCGCGTGACACAGATGAATATGATTCTCCCTTTTTATACTGATCCTTACTCATAAAATAAGAACAGGTCAACAGTCTATATAAAAAAATAACAAAATGAAGCAGAAGGAAACAAAATATGATTCGTAGTGATTGGAAACATGAAAACCACGGGTTGCCTCCCATAGAGCGCTTTTGTTTAACGTCGTTAGCCCAAATTGTACCCTAAATCTATCAATTTTTCTCTGGTTCATATATTGGCTCAGTTAACTCCTCCATGGTTTCTTGTTTATTTAATGATTCAACGAATGGTTTTAACCTATGACCATTGACTTTGAAGACATGACCACTTGTGGGATCCTGAATCTCTATTTCCCCATGAGGGTACACACGATGCACTATGTATAGACCAAACCATCTGGACCTTAGCTTTCATGGGTGTAGTTGAAGTTTTGAACTATACAAGAGCACAAATTTTCCTAGTTCAAAGTGTTTGACTTTGAGATTCCTAGATTGGTAGGCTTGAACTTTAGATTTATTGATCCTTGAATTTTCATAAGCATCCATCCTAAGTTCCTCGAGTTCATTAAGTTCTAATTTCTTTTTTGTTTCAGCCAAAGAAATGTCAAAGTTCATTTTTTTTATTGCCCAAAAGGCCTTATGCTCAATTTCAACAGGTAAATGACATGCTTTTCCATAAACCAATCTATACGGTGACATGCCTAGGATAGTTTTGAAAGCAGTTCGATATGCACAAAGGGCATCTAAGAGTTTCTCGGACCAATCTTTCCTAGAGGGATTGACAGTTTTTTCAAGAATTTTCTTAATTTCTCTATTTTCCAACTCAGCTTGACCGTTGGTTTGAGTATGGTATGCAGTGGAAACTTTATGTGTAATACAATACTTAGTCATGAGTGAAGAGAATGGGTGGTTGAATAAATGGGTTCCACGATCACTGATTATAGCCCTAGGAATTCCAAATCGAGAAAATATATGCTCTTTCAGAAATCGGATCACAACATGGTGGTCATTGGACTTGGTGGGAATGGCTTCAACCCATTTTGAGACATAATCAATAGCTAAGAGGATGTATATGTATCCCTTGGAGTTTGGAAAGGGTCCCATGAAATCAATTCCCCAACAATCAAAGATTTCAACGACCAGAATGGGAGTGAGGGGCATTTGATTCCTTTTGGTAATGGATCCTAATTGCTGACACCGAGGAAAACTTTTGCAGAATTGGAAGGAATCCGTAGTCAGGTTCGGCCAGTAGAAACCACTTTGGAGGACCTTTGCAGTGGTTTTCTTTGTAGAAAAGTGTCCTCCACATGCCTCTCCATGACAAAATTTTAGAATGGACTCTTTCTCAGACTCAGGAATACATCTCCTGATGATTTGATCAGGACAGAACTTGAAGAGGTAAGGATCATAAAACACATAGTGTTTGACATCATAAAGGAATTTCCTCTTAGCTTGGGTCCCCAGGAATTTTGGAATGTCACCCGTCACCAAATGGTTTTCTATGTCAGCATACTAAGGGAAATCACCCGCTGAATAGAGGTGCTCATCGGGAAATGAATCAGACACAGAGAGGTGGTGTGAGTTTTCTTTGAATTCCAACCTAGAGAGGTGATCAGATACAATATTTTCAACACCCTTTTTATCCTTAATGGTTGAATCAAAATCTTGAAGAAGAAGGACCCACCTAATCAATCTAGCCTTGGCATCTTGTTTTTGGAAAAGGTATTTTAGGGCTGAATGATCAGTGAAGACAATGATGGGTGATCCTAAGAGATAAGACCTGAATTTCTCTAAGGCAAAGACAACATCAAGCAACTCTTTCTCAGTGGTGGTTTAGTTTATTTGTGCATCATTTAAAGATTTACTTGCATAAGAAATGACATGTGGAGTTTTCTCACACCGTTGTCCTATGACTGCACCTACAGCGAAATCACTTGCATCACACATGAGCTCGAAAGGAAGTTTCCATTTTGGAGATTGCATGATAGGTGGAGATATAAGAGTTTACTTGAGTGTAGAGAATGATTCCTCACAGCTTTAGGTCCAGAAAAATGGATCATCTTTTACCAATAGAGCACAAAGTGGTCGAGAAATAGAGCTGAAATTCCTAATGAACCTTCTATAAAAACCAGCATGTCCTAAGAAAAACCTCACTTACTTAACAATTTTAGGAGAGGGAAGGTGACTAATGATGTCAACATTAGCTTCATCAACTTCAATCCCTCTACCAGATACCAGATGACCTAGAACAAGTCCTTCCCTTACCATGAAATGGCATTTTTCCCAATTTAGTATGAGATTATTATCCTCGCAACTTGACAAAACCTTTTCAACAATTATAAGGCATCCCTAAAAAGTATCCCCAATGATGGAGAAGTCATCCATGAAGACCTATAAAAAATCCCCCACCATATCCGAGAATATTCCCATCATGCACCGCTGGAAGGTACCAGGGGCATTACATAACCCAAAGGGCATGCGCTTGAAGGCAAAAGTGCCAAATTGACAAGTGAAGGTTGTTTTTCCTTGATCCTCTAAGGATACTTATATTTGATTATACCCTTAGGATCCATCTAGGAAGTAATAGAATTGATGACCCGCCACTCGCTCGAGGACTTGATCAATAAAGGGTAAGGGGAAATGGTCTTTCTTGGTACAAGAGTTGAGCTTCCTATAGTCAATACAAACTCTCCATCCACTACTGAACATTTTTGGAAGCATCTCTCCATCCTTGTTGGTTATTACTATGATTCCAGCCTTCTATGGAACCACATGGATTGGGCTAACCCACTCACTCTCTGCTATAGGATAGATGATACCAGCTTTTAACAATTTCAAAAGTTTTTTTCTCACTACTTACATGAGATTAGGATTGAGTCACCTCTGAGGTTGACGACATGGATTTGACTCAGATTCAAGAATAATTCTATGAGTCCCGATAAGTGGGATAATCCAAGGAATATCAGATAGGGTCCATCCAATGGATTTCTTGTGTCTCCTAAGAACATCTAGAAGCATCCTCTAATGATCGGCTTCAAGAGAGGAAGAAATGACAACAGGAAAGGATTGACTATCCCTGAAGAATTAATACTTTAGTGATGAAGGTAAGACATTAAATTCAAGATCATATTGGTCATGACTTTCCAAGAATGGATGAGACTTTGTATTGAACTTCGTTTCTTTGTTCAGATTTCTTGACAAAAGTGGTTCCTTGTGAACAGAATTTTCATCCACTAAATTTTCCAGAGTAGTGTCATGAATGGCTATGGACTCAATGTTATTGATTTCAACCATGGTATCATTGATTGGTGATTCTAGAAATTCATCAATAGAGCTGTCTGAAAGAGATTCAATCCAAGGAGGCAAATTTCCCTCATGTGAATAAAGAAAATCGATCTCTTCTTGACTTAACCATCCTTTGGTAACTCTTTGATGTTCATTGAGTTCATTATAAACACTACCAATCCAATTAACCTCATGGATCCCTTCATCATCCCCAATTTGAGAGTTTGCATTGTAGATATTCAAGTCTAGACTCATGTTCCCAAAGGTGATGGTCATGTTCCCATTTCAAACTCGGATAACATAGTTGATTATTGCATGGAAGGGGTGACCAAGTATGATTGGGGTTTTCTCCCTAGGACCTAAGCTTGGGTGATTGTCCAGAACAATGAAGTCAGCTGGGTAAATGAAATTTTCATCTTACACCAAAACATCTTTTAAGATCCCCTTTGGAACTCCAACACTATGATCAGCAAGTTGAAGAGTGACAGATGTGGGTTGGAGTTCGTCGAGCCTTAACTGACAGTACATGGCATAAGGAATGAGGTACACACTATCACCTAGATCACACAAGGCTTTGACAACTTTGTTCCCTCATAGTTCAACATTTAGGTAAGGGAATCCTGGGTCTTTCATCTTAGGAGGAATGGTCCCTTGAATGGTGGTACTCACATTAGCAGCCAAAAGGACTTGGTTTTTATGTGAAAAATTTCTTTTAAAAGTGCTAAAGTCCTTAAGGTACTTTGTGTAGGATGTTATGGTTTGGATGGCATCAAGAATGGGAATGTTCAATTTGACTTGTGAGAAGATTTCCCTCAATGTGTCACTCAATTCAGGCTTGGTTTTCACCCTCATGCGTTGAGGAAATGGTGCAGGTTGTTGAGTTATTTGTTAAAGTGTCGTTTCTTTCACATTGTTATCAGTTTCTTCAGTTTGAGCTTGTGGTTCATTTGAATTTTCATTAGAGTTTGAAGCTTCACATGTTTTATGACTTATTTGTTCAGGTTTTCCAATTTATTTCCCACTTCTTAAAACTGTCACAACCTTTAGTTGTTTGTGAGTTGTTTGAGTGAAACATGTCTCTCCCCTTGATGTTTGTTGGGGAATGGCCTGTGTGGGCATGGGTGCCTTTCCAGTTTTTATGGTTTGAAGTTTTTGTTTGATGGATGAGAATTCTGAGTTCATTTTGTCCATTTGTTTGTACAATTGTTCTAGTAGGCTTTGTGGAACATTTTGGGTTGGTTCTTGAGCTTGTGGGTTTATCCCAGGAGGATACTTTGGTTGTTGGATAGGTTGTTGAATGGGTTGTTGGATAGGTTGTTGATATTGGACATGAGGATGTTGGAATTGGACCGGTTGTGGTTGGAACTGATTATGAGGTTGAAAGTTTTGTTGAGGGTATGGGTTGATACATTGTTGTTGTGCTGATTGTTGATTGTCCTTCCAATGAAAGCCCGGAAGGTCATTATACCTTGGATACAAGGTGTTCATGAATTGTGGCTTTTGAAAGTTCATTGCATTAACTTCTTCTAGTGGTCCTCCTAAAAGAACATCCTTGATGGAAGGAATGGTTGGAAAATTATCAGTATTGTGGTCATTCTTGTCACAAATTGTACAAACAAGCTCAACAGTTTGGGTTTTGTGGACCTTCCTAAGATCAATCTCCTCAACTTTCCTCGTGAGTGTAGCAAGTTTTTCTCTAAGGTTTTATTCTTCTCCAATATTGTACATTCCACCAGATTTGGGTGGCTTCTCATAGTATGGTGATGTTCCCCATGTTTGGTTTTGTTCATCAAGATTTTCTAGATACTCGTAAGCATCATTTTGGGATTTGTTTTTGAAGGTTCCATTACACATCATATCAATGAATTGTTTGTTTCCGGGACCCAACCCTTCATAGAAAATTATCACTTGTTCTGGGATTAAGAAACCATGGTGTGGTACCATGTTTAATGTGTCCTTGATCCTTTCCCATGTTTAATAGAATGTTTCTCCCTCTCATTCAAAAAAATTTTGTATGCTCTTTTTAAGTGAAATTGTTTTGTGATGGGGGGAAGTATTTTTTTAAAAATTCTCGTTGAAGTTGGTCCCAAGAGTGAATGGATGCTGGTCTCAAATTTTTTAACCAATTCTTTGCTCGGTCCTTAAGAGAAAAAGGAGAAAGTCTCATTTTAGCAGATTCAATTTGATTTGGTGGGCACATGGTTTCGACAATGTCATTAAATTCTTTAACATGAAGGTAAGGAATCTCAGACTCCATCCCATGAAAGGCTGGAAGGTGGTTCAGGACATGGGTTTGAAAACATATTGGGAATATCCTATGTTATCATGCCTAATGCATGAGGGTGCATTGGTCCAGGTTGGTGTGAGGTAGTCATTCATGGTTGGGTCTGCAACAATTCCCAAGTTAGGGTCTTGCCTGTTATTTTGGTTCCCTCCCCGGTTTATGATTTGGTTTTGTGGGAGATTATCCATTGTATCAAACTCAACGTCTGAATTTGGATTATTAGGAATATTTGGATCTAAAGTAAATAGAACTCTTTTAGTGCTTGACTCCCCAGCCCTAGGATTATCCACCCCAACTAATCTTTTTGAGTTATCACAGGTGCAGGTGGACATGCGCCAAAAGAAAAAAAAGCGAGAAAGGAAAAAATATAAGAGAATTGGGATGAGAATAGAACAATGGGGGTAAGAAAATAAGGTTTTTGGTCTAAGGAACTTACTTGGTCCCCAAAAACGACACCAAAATTTGGTTGCGCCCAAATTTACCCTACTGGTAAAAGCGATCGATGTAGTACATGTAGGGGTCGAGTCCACAGGGACCGAAGAAGTAACCTTGAGACGCTATGATTTGGTGAAGGATGGGCTATAAAGTAGCCAACTTTGGTTTTGATTTTGGATGGTTTTACAGAACACTAAGAAACCTAAGTGAATTCAATTCAAATAAAATGGGTTGATCTTAGGATTATGCTCGGGCTGGATTGAATGAACTTTACTTCTTTAGACAATTTTGGTTTTATTAATTCTTAACGAATCCATTCTTCAAAAATAACACTACCTTCATCATTTTCTGGTTTGGTGCTTACTAAACACAATTACTAACACCCTATACACTTAGAGAACCAAATTCAAGATCTCTCTGAGGTATATGGTCATTTAGTTATTGAATTTAGTTTGCTCAAACACAGTAAAGATGAAGAGTAGAAATAACTGAATAATGGATGTCTTAAATTAATTATCCAATTAACAACAATTTGTTCATAAAATAACATTCAATCTAGCCTTCTCATCCTCCTAAGATAAACCCATTAAATGGTTATCCCTCCATTGATGGTATACTCTCAATGGTGGGCAGAAAATGGCTAACAAGAATTGGATTGAAGAAATTAAAACCGCGGAAATAACGAGCACTCCTCCTTGTGTGTGAATGAAATTCACACCTATGTGTGAACTAATTCACAACAACACAGAGATATCATTGTGCTTTGTGATAATAAAGTTTTAATAAATGAAATGGAAAATATAGAAGTGAACGAAGTTGATTTAAAACAAAACGATACAAAAAACAAACTTGCATGGAAATGGAAAACATTACAAAGGAAATTTGGAAGCATAACCTTACAATGAAACAAGCAACAAAAGAAGATAAGAAAAATATCCACCCCCTATTCCCTTAGCCACTAGCTCCTTATATAGGCATATTAGGAGCATTATCTCCATCCCCCAACAATTAATTCACCCCCAACAATTAATAGAGTCAAATGGAGGGTGAATAATCAAAATGAAATTGTTGTTTCGAATTTGACCTGGAAAACTGCCCTGATTCGTCCACCATATTGACGTGTGCATTCTCAAATGACGAAGGCCTATTCCGTAGAGGTTGTATAAGGAAAATATCTTCGTCCATCTGTCCTCTATGAGCTTTAAATATTTCAGGAAATTTGGCTTAGCCGTTTGGAAGTTAAGGTCGAAATGGTGGGACGGATTTCTGTGCATTAATGTCGGGTCCACCATTTAAATCTCAACTTCAGATCCCTTTATCATCATGAAAAAACCAGAATTAGATCTGGACATAGTTGAATAAAATGATCCTGAAATTTTTATCTTTCTATTGTATAAATTTGAGCTTTATTGCACTTGGTTTCTGGGCCCCACATTTGTTTGATGGGCCTTAGGCCCATTATGCTTTTTCCAGCAAGTTTCTGCCTTCAGGCGCAAAATTATCCATCTTCCTTTAGGATTCATCCATCGAACCTAAAAGATAAAATGTTCCAAAAAAGTGATCAATCATATCCCAAAATTTAAAATTCATAAAATTAATATAATTTTGTCAACAGAAAAATGAATGATTGGACCCAAATTTGCATTTTAAACATGAATTGAATTTTTGATGAGAAATGAAGTTCTATTTATATAATGCACTAAAAACAATGTTTATGGACTTTGGAACAATGAATACAAAGATATTAACAATTAATATTAGCCACTTTCAGTGACTAATCAGTCATTGTGAAGCGCTTATGCTTGATGAGTCACCCAACACACACACAGGACCCACATGCAAAGTAAGGTTCACTATGCTTCGGGAAGCACATTGCTTCATGACACCTTGCTTCGCGAGGCACCCCTGCATCACAAGGCATTACTTCTCGAATGCCTTTCCACTTCATGAAGCTCCTCCCATATGCAATTATTCTCTATGCCTAGCCTTGGGAACTTCACTTTGTGATGCACATATCTTCATAAAGCCTCTCCACTTCATGGAGCACCAGAGATTCATAAGGATTCCTATGATCCCCATTACTATGCAACTCCTTTTCTCATGCGGCCCATCAGGTTTTCACGAATTAACTTCAAAGTCCCTTGGTCAATGCTACCCATTTCGTTGCTTCGCGTCATGCTTCTTCATATAGGAATGCTAATGGCTATTTCTTTTTCACATACCCATGCTAACATGTACCCCCAATGGTTCGCTCTATAACACCCCCTTGCCAAGTCATTATCTATGCCTTCCTTCCCACAAGGGCCGATAGGTATCAGTTATGTAATTCATAGGGGTACGGAGCTAACTCACTTCATCCAAGATGCAGGACATTAAACTACCAAGCACTATCATCCTCAGCACATGATGTTAAACTGTAACCACACCATGTGTGTCGGACACGGGGTTCCCCCACGATGTACATTCTGCATGCCCACTGGTCTCCACGAGAGTGAGATAATTTGCAACATGGAATGAGATCCTCTTTATCGGAGTGGTGTTTGTTTGCGGGGAAAGGTAAATCACATTGGTGTAATCCCCCTATATTTCCTTGTAGGAGGTAGTATCCCTGAACCTCCTCTCTTCCTAGGTGCCAAGTCCCTCTCCCACTGGGCTTTGTCTCTATTCGGGCCTCCACCCAGGAGTAAGTCCCAATCTCCATCACCTCAGGCTGCTAACTAGACATAAGCCCCTATTACCTCTTTGGGATAGTAACCACATGTAAGCCCCTATTCCACTTCCCATGGATGCACCATCTGCGATGTGATCGTCAGGTCTTTATTGTCTCTTGTTTCTCACACTGAGCACAACTCATGTATGCTTAGAGCAAGCGTCGACCATGAAATCCTCTCTTGGAAACCTAGAGTTTATGTCTCAGACAACCCAAATAAACTACATGGTCTTTGATCCTTTCCAAGGAAAGGTACGTGGGAAGACTTCCTGACATTCAAGCCCACCACCCATTGCTCGTTCCGACCATCTTCACGCCGGTTTTCCAACCCCACCTAAACTATGAGGTCATTGATCCTTTCCAAGGTAGTGTCCTTAGGAATCCTCCCTGAGGATAAATCCCACCCCCATTGGTCGTTCTGACCATATTCACATCGGTTCTCCAACCCCACATGAACTATGAGGTCTTTGATCCTTTCCAAGGCAAGGTACGTAGGAAGCCTCCATGAGGTTCAAGACCACCACCCATTGGTCGTTCCGACCATCTGCACGTCGGTTCTCCAACCCCACCTGAACTAAGGGGTCTTTGATCTTTGACAAGGTAAGGTATGTAGGAATCCTTCCTAAGGTTCATGCCCACCACCCATTGGTCGTTCCGACTATCTTCACGTCAGTTCACTAACCCCACATGATCTACAAGGTCTTTGATCCTTTCCCATGAAAGGTACGTAAAAAAGCCTCCAATAGGTTCAATCCCATCATCCATTGGTCCCAGAAATCTTCGCATAGATTCAACCCCATCCATAAGTAAGCATTTGTGACCCCATCCGGTGGTAATACATTGTGACCCCATCCGGAAGTAAGCCGTTGTGACCCCATCCGGTGGTAAGTCATTGTGACCCCATCCCGCGGTAGGCCGTAGTAACCCCATTCAACAGTAAGCTATTGTCAACCCCATTTTATGGTAATCTGGCATCAGGTGAACTATGAGGACTTTGATTCCCTGCCACAGGGTTACGTAGACAGTCTCTTTGAGACTCAAGCCCCACATCACCGTCGTCCTCGAGACGACTCTATCTCATTCTCCATCCACTGCATTAAACCTTCCATCACCCAACATGATTCTTACCAGGGCTGCCACATCCCAGTGGGTTCTTGCTACCTCATTCCCCATTCCCCTTAACAAAAATAGGGAAGCTAACCACACATTGTCCCCAACATCTATATTCCTTCTAGAGGTTGTACCCATCTGATCCACTCTAATCAGTGTTCAGATTCGACTAATCCATCTCTACTGGACATTAAACAAGCGGCATACCCTATGATAAACATGGTAAGATGTGGAAAACCTCAGATAAATTCCCATGTCATAAAATTCCCCTCACTCGACGGGGGATGCCTCAGGCTTCCGCACCCTTAAGAATCCCTATAATAAGGGGAAGAAACCCAGATGCG
Source organism: Viscum album (assembly GCA_963277665.1). Classification (NCBI taxonomy): domain Eukaryota; kingdom Viridiplantae; phylum Streptophyta; class Magnoliopsida; order Santalales; family Viscaceae; genus Viscum; species Viscum album. The sequence continues at coordinate 346,246,850 of OY728152.1, read as the reverse complement.
CTAGTGTCCCAACGCCCAGACAATCCAGTGATGTCCAACGTGACTACTCCCCTGACCAAATGTTTCTTCCCGGACCGGACCCTTGGGAATCTCCTGATAGAAGCTGTGTAATTAACCGGTGTCCATGAAGATATTGAACAAGGAAGTGTTTCACAAACAACGTCTTAAATATATAAGGGAGACCCGGACTAGGTGAATAGTTCTGAGGATGAATCCCTGAATGGAAGAACCAACTTCCCCTAATCTCGTTTCGATCATGGAGAAAATATCCCTGAACAAGCAACGGATTTCACTAGCCATTGGAAAGAAGGAATGAGGGGAAGCAAACAACGCCACCGACCTCCAACAAGATGGACGAACGTTCCCTGTCGAAAGCGTCAGAAACACCTATATTGTCCATTATGATTGTCCACCAGTCTGATGGTGAAAATGTGTGCTTAGAATCACCTATGTTCCCATATCTGTCTACAATACCTACTAGAACGGTGATGTGAAATGAGAATCCCTATCTAAAACGATAGTACATGGAACCCCATGTAGTCATATAATATCATGAAAATACTATATTCTCAACTCATCAATTGAGAAAATATCCCAAATAGGAATGAAGAGGGATTATTTATTTAGTTCATCAATTACTACCTAGATACCATCTCTACCCCTCTGCGACCTAGTTAATTCATCTATGAAATCCATAGTAACATCTACCTAATTACATTCTAGGACTCAAAGTAGTTATAACAATCCTACAGGTCTCTGGTGCTCTTCCATAACCTATTGACAGGTTGAACACTTAGTGATAAATCTTGTTATCTGAAATTTCATCTTGGGCCACCAATACTGGAATCGTATATCTCAATACATCTTTGAGATTCCAGGATGAACTTCCCACCGAGAACCATGGGGATCCTTCATCAACTCCTCTCTCATATCAGTAGGAACCGAGATATGTACAAATAGGAAAAGGATATCATCTCAATCCAAAAACAAATCTATATTTAGGTTATCTCCTAATATACTCTCACAGATAACCTATCCTTCGGGATCTGAAAAATTCCCACTCTTCAACTTCTCATGGAGTGAATAGGTAACTATCAAGGTTGAGAGGTATGATGTCTTGTTACTATCATGAAACACCAGATGAAGCTTCGAAAATAGGTCCATTAACTTCCACTAATTACTTGATTCCCGTAAGTCTTGTGCTTGAGTTTTCTAACTCAGTGTATTTGTAACCACATTTCCCTTCCCTAGTGTATAGTCAAGCTCAAAATGAAATGATTGTAGATATTTGACCCATATCCGCTATCTGAGTTTTATTTCATGCAGATAAAATATATATTTGAGGCTCATGTGGTCCATGTACATCACAAATCACTCACCTAAAAGATAATTTAACCAGAAATATAAGGCATGGACAACTGATGCTATCTCAAGGTCATGTGTTGTGTAATTTCTCTTATGATTCCTCAGCTATTGAGATATGTACGCAATGACATTGTCTTCCTACATCAACACTGCTCATGGGATAATTCCTGATGCATACCATATGATATTATAACCTATACCGAAAATATGAAGAATTATAATAGGTGTCGATACAAGCCTCTCATTCATACAATATGGGCAGAAAGCATAGAAAAATCATGCACAATGCAAGGAAGAAAAAGGGACAGAAATCCATCAAGGACTCTAGAGATTGCATCTTCACAGTAGGGATGAAAAAAAGGGTGCAAGGATTACTCATACCATCCAAATCCAATGAAGACTCTATCAAGTAAAAAATTGAAATCAATGGATATGTAATTAATGTCTGTTTCTATGGGTACTATTCATTGGAACCCTGGTGGAGTGATGGTTGTTTTTGGTAATATTGGTGCAAACAAAACTGATGTGGAGAATGCATTTAGCAAGAACACCTTGGGACGACTTTTTCATTCAGATGAATAAATGGTGGAGGAGTTTATTTATATCATTGATACCCAAGAAGAGGTAGACAAGATTATGGGTAGGCCACTTCGAGTGGATGTTAATAGTGAGATGGGTACCTAGATTGAAAAACATTATCTTATACTAATCAGTGTTTTTAACGAAGTTAACATAAGTAAAGGGGATTATTCTCAAACATGCGATTAGATGGAAGATTTCTTTGAAAACCTCATTAGTGATGATCTAGATACACAGGTGCATACTATCTCTTGGAATCATATTAGGGAGGAATCAGCTAATAAGACTAAATTCTATTTCAATAACATTTTGATATCTTATTAGGAATGTCCTCATGTTTGAACGTATGTGGTTTCTCACTTTTCCTTAAAATTGTTTTCTGAATAAAAATTGAATTTTTAGTAAATCCTCCCTTTCATCTCCTGAGAGGATTTCTCAAATTCTTCTGACCATGTGAACTTGACACCTATCATTATTAGACCAGTAAGATATGAAGTAAGATGTGATTAGTCTTATATGAAATTATTTTAATATAGAACTTGCCCCAAGAAACATCATATATCATACATTTTCTTATAATACTATCGGGAAACAACAACACTAATATTTTTATGTTCTATATATACCCTTGATTTTGGTATAATATGACCCAATAAGTGGACTTTTCTTTACCCATAAGTGGCACTTAGCAATCTTGGCATAAATCTGATGCTCTCTTAGTGTACTCAGAATGATATCAAGATGTTTGTCATGGTCTCTATGAGTGAAATAATACAACAATATGTCATACAAAAAGACAAAAACAAAAGAGCCCAAAGAGTGGTGGAAACCCCTATTTATCAAATCCCTGAAAACCGAAGGCACATTCATAACACCGAACAACATAAAAATATACTCTTAGAGACCATACCTTCTACTAATATATTTACTATGTATGTTTGATGGCCTGACTCACACATAATGCTAACCTGGTATTAGTTCGATCTTAGAGAAGTCATTTTCTCCTTAGAACTGGTCAAATATATCAATTGTTCGAGGAAGTGGATACCCGTTCATGACTGTAAACTGGTTCAACATTCTATAATCCACTCATATATGTAAGGTTCCATCCACCTTCTTGGTGAAACTCATGGTCAAACCCCAATTGGATGTATTATGCTATATAAAACCTTCGACATCTAAAATGTCTAACTACCTCTTGAGCTCCTAAAACACTATAAGTGAAATCAGGTTAGGATAAATGGACACTAAATTTTCTCCTAGAACAAGCTTATTTGTAAACTCTACCTCTCTCTCATGAGCTATGCTAGAAAAATCATGGGGAAAAATATCCTTAAAATGATGAACTTTTGCAGGGAAATCTGATTATCATACACCTGAATCCTTCATGAATACATTTTCAATCATGGTGGTCACTCCACCGAGCCCATGATGCTCTGTTCTAGCTCTACCATGATAGATATCCCACTCATCGTTATTTAAATAACTACTTCTCTATGGTGATGTAAACAATACCCTTCAGCGATATCACTCTATAGAAGTGTGATAATGAACCAACCAATCCATCCCGAGAATGAGATTGAAGCCTATCATATCAAGAACAAAGAGGTTCCTTAAGAAAGGGAAATTTCCTACCTCAAGAGAACAATCCCTAGACTAGTGTATGACCTTTTTTCATACACCTAACAGAGTATGTTCGGTCATTACACCATAGTGATACTGTATCTCTAGTCTGATACTTTCCAAAATGGACATAGAGATAAAAGAGTTTCAATCACCTATATTAAATAAATAAAATTCTATAGTAGATGATAGTAGAATAGTATATCGTATTATAGATTCTCCCATAAACTGATCCCTGGGTATTGGTTGTAATGCATTCAACTGGGCTGATCCATACCCATGTGTAAGAGATGGACTACCATGATCAAATCTTCTATGTTGGCACTGCTGGTGATCATGGGTCTAGCTACCATGGCCCTGACCAACTCCTCAACTAGACCTGCAGGTGCTATTCAAACTCCCCACCTGACACGGAATAAAATAACACACTCCTAAGGGGGTGTTGGTGATGATACTCTTCCACTCAAATTTAGTGGAATGGTCCTATAGAATCACTAAATATTCCCCATACGGCCACAAGACTAGTACTCCATTAGGCCTCTATCACCCAAGGTATTCTAATGACCCTATTTTACACACTGATGACACACTTTAGAGATATAAAAATGGGTACTCTTACTGTCATTGTACTGATGAGAAACCTCCAGGGAATGTTTCCTGCCACCTCAATAACTACTTGCCTAATTCGGCACCGATCCTCTATTCCTGGTACTATTGTCAGCCCTTATGTTTTTCTCAGTGATAAGAGACTGATTGAATATCATATAAAAATTAGGTAGGTGAAAGATAATGAACTTCATACATATGGTATACTGGATCCCATCCTCAAAAATTCTAGCACACGAAATCTCATCTCTAGATAGGAGCAGTGAAAAGTGATGTAACTTCGTGAAATGCACAAAATATTCCATGAAAAACATTGAACCCTTCTTGAGATGCGTAACCTATTTGGATCTTCCATATCTTAGTGTTGGAGGAAATAAATGATCATAGACGTCTATCTAGAAATCATCCCATAACATACCCTGATGAAGACTAACTTGGGTAATCACATCCCACCAGTAGTAGGCTGAATCCCGAAGAAAGTATGTGGAAATCTTTACCCTCCACTCTGGAGGTGTCTCCAGATGTTCAAAAATAGATAGGGGGATTCTGGACAAGACTCAGTAACCAATAGAGTCTCGTCCCCTTAAAAGGTAGCAGGATGTTGCGTCTAGAACTCATGAGTCAGATCATCCTTCATGGGTGCAAGCTGTGAAGCACAATGCATGGACTGCATCAGACATATGAAACTATCATGAACATGGGAATTAGTTCTCAGATCCTGTACAATAGTTATTTCCTCATGTGCCACTTATTAAGGTATGACTGGAGGCTTAAGACCCACCACACATGGAGCACGATCATCTTCACCTTTATGGAGAATGAAATGAGGATTTCCTGGTGGCAGTGGTCTAAAAAATACAAGAACACACCTCAGAACAAGCCTAGAAGCATAATATAGAATCACTAGAAGAAGTTGAACATAAGAATACTCAGTAACCAAAGTATACTACCCCAGACTACCCACATAGATGGCCAGGTACCAGTAAGGGCTTAAGTATAAGATTCATTTCATTTTTCTTTTAATTTCTTGGTTCACTCTATTACCATTAATAGATATGATAAGGTATGAAAAGGATTTGAAACCAATTAATTTTAGATTTCATGATTCAGATTATAATGAATAGACATTTATTATGAATCAGTTTCCAAACACATATCACAAGAAAAGAAACCCATTTATTTATTGCATAATGGATCCACTCAGAAAATTACTCATCCCAACCCATGAGGGCCCACACACCTCATGAATTGATATAGGAAATCACTAAATCAAAACCAAAAGTAATACATGAATAGTAAACTATCACAACATCACTCAACTATCACAAGCATATAAAGCAATGAAATGCAGTGATATACACCGATATGACATAGAAATATGAAGGACATGTGAATACTAGGTTCCTATAATGATTCATGTAATAATTCACCATACCATCATATCATCGGGCCAAGGGTGAAAGAAAATATTTAATAGAGTAATAATCAACACCACCACACATCATGTGAATCACCCAATGGTGATGTAATATCAAATGTAATAGGAAAAAACAATAAAACAATTACATTTGTTGTAACATGGATTTTACCCCAAACATGGGTTCACGACTCCCAATATTGGATTATGATGAAGTCCCAAGAATTCCAAATCTCCAATATATTGTCTCCAAATAGTATGTAAAAAAATAAAACTCCTTATATAACTCTTTCTGACATCTCAGACCCAGATTCCAATTAAAGGGTGCCCCAAGCATGGTGTGCCACATGCCCTCAAGCACCATCTCCCCGAATGACAAAGGCTTCCAACTTGAATAGATTCCCAAGGGTGTGTCTGTGGGGATACAATTCCCTCATTACAAAAGTGTAGCGTAGTGGGTGAGAGTAAACATAGGTAAATAGAAGAAGAAATGTATATAAACAGAAGAGTAGTTGAATAATAGAGATAACATGAATAATAACTGAAACAAATAGAATATAATTTAGAAACTGATGATATTTCATGTACTGTAAAGATGGAAAACATGGATATAAAAATAGGAATAACATGTTACAAAAATATTAAAGGAAATCCAAGGATATCCCAAGCATCGTGAGTTCCAACTTGGTCCACTACTATCAATCACATTTCTAAACAGCAAGCAATCAAGTGTTTGAAGTCGTATTCTTCCCTTTGTCAACACCTACAACCATATAATCTTCCTCAAGTACCAAACGTCGCTTAGAGGGGGTGTGAGAGAAATATCAGTGTGCCACCACCAATGGTGTCTATAATATCTGTCATATTTAATTGAAATGTATCAGTGAGCAGTCATTCATATATAAAGTAATGAAATGTAATGTAATTAAATACCCAAGTACCTACTTCAGTCCTCGTCTGGTGTCTGAACATAACCAGTCGATTTACTTAATCAATTACTGGTTTATATGAATAGGTCACGGGAGGCATGGCCAGAACTGACATAGTCTCATGATGGTGTAAATTTTGAATGTTCCAAGGTAATGACCAAGGAAACGTAGACCTCAATGGTCTCCAACTCAGTAGTAATTGTATCCTAGAATGAGGTAAGAGTGTAATAATAGGATCAAATTCCAAGGCATTCCACAATAAGGTCCCGACCGAATGCAAGATGATCATCTAATTTAAGACCGGGATAAGTAGGGATAGGTCACTATGGGATATTACCATGGAACTAACATATCAATGATGGATCGAAGGAGTGTATCCAAAGCATCCTGTAATAAAATAAAGGAATCCTACTATATCATACCAGGCATCCAAGAACAAACAATGATCATGATCTAGGTGGATCTCAACCTAATTAAGCCATATCCATGAATTGAAGTGGGGTTCCTGACTGCACATAGTATTCCCCAATCGGAATCTGAGGAAAGATCAAGTCACGACATACCTATTGATTATGATTTCATGTAATATTTCATTCAGTTCAATCCTTGCCTTTCATTAGTGTGATAATGTCATGTAGCATGCAACATTTTTAGTAAGTGATTTGTTTCCTGCATTTCCTTTCATTTGTGTGACAATTCCAAGTAGTAGGAAACCATTCATTTAATCCATCTAAGGCATATTTCATAATTTAAGGTTCATTCTGCTACCTTCCACTAAAGTGGTAATGGGTGCTACAGATTTCTAACCAATTAATCATTCATATTTAATTATAAATTTGAAGCACTTACCTTAGGAGGATCAAGTGGTACACATCCAGGGTACATTCCATTATGAAAATCATAATATAAATCATGTTAATTAATTTAGAAACACTTACCTTTAGAGAGGTCAAGCTAATTGACTCCCGAACAGTGGCATAAACATATCAAAACACTAAACACAAATTATGGAATAACCTTCGACATGGAAGGGATGGTTTTTTGGTCATAAACACCAACAATTAATCACATATTTTTAAAGAGTATGACTATATGGTTATAATGATTATAAACATGGAATGTTAATTCTATAAATGGCACCTGATGAAATTGGGAGGCCCCACACGACAAATCCAAAATCAATGAAATTTAGGGATGAGTTATAGACCACTCACCTTAGGGTTGTATGATCCTTATCCTCTGGAATCGGCCCTTCATTGGGATCAAATAAAAGTAAATAAATGAAAAGGTAAAAAACACTAATACCCTGATATCTTGGTCGATAGAAAAAGAGAAGGAGAACATCTCAAGGGGACTCGATTACTTACCGATGTGCATCAAACATGATGAACAGATGCTCGATTAGTTTCTAGATGAGGGAGATATCTTGATTTAAAGTGTAGTTATTCAATAATCCCAAAATTTAGAGTGAAATAGGTTAATCCCATGTAATCTCGGATTAGGGAAGAAGGAGGGATCTTGATTAGATCATTAAGGGGAAAACAAAAAATTTACCACAAATTTATCCTATGCACGGATTGTCTGCACGGTTTGACAGACCATGTGCAAACCATGAACAGGTACCTATGAAAAAGGGTATCTTTCATGATTAGGCCACATGTTTTTTCACAAACCGTGTCAGGTGTCTTTGGCCGAAAAAACACAATCTGCACTGTTTACTCAAAACCATGCACCAAGCTTTTTTTCCAAAATGATTGTTTCTGGGCTCTGAACTTGACAAAGACACCCTTGATACCTTTTTTAACCCCTTAGATATATATATTAGGTCCAAAGTAAATATTTAGACTGAAATTTATAGGATCTATAACTGAGTGAAAACCCAGGTTATTACAGATTAGGCAATATGTTGTCATCCTAGGCCAAGACTATCTGTCAGCATTTCATTCCCAGATTGACTATTTCAAATGGAGATTGTTGTGTTTCTATAGTGATAGGATGAGTCTTTCATTTATTGGTGAAAATGAAACATAGAAGGAGTATTGTGGGATTAGTCATAGGTGAGTGTTGTTAATTACTTTATAGTTTTCTATAATGACTCTGGGAGCAGTGGATGTTATAGGATACTAGTTTCCTATAGTGGTGGTGGAGTATGATGTAAACATTCCAGAGGATGTTATAGGCTTACCTATCTGACAATAAATAGACCTATTCATTGAATTAAAGCATGACGTGTCCTCAGTATCTTCACCAACCTATTGGATGGCTTCGATAGAGCTTCGTGAGGTGAGGGTGAAATTATAGGAATGACATGAGAAGGTGTTTTCGAGACCAAGTGTTTTCACTTTAAAAACCATAGTGTTGTTCTACAAGAAGGTGTATGTGAAATTGAGGTTATGTGGGGATTATTGGAACTTGAACTAGGTGACCATGAAAAATTATTATCCACAACTACGTATTGATGACCACATTGATTAGTTAAGAGGGGTGTGATGCCTCTATAAGATTGACCTTAGGTCAGGCTATCACCAATTATGAGTACAAAATAAGTATTTATAAAAGGAGGAATTTGGATGTCTTTATGGTCTCTATGAGTACTTATTTATTCCCAACTGTGTGAAAAACTCCATAGAAGTGTTCATGGGACTGATAAATAGAATATTTTATCATTTATTAGATTGGTTTGAGGTGTTTTCCATCGAAACATACTTGTGTACTCAGTTTCAGTGGAGGAAAATGTAAGACACTTGAGGATGGTCCTTGAAACACTATGAGAACACCATATTTATGGTAAGATGTCAATGTTTCTGTTTTGTATTTGATAGGTTCAAATTCCAAGACATTTCATCTTAGAGGTAGGAGTGGTAGTGGATCTAGTGAGGATTGAGTCAGTGATAGCTTGGGATCAACCAAAGAGTGTTATCAAGGAGTGGAATATCCTTTGGTTGGTAGGGTATTGTCAGATGTCTATAGCCAATTTACCTAGAGTGGAAGCCCCTTTAATGTTTTTGACCCAAAAGGGGTAACATTTCACATGGAGAGAATGGTTCTATCATTGTTTTTAGGATTTTAGGTAGACTTTGATGAGCACCCCCATATTTAGATTTCTATATCAGGTTGTTTGGTGTATAGAATTCTTTGATGGCTCAGGGACCAGACATGGTTTCTTTCTTATGTAGAGGCATCTAGTGATTGCCTATGAATCTAGGAAGTTGATACTGCATGAGTAGAACTATGAAACTCATGATCCTGAGAAGAAGTGGTAGTATTTTCCCTAATGATGTGGTGACACTACCTGATGGTAAAGAGGTTTATCTTATACTCATACAACAAGTTTTTCATTTATAACTTCACTTAGAATGATATCAACATTAGATAGGGATGATGGCTAGATTTCCTCCGAGACTATGACCTCATGATAATATATACTCCTTGGATGTTGAACAAGGTGGAAGATGACCTCAGTGAGAGATATTATAATTAGTTTTTGGTTGAGGAAACAGAGTAGTTAGAATAATTATAGTTTTCCCTAGTGGATAAGGATGGTGATTCATATCTTCAGTAGATGGATGTTACCCAACAGTTTTTTACAGTGCGTTTTGGAATCTCCGCATTGAGATCCAAATTGTGAGACCATACAAGCTGCGATATACATTGGGTGTGCTCCTGATGTTTGTTTTGAAGGTGGGGAGAACATTATTCTAGTTATTGGAAGGGTGATGGTGTCATAGAAATTAAAGGATGAGGTGATTATGGTGTTTCATAAATCCCCTTTGGCGGTACATCTAGGTGTGGAAAATACATACCAAGACATCCAATATCTATTTTGGTGGTAGAAATGATGATTTTCACTGCAAATTTTTTTAATTAATTCCTCACTTGTTAGAAATTTATGGTTGAACACTAGGTTCTAGTGGGTTTAGATTAACCCCTTGAGGTACTAAGGTTGAAGTGGGATGGGATATCCATAGACTTTATATTGGGGTTACCATGTAAATTTTGGGGACACAATACTATCTTGGTGATCACATACCAACTCACCATGTAGACCCACTTCCTAGACTTATGATTGTATAGTTATGTATAGGGATTTAAACATTTATATGTATAGGAGAGAGTTAGGATCCATGGAGTTCCCTTGATGATCATTTTAGAACATTATACCCCCTTCACATTTTGATTATGGAGAGTATTGAATTAGGTATTTGGGACGCAGTGGCATTTGAGCACGGTGTTTCACCTCCAAACTGGTGGACAGAGTGAGAACACCAATCAGAATTTAGAGGAAATTATATGAGCATTCATGTTTTATTTTTCAATATTTGAAAGGATCACCTACCCCTAGTGGAGTATTCATACAATGATAGTTTCTATTCCCCCATGGTTATGGAACTATTCTAGACCTTGTATGAGAGACCATGAAAGTCACCAATTTGAAAAATTGATCCAATAAATTCATCACTTAGGAGAATACATTTGGGGAAACCAATGATAGAGAATGTGTAGATAATATGGGAGAGTAAGTGGATTGTAATGATCCATCTGATGTCATATAGGGGCCAACAACAGAGGGCTCTAGAGTTCAAGGATGGATTTTATGTGTTCTGGATGGTCTCACATCAGTGCGGATTTTATTGATTTAGTCAAGGTGGGAAGATGTCTCAATGGTTCAATGTCTCATTATAGATACTGTATAGAGTTGGTTAGGAGGAATACCCCTTAGATCTACCACAGTAGTTAGACCGGGTACATTATTTCTTCAATGTGTCACAACTATGGAGTTATGTCCATGACCCATCACTTGTTTTTAATTGGGGAAAGTTAGACATCGAGGATGGTGGTACCATTACTAAGTACCTGGTAGAGATCAAGGAACAACATACGTGGATCCTTCATGAATGACCAATTCCCCTAGTGTGGGTCAAGTGGTAGAATGGGAATCCTCAGGAGAGAACCTTGGAGTAGAATAGCCATATTCAATCCCTCTACCCTTAGATTTTTAGTAGGTTTTCTCTTTTTGGGATGAAAATCAATAATGTGGGGAGAATATAAAGACTAATATTATTCCATGTGTTAATTTGGAATATTATATGTATTATTGTTTGATATAGGTGCAGAGACGATGTGATAATTTGGGTCCTGGTGATTTTGAAATTCATATTTTAAAAATATTGAAGATATTAACATCACAAACAAGTAGTTTTATAGAAAAAGTGGAATAAATCTTGAATGTGGGCTCAATTTAAAAATCATAGGACAATATTGTGTTAAAATCATGGGTATTACCCAAGTCATGACGTATCCTTGGAGCGAGTCTATGATTTTTTATGGTTTTTTATTTTTTGAATAAAATAAAATTCCTTGATGGCTTGTTGTGTATGCCACACAAACATAAGATTAATTTATATGAAAACGCAGGTTTAGATCGAATTACATGAAACACTAATCTTTGATTTTGTTACACACAACACTGAGTTAGCATCTGTTACCCGCAATAATGACTTTCATCGATAGCTTGTATTACATTAAAAACAGAGTTTTACCAAACAACAATATACTATTAAAATTATTATTATAATAATTTTATTGTTATCACCAAGTCATTGGAATGTTTGTTATGAATAATAATATATTAATTATAAATAATTGGTTTAAACATTTATATAAAATGATTTCTTTGGTTACGAATTAATTAGAAATGACAGTATTAACAATTTGGAATCAAGGAAGTTCCTTTTCAGAAAAACTATATATATATGCAAAAACATGTTTTATATCAATAAATTAAAACACCAATTTTGCTGAATTATTTTATAGAAATATATATATTGTATATTTAATAAAATATTTATCACCATCTTATGTGTTTTTTATACAATATATAAGAATAAATTTGATTTTACACATAAATATATGTCTTTTTCTAAATGGTGGTTTTACCCACTTTTAATGGTGTACTAATTTTAAATATAATTTTAGAAAAATTTATTAATTATATTTAAAAAATTAAAATTTATTTTTTAAATAATAATTTTAAATTTATCATTGGGGGAAATTTTGTATTATTTTATATATTTAACTTTTGAATGAATGGTGAGAAATATTATATATTAATTGAAAACAACCTTTTTGTTTGAATTATTTATATTGTTGAATTATATTATAAATATATTTTAAAGTATAATTAGATAAATTGTACAAATATGAATCCAATTTATGTAATTGCAATCAATTTGCCATTAAATTGGATATAAAAACATTTTGAACTTTTGAACTTTTTCACTTCCAAAAACTTGTCAAATCTTCCCATATGTGGGATTAATTTTAATTTAATTTATAAAACATCTAAGATTTAAATTTATAAAAATGTTTTAAATATTTTAAATTATAAAAAAATATAACTTATAATGAGTCCAATTTAATTTTTATGCATAATTTTTAGTGAAATGGTTAAAATTAATCAATGTGATTAAGAGAAAAATGTGTTTACTAAGGGCCTGAACATTAAAAATAAGGTGTAAAATAACCTAGAAACTTATCAAAACCCCATTTTATGTCCATATTTGGACCATATCCCATATTTTATCAGAAAAATTAATTATTTCATTCACATTATATAAGGGATACCTTCCAATAGTATTTACCTTGTGGTATTTAATATAATCTCACTCCTCAATTATAAAACGGCATGCACTCTCCCCAGTTATTCACACCTATAAATTACTTTATATTATAAAATATCTATAAAATATCTTTAAAACATCCCTCATCCCAACCTATAATAATCACATTTGGAATAATTCTAACCGAGGAAGTTCTTTTGTGAAAGCTAAAAGGAAATACTCGAAGTAGAGGTTGTGTTCATCCTCATGCATGTTTTTTTGTTTCTTTCTCCAACCCCTTAAATTATTAATATTATACAATTATTATATATCAAAATCAGTATCATAAGTATACTGAAACGTTTTTATGTTATTGTTACTAAATAAAAATTCACACACTTTCATAAAATGGGAGATGTAATCCTCGTTCCATTGTACGGCGGACAACCACCTCATGAACTGATATCATTCGTTCTTCCTTTACCACATTTAAATGTTGCAAAAAATAATGGATTGATATTTTATATATGGTAATTTTCTATGATTCTTTAATATTTATAAAACACATACCTTCATGCTTTCAATTTTGTGGGAATACGATAACGTCGTTCGTGTGTATAGTGGAGTACCTCCTCACGAAACGACGTGATTCGTTCATGTTTTAAATAGAAGATATCAAGGATGAGTTTAATAGAAATATTTAATATATATAAAATAATAATGTTACTATAATTATAATATATACATAAATATGTCATTTACATTTAACACTTTGAATATGATAAGAAAATTGAAATAACATTCTTGAATATACAGAACATATCATCTCTATGAACAATGTTTATAATTTACTGTTTCAATATTTAATAGATTATTATCACTACCTATATTAGGAATATGTATTATATTTATATCTTGGTTAAAAAGTATTAAATGATGAAATAATTAATTAAGTAAGAGTAAAAACAGAAACAAGTCAAAACATGTATGCAAAAAAACAAATTAGTTATTACCCGAAACATAACATTAACTTGGAGTTGTTAATAAAATTGTAATATAATTTCATAAGTAATTAATATATGGAGTTATATTTATGAATATGGTTTGGTGATATATTAATTATATATTATTTTTAGTCAAGTATTATGATATTCAAGACATAAGGTATAGGATTTATACTCTCACTTTTATTTTTGCATGACTTATGTCATATTCACCACTCATTATCGTTTTTGTGGTGTTTATACTGCCTATGATATTTGATATCATTAATTTTATTTATTTAATGATTTTAATTTTTTAATTTTAGGTTATTCTTTCATATATCTCAAGACTAAAAAGTTACTCAAGTTGTGAGGGGTTTTCTGTCTCACTTTTTACTCTTGTGAGACACATGCAATATTCACCAACTCTTTCTTCCATATGGTGAATTTATTTCCCATGAATTTTTTTTATTATTTTTATACAAAGAATTTATTGGTATTTTAATATCTATTTGAGTATCTCTTCCATAGGGTTTATGATTCATAATTTACAAAATTGTTAAGGAAATTTTATCTCAATTTACCTGCTTTGAGACACATGTCATGTTATGCTACAATATTATTTTAATAGGTGCATGTGATTCCATTTTGACATGTTATATCATAAATATCATTATGATCCTGATATTATAGGCTTCTTGTAGTTTTATTCTCTCATGGGTGTTATGATTCAACGCTACTAAAGTGGTAAGAGTTTATTACTACAATCTCATTGGTTGTCACGATTATTTAAAATTATGCTTCCCTTAACGATATATTATGATCCATATATCAAGAAATATCATTAATTTTATTACCCTCTAGATATTGATTATATCATCATGTAGTGGTACCATTTTACACTCTTTTTCAACTTAGGATAATTAAGAAAAAAAATTATGAAAATCCGACTTTATTTCGCCCATTGGTCAAAAATATATTTTATTTTAAAAAATATATTTGATAAAAATGTACTCCAAATTTTTTTAAAAATTATTTTTTAAATGTCATATTGAGGGAAATGTATTTAAATTATTTCAAATAATCCTTTATAATTTTTCAGATTACTTTTCAAATAAAAATGTTTTCAAAAAAATTTATGTTTCAAAAATCAATTTTCAAAGAGGAAACGATATTTCCCTCTAGAAATGTTATATTTTTTTAAAAATTAATTCATAATTATTCAATTGGTTTTTTCTAAGAAAACTATTTTTAAATTGTTTTATGTCATAAAAATGGTTTTTTAATAATCTTTGTTTTCCTTAATAAATTCTCCATGTGATCTTCTAAAATACTTCTCCATTTAAGATGAAATCCTTTCATATATTTTATTAGTTACTAGAGATATTATCCAAGGATAAAATTATTAGTATTTCTTTGAATGAATTTTATTTAATATGAATAGTTGTTTTTGAGACCCATTTCTCTTCAATGTGTTATACCATGATAAAATGATTACAAATATTGCTTCCTTTCATGGGTTATTTAATGATGATATGGTTATGAAACGTCTCTCATTTCAATAGGTTATGAAATGATGTCATGTTTATGACACTCATTTCATTTCAAGGGTTATGATTTGATGAATTTTTATGATCTTATGGAACACATATTTATGATTTCAATATGTTATGGGTGGGACCTATATCTTTATCCAATGCATTGGATAAGGATTTATATCTCAGGATATATACACAACTAGAATATGGTGTGATATCTGTTTAGTAATACATGGTTGGAAAGGGAAGTGAACCCAAGTCAGTAATACAAGGGCTAGAACAGGGAGTGAACCCATTTTAGTAAAGGAATTTACACATTATCCTAGTTTTGGATATTGAACCCATTCCACTATAAGTAAATGGTTGTGACTAGGGATGGTGGTGTGTCCCACCTAGTAGGTGTATCCCCCGTGAAGTTCCCTAATAATATTTTTAAATGATCCATGACTCCTTGGGAGTGATTTTATATGATTATTTGTGTGCCACCAGTCTATGTTATATGGAAATGTTATTCTATCGTGACTCACATTATTTTATTTCCTTATGATTCGTGTCATATGTTTTGTTAAAGATTATTTCATGTATCATGTATATGATCTTTGATATAGAGGGTATAATCCTAAAATGATATCATTATGATCTTATACAATTATTTTCATGTTACGGTTACGTATCTTCTTATCTTACCCTTAATAATAATCTGAACTCATCCATTATTATTCTTCCTTTGACCAGGTTGTGAATAAATGTTTTAAATAGGAGTACTAAATAAGGACATCATTGTAGGAAACATTTAATATCTTTCAACTGACTATAATACTGGGTTCCAGATTTTCAAATTCACTAAATTATTATAGTACTCATGCATGTGTTTGTGTAATGTAATGAATATTCATATGAAAAGATATAATATACATGTATGTTATTCCTGGATCACTATAGTAGGTATCAAAGGAAAGGCTTAGTTAACCTTTGGAATATATTATAATAAAACATTAGTGATATCCCTAGGGATATGTCTAAGGATTTGTATAGGGATATATTTATGGATAAGTCTAAGAATGAGTCAAAGTATAGTGAAATTTCAAAAAATTTTGGTAAATCATTGAGCGAGTGGATTCCAAGAAATATCTTCCCTACTCTATACTTCAAATGGATCTAGATCTAGGACATATGTACCTAGGGTCAGAAGAACTCAAACACCTCATTAAGAAAAACTTGATTGAGAACTGTTGTACAAATATGGGATTTGTTGCACACTTAGTTTTAAACTCCCAAGGGATATTCCTTGGAAATTAAAACACTCTTTACAGAACATCATGAATGATTTTAATATAATATTAATATTGATTACCTAGAATGAACCTAAGGTGTCATATATTAAATTAGGTGGCTGGATTTATACATATTATAAGGTATTTTTCATGATTATTTGGTTTCTCACTATTATTACTACTACTCAGACTATGTGTCCTAATTTTAGTTGATGGAAAGAACCAGAGGGTACTGGGTTATAATTGAATGTGGTAGATGATTTTCTGATGAGAATACAAATTGGATGATGACTAGAGTAAAAAATGTTGTGATGATGACTAATCAGGTTTAATATAACATGATTAAAATATGTAACTTAACTAACTCTTGGACTCACCAAATAAGAGATGGAAATGGTTTTTTAAGAGTTTCGGTAATAGACACCACAGAGAAAAGAAGATTTAGTTTCCTTTATGTCTAGATTGTGGGAATAAACACCCAACTAAATGTATTTGATGAATAGAAAATTTTTTTAACTATGTAAAAAACACAATGAATTTAACTGCAAAGGGAAAATGGAATGTTCATTTACAAAAATGGATGAGAATAATGGCCTCCCTATGGTATCATGTATTGTAGATTTCTTTAAATTTGAAAGGTATGGTCATTATTTAAAATGATTTCCTATCTGGATTGAACCTAAAGATATTTAGAAATGTTGTGTTAGTAGCCATTATATCATTGATTATGACGTGACTATTAATGGATTATGATTGAAAAATTCTATTACAGAAAAATTTAATGTTTCATAGATAATGGTTTGAGAATAAAATAGGTGAAGGAAGTTTATATGTATTGGTATTCAAGAATTATGTTATATTAATCAAGTATTATATATTTCTCTTTAATGATTCACAAAAATATATTGAATGGTGTTGATGACCTTGAAAAGTGGTTTAATTTAAATGTGATATTTTTTCAAGGTAAGGTAACCTTTAATGTGTTCCTCATATTGAGAAAATTTTGTTTAGCTTGGATAAAGTGAGGATTGATATTGATAAGGAAAAATAGATAGTATTTATGACCTCAGAAGTGATAAATGATTTTTTTAAAAGTGTATTATGTTATCATTGATGAAGTTTAAAACAATTTTTTATTTATTGAATATATCCAACAATATATGTTCTATATAAGGAATGAAGAAGTCTGTGTGTTCTCAATATGGTTTTATGGCAATTCAGGTTATTACCGTGGTTCAAGAGAATACATAATGATGGTATTCAAATGTTTGGTATGTGACAATGAAGAGTTACTATATCATATATAGGAGATCGATGTTATGTTTATTTTGATAAATTTAGTGGACTTACTTATAATATTTTGGAAGTTCATATTTCATAAGGCTTATAAGGTTAACCCTTTTATATAATGGTTTTAGTTAAAATTAAAATGAGGTTATAGAGATTAATGTATCTATCTTACCACATGAGGATTTATGCATATTTGATAACTTGTTCTAACATATTTTTCCAAGATATTGTCTAACGACCACTAGAATGAGATATAATTATATTTATGTATATCATGATCTGTTAATGCTTTTGGAATGAAAAATTCACCTTCAATTCTTGTAGTAAGAGTTAAAGTGTAAATTGCTCAAGGCATAACCGAAGGGTAAGATTGTGCATGTAAAAAATAAATAATATCATGTAATTATATCTTATTGTGAAAAATAATTCAATTTTTAGAAAGTATTTTTAAATAAAATCTTTTTATGTTATCATCTTGGTTTATGATATCAATGACCCTTTCATGCCTCTTTGTTCTGTGGTTTTATAATCACTAACCTTATATGGATCGCCCACTTTCTTTTGATTAGTGATCATTATCACTCACTATATTTATTTACAGTCTTCTACCATGTCCAAATCTTTACATCTCACCTAGTTATCCTATATGAAAACCTATTTATGATTTACTTTAGGTAAGTGCCGGGTTTCTAAATTTCCCTTTTTTGAGAAAGTCTCATTATTAATTTTTATGATATGGGGTCATATGAAATGAAATTTCTTGTATTAAAACATGGATGACTATAATAAATTTCAAGGGTGAAATTAATTTTAATGGGGGTAGAATGTAACACCTTGAGTTTCACAAATTATTATTTTTGAACAAATTAAAATTATTTAATGTCTTTTATTACACACTAAACAAAGTTAATATTAATAAATACGAAACAATGTGTTTATGTTTTATTAAAAACAACATAGATATTATATGTAATTACATGAAATTATTATTTATCTTCTATTGCACACAAAAATGAATTTCCTAGATAGTTTTAGTTTCATGAAATATCAAGTTTTACCAAACTAAAATATTCTATTAAAATTATTATTAAGATAATATTATAGTTATAACCTAGATGTTATAATTTTTTTGATGAATAATAATAAATAAATTATAAAAATATAGTTTACACCTGTATAAAAAATTAATTCATGGGTTAGAAATTAATTATAAATTAGAGTAATAAATATTTGAAAATAAATAAATTCATTTTCTGAATAAACTATTTTTTCTATGCACAAACTCGTTTTATATTAGTAAATTAAAAACAATACTATTGATGAATGATTATAATGAAATATATATATATTATAAATTTAATCATATACTTAATAATCATTTTATGTGTTTTCTAGACAATATAAAACAATAAATCTAAATTTATACAGAAAAAGATGAATTTTTATAAAATAAACTTTTACCACCTTTTAACGGAACAATTATTTAAAATCTAATTTTTTAAATTTTATTAATTTCTATTTTAAAAATGAAATTAATTTTTAAAAAAGAATATTTTAAAATTATATTAGGGTAAATTTTTGTAATTTTTCTAAGATATTTAATTTTTTATGGATAGTGGAAAATACTAAATTTTAATTTAAAACATCCATTTTGTTCAAATTATTTTTATAGTATAATTATATTATATATATTATTAAATGTATAATTATATATATTTTCATATATTAATCAAATTTAGGTCATTAGAAATAATTTTACTTCGATATTGGATAAAAAATAATTCAAACATTTGATCCTTTTCACTTTAAAAACTTATTGTCACATCCTATCTTCGTTATTAATTTTAAATTAATTTCTTCCATTTATATGATTTAAAATTTGAAAAATTGATTCCATATTTTAAATTCTTCTGATTTATAACGGATAATAATTTCATCTTAAATTTCATCCATAATTATTAGTGAATACAATAAAAATAAATCATGGAGATTAAGTGATAAATGAGTCTACTAAGGAACTAAAAATTAAACCTAAGGTGGAAATGACATATAATCTTATAAAAACCATTTATGTACATATTTTTACCATACCCATTATTTTACCAAAACTGCTTCATTATGGGAGGAACATGATGTAAGGTATACCTCCCAATAGTTATTACCTTTTGGTATTTACAAGAATGTCACTCCTCCTCCATTATAAAAGGGAATTCACACTACCCACTTCTTTACACATCTCATGCCATTTGGATTGATAAATATCTATATATATATTCCAAATATCCCTACCCCCAACCTATAAGCTTCACATGTTTTATAAATCCCACCAAGGAAGTCCTTTGGTGAAAACCAAAAGTAATTACCTGAAGAAGTGGTAACGATCTCAACATGTATTTTTATTTTTTCCCCATTCCACACCATTCAATTATTCTTATACAACGATTATATAATAACATAAAAATTATAATTATACTAATAGGTTTTTATTCTTATTGGATTACCTAAAAATATTTATATTCCATTAAATGTGATAACCAATTATCGTTATTGGTACGACAGGATAATACTTCACGAACCAATGTCGTTCTTTCATCCATTACCACCTTTAAAGGATTGGAATAATATGGAATTTATAGTTTTTATATGATATATATTATTTTTATGATTTTATTTTTATTATATAATTATTTTATAACACATTCCATCATGTTTTATATTTTTTTAAAATATGATAACATCATTTGTGTGTTTGGTGGACTACCGCTTCGCAAAGCGATGTTATTTAATAAAATTTTACATGGAATATATTAAAGATGGGTTTAATATAAATAATTTATATATATGATATAATAATTATAATTTCGTGATAATATATAAAAAAATACATATATATATATATATATAATTTACCTTTCTTTCTTTCAATATGGTTGGAAAATAGAAACAACATTCACGAGTATGTTCAACCTACAATCCCCTTGAAGAGTATATTTCATTTCATATTCCTATATTTCATAGATTATTACAAACACATATACAATGAATATATATTATATTTATATCATTTTTCAAATTATATAAAATATGAAATAATGATCTAAGTAAAAGAACCATGAATGAAAAGTCAAAACTTGTACGCAAAAAGCAGAGCATTTATTTCCCAGAACATATCATTAACAGGGAGTTGTTAATAAATGGTTAACACAAAGTCCTAAGTAAATAATATATGCTACTATATATATATATTAATATGGTTATTTTAAAGAATTAAAATCGACTTAAAATTATTATATTTGTTTTTAATAAGTACAATGAGAGTCAAGACTTATGGTAAAGGGATTTCTAGTCTCAGTTTTATTTCTACGAGACATATGTCATATTCACTATTTTTTTTGTGGTGTGTATAATTCATATGAAAATTTATATCCTGAATTTAATTTTTTTATCATATTAATAGTTTTAATTGATGATATTCTTTTAGGTATCTGAGGATTTAAATTTTACTCAAGTAGTAAGGGATTTTGTCTCACATTTTACTCATATAAAACATTATATATTCACTACCTCATTCTGCTATGGGGTTAATATAATGACAATGAATGTATTTTATGATCCCTATAATAAAAAATATTTAATTTTTAATATCCATTTTGGGATCTATTTAGTGGGATTTATGGTTCAAAATTCAAAAAATCGGTTTGGAAATTTTGTATCAATTTTCATTCTTTGAGACACATGGTGTGTTTTGCACCCATATTATTTTTTGAGGAGTATGGACAGAAATTTTAACATTTTATGTCATGATTATTGATCTTATCCTATAATTTTATAATTATTTTAGTTTTATTCTCTCATTTGGGTTAGGATTTTAATTTACCAAATAGGTAAGGGTGTATTGCTACAATTTCATCACGTGACGAGATTAATTATGATTATGATTCTATTAATGAAATATTATGATACATATCTCAAGAATTCTCATGAATTTTATTATAATCTGGTAATTATTAAAATATTCATGTAATGGTACCATTTATTTAATATTTTTTACTTAATATAATTAATAAACAAAATTAGGAAAATCGGAGTCAATTTTCTCTTCAGTCGGAAAAATATTTTATTCAAAAAACCTTGTTTTCTAAATATTTAAAATTTTATTTTCAAATAAAATGATTTAAATGATTTTATAGCTGAATTTATAATTTTTTCAAGCTTTTATAAAATAAAAAGTTTTTTAAAATGTTTTCTTTTTGAATTTTTTTTTTCTCAGATCATAAAGGATATTTTTTTAAGAAACGTTTTGAGTAATTTTTAATGCATAATTAAAATATGTTCTAAAATTTTCATTGAAATAAATGGATTTTATTTAAAAAAATTATGTCTTAATTTTATATTTTTATAGTAAGGTTATTTTCCTTATGAAATTATCTAAGTGATATTTCAAAATACATCTCTATCTAAGATGGAATCCTCAGATATAGTAATTTTTTTACTAATAATATGATCTAAGTAAACTATTATTATTCATCATTTTAATGGTTTATGTTTATTATGAAATGTTTTTTATGAATCCTTTTTATAATCTATGTGTAATACCATGAGAAAATTCTTATGAAATCCACTTCCCTTCATGGGTTATTCCATAGTGAAACGATTGTGAAACCTAACTATTTTCCATAGGTTATGATAAGATTTAATGTTTATGGTACACATTTTATTTCAGGGTTTATTATATGATGAATGTTTATGATTTTGGGGAACACATATGTGTGATTTTATTATGTTATTAGTGGGACCTATATCTACAACTAATTAATTGGGTAACTATTTATCTCTCAGGAGATAGACATGACAGGAATTAGTGAACTAAGTTTAGTTATATATGGATCGAAAATGTAGTGAACCCAAGTCAGTAATACAGGGTTAAAATAGGGATTGAACCTGGTTCAGTAAAGGACTACTTCCATTATGATTTTTTGGGGAGTAAACCCATTCCACTATAAGGAAAGGGTTGGGACTAGGGATGGTTGAGTGTTCTTCCCAGTTGGGGTATCCTCCATAAAGTCCCCTGATATGTTTTAGAAATGATCATTTACTTCTAAGGAATTATTTTATATTCATATGTTTATTTTATAAGTCTTTGAATTATGAAAATTTTATTCTTTAATGACTCACATTCATTGACTTCCTCATGATCCATGTATTTTTATCTTATGAACATTATTCCTTGTATCATGTATATGATATTTGATATGCAGGGTGTGATCTTAAAATATAATACTCACATTCTCAAACCCTTATATCCTTATTATAATTATGTATATCCATTATTTACACTTACTAAGCATTTGATCCCACCTTTTCTTATTTTTCTAATCCCCGCATAATGACGAAACTTTTAAGAAGGTGTACTAAAGGGGGTGCTCATTATGGGAAACATTAAAGATCATTCACTAGACTAGAAGATTGTGTTATATGTTTCCAAATGCACTAAACTATTATTATCCTCAGACATGTGTTTTTTTAATGTAAGTAATATTCCTATAAAAAGATGAAATATCCATGTATGTTAATCCAGGCTAACTATAGCGTCAAATTCTTTGGTTGAGCTTAGTCATGGGTGATGTTTTAGATAACTAATTAAATAAAAATTATTTATTTTATTAATATTTCATGATATAATATCCTCTATAAATACATGGATATGAATCAATACCAAGGGATAAATATAAGACCTATATATTAAGAGTATTTTTTGTAGAGGATCCATTAGATTATCACTGGAAAACAACATAAAATCTTGATCATATTAAGGATCATGCGCTAATAGAATTCATGGATCTCACAAATGCCAGAAAGACATGGCCATTTATTATCATTGGTCTGTCAAAACTCCCTATAGGATTTTTTATTTGTATAGTTCTATGTATTAAGATTTATCCTAATCTAACACATATAAATTCCATAAAAATAATTGATTTATAAATCAACTGTAAATTTATTTTAAATGTATTTATTTTTTCATTGGTTATTTCCATCTTCATTCTTTAATTTCTTCCAAAACAGATCAAAGATTAGTGAACAATGGCCAAGTTTCATTCCTCACATATGTTGATTTGTGGATTTCATTCTATGTTTCTTCACTTTTTAATTGTTGTTATTTTCATTGTGTAATGATTCATTGAATACTCAGTATTTGATTCTTGTGAAATTGTTCCTTGGAGAAAAAGATCAATACCATCAGTTTGGTTCATGATCGAGGGTTTGATCGATATGTGATTAAAATTTAATATGATTGGAGGTGTATTGAAATAGTTTCATGGTTATTGTTATTTATGGATTCAACATCATGTCTATGAATGTCATCTGTGGGTGTTTCCCAAGAATATTTGAAGTCTTGATCTTGATCTCCAATGTTGGGAAGGTTGGTCGACCTCGGATCCGTGTGTTATAGTGAGGGTTTCAGTTGTTCTGATGTAGATGATGATACAAATGGGAAATATATGGGTTCTAAAAATATTTTCTTACATGGTGTGTAATCTATAATTACATTTTGTATGGTATCCCCTATATAATTCTAAGGTTTTTGAAGAGATAAAGTGATCACTCACTGTGCGACCCCTATCACAAACTATGGGACTCATGTTCGTGGATCAGTGTATATATGAAAGGATAAACGGACACAAGTAATCCTAAGTACATAGGAACATCAATAGAACATTTCTAGGCGTACATGGATGTGTAAAAGTGTTTATAGTCCTGCCCAAGTGTACATAGGTTTGTACGTGGGTATGTCCAATGGTACACAAGAAAAGATTATGGAATAGGAAGTGTTCTAGGAAACCTCTACAAACCATCTATGATTACATACATTCCATGTATTTTACATTTTTCATTATGTCTGATGAATCTCCACACAGAAATATTAGGGGTTGCCTAGACAATTCATTTACTCCTAATACACACCGTGTACCCCCTTGTCGGGTTTTTAGAGCCCTTTGTTTCATTATTTTCGACAAGTATCAGTTGAGGGTTTTTCCTAGATCCATCCCATCGAGGGTACCATTTAGAATTAATTACATATCTCAAGATCACAATCCCCTAAATAGGATGAGTCTTGTATTTAATTTTTGGAGTCCCTCCGTGAGATTCGGTTGTGATTGCCTACCATTTATTCTTATAACCTTGGACTGGATTTTGGAATTTTCATGACCTCTATGTGTGGGGAATTGATCCTCTACCTAAGATGATATATTAGTAGGGTTTTTGGTATTGTTTTCATTTGATACCCTACACAGATGTTTGATTCATATTGGGTTGGTGGTATCCCCCAACAGTTCTAGGTTTGACCACCTATTTAGGTATCAAGATCATCAAAAACGATTGATTTTTCTTGGGTGGGGCCCATTGATCGAGAATTCTTAGATGAGTTTTTAGGTGATACCATGACTCATGGAGTGGGTTCTCCATGAATGAGCATTGATTCAAGGAGAATCATGTAGATGTCAGTTAGGTTGCGACCGTTAGGAGGTGAGTGTACTTCTTTAGGATATTTAGGTTTTTGTTGATGCATATATTCTCATATCCTCATTATGAGCTGACTATACCTTATGATTCATGTTTATAGTTTTCAGGGTTACCTATTGGCTATTTTTATACTCTCTCCAACATGGTCTCTATTAGCACATGTTATGCCTTATGCTGATAAATACCCATTTGAAGGTTTCTTGGGAGGATAAGGAGCTGGTGGAGCATAACTTCAGCTAGACTATCCTTGGAGGAAATCTTGGGGTCATCGAGTTTTGGGCACCTTCAGGTCAGGTTGGGACAACAATCATTGAAATACTAATATCAATATCATCATTAAATTTTATATCCACCTCATCAGGGTGAACCAATACATTATCATTATACTTCCCATAATTTTCTTAGTTTATCTATAACATTGTCTAAATCTTCCACCGCATAAATTATCATGGTTCATGTCATCATTATTCATTTACTTTTAAATGAATTATTAATTCGAACAATAAATATTCAAAACTGCATCAAGGGAATATTCTATCAATTTTAAGATACTTATTTAATCAAAATTAAGATCAATGTCCTTTACATTAATAATTCCGGATAATAACATTCAATACCAGCATTATAAAAACTGTAATCTTAAAATATTTCATCTCACTTTTACAAATGACATAATAAATTCATTTCAATCAACACCATTGGGTTTAAATATCTTCAATACAATTATTAATCACTATAAATTTATTAAATATTTATTTGTAAGTTATGTTATCAAATAAATTAATTCATGAATTATATATTTCAATCATAAAGCATATAATGATCCTCTTGGATTTCCATAAATTATAAATCACAATCCATTTAAATTTTGATTCATTAATCGCATTATTTCAAGTTATCTAAAGCTATCACATAAAATTCATTTAATTATAATTGATTTTATAAACACCATTTGTGTTTTCAAAATACAACTTAAAAATAATTAATGATTTTAATGCTTTATTTCTATTACTATCAATTATATCAAAATCATTAAGTCGTCAACATAAATAAATTTTAATTCTTCCATGAGTAATAATTCTTCATCATAAATAGTCCAAGATCTTCATTACTTATCCAAACCATCCCATTAAATACTAAATTTCTAATATTCTAAGTTATCTCATTATGTAATATGAATATGAATATTTAATAATATTTCATATAATTATCACAAGTAAGCTGACACCCCCTTTAAATATTCCTCTTCTTAATATCAATCAAATACTCTCTCATTAATCTTAAGTACATAAATATTTCTAAGAAGAATTATAATTAATTTAATTATATTTATTCAAATGTTTTTCATTATTAATTTTTTAGTTATAATTTTATATATTAATCTCCAAATAATATCATCATCATCATCATCCTTTAAATGTACTCAAATGGATTGGAAAATCCTAGTATCATGATCTACTATGAAAAAATATAAAAGGGACTATTAATTTATCAAATATAGAAGTGAGGAAAAATGGATTATTTAATTGGAAATTATATGAAACAATTTACAATGTGAACTAAGGGACATTGTCATGATACATAAATACCAATAAAATAGTGTTCTATAATTATTCATCTCATCAAGATATGTTTTTTTGATAGGTATTATACTTTAGGATTCATTCTAAATAAAAGTTATTCAATTTTTACATTTAAATGATAAAAAATAAATAAATTAGTGAAGATAAAATATCAAAATCAAGGAATTATATGTCTGGAAAAATTATTTATTATATTAATAAGTCTATATCTTTGTGATGATAAATTACATAGATAATAAGATATGTCAAGAAATTTGAGCTAATGTTCGGAATGACATAATAAAAACATGTTATCAGGGTATATGGATAGAATCAAAGAACAATACATGTTTCCATAATTTCTAATGGGATCCTCAATCCAAGATGTTCTCCTCTTCCACCTTTAGTTTCCACCCATGAATGGATAGGAAAAATAGGTAATATTTTATCAATGATCTAAATTGAACTATTTTTATATTGTTCACTAAGTCAAATTATTTATTATAATTAAATAATATTTTTTATTAAAAATCACCATGACACTTAAATTTCCATCAACACTAAAAATATCTCAAAATACATCCCAATACCATAAAAAAGAGAAACCCAATATTCTGAAATTGTTGATGAAATCCATTTTTCAATATGATATCTCGATCAAGATCAAATATCCATTTTACCATTTTATCTACAAAATTAATATTTTCATTTAAATCCTCTAATAGAATTTTACCAAATCTATAGACATAGAAAATTAATTGAAATTATTTCGAATAATTTCAATAAAACTAAGATAGTTTTTGAATTCCATGTATAGTAAATGTTCTTATCATAAGATATCTCATACTATTACACTCTTCCAAACTATAAAATATTTATCATAAATTTTAAAATAAACCATCAAAATCCCAAACAAGAAATTTTTTCATCAAATCCTTTTATCTAAAAATAATATGACTTTCAGATATCAATTTAATAATAATCCAAACTAAAAACCAAAAAATACGTTATAAAATATACCAATTTTTTTCATATCCCGACTAAAAAATATTAAAAATATGTTTTCCCAAAATAAAATAATCTTCATGAAGATTCAAATTTAGTTTTCCAATATGAACTATAGATGATGAATCATACTTCTATTAATTTTTTATATAATAGAACACATCTCTATCATATGTTCTAATTATGTTGGTACTCTAACAAAACTAACTAAAAAAACAAGGATTTATAATTGATCAACCAATAAAAATTAAGACATACATATTCACCACATCCAAAATAACACTATCTATGTATGAGATATTGTTAAAACTTTCTCCCATATATCATTAGAATTCAATATTAATCTATTTATAAGTGCATCAATATCCCCACCTTTAAAGATTAAATTGAAGGATTTCACCCTTATACATCTAATCATTATGAATCTCATTATAAAACATTTTCTAATAGATAATAACACAATTCAAGACCATCAATACATAAGGAATTATAACACTACACAACTACACTATCTCTCTCATGCATAAACACACTAACCAATACATCAATACCATAAAATTATTCTTCCTTCTCATTGTGTAATTTAACTACTATTTGATTTTTCAAAACATCTCAAAAATAGGTCAACAAAATATCTATACACTATTAAATCATCACTAAAAACTATCATTATAATTTTAATTTCTATTTTAATATCTCTCTCTTTGATGATATAAAAATTTAAAATACATTGAAATCAAATAAGTAAATATATATTGATATATTAATGGGTAGAGTGACCCATCTTACTAGTATTAAAAATAAAAAAGTATTTTTGAATAATTTAATTATTGATATAATTGATTAAAAATAATAATAATTAGTAGTCACTTCATATATTTAGTCACTTCCAATACTTATCCAAAGAAATTATTTATTTATTTTCTTATCACTTAATATAGTAATCACATACACAAATGATTTGATCATATCCATGAATCATTTCCCAGATATATATAATATCCTTATAAAACTAGAATTTTAATCTCACCAAAAATTATAATAATTATCTAATAATGAATTGGTCAGTAAATACATTATCATTTTTCAATTAAAAATAATTTTCATTATAACTTCTTTCATTCATCATCCCTTAATTCATGAAAATAACATCAACATTAATAAAACGTCATTAAATTGAAACATCATTAATTTCATTACAACAATCATCCTAAAAATAATTAAATGATAAATTATTTCACCAAAATATCACATATTTAAACTTTATAAAAAACTCATATTAGAGATCTTGGTCAACAAAGATGTATTCCTTAACCCAAAAAATATTTATTCAATTCATCGTCCCTTAGTTGTGGAAGAAACTATTATGTATGTTATATATCTTTCCCCACCTCCTTTGACCATTTAAATAAATTCCTAAATTTTTAATGATAACTAAATCACCAAATATTAATTGGATGGTCCAATCCACTTATATATCACCATGATCATTCTAGTCTAGACCCTAGAATAATTCATTCAAAATGACAAATTAAACTAATAATATTATCAAAGGACTAAATGTTCATATTATTATAAATATTTCACTAATTTTTATGGTTTCTTCTCAACTAACATATCCCCATAAAAAATATACAATCTTTACCTAAATAAGAATATTCAAAACATATCTCTTATAGAGTAACCTATTTTAGATATTAAGAATAAATGATCTTCTTACAATCCCCATAAACATATTCACCATTATATTATCCATGATTAGTTCCCTTATGAAAAATACTTCTTATAAATGTATATGAAACTATAATAAAGGACTCTAATTGAATTTTTTTCCACATTTCTATTATCCATATTCATACAGTAATCTAGCATGATTCTGCTACATAACTCAGATTGTAATGGAATCAATATTTCAAAATATACCACTTATGAAACTCTAGTTGGTGGAGAATCAGTGGTACTAACTCTTAAAATCATGTTGAAGATTATCTAACCACCAAACCTCCATAAGGAAGAATTTAAAATTCCAATAAACATAAATCTAAAATATGAGAGAAATTTGGAAGATATTTGTGAAGCCTTTAGTCTGGTCGAATGAAATGAATACCACCATACAACAAGACAACTATCTGATTCTTATTGGGTATTTTGGAATACAATATCTTGAACTACTCCATAACATAACATCAAATATGTTTTTATCATCTCACTATCACCAGCACTAATATAAATCTTAACATCCTAAAATCTACAACTAATACTTATTATTTATATAAAAAATATCAATCTTGAGATCAAATCATATTTTATGAATACTAATAGATCTTTAATCCCTAGATTCCACTCAACGTTTCAATAAATTCAATAATGATATGAAAACATAGAACCAAAAAAAGCATGAAATATTTCAACATAATATGTGTTTCACTCGTAAATACCATAAAAAATAACATATAATAAAGTATATATCATGAACTATCAATAATATTCTTTTTTTGGAATACCTAGACCACCTGTAACCTATGAAAATATATTTATCATAACTAGATGAATGAGAATTCCTCATTAAAATTCAATCTTGAATATCCTATCTAGGCCTAACAAGTTTCTATCTACAAACTCTATCATAACACGTTGATACCAATCTATCATATTGTAGTAAACTAGTAAGTGAACTCCCCATTAACTCCTCAAATAAGTCAGGTACTAGAAACCAATACTAAGGCATCCACTCAAATTATGGGAGACATTTTCCATGAATATAATTGGTCACCTCTTAGCGTGAAAAATCATACACCATAATATAACACATGCATACAACCCAAATATATCTATGATATAATGTATGGTAATTTGAAGTTGAACCATATGAAATTAACACATCCAAATTTTATATAAGTATAAGTGTGTGTGACAAAAATTTGTCAATCAAAATTAAAACTACACACTATCACCTACAATATTTACTTACAATTTAAATCCTTCATGGTCGTCCATGATTTATGTATATAGATCTGTATGGTCACAAGAAAAAAATTCATGATTACATAATCAAGGATAATAAATGATACTCTTCATGGTCTTACCAAGTAGTAATCATACCCTTTGAACAACTAGTGTTTATGTGAATCATCAATATATAAATTTTAGAAAAATTAACACAAAGACATATCATGTTCAATAATATTTATATTCATGATCATCTTTTATCGAACACCCCATGGATCACTTTTATCACAATCAAAAAATAAAATTGTTCATGTATATATGTGTATATATGTATATATATTATACCCATTCTTCATCATAAATATAATAATAATAAATGTCCCCTTAAACTATTTTTTATTTGAGACCACCAAAAAAACCAAAGATCCCAATCCCACTATACTACTAAATGAACCATGATCTATTAGAGTTGTTTAATAATAACTAGGATCTAATCCCTATTGTGTTATTTCATGGGCCTCATTTTTCATGTATAAGAGTAATGGTCATAATAATATATCCATCTATATAATTCAAAACCCTTCCACTCCACATGTGAATGATAATCGTGTAAAGTGAACAACATATCAAAAAATATCATTTCCCATCCCTTCATAATATTCCTCAACTAATGATTCTACCATAATGAATAGTACTAATATGGTATATGAGTAAATATATACTCATCTCATACTAGATCTATAGAAAACTATGCAGACTACCTCAACCAAGAGTTGTGGTAAGAAATCAAAAAATTTGTGGCATCATCATCCAACTCAGTACTCGATCTATGGGAGTGAAAGATGTTAAACACTATGGTGAGTTATCATCTGTCACAATATATTTTGTCATCAATATCCTCCTAGATATTACTTATGGTTTAATAAAAAAAATATGTGTATAGGTCATTATCAAACTCTACCACAGTAGTGAGGAAGAAGATTAAATACTTAGATGCCTCTATTTAACAAAATAAAATGGTGAGTATCAGATCAAATATATTATTAACCATTCACCAATGGTATTCATCAGTCACTTAATTAAATCATTAGTTTAAATAATAAGAGTATGAAAGAACAATTCAATATATTAATTCTTCGACTACCTATCAAAATTAACATACATGTTATAATCCATAGTTCCATCACATTTTTTCTAAAAAATACCACATCCTTAGATCATTAAAAATCCAATTACAATTAAAGGGAAATTAATAGAATTTCAACTAACCCTATTATAACGCCCCTAGAAAAGTTAAATGTTCAAGGAAAAATGTTACTACCCATTTCAACAAGGTGAACCTTTATTTTTGGTAACCTATATGGTTATAAAGCTTCAATTATGTGATGATTGGCATAGAATTTTAGTTAGGATGGGTGGACTCTTAGGATGTTTCCCAAGGTGTGTGTGAGTGAGTAAAAACACACTAAAATAACTTATGTTTTCAATAGGTATATTAATTTTTTAGATAAGTGACTTTTTTTGGTAATATCCTATGGTGTGATGGGAAGAAAACCATGGTATTATAGGAGAATCGTGGGGCTAAATGAACAGGAACATGACTTGGGGAGGGTTAGGTCATTTAAATGGTATCATAGCTAATATCCAGATGTAAGTGTAGTGTAATTTCATGGTTTTGAATTTTTGGGTCTATAAAAAGGGTATTACACATTAAAGGGGTGGATATTGTAACACCCATGGAAATGTGAGACTTTAAAGGATAAATATTACAACATATTTCCACAAGGTGAACCATTATTTTTGTTAGCCAACAAGATTAGAACTCCATTGTTAAGTGAGGTGTGTCTTGGAGTAAAGGATAGGATGGTGTCCCTTTAGAATGTTTCTTAGGGTGTGTTTGAGTGAGGAAAAACACACTAAAATAACATGTGTTGGCCTTTTGGGATAGTAATTAGTCAAATAAGTCACTCTGGTGGGAAATAGAAAATGGTTTGTTGGGAAGGAAACCAAGGTACTACAGAAGAATCGTGGGGTTAGAAGACTATGTTAATGGACCAATGAAGGTTGGGTCATGACACCTATCATGTTGAAACCGTTGTTAATATCTTTACCATAGGATATATCCATATCAGTTGAGGGGACTAAATAAATTACCCCTAAAGATACAAAAAATATATTATTTTATCAGTATCTTTATCAAATTATTCTTAAACATAAATTAATAATGTTCATATTATCATTCTTAATTTATTATCTAAATAATTATTAAGTAAAAAATTGAATATTCATAACTTAATCAAGGGAATTTTTAATCATTTATAGGAAACATCATCAATTACTATTAAGAGCAATGTACATTACATTCATAATTCAAACTAATTGTAATCAAGTATTGATTTAGATGACCCATAATATTAAAATATGTATTTTTTATTTTAATTAGTGACATAAATAAATTAATGTAAATTAAATCAAGAAGGTTTGAATCTCATCATCTCAATTATTAATACTAGTTTTTTTCCAAATAATTATTTTTCAATTTAGTAATTAATATGCATCGTTCATTCACTAGTAATTATTATCATAAATCATATGAAAATAAAATTTTATTTCAATAATTTATAAGATATCATTTTTATAAATTTAAATTAACTAATCAAAACATTTCCATTTCTGTAAATCTATCACATAAAATTCATTTAGACATAATGAGTTTTTTAAACACATATACATTTTTCAAAATATCACTCTGAAAAATAAGTGATAATTTATATGATTTTTTTCCATTAATATCAATAATTTTTAGTCACATAATCACAATATTTCAATCATTAATTTAGTTAATTTTCATTCTTCCTTGATTAATAGTTTATCATCATCATTATCACAATCTCCACAATATTTTCCCAGAACATCTCATTAAATTTTAAATTTTAAATATTCTAATTCATCACATTATTGAATATTATTATTAATATTAAATAATATTTTAAAAAATTATATAATGTAAACTACACCCCCTTACATAAATTCACATCATGACATCGATGGAATACCATTGACTAATATCAATTACTAAATTATGTCTAAATCAAATTATTGTTAATTTGATAATAATAATTCACAATTTTTATAATCATCAATTTATTAATAACACTATTTATTATCATATTATAATAATAATATCATAATAAATATAATTTAAATGAACACAAATAGATCCTAGAATCCCATTAACCAGATCTACTTGTAAAAAATAAAAAATAGACTATTCATTTGTACAAAATAGACACCGGGGGAAATTTTTTCATATAATTGGAACTTATATTAAAGAAGTTATATATAATTCCTTGGACAACTACAATGATACATTATTACTGATCAAATATTTATCTGGAATTATTAATATTTTTGATAGGATTCTTTTGATATATATTATATTATATGATTCATACGAAATAAAAGGTATTCATTTTTTAATTTAAATGATTAAAACACATAAATCCGAGGAGAAAAAATATCAAAATAAAAAAATATAAGTCATATGAATTCATTTATTATATTAATGAATCCATATCATAACCATTTATAATTCCATTTATAACAAGATATACAAATCAATATAAAATAGGGAAGTTAATTTTCTAGATGCGAATGACTTAATTGACATGTATAATCCAGGTACATAGTTGAAATCAATGAACCATGCCTATCTAATGAATTTTTAATAAGATCCCAAATCTTGAATATTTTCCTCTTCCTCCCACAATGTCAACCCAGAAAATAATAGATAAAAATAGATAGTTTTATATCAAATCTATAAGATGATCTATTGATATATGGTTAACTAAAACTAATATTTTATTTGAATAAAATAATAACATTTTATATAAAATTATAATGAAACTTAAATTCATAATAATGTTTCAAGGATCTCCAAATATTATCATAAATGAAACATACCACTCTAAAATTAATTATAATATTCATTTTTCAATCATACATTTCAATAAGGATAAAATTATAATTTTTCCATTTTGCATATAAAATAAATATTTCATTTTAAAACTTCTTTTATAATAAAATAAAATAAATAAATGATGTCATTAAATTAAATTGTGTTCTAATAATATCAGTGAAACTAAAATATATGTAAAATTATAGGTATTGGAATCCTCATCCTCATATAATAACTCAAACAATTACATAAATCCTACCATCAAAATTTTCATCTATAAAAATAAAATAAACCATAGTCATCCTAATAAAAAACATATATTATTCCAAACAATTTATCTAAATAAATGATTTTCATGTGTTGTTTAAACAATAATTTAAAATAAAAATCAATAAAAAATATATAAAAATATATCAGAAAACATTTCACAATACTACGAAATAATATTAAAAACTAGTTTTTCCTAAATTTGATAAATCATCATGATGATTCAAATTGAGATATCCTATATAAACAAGAGATGAATCATTAAGATTCTATAAAACATGAATGAAATAGAAAAAATATTCATCACAGGACATATTGATACAACTACTCCCACACTACCAACTAAATAAATACACACTATGATAATTTACCAATCATCAAAATTCAATACATCGATATTCACCAAATCCAAAATAGCACTATCAAAAAGATTGATATTTTATCAACACATTCTCCTATATCGCATCAAAATTCATAATTTTTATATAAAAAACTACACCAGTCAACCCAAAATTAACGAAAATTTTTAATTCTTTCACCCAAATATATATAATCATAATTAATCCACTGATAATGATTTTTCCAATAGATAACATCAAAACTTAGGATCATTAATACTCCATAATGAGAAACCCATCATATCACCCCTATCCAATTCATAAATGTACTTGCTGAACAGTATATAAATTTCATATAATGATTCATACTCTTCATTGAGTGACCAAACCACTAATTGAAATTACACAAAATATCAACATCAATTCAATGATATATTTTTTCCCCATTAAATAATCACTTAAGAATCTCATCCTCTTTGGAACCCCCTTAAAAAAACTCTTACTAAAACTAAAGATATCAATGTACATAGTTTTTTAGATTAATAAGTAAATAACTCTGTATTACCTATATAAAAATTAGAGGAAAAAGATTTAGAAAGTCTAATTTCATATGGTGATGATTAATAAATAATCAGGGGAAATCACTAAAATAGTTTCATCGCTACTTCCTTTTAGGAATGGAGAAATTTATTTCTCACTCAAAAAAGAGATAAAATCCACTAAAGCATTTATAACATCCATGTATAATCATTAATATATATATATATATATATAACTTATAACATTATAATTTTGTCTCTCTAGAAATCACATCCATTATCTGGTAAAAACTCAATCATTAAAAACATTATTAATTCTCAATGATACACATTTTTCCATCATTAGTTGTATAGTCATCCTCCCATAGACAAAAAAAATTCATCAAAATTTGGGACATTTCATTAATGAAAAACACTAACTATACCTTTTACAAGTCATATCACAACAATAATTCAGTGATTAATGATTTAACCACAATATAACCTATTATAAATCTCTATGAAATCTAATACCACTAACATCAGTCAAATAATATTTCTTCTTCAATTAGATATAGATTTTTTTATTCATGGTCACTCTTATATATAAGAAATTATCAAAGAGTTATCATATCAACACCCCACCACTATCAAGAATTATATAAAATTTTTGGCCATAAATTAATATGTATATCACCACTATAAAAGTGGATAGTGTTGTCTGTGTATATATTATCATGATAGCTCTAGTCCAAAATCCATAAAAACCTCGAAAGGAGTAGAGTGGCACTAAAATTATTATAAATATACTTATTTATCATATTATTAAACACAATATACTAATTTGTATTGTGAATTATCAATGAATATATCCCCTAAAATGAAATTATGGTCTTTACATAAATGATATGCATCATAAAAAATATAATGTGGAATCCCCGCATAATGAAATTGAAAATTAATGAATTTTTTTACTTATCACTTATAAAATTTCACTCATATATTATATATGAGTAATTACATTATGAAAATGTTATCTCCTAAATTTATATGTCCCTATGAAAATGGATTCAAGATAAAAAAATTCCCACATATCATTCATCAATACACATAAAAAATTCCTTCAAACTTCATCTCTATAACTCTAATAATAATGGAATCATTATTTCATAATAGGCCACACATGATGCTCTAATTAGTGAAAAAATAGTGATACCCAATCTAAATTTCATGTATAATTTAATATAATTTCCAATCTCTC
The DNA here is from genome assembly GCA_963277665.1 of Viscum album. Lineage (NCBI taxonomy): Eukaryota > Viridiplantae > Streptophyta > Magnoliopsida > Santalales > Viscaceae > Viscum > Viscum album. The sequence continues at coordinate 346,209,262 of OY728152.1, read as the reverse complement.
ATAAGGAATAATTAAAAAATCCAATCAATCGATAACTTGAAGAAGTGAGTAATTTAGAAGATATTTGATGATCTATTTGATCTTTCCAAAATAAATTATCTCCATGATATTGAAAGAATATTATATAATTATACTCATGTAATTTGGAAATATCTATCTCAAGATATTCCATAACACATTTTATGTTATCTCTTTCTCTGGTCATCATTGTAACCACTTATGTACAACATAATATCCCAATTTTGGAAATAATTTTTTTTCATCCATAAAAACTTCCTAAAACTGAATTAATAGAATATTTGTTACATAATAATAGATCATCCACCAGTATAGTCCACTAAAAATATATATAAATTCAATAATACCAAAAAAATATAGAATGAAAAATCTTGACCTAGTTCTATATGTTTCATTTTATGTCCTTTATAAGCATAACTTTTTTATACTATGATCTCATTCATGATTCATCAATAATAGATTCTTATAATAATATGTTAAATAAATATAACCATTTCAATGTTTTCTATTGTGACAAAATGAACAGAAGTACCTTACAAAATATCATTCTAGAATATCCTAACATGGCCTTACATCTAACTAGTTTCAAAAATACAACCTGAATATTTGAAACCAATTGATCACATCCAGATATACCTATAAGTGAACTCCTTAATCCCATATCCAATAGGCAAGGGGATAACAAACAGTGCTAATAGATCCACTCAAATAGTGATATATATTGTCTTTAAATACAACCTATCACCTACATTCATATAAAATTATACACCAAAATATAAATGAATCACCAACCATGTAATATAACACATGATTTAAAAAAACTATCTCAATAATATAATGTATAGTAAAGTAATGTGCCATGATATGAGAATATAACATCCCGATCATATGTAAATTTGAATATAGATGACCTGAAGCTCTATTTGTAATGAAGACTACACACCATTAGATACCTAAAACACTAAACATCTCTAGCCTCCAAGTCCATCGACTATCTATATATTTTTTATATGTATTGAAAATTGACTGGAAAATATGTGAGTTTAAATGAAGTAAAGAATGATAATACCTCATATATTCATCCCATGTAATGAGTCAACCACTTGAAAAGTTAGTGTCTATGAACATCATCAATAGACAAAGTGTAGAAAAATACAATAACACAATATATTAATAGTATATAAGGAATTAATACTACCCAAACACCATCATTTCTATATTTATAAAGTGGTTTATTCAATAGCCTCTTGATAAGTTTTTCTTATAGGTAACTTATAGAGGTGAAATAAATATCCTCCAAAGATCATTTTATGCACTAAATTGCTTCCAAAAGTGTCTTAAGTCTTGAAAAATTTTATTTACTGCATTAATAATGCTCTAAATGAGTTTAAAGTATTAAAAAGTTCATAAATAAACACTTTAGTTTGTCCTATGATAATTACTAATGTTATTGTCCGTAGAAGTCCATGACATTAATCCCAATCCCAAATCCCATTTATAACTTATTATTTCCTCAGGTTTATGTATTAATAATATAAATAATGATTTGTTTTTGTTATCGTAAGATGTTAATTATTTGATTAAATAACTATTATTTAATAAAAAATTTCAAAAGTGTAAAATACGCATCCTATTTTTGGTTATGATAAAAATATATATTTTTACACATTGACCAATCATATTAGTCAAAAAATTTAAATTAAAATTACATTATATAGGGCCCTAAGGGACCTTTTTAGTGTTGTAAATGATAATAAATATCATTCATAATCAAATAATAAGAATATTTTTAATAAATATGTTTTAGATACCCAAATTATAATATATTTTTGGGTGATTTAATCCATCACATGTCCATTTAAATATTCCATTTACTTAACATCGAGATAAAACCTGAGACATATATATTTTCACCACTTTATATGTTATCTATTTTTATCAATTTCTATGATTGATACACTTATATAAATAAATCACTTGTAATTATCTTGGAATATCCCTGAAATTTCTTATTTAAAACTCAATTGAGGTCCCTGATTTCATAAACATTCTATATGGGTGGACACATACAATCTTGTATAATAAATTCCATTATTTTTATAAATATCATACCCAATCACTGACTATTATTCTAAATTATAAAACAATTTTATATAAGTATCAGTATTTAAATTTTTTTAAGGAAACAATTTGGACACCTAAAGGACACATATCCAGTGTTTACTAAAGTAAACCAAATAGGATAGAAATGAAATTCCATGTGGTGTATTTTAGCTAAGTAAATTCATATATATGTTCACCAACATGTTTCTCATTAGATATTATTTTAATCTTCATAAAATTAATCCTACTTATACTGATCATAATGTATCAACACAACCGAATAAATGATCACTAATCTAGGATAACTCATTAATGCATATATTCCTTGGGGTTATTATCATATTATCTCACATGTTCTATGAAAAAATTTAATGAACTATTAAATTATTATCATTTATATATTACAAGGAACAAAATGTCTCTAATACAATAACACTTGACTATATTTAGGGAATATATAAATAAATTATATCCCACTTTCACTAAATACAGTTAACCATAAATCTTATAATAAGATTGTTTGTGTGTATTTCATGGATTTGTTTCAGAAGGGTCTTTTTTAGAGGATCCACTATATTATCCTCAATAAAAAATAAGAACTTATCAATATATCCTTTTTCATTAATATCAAGAATGAGATGAATTTTATAATGAATAAGTTTTTATTTATAGATAAACATTTGTTAAGTTTCTTGTGATTCCACTCCACTGTTACAATAGTAGAATTGAATTGGATGCATGAATATTGAGAAAACTCCTAGTTCAATAATGAACACATTTATCAAAATATTATCTTTAATCACATTATATATTGTGATTTATTCATCTTCTATTATAGAATAAACATTTCTTAGTTTCTTTGAATCATTCTAGGATTTAACTTAATAATTTAGGAAAATTAAAAATCTTTACTGGGATCTAAAGTCATCTTCATCTATTTGGAAACTATAATTAGTGTTACCCTTTATAACAAAATTTTCCAAACCTCCAAATACTATGAATACATCCTTAGTTATTAAAGATAACTTAAGGATATTATTAATAGCCACCTAATGACTTTAATCAGGATTTCATTAGTATATACTAATCATACTTGATGAATATGATCAATTGGGATGAGTGCACAACAAAAAATACATGATTAATATAGTAGATAAATTATATTTAATCTTACTCATGTCTTCATGTTCATTAAATATTGAACAAAATTATATAATTAAAAACTCCTTCCATGAAACATTGGTAAAGAACACATTTTATAGTTTCCATATTAAACCTTTTTTACAGATTATCAATGAATTTTTTTGACCAAGGGAAAGAATTAAATAATATTTATCTCAATAGATATTAATACCTAATATGTATGATATTTCATGAAGATAATTTATTTAGAAGAAATTCCCTACACAATTCTCCATTAATTATAATATTGAGGTTTCATTTACAATTAGGATTATTTTATTAACATACACTACCAAAAGTACTACTATAATCCCACTAATTTGTTTATATACCCAAATTTAATCTCATTGATGGATTCATGAAAACAAATATTCCAACATTGATAATATTGTTTCAACTAATAAATGGATGATGTTAGTTTACCAATATTAGAGCAATTTAATGGATCTTCAAAACCATCATGTTGTATAATATATAAATCATCAAAAAACATTCTATAAAGGAATGTAGTTTTTAAATATATTTCATATATTTCATAACAATAACATGACACAATGAATAAAATAATTGATATATTTTATCTGAAACACTATAAAAATTTATCTCCAAAGTTAATAATGTGAATTTATTTAATACCTTTGTTTACCAAGGGAACTTTATATATAAAAACTTTTCCATAAATCATAGTCTTCATGAAAAATAATCATTTAAAACTAATTGATTTTTTTCATTCAAGTGGATATACTAGGTTCTAAACTTAATTAGTGTGTATGGATTTAATTTCAAATACAATTAATTTTTAGTGTTTATCCAATTGAGAATTCAGGAAATATTATTTACAAGATATTAGATAATATTTTAAGGATATTAAATCACATTTAATGTGTATTTTTCCATACATTGTAATGTATCTTGGAGAGGGGAGGGGTGAATTAGTGAAACTCTTTTTCTTTAAAGTTACCTTTCATTTGGGATAACCTTAAACTCCTGTTAAATATTCAATTCCATGTTGAAAACAAAACAAGCACACATCTACAGGAATACAGGTATTTAAAATGATCACTATTCAATAAGAATATCTACATCCTTGCTATGGTTGGAAGAAAACTGATATCATACAATCCACTAAGAAAACAATCCTTGGGTTACAACAAGTTGGATATACACTTACACTTGTGAAGCAGTATAGAACAATACAACTTGTGCATGTACAACCTCTTAAAAAAATAGGGCACCTTAAGCTTATTTTGTTACAACTCATGTTACATGTGCTTATATAAAATTCCATTACATTATACAACTGTAACACAAATCGTCAATTTCATACATAGAAGAATGGTAAGAATATCCTGGACTTATGTTAAGAAAAATATATTCTAAATTCCCATTCTGATTTCTCTGAATCTGATTCTCCCTGATACAGCTGATTTGGAACCACTTCATTCTCTGACCACACAGAACCTTAGCATAATACTTCTTTGTATGAAAATTATCAGTACAATAAAACCCAACAAGAAAACCCTATTCTGATTCTTTTAATGTCTGAGATACTTCATACGGTGAAACCTATTATGGAAATACCATTATGATTAGTTCATACTAGTACAATAATCATATTCTGATTAACATGGAAATGTACCATAGTTATCTAAACTCTTCATATTTCCAGACATAGTATGTTCACTACAAGATAACTGATATCACTTTCACTCTCTGAATTGTCAGAGCATATATCTCTTTCGTGATGAACATTATATAATTGTTAGACCACACAAAGTAAAAGGTACTTTCTCTCCTTTTATAAGTGACCCAAAAAGGTTAGGTGGGAATTTATAAGACGTTTTCCCACTCACTTATATTCACTCTAATCTTCATTTCCCCAGAAATCTCTGAGAAATTTTGACTTTGTCAACTCTTCTCAATTCTTCTCAAAACTTCATTAAAATTTTTCTCTTCTTCCATAGACTCTGATTACTGAGATAGATTACATTTGGAAGATCCTAATGTGTATAAAATCTAGATTTTAATTCTCCAATTCTGATTCCTGAATATGACTTATCCAAACCGATTTGAATCGAAATATTGTAAGAAATAGTTCAACTCTCCCACTTCAAGTTATTCCGTAATCCCCATCTCTTTTATTCTTTCTTGTACCACTTGAGACAACACGTGATTCTTAATCACTCCCTAACCCACTATATGTAAGAATATGTTAGTCCGAATAGATTAAGAGTATTTTTGGATACTATCATCTTAGGTTCCGATCATTATGGGTACGGTCATCCTGATGCTCGAAAAACATTCTCTCAGCATCACTTTCCATCGACTTCACCTTTCATTCGCACTGCACTTTATTAGAATTTCCTTCATCCAATGGCATAAATTCACTCTTCTTGAAACCTCTTTCCCCTTGATAATGCTCTTCTATAAGTGATCAATCATCACTCTTCTTGACTCCCCTTTCATTGGCATGACATTTTCTGGTAGTGATTTTCTTTATCATAACTTGTTTTTCTATCAGCACCACTATTCTTGAAATATAAATGACGTCACATTGACATTCGTTCTTTATTTCATTAGGATTATATCACAAGTGTCCACATTAACTCATGATTTATGAGAAGTAAAAAAAATCATAAAATCATCATCACAATTAGAAAAGCATAGTCATTGTGACTCAGATTTTCCATTACACCAAGGAAGCCTTCCATTATGATTCAATCAAAAACTAGGCTCTAATTCTCCTAAAAATCAGTCTATGATTCCATAAAATAATAAGTTCCAATTTCAAAAAAAAAGTTATATTTCTTTGAAAACAATTTAGGATTTGATTGAAAAATAGGTTTGGATTCCATCAAATATACACTCTGATTTCCTAAAAAAAGACTCTGATTCCTTTGAAAAATAGACTCTAATTCCTTCAAAAAGTAAACTATGGTTTCTTAGAAAAACAGGCTCTAATTTCTTACAAGAAGACTATGATTTCTTAGAAAATTTTCATTGATTTCTTCATAATGTATACACTAATTTCTTAGAAAAATGGGCTCCGATTTATTCAACCAAAAGACTCATATTTCATAGAAAATATAGGCTCTGAAATCTCCTACATGAAAACTCTGATTTCTTCTCAAATCAGATCTGATCCTCTTGAATGAAAGGTGGCATGTCTTTCTTTCTTCAAACAAATTCTTCTTTGACAACAAAAAACTACACATGAAAACCACAACCTTTATCATCATCTTGGCCCTAACAATATCCCCCTATAGATTTTGTTGTCAACTAAGTTTTCATAAATCACCAAACATTGTATCCTTAAGAAATGAATTAATTGTCAAGAATTATAACCCTACATTATATAAATCATTTTACGAAACAAGAATAATTGATAGAAAAACCACACTATCCAAAATTAGTGATTATAATTTCCTCTTTCTTTAACTCATCCCTTCTTAAACCATCATGGAGACAAACATCTCCTTTCCTACAAACACTCTAATAAACTGTTAGTATAGTTCACACACTAAACAATGATGAATTCAAATCTTACCCACAAATCTCTATTTCTTGAAAGAGATTGATGCAATAGTAAAAATATCCCCCTTGAAAAAATAATCCAAAGGAAAGAATTGATAGGGGAAAAACAACATACCTTATCCTTGAAGTGAAAGAGGTTGGACGCCCATGTTCAACCTCAATTTTGAGAATGATTCCTTTGGTATGGGTTTTTTGAAAATGTCATAAACTTTCTCTGATGTTGGAACATACTCAAGAATCAATTCATTATTCTCTGCATGATCTTTCATGAAATGATATTTAATATAAATATTCTTCGAATGTGAATGTTGAACTAGATTTTTGGTGAGATTGATTGTGTTTTAATTATCGCACCCCAAAAGTAAGTAACATTACATCAACAAGTAAGTCATCCAACTAAGTTTTCATTGACATATGTTTAGTAGATACTTGTGTAGTAGCAACATACTCTACTTCAGCTGCACATAGAGTTACTGAATTCAGTTTCTTTGAGTGTCATCTAACACAATTAATTTCTATAAATAACACTCCACCACATGTCGATCTTCTATAATAAACATTTCTTGCCCAATATGCATCTGAATACCCAAAAACATAAATGTTATCTGAGCTACAATAACTGATTCCAAATTTTTTTCCTTTGGTGTATTTGATGATTTTTTTCTAGAAATAAGATGTGATTCATTAGGAGTACTGAAAAATCTTGAACATAATGTTATAGCAAAAAAATGGAGTTTCTTGAGGTAGTCAAATACAAAAAACACCCAATCAGCAAATTCTAATCTTCATGATCAACTTCCTTTTTTTATCCATCTTTAACTAACATTGTTCCCACTAAAATGGGTATGGAAATAGGTTTTCAGTTTCACATGACAAAATTTTTGAGAAGTTCCTTAGGTTAAATTTCTTGGGAATGTGTAATTTATTCATTCATTTGAAAAAATTGTAATCCTAGAAATTATTTCATTTCTCACAATATGGACATTTGGAAAACCTTCTTCATCTCTTTAGAAAACCTTTCATAACTTCTTTCATGATTCCTATCAAAGATAAAATCATCAACATTAATGATCATAATAAGGGAATACTCTTTCTTTTTCTAATATACAGATTCATATCCACCCTTCCTTTCATGAAGTTCATATTCCATAACAAAGTATTCAATTTGGAATATCATACCCTTGGAGATAGTTTTATCCCATACAAGGAAGTCTTAAATCTATATACATAACTTTCATCTTTCCCAAAAACAATTCCACATGTTTGTTCAATATAAACCTCAAATTCAAGATCAACATTCAAGAATATAGATTTAATATCCATTTGAATGATCCTGTATCCTCATTGTGCAGCAATATTAAGAAATCTTCTTATAGTTTCCAATCATGCCACTAGAGAAAATTATTCATCAAAATAAATTCTTTGAATATGATAATATCCATTGCACACCAATCTTTATTTTTTTCAAATAACTTCACCATCTTCATTCACCTTGTTCTGGAAAACCCATTTTGTTCCAAGAAAGGTTTGGGTTGGAGTTCCCACCTATTTTTCTTTTCAATCTGATCCAACATTCCATTCATTGATTGAAACCATTTGGGGTTCTCAAAATCATCATTCACATTATTTGGTTCGACTTTTGAACGTAATGAAGTATGTGTAATATTTTTTTTTGTTCTTATGGTTTGAACCTTTGGATGTTGATCACCAATAATATTCTTAACATCCACCTATTTCTTCTGATTAGGATAAGATTTCAAATTATCTTCCTTGACATTAGAAATCAATGAGTCTGAATCTTTTTCTTGAGAAGGTATATATTCATTTGTCATCTTATTAGAATTGTTTTCTTCAACTTCATTAACTCTTCAATCTGATTCAGAAAGTTCTTCTTTCCCACAGCTTTCGATAAATTTTACATCACCATAATGAAAAATCATTTTTGTTTCTTTTTTGAATCATTTATAACCTCTTCCTTCTGGAGAATATCCAATAAAAATTCCATATTCACTTTTTTTTCAAACGTGTTATAGTTTCCACCTTTTTTATTTATAACACATGGACTCCCAAAAACACTAACATTCTTCAGAGAGGGAGTTTTCCCATTTAACAATTTCTATGGAGTCAAATTTTATTATGGCTTGTAAAAAAGCCTGTTCTGAATATAAACTAAAATACTCATGGATTTCCTCCAAAAGTAACGAGAAATTCCATGTTCAAGTAACATGGTTCTTCCCATTTCCACCATGATTTTGTAATTTCTTTCAGAAACATCATTTTGTTGGGGTTTTTATAGGTAACAATATTCATGCTTAATTCCATGATTCATAAGAAAGTCTTCAAACTCTTCACTTCTATATTCACCAATATTATCAGTTCTCATCCTCATCATTGGACACTCACATTATTCCTCATCATTTCTTATAAAAATTATTAAAATTTTCAAAGCATCTTATTTGGGTTTCATAAAAATAATAGAAGTAATGCGATTAAAATAATCAATGGATGTAATGAAGTACTTATCTCCATTTTTTGATTATTTTCTCATTGGACCATATATATCATAATATATAAGCTCCAAGAGTTGATTTAAACAAATATCAACTTTCTTATTCACATAATTGTTCATCTTCCCTTTATAGAAGACAGTGGAACACTAATATCGTCTTCATAACAAATAAGAAATATCATGAACACTGTCTCCTTTAGATATCTTAGTCATGTTTCTATGAAACTTGAATCCAATCCTTTTATGCCACAATTTATTTTCTTCCACCATACTCATGTAACATGAGTATTGTGTGTTACCAAAAAAACAACTACCCTATTTTATGATGGATTCTTATAATAATATTCTAATATATTCATCACTTTTCATATCAAATTCATATTTCTTAAATATAACATTGTTATCCACATCACACAATTGTGAAACACTTATCATATTGTTCTTAAATCCATCCACAAACAATATTTACATAGATTTCATCTTTGCTTTACCAATGATTGATCACCCAAAACCTATTATCTCCAATTATTAATCATTTTAAAATGTCGAACTTCCTTCTTTAAGATATTTCACATCCTTCAACAACATCATGTTTCCTACAATCTGTCGGGAACACCCACTATCTTGTATCCAAGATCATTCTTCTTTTATGTCTTTCAATGCATTTTCAACAACAAGAGATTTTTCCTCTTTCCTTTCATTATTCACCTTTAGATTCAATGAATTAAGAATATTTTGTTGAGCCAGCAAAAAAAACAAGACACCCTTTCCCAAGATGTCCAGGTTGTTCCCATATCTCAAAAATAGTTTCAAGGAGTGGGAACTTATTTTTATTCTTCATTCTGTTCTTTTCAGACATCTTTTCAGTAACCTTTTATATCTTATTTATTTTAGGATATTGACTCCTCATCAATCTATGCCTTCCATAACCTGTGGGATAATAGTAATGTTGTTGGTTAAACCAACACATACTTGTTGTATGCCTGAATCCTTCACAACACCAGCTATATCCATAGAAAGTGTATCTTTCTTTAAGACCTCATTACTGATCATTAATATGTTTCTCATCTGTTTTCTTTTCATTTCGTTTTTATCCACTAACCTTCATTTTACAAAAAAATTAACAAAATAATAAGTATTTTAAACCTTCTTGAATTCAGATTGTTTCAGAACATTCTCAGACAAATGTTTCCTTATAAAATTAGAATCTCCATCATTGTCTTGGACACATAAACAACTTTCTCATCATTATTATTATCATCCATTTAAAGTAACTACTTTTGAAATTTATCCATATTCTCCTATCATGAATATTATCCCTCTTCAGTGATAGAGGTTTTGAAATATCTATTTCTCAATTCAGCTTCTGTGAGTTTTTGATGAACAAGTCCCAACTCTTCTTCCTTTTCCTTCATCTTCACTTTTAGATATTCATTATGATTCTTCTCATCTTCAAGAGACATATTCAAAATATCAATTTCTTTCACAAGATTTCCTTTCCCGTCATAAAAACCTTATTCATTTCACATTGAAGAACATTCATCTTCCATTTTCTTTATTTTCTTCACATGGTTTATGATATTTATTTTAAATTCCTTCAACTCTTATTTCAAATGCATTCAAAGTTGAGTTTTTTCTTCTTCTTTAGAATTATTTCTTCCGTATTATTAATCATTCACTATTGTAGTGAATGTATTTTCAATACCATACTTAGCTGAATTTTGGGATTCATCATCACTTCTTTATTCCTCTTCATCTTTCGATAAGAAACTTCTTCATTTAGATTGGAAGAATTTATTTTCATTCCCTAATATTCCTTTACCATTATTTTCTTCCATGATCTTCATGGATTTCTTTCTTCTTCATCACTATGTTCTTCATTCTTAATATTCAAGGATAATTAGCCGCAATGTGACCAATGCATCCACATTCAAAACACTTTATGGGACGTTTCCCTTTGTACTTCCTGGTACTTATTTTCACATTCATAGAAAACAAGGATAAAATATCATTAGTATTTTTATATACATAATTTTCAGAATTAGAATCACAATATTCCTCTTTGATGTGAGTCTTCATCAAGTTCTCATTCTTGACATCCTTGAATGACATTTCACTGTCAACTTTTGTCTTTCTTTTATTAGCATTATCTCTTCAAATTTCATAATTAAAAAGAGTTATATGAAATTCATCAAAAGATAATCTCTCATGATCACTATATTCTAATGAGGAAAATTTTTCATCTAATTTTTCAGGTAGGTTTCTCAAGATCCTTTAAAAAACTATTGAGTCATCTATATTTTCACCAAGACATCTGATAGAAATTATAATATCATTTACCCTAGTAAAAAAATCTCCAATAGATTATTGTTCATCCATCATAAATTCTTTATATTTTAACCTCCAGATTTGATGATTTTCCTTTTTTTAATTCTGTATTGCCTTCATATATGTTATTTAGTTTGTCCCATATACCTTTCGTAATGGCAACACATTTCACTCTCAATAATTCACTTTCATAAAGCAATGATAATATTTCATTCTTGGCCCTTCCATAATTATCAAGAACATTTTTTTTTTCAACAGGTGTAAGTGGATATTTATCATCAACAGGTGGAAACCCAAATGTTTCCACTTCAATAACATCATAACTGATAAACATAAGATATGGTACAATCCTATATTTAAAGTTATGATAATTCATTCCATCAAAGACTCAAATATATTTAATGTTCTCACAAATCATGTTCTCCATCAGCAAAGAATAACGAAGGTAAGCTAGCTCAAATTACACTTTTATGTGCTTAGTCAGTTTAATATATCACTGAGAGGTGGAGGAGTGAATCAGTGATAATCATTTTTTAATTTCCCTTTCAGTTAGAACAACCTTCACCACCTGTTAATGATTCAATTCCCTGCTGAAAACAAAACAAGAACACATCCATAAGAATAGAGGTATTTACATGTTTCACTATTCAATAAGAATAGCTACATCCTTAGTATGGTGGATAGAAATAAAATACCATACAATCCACTAAGAAAACAATCCTTGGATTAAAAACAGTTGAATATAACCTTACACTTGTGATGCACTATGAAACAACCCCACTAGTGAATGTGGACCCTCTTAGAACAATAGGGTAACTTCAACTTCTTTTGTAATAAATCACGGTAACAACACTTATTTTGACTTCAACAAGGTTATACAAGTGTAACAAAAGTCTTCAATTTCTTACCCAAAATAAAGGAAAGAACTTCCTGAACATAAGTTCAGAAACATTGAGTTTGAATTCCCAGTCTGATTTCTCTGAATCTGATTCTCCTTGATACAACTATATCAACACCACATTATTCTCTGGATATGATGAACATCATCACAATAATTCTTCATTCAAGATATTATCATTATGGTAATACCCATTATGAAAAATCCATTTAGATTTATTCTCATTCTATGAAACCCTGTAAGGTGAAACCTAGTACAAAAATCCTGTTTTGGTTAGTTAATCCTATTATGATAATCAGATATCGATTAAGATATCCCTATACTGCAGTTAGTCAAATAAATAATATATACAGATAAAGTATGTTCAATACAAGATAGTCTATATCACATTCTCCCTATGAATAGTTAGAGCATCTCTCTTTTCTTCGATGAACAATACACAATTGTCATACACACAAAGTACATGGTACTTTCATGCATTTTATAGGTTAGCCAAAAAATATTTGGAAGGAATTCCAAAAATGTTTTCCCATTTTCTTAAATTCACTCTAATCTTCATTTCCCCTAAAATCTCAGATCTATTTTTACTTTTTAAAATCTTTTAGATTCTTCTCGAATCATAATTAAATTTTATCTCTTCTTCCTGAGACTCTGATTGTTGAGACTATTTTTTTGGTAGAACCCCAAGGGTATGAATTTTATATTCTGATTCTCCCATATTGAATCATGAATCTAACTCATCTGAACTGAGTTGAATCAAAATATTGTAAGAAATATTTTAGATTCCCTGCAACAAGTTATTCAGAAATCCCCATATCTTTTCATCTATATTGACCCACTTGAGACCACACATGATACTTATTCACTTGCTGACACACTAGATGAAAGCATATGTTAGACCAACCAAAGAAAGAGTCTTTCTAGATATATCATCTTAGGTTCCAATCATCTTGTGTATATTCACCCTAATGCTAGACAACCATTATCTCAGCATCACTTTCCATCAGCTTCACCATTCATTTTCACTACTCTTTATCGGCATTTCCTTCATCCAATGGAATGTTTTCACTCTTCTTGGATCAATTTTCCACTTGATACATCTCTTCCGTCATTAATAAATAATCACTCCACTCAAATCCTCTTTCATCAGAATCATATTTTCTGGTACTTCTTTTCCTAATTAGAACTACTTTTTTTGTCGGTACCATGCTTATAGCAATATCAATAGTGTCACTCTTCCATTCCTTCTTTCTTTCATCAGGCTGTTATCACTAGATCCCACCATAACTTATTATTTATGATAATTACAAATCATCAACTCATTTTTGCATTTATAAAATCATAGTCATAGTGAATTTGATTCTCCATTACACCAACCAAGCCTTCCATTCTGATTCACTGAAAAACTATGCTCTGATTTTCTGGAAAAATAGATTCTGATCCCATCAAAAAATAAGATATGATTTCATAAAAAATAGTTTCGTATTTCTTTGAAAAATTGGTTCTGAAATCTTCAAAAAATAGGCTCTGATTCCATATAAAATACACTCTGATTTCTTCAAAAAATATGCTCTGATTCTCTCAAAAAATTGTCTCCAATTCCTTCAAAAAGTAGACTCATATTTCTTGGAAAAATAGCCTTCGATTTCTTCAACAAGAAGACTATGATTTCCAAGGAAAAAGGATTTTATTTCATCAAAAGGTAGACATCGATTTCTTCGAAAAAAGTATCTGATTTCTTCAACAAGAAGACTCTGATTTCTTCTCAAAAATGATCCAATCCTATTGAATGCAATGTGAGGTGACATTATTTATTCAAATTAATTCTTTAAAAAAACAACACATTAAAACCACCAACTTCATCGTCTTCTAGGTCCTAAAAATTAGAAATGATAGACTCATATAGCTTAATTTTTTAATAAAATATATAATAACATCATATTTACTAAATATACTAATAGAGTTTTTTATATATAATATCCTATATTTCTAACTCATTCATTTCAAAAATAACACCATCTTGCTGGTTGTGAACTTCATCATGTTCAAATAGCATCCCACTAATTATTTTGAAAATAAATTTCCTTTCTAGAATACCATATATCATGAAACAAACTTTTTTTCTCCAATGGGTTATAAGTATAATTACTCATTATATCTTTGTGATATCCAATATAAATAAATTTATCAGATTTGGGATAGAGTTTACATTAGGCAATATATCACACATAAATTCACAACCCAAAATAATCTTGAAAAGAAAAATATAATGTTTTATTTCCTATATATCTTGTGGTATCTTTTTAATATCTTTTAATGGGATAAGAATTGTTTTAAATGAAGCAGTTTTAAAATCATATGCTAAAGAATAAATAAGATGGTCCATTTAACTTGTCATTACCCAAAACATGTCCCATAGTGTTTAAATTTTATTTTTATATACACTATTTAACTATGGTGCATCAGATAGAGTGATTTATGTTATTATAACAAAATTTATTAGATATTAAATAACTTTTACCACAAATATTCTCAACCTCTATCTGATAAAAGTGTGTTAACACTTTTCTATTTTTATTTTGTACTTCATTTTTTAACACATTGATATTTTCAAAAGAATCATACTTATGTTTCATATGATATGAATACCCACACTTAATGATGTAATTAATAAGGTTGAAAAACTAATCAAATACAACATGAGATATTTACTTATAGGACTACATACATCCGTATGTATAAAATCTAATAAATCCTTTTTTATTTTTCCTTTGTCCCCAAAATCATTTTTTTTCATTTTACCTAATAAAAAATATTCAGATACATCAATATTTTTATAATCATTAAAATGTAATAATCCATCATTTTGAGGTCATTAGTTGTGCTTCTTATATATATATATATCTTAAGTACAACATGAAAGATAAGTGGAGTTTCATATATATAATTTTTAATTTCATATGATTTATGGTATTGCTATAATTTTCATGATCAAATATATATATAATCCATTAATAGTGTTATAAAAAACATAAAACAATAAATTTATAGAAACAAAATTATATTTTTTTCAATAGTATAAATTAAAAACCCTAAATTATCTTAGAAAAATGGAAAAAAAATTTGTTTATTAAGGGTATATGATAACATTTTTCCATAAATAATGAAAATCTATTACGAAGAATAAAATTTGATATACATTTTGATAATATAGTAATTATTACAATATTATCGGGTTTTTGTCCATTTATCCCTTAATTAAAATTTTATATTATCTGAACCAATGCACATTACCATAAATATGTGGTGTACATCAGGTATCTAATATCCCTGATTCGTAGTTAGAGAAACTAATATCTATGACTTAAATTCCTATTTTTGTTGAACTATCATAGTTTTTCATTAAGAATCTCTAGAATTGAGGAAAATTCCACTTCCTGTGCCCTTATTTTTTTAAAAAGAAATAATATCCTTTTTTAATAATGATATTCATAGGATTTCGTATTTATATTAAATATTTAGACATTATAACATTTTTCTTCTTATTTTTATTTACTTTACATATTCTTTTGTTCATCTTCATGATATGGTTTGGCTATTTGCATTATTTTTCCATTATTATATATATTAAGAAGATCAAGAAGGGTTAAATAAATCTAATTTATATTAAAATAAATAATGAACTAATTATATTATCCCAACAATGATTTTAGGACTGTATCATAGCCATCCCATTCTTGAGTGGGAATCATTTATTCTCCATTTTATTTTTGTGTCCAATAATTTTTTGAGCATATGAGTATAAATTCGGGTTCCTTGTAACATCTTACACTATAAAAATTAATTATTTATATTATAAAATTCAATTAAATATTTCAATTGAAAGAGATATTTAATGTGTTTAATAATTATGAATACTTTAATTGATTTATGTCTCTAATGAATATTAGGTTTCGTGGTAGCTATAATTAATTATTATAAATTATCGTCATATCAGAGAATAATTATTAAATTTTGATTCAAATCAATGAAATTATTACCATTAAATGTTGTAATCCTATTGTATAATCTCATTGATAATTTTGAGTTAGTATTTGATTCAAGGAATATCTATAATGAATTATGTGTTAACAATAATATCATATATATTATTATTTAATATGTTATTTCATTGAATATTATCCCACAAAATCAATATCTATTTCTATTATATATTTAATTGGATATGATCCATATTTTTATATATTTAAAATCAATTAAACTTGGCTCTAAATACATTTATATTTTGGTAAAAAATTGTTTTAATTTTTCCATATATAACCCTCAAGTTATACAGAGAATAATGTCTTTCCAATTCATACTATGAATTTTCTTAACACCATACCTCTAGGCTCAAATTTTATTGGGTTTTCTTGTAAAGTGTCCTCCAATATTAATAATAATATAATTGTTACCCTTTTTTATATAACATAAGATATATCATTAATTATTAACAAATAAAAACCCATAAATTTGATTGATCATGGTCTAGATGGATGTGATTCTAATTTGAAGTATTATAACACTTAGATATTTAATAGTTTATTTTATATTTAAACACACTATTGACATTATATGTGTCATAGAAATACCTTATATGATAATAATTAAAATAATTGTATAATATGTATCTTCTTTATACTTTATTAATATTATGCATATTTGATTTCTTATACAAATAATCGATTTACTTCTGTATCTCAAACTATGTGGTTGGTGCTCCAATTTTTACGAAGGAATAATTCTACAAATGCATTAATAAGATTAAATAATTTTCAAAGGTGTAGAAGATAAATTGGTTCTAAATAATCTTATACAAAGTTCTATAAGGCATCACACACCCTACTCAAAGAAATTACGAACCCTAAGCATCTGTTAATGGTAACTTTGGTGCCTAGAGCCCATTTCCTATATAAGACCCCTTATATTCATGTTCAACAATAATTGTGGATAAAGTGAAAAAGAGAATACCTAATCGTATATGAGTAAAATAAAAATGCACCTCTTCCTTCCAAGCCCCCCCTTATGATATTTTAAAATACAAAATCAAGATAAATTAATGAAATTGAAGGGTATTTTTTTCTCTAAATGATTAATATCATTTAAAGGGATCTTTTCCCATGTTATTTCCATGACAAAAGAGAAATACCCTTTTTAAAATGAGATCCCAAGTTACTAGGGAATATTATCCAGGTACCATGTCTATCCCAAAGAACTTATTCCTACTGTTTCCCCAGAGGATCTTGTCCAGTTCATAGAGGATACCCTAATATGTTCCCATTTTATAAGGTCTATAACTCAAAGTTGTGCTCATCCTATGAGAAATCCATTACATGGTACAATAGACCTCCCAATTGTAATTTCACCCATGATTCCCAATTAGAGTTATGCTCAGGTCTTCCCAAATAGATTACCACCCAGCCGTCAAAGCCATAAGTGGGTTCCCCAATCTCCAAAGCCACATATCTAGGAACCCATTTTTTCTTGGGTCACTGCCTGGGTTCCCATTTACCCAGGGATACAAATGGTTTTCTCATTCACTTTAGTCCATTAAATGGGATAAATCCATTTCCCAAATGACCTTTTTATCACTCTTTATCCTAAATCATCTCGTTATTGGGTTTTAAATGCCAGAGAATCCTCCATAATGTTCTAAGATACATTATTGGGTTCAGAAAACCTACATTATACCTCATAATCATGTATTCCATTGATAACGGGAATCACTCACTTTACAAAATTCATTTTATGATTTTCATCCCTTGTTGACAAAATCCTCATGATATAATCAATAATGTATTCCCTTAATATGGAATAACATCTCTCTATCTCCAGGTAGATAGGAAGAGGTTTTTATAGACTTACCCTCTTGGATCATGTGACTTGGTTCTTTTAGATAATCTCCATGACAATCCGGCACTTAAGTAATATATTTATCAGCCTCCTTGGGACCCATCTATGAACAATAATTATCATGGGCAACTAAAATTTTGTAAAAACCAACCTAAATTAACTTTATTCATATGTGAGGTTCATCTAGAAAGATCATAACATCCATAAATCCAACAAAAAACATTTCTCGATATTTTTCAAGTAGTAATACATTCATTATGATATTAAACTATTCAAAATAGGTCATATTCATTTGAACATAAATTATAATATGTCATGGACCTGGTTGCATGACCTAAAAAGTTGTAACATTGTTCCTTGTTGAATGAAATAATTTTTTTTGTCATTGCACTCAGTTTTATGACTCTAAAATTTACATCATTGATCATTGTCATAATTTCTTTAAAGGTGCACCATTAGTAATGGTTTCAGGACTTCAAATGTCACCATAATGGTCTAAAACGCATTACCTTAAGTATCAACCATGTACAATTAATTAGTATCAAACTATGTGGGTTATTATTCCCTTCATGGGGATATATAGTAATACCCACTCATAAGATTTATCTCAACTCCAAAACACCTATAACCTCTAAATATTGTGATAAATTCCACATTTCCAAATGGTATGTATTTATAACATATTGTAAATAACCATTATGGTAAATATAGAGAAATTATGATATATATATATATTCATATTAATGTGTGCTAATTAATGATCATTCCGATGAACAAGGTAACCATTATTGTTACTATGAAGGGTTTCATGAATTTTTATAAATTCTATATGGAAGTCCTAGACTAGGTAAGAAAAACTCATTAATGGATCAGTCAGCCTCCTGTCCTCTTAAAAAAATTCAAAATTAAAATTGTTGATGGAATATCATATTTCATTATTATCATTCGAGATAAGGTCTATATCTGACACAAAATATGTACATGTATGCATGGGGGAATAGAAATGTTGAACCCAATATGAAACTCTTTAATGATGAAAGGATCAATTAAACATTAACTTTTTATACTGATTTTACAATTATGGGTTTATTTTTATTTCTTCTCCTCCCCTATAAGATATCCCATCACATTCAAAATTCACCACTTAATACATCATTGTATGTTAATATTCGAGGCCAAGATAGTGGAAATCATAAACACCTTACTCTTCCAGACACCACCAGCTAATACATTGAACATACCCTTTATTTGTGATGAAAAAAATGGAAAAATAGCCAAGATAGATATTTTCTCTAATCGAGTGTGTCCGAAACTATAGATTAAAAACCTAGTTTTCGAATATCACCTCAATGGATTAATCTAATCTTTGTATTTTTCTCATGAAAGACTATAGGAGATGATGCCACACAGGCCATCCTACGACGAATAAAACATAAGTAAAAAGGGGTTCCTATTTCCTTATCCTATTGATCAAGATTATATCATTGGATCATAGAAACACCTATGTCCCATACCTTATCGGTGTATAAGAGGATATATAGTTCATAACCACCACTATTTGGGGGCTACCCATGAGGGTTACTGTTAGTTTTTATCACCACCAAAGTCGTATGGTCTTGAATCCTTAAGAATTTTTTGAGGAGAACCCCTCAAAGGTCTTATCCCTAGTAATACAAATTAGGTAACCCATGAGAAAGTATCTCTAAAATAATTTTTCTATTTAACCTTAGGATTAGGCCCATACACCTATTATCATTCACACTCATAAATCACATTGATATATCTGATGGAAACCGTAGAGATTCTTTGGATTCCTTCTACTTAGGAAGCCCATTGTCCACATTGTTCAACCCTAATAATGATTGGGTTTCTGACCCCATTCACCCAATAAAAATACTAAATAATAAGATATCATTGGTATAAATCCTCAATTTATTAGTATGTTCCCAACCTTATGGACTTTGATATCTCTTAGGGTCATTAGAGTACCATAACTGTATCCAAGTGTTAAGGAAGTTATGTATAAAAAGTTCCTCACCATGATACCATTATAAAAAACTCTAGAGTTTCTCCCCAAAGAAACATCTATAAAGGTACTCCCTATATCTCCAAAATCAACAAATCATGAGGTCCTCCCTAAAATATAACTACAACGATCCTCCCTAAGATACAATAATAAATGACATCAGAGGTACTCTCTAGAGTACACATTTAAATTTTATTCCATATGACAAGAAATGTGTTGACCATAGTGGTCCACTTCATAGAAACAAAAAAATATCATTATCCATGGAGGACCTCTACATGGTCAGTCAAAACTAGAAATCTCTGACGGTCTTCCATCGAGCACCTTCCGTGTATGTCCTCACCAAAATAATGTAAAAATTAACCACTAATATAATCATATTGGTTAAATTTTTGGATATCATACCTATAGAATAAAGATCAATACGAAAGTTAGTGACACCTCACTAACTCATCTAGAGTTCCCTCCCATAGAAGATAAGCTAATAAAAATATAGTTCATTCCTATTATAAATATTGTAGAGGCCCTACTTGAAACAAATAAAACAGTTATTATAAATGTCCTCACTATGAATACAACCAAAAAATAAATTACCATATAGCCCACCCACATAAAAACTATGAAAATAACCATAGAGTGACTCCCAAGAAAATATTTTTCAAATTTACTCCCTATATAAAAGAATTCGACATGAATAAAGGCCCTCCTCACATTGGTGAATCTAGAATTAACCGATGGAGGCCCTCCCCATTCTGATCAATATAGAGGCACTCCCAGTAATAATACATCTTATCAGTATTAAGGTCCTTCCCATGCTAGAGTTACTCTAAATTTTACCTCATATAAATATTCACTAGATTATCTTAGGCTTCCTACAATCTGTACATCATCATCAACCAATGGTGTCTTAGCCAAGATAATGTACAATCTGCGGAAATGATCACCATTAGTGCCTCACACAGATTGTGACCTTTTGAATGTGAAAAAGTATGTTTAGAAGGATCATGATCCTATCAATAAGAAAATAAATAAATAATCATTATGTCTAGATTAGGTTTAACAAACAATCACTATAGACAATGAGAGCTCATTTTTCATGAGAAAATAATTGGTCAAGGATAGAATACCTTTCATTTTTTGACCCGTGGATACTCCATAGTCTGAAATTATCAAGACATTTAATGATGAATGAACACATTATCTTATTTATAACTTTTGTGAGACACTCAAAAATCTCAAGACTTGATACCTATATTCCAGGGAGTGTATTAATCATTAAAAGGTGTTGTATGAAGTATGACTCCATGTTGACATTACTACCATTTCAATGGACTAGAATCTAGAATTTCATATATGGACTGAGTATCTCAAATGAATCTACCTCTTCAATTTTAGTTTTATTCACATAATTATTATATATAACCACGTTTATGTATATATTTGAGTTTATGGTTAATAAAGTGCTCTGAATTTTACTCCTCTCAAGGGACAAAAAAGGGTTTTTAGGGAAAGAATCAATCAATGCTATTGTTATAAGACAAGTCTCTAGTCCTTAATATATATATATACATATTATTTGTTTCGTCCAACAAAGTATAAATATTAAAATCCCAAAATAAGAATACTTAAATAGAGTGGGTAATTGATAGGATTTTATGTCAAGCTAAAAATAAGGATAATCAGACCTTCCACTAGAGGAAGGAAAAACCTACACTCATGGAGAATACATAAATAGTGAACACATATCACCTAGAAAATTATTTTAATTATAATAATTACCAAATAAAGGCCTAAAAGGAATAGAAGGTAATAGAAGTATCTTTTATGGTAGTACAAAAGTATCCCTAGCTCATGGTAGTAGGGGAATTTTCACCACTATCAGTGCCCTTGAAATCATAAAATTTTTATAGGAGTCTAACTATGATGGTGAAAGAGAGAAACATACCTTGTACCATAGGGATAAGGGTATTTTTACCTCTCCTAAATCTAAATTTTGTCTTTTATAGACTATGATCACATTCATAAGAGTCACCCACATGGTTTCCTTTTGTGTCATTATAAAACTAATCTCTCACATTATGAGTGCATTCATTGAAATTCATTTCCAATTAATGACCTTCCACAAACCACTTTTTGGGTAGAATTAAGCTGAGAAGGTAAAATATTATAGGTACCACAAGTCAAAATGGTCCCCCGAAAAATTATATATCAAATAGTGTTATTGTTTATACTTTTGAGTATATTCATATAAGGGTGAATCTATTCATGAGTCATTTGTGGGTAAGGATTGATTTACATTTCATGATTCACATATGTGAATGTTATTGACATAAGCATTGTATATAATGTGTAGTATGACACCAATGTGAAAGAACGTAGTAGGGATTATTTCATTTAGAATTTTTTGCACTCTAAAATCTATGAAGGGGGCATGTTAACCTAACATTGAACGAAGACACATGACTTAAGAACTCATGTGATACTCTAGCTACTGCCTACTAAGTGAAATTCAACTATGGTTAAAGGTAAATTTGTAGATATAACCATAACCCACCTACCACACAAAAAATAACTACCTATTTATTCTAAGTATAGTATTTCTTAGTGTGAATCTATGTTATTCAATTTTGGGTGACTCAACAACAAATTTCTTGGAGGAAATATACTAAATGAGTGAAACAACTAGGATAAGTCCAGCATATCTATTTTGATGATTCCCCTTAAACGAGACAGAACTTCTTGACCAAAATGGTTGGAATTATTTTCTTTAACTAAACCAGGATCTAGAAAAAAAAATTTCTTACCCCATTGGCCATTTATTATTAATAATTCTATCCACAAATAAAAAAACACCAATATTTCAAAAAAATTAAACCACGATGACTCAATATAGTTATCAATAGTTTGGATTTATAGGCTAAACATACTAGGTTATACCCATTTACTCCACTAAATAAATGAACATGGAAATATTTTCACTAGAAACCATAATCTACATCGATTCCCCTACTACCCTATAGAATCTATATATGGGTTATGAACACCAGTGTAGTTGGAGGTAAATCCATATCCATAGTGGGTGAATTTGACTCATATTCCAATCTTTTTGAATCCCATATTCTTAGTATTGAATGGAAAAGGGAGATTCGAGGAAATGAGCCATGTACTTTATTTATCTATGTGACCCCATAAAGGGAACACCAAATTGGTAAGAGAAATAAAAACCCAATTGTTCCCTAAAAACTATAGAAGGACCATTATTTGTCTGTTATATCAATATACCATTTGAGTTGGCCTCTAATGGGGAAGATATTTGATAGTGTTTTCATTACGAATTCATCCACATGCTAAGAAAAAAAATTCCTTAACCTCTTGAATTGAAAAAAATTATAAAATTAGAGAGTTTCAAACATTATTACTAAGTGGAAAGGGATGACCAATTCCCTAAATGTATATCTTTTGAGAGAGTATATTTTAATGTTATGAATATAAAATGTTAAATATGATTTATAAACATCACTCATTACTTAAAAATAATCATATTATTAATGAGATTTTTTAGAAGTAGCTCAGTGGATGGAAGATGTAATTTGGAACACTAAATCCAAATATGGGTGATTGTTATCTATACATGGAATGTAATATGTTAAAGAAAATAAAATAACCATCATTCCCAATCTAGATATGATGAAATATTTAACCCCTAGTCGCACTCACTATCATGTGTTTCCTCCCCTTGGATAATAAAAAATTACAACAATTCCATCATTAGGACAGAAAGAATGAGAAAAGTCACCCAAAAATATAAATATAAATGAATATTTTTATATTAATTCTAAAAATAAATAGTATAGGATTATTTATCATCACCATAATGAAAAATATAATTAAATAATAAAATATCATGCGACCCAAAAAATGTCAATTTGAATGATCACTCTGATTTTTCCCCTTCTGTTGGATGTTGGGGAACAATATCCAATACTACTTCATCTTTAAGTACAATATCCAAAATATTAATGATATTAGTGAGGTAAACTTGTGCGAACCCTCAACCTATGTGACCCGAATCCCATCCATACCTCTATAAAAAAATAGAGTTTCAAGATGTTTTGAACATTATGGTGTATAAATTAATGATTAGACTCCCAAAAAATTGGCCAATCATGCACATGACATCATTTGGTCATGATTGGATCAACCATCCACGAACCCAATTCCCTATGAGATACCTAAGATGGAATCTTAATCATTACATCCTTATAATATTCAATGAAATTTACATTTACAAAACATTCCACAATAATAATAACCCTTAATGTTTCCCAAGATGGTCTAGACTCTCTTGGATTTTGTAGCCACATAATTGAGAGGATAGGAACCACCCTGCCAAAAATAACATGCATCAATTGTGGAGTCCCAATATGTATTAATAAATTTCATTAAACTGTATAAATATTATTATGGGGAATCATATGAACCCAAATTCACCATAAAAATGAATTAATAACTATAGATTTTGTGGAAAAAAAATCATGGTGGACCCTGATGATCCAGTGTCATTTCAATGAATGATATTCTATGGAATCTCTATATCATCTTGATCAGAAACAAAATCATGGATTTCCTTCAACATTCAAAAGAAATCAAGGAAGATCTTATTGAATCTCTTTAAATCCCTCAAGAATTGGTGCCTATATTTTTTATAGTTGTGATATAAAAAAGATAAAATAGTTCCAATAAGTCATATATAGTAATTTCAATCATTAAAAATAATCAGTAGTTTGTTATATATGGTAATATTAGGAATTTGACAATATCTAAAAATCTTCATGATATTGGATTATGTCGATCCCAAGATGATTGTCTGTTTAGGATCAACCCCATCCTAATTAAAACCCTACGAAACCTGAGATATTGTGAAGATGGCATATCCCCCAACAACTTGAAAATTTAGAGATATCCTAATATTGATGAGAGACTAATCTGAATTATTTAACTAAGAATCTAATTTGGTGATCTCATTTTAGAGCCAAAATTAATAGTGTTCTACCAAGACATGGATTTAGACATATTATAGGGAATAACATAGATTCACAATTATAAATTAGTGCCATCATCATATCACTAGTTCCTGAAATATTCTATTTATGTGAAATTTGTAGAAATTTTCTCTGACGGGTTCGCTTTCTTGTCCTATAAATCTTATTACATATGATTATGTTAATATAAAATATAAGGGATTAATCCACTGGTAAATAACACCAGATGAAATGTTTCCCCAAATAGCATAGAAATAATCCCTAACATTCAAAGGAGAAAATTCATTGAATATTTATTATTCTATATCAACAAAATTGAGGTAAAAACTATATATTTGGGAGTCCATTAAGTCTTATTATACAATGAAATATATAATGTAATTACTTTCATATCATTTGATGATCAAGTGGGTATATCCCCTGAGAAATCACTTCAATTAGATGAAAATCCATGTGAACTCCATGAATATAAATCTTTTCCTTAAGCATCATTACTTTAGAATACGATTGAATAATATTTATATGAAATAGTCAAGTCAATTCATTTTTTACATGAATCCTGGAATAATAAAATGAGTTTTAGGCACATTCACCATTGTTCTCATAGTGTTGGATATATCCAATATACATAGATATTATAAAGAAATATTTTATCCCAATGTATGTAAAAATACCCCCATATAATCACCAAGATATCAAGGTTCTAGTCTATTTTATACTCATGATAATGGTAAATAGGGAGAGGAAGAAATAAATTATTCAAGGAAGGTATATCAGCCACTGTGGATGTACTATGAGAGTTTAATGTAGATACATAATAATATATGTTTACTACATTGATTAGGTCACAATGAATCCAATATAAAATGAGAAATACATATCATTCCCTAAGAAGCATCGAGATGTATTTTAATAGAATTATTTGAAAATTCCAAGCTTATATCCCCATGTAATGGCATATAATTTGGTATGTTAGATAGCCACCTTGACTAAACATATGTAGTAAGAAATTACATAGAACACCTAATGGTAAGGAGGAAATTGGTGTTGATAATAATATCAAATCCTAATTTATCCTGTAATTTCAATACCCAAAACGGATTATAAATGATATCCAATTTAAGAAAGGAAACAATTGATTCAGGGTATGTATTAACTTTAGGGAACTCAATCATCACTACCCTTATGATAAATTTCTCTACCCCAATCACTAAACTAAGGATTTATGCACCAATAGATTTTTAGGAACTCTTTATCATGGATGGATATGTCAGATACAATCAAATTCTGATAGAACATGAAGATTAAGAAGACACTACCTTCAGAGAACCCCATAGGGGTATACTATTACCAAGTGATTCCCTATGGTTTGGAGAATGTTGATGCTACCTACTAATGTGACATGTAATATATTTTCAAATAATTTTTAGGTATGAATATATATTTCAAATGGGATGATATAGTGGTTAAATATTAATAATTTTGTGATAACCATTCTAATATTTTGGTAGTTTTTAGTAAGTTATTTTAGAACATCTTGAAGATGAAACCCCTAAAATGTGATTTTGGGGTGATATCTATAAAATTACTAGGTTAATGGTACACAATCATAATATTAAGTAAACACAATAAATATCAAATAAATACATGATATTCATCCTCATAAAAATCATAATGAATCAAGAGGACTTTAGGGGTGCCTCAATTGAATCTGGAATTTTGTAGACAAACTTTTTTAAATGTTTGTTCCCTTCACAAAGCAAATGAAGAAATGTGTTTCCTCTCACTGGGATGATGATTTTTATAAATTCTCTAATGATCTAAAAAAATATTGTTTTCACAATTTTGACTTGATACTATACATAGAATTAAATCCCATCATCCTTAATGTGGAATCCCTAGAACAATAACTCAGTTCCATCCTTTCATACAAGAGTCATACAATTAAGGAAAATAGTCTTTATTATCTTAGTAGGATAATGATGGATGTTGATACCCAATATTCCAATATTAAGAAAAACTATCTTCAATTGGCTTTCATATGGAAAACAATATATCACTATTTACATCACTAAAAGTTCCTCCTAGTCTCTCATGTTGATTAATTCAAATATATCTTTAGCCCTCTAGTGTTAATTTTGAATCTCGCATGATGGGTGGTCATTATTTAGTAATTATACATCTAATTAATTTTTCAAAAGGTGGTCTAGATGAAAGTGTTAAAAAATTTGTTTGTGGTGAACCATATCCCATAGAAGAAATTTTTAGACATAGATCTCTTAGATAAATAAATATTCTATACTTTGAAAACCTCTTAGTCATGTGAGATTTACTTCGATGGGACCTCCAAGAGCTGAATAGGTAGAAGGATGAAAATCCTTAATCTCAATAGGGTTAACTTGGTGATTGTGCCTGACACTCCAAAAAGTAGGTCCTAATTTAATTATTGTTTCATTTAGAGTTATGTACCAATAGTAATGTAGAATACTAGGCCCTCATTGCAAGTGTGGAATTGTACCTAAAAATACAAGTTACTCAATTAAACATCACGGGGGATTCAAAATTGGTGATCCATAAAATTAATGATAAATATACCATTAAGAAGGAAGATTTTATTTCCTTTCATGATTATATATAAGGGTTTATGGTTGAATTCCCTTAAAACCCAACATTATCTCACATCTCATGTATATAGAACACCAAGGTGGATGCATTGTTTATTGTCGTTATAGATTTTTAGAAATCAATTAGGATGAGAGGGTCATTCACATCACACATCATAAGATGGAATCACTATTTATCAATAATTTTATGGAGATATCAATGAATTTAACACAACCATAGATAAAATAGATCCATCACCATTACTAAAGGATGACTCAATAATCTGGACATCTTCCATAATTAAATTCCATTAAAATAAAATTCTCTCGCTAAATCGAACCAAGAGGGGTTATATCCATTATAAGGCATCAAATTTCATCATTTATGATGGAATTAATTATAATAATATCCCAAATAAAATATCATTTAATAGAGTTCCCTATTGTAGTAATAAAGGTGGAGAAACCCTCATTATTTTATAAGAAGTCCATGTTGTCACTTGTAGTGCATACCATACAAGAACCAAGATATCCCACCAAATTATGAATCTTGGATACGTATATCCATTGATGATTAGGGACTACAAGGTGTGCATGAATAAATTACATGCTTTTCAAATACATGCCAATTTCTTTCACCAACCCTATAATTGTTTCGCACAACCAAATGCTATTGACCATTTTCCATTTGGGGGATTGATGTCATGGGTCCATACCCTCCATCCATAACTGAGCAGTTCAATTCTATTCCCTTTTCCACAAATTGTTTCTCTATGAGGGATAAGTATGAAGATATAATGGATGTTAGGCCAAAATTTATCATCAATTTTAGGTTTTCCAATATCATTATAATATTTATAGACCCTCACACATGATTGACGAATAATGGTACCCGTTTTGGTGCTTCTGAATTGAATAGGTTATGTCAACTGTACAATATCCCTCCCAACCATTTATCCCACTATCATGAATTTAAAAATTGATAGATAGAGGCCTTCAATAAATCGTTATCAAATATCATTCATAATATAAGAGATAAATTCCATAAGTATTTTTGGAATAAATTCTTATATTATTTGTGTTGTTATGTCACCATAACCCCTAATTTCATATCGGTTATCACATAGCCACATTTGTATTTGATATATGAAGTTACATCCATTTATGTTCAATTTACCTCCATTGAATGTCACTATATTTCATCAAATATTGAAATCTGAGCAATCTAAAATCTGATTTTGTTAATTAATGTGACTCTATGAGAGAAAATCATGCACATTACACAAAATTGAGATTAATAAAAAATAATATCATGTGAGAATTCAACAATAAGTTATATTTTGTTTCAATTAAACAAGGATAAATAGTATTGGATATGATAACTTCCATAATACCTAGGTAGAAACCCCAAAACCAAAACCTAAAATGGGAAGGACCATATTCCAGACACAAATTTAACTGTAACGGTGCTTACTCCTTTATTACAATGGATGAGGAGAATATCACTCCAACTACAAATGAAAGGTATCTTGATAAATAATTTCCATGGATCTACATTGGGTTCATGAATTCCATTCCACATGAATTTAAACTACTTAGATATTTACCTCGTTGTATAACCTTAAACTATATGGTTACATTGTTTTTTGATATGATATTAATTAGAAAAACATATGGTCCACTATTTGTGACGTTTAATCCTCTATAAGTGGTATTATTATGAGAAATTTATTTCATCATTCCTAGAATCCCAAGATATATAGTGATTCTGAAACATTAAATTTTGGGTCTAGACACAAATCTCATTCGCTCTATTTCTAGTTCTCGGGTTATTACTTATTTACCCTAGGTCTCCAACCATATCCAATACCATAATAAAGACATCATATTTTACCCTTCACGGTAACTAGAAAAATGTATAGGAATATTTTAAGGACTATGTATAACTTCATTCTTTTTATACCAAGATACGTAGTGATATCTGGATATCTTATCTTAGGCTCGTCCACAGACATCATTACCATCAAAATACATTTTTTCATGGTGTATGAAAATTTATTAAGTCATGATGTATTTTATTTATTAAATATACCATAATATGAAACTATTTCATTTTTTCCATGAGATAGATATTCTCAAATCCATATATAAGAATGTCAACATCATATGACTTTAAACTTTAAGTCATGATAGTCTTTACTGGAAGACATTAGACTTCATAACATATGTTATACCAAACATTGCCTTTAAAATTCTTATATAATATAATCCATTTTAATTAGATCCAGTTCCATGTAAGAGCCTCCGGCATATGGTTTCTTATCCATGAGCCTATAATGGGATATAGATCCCCTAATTCTGATGATTATTTCTAGTGTAGGGCCTTTCTAAAATCACATCAGGATATCCCTTTCATAACTCAACACTGGGATGGGATCATTATATCATCCCCACATACCTAATCTGGATATGTGTAGAGTATTATTTCTAGAACTATGTATAGCGTGATTCATATTTTTGAAGGATATGTAGTTATTCTTGGATCTCTTATTAATGGCCCAGCCATAGATTCCATTTCCATTTCTAATTCTACCTTAGTGAAGAAACTTTTACCAATTAAATTCATGATTCATTATTCCTTATCATTCCATAAAACCCAAATATAAATCCCTTTACCTCCATCACATGATCCAAATCTGTATAGAGTCTCCATTCCCTATATTATGTATAACATTATTCCTATTTTTATTGGATACATAGTGACCCTCAAATATCTTACCTTGGTCCCACATATAAATTCTCCTTACCATATAATCCTCCACTCCATCCTTGTGTATAGTTTATCCTCATTCATGTTGGGTTTCCTTCAATTTCCCCTATTTAGTATAAAAAATCCTATATTAAGAATTTATGCACAGTTTTTCCATTCTTGGACCTTTCATAAAAATTATCAACCGCAAAACCACAATGTATAGGTTTTCCTTGATCACATTAGGACTTTATATATTATAATATACATAGAGAATAAATATTTTCATTAATAAATATTTTTAAATTATTTATTTATATCCTAGGATATGTTGTGATGTCAAAATTATCAATATTTGACACAACCACAATGTTTTTCCCATTTGAATATCATTATATATTATCATTTGGTTCTTCAATACATCCATGTAAGGTATTTTCATGGAAATATTATTGGATGGAACAATTTCATTTTATATTGTAAATGATACATCGTACACATTGGGTTTAATCACTTATCACACTAAGATAACCTTCCATTTCACTACCATGCCCCTTTCACAAGAGCTATATATGGGCAGGGGACCTCTAAGAACATTGTGTAGCTTGATTCCTATTATTCTAGGATAAGTAGTCATGTCTAGATCATCCATCCTTGACCCAAATTAAAATTTCATTTCTATCCCATTATCCCTACCACCCTCGAACATGGGTCCCCCAATTCACATTGGGGTTTCCCTCACTAACTTTTTGTTATGATGAGAAATTATTATAAAATTCGAAACCCCAACCAATATATGGTTTCCTCATTCACATCTGGTCATTCAATATAGGACTCTATATTAGGAAGGAATTTTTACTTTTCATAACTATATGTGTAATAGTTCCTATTATTTTAGGATATATAGTGACACCTAAAGGTCTTAATCCATGCCTAGTTTTAAATCCCATAAACATAAATTCACTTCTTCATCTTATTGTTTGGGATCCCTCACTCATGGTAGCTTTTTTTATGGCTCTATATTAGGATAGATATATTTTTATTTCCACTATGCATAAACTAGATCTACATAGAGATCATTTTTAAGAACTATGCATGGATTTATTAATGATATAATGGGATATGTGGTGTCATGTGAGATGTTATACAAGATAAATAAATGTGTAAATATATATATGAGTGAATTAAATTAATAAATATAACTTCTTATGTTCTCACTCAAGAATGTAATTCATTCAAAAAGGTATAATCTCTGAAAATTCATAGTATAAAAACTAAAAAGACAGTTGGAATAAAACTTTTGGAAGTTACAACATCTAAACTATAACATAAATACAGCCAAAAGATAATAAAAAACATGGTGTGTTCGATAAAAATTAAAATACTTATTTAAAATTTTTTTACCAATATTTCTAATTCATAAGAATTCATCACTTTTATCCTAAATCTGTCTATGATTGGTAACTAGTTCCAACATATATACACTATGAACCAAGAACTTATTCAACAAACTCATCAAGAGATTAAAGTTCCACCCTAGGGAATTCTCTGATAAACTCCTAGGAAGTAGGAAGTATTATCCCTATGCTCCGCTTTGATCAGTATGTTCAAAAAAATCTAATGCTTAGACTTTATCAAACTTCACAATTTGCAATCAAGTGGGTTTTTGTCCATAAAACCCCTATAATCATACAAGATTATTATATCCAAGATTCATTTCCCATAAATATCATTGATAATAAATTTTTGGTGAAATTATTTCAAAAGGAAAACTAATATATTTAATAATAATAAGTAATAATTAAATATCTAAGTAAAATACACAAAAATAATTCAACTAAGGCCCTCAAAACCACTAAGATAACACACGAGATATTTATTGAAATAATTTTATTATATTTATTTCTTTAATATATCAAATCCCCAATCTCAATTTAATGATTTCATTGTGTAAAACTTCAATGGTAACCTCTATGATATTTAGTTTCAGTTATAATGGAATTAGAATCATATCAACTTCTTCTGTTGAAATTGTTTAGTCGAATTAATGATTATCTATAAATTAAATGGATCTATCAGTTCATTAAAACATTGAATCTGATGTTTTTTTTAGAAAAATAGAACTAAAAAATCAATACATATCAATTAAACTAATGAGTGTAAGGTTATTTATCAAAATAATGGATCTTAAAGATTTTTTTAGAAAGATTACACTATAGTCTTCCCCTTTCTGATAATCAAAAAAATGATATTTTTGGAACCAAAGGTGTATTTTGTGTTGGATTAATTTCCAATAATTAGAATACTGATGTATAGTAGGGATAAATGTCTGATGTTCCATAATTTATGTTTCTCAATGTATTTGAGAAGTTTATGTTCCTTCATAAACAAATAATCTGAAATGAAGAAATCTTTTTTGGAAGATGATTCATATGAAGTGAAAACATTATATTTGAGGAAGTGGTTGATGCTATTTTGAAATAAGTGGATCTAAGAAGAGAATATTGGAGTTCAAAACCCATAAGTGGAGTTAATGTTCTAGAAGAAGATGACTGGAAGATACTCTATAAGATTCTTAAATTATACTGGATAAATTTGAAATTGTTGGAGGAAACACATTGAAATATAATATTTTTTGGAAAATCTCATGATATTTGTAAGATATTTAGATGAAAATTTTCTAGATAAGTCTTTTATTTTCCCTATTTTTTTGAATGATATTTGGTTTTGAGTAATATTTTATGGAATAAAAAATAATTATAAAAGGAATTAATTTATTTGTGATACATATTATATTTAAGATCATACTTAATGTTTTTGGGGTTGCATAATTTTTTTCTTATGAGAAGATGAATTTCAAAAGTTATAAAGTCTCCCTAATGTAACATCCCCAACCTAGAATCCACTATTTACACTGCCCCAAGATGGGTCTCCAGATGACCTCAAGAGTGCCTCCTCATACACTTGAGGTTTTCAACTCGTAGTAAGGCTCTAATATGTAATTCGGGTAGAGTATACCCTCTTTTTCATAGTATGAAATGGTAGTTAATAATAAAAAATAAAATAAATAGTATACCCCATGAACATTCATTACCAAACATTTCAAAAAAATGGGTATGAGCCTATTAAAAAATAGTAAACTTGTTATGACATGATATATTGTGCTAAGTTTAAGGGAAACACAAAATATAGAAAAACTGAATAATCCCCAAAATAGGTCTCAACTCCATGTTCAGATCCCTCATCCAAACACAAACCATATCCAAATCAAGTATCTTGAATATTCCCTTTTCCCTTGACCTGACCTCCAAACATGAAGTCTTCTTGGGTACCCAAATGCATCTTGGGAAGGGTGTGAGTGTAACATAGTTGTCAACCACCAATAGGGTCTGAAAAATATATAGTCTAAATAGATTTTGTATGAAATTTCTAAATAAACCCAAGATAAACAAAACTTAAATTGGGTTTAATTATTTAAGAATGTTCACTTATACGATTTTCATCATTTATCATTTAGGTTAGAAATTTTCCATCAATTTTCCTTTGTCTTATGCTAGAAAAATAAACAATGCTTAAGGGGAAGAACCAAGTTACCTACATCACTAGGTAATTACATTACATAGTTACATCATAACACTTACCATGGAGCCTTGGTCCAGGTAGTCTCATCACATGAAATTTTTTTGGGAATAATGGCTCATTCTAAATCCCTAACATGTGCATTAAAGTGGGTGGGGTTGGATAATCACTCTAACCCAATCGATGGAATTTATACTCAAGTAAAATACCCCACACATACGACCAATCCATGTTCAAATTATTTATTAATAACTTAACACATATAAAAATTAAAAAATCATAATCATTGAACACACATATCATTTAAAATTCATATTTTAATCAACATATATATCATCTTCATTCATTAACCCATTAAGAAATTTTATATTTACAATTCATGACTCATTATTGCATTAAAATTATACCAAAGTCCCCCTTATACCATTTTATCAATTAAACACAATTAAATCAAATTCATTTTAGAATTCGTATAAGCAAACAAAATAAAAATCTCATGTGTTTTCTTCCATAAACCCATGATAACATGATAAACATAAATATCATCAGTTTTGCCTCATAGAACCTTTAAATTCACATTCACTTACCCAAACCCAGGTTCACAAATATGGCGCACCCCATGGCAATCCTCTTTCCCGGTCTATCCATACTATATACATCCTGTAGGAATCATGAGGTGTTCAATTCAACATTTAACCAGAAAAGTTATCATCTCTCACTATGGAAATCAAAATCCCAACAATAAGGAATCAATAGCACAAACAAATACACATTAACCATTATCAAGACTATGGTATATGACTTGTATACCACCTACCTCTATTCTGAATATAACTCCAAACTCAACTTTAACCTTTAATTAAGATTCAAGCACCCTTTAATGCCACAACATAAGATCTTATGAAAAAATGTTTTTATGGATTTGGAAGAATAATAACAACTACACAAGCCCTGTCATGGATAAAGGAAGAAATATGAGTGTTATAATCACCTAGAGCTTCTATTAACAACTAAAATCACACTAAATGGGTTTGAAATGAGGGAGATCGACCCTTGAAAATCCTGGGGGATTTTGATTCATCACTCATGCTATTGGAGGATGAATATGGGAGAAAATCATATGTTTCTTAAATTATTTTGGGGAAAATGATAAATTCCCCCCACTTTAATGATTTTCATGGTTTGCCCGAATAGTTGTTCGAGCCGTGTGCCAGACTCGTGGTACCCTCTATGTAAGAGGGGGGCTTAGTTGTACAGTTTCTTGGGGATCCCACATTGTTTGACCAACCAAGCGATGTCCATGTGGGATGGCTCTGTCCAAACCTGCAAGGTTTGGACACCACCGATTCATGGTTTCTTAAAAAATACACTTCTCCTCTACGAAATAATAATTGGGGAACTCTGTTACAAGTAACCATGCGAAAACAATGTAACATGCACTAGATTTCCACTTTCTCCCCTCTTTCATGTCCTAAATCCCTAACACTCCCATAAGACTCTTCATACACCCATAAAACATTCTATTAACCAAAAACTAAACAAGAATGTACATAAAAGGTATTTCTTGTTCTTAAAACATCCCCACTATATAATGACTTTTTTTTAGATTCTCTCCAATGAATAACTGAGTTTCTAATGTAATCAGATTGATCCACTAGGCTCTCATATCCATCCCCATCCCCTGAGTTTCTTACGGAACATAACCATGCTTCCACAACACTTGAACCAAAGTCACTATCTTTCCCTTCAATACTTTCTCACTATGGTCAAAAATACAAACTGAGTTCTCCTCGAAGGACACATTGACCTCAATTTTATCATCAGTAACGTCAATCACATGGGATTGGTCCGGGAGATATTGTCAAAGCTATGACACATAAAAAAACATCATGTATTACATTGTACCACTTTGTATGATACAATTTTTAAACCACCAGTATGATCCTCTCCACAATCCCAAATGGCCCGATGTACTTGGGTTCCAATGTACCCTATTTCCAAATTCAATGGTGACCCATACTTAGTGACCATAAGGAACACACAATCACCCACTATAAACTCAAGGGTTTGACTACATAGATTATCAATTTAATTATTCATACTATGATCGATATCCATACATTTATTAATCAACTAAACCTATTCTGATGTCCCCTACAAGAGACTCGGTCAAAACACATTGATTCCCCTTCCTCCATCCAACATAACAGTGATCTACAAAACCTCCCATAGAGTGCCTCGTGTTGTTCCATCTGAATAATGGATGGATAACTATTGTAATAAGATAACTCAATATGCGGCTTGTTATTTTCTAAATATCCACCAAAATCCAAGAAATAGTCCC
This sequence comes from Viscum album, assembly GCA_963277665.1. Taxonomy (NCBI): domain Eukaryota; kingdom Viridiplantae; phylum Streptophyta; class Magnoliopsida; order Santalales; family Viscaceae; genus Viscum; species Viscum album. The sequence goes on along the minus strand of OY728152.1, from coordinate 346,172,455 downwards.
TCAACATTAACTGTAGAACCTGAATAGTACAATCCTATTTCTTGTCTGCCTGCAGGTGGAAGTCTAAACTCAAAAATAGCTGGGTACCAAGAACCTTCTATAACCCCTTCCAAAATCATAAAGTAAAATTCATATCACAATCCGAATCTATAGTCTGTGGTACCCCGTGAAACCATACTTTCTTGCAAATATACAACTCTCCCTATTGATCAATGGTAAAGGGATATGGAATCGGTAATAAATATTCCCTCATATTCAACTAACCTATAACTACCAAGATCACATCATTATTCTAAGGCATCCTTAGAAGAACCTCCATAAAATTCATCATCATGTTATCCCATTTACATTTCATAGTGTGAAAAGGCTATAACAAACCACCTGGTCACTGATTCTTGGCCATCACATTCTAACTAGTATAACATCAAATCAAGAAACCTAAAACCTATTTCTTCATCTCATGCCACCAATACTATATACAAAGCCCATGATACATTTCGGATAAACCGGGACGAATCTCCCACTTCAAAGCCAAGAAATCATGCACCAACTCTTCCCGTATACAAGTAGGCATGAAAACACAACCACAAACATAAATGATCTCATCATCACTAATAGTCCAACCGGAACTTGACTCCTTACCTTCAAGACTTTACCTCAGGGCCAAAAACTCTAGATCCTCAAAATGCTCTCCTTAATCTAGATTAGAAAGGTGGAATCAACTACCAATAATGTAATGGTCATAAATCTTGAACTTCTAGGACCATCTTACCAAACAAAGCCATCATCTTCCACTCTAAACTAGTTTCCTGAACTTCCTATTTCTGATTATTCTGACTCAAAAAATTTGTAACACTCTTCCACCTTCCTTGCATGTAAACTAGCTCATCATCGAAGAACTACATGTATAAAAACCATCTTCACTACCAAATATTCTAATCGTGATAATAGAGGATTTATATAAGGATTTTATAATTTCAATACATAGTAAATCATTCTCTGAACATGTAATGTAACAATTAATTTTAAGCGTAAAACAACATGACCAATTTGAGATCATTAATGGGGTAATTTCATTCATGAGGCTTTAAAATTCATAACCCTTATTCCATAACCAAATCATTATGAATCAACACTACATCAGGCCTAATACCGTACACATCACAAAACAAGGTATACTTATTACCTGGATATGTTAGAATAAAAATTGGAAAAAATTAACAAATTCTTTAACTCATGGAAAGCATTCTCACAAGCCTTGAACCACTCAAACATGATTCCCTTCTTGGTCACGCTTGAGAGTGGTGCTTCGAAATAGAAAAATGCTTCGAAGAACCATCGATAATAGCATACTAAAACTAGAAAACTTTCGAAATCATAAACATTCATGGTATGATCCAAAGAAATAATGGATTTCACATTATATTGGTCTATAGATATACCTTCCTCATAGAATATGTGACCCACAAATTTTACGTTTCCAACCTAGTAATGACACTTGGAATGATTTTGATATAATATTTTCCCTCTCGATGTGCTTAGGAAAATGTCATGACTTTTTTCATGATCTCCAGGTGTCTAATAGCACACCTAGATTTAATCCACAAAGGCAACTAGAAACTGATCTTGGTATAGCTGATAGATTCAGTTCATCTAGAGAATAAACACTACTGGTGCATTAGTCATCCTGTAAGCCATCTTGAAAAACTCATACATTACATACTGACTCTTGAAAGAAGTCCATGGTATATTAGAAGGATTCAACCTTATCTTATGATACCCTAATCACAAGGAAATGTAGGAGCACATAGAATCACCACTAAACAGGTCAAAAAGATCATTGATTCCTAGAAGGGGGTGTCAGTTCTTAACCAACATCCAATTCAACCTCTTGTAATTGACACCCAATCACAATATACCATCAACCTTCTTGGTAAACGAAACTAGACATCCTTATGGTGACATAGTCAAACGAATAATTCCCTTATTCTCTAGTTCCTCCAACTGGTTTTTATATTCCTAAATCACTTTTGAATCCCTTATATATAGTAGAATGGAAACTGTTTCAGCTCCCGAAATAATCTCTATCGTGAACTCAACATCTCTCCCTCGTGGAATCCCTGTGATGTCCTCATGAAATATATACTGAAACTGATCAATCATGGGAGGAAATAAATTATTTTATACTCCAACATCATTAATCATAAAAAATACCACATGGTCTATGAGTTCACCCAACTACTAAAAGACTATCCCAACACAGCCTTCTAGAATATCCCATTCCCAATGATGAACATAAGTATTCCACTCTAGGGATGTGAACATTACCCTATGATGGTTACATTAATATGTTCATGGTATAACACTAGATAATCCATCCCCAATATCATACCAAAACCAACCATTTGAGAAAAAACAATTCCCATAGAAAATGGTACCCACCAACATCAAGGGAACACTCCTTACATTGCCGAATATTCTTGGCTCATATGCCTGATGCTGTATCAATAAACATAACCCCACACATATGCTCCAAATCTAGTCCTAACACACGAAAAAAATAACCAGACATAAACTAATGTGAGACACCAGTATAAAACAAAGAATTAGAATGTGTGGAATCTATAATAATCGTACCTCGAATTGTCAATGTTCCAACCTCTCCACCATAAGATGTTGTATAAACTGCATAAAGATAACTTGTCTCTCTACCCTGGTCCCCAGACTGATTTCCTAGAGGTGAATTACCCTTAAGGTAAGGATTCCCTTATCATGGAGCATCATTACCTTTACCCTGACTGGTACGTCTGGTAGAGATCTAATTTACTACCTGATACACATTAACCAACCTGCTTCTGGCATTCTATAATTGACTTGGTCATCCATCATCACCCAACTATCAAGGGTTCTGATAGAACCTTTTCACATGGCCCATCAGGCCACAATCTCAGCACTCAACTAGTAGTCAGTCACTGTAACCTCTCATGTGTCCCTGCCTACCACACTAATATAAAAACATGTGGTCACCACCGTGAGAGGTTGGTCCTATTATTTTACTAATTATTACTCTATCATCCTCATGAAGGATATCAATGTCACACTTCCTACCATCGGAAGACACACTACTGGATCATCCAACTAGAGCCACATGTCACCCACCACAACAAATCACTTTAAACAAGATAATTTCACCTTATACTTGATCTCATGTTGAATTATATCCAATAAATCCCTTGTTGTAGCTGCCTCATCCTCCTCTAATGCTTGAACAATGAGTTTCAAGTCGTTGAAGTGCACATCATAATATATCATGGACATAGTCCTCTAGTTCAGCAACATAAACATCATAGTCTTCTCCTTTATCAAGGTCTTCATGTAGAAATGTTCCAAAAACATTTCTTGGAATACTTTTCACAACATATCATCAACCTACATATCCTAAATGAGAATATCCCACCACTTCTTTTCTGGTCCCCATAACATAGAAGCTACCAACATGATCTCTTATTTAGAGGAGTATCTATGTAATCCAAAACATTCTATATAGAATCTATCTAGAACTCTACATCCTTAGGTTCACCCTCTCTATAAAATTTCATAGGGTACTATTATATAATATATCTAGTTAAATCAATCGTACATTGAATAAATCGCCCTATGATTCATTCCATGATCTATATAAAATAATAAAATTTATCAAGGAACATATCTACTCTTGGATACCTTAGACCAATGGGGTTTCATTCTATGCTACTGGTGGATCATTCTCTGAGATATCCTCATTTCATCTGACCATAACATGTCATCATGGTGGAATCTTCCCATAATTTCAAACACATATCTCATAACCCATAACATAAAAGATACACAGTTTTCCCAAAATATGGCTCTCTACTGGACATAAAAACTCGTTTTGAATACACTAACCCAATGGACATATTAGTATCTCAAACACTACCCTCAACCATCCTTGCAATAGATCATGGTCAGCCTAGGTAAACCAAAACACATAGTCATGAACATTTATTCGACACCACTTTTATCTAGCTCCACATTCATTATACAAATATTTCATATTTAGGAACATTATTATCTTTTAAAAATCAACAAAACTAGATGATAACATCTTTTTGACTCAATATGAGGCACTATTACTAAACCATTTCATTACATTCTTCTCATTTACCCATTTTAATCATTTGCGTTAGACACTTTCCATTTAAAATTTCAAGGTTAGAGTGAACATTATATCCCTTACATTATGTACATCTTTCTCATGTGTTCCTACCATGATTCATGTCACATATATCCACAGTTTCATAAAATGATGCATGTATAAAAAACCTAATACCATTTAATACATGAGAAAAAATACCATAAAATAGTGACATCACAAAACAAGTGCATCAAACAATGGTAAAATATCATTCAACCATAACAACACACATCATGAACAAGAACCCATCTCGGGCTACTTGGGTTTTCCCTTATACATAGGTTAGCTACTCCCATACATGGGCTCATTACTGAGGATCAATACATTCTAAACTCTTTTCTACCTTCCCCAAAAAAATAATAATTCAAAATATACCCTCTAAAACCACTTTGTAACATCCCAAACCCATTATCAACCATATATGGTACCCCGAACTGGGACGCCACATGACCTTTGGTGTACTGCCCCATATGCTTGAGGCTTCCAACTAGAAGGAAGGGTATAATGATTTATGTGGAGATACTATACCATCATAATCAGAGCTATCCATAGAAAATAATAATAATAAATAAAGTAAACAATATAACCAATGAAAATGTATTACCAAAACATTCCCAAAATTGGTTACAAGACCACAACCAAATATTAAAAATGTTACGACATGTCTCGTAGTTCCAAGTGTAAAGAATCCCAAAATAAAGAAAAGATTAAGAATATCCAAAATGGGTCCTAACTACAATATTAATCCCTCATAATTTCCCATCCATTTCCAAATAAAGCATCTGGCATAGGGTCCTTCCAATTTATTGGCTTTTAAGACTGATGTCATCTAGGGTACCCAAAGGTTCCCCGACTTGCGTGTAAGTAAAACATAGTATTCCACCACAAATTTCGTCTAAAAAATATATAGTCTAAACAAATTATGTATGAAATTACTCAATAAATACAAGGTTGAAAAAAGGTATATTGGGTGACATTAGTCAACATTGTTCACATAAACAATTTTCATCATTTATACCTTGGGTTTGGAATTTTTATTCAATTTCACTTTGACCTCAACCAAAAATAATAATGAATTAATAGGGGTTGTATTTAGTTCCCTACATAACTAGGGAGTTACATTACACAATCACATCATAACACTTACCTTGGATCCTCAGTCCTAGTAGTCTAATCACATGCAAGTATTTGGGGCATAGATCATCAGTCCAACTCTCTAACCCATGCATAAAATGGGGTAGGTTTTAGAGCCTCATTCTAACCCGAACCGTGGATATATATCCACAATTACAATAACCCACACATACCACCAAGCCATACTCATATTCTTCATCAATCACTTACAACACATACCAATTCACAAATTATACTCATTGACCACACATTCCATTTACAACTCCTAGTTCAATCAACACATAAATAAACATCATTCCATAACCCATTAACACATTTACAATTTAAAATTAATGACTCATTAACTCATTAACATTATACCAAATTCCACGTTACTCTATATTATCAATTGAATACAATTAAATCAATTTCATTTCACAATTCATATTAACAAACAAAATAAAAAACTGATGGATTCTCTTCCATAAACTCTTGTTAATAGTATACACATAACAATCATTTCTTTTATTGAATATACCCTTAAAATTAACAGTCACATACCAAAACCCATGTTCACAAAAATGGAACACCCCATGGGTGGACTCTTTCCTAGTATAGTCATACTCAATGCATTCCACAGGGATCATAAGGGGTTCAATTCATCATTTTAACAACAAATTTTTCATATCTCACTATGGGCATAAAATAAGGATCCAATATCAAAGCCATATATAAATAAAACAACATTATGAATATGGGATATAACTTTTATAACACCTGCCTTGATTTTTAGGACAACCCCACACTCATCCATAGCCCTTGATTCATATTTGATCACTATTTGAATCCCCAAACTAAGGTCCTCGGGGAAAAGAGGGGTTTACGGATTCAAAAGAGTAAGAACAACTACAGAAGCCCTAATATGGAAAATTAAGGCAGAGGTGTGTTAGAATAACATGGAGCTTTGATGAAAAACCAATAGTTCTCCGAACGGCGTAAAAATGAGGGAGATCGGTCCTTGAGAAGGTTGGGGGATTTTGGTTTGTCACTCCTACCATTGGTCGAAGAATATCGGAGAAAATTGGGTGATGTTTCTTGAATACTATGGGAAAAATTGTAAATTTACCTCAATTTAATGAGGAATATAGATTTTAAAAGAGATTTTAAAAACCATGAGCCAACCATGTTCCACCTAATGTCCAAGAGTGGGGCTAGGTTAGGTGGTTTCCTAGGGAGCATGAATGGTTTGAATAGTTTTGTGGTGACCATTCATGGTGTCTCTATCCAAACCCACATGACTTAGCCTCACCCCTTTAATAGTTTCTTAAACCTTGCACCCCACCTTTTTGAAATTATGGTTGGGGTGCATGGTTACTACTAACCATGCACCTACCATGTAAAATGCATTAGATGGCCACTTTCTCCCCTGTGTTATGTCCTGAATCCCTAGAACACCCTCAAGACTCCTCATACACCAAAAAAACATTCCTTTAAACAAAATAATGAGTATAATACTAAAACATAATTAATAACATACCTTATTGGAATATTGGGTTCTTTCACATAATATATAAGTTATTTTCCATCCGATCATTAAATTAATCAAATGGAGAAATATATTCTCCCTATTATTTGTAATTTTTTTATAATAAAATATATTGTTTTCTCCAAAAATTCTTGAATTGGAGAAGGTTTTTTATGTATTTAAAAATAAAAAAGGGGATAAGAATCCCATGTATGTAAGGTTTTATTCTAGAATGTGATAGTGAAATTTGGAGAATTTAAAAAAAATCCATTTACCCATAATATTATCTATTGATGCATAATATATTTGTTTGGTCTAGAAAAATAAAAAATTGATAACACAAAAGTAAATGGGTGAAAATAAGGGCCATTAATTCCATGGATTGAGGGTTTAATATATGCTGATTTTTCAACCAGAAAACCATGGTTAACCTAGAGAAGTTTAAATGGGGAGATAATAAAGGCCAAAATATTATAAAATTTGTGGTTTTTTTGAATCATGGAGATGAAAGTAACTACATCATAAAAAAGTTCATTTTGGATTACATTGAACCTATATAAAATGGTGATTACTATAGTGGTCATATTGAATGATGTTGTTACCAATATGTGAGATATAATGAAATGAGTTCCATGAAAAAAAACCACATCATGGATGAATGAGAACATCATGATAAGTGTTGGGATTATGATATTCCCAATCACTTGTAAAATAAAATTTATGATACTCATGTCATAGAGAATATGTCCGTGCTATAAAGTATTTATTTGTAAGAGGTTTTGAATAATCTTGGTTCTACCTATATATAGGATTCATCCAATAAAAAAGGTATACACACAAATATTGGGATAAGGAATCATGAAGATTTTGATGTACCACCCCACGATATTTGTGGAATTTAATAGAATTTATTTGGATTATTTTTTTATATGGATATTTATTAGAAAACACATCATAGAAAAGAAATACATTCCATGATATGGTTGTTCCAAAATATCTAAAAATTTCGATTGAAAGTAAAAAATAAGCATATAGAAAGAGTATTTCAAGGTTTTTCCTAAGTTTATTATCACATAATGACTATGTTAAACTATGTTTCACACCAAGAATAATCATAGAGGATGAGTGGTGGTTAAATGATCCAAATATTATGATTAAATGGTTGGATTCACGAAATATATGTATAACTCCTCATAGTTGTTCTAAAGTAATAAGTGAGAGGAATATTGATGCATCCAATATGATCAGACTAAGAAGAAAGGTTAGAGAATATTGTTATATTTTTTTTATATAGTTAGAATACTATGAAGCCATATATGAAGTTCATTGGCAGATTTGTTTCATTCAAGAGATAAGTCTCATGGAAATGTGATGAATTATAATCACTAACATATTCAGTTTTTTTAACAAAGAGGGTATATAATGATAATTATAGTGTGGAATTATATTTATTTGTAGCAGATGTTATACCACTATGTATTTGTAGAAGATAAAGACCCATGCATAACATTAAGGTGTTTATATCATCATTCCTTGGTGTTGTGTAAGATTATAAAACATAGACTTTAAGGAAGTATAAAATCTGGAGTTCTAATCTAATCCAACCCACATGATATTCATGGATTATACCCCACTTATATAAAATATTTTTTCCCTTCATTGAAGTATTGTTTAGGGGATAAAATGAAGTAGTATCCCTTGGATCATCAATGATCCATTCTTGAACCTTGGAAGGGTAGTATTCCTTGGTATAAATTGACAATGACCAATAATCGGGCATCCCTCAAAATTGAGTATTGGTTCTGGTACACAAACACATTGTCATGTGTAGTGTCCTTAGATTATCCCGTTGTGGTGAACCAAGTAAAATATATATGTTTATTATTTGATTTAATTTCTATATCTGTGTTTATTAATTGGTTTGATTAAAATGATAGAAAGATAGATATTTAATGTGTTTTGGGAATCACAGTAATAATATCTAAATGGGCTAGGGGTTTCAAGAAGATAAATGAATTTTATTGGTGTGTATATTATTTCATTCCCCACCCCCACCTTTGGGTGCTTCTGGTAAACCACATCCCAAAAAGTGGTATTGGGGATAAAAATTTTAGCTTTTAGGTTTAATTATTAAATATATTTTTTATTTGTTGTGCACATGAAATTAATGATGAAACCATTATTTTTTAGAGGAAATAACATTAATAGCTAAAAAATTATATTATTTTGTTCCCATAAGCTTTTGACAAGGATTTCAAAATTTACATACTATATATGATCATTTTTTCAAGCATAGTGAGTAAAAAAGTGATTATACGAAAGAGAATATTTTTATTATATCATTATCTAAGGAATTTTATAAGAAAATTACTCATTGTGAGACTAAATTTGAGATATATAATATCTAGAAATAATTTATTAGAAACTAGTGAAAGTGAATTTGATGGTGGAATCATACTGAAACCATGTTAGGACCACCTTATTTCAAAAACCATGAAGATGAATAAGGAGAGGAATACTCCCAAGAAGATATGAACTTGAATTGAGGTTAAAATTTTGTATTCCAATATTTTTTTAGTTCTAACAATGTTATGGGAGATGTTATCAAATCTATAAATTAATATTTTTCCCCCTAATGATTAAAATAAGATTTTAATATATGGATGAAATTTCAACTACATCATGTTTTCAATATGGAGGTTCTTCATGTTGAAAACAAGTAGAGATTAAATCCTTACAATAAAATGTGGATCAATGACGAATCATACAGGAAGTAAACTATGAATCAATATTAGATCTATCTATAGATAATATAAGATTAATGAATTTATATGTGGCCTTGAATGTGGATTAAATAATGATATATTTAAAACTAAAGGTCGAAAATGTTATTCTTGGGGAACTTGAGTAAGGGATAGAAAAATAAATGGTCATGTAGAATGATTTGAAAGAAATAATTTCCTTATTAAGGAAAAAGATATAGAGAATAGAAAATATAGAAATGAATCTAGCTTGTTTTTGGATAATATAACTACCAAACTGATGTGGAAAGATGAAAATATTAAGGACCGTGAATCAAAGAACATATCCTCAAAGGGAAAAGAGAAGGTAGGGATTACCTATATGTTAGCTTTAAAAATTGGTGAATATAATGCTCCAAATAAATAAATATTGAATGAAAATAAGATCCATTTGAAATCTATCAAATAAGGATCTCAAAATAAGGTTGATATAAAATGCTATTGTTTTGGATGATTGGGGCACAGAATGTGTGTGTGTGTGTCTTGATGCCCAAGGACACAAAGAAGGAATAAAAACTGGTGCATAAATATCTTAACAAAAAAATGAATATAAAAGTTATTATTTTAATGGTATATATTTAATATTTTATAACAAAATATATATTGAAATTAATTTCAATATGAAGTGAGAAAACAATTTCATCAATACTATCTTTATCCCAATAAAAAACCGGATGAAAGCCTTCCTGAAAGAGAATCAATTAATCTAGAAAACTGATTTATTATTTTTTAAGGAATTCATGGATATCAAAAAAGGGTTCCCCAATAACCAATTATGGAACACTCATAGTGTCCCACATATAGTAAAAGAAAAAAAATTTAAGAGAAAGAAGGACTATTCCCCAGGAATGAGAAAGGTGGATGAACATATCATGAAATATTCACTATGGAAATATAATTTTGAAGTCATTCTAATAGACCATGAATTGTACATATATGAGACATTCCTTACTAGTTTCACAAATCATACCATATGTAAATAGTTAAATGTTGGTGTAATATGCATCTTATCGTAGAGTATGAATGTATAAATATTCAATAGTGTTGTATTAAAATATGAAATAGCATGAGTGGGATGAGTCGCACACTAGAGGTGAATCCCAAGACAAAGAAGAAAGTTAACTATAAAGTAAACATATAGAATGAATTTTTCATCAGTGGTGTTATAAAAATAAGAAACACTACAAATTATTTGAAGGAATTGGGATGTAAATGTTGGTTCAACAAGACTAACCACAATCCTCAGCTTGTTGAAATTTGGGAAGTACCCCTCTTTCCATGTCGTTAAATAATTTTAAATATTATTGGATGTGGTGTATATTGAGTTGGGAGAAATGATAAAAGGGGTGATTATCCTAAATTAATACATTTTTAGGAGAATAGAAATTTGTGTATGAGATGGAATATTATATTGTGTTAAAAATAGTTAAATACAATAAGTGGGTCAAAAAAAAATTAGTTCAAAATTGGTATCAAGACTGAAAATTTGGTAAAATAGTATCCAATACTTTATCTAAATCAACAGGTGTTCTGAGAGGAAAATTTTTATTTTAGGGATGATTCTAAAATTTTCATTCTATAATGGATAATTTAAAACAAAATAGACTTGTATCTTAAGTTAAAGTGATGTCAATGTTTGATTTGAAATATCTAATGTTGTCAAGCCAACTATACTAACAAAAAATAGATATCTAGAAATATCTCAAGTGTTATTTTAACACTAAAATAAAAAATAATAAAATAAAATATATGTTACAAAATTTTTTAAGTAATAATTTTTTATTTTTTTATATACTAAAGATATAGTATAAACTTGTTGTTTTTCTATAATTCCAAAAGGTGTTGGGAAGCATGTTTCATAAACAATAAGTGGTTCCCTAAGATAAAAATAAATAACTCATTATTTGAGTCAAAAAATTAATGAATTTAAGGGTAGTTTGTGATGAGATATAAAATTTTATTTTGCCTCATCATAAAATATTAATCCCTAAAAATGAAGGAAGTTTAATATATATTAATTGGTATCACAAGATTGTCATAAAATGGTGGTATTAGTTTTCTCAACATGTGGTATTTCTCACAAAATTGGAAATTTATTTATTTTTTATTTATTTTTTAGTATAATATTGATTGATATAACTTGAATATGTGTAAAGTAAATTATAATCTCTATCTTCAAGTGTTTATGTAAGTGATTAACTTGGAAAAAATTTATATTATTAACTTAAACTCTTGTTTACTACACCAATATCTTCCATGGTAGGCTTTGTGGATTTTTAAATGACTCAACTCCATGAAATAAATTTACTCACTAATATCACTAATTAAATTGATAATGGATAAGGTAAATACTAAGATATATTGGAAATAAAAATATTGAATTAATTTGTCCAAAAATTTGAATAAATGATGAATGAAAAAAATCAAGAGTATCAAAAGATTTTTAGAGACCCTAATGTTTTAAAGGTGATAAATGGAACTAGGATTTCAAAATCTATTGTAGATCAAATTGTAAATGTATCTCAATTTTCTTAAGTTAACTTTCATATGGTTGGTAGAGTAAAATTAATGGATTTAAACTAATTGTATCAAATAAGATGTGAAGGAATTTCATGTAAAATGGGATAAAAAACACATAAATATAATTTTTTGAAGTTGAATAGATTTATTTGGCCCCAATATGTCCATTTAAGAGATCATTAAATATCTAGATCAATTAGTGTATGGATGAAAGGGGTGGAGTGGATAAGGTACCTCTCTGGAGTTCAAGTATATAGGGGGAGACCTTGATTAAAAATATATAGAAACCCAAATGAGGGATATAATGGAATGTAATATATGTATATGAAGACAATTTTCATTTTTTCTTCATAAAGTTGGATTCAGAATATTGGGAATGAGTAGAGTGGAAGTATATTCTCTCAAATTGTAGAGGTTTCTGGTGTAATGATAGGATATTGATCCTCTTTGAGAAATATGGTGTAAAAAGATTTGTGAAAAATGGATTGTGAAAAATTCAGAGATAGATATTTTAATTTTGGTGAAAAGTGGGTATAAATCAAAGGATTTTAAATCCATAGCCTAAAAATTATTTTCCCTCTAGGTATTTTATGGAGTATGGATTAATGATAATATTGAAAAAAAATCCCAAGGGGTGGTTTGTTGAAACCAAAGGTGTTTTTGGTGATGTATTTTTTTCAAATTACTAGAATCATAATGTATTGTTAAAATTAATGTTGGATGTTCCTAAATTTAGTTTTATAAAATATATGAGAAGTATTTTTTTTATTTTAATGTAAATGATTAGAAATTTGAATGTTGTTTTTGGAAGATGAATTCTTTAATGTTTGGAAGTAATGTTAGAACAAGTGGCTAGTTTTTTTAAAGAGGTAGAGTCATGATGAGAATATTTGAAATTTTAATTTCATCATTTAGGGTCATGATTTGAAATAAAATGATTAGAAGATGAATTGGATTTTATATGGATTCATCTAGATCAACAAAAAAGTGTTTAATGTATATTTTTTAACTTAAATATTTTTCATAAACATTCTTGATATATGAAAGATATTTAAAAGAAATATTTTTGGCTATGTACTAGAGGTATCCCATGAATGCATAAGATATTAATAGTTGGGTAATATATTATAAGATGATGTAGAATTGAAAGAGGCCTGAATCTATTAGTGATATTTAATACATCATAGCTCATGTGTAAATTTTTTATAGTTTTAGGAGTTTTTTCTAAGAAGCATTAAAATTCTAAAAGGATTAAATTCTTTCATGTAGGTAAGATATTTTCCATGCAGTTCTAAAAATATAGTAAAGGGAAAAAATTATCTTAGTGATTCATAAGTTTTTATCGATCAAGAATTAGGTTTTTTTAAAACCTTCATAGGTTTCATAAGATTTATGAATGCTGGGAAATAGAAAAGAGGAGAAAATTACCTATATACATTATGTTTTATTATCGGAAGAGATAGTGAAATGTTAAAAAGGGAAAAACATTTCATGTATATGTAATATTCCTAGTTTATGTTTAATAAATTTCCTCAATCCATAAAATGGAAGAAACCCAATAACCCAATGGTTACTTGGTGAATAGTGTAGGATTAATGAGTATGTAAATACTAATAGAGGGGTGATTGTTTTTAAAAAATTTAATCGAAAAATATTTCCAACACACTTTATTGTGAAAGTTCAAATAGACAGTTAATATGATCTTTAGACTTTATGATTTAAATAGATTATATTTATAAAAAATAATAGTTAATAAAATTTAACTTAATGTAAAACCTTCCTAACCAAATTCAGAGCAAAAAACATAACTTGTACATAATAATTAAAATATAACTTTACAACGTAACTATGAAAAAATTAGGATATATTTATTTAAAGTATCATTAATTTATCCTTAAGAATTAATGAATTATCTAACCTATACCTATGCTATCCAAAATTTTGAACCAAACTAGCAAGTCTATCTTTCTAAACTAAGAAAGCCCTCAATCTTACCATAATGGAAAATCTGTATTTCCCTAACCATGGAAACCCCCGATCAAAAAGTTAAAACTCATCCTTTATCTTTCTATACAGGGAATACCTTAAACATAGTAGTTTAGAAACCGTTGTTACAAAACAAAAAATCTCTTAAGGAATTTACAATGAATCCTCTCATATATTCCTTAATAAAATCTCTTAATGAATATAATGAAGTAATAACTCATTGTAAAAATATTTTATAGAAATATTAACAGGAGATATAATAATCATTCATCGAAAGTAAACCTTCATCCTTTAATTCTCCTCATATTTATAGATAAATATTCAATGGTCATATTCCTCATATCTAGGAGTTTATTTCAATGACCTCGTAAAAAACATGTATCTTGATAGATCATCATGTTTGTCTATATGATGTTAATAAATATTCCATCATAGTGTAGCTTGATTTCATTTAGTGGTATATAATTTGTTCATCCAAAATAATTAAATAGCTCAATCAACATATTTAAACATTTGGACTATCTGGAAAACATATCTTCTTATGTACATTAAATATTTTTCTAAACATCTTAATATAACTTCTTATTTTTTGAATTTGTAATAGTTAGACCTTACTAAAGTTAAATATATATCCAATAATATGTTACTTTCCATATGAACATTAATAAATGGTTCATCAGAATACATTAATTTATTTCATCTAGAAAATTAGTATTATGCTTTTTGGAAAAATATATTTCTTGTAAAAACATTCAGAAAACTAGGGAAGTATAAAAGTTAGTAGAAAACATATAATGAATTTTTTTTTTGATTTTCATTATCTTGTTATAAAATTTCGAAATACATTTCAACTCAAAAAAGAAAAGTGTCATTCCCAACATTGATTTAAGGGATATTTCATTAAGATTATTCATCTATAAAGTCATTATAAACATATAGAAGATAGGTCATGGAGAAAATGAAGGCTATTCCATAGCAGAATACATATTGGCTATGAAATAGAGAGATAATGAGAACCACATTGTATAAGAGTTCATTTTGGGATTATATTATACCTTATAAAATATGGTAGATCCACAATAGGCATATTGAATGCTTTTATAACATCTATGTGAGATGTAGTGAAATGGGTTCCTAGAGAAGTACCACACCACAGTGGCATGGACATGTCATGATAGGTCTGTGGATTATGATATGCCTTATCAATCATAAAATATAGTTTATAATTCCCATTTCCGGGAGATAATGGTCATGTTATAATGTGTCCATTAGTAAGGATATATTGATAATGATGGTTCTTCCAATATGAAGTGGTTCATATCATAACAAAGTTATACACATCATGAAAGGGTAGATAAATTATAAAGGTTAAGAAGTATAATTTTGTGATATTAAATGAGTTAATATATATATATATATGTGGTATATTTTGTGGATATAGATATTTTCTAGGAAACACATCATGGGAAAGGAGGACACATGGTGATATGGTGGTTCCAAAATATCTAGAAATTGGGATTGAAATTAAAAAAAGATATGGAATGAGTATTTTAAGGTTTGACTCGGGTTGATTGAAATATAATAACTATTAGAAAATTGATTGGTAAACCATGAATAATTTTAGAGTATTTGTAGGGGATTATTTGTCCCAACCGGTATATTTAAGGGATAGATTCATTGAATATATATATAACTGATAATTGTAGTTTGGATGGGATATTTGGGAGGATTATTTAGACATATGATATTAGAATAATAACAAGAAGAAGAATATAATTTAGATAACATTGATATATCTAGTTTAGAAAGGTATAAATGTTGGTATCAATGAAGTTATACCATTGAAAAATATAGTTCCTTCAAGATGGATGTCTGGTTGATGGAGAAATAGGAGAAACATAGCTATATCTGGTTGTTCAATATGGAGAGTGAAAATTAATAATTATTGTGTGGGATTATTTTTATTTTTAGAGGTGTTATTTTTTATTATTGGAGGAAGAGAAATACTCAAACCTAACATTGAGGTGTAATATAATCAATACTCTGAGTATTAGAAGTGTAGTGAAAATAATTTTTAAGGAAGCATCAAATATATATTTGGGACGCAATATGGACCACATGCTAAATATAGAGACTCTAAAAAAATATAAAATTTCTATATAAGAGTTATAAAAAAACAAAATACCATTTTTAAACGAGTTAATAAAAATAATGAAGCATATATTTATAAGAAATTGTTTAAAAAAAATCAACTATAAGCGTTAAAAATCAAACATTAAAGTATAATTTTTTATGTCACTATTCATATGTAAGAGTTAACAGATTGTCGGTAAATGTATCTTCATGATACATAAAAGTAAACTAAATAACATAGAGGTTATATTATCATATGTGTAAAGATCACATGAAAGAAAAATTAAAATTTAGAAGATAATTACTCTTATTTTTAACAATCAATATTATTTCTATATGGTATAACACCCATGATTATGCTAATCATGAAGGGAGTGAATTCACTCTAGTCAGAATAGTGTGTAGTGATTTTTATTAAGAATATTAATAGGATGATAGTTTCTCCAGTTTTGATTCCTCTAGACCCAAGGGTTGGTTATGATTTATTCTAGAATTAATTGGTAGTTGTTTTGGGGGTAGTTTCAATGTAGAGGTGTTGAGTAATTGTGTGTGGTTCATGTTATTTATGACCACATAAGTGGAACTATCCTACCCATGACATGTATTTGGATGGGGTGGTTCATGATTTGAAGTGTTGGTGACACTATCTCATTAGTGATAGTTTTTTGTCTACAATGACCATATAATCCTAAAATATTCTTTACACAATAATACATTCAATTTGAGGAAAAGGAACATGGTAGAGAACATGGAAATTTTGAATTTGATATAGCCTATGCACAAGAAAAAAGTAACATCATTAAATATTTTCATAACTATAAGAAGAAAGTATCTTGGGATCGTGGTGGATGGTCTTTATTGGAATAGTGGTTCATGATGATGTTTTTGGACTATTGGAGGATGGCTATTTTCATGGACCAGGAATAGATGATGTGTGCCCTATTAGCGATCACATATTATATTGTAGACTAGACGAATGATGGTCAAGAAAAAAAACCAGAGTGTGTTGTGATCCAGGAAAAATGAGTAGGTTGACACCTGATACCTGGGATGTTGTTGGATAGTGATGATGTGATCCCAGTACATGGGAGAGTTATACTCCCAGCATCAATTAGTGAATAAATTATGAGATACTTCCAAACCTCTAAGTGGGAAGCACATATTGGTGTGACAAAGATGGAACATGACTTTAGGTTGATACTTCTCATTGACAAGGATGATGATGGACATTTCTGGATCTTTTTCCTGGTAACTTGTCTTCTAGTGGATAAAGGTGAAGTACTAAAGTCCTAGTTGATTACTCCACCCACATCCTATTCCCATCTGGAATTGTTATGAAATCGCAATGAACATTGTCATAGGGTTAACCTAGATCCTAACGATATGTGATATAATTGGAGTGATTATTTATTTTCTTATTAAAGTATCTCATTTCTTACTAATCCATGAGATACACTCAGTATATGACCTAGAATCATTGGTTTTATGCAAGAATGAATACTTACATAGAGTTCCCTTGATCATTTTATCCATGACAGATGCATGTTTAACATCATGATTTTGGTTGTTCTTTCTAGAAAAAATAGGGATTTAGCTAATTTTAGTACAACATTCCATACTCATACTAAAGGATAGTCTAAGAAAATATTTCACAATCTAGAAGAAATTCTTCAAGTGGGTGTCATAGAATTCAATAGATCATGGGTTTATTACCTACCATTAGTTGAGTTCACATAAAATACTAGTTTCTAATATTCAATTCATGTGGAACTTTATGAGGCCCTTTACATTAAGTCATATCGTTTACCTATTTGTTGGCATGTGGCTACTGAGGCAATAGTTACAGGGACCAGTATGATATAGGAGGCCTCTGAGAGGATGTATTAGATTCAGAAGTAGTTGATAAAAGATCGAATAATGCATATATCTTATATATACCTTAATAAGAAACCTATTTTTTTCATAGGTGATAGATTTTTCCTAGTAGTGACTCTGGGGTTAGGAATCCAACATTTTAGGAAGCGAAGGAAGGGGGCCCCATGTTTTGTTAGACCATTAAAGATTATTTAATTGTTTTGAATAGTTTCATACCATTAATATATGACTTCATGATACCGAGGTATGCATCATGGGTTTTATGTTTATCAGCATCGGAAGTAAATTCATAATCTCATTCATGTCATCGACTATAATGATATTGAGTTGGAGCTTAATGAATCACACACAGAATGCCTAGTATATATTTTAAGCTAGATCTAAATAGGAATATTATGAAATATGATACCAATTTTCCAGATTATATGGTGGAATAGATGAATATAACAAATTACAGAGGAGTGAGGGGAAATGTTTGGGCTTAGTAGTCTATTTTTTTCATTAGAATGCCTAGATGCACTTCTTGGGGACAAGAAGTCTTTAGAGAGGGAGAATATAATTGCCTCAAATTTTCCAGGTCCATTATGGGTTAATTCCAGTCATTAGTCATATTTCATTGATCTAATAATTTTTTTTGGATGAATTTTATTATTTTTCATATGTTTTTTAATGCTTTGGTTGTGTTTTTGGGTTCATTATTAAAATATGGTTTCTCTGTGTTGTGCCTAATATCTAGGAAACATTAAACTAGTGGAAGTGGATAAAGGGGTGTCCTATGGTCTCAAAAATATTCATCCTAATCGAGAAAATCATATGGTATAATCCAATGTCCAATAACATGGTAGGTTAATTTTTTAAAAAACTATGAAACCAAACCATTCAGATTGTCCAAAATCCAAGAGAGGGTTCATTTTTGGCGCTCGAACTGTTAAATTATACGGTCAAACCATTCATGCTTGAAATTAATTATATGAACTCTTATATAATGGATTTTTTGTCCCATTGTTATTTTTATAATAATATCCCCCAGTTTATATGACACCTTTTGTCTTCCCTTATTATTTCCCCTCCTTCAATTCTATATTTTAATTAAATAAAATGGATAAAACATATAGAACTGAGGTATGTCATGTGAAACCATTTGTAATTATGGTTTCTATCGGATCTACCTATTTTATCATGATATTATTAAAAATATTTAAATTTTTTGCTCAATCTATGGATTCTAATGCCAACTAATGATGTATTTAGGAGTCTTTGCAAGATCGGGGGTGGGTTTTACGGGTTAATGACACCCCTTTTGACCAAAGATAAATTCATCATGAATGGTTGACATTTCTATGTATGTTTATATACATAAATATCCTTAAGGCTCTATTAACCTATATTCTCCTCATGAATATTTTTTTCATTGATTGTTTCATGATGGATCTATGTTCATTGGATAGACCTGAGGTTCACTTCTATAATTTTTGATAAATTCATGATGTATTCTTCGATCGAAAAAGGATATGGTGATTTGGAATCATCTCTTTTACATAACATGGAACAGGTTTTGTTGATTGGAACTATGAGGTATTTAATTTTTGGACTACCCTTATTCACATAGAATCTCTGGGTGTCTCTTTTCTAAACCTCTTTCTTGAGTAACTTGAACTCAATATAGGCATCTTTGACATTTGAGCTAGTTCTATGTGGGTTTCTAAGGTAGTTCAAGAATTAATACTTGGTTAACATTAAATTTACATAAAAAACCATGATTTAATAATTTCATTACCATATTGGGATCTTATATTCAAATTCTTCAATGGTGGGTTTCTAATGTTGGCATAATCTGATGACGGTGCTTAATTGCGATCGCATGTGGGTGTGTGCGTAGCCTCTAAGACCCATTTATGATACCTATTTCCATGAGTATGTGTTACACCCATATATTTTGCAATCATTTTATTTGAATAAATTTAATTTCCTATATATATTATGTTATACACGTCATGGAGTTTATCTTTAACTACATAGGACAACGAGTTTTAACAAACCACGAGATTCTATTTATATAATTTGATAATCAAAAACATTTTAACCTATCCATTAAACATAAAAATATGAATATTAATAACAAATATTCAAATATTAATTTCAATTATTTTATATAAAGAAAATATATTGATAAAAAAATTAATTTTTGGTAATGTTTTTATATATTTGAAAAAAAAATTTCTCAAAAAAAATTGTCTTTTATTTATTTTTCTAAACAATAATAAAATTAATTATTGAACATTTTAGAAAATTAATTTTATAAAATAAAAGTATTTTTACAATTTTAATATTAATTTTATCTTATGTTTAATTTTTTATTAATAGTGAAAGATGTAGTTTTTATTGAAAACTCTCTTTTCATTTAAAGGAATAATAAGGTAAATTTTTTATAAAATGGTTTTCAAATAAAATTTTGATAAATTATATATAAATTAATCTAATTTAATTACATTAAATCATTTTCACAATGAATTTTTATATAATATCTTTTTATGTTTTCCAACATTTCTTCTTTGTAAAACCACTTTCTCGTTGTGTCTGTGGGTTTAATTTTAAATTTTATTTTTGCGCTTTTGTGAATGAAATTTTAAAAAATTTATTATATATTTTTAATAAAAATAATTTATATTATTTTATAGGGTCAAAATAATTTTTTACTGTGATGAATTGTAAAAATAGTAAAAATTATTTACCACAGTTAGGGTAAAATTGATTTATCGGGGGTTTAACTAAAATGATATGTGTTAAAAATGACCTAAAACATGTAAAAAACCCATTATATGGGAATATTTAGTCATTATAATGTATAATTCATGATAATAGTTCATTTTATATCCTTGTGGAAGTTAATAGATGTCGGTACACCTTTTAATTTTGAAATTTTACAAGTGTGTCACTCACCTCACATATAATAGATCATCCCCTCTCCTCTCCTATTCAAAATTTCAGGATCCTTTGGATCAGTAAATACCTACTAAAATTCCATACATAATTACATTATCACATCCTATAAGCCTTATTTTTTGTTATTAATCTAGCTTACAAAAATGTTTGTTGCAAACCAAAAGAAGTTGTCTGAAGAAGAGGTAACATCATTAACTAAGTGGTTTGTTTTATTACTTCCTCCAATGCATTAAATTATGATTAAAAAATTATGAAATAATAAAAAAATATTAAATATTAATTTATTCTTTTATGTTATTTTAATTACTTATATTCTTCTACCCATTCACAAAATGGGATATGAAATGACCATTCTTGTTGTACGGTGGACTATTGCCTCACAAACCGAGGTTATTCGTTTTCCATAACCACCAATCACATATGGATATAATGATATATTAATTGTTCATATTATATATATATGATATTATTATACTTATTTAATTATTATATCAGACATTCCACCTTATTTTCTATTCTATGGGAATATGATAGTGTTGCATGCATGTACAGCGGACTACCACCTATCGAAGCAATGTGATTCATTTTAGCAATGAATAAAAGGTAATAATGTTGGGTTTAATTAAAATATTTGATATTTATGACATAAAAATTATTATTAAATTATAATATATTATTTATCTTTATTTATTTTAATCCTTCTAGAAAATAGAAACAATGTTCATGTGCATGTACGACCTACCATCTCTATGGATGGTGTATTTTATTTTCAACCAATAACTTTTATATATTACTATAAAAATATATATAATAAGTATATATGATATTTATATTATGTTTAACTTTATATTTATTATGGAACTATGATCAAGGTAATAGTACATAAAATAATTAATCAAAAATTATATGAAAAACAAAGTAGGGATTGCGTAAAACGTGACTTTAAAAAGGAATTTCTTATAAAATTGTAATGAAAGTGTATAGGTAGATCATATATGAAAAAATATATATTATAATTGTATTATAATATATTTATAATAAATCTAAAATTTATTATATAGGATTACAGAGCACCATCAAGACAATAGGAACTCAATGTTAGGGATTTTCATCTCACGTCTGACTTCTGTGATGTAGCGACCCCACCTTTTCTTACATTACTATTACATCATTTCAAAGATAAACAAAATAATAGTATTACACATAGAGGATCCAAAGGTTTAGTGTCTTGGGCAAACTAGGACCACACATAACAAAGACAACATCAACCATAAACATTTATTTAATTTCATCTTCACAAGATTCTTAGTGGCACTTGTCCTCTCCTTAGTAAATGTAGCCACCTGAGGATATACATCAAAGAGGGGTGATCTAGAAGCAATGTATGAGTATAGATAAGAACAATATAGCATGGGGTGAGCATAATCATAACATAGGCAAAAGATCATGAACATGAGAGGAGCATAAATAAAAAGACTTGAAATGTGGCAATGCATAAAAATAAAACATCATGTCTTAGTGGTTAACTACCACACATAATTGTGAACTAAGCTATTATCTTGTTCACACATCATTTCACATTTACTCATGAGATTCATCACTTTACCCAATGCATTGGAGTGCTGTATAATTTCGGGCGCACCCATCACGTTTAAACATTCATATTGCGCTATATAATTCTGGGCGCACCCGTCACATCATAACATTATCATTTATCATGCATGCCACAATGAACATATAACATGAACATAAATAACCCATGAAAAGTAATGGGTTTCATCTCATAATAACACATTCATAAACTGTGGGTTCCAAAAATAATGATGGAACAACATACTTGATACAAGAATCATCAACCTTGAATGAGAGGTAAAAGTTGAGTTCAAAAGAGAAGAGTTCTTTTGGAAAACATTTGGATTGACATAAACTTCATTATAAAACATTTATATCCCATAAAAGGAAAGACAATGATGAAAAAATTATCTTTAAGGAGTGACCATATCAAAAATGGAGTGAAAGAGGTAGAACCCGAAGGAAGAAAATTGGGTTCGAGATTTCCCCTTACATTGTACCTGAATGCTTCCTTCTCTTTAATGTCCTATATAATGACATTATATTCATTAATTAGAAATCCAGAAGCATGTGTATGTTAATTTGGTTGATTCTTGTTTCATTATGTCATATTATGTTCCTTTGGATGACTTATAGAGTTTAAAAACTTTGTTCGGGAATGTTCGTTTTTATGGTTTTTCTTGGGTGGTTCACTTGTATTCTTAAATTGAAGTTTGGGTAGAACATGAGTAGGAATCCAGAACTGATATTAAATGTTATTAATGATATTACAGGATTTTTAATGATCTTATAATGAACCACATTATATCCATGTGGATGAATCATTAGATAAGAATTAAATGATGATTATTTGGGTTAATTTGAGCGGGTTTTTGGTCACAACAAACTTGTTTTAACTTTTCACATAGTAATATGGCCATAGGTTATTTAAAGAACATAAAATAGAACATAATACATATAAATTATTCTGGTTCAACCATAAAAATGGTTTCATGACTAGATCTGAAGGTATAAATGGAAGAAGAGAGCATGTCGTTTTTGAAGGTGATAAATTAACACCTCATGAACAATGTTCTCTTTAATGAAATAAAATGAAGAGGTAAAGGGTGTGGGCTGATATAATATCCCATTAGAATCATAAAATTCCATTATATGTATAATAATGGAGTTAAAAAACAATTTGGATGAATATAGTTGGGGAGAGATCAAGAACGGAACTTGAACTTGAAAGGTAATTAAAGAAGAAGAGGGAAGGAAATTACCTCTTAAATATTCCTCTTGAGATCCTCATTAAGGAAGCTAGGATTGGCCATTTGATGAGACCATCAGATTTTGGACGTGGAGGAGGTGCTAGGTAAGATGTTTGGGCATATTTTAGTGAAGTCTGGGAGCTTGAGAGGTGTGAGGAATAGAGGGAGTGAAGGGTGGCTTTTATAGTGGAGGGGAGAGGGGTTTCCTTAATATAAAATTGATTAGTTTATTAATTTCACCTAAAACAAAGAATAGTGAGTCTTTAACGACCAAGAATAGAAATTTTATAATGTAATCCTGAACCAAGTGGGATTACATCAGCAGAACATCATCGATGACTCAATTAATACATTATTTAGCATTTATTCTGAATTATCGGATTCAACTATTCATCAAAAATTCATGTATCTCAGAAAAATCCCAAAAATTTACCCCAACCATTTTTCAACATGTAGAATACAAAAATTAAGTCCATTTTTAAAAATAATTTTCTAATTATTATTAATTTAATATTTAATTAAAATCATAATTTACTCAAAAAACTGTTTTTATGATTAAAAATGATTTTGAAGTTCTTTAAAAAATTACGTAGGGTCTTATAAAATTATCTTAAAACTAGTAGACATTGATTCAAAGCGTTATGAATACATTTCAGGGAAATAAATATTATTTTAAATTAATTAATTATTTATAATTAATTATTTATGACTTATAAAATACCAAAAACGTTTACTAAGGTCAAATTATCACTTTCTAAGATGTCTAAATTTTATTTTATTATTCATAGGTAATGTTACTATTATTTACTATTCATAAGTGTCATATTAATATTCGTAAGGGTATGCTACTATTCATAAGGGTAGGTTACTATTCACCAAAAATTAGTTTTGTTTCATTAGACTCCAAAAACCATCTTGAACACAACCGTGTATGTCAGATTTTCAAAATTCCAAACATAGGGGTGACAAAATTATGTTTAAAGGTTACTTATCAATTAGTAGTTCATTTTTTTGTGTTTTAATGTTATTTTATCACATATTTATAATCAGGTAATTTCCATTGAAAAACTTTGGGTCGTTACATTCTTCCCCCCTTAAGAAATTTCACCCCCAAAATCTCACTTTACACAAACAGGTGAGGGTGCTTCTCCTTCATTGCCTCTTCTGGTTCCCAAGTTGCTTCCTCAAACTTATGGTTCCTCAAACAGGTGAGGGTGCTTCTCCTTCAGCACGACCTATCACTTCCCATAAAGAGCTTCATACGGAGCCATTTGAATACTCGAGTGGAAGCTATTGTTGTATGAGAACTCAACCAATGGGAGGTGCTAATCCCAACCACCTTTGAATTCAAGAGAGCAGGATCTTGGCATATCTTCAAGCGTCTGAATAGTCCTTTCAGACTGGCTATTAGTTTGGGGGTGATAGGTCGTGCTGAAATTTAATTCAGTACTCAAAGCATGTTGAAGGCTCATCCAGAACTTAGATGTGAACCTTGGATCACGGTCAGAGACAATTGAAAGTGGCACACCGTGTAGTCTCACCACTTCCTTCACATATATCATTACAAGTTGTTCAAGTGATAGGTCTTCCCATATAGTGATAAAATGCACAGTCTTGGTGAGTCGGTCAACCACAACCCATATCGCATTATTCCCATTGGACATCTTCGGGAGACCCCTGACAAAGTCCATAGTAACATTTTCCCATTTCCACATGGGTATAAGCAATGGATGCATCATACCTTTGGACTTTTTCTGATCAGCTTTAACTTACTGACATACCAAGAACCTTGATATATATTCCACAATCTCCTTCTTCATGTTATCCCACCAGAAGTGTTCTTATAGATCACGGTACATCTTGGTACTCCCAGGATGGATAGAGAAAGTTGAGCTATGTTCATTATCCAATAGCTCCTTCTTTATCCCGGGTGATGAAGGCACACAAAGAAGCATTCCAAATTGAATCACACCATCATCGTCGATATGGAACTCTTACAGATTCCCTTCCTTTACTACATTCACCCTCTTTTGTATCTCCACATCATCCCTTTGTGCATCCTTAATCTTCTCTTGGATGGATGGTTGCGCAATCATTTGGGCAAGGTAGGATGTATCCCCTGCCCTTATGATTCCCAAATCCATCCTTTGCACATCCATGAAGATAGGTTCTTTCTCAATCCTCAACATGGATAGATTAGTAGGTTCTTTTCTGCTTAGAGCATCAGCTACCTTGTTCACCTTTCCAGGATGATAGTGAATAGGGCAATCGTAATCCTTGATTAGCTCTAACCATATCCTTTGACGCATGTTGATCTCCTTTTGTGTGAATATATACTTTAGGCTCTTTTGGTCGGTGTATATGTCACACTTCTTGCCATAAAGGTAGTGCCGCCAGATTTTCAAGGCAAAAATCACGGCTGCCAGCTCTAGATCATGCGTCGGGTAGTTCTGCTCATGGATCTTCAACTGTTGTGAGGCGTAGGCTATCACATTATCATTTTTCATGAGTACACAACCCATGCCTTTCTTTGAAGAATCACTGTATATCACAAAACATTCTCCAATTTTCGGTAGTGTGAGTACAAGTGCAGTGATCATCCTTCTCTTTATCTCCTTGAAGCTTGCCTCACATTCTTCCGTCCAGACATACTTTACCCCTTTCCTTGTTAACTTAGTTTGCAGGCTTGAAAATCGTGAGAAGTTTCTCACAAAACGTCGGTAGTACCCAACTAATCCAAGAAAACTACGGATTTCTGTGACACTAGAGGGCCTGGTCCATTCCTCAATCACCTTTTTCTTTGAAGGATCCACAGAAATTCCCTCACTTGTGATCACATGTCACAAGAAAATGACTTGATTCATCCAAAAGTCACACTTTCTGAACTTGGCGTACAACTTCTCCTTTCTCAATGTCGCAAACACAAGTCTTAGATATTCTTCATGTTCCTCCTTGCTCTTGGAGTAGATGAGAATATCATCGATAAACACTACCACAAATTTGTCGAGGTAACGACTAAAGACTCTATTCATCAAATCCATGAAGATTGTAGGGGAATTAGTAAGTCCAAAGGGAATCACCAAAAACTCATAGTGCCCATACCTTGTACGGAAGGCAGTCTTCTGACTATCTTCCTTCTTCACCTTTACTTGATGATATCCAGAATGAAGATCCCCCTTTGAGAAGTATTGAGCTTCTCTTAACTGATCGAACAACTCATCAATCCTTGGGAGAGGATACTTGTTCTTTATGGTGATCTTGTTGAGTTCCCGATAATCGATACACAGCCACATGGTTCTATCCTTCTTCTTCACAAAGATCACTGGCACACCCCAAGGTAATGCACTGGAGCGTATGAACCCTTTGTCTATATGCTCTTGCAGCTGCTTCTTTAACTCCTCCAGTTCGATAGGAGCCATCCTATATGGACACTTCAAGATATGAGTAGCTCCAGGTATG
Source organism: Viscum album (assembly GCA_963277665.1). Classification (NCBI taxonomy): domain Eukaryota; kingdom Viridiplantae; phylum Streptophyta; class Magnoliopsida; order Santalales; family Viscaceae; genus Viscum; species Viscum album. The sequence goes on along the minus strand of OY728152.1, from coordinate 346,145,062 downwards.
AGTTCAATTGAGAACTCTACCTCACGATCCGTGGGAATTCCGGGTAACTCTTCGAGAAATACATCGCCGCATTCCCTCACAATGGGCATTTCCTCAAGGTTGTAACTTTTCTTCGACTCAACCATTTGGGCGAGGTATGCTTCTTCATAGGGAATAAACACCCAAACCATTGAATAATTTTTCAAAGGAGATTCATGATCTTCCGTGCATTTGTAGAGGAGCATGAGATGGTTCAGTATATGAAAAGATATTTCCTTTTCCCGACAGTTGATATGTGCTCTATATAACGAGAGCCAATCCATTCCCATTATAGCGTAGAATTCCACCAAGGGAAGTATTATTAGATTTTCCAGAAGAATCTTCCCACATACGTCAACAGGAGAAGAGTCAAACACTTGGGTTGCAATGATTACACCACTTGGTGTTTTTGTAGATATCTCTACATCAAGGTTTCAGGGCTTCGATTCTATAGTTCTAGCAAACTTTCAAGATATTAAGGAATGCGTAGAACCATAATCAAATAAGACGTTTTACATTCTTGAGTATATAGGAAGTGTACCTTGTACGACTTCATTATCATGCTCCACCTCCGCAGTAGTGATGGAATAATCCTTCCCTTGTTCCTTTGGCTTTGGTGGCTGCTGATGCTGATTACCCTCAAGAGCTCGAGGTTTAGTGCACTAGTTTGCAAAGTTCCCTAGCTCCCAACAGTTGTATCATTGAACCATGGTTGGTTCTCTCCTTTCATCAGCTACACTCTCCTTCCTTTTAGTGTCTTTTCGACACTCTTTAGCATGGTGTCCTTCTTTCCCACACTTGAAGCATTTCCCCGTCCCTTTGAGGTAGTTCCGATTGGGAAACTTCCCACATTTTTGGCATGTGGGTCGTTGATTTTTCTTCCCACCTTTATCATTAGATCCACCAGCTTGAAAATCCATCTTTCTTTTCTTATCGCCATAGCCATGTGACCATTCTCCAAACTCCATATCCACTTTTAGAGCACACCAAAAAACATCTTCATAATTCTCAAAGTCTCCTATTGTAAGTGCCTTTCGAAGGTGTGGTTTTAATCCACCAATGAATCTATCAATTTTTTTATCATTGTTGATAACAAAACCTGAAGCGTACCTTGCAAGCCTTGTGAAATTTCCTTCATAGGTTGTGACAGATTCTTTTTTTTTTTGAGCTCTATGAATTCTCTCTCCATCTTCATGCGAAGAGTTCTTTGGAAATACTTGTTAAGAAACATTATCTTAAAGTCTTCCCCTTCCGTCTATTAAATTTACTCCCTTGGTTTGGTGTTCTTAATCAAAGCCCAAAATTGATCAGCTTCTCCATCTAGAAGATAGATGGCTAGAGTCACCTTCTCCATCTCAGAACAGTGAAGCAAAGAAAAGATCTTCTCAATGGAGATGACCCACTCTACCGCGACTAGTGTATCGGAAGATCCACAAAACATCGGTGGTCATTGTCGCATCAAACATTCAATAGCTAGTTGCTCCCTCTTCGGAGATGGAGGAAGTTCCCCATTATTATGGTTATTATTCATAACCTGTGATAATTGGGTATGCATCACCATGAAGTTTTGAACTCCACCTCCCAAATCATTGGGGATGTCATTCGGGCAATCGTTGCATTGGCCCTCGCATAAGTTGTTGGCCTGATTTCTCCTAGTTCCCACCATTTTCTAAAATAGAAAATGATAGAACAAAACAGAAGTAAACAAGTCATGAATAAATTATTCATTTAAAAAATTATACCGAAAGATTAACATATGGGATCCCTAGGTATATGTTCTTGTGTTCATATTTGTACTTAATCTCATACTATAAGTTTTCTCTAGGGTTCACTAATCCTAATTCCCAAATTAACTAAACCTCCCTCTGATACCAACTATAGCGACCCCACCATTTATTACATTACTATTACATCATTTCAAAGTTAAACAACATAATATAATTACACATAGAGGATCCAAAGGTTTAGTTTCTTGGGAAAACTAGGACCACACATAACAAATATACCATCAACCATAAACATTTATTTAATTTCTTCTTCACTAGCTTCTTAGTGGAACTTCTCCTCTACTTAGAACATGTAGCCACCTGAGGATATACATCAAAAAGGGGTGAGATAGAAGCACAATAAGAGGATAGATAAGAACAATATAGCATGGGGTGAGCATAATCATAACATAGGTAAAAGATCATGAACATGAGAGGAGCATAAATAAAAGACTTGAAATGTGGCAATGCATAAAAATAAAACATCATGTATTAGTGGTTAACTACCACACATAATTGTGAACCAAGCTAGCATCTTGTTCACACATAATTTCACATTTACTCATGAGATTAATCACTTTACCCATTGCATGGGAGCACTGTATAATTCTGGGCGCACCCGTCACGTTTAAACATTCATATTGCGCTATATAATTCGGGGTGCACCCGTCACATCCTAACATTATCATTTATCATGCATGCCACAATGAACATATAACATGAACATAACTAACCCATGAAAAGGAATGTGTTTCATCTCATAAGAACACATTCATAAACTATGGGTTCCCAAAATAAAGAGGGGACAACATACTTTATACAAGAATCATCAACCTTGAATGAGAGGTAAAAGTTGAGTTCATAAGAGAAGAGTTCTTTTAGAAATCATTTGGATTGACGTAAACATCATTATAAAACATTTATATCCCAGAAACGGAAAGAAGATAATGGAAAAATGATCTTTACGGAGTGACCATATCAGAAATGGAGTGAAAGAGGTAGAACCCGAAGGAAGAAAATTGGGTTCGAGATTTCCCCTTACCATGTACCCGAATGCTTCCTTCTATTTAATGTCTTGTATAATAACATTATATTCATTAATTAGAAATACAGAACCATGTTTATGTTAATATGGTTCATTCTGGTTTCATTATGTCATATTTTGTTCCTTTGGATGACTTATTGATTTAAAAAACATTGTTCGAGGATGTTCGTTTTTATGGTTTTTCTTGGGTGGTTCACTTGTATTCTTAAATTGAAGTTTGGGTAGAACATGAGTAGACCTCCAGAAATGATATTACATGTTATTAATGATATTAAAGGATTTTGAATGATCTTATAATTAACCACATTTTTTCCATGTGGATGAATCATTAGATAATAATTAAATGATGATTATTTGAGTTAATTTGAGTGGTTTTTAGATCACAACAAACTTGTTTTAACTTTTCACATAGTAATATGGCCATAGGTTATTTCTAGAACATAATACATAAAATATATTCTTTTTAAACCATAAAAATGGTTTCATGACCAGATCTAAAGGTATAAATGCAAGAAGAGAGCATGTCGTTTTTGAAGGTGATAAATTAACACCTCATGAACAATGTTATCTTTAATGAAATAAAAGGAAGAGGGAAAGGGTGTGGGGTGATATAATATCCCATTATAATCATAAAATTACAGTATATGTATAATACAAGAGTTAAAAAACAATTTGGATGAATATAGGTGGGGAGAGATCAAGAATGTAACTTGAACTTGAATGGGAATTAAAGGAGAAGAGGGAAAAAAATTAAATCTTAAATCTTCCTCTTGAGATCCTCTTTATGGAAGATAATATTGGTCTTTTGATGAGACCAGAAGATTTTGGACGTGGGGGTGCTAGGGAAGATTTTTCGGCAGAGTTTAGAGAAGGCTTGGAGCTTGAGAGGTGTGAGGAAAAGAGGGAGTGAAGGGTGGCTTTTATAGTGGAGGGGAGAGGGGTTTCCTTAATATAAAATTGATTAGTTTATTAATTTCACTTAAAACAAGGAATAGTGAGTCTTGAAAGGCCAAGAATGGTAATTTTATAATGTAATCCTGAACCAAGTGGGATTACATTAGCAGAACATCATCGATGACTCAATTAATACATTATTTAGCATTTATTGTGAATTATCGGATTCAACAATTCATCAAAAATTCAAGTATCTTAGAAAAATCCCAAAAATTTACCCCAACCATTTTTCGATGTGTAGAATCCAAAAATGAAGTCCATTTTTCAAAAATAATTTTCTAAATATTATTAATTTAATATTTCATTAAAATCATAATCTACTTAAAAAACTGTTTTTAAGATTAAAACTGATTTTGTAGTTCTTTCAAAAATTATGTAGGGTCTTATAAAATTATCTAATAACTATTATAAATTGATTAAAAACATTATGAATACATTTCATGGAAATAAATATTCTTTTAAATTAATTAATTAATTATAATTAATTATTTATGACTTATAAAATAACAAAAATGTTTGCTAAGGTCAAATTATCACTTTCTAAGATGTCTAAATTTTATTTTATTATTCATAGTTAATGTTACTCTTTTTTAATATTCATAAGGGTCATATTAAAATTCATAAGGGTAGGTTACTATTCATAAGGGTGGGTTACTATTCTCCAAAAAAAATCTGTTTCATTTGACTCCAAAAACTATCTTGAACACAACCGTGAATGTCAGATTTTCAAAATTCCAAACATAGGGGTGAAAAAATTATGTTTAAAGGTTACTAATCACATAGTAGTTAATTTTTTTGTGTTTTCATGTTATTTTATGACATATTTATAAGAAGGGAATTTCCATTGAAAAACTTTGGGTCATTACATGTGAGACACATGCAATACTCACCACCTATTTCTATTGTGTGGTGTATATACTAACCATGGTTGTATTTTATAATGTTTTCCCGGAAAATTATTTTTATTTACATATAAATTTTAGGATCTCTCTTTTATGAGGCATATTATTAAATGTTTCCAAAGTGGTAAGGTTTTTATGATACAATCTCATCATTTATCAAGATTATTTATGTTTATGATACCAATGATGAAATGTTATGATCCATCCCTCAAGAAACACATAAATATTATTACACTCTGTTTAAGTAATGTGAATAAATTTTATTCTTTCATTTTACTCTCATTATATAAATAATAGTTAAATGGAATATTTTTAAGAAAAATAATCTTTATTTGTCCCTTTGGTTGAAAACCATTGTTTCATCCAAAACTATGTTTTATAAAAATGTTTTTAAAAATATTTCTAATAATATACAAATTTTTTAATAAATTTTTTGTTTATGAATGTATGAAATTTTAAGAAAAGTATAGGAATTTTCATCTTATTTTCCAAAAAAGCTCATTTTTATTTTATCAGAATTGTGAAATGAATTGTTATTTTAACGTGTACAAAATTTCCCGCCATCATAACCACTAAAGGTTTTAAATATTGATTTATATGTTTTAGAGGTTATATTCATATAAAAGGATTTTCAAACTGATTTATTTTTTAAAAGGATTTTTTCAAAGTTGAAATTCCATTTTCCACAATAAATTTTTTAAAGGATCTTTCAATATCAATTTTCATCTAATACAGCAACATTTGATGTTACTTATTCACTAACAGGGATATGATCATAGGATTAAATTATTATTATATCCATAAATGGTTTATTTTAATGATTAAATGAAGAAATTATTATGAAACTTGTTTCTATTCCATTTTTTATGCTATGATTGAATGTTTATGAAACCCATTTCCTTTCTTGGGTTATTTTATGATCTTGTGGAACATGTATGTATAATTATTCTTATACAATCTGTGGGACCTATATATCCTAGATAATTAATTGGGTAAATATGGATACCACATGAGTAAATATGTTATGTGTAAACCAGATTACATGTTCACAATGTTAGGTGTGAACATGATTACATATTTAAAATGCTATGTGTGAACCTGATTACATGTTCAAAAAATTATGTATGGACCTATATTTCATGTTCATAAGGTTAAATGTGGAACTTTCTTGGCCTGAATTTATGTTATTAACATTACGAGTGAACCTGCTTCTATTTACACATGTTCACAGTGTTATATGATTTTCTATCTACCAAAAACCTATGTCTTATTTCATTGTTATGTTCTCATTACTTCAATTCTTTGAATACTTTATGGTTATTTTATTATGAAGTTCCATTATTTATGTTATGAATAAACTTTATGTTTTATGATATGTATGGTACAGTTATTAAAATTTCATTATCATGTTTTGTTGATATATCCATAATTTACCCTTTTTGGGAATTGGAGATAACCATTTCTTATATTTCCTTCCCTAGCATATAAAGACATTTTTAGGTATGGAATGTCTAAGAGAAGTGTTATATGATAAGATATTTGTGGACATATTGAATATCTTTCTCTAAATAAGAATATTGTGTACCTAGTATTCAAAGTCCCTAAACCACATAGGTCCTTGGGTGTTGTTTTTGTGAAATGTAATTAATATTCATCTCTTATGATAAGATATCTATGTATGTCATGTATGTTTCTCTATAGTTTTAACCAAAATACTGATTTTGATATCATTTGGAAATTCAGATGAGAAAATTTTTTTAAGATCCCGATGGATATTTCTAAGGAGGGGTAAAAGTAAGGGAAATGTATTAATTTTTTTGAAAAGAATAGATTGAGCGGTTACCAAAATATTACATCCCTATCTGGGAACTACAAGCTGATGTTTCTCTATTGTAGAGCTACATATGGGTAACAACTCTACAAAGGGTACATTTTGTTGGACTCGATCCATACCCAATGCACGACAAGAGACCTTGTGGCACAGCCAGTTTTCCACTCTAGGGGGAATGATTTTTAAATTAAAGAAAACTTTAAGTACCATCTTGAACGATTTAAATAGATGGTGACTATGAATAAACTAGAATAAATAAAAGGAGTAATATAATAACATAGAATTTTTTTTCTAATTTAAACATCATGTAATTTATTTTTTTCATTATTATGTGGTTCCCTGTTATAATTATTTTCGGTTAAATTATGTTTTTTGGTTTTAGTCAATGGATGGAACACAAAATCACCGGGTTAATGCTGAGTACGATGGAAAATGAATTGATTTTTTCCTAAAAAATAAAACTTTAATGGGGTTAGAAAAGAAAATTAACATTTCCATGCTCTCACAACTTTTTTAAATTATGAATCATACCGAACGTCCAAAAACTAAAGGGAGGATACAATGTATTATCGAATCAATCATAAGGAAATTTTCCACTATTTTGTGGTTCATATGATCAACTGGTTTCTAAATAACCGATCAGTAACTCTAAAAAAATCCATTCTCTAGTGCTTAGATCATGAAAAGGTATCTTTGGTGGGATTCCATTTGTAATGTGAGGTAAATAAATGGTGAACTATTATTAAGAATACAAATCCATGAGAGAAAAAATGACTCCATGAAGTAGGATGAGTTTAATGGATTATTTTTAATAATTATTTTCCCTGTATTCTTCATACAAAATTGGAGAGAATTCCATGAGCATAATAATAAGGATTATGAATCTATAATTTCCTATAAAATAAATTTTTCAATTCTTGTGTAGTACTCTTATAGATTTATCATTCAACTTGAAATTATGGTTGGCCAATTATTTAGGGGATTAAAAACAAATATAAAAATGGAATTATCCACTAAGAACATTGAAAGTTATGTATAATCTAATACATGTTTAATAAAAGTGGAAATTGAAGTTAGAAACCCTCATGGTGAAGGTGATAAGAAAAGGAATTTGGGGTTCCATGTAAGTTCTAATGGTATGTCACATAAAAGGGAGAAATGGTTTCAAACTCTTACCTAACCAAAGTGTGGGATAGAACAGTTACGTGAGTGCCTAAAAGGACTAAGAAAGTTTTTTTAACTGTGGGAGTCATGTATATAGAGAAAAGGAATATAGATGATTTGTGATGGAGTCATTCAATGAAATAAATGTAGATACATATCTCAACAGAATGCACCGTCCACACTCCAAGGATTCAAATTCAAGGAGTATGGGAATCATGCTAGCTAGTGGAAAAATTATAATGTTAATTATGTTGATAAATTCCACCAACAACTTATATTGAGAGAAAAATTCAAATATCATGTGATCAATATTTCTAATGAGGAGTGTGATAAAGATGTAGTGAAAGGTTCGTATACCATCCACTCTAAAATTTCTAATTTTTTATTTGAATCTGGATCAACCAAGTATTTCAGATCTAAAGAATATTCTAAAGGCATAATGATTCCAATCAAATAATTAGTTATAGTATTATCATTGAAACCACCTAATGGTGTGATGATCCCATATCAAGTATATTATTACACTATGATTGAAGTTTTTGAGAATTTTCTTTCATCAAATCTTTTCATTCTTACTCTAATTGAATTCAATGTTATATTATGAAGAGATTTTATTTTTCTACATAAATATTACTATAATTGTTGAGGAAGGGAAATAATTTTTGATTTTGTAAACCACCATATGATCATTTATCAGTTAAATGAAAAATACTAACATATAATGGTAATAAAATCCATTTTTAACATTTTATTCTATTAGAATCCTCATGTATTAGTCATATTTTAATGATCACAAATCTTATTCAACCTTGTTAACTCCTTTATATTATATCAAATCATGTGTATTAGTGTTTACAGTATTCTCATGCTTTTGGAAGAGAAATTAAAGATTTTAATTGCTCTACATTCAGTTTAATTACTTTATTTATCTACTCTCATAATACCTTCTTTGACATATTATTAAGTATAATCCATTCTATTATCATCATTGATTAAGTCTGAACACAATTACTTTTAAAAGTCTGAGACATCGTGAGTCTGTCCCTGTTTATGTCTTTCTGGCACTGTGAAGTAGACACCGTGAAGAAGACACCGTGAAGCAGACACCGTGAATCAGACACCGTGAAGCAGACTCCGTAAAGCACATACCATAAATCAGACACCGTGAAGCAGACACCGCGAGCGAGACACCATAAACACTGAGACATCATGACCATGAGACACTATGACATTTAGAAATCATGACCAATCCAGACACCGTGTGAAGGAGACACCGTTTCCATGACTTACTGTGACATTGTTTCTTAAACTATTTTTTCATCTTTCAATTTAATTTCTAATGGTCATATTTGATGATTTTAATGCACAGACATAATTAATTTTTCTTTTTAGACATATCATCTTAAAGTACAAGGTACGTGGTGTGGTATCCATTCATCCATTCGTCTCCAAAACATGCATTTAAAGATAAAAGCAATGTCTGTCCAAGAACCAAAGAGGGTGTAAAATTTAACGAAAAAGGGCTCTGATAATGATAATGAAGAAAACATAGAGAAAGTTTCAAAAGAAAATCCTACTGGATGAAACTCAACACTGCTGAAGAACACACGAAGCATATTTTAAGCTTAGATAACATCTTTAATCTGCTAAACCTCACGAAGAACACAAGATGAATCACGACACTCGGTTTTATTGATGAGGACTCAAGATCTGCATCTTCTACATCTCAGAAGTACAAAGCCACAAAAAATAACACTCAGAGAACATCTAAACACATCTCCATAGTTCTGTTCTGTTGTGTATTTGTTTATTACCTTTCGAGTAGAGTGTGTACATGTAGAACAACACACTCTGTCTCCTTCATTGAACTGAAGGATACAAGATGTCCTTACTCAACCATTATTTTACTATTTTTTATACCCACTGATAAGTGTGGAATAGGTACCTATGTGGCCTAGTTATCTATACCCACAAAAACTGTGGAAGATGTCCCTGTGTGACCTGGACAGTCTGTGTACTATTTTTAACCTCAATCCAGGATGTGGATCAACCTATATTTATTTGAACTTCTTGGTGGAAAGTGATCACAAAGTAGATTCGATTAGGTCTCGGCTTGAGACTGAACCACTTGTTTCATATCTATTGTGTTGTTTAATTTAATTTTCTCTATTTTTTTTGTTTTACCATATAATCCAAAAATCACTAATTTCATTTTGATAGTTAGTCTTGGAAAGAAGTTATAACTGGCTGGTCTTAGTAGAATAACTTTAAAAGTAATATTAATAACACAACATAAGATTACTGAGAATTAATCAACCTTTTAAGAAGTTACTTAAATAGTCAAACCCTTATAATAGTATAACCTTGACTAACTGGGCTATATTTAATATTTTGGGAAACCTTTTTAGAACTAATTTTTACCGAAAATTTTATAATTACTCAATTCACTCCTCCCCTCTTGAGTAATCTACTTGGACCAACATTTTCTATTAGAGGGTTTTCATTAGGACTCTCTGTAATATTATTCAAATGTGATTGTAGTTATACTTTAAGGATCTGTAAATTTCTATCAATTTTAAATTTCTTTCTCTTTTAAAATAATAATTTATTATGGATAATATATTGGAAGGTGTTGCCACAAAAATACCACCATTCTTTAATAGAACCAATTATGTTCAATGGAAAATTAAAATTAAAATTCATTTAGAGAGTATGAGTTTGGAAATTTGGTCATACATTATAGATGAATATAACATTCCTACTACTGATATAATCGCATGGGATGAACCTACCAAAACTGACAATAATAACAACTGCAAAGCTATGAATGCTTTATACTGCTCCATAAGATATGAAGAGTTTAATATAATTTTTTCTTGTAAAAATGCCCAATAAATTTGGGATACCTTGTTTGTTTCACATGAAGGAACATCTAGTGTAAAAGAAATGAGACTTAACACTTATACAATCAAATATGACACTTTTAAAATGAAACATGATGAGCCTATTTCTGACATATATCTTAGGTTCAATGAGATTTTCAACACAATTATTTCTTTTGGAAGATAAGTCATTGTTGAGGAATAGATCATGATAATCCTTAGATGTCTACCTGACAGATGGAGGGGAACCTCTATCTGTATTAGAAAATCGTGTGACATCAGAAAACGACCTGTAAAAGAACTCATTGAAAAACTGATGATGTATGAGGAAGAGATGAAAGTCAACAAGGAAGAGGAGGATGAACCAAAGAGGAAATCTTTTGAATTCATGACCCCCACTTCTAAGCACAAAGACAAAGGGAAACTTGAATCATTTGTAGAAATCTCCACCAGTGAACCATCATCAACTGACAGTGATGAGGAGATGGCTCAACTAGAAAAAACATTCAAACAATTTAAAAAAAAGAAGAACATTTTCAGAAAGCCTAACTTCAAGTGAAAATACGACCAAAAAGAAAACAGGAAGAAGGACTAGAAAAAAAGTGACAAGACTGATGAAATTTTCTACTATGAATGTATGCTCAAAGGACATATAAAGGCTGAATTTCCAAAGCTCAAGTACAAAAAGAAATATGATTACATGGATATAAAGTAAATTAAGGCAATGAAAGCAACCTAGAGTGCTTCTGAGGATAGTTCAAGTGACTCAGAGACTTCACATGATGAAAAGGCTAAGAAATCCAATATGTGTTTTATGAAAACCACATCTGAGGTAACACTGGACACTTCTATAAATAATTCATACTATTCTGAAGATGAAAGTGACTTTGAAAAAATGACTAATGATGAAATGTTTGAATACAGTGACATGCTTGAGGAAACATGAAATGAACTAAAAGACAAATATAAATCATTAAAGAAATAGCATGCTCTTACCGTAACTGTTAACTCTGAACTCACAACTGAAAAGGAGAAAAATTCTCAACAGCTCAAAGAAAACAACAAATTAAAAATGTCTAATGATAAATTAAAGAGTGACTTAGAAAAGATTACCAATTGGAAAAATACCCTTACCCAAATTCTAGGAAAACAAATTTCCCCTAAATATGACACTGGAATTGGTTATCAACCAGATAAAAGAAACCTTAGTAGAACAAATTTTGTTTCAAACTCTAGGACATACAGTTTTACTCCTAGTTCTGGACACAAATCATCTAGTTCAATCCATGATACATATTCTACTGTTTCATGTTTTTGTGGACCGAATAGATTCTATTTTAAAAATACTTTACACACTTTTTATAGGAAAAATAAGAGGAAAATATGGGTTCCTAAAGAAATTATTACTAATATTACTGGACCCAAACAAGTATGGGTACCAAAATCTGTTTTTTTGCATAATCTTTTTGAAGGAAATATGCTTAAAGAGATCCTAAAAAAGCCTATGGTACATGGACAGTGGATTTTTAAGGCACGTGACAGGAGACTACTCATGCTTCAAGAACCTGATAAAATTAGATGGAGGACATGTCCCATTTGGTGACAATGTCAAGGGAAATATTATTGTCCTCGGTCAAATTGGTAACTCTAACTCAGTTTTTATTTCCAAGGAACTGTTTGTTGATGGTTTAAAATTTAATCTGCTTAGTATCTCACAATTATGTGATGATGGATTTTGTGTTAGATTCTAAAATTATTCTTGCAATGTCTTTAATTATAAAGATGAATTAGTATTTTCTACATTGAGAAATTAAAATGTTTATTCCCTTAATTTAGATTATTAGATTCTCCAAAAGTTTATGCTTGAGTGTATTTCATAAAGAATCTTGGCTATGGCATAGGAGACTAGGACACTGTAATGTTCACTCCCTTAGAAAACTAACTAGAAAAATCCTAGATAAAGATTTACCCAAACATGATTTTCCAAATGAAAAAGTGTGTAATCCCTATCAAAAGGGAAAACAAAAAAAATTCCTTCAAATCAATGAAACAAGTGTCAACTTCTCAACCTCTCGAACTGGTTTAGATGGATTTTTTTGGACCATCACGAGTTTCTAGTTTAAATGGGAAGCACTATGTTTATATTCATGTATTTGACATTTTTAGATATACCTAGACCTTCTTTGTGGCTCACAAAAGTGAATCCTGCACTTATTTTACAAAATATGCAACGTCTGTAGAAAATCTTAGTGCACTTAGAATTAAATCTTTAAGAAGTGATCATGGTTGTGAGTTTGAAAATCAATAGTTTTAATCCTTTTGATCACGAAATAGTTTGAGTCGCAATTTCTTTGGACCTAGAACACCTCAGAAAAATGAAGTTGTAGAGAGAAGAAATAGAACCCTTCAAGAGATTTCTAGGACAATGCTTAGTGAATATGACCTACCAATTTATTTTTCTGCTGAAGTTTTCAATACAGCATGATACATAATCAATAGAGTATAGGTCACACCTTTTCTTAAAAGGACTCCTTATGAATTTTGGAACAATAGAAAACCCAAGGTTAGCTACATCAAAGTTCTTGGTTGCAAAGTATATATTCTTAATACCAAATACAATCTTGACAAAATAGTATCCAAAAGTGATGAAGGAATATTTTTAGGATATTCCTTGTCTAGTAAAGCCTATATAGTGTTCAATAAAAGAACTAAATGTGTGGAAGAATATATTCGTGTAAAATTTGATGAAACAGATCCAAATGAGCCTAAAACCATCCAAGAGAATCTGGAGGATGACGTATCAAATCTGAACATCAATTCAAAATCGTCAAATTCTTCTGTGAAAGAATCTATGAAAACTTCCAACTCTGGAAATACCTTAGAATCAAGTCACAATGAACATGAATATGCTGATGAACCTGAAATCACTAGTCACTATTTTTCTAGAACTCTTATAACTCTTAAGAACCATCCCTTAGATGCTGTTGTAGGTGACTTAGACAAAGGAACTCAAACTAGAGATTCTATTAGAAATCAAGTTGAACACCATGTCTTCTTGTCACAACTTGAACCTAAAAACATTAATGATGCTATCAATGATTAATTTTGGGTGATTTATATGAAATAAGAAGTTAATCATTTTGAAAGGAACAATGTTTGGAAACATGTTGAAAGACCCAAGGACACTTTCACCATAGGCACTAAATGGGTGTTCAGAAATAAGGTAGAGGAAGCCGGTAACATAGTTGGAAAAAAGGCTAGATTAATAGCACAAGGCTATAGTCAAGAATAAGGAATTGACTATGAGGAGACCTTTTCACAAGTATCCATACTTGAAGCCATCAGAATCCTACTTGCATATGCTGCACATCTGAATTGTAAACAATACCAAGTGGATGTTAAGAGTGCATTCTTAAATGGGTATATAGTTGAGGTTGTTTTTGTTGAACAACCCCCTGGATTTACAAACCCCCATTTCCAAATTATATTTTTAAACTATCAAAAGCTTTATATGGTTTAAATAATGATCCAAAATCTTGGTATGATAGATTGAGTACTTTTCTTATTTCAAAAGGTTTTACAAAAGGAATTGTTGATCCTAGCCTTTTTATAAAACGAATTTCTAATGAAGTTTTAGTTGTTCAAATCTATGTAGAAGAAATTATTTTTGGATCTTCGGAGAATTATTTATGTGTAGATTTTTATAAAATGATGCAAAATGAATTTAAAATGAGTTTGATGGTTGAACTAAAATTCTTTCTTGGATTTCAAATCTTTCAAAATAATGACGGAATTGTTTTATCCCAAAGTAAATATTATAGGCATCTTCTAAAACATATTGGATTGGAATGAAATAAAAGTAGTGACACTCCCATGAGTACCACTTGTATGTTGGATCTTGATGAGGATGGAAAATCTGTTGATCAAACCACTTATAGAAGAATAATTTGAAGTTTACTTTACTTAACTGCATCTCATCTAGAAATTATGTTTAGTGTGTGTATGTGTGCTCGTTTACAAGAAAATCCTATGGAGTCTCATTTTAATATTGTAAAGATAATATTCGAATACCTCAAGCATACACCCAATCTAGGATTGTTTTATCCTAAAGGATAATCATTTGAATTAGTTAGTTATTCTGATGATGACTTCGGTGGCTGTAAGTTAGATAGAAAAAGTACCTCTGTAACATGTCACCTTTTAGGAAAGTCACTAGTATCATGGTGTAGTAAGAAACAAAATTATGTTGATTTATCTACTACAGAAGCTGAATACATAGATTCTGGTAGTTGTTATACACAAATGTTTTGGATGAAACACACATTACTAGATTATGGATATCAATTCAGACATGTACCTATAAATTGTGACAACACAAGTGCTATTAATATCTGATAAAATCTTGTTTCAAATTCTAGGACAAAGCATATTTATGTAAGACATAACTTTTTGAGAGATCATTATCAAAAAGGTGATATCACTTTGGAATTCATTGGTACTGAATATCAACTTGCGGATATATTCCCTAAACCATTAAATTCTAATAGAATATACTATATCATACATAAACTAGGAATGATAAACCTCAAATATATATCTTACTGTCTCAGGTCTTACTATTCGCTATCTTACTATTTCATACATTACTGTTTCATGATTATTGTTTCTCAGCCAGTGTTTCATATTACTGTCTCAACATAAAATTCATGTTTACTGTCGAACTATTAGTATTATGTGATTACTATCTGACAGTTACTGTCTCACCGTAATGCACACTAAGAAGTTCATTTAATGTATCACCATGACTTTCATTCACTATGTCTTCATGACATTAATTTACTATCTCATCGTAATGACAAGACACGGTCTCACCATAAAAATTATTTATAATTTTTTATTGTAAAAACCCAAATCGTGGTTATTGTTCTTTTACCTTCGTTATTTTCCCACATTTTTATTTTCGCGACATTTGGTATTCTTAAATGATAAAATAAAGAAAGTATCACTCGATTATTCACTCAGGGCCTCTTCTACGTACTCATTTCAAACGTTTCTTCATCCCTGCAACCCTTTTCTCGCTCGAACCTTCAGTGAATACCAATAATGAAATGTATGTCATCATCAACACTATTGAAGCGTAGCTCGAAGAAGAAGATGATTTAGCCAAAGCTAAAACCAAAAGGAACTTTAAATCTGAATCTGGTAAACCACGTTTTTATGCCTAAGAAAGAGATTTTCCCCAAATGGCTTCTGACTAGTATGTCTCTGGTATTGAAAGTGTTAGAACAAAAAGGCTAGTTTGAGTGGTTATCTAAGTATGATAGAACCATCTACCCTAAGTTAGTGGCTCAGTTTTACCAGTATGTACAGTTATCTCCTGATTTTAGTGATAGATATGGTGTAAGAAGATCGGCCGATGGCTAGAGATTCTCAATATCTTCAAGGTTATGGGTTGCATGCCTTAAGATACCTCATGAAGGCATCTGTGAGGAATATCTGAGAGGGCCTCCACCCTCAACTGAATTATTTGATTTAGATGTTTCCTTGAAAATCTTAACTGGAAATGGCGCTCAGAGAAGAGACATTTCTGATGAATTATATGGAGAATCAAGGCTTCTGTTCACGTTTATACTGAATTTGGTTAGTCCCAGAAAAGGTGATTTTGAAGTTTTAAAATATCAAGATGTGTTTTTGATCCACCATATGAAAAACAGGCATAAGATCAACTTGTGCAAGTATATCATACACTATATGTGTGAGCTGATCAATGTCACATCCAAGTCAACTTCAATATTTTACTCTCGGTTAATCTTAGCCATGCTTCTTTCCAAAGGAATGTTTACACTCAATGAGGAAGTAATTAAGGATTTTTAACTCTATATCTCAAAAGAAACTATCAAAAGAATAAAAATAAATTGGAATCCTTTGAGAAAGGAATGGGTGGAAGACAATGATAGAGTTTATGAAAAATTCAATCATGTGGATTATCCCTCAAGACCAAGAAATATTCTTGATCCTGGTTGGGAACTAGATGAGATTGTTGAGTATCCTAAAGAAGAGGAAGAACATGCTAAAGTGCCACCAAGGGAAGCTGTTTTTGTTGAGGAATACAGAACTACTGTTCTTCCTAAAAATTCCTAAAGAAGAAGTCCCTACTCTTGAAGAAGTTGTTAATCTGTAAACTCAACCCGAGGATGAAACAAAATCAGTTACCAAAGAATCTGAAAAGAATGTAATGGACGAGCCTATAATGGAAGAGACTATAATGGAATATCTTGTAATGGAAGTGTCGGTAATGGAAGATCCTATATTTGAAGAGCTAACTATTATGAAACAAGTCTATCTTGACTGACTCCCAGTGGAACAATATGTTCGTGGGTGTCTCTAAAAGGTGATGAATCAACTCAAATCACTGACCATGTCCGTCAATGCCTCTAAAGAATCTGTTCAATCCTCTAAACCCTCATTAGACAGTGATATGATCAAAACTGTAGTCAAAGAAGAGCTTCAGAATGTACTATGTGGTTTTAACTCAGATTCTCTATCTGAAGTTGTCAGGAATAGTGATAGAGTTCTTGACCTAGTACAAATCCACTCCAAAATTGTTAATAATTCTCTGGAAGAGATTTCCATGAAGGTGGATTTATACTTCAACAAAAGTTTCTCCAAGACCGATATGACAAACCATTTCATGTATATTTTATAAAATCTATGAATTCCTCCAGTGACACAAGCTTTCAAGACCCAAGTCCAAAAGCTAACAGAGTTTACTCAATTGTTGGACAAGTTTATGGAGAACAAGGATGATTTTGAGAAATCCATTCAGTATGGTAGAGATATCATTACAGATTTCAACAAACTCTTGAGGCCATATCTTCATGTCTAGAGTACAGCCATTGTTCTCCAGCGGCTGCACCTCTAAGACCTTGGATGCCTACCTTCACCTCTGCCCTAGCCTCAACCACTATGTTTTTCGGAGAAGCACTAAGTCCGATCAGGCATGTGATTCTCGATGAACAACTACCTAGATCTTATACTTATCTTACTTTGGCTCCATCAGTCTTTGAAGGCCTTCCTTTACCCTCTTCATCCACCACCTCACTCCCTTCTTCTACCTCAACCTCTACTCCTTTGGCATCCTCTTCTGCTGCAGTGAAAGGCAAAGAGAAGGCCATCCCCTAAAGAAGAAAAGTGATTACTCATTTTTTGATAGGGATGCTATTGCTTTTGTATTTCTATTTTGTTTTGTACTGAACCTTATTTTATATTAATTTAATGTTCATTTTTTTACTTATCTTATTCCATTTTTTTTATAATCCCAAATGGGGGAGAAACTTCTATATGTTATCCATCTATATCTATAATTGAATCTAATATACAGTTTCACTTTACATGATTTGTGATCATCAAAAAGTGGGATATTGCAGGACTCCTCATGTATTAGTCATGTTTTAATGATCACAAATCTTATTCATCGTATTTAACTCCTGTAAATTATATAAAATAGTGTGTGTTAATGTTTAATGTATTATCATGCTTTTAGAAGAGTCATTCAAGATTTTAATTGCTCAAAATTCATTTTAATTACTTTATAATATCTTTTCTCTACTCTCATAATGCCTTATTTGACATATGCTTATGTCTAATCCATTCTATCAACATCATTTCATAGGTCTAAACACAGTTACATTGAGAAGTTTGAGACACCGTTAGTCTGTCACTGGTTATGTCTTTATGGCACCGTAAAGAAGACACGGTGTAGTAGACACCGTGAAGTAGACACCTTGAAGCAGACACCATGAAGAAGACACCGTTAAGCGGACATCGTAAAGCAGACACAATAAAGCAGACACCATGAAGTAGACACCGTGAGTGAGACACCGTAAACACTGAGACATTGTGACCATGAGACACTGTGACATTCAAACACCATGACCAATCTAGACACCGTGTGAAGGAAACACCATTTCCATGAATTAATCTGACACTCATTCTTAAACAATTTTGTCACCTTTCAACTTAATTTATGATGGTCATATTTGAAGATTTTAATGCACTGACATAATTAATGTTTCTTTATAGACATATCATCTGACAGTACAAGGTAGGAGTTGAAGTATACATGCAACCTGTCGGATCCAACACATGCATTCTATGTTAAAAGCGTAGTGTGGCCATGAATCAAAGAGGGTGTGATACTGAATGAAAAAACATGTCTGTGAGAATGATAACGAAGAACAATTAGGGAAATTTTCAAAAGAAAAGCCTACTGCATTCAACTCGACACTGATGAAGAACACACAAAGCATATTTGAAGAATAGATAACATCTTCACTCTGCTGAACCACATGAAGAACACAAGCTTAATCACGACACTCTGTTTTACTGAAAAGGACTCAAGATCTGCATCTGCTTCATCTTAGAATTCCAATGTTGCAAAGACTATCAGTCAAAGCACTTCTTAACCAATCTCCAAATTTCTGCTCTGTTGTGTATCTGTTTATTACCTTTTGAGAAGAGTGTGTACCTATAGAACAAGAAACTCTATCTCCTTAATTAAACTGAAGAATACAAGATATCCTTACTCAACCATTCTTTTACTTTTGTGTATACCCACTGATAAGTGTCGAAGAGGTCCCTGTGTGGCCGGGTTATCTATACCCATGAAAAGAGTGGAAGAGGTCCATGTGTGACCTGAACAGTATGTGTACTATTGGTAACCCTGAGTCATGGTGTGGATCAAAGTTTATTTATATAAAATGCCTGGTGGTAGGTGATCACCAAGTGGAGTGGATTAGGTCATGGCTTGAGGTTGAACCACTTGTTTCATATCTATTGTCCTGCTTAATTTAGTTTTCTATGTTTTATTTCTGTACTGTATAATCCATAAATCACTAATTTCACTTTGATAGTTAGTCTTGAAAAGAAGTTATAACTCTCTTGTATTAGTAGAATAACTTCCAAAGTAATATTAATAAAACAAATTAATATTACTGAGAATTAATCAATCTTCTAAGAAGTTACTTAAACAGTCAAATTGTTATAAAAGTATAACCTTGATAAACTAGGCTGTATTTAGTCTTTGGGGAATCCTTTTTAGAAATAATTTATACAGAAAGTTTTATAGTTACTCAATTCACCCCTCCCCTCTTGAGTAATCTACTTTGACTAACATATTCCATTAAAATAAGGTTTTCCCCTCATATGGTTAGGGGGAAGCTCAACATTTATGATATTTTGGTTTTACGAGTGTTTTATGATATCTTTCGCAAATATTTTCCTGTCCTTCCACCAAAAATTATAGTTTATTTCTCAATAGAACTCTTACATAGTGCCACACCAATTTCAAGAAATCTCTATATAATTTCAATGATTGAGTTATGGGAATTAAAAAAGAAACTCCCTAAGATGCTTGAAAATGGATTCATTCAGCCAAGTGTGACACCTTACGGAGAAGCAATTCTATTTGTTAAAAATATAAAGGAATCAATGCAACTCTATATTAATTATCAATATCTAAAAAGGAACATGATCCAAAATAAGTGTCATATACCACACATTAATGACTTATTTGATCAGTTTCAGGGAACTCAATACTTTTCTAATATTTACCTTAATTATGAATATCATCAATTGAGGTTTATGGCGGAAATACCCAAGATATAATTCCATACAGGATATGGATACTATAATTATATTGTGAGTTCATTTAGTCTTATTAATCATCCTTCTATCTTATTGGATTTAATGAATAGAGTCTTTAGATATTACCCTCATTATTTTATTGTATTATTTATAGATGAAATTATTATCTATTGAAAAATCAAGTAAGATCATGAACATCACTTGATAATTGTACAAAGAACACTAATGAAGGATAAACTATAAAAAAACTTAATAAATATTAATTTTTGCAGCATATGGTTTTTTTGAAAGGAAAAAGGTTTTAATTTTTGATACATATAATCTCATGAGATTGTATATAGGTAGATCAATAAAAGATAGAGGCTATTTAATTTTTTCCAAAACAACCACGGTGAATGAGATCTCTATTTTTCATTTTTTAGATAGTCATTATTAACGGTTTTTTGAGATTTTATCATCATTATCTAATACACTCACCATGTTAACATGGACAAGAGCTATGTTCATATGGATAAGTGAATGTGAGGAAACATTCAAGGTCCTAATGAGTGTATTAGTCAGTGCACATATGATTACATTACCCTATAGTGGAGAAGTGTTTGTAATTTGTTGTAATGCATCCATGTACAGATTTGGAGGTTTTCTTATATAGAATGACATAGTTGTGGTTTATACCTTATGACAATTGATGGTTTATGAGAAAAATTAACCAACTTCTAATTTGGAGTTAGCAGTTGTAATTTTTTCATTATAGATATGGTGGAATTGTATTTATAGATAAAAGTGTGATATATATATCGATCAGAAAAGATTAATGTATATATTCGCATCGAAGGAGTTGAATATTCCCCATAGAATATGGTTAGAGCTAACTGATGATTGTGAATTCTCATTAGATTACCCCCCCCTGAGATAACGAACTAGGTGGTCTATACTTTGAGATGAAAGGATTCGGCTAGTTTATACATAGTGAGGATCACAAAAGATCCAACATTTATGGATTTGAAAATGATGGATCTAGAAATCCGGGAGGAAGGTGAAAAATATCATATTTCTCAATTGAATAAACTACCATCTATCCAAGTGAAGATTAAAGTGGTGTGGATGTAAGATGAAGAGCAGTAAAAGAATGTTAAAAATGTTCTTGAGTATAGCCTTGATAAATAATGGATAATAAGGTTTAATAAATATTCATGTGTTCTACCCAGGACATATTTCCAGAATAATTTGTTAGAGGTGGTTCATAGCTATATGTTCCCTATTCATATTGGGTGTATGAAGATGTATAATGATTTTAAAGAGTACATCTAGTGGGATGGAATGAAGAGAAATATTTGGACATAATATCGATTAATAGTGGGGAGAAGGTTATATTAATTGAAAAACACGTCAAGGAAACTGAGATTCAGTATAGATGTTATGCCTACAATCACCGACATGATTTGGAATTTGAATTCCTTGATGGTGTGTTTCTAATAATTTATCCATAGAAGAAGGTTATGTGACTGGAACGTAATGTAAACTAAGACCAAGGTATATTGGTCACTTTGTAATTCTTCATCATATTAGGATGGTAGAATATTAGTTGGTGCAACCATCAAACCTCTCTCAAGTTTACAATGTGTACCGTGTATCCCGCATGAGGATGAACATACCTAATCCATCACATTTACTAAACGCAGAGCTCGTACCACTAGAAAATGATATTTATTATGAGGAAGAACATGTAGAGATTTAATATCAAACAGTGAATATTCTATGATATAAGACCACTCACTTGGTCAAATATTTGTGGCAAAACCCGAATCTTAAGGAATCTACGTGGGAACTTGAGGATGTAAAAAGATAGAAGTATCCTCAATTTTTTAAACCAAAATGATGGAATTTAGAGGAAAAATTAATTTTAATGGTGGAATAATTTGACTCCCAAATATTTAATGAAATATATATTTTTGAAAAAATTTAATTACTTTTAAAGCTTGTGTTACACACAATTCCATGTTTAACTTCTATTATAAGCGACACTAACTGTTAAAAAACTGGGAGATTTTAATAAAATTATTATTAAAACATGATTTTTATAACCAATAAATTAAACATAAGAGTATGAATAGAAATAGATACTTTAAAAATATTAATTATAATGTTTTTATATAAAGGAATCATATTTATAAAAAATTACTTAACTTTCAGAAAATTCTATATATGGTTCGAAAACACTATTTTCTTTAAAACTATCTTTTATATATTTTTCTGAACAATTATAAAATTTATTTTCCAAAATTTTTTATAATAATTTCTATAAAATAAAATTAATTATTTAAATCATAATTTAAAAATTATCTTACGGTGAATTTTTTGGATTTATCTGAAAAGATTAATTTTTTGATGAGTAATGCAAAATATTTGTTTTTACTGAAACTGACATTTAAATTAAATAATTTATATAGATATTTTCAAAAAATGGGTTTAAATGTAAAATTAGTCCAATTATATATTAATTAATAAAATTTATTTCATTTTAATCCTTTTGATAATGAATTTTTATGTAAAAACATTTTTAACTTTTCAATATTCTCTCTTTGGAAATTTTCTTTCTCCTCATATCTCTAGCTTTAATTTTAAATTATGTTTTTCCACTCCTATCAATTTAATTTGGAAAATTTTTGTAATTAATTGGAATGAGAATAATTTATATTACACAATATTTTTTGATCAAATTTTTTACCACAATGAGTAGTAAAAATTTTAAAAAAAATGTTTACTAATGTTAAGGTTAAAATGGTTTTATCAGTGGGATAAACTAAAACGATATTTGTTAAAAATGACCCAAAACACATAATGGTTCCATTTTTTAGACATATCTAGACCTTATAATGTATAAGGCTATGTAATGGTCCTTTTTAGATCCTTGTGGAATTTGAGAAACATGGGTACACCATTTTATTTTAAAACTTATAAGTGTGCCACTCACCTCACTTTTAAAAGGAAACTACCTCTCCAGTGTGTTTGAAACATTAAAACCCATTTTTTCATCAAATAAATAACTAAAAAATAACTTAAATACCTCATATTATCTTACAAGACTTATTTTATTCATAAATCCATCCATGGAATGATTTTGGAGCAAACCAAAATAATTTGTCTGAAGAAGAGGTAATGTCCTGAACCGGGTGTTTTATTTTATTTCATCCACCACCTCCTTAAACTATTATTAAAATATTTTGATATAATAACCACATTATATTACATATATATAAAATTTTATATTTATTTCATATTTTATATCAATATTGTCTTCCATAAAATGGGACAAAAAATCAGTATTCGTGTATATGGTAGAATACCACATTGCGAATCGATGTTATTCATTTTACATCAACACCAATAATGGATAAATATAATGAGGGGTTAAATTTTTATATATGATATAAATAATTTTATTGTACATATGGAATTATTACAATGCATATACCTTTTTAATTTCCATTCTGTGGTAAAATGATAATGTCGCTCGTATGTACGATGGACTACTGCCTCACAAAGAAAGGTGATTCATTCATGATTTAAATGGAAGGTTATAAGGATTGGTTTAATGAAAATATGAGATATATATGAAATTAAAATTATTAAGTAAGTATAATAAAAATTTTACCTTTATTTATTTCACTCGATCAGAGAAATGGAAACAACATTCATGCGTACGTACGTTCTATAACTTCCATGAATGGTGAATTTAATTTTATATCTCTATCTTTTATGGGATTCTCGAAATAAATATATAATAATTATATATGAAAATTATTTCATTTTTAACATTATATATATTATATAAATATGTTTTAAGTAAGAGGACCAAACATAAAAAATCAAAATATACACAAAAAACTAAGCAATTATTACCTGAAATGTGACTTCAATAAGGAATTGTTAATAAAAAAGTAATGAAATGGTATAAGTACATAATATATTATATTATATATATGAGTATGTTCATTTAATAGATTTATAATAAATTTATATTTAATATATAGGATACTGGGGTGATTTCATGTCAAGAGGAACTCAATGCAAAGGATTTCCATCTCCCTTTTTTACTTCTAGCGGACACATACCATATTCACCACCTATTTCTATTATGTAGTGTATATACTCCCTCTAAATTTTTTTATGATGTTTTTCATGAAATTTTTTTGAACTTATATATCCATTTGAAAAAAAATATATTTTATAGGTATTATTATTCAATATTAGAAAAGTGTGAATGGTTTTATGTTACAATCTCATCATTTATCGGGATTGTTTGTGTTTATACTTACAAGGATTAAATATTATGATTCATATCTCATGAAACTCGTGATATTTATTATCCACTGGTTATCTAAGTTGAATAAATGTTTTACCTTCATTTTCAATCACATTATGCACTCAAGTGATCAATGGAATGTTTTTAAGATGAAACATATTTATTTCTCTCATCAATTGAAAATTTGTTTTCCTTCCAAAAAAATGTTTTCTATAAATGTTTTAAATAAAATTTAACACTATTTAAATGAATAATTAAATATATTCTTACCGATGATTTATTTTTCACAAAAAATTTTGAAAGTAAGCTTTATGTAGTGTTCCAAAAAATTACATTTAGATTATAGAGATAAATTGAATGGAATATTTGTTTTAATATGTATGTTATTTCCTGACATCATTACCACTAAATGTTTTAAAGAATAATTTATAATTTCAAAAGGATATTTTAAAATAAAATGTTTTTAAAAATGTTTTTTGTTTTCAAATGGTTTTTCTCAAAGTCAAAATGGGATTTTCCTCAATAAACATCCCAAGGGATCTTTAAAAATTATTTTTGATCTAGGATGACATACTTCGATATTACTTATTCTTTACATGGGATATGATCCAATGAACCCAATATTATTCTCCCTAAAAGTGTTTTAGGTCTATGAAAAATGATTAAACAATTACGAAATCACTTTATTTTAAACAGGTTATGCTATGATAGAATGTTTGTGAAACTCATTTCTTTTAATGTGTTCTAATATCTTGAATGTTTTAAAATATTTTGTCACATATATGTATTATTTTCAGTATATAATTCAAGGGACCTCAATGTCCCCCCAATTAATTGGATAAATATGGATAATTCAAGATTTAAAATTTTATATTTGAACCTGATTAAATGTTCACAATGTTATAAATACACCTAATTACATGTTCACAATGTTATGTGTGAACCTAATTTTAGATTCACAATTTTATGGGTGAACCTGATTACATAATCACACTTTTATCTGTGAACCTTATTACATGTTCATAGTATTATGAATAGATCTAGATTTTATGTCCATAAGATTGTGAATTCAACTAGTTTTATGTTCATAAGTTTATGTGGGGGATTTATTTAATGTACCTCACTTAATGAGTAAACATTTTTAGATTTACACATGTTCATAATGTTAACATATCATTTGTATTCCATGGATCTATGTCTTATGGAAATGATATATTCTCATGGATCATGTTCCTTGATTTCATTATGAACCATGTCCTATGAACAACTAGTATTTTTATAAGTACTCAAGTTTATATTTTATGATATGCAGGGTATGGTAATGGAATATTTTTTTCTCATGTTTTCATACTCTAATGTACATGTTATTATCCAATATATCTTATGAACCCTCATTGAGTATCTGGGTTCAACATTTCTTATGTTTCTTTCCCTAGGTTATGATGAAATGTTTTGGTAGGGTATGAGTAAGAAAATTAATCTTTGAGAACATATTTGTGGGATATGTGGAAGATATTTCAATAAATAAAAAGATTTTTCACCTAGAATCCAAAGGCACTAAACCATTATTGTACATGGGTGTGTATTTGTTAAATGTAATGAATCATCATCTATTATTTTGTAATATATATGTAATAGAAATCTGGGTATCTATAGTATTATTATAGCTTGATTGATCATTTTTTTATGTTGTTCACATGTATTGTATGTTTTTACTATTTCCTCATGATGATATTTTATGATTTTCATTGTATTCTCAACATTGATATTTTTTTTACCATGCCTTTGGAGAAATTATTCTTGGTACTTGTTATATATAGACCATATTGAAATGGTTTTACCTTATAAGGGGGTTGTGAATGACTTTTGGTGTTGGTGATGTGGGAACTAATCATAGGGTAGGGATCTGATGATGGCTTAGGGATTCAATGTGATTCAATTGATACTCTTCTGAAGCCAGGTACCATGTTTACTCAATGACTAGTAGATGTTGAGAATAAGGAGCCCTCGATTCCTAGTAGTTTAATAGTATCATGAATCACTTGATTTTTAGTGTATATTGAGTAGCATGTTTACACAATTACTTGAGGATGAGAAATAATATATTTATTATCCTTGTGTTTAGTTCTTGACTAATTATGAAATCTTTTTATTCCTTTATGGATGGTCTATAATCAGGAATTAATGGGGCTCATGGTTACTCGGTTAGCACAGATATTCTTGTTATGTGATTATTTATACATTATTATGAATTTATTGTTATCATAGACTACACATGTTATACCCATAAACAATTTTTAAGGATGAATTTTCATGACCATACTCGGTTTTATTACTCACACCCTACATTGGAATTTAGATTCTCTCGAAGACTTCAAGTATATGGATATAGGTAAGGGTAATGGGATCATGGGAGATGGTTGATCGGAGGAGATAGGAGGAGTTAGTGGTACATGGATATACTCTAGGGTACTCTGTAGTTTTTATTTATCTTCTTGAACATATTACCTTGGATTTTCATTCCACATTAGGAACCTAGAATATTTTATTTGTATGTTGTCTATGTCATGCGTTACTAAATTATGATTATTTAGTCTTATGCTTGTAACTTTTATTATTATATTATATTTTTTATGTTTATTATTTTTCCATGATATGATATTGAGGGTATAGTCTCCTCACTGACAGCATTCAGACCCACACTACTAGTAGGTAGCCTCTCACATATGGGGTGCTACACATGAGGTCTTACGGCTCTCTAGCTAAAACCTTATGGATTGGGTCACGGTGACATAAAAATTAATAGTATAAAATTATCACTAATGTTAAGAATAGATATATTAATTTAATATTCATATATAAATTTCAAAAGATGTATAAATTAATTAATGTTCATATATTTATATATATAGTACAGTAAAAAAACATATAAGTTTTATGTTCAAATATAAGTTATAAAAATAAATATATATTAATATATATTCTTATTTGTGATATATGATAATATATATATATATATATATAATATATCCCCTTGATCACCACTCAAGGGACCAATAAAAAAACTATAAAGGATGGAGTTTTAGAAATATCCAGGAAAAAACACTCCACAACCAACTCTAGAATTTAAAATTTCCAAGTGCATTTCCCTAAACCAACACCCTTATTGGAAATACTGTCAAAAATAATAGTACATTACCTAAATATGTGATACATGTTGAATTTGGTGTGTTTACAGTATAGGATGTGGTCCTTGAAGAACCCTATACCACCCTAAGAGAGGGGGTGAATCATGGTGTCAATGTTTTCTCTTCTATACTGGATATTGTTCCAACATTGGTAGGAACTTGTTTAAACCTATATGATGGATATTGGAAGTAAATAAAACATTCATAAGGAAAACACATCAATTTTTATGTGGTTCACCACTAAGGGCTACGTCCTAAGAGAATACACCGACAGGTAGTCGGTCATACGAAATTCCTCTAATCTTCTCTGGTTGTGGATTGCAAAGGATTGGGTACCATCACTCTATCTCAGGAACACTACCTTCACAAAGGTTCATGGATAGCCCACTTCTTTGCTCAAATCAATTCCATTAACTCCCCTTTCCTCAATACCTTGGGAGAGGTCTCACTCAGTTTATCAACATGAAGGTCACTACAAAATATTTGCATGAAAGTATTTGTCTCTATTCAGCATGAGACACTGCTTGCATCGAATTCCTGAATTTATGCTATTTTATATTCATTTTTCTCCTTCAGTTCAATTACTGAATTCACTGAAACATCTTATTCTTCATGAGATAATCAAAATCTCTCTTTATGATGATTCATCTTCTGCAAATTGTCCCTGATTATACGGACTGTAGCTGATCTACGTACCACGCCTACTCCACATACTGCACCTACCCGGTGCTCCTCACCTACCTCACGTACCATGTTTGTGCCATGTACCGTTCTAGTTACACCTAACATGCCTATTTCGTGCATGGTGCATTCTCTTCTTACTACCCCTACGCACTGCCTCTGTGCACTGCTTTTTCATACCTCCTTCATGTATCGTCTCTACATACCACACTCATGTACTACATGCACATACATACTTCCCATACCGCCTTCACCTACCACCTCTGTGTTTCTCCTTTACATACCACTTCTTCCTTCCATAGGTTTCTTCTTTAAATTCTGAAAATTATTTCATCTCCTCCATACCACATTTTCCTACACAAAATATCTTTTATGGACTGCTGTTCAAATTTTGGAAACTATTTCGTCATTTGTGTACCACTTCTTCCTCTGCTGAATCTCTTCTACATACCACTTTTGTACTTAGCCAAGTTCTTCCACAATGATTTTATTTTCTTATTGAATTCTATATTCTTTAATGATGACATTAACACTCTTAATATAGGAAAATAAATCCGAAAATTTTGGAAATCCATTTTAACCAAATTTTCAATGTGGGACAAACTTCACAGCATAATGAACTCTATCCTCATTATGTAAGTTGCCACCGCATACTACTCCTATTTCATAAACCGCATCAATCCTACCAACCTTCAGTCGTTTACCGTAATCCTGGTAGTCGGTGTACTATGACCATCCTCTGAACTATGATACTTCACCACATACTGTGTATTTGTTAGTCTGTGTACTGCATCTCTTCCTTCAACTTTGAGACATTCCGCATACATCATCTTTTTCCACGGAAAACCGTTAGCATTCCTTGTAAATCGCTCCTTCACTGAGTACCATTGTTGCAAACCGTTTTTGGTTCTACGCAACACTCCGTGTACTATTTCCACTGCCATATATGTGATCGTGAACTATTCTGGAGACATGGTATGTGGTCCATGCTCTGAGGTACGCAGTTGGATTCTTTTCCCAATTTCTTTAATCATCTTGCATCTCATTCACTCTTATGCTTAAATCCTTCTGTTGCCTAAATCAAAATCCCTATTTTTAGGTCCAACAATTTGGAAAATAGTATAAAATGTCATAACCTTAAATATCTACTTCAGCAAGAACACTCATTCTAATTCTATGTCATCTTTCTTCTTTAACAATCATATTGTTTCCTCATGGACTCCTTACCCTGTGATATATACTCTTTGAATGATCAGTTCCAGCATCGTCAGATTCTCCTGGGAAAGTACTGCAACTTACCAACTTCTTTATCTTCTAGAAATATTAGTCCTTCCAGTCAACACTGAATACGAATGACATCATTTTCTCAGCATTGTATGATAATTATTAAATTTTTAAATCTCTACATGATCCATCATGAAATAATGCATGTCTCTTAATAACTTTGTATTTCATCTTCATCTCCTTCTTATTTTTTATCTTCATTGACAACTACTGACTAATAATACAACCTTATACACAAAGTTTTCCCAACAATCTCCCATTTTTATTTTATTTCCAAGACCTTACATTTCATCTCAAATTAATGTGGTAATATCAAAATAGGAATTTTCTCTCTCCCCTTACTTTCATTTCACTTCTCTCCACTTTATTGACATGAAATACAAAGTTCGTGGGAAATGGGTATCAATCCATACTTAAGACAATTTCCATCAATAATTTCACACTATGTCTACTTGATAAATGCTCGGTGTATAATACAAGAGGATTTTATTTAGACAAAAATGGTGTTAATTATTTACTGATCATGATGCCACATGAGATGAGTACTCAATTAATTTGTATTCAAGGGTTTTCCACTTTCATTCTAGGTTGAAGAAATTGAATGTGATAGGGAATAATCAACCTGAAATTCCTGAACTCACATAAACAAATAGATCAAAAACATTCATGTGAAATTGGAAGGATATGTGGCATTGGGGAACTTCCATTCTTCATATGTCACTGATTAATTCAGTTACTCCCCCTTTGTAAAATGATATTCATTATCAGCAACCAAGGATGAGATATTAGCAAATTACATACCTTTTCCAATGACATGTTCATCAATAAATTTCTAGAGAAATAGAATTTAACACCAACTGATGTCGATACGAATTGAAATAATAATTCTGGAGGCTTCTTTATTTTCCTCCACCTCAAGGGAAAAATGCCTCATCATCATCATCAATTTTGATCCTTCATCAATTTAATATTTTAATATTAGTGGATTAATATGTCAAGGATGGAAACTTATTTTTCTCTGTTATCCAGAGTTGACATCATTCGCTACTCCTCATGATCTCCCTATAAGAAAATGCTTCACCTTAAATTCCCTATATTATCGGCACTAATACACTATAAAAATGATTAAGGGAATAAAGTGGTTCCACCTTTCTTCTTCAATGTGAGCAGGAAGGCTAAGATGATTTTCTCAACCATGATGATCCATTTCCACCAGTCTCCATGCTCGCACATCTGAGCATATTTTATGATCCTTGGCGATGTGGCATGGATCTCTTCACATTCTCTTCTCCTTTATATTTAGAGTATTTCTTATTAACATCCATCATAAATGATACCTTTTTACTCCTTCTAAGTACTTCTTCTTTCTGTGTTTTGATGGTTAGACAACCTTTTACAATGTGGCCATATTTCATACATCTTTCACACAGAACTTATTTAACACATGTGTTTCCTTTGGTTATCAATTTCTCATGCACTTTATCTTCATCGCGTGGAAGTTTTCCTTTTACATTAGCACCATACATGGCCTTTTCATATTCAATTTTCCTTATTATTTCCAAATCATCTGGCCAGATAACCAACATATAATTTTGAACTATTGTAGTAGTCTTGGATCTTCCACATAGGTTCATCTGAGTTTCATCTCTATTAGTTCATCTTTTGGATGAATTTCCCTTCAGTTTCTGGGATCTAAACACATGGGTCTTTTCATCTTCTCTAATTGAGATCTTCTTGGGGAATTTTTTTTCACAATATTCTTCTATATTCATCCCAATAATGGTGCTTCGTACTCAGCAGGTGTCAGAGGTCTTATTCTCTTATCAATGATGAGTGCATATTGAGATGGGCATGTACCTACCTTGTGACCTCTTTCATTGCATATATGGTAGATATTATCAATCATTCCAAATATCTTTGAGGTAGAGTGGTTCTTCTGGACTTGTGGATGATGCTTTTTTTCTCTAGACTTATTCCACATAAGGTAGGATTCCATTATGCCTTTAGATTATGAGTATTGTACCAACAATTTATTTCATAGTGCCTAAATCTATTACAGCACCAATATTGACCCACATATCTTTATTTATTTGTATTGTTTTGTTGGACCATCTTCGTTACTTGTTGTTATCTTTGTGGAGAACCACCTTCCAAATTCTTCTTCCTATTCACCCCAGACATGGTTATAGGTTACTCCTCACCTTTCCTCATCTATACTTGTTATGAAAATCTCTTCTAGCCTACACTCCATGTAGAAATATATTTAGAAACATGAGTGAAATATGAATTGGACGGTACCTTATTCTTCTTAGCTACTTGTGATAGTTCAATGTGGGATGCCATGATCTTTTTATCACATGGTAGAGGTATTTTGGCAGTAGAATCCCCCAGTGCACATTGAGTACTGGCAGTAACTGTTTCATTATTTTGTGAAGTGTCAATATGTGTCTTCTCAAAATGAGTCAATTTAGCATCTAATTCTAGACATTTCCTATTGATAATGACCCTCTGATCTTCAATTGTATTCATCTTCTATTCACAAATCTTCTTCATTCTACCAAATTATGATTCAGGAAGAATCATTTTATTCTGAATCAAAGAGTCATGTTCCTCAATCTTCTTGGAAATAACTTCAGAATTATAGACCCTTGACATGAGTGCAATTTTTCATTTTCCCTTCAAGCACATGGATCTTTTCATCAAGATTTTTTCTGACTCTATCTTCCTCTTCAGATTTTTTGAACCATTTTGATGTATGTATTTCAAGTCTCTTCTTTGTTTCTTAAAAGGATTAAATCTATCTGGAGAGATTATAACATTTTGATACATTCTTTTCCATGATATCCTCCATATTATCATTTCTTATTCTTAGTTAGGTGATCTCAGCCTGCATACATTGAAATATTATACAAATAGAAGAAACTATTTCTTCAGGAATATCATGCAGGTAAGTTATTAATTTCCCTTCATCACATGAAATTGAGATAGAAGTGTCTTCCTTTCCTTGGGTAGAAATCTGATCCACCTTCTCTTTACTTTTCGAGCCTGATATTTCTTTATTATTAAAAGGGGATGGAGAACCTGACACAACATCTTCTTTGGACATGAGGGTATTCATCAAATGTCTCTTCTCTATCTTTTTCTTGTTTGTCATGGTCTTGCTGGATATAGACTTATGCTCTATGATAACTGAATCTTCATCAAGACAACACTTCATTTTTGACTTTAGGAAATAAAATCAAATCCTCTTCTGAATAGAATTGCTGTTGAGTATCCAACATACGTAAACCTTCCCTCTGATACCAATTGAAGGACCCTAGACCACCCTGAGAGAGGGGGGTAAATTAGGGTATCAATGTTTTCTCTTCTTTACTAGATATTGTCCCCACATTGATTGGAACTTATCTAAACATATATGATAGATCTGTGAAGTAATTGAAACATGTAGATGGAAAACGCAACACTTTTTACTTGGTTCACCACTAAGGGCTATTTCTAAGGAGCATATGCTGACAGGTTTTCAGTGGTACCAAATTCCACTAATCTTCTCAAGGTGAGAATTACAAATGTCTGGACACTATCACTCTTTCCCATAAATACTACCTATACAAAGGATCAGGGCTATCACACTACTTCCCTCTGATCACTTATATTGACTCCCCCTGGCTCACTCCATTGGGAGAGGTCTCACTCTGTTTATCGACTTGAAGTTCACTTCAATATATTGGCACGGATGTCTTTGTCTCTATTCAGCATGAGACACTGCTTGCATCAAATTCCTGAATTCATGTTCATTTATATTCATTTTTCTCCTTTGGTTCAATTACTGAATGCACTAAAAATTATTATTCTTTTCACATGAATCAAAAACTCCCTTTATGATGTTTATTCTTCAACGAATTGTCCTTGATTCGGTGGACAGTCTCTGATCTGCATACCACACCTGCTCGGCGTAATCCTCAGACTCTGCATACCACCCCTACTCTGCTTTTTGCACCTTCCCTGCACTCCTCTCATGCCCCGTGTATTGTGCATGTCTCGTGTACTGTGCATTCTCAGCCTATTGTACCTACATCACGCACTGCATCTACTCGGCATAATTCCTCTGTGCATGGCCTCTCCATACAACTTCACATACCACTTTCACATACTGCCTCTACGTACCGTCTTCCTGTACCGCTTGCGTGTACCTCCTGTGCATACTGCCATCTCATACCACTTTCGCATTCCGCATTCGCCTACCACCTCTTAATTTTTTCTTCATGTACCACTTCTTCCTTCCGTGGACTTCTTCCTCAAATTCTATAAATTATTTCGTCTCCCGCTTACCACTTTTTCCTACACAAAATCTCTTCTATGGACTGATACTTCAAATTTCATGAACTGTTTCGTCTTTTTCATACCACTTTGTCTTATGCTGAATATCTCTTGCATAACACTTTCAGAAATAGACAAGTTCTTCCACAACGATGATATTTTCTTATCAAATTCACTCTGCCTTAATGATGATATTATCACTCTTTATATAGGAAAATAAATATGAAAATTTGGCTAATCTTGTTTTCCCAAATTTTCAATGTGGGACAAAATTCACTGCATACTGAACTCCATCCGTATACTGAAAACTGCAACCATGTACCACTCCTGTTTTGTGAACCACATCAATCCTTCGAACCTTTAGTCATGTACCGTAAGCTTGTCAGTCTGCGTAATGCGGACCTCCTACAAACTTAGAACCTTCACTATAGACCTTGTATCTTCTGGTCTGCATACTGCATCTCTTCCACCAAAGTTGATCCATTACACGTACATAAACTCTTCCTGTAGTGAACCACTAGCATTCTACGTACCGCACACCATCACCACATATCATCATTGAAAACCATTTTTGGTTATGCACATTGATCCGCATACCATTTCCGCTTCCAGGTACATGGCCATGAACCATTCCTAGAACATGGTATGTGGTCCATGCTCTGAGGTATGCAGTTTGCTTCTTTTTCTGATTTCCTTTTCCATTCTGCATCTTGTTCACTTCTATGCATAAATCCTTCCATTACTAAAAATCAAAATCCCAATTTTGAGGTCCAATAATTTGGAAAACACTGGGAAATGGCACCTCCTTATATATATTCTTCAGCAAGAACACCCATGCTAATTATCTATCATATTTCTTCTTTAACAGTTAGTGGATTTCATCACAAACTCCTTCCCACATGAAATATCCTCTTTGAACGATCATTTCCATCATCATAAGATTCTCTAGGGAAATTAATGCAACTTACCAACATCCATGTCTTCTATCAACAACAGTATTTCCAATCAACACTAAATATATCTAGCATCATCTTCTCATCTTTGAATGATTATTTTTAAATATTAAATCTGCTACATTATCCCTCATGAAATAATGCATGTCTCTCAATAACTTTTGTGTTCTTATTCATCTCCATAGTCATATTGATCTTCATTGACAATTGTTGACAATAAATATAACCTTATAAAAAATGTGGTCCCAACAGTCATCTCACACAACATTCATCCTCTAAGAGGGAGAGGCAGCACCGAGGGTGATGGTATGTATCGTAATTCATCGATCTTATTCCAACCATATTTTCCCCAATTTTAAAAATGTGAAATATCAATTTCAATGATAACTCCTTCCATAAATTCCTCACAAGTAGTCATTGTTTCACATTCCTTGAAGAAACATGACATAGCTCCTATTTTGGCATCTCTAAAGATCCCTCCAAATCTGATAAGTCTCAGATTACCTTTAAAATCTCCTTCCATGATTAATTTTATCCAAACAATAATAGTATTCTTTACATAATGAGAAATGCATTATAAGTCATGTTGTTACCTCAAACTCCCAATATATCAAACATAAACAAATCCCTAATTGGGTTCTTATCCATGAAAGTTCTCATGAAAGTATCTATTTTAATAGCTAATAAAATGTTTGTTATATCTAGATTGATATAAACAACTTTTATGTCATTCCAATTGACATTGAACTTCCACCATATGACATAATAGGCCTAATCTACACTGGAATAAAGCAGGTTGTAAAACTACATAGATCCCCCATAGACTTTGTAGTAGGATGGCATAGAATTGATTTTAGTGCTACTAATACTCTACGTATTGAAAATATTTATAACAATACTCCACATACACATAGAAAAATAAATTTTTTAATAAAATATGAATGATAGAGTCCATTAAATCCTTTCACACATTGTATCTTGAACACTTTTTTAGACTAGTTTTCATAAGAGATTCTATCTTGTTGATTTTGTTTATGGAATACCTCAAAAGGAGAGTGTACCTAAATGTAGAAATCCATGTTTTTACTAAGTTATTTAGGGAAGTGGAAGTATCTAGAGTTCTATACGTATATAATACATAATGAATATTTCATGTAAGATTCCCAAGCCTAACTGTCTCCCAGATGAGAGTGTATTTTCTATGCGTAAAAGAGAAGTTTATAATAGCCTCCCTGGCTAGTGTAGGGAATCAATCTAAAGAATTATAGGGTTCCCCTTGATGTTAATATCAATTTAAGGATCTTGGTCATGAATCTCATCCACCAAGGGGGGTCTCAACCACCTAACCTTCTATAATTTAGGATCATATTTGAGGTAGTGCATCCATTTGTGGTGATTAATAACTCAAACAAATGTCTTATTGATGCACAAAAAAATGGATCAGTAAAGAAAATTCACTCTTTTAGAGGCAAGACTACTATAGAATTTGTCCTTGATAAATTGGTTGCAATTAGGTTCTGATATAAGTCTCTGTATGAATGAATCTTGATGGGCATCTGTAATGTCCCATCCCGACGGACCATAATCATGGTAGATAGACTGGTGGGTCACATGGCCTCAAGTGAATCTCCCCATACGATAGAGTATGGCTACTAGTTTTGAGGGTCTAAGGGGGTGATAGTGGAGAAACTATACCCTCGTATCAATGTTTAAAAATCAGAAAATTTCAAGAAATAGCGGAAGTAGTAGATACATAATAGTGAGTAGGGGAATAAAAATAATAATCATTTTATAAAAGTGGCCTACGAAAGTTTATACAATAGATGAATTAATGTCATGGCAGTGATACATATCTAAAAGCAGTAAACATGGATTCATGATTTCAATACAATAAAAATTAAGGAATATATAACAAAGCCCCACGGTCGATCTCCATAGGAATCATGAGATCCAGCTCGATACTTTGCTTCAAACTCCACTTATATGTATATATTAACATTCAAGGTCCATGTTACGTAGTCCTGCAAACAATAATGTTCTACTCGAGTTCCTAGTGTAAATGGGGGCCTGAGTAGGGTTAGAGACATAATTTCAATAGGTTGAAACCACCAATTTCAAGCCTTAACCTGAATGTTTAATATAACTTTAAGACATTGGGTTGGTATGAATAATTTAATAAGTAGAACTTCATAAAGAATAACAGGAGTCCAATTTCCTCCGGGATACCTGATTGTGACACCGACTTCAGCCCATCATTGGTATGTCTAATGGTGTCAATTTAATATATATATATATATATCGTGGTAATGTATATACATATATTAACATATAGTTGTGAGTTGGGGTGGAACGAGACATACAACCGCCATCTGAATTCTACGGGAGCTCTCACGGTCTACCCCAAACCCAAGTCCAATATCCCTTTTAATATCTTTGTCTATAAGGAAAAAATGTCATGAAGTATTGATTCCTCGTACACACTGGGAAATAATGGTGTGGGTTACTAATACCTCTCACCCTCATGGAAATAATGGCACATGGTAAATATACCAAACATCCACATTTAACAGAATGGTTTGGGACAATAATGCCTACCAGCCACATTTATTTGAATGGTTTGGGGCTATAATGCCAATGGACAACATTTAACAGAATGGATTGGTCCTATAATTCCTACTTCCCACATTTAATAGAATGGATTGGGGATATAATGTCTACCACCCAAATTTAACATATTGTCATGGGTATGAATACTACCTCCCACATAAGCATCATCATCGTAATTAGGATATAAATATTTACGATATTAAATGTAAGGAAACCAATCTCATATCATTACCAATTAAGAAAAAAACTAAAAGTGACATGCTATTTTAATTAAACCCCGAAATAGGGAAAGGTCATGCCTCCCCTTGGGACTATTCCATTTAATACGATTCATTTAAATAGAAATAAACTATATGAAGTATTTCAAACAATACATTAAGATAGCGATCAAATTCAATTCATTACATAAGGATAAGACTTCTCATGTATTCCCGTATATGTACATAATTGCATTCCAATGATAAA
This sequence comes from Viscum album, assembly GCA_963277665.1. NCBI lineage: Eukaryota > Viridiplantae > Streptophyta > Magnoliopsida > Santalales > Viscaceae > Viscum > Viscum album. The sequence continues at coordinate 346,107,054 of OY728152.1, read as the reverse complement.
CCATTCATTTAACACTTTAATATAAGTCAAGAAATTCAATGTGACCTGGCCATTTAATCGGAAGAACATCATTTAATGTATGTTCTATATTCAAGGTCATCTCATTGAATTTTCGTAGACATGGAAGATCGGTTTAAGGGTTTATGTACAAAGTTCATTCCACTCAGAGGGTACCAATATATAATTTATCTTATTCTAACCAAGTATATTTAATTCCTATATCTCCTGGGCCATTTCATTTAGGGTTTAAGCTGTAATTAGTTAGGTGCTCAGGGGTACAAAAGTAAGACCATAATTGGAAACTCATTGAGCATCATAAGTAGTTCATTTAACTTATTAAAGAACACATTTAAGAATAAACTATAAGCAAAACAATGTAAACAAGATGCATTTTAAATTTAAGAGGGAAGAGTATATGGACCCCACCTCAATGTGGAACCAAGAAATCTACTTTGGCTCATGGCGTTTTCTAATTAAAATATGATGCTCCCCAACTAAGCATATGTGCCCTCGCATACATCAAAGGAAACCTATCCCATATACACACATTTTCACGGCCTATTAACATGTTCAAGGGGATAATTAAAGGTATTATTATACACATATACTAGTCTCCAATCACCTATGTATGCGTTTTCATATATATACATAGGCACACGTATCCCCATACATGTATATTCATTGTCATGGATGAATTTACATGTAACGAGGTAACCTATATATATATATACCACCCTAACGTGGAGGGTACATTCCAAACCATCATGGTCCGACCCTTTCTCAAACTTGTGGGGTTCTTCGCGATGGAGGAGGGAAACCATACATGGTTGGGGCACAAGAACGGCAGTCGACACCACCGTCGGTCGCAACGAAGGTGCTGGTGCAACGACTCTGCCATGCGGCCACCACCGCCCTGCCACCTCCGCGGCAACCGCGGCCCCCGCAGCCGTCCACGGTTCTGCACCGCCTCGCAGGCAAGGCGTCTCCCCGTAGCTGAGTCACCGCCCCACGGCCAGACCGTCGCCCCGTGGCCTCTGTGACGACCGCGGCCATCTCTTCCGCACGGCCGGACCACCGCCCCTCGGCCGGACCGCCGCCCCGCGGCCGGACCGCCACCACGCATTCAGACCGCCGCCCAGCGGCCAGACCACCGGCCCGCGGCCAGACCGCCACACCACGGCTGAACCGCCTTCCCCATTTAAGCCACCCTGTGGCCTCGTGGCCCCCTCTGTAGCCTCCTGGCCACCCACATCCCTCCACAGCCCCTCACGGCCTTCCGGGCAGGACCCAGTAGGCCGGGTTGGTCCGACCGGGTCAGATCAGACCCAGGCCCACTACAACCCATTTAATTCTTTTGGCCAAAACATTGGCACCGGTCATCCATTTGACAAACCATCAGCGGCATTGGAAATCATGGAGATATAGGGTCCCTTTGATTATGCCCCACTAGGGTTTTGGGTGAAGATGGAGAATGGTCAGGTTGGATCGATCGTGAATCCAACCGGGCCCCCAGGACTAAAATGCTAATAACTCAAAGACCGAGCGTCCGATTGACACATCGTCTGATGTGTTGAGACCCATATGACATGGAAGACCTTTGAGATGCTTATTCGTGAGACTTCATGGTAGTTGGAATATCGACTAGTAGCCTGTGTAGTGGATCCTCCCAGAGACGAGAAAGTATAGTGCGGGAACCCAATAGCTGGCTGAGACTTGACGACTACGGACCTTTTCGACTTTGAGTGACTTGAAAAGCCCTGTGGGGAGTGCCTCTGTGTGACACGGTAGACCCACAGTGGGGAGTGCCTCTATGTGACATGGTAGACCTATGATACTTTACAGGAGGGGTACCTCAGCAGGCCATGGTGGGGAGCGCCTTTGTGTGAAGTGACAGACCCACGGTACTCGACAGGAGGAGAACATCAGCAAGTCACAAGGGGGAGTGCCTCTGTGTGATGCGGCAGGCCCACTGTACTCGACAGGAGGAGTACCTCAGTAGTCCAAGATTAGTGGGAAGCACCTCTGTGTGACACTGTAGACCCACTATACTCGATAGAGGAGGGGTTCTCTAGTAGCTGAGGTGTTAGATGATGTGACTAGATATGTTACTTGTTACTACCCAAACAATAAATCTTGGTGTGAGCTGAGTCAGTATCTCTGTGTTTTCCTCATGATTGAGATGGATTACTTGATAACATAGGTATATGTATTGGAATATGCCTAGGGAGGGTTTTCTGTTTATTTCATTCTTTTTGGTTTATCCATGGTGGATTTTATGAGACCTGGAGGGTCTCAGGGTCCCTACTGAGTATCGTTATACTCATCCATGCACGGGCTTTTCCTGCACCTTGTTGTGTTGGATGCATATGATGGACAATGCTAAATGAGGTTGGGAATACCAGGATAGGATGATGCCCAGAGGTGGACCATACGGCGTGTCGGTACGCAGAAGAGACGAGTGGACGTGGAGGGCTGTGGATGCAATTTGTACCTACTCTTCGGGTAGGAACCTTGGAGGATGACCAAGTAGCTACCTTTTTCTCTTTCTTTACTTGTATTGTATTTTAGTTGTAATTGTACCTTTACTATTGGGCTTGTATTCCAGCCCTTTTAATTTCATCACCCTTTTGGTTATAAAGTTTTCTAATGTTCGTATCTTGATATGTGCTTGGATACGTGAGTTTGCATGTTATAAAGGAAATACCTTCCCGGTTTTAGGGAAAATGCCTTTCGGTGCTAGTCTCCAGCCCCTGACCTATGGAAGGCAGGCTTATGGTAGTCATGGAATGGGCCCTTGGGGACGGGTCATGACAAAAAAACCCAGATGAGTCCATATATACATACCTATATTTGGGTGATGGTGTGTTTTTTATTGTGTGAATTGGAATTTAACTCCAATTCCAAGATCCTGAAAATAAAGGAGTAAAGATTGAAAACTAAAATGTTTGGATATATAATATTGAGATTTATATAAAAAACATTGTTTATGTATCATTTGACAATATGTATAATCCTCTATTATTTGAATCCCCTAATCAGTGTAAGCTTCATTTTGAGCTCTATCACCCATCGAGGTTTTTCACCTTTTTAAAAGATCAAGAATACTTTGAGTGAAAACTTATAGGATTTGAGCATCTCTTTGAGATCCCTTTGTTCATCCATTATTGAGAATATTCATTATCAATTCATGATATGAGATACTCTTTTGAGGAATTATTTTCAGATTCACAATCATAAGATTCCATCCTCAAGACCTTCTCTAAATAAACACAATTCTATATTGGATACTTCGCCTTTACCTGAACATCCTTAGGATCTAGGGTTGAGAGATATGAACCAATAGCTAGAGAATCATAACATTAATTTAGTAGAAATAATATAAAATAGGATTATTATTTAATTATTATAGTTGTTCAAAAATTGATGACTCGATGATTGATGAAAATAGTTATGAAGGGACATAGACAATGGTGAATGAAGGTCTATGTTGGGGAATGATAGGTGAAGTCCATGGATATATAACATGGAACAAAATTAGATAATGAGTTATGAAATATAATGAGAGAGTTTGGTTATTTTTTACAAGGATCAATAAATTAGGTATAGTAATAGTTCAACCACATCATTTTTATTTTTTATGAGTATCCAATTAATTATTGTTATTGTGTGGTGTTCGGTTTGTTTTCAATATGGTGTTCTAAAAGAATATATGTAAATTAAAGTTGTAGAAAAATTGGATGTGAAAGTGTTTAATCTTCTAAATCAATTATATTTATTCTGGTAATATGAATGTAATATATTCCTGAATGAGGATATAGTGTTCTAAAAGTTATGATCTGGAGGAACATTATCTGAATAAGGAGTAGGAATGTTCTTGGGGAATTTTTTCCCAATATATAGCCCCGAAAACCTAACTTTTCTTTCTAATCCATGGTAGATGTTTTTTGTGAGGTTAAAATGGAAAATTCATATGAAACATAAGGAATTATATTAGTAAATTATATATTTTAATCATATATGTAGTTTTTTATTGCTGATATATAATATTCTAGAGATGCATAATAAATTATTATGAGTTGGATAACTATATTATTAAATAGATAACCACATTATGGTTGTTTAAAAATTATTTTTTCATCACATCATGGAATATGGTTTTTTGATTTAGAGGAATCCCTATGTAAAATGGGGAAAACCAACTTGGGTATTTTGGAATCCGTCATCAAAGGGTTTCAATTGATAAATAACAAAATCCATTACTCATGCATAAGATGTTTGATGGATATTTAATATCCCGCAATCTATAGGATATGAAAATGAAAATACATCCCATATACATGTAATATATTTTAGAAATGAGAGGTTGAAAATTTAATATATTTAGAGATAGTGTTTTGGGACTTTAAGAACCCTTTGAAAAATGAAGATGTTCAAAATTGGAATGTTCCTTACTATGGGGGATTCATGTCAGTCTGGTTGAAGTAGGGTGTGGGTGACAATATTTTTTATACCCAAAAACAAGTTTATATTCATGAATTTATAGAAAAATTTTAAATTTTTTGGTGACCACAGTTTAATGAATATGGAAGGATGCTTTGTTTATAAAATAGATACATTGTGGTTGTTTTTTCACCACATTGTGGTCATGATGTTCACACCACAAATAAAAGAGTCATTTCTTGATCAGGTTATTTCATGATTTATTTAAAAATAATAAATAAAAAGGCATAAAATGATTAACATGTATTTGGTCTAGCACCTTTGTAATAATTTACACAAAGAGGCATGTATGTATGTTCTGGGAAAAAATAAAGGAGATAAGAAGTCCCCAAATTCAAATAGCATGAGTGATAAGATAAAAATTATATTTTTCCATATACTAATCCATTCAAGGAGTTTTATTGTTCCGTGATATAAAAGGAAATATATAGAGATATTATAAATCATAAAACAATGAATAATTTTTTCTCAAAAATTATGAGATGAGTGATGAATGGTATATATGAAAAATAAAGAAAAACATAACTCCATTGAAATATCTTCTTGAGAGAAGAGGGAGGAATATTATGGTATTTTTTTATGAAAAGTGTTTTACAGTTATATATATTATTCTATTAAAAGAATGTGTGGATTTTAAAGTCAATACTAGAGGAGGACAAGTGTAATTATAGGTGAGAGTGGGTTGAAATGAATTGTAGAAAAAGAAGGTAACTCTATATTTTTGTTGGATGGAAGAAAATGAATATACTTAGATCTAAATGAATATAATTTGAACTAAATTAATATTTTTAAAAAGAATAAGTTTTATTTTCCATGATAACTCAAGGAAATATAATGAATTTATTAATGGTGATGTTCATATAAGGCTTATAAAGTAGTAGAAAGTGGAGATCAATGAAACTTATCAAAAACTGGTGCATCTATAGAAAAATTGTTTTTGTTGAGACTTTTAAGGTGATTATAAAGTTGTTATCATTTATAGATTAGTGATTTAAGGAGAGGAGTGAAGTGGGTGACTCATGGGATTCGGTGATACAACCCTAAATATTATAAGGTTATTGACCCTAGACATAAGAGTGACCTAACCTAAACCTATCAATAAATTGATCATTTAGTGTCTTCTAATGAATCATCACATTTCTAATTGCATGCTCTTGTTATTATCCTAATGTGATTGAACCAAAAAAAATCTTTTTTCTTGTATGCAAGAATTATTAATATTTTACAAGACAAAATGGGTGAGTGTTGGTTAATATAGAGTTGATGAATCTGGTGATGTTTGGATAAGTGAGATAACATTTGGATCATCAGTAAATGAATAACTGAGGTGTTTCCCTATCAAATATGAGGTAAATATAATCTAGATAACTGGTATTTTAAGGAAAAATTTGTATATTTCTATATTTATGAACACTAATTCACCCATAGGATATCTCGCAATAAATACCCTAATGGGACATAACAATTTGTATCAGTGCATTGGATACATTTGTTGGATTTTTTTGTATGAATTGATCTAATTTGTTCTTGAAGTTTAGTTACATTACTCCTTCACATTATTCTAGTGACATTGAAAAGGGTAAGAATTTTATGAAGAAGAACAACTCCAATATTACTCTGTATTATAATAAAAATTTCAGAAAAAAATGTTATTCAGATGGAAAAATATAATAGCTCTCAGTGAAAAGGTATGAATAAATATGATTTTGAATCTTTTAATTTTCTCAATTAAGATATATGATTAAATTAAGAGACCAATTTTCCATGTGAAATTAAATCCACAGATGTTGAGAAAATTCCAAGGGATAAAAATTATAAAGTCACATGATTATTATAAGATATATATCAGTTTATTTAATAAGAAAATTTAAATTTGAGAGAGGATTATAAGACTCAATAGATTCCATTAATAGTTCTAAAATAGATGTTGATAAATTGAAAACCCATAAACGTAGACTAGTTAATGTAGAAACTAATCCAAGGTAAAATAATGATTATCAGACTATGTAATTTGAGGATACTTGCTCGACAGTGTAGAATCATATAGTTAGTTCCAAGGAGAAAATAATTGAATCAAAATTAGTTCAAATTATATGGGCATGATTGATGGATTGGATACAAAAATGATTGAATTTTTTGTGTATAACCAGATGTAGAAAAAAAATGGATGTGGCCTTAAATGATGACATGATGGAAATTGGTTTAAAATTGAAATGGAAAATCAATTAATTTAGGGAACTTCTACAAGACATAGAAAAATAAATAGACATGGAGAATAAGATAAAGTCTATAATTATCCCTCTAAAAACACAACATGATGATAGGATAAAGTATAAAATGGAATCTGGGTCAAGGATGGAATAGATTATTTCTAAATTGATGGATAATGATGAGAAAATCCAAATGCCTAAGCAGAGGCTGAAAACCTCTAATTAGAAGAATAAGATCCCTTCCATAGAAGTTATTACAGGTGGATTCCATATCTATTAATATATATAATATATGATAAAGTAAACTATTTTTTCTAAATATAGAAGATAATACACCCAAAGGAAGGTAGCTATCAAATTATACTATTATGAAAGAATGTAATTCATTTTGATTATGTGTTTATAATCTGAATGGCTCAAAGAAGAAAATAAATCTATTGGTACCACATCTCAATTAAGTATTCACTATACATGGTCTATTTTTAGTGGGATATGGTTTATTTTTTATAACCATGGTAACATGGTTAGAAATTACAGAATGAGGAGAGATAAAATTTCTGTAATAAAATCCTCTCTTCCAATGAAATATAGGAAGATAAAATAAATTGAACGAATATATATTAAGAAAGAAAATAGATTTAATAAATTGTTGAAACAAATGATGGATCATAAAAAAGGATTCACCTTGTACCAAAAGAAATTTAACCCAAATAATACTCTTGTTAAGAATGGGAATATGTTTGGAAATAAGGAAGGAATATTCTCCAGTTGTGAGAAAGATGTTAGAACAAGTGAATAAAGAGACATTAAGGATGAAAAACACTAAGGTTGATATCACTTTCAAATGAAACACTATAAGAGAGATGAAAACTATTGGTGTAGTCCTATTATAGAAGAATAAGTATAAAAAATGAAACATTAGAGCACTAAATGAGAAAACATGAACATGTGGGACTGATCTCACAATAGAGGTGGAGTACAATTTATGAGATGAGAGGTCCAAATAAAACATCCAATATGATGTTTTTAAGTGGTATAACTCAATGTAATGCAACTATATAGGCTAAGAATAGATTGGGATGAAAATATTTATTCCACCAATACCAATCACATTCATTAGTGTGGGGAAATTAGAAGGCCCTATATCTCCATATAATTAAAATTTATTACTATCATTTAGTTATTTCATGTTTTGGATAAGATATAATCCATGGCAAGGTGTATTAAGAGATTAAAATGTTATATTGACATTGTTTAAAATTCAAATTAATAAATTAGTGGAATAAGTGAAATCAATGATGAAGAAGTAATTTTTCAAAATTAAGTGCAACAAGAAGAATTGGACTAATAAAAATTGGTGGCATAAGTGGATTGAGAAGTGATATCTACAAATGGTTTTTATTATATGAAAATCATTTATAGGCTGATGAATTTTATGGTGAAGTTTTATATTATGTTCAGTGATGTAGAAAAGTAATTTGGGATATTATTTTTTATAAAGATCAAACTTTTTTATCCCTACTAACTAAAGAAAGGCACCAGTGGAATAAATGAATAAATTTTTTATATTATTTGGTATTAGATTTGAAAATTGGTGTCCATATCTGGTTTTCAAACATTAATTTTATATGAATAACACGTTGTATATTTCAAATTTATTTACTAAGAATTTTTTGAAATTATTATTGAGTTCATAAGAATTTATCCTTAAAAAACATGAAAATTGTGACTAAATCTATCTTATGGATGCAAGTGGAGTAAAATAGATAAAAATAATGTTATTAGCTTAATATATTTCTTCATGTAAAAATTTCTATCACATTAGGGTTATATAAATTATTATTGTATAATTTATAATTTTTATGTCCACTAACTAATAATATTTGAAAAATATATCCACAAATGATGGAGTTTCATCAGATAAAATAAAAATATGAAATTATGATTATCATTTAGTTAAAAAGAAGAGAAATGGTTTGTAATTTTAATATAATTAGAGAGATTTAAAAGAGTGTAATCATGGTCATTATTAATTTTATATTGGGATTTCATTGACATAAATGGAGAATGCTTATTAATAATAAGGGTGATGTATCAACCTGGAAATTGGCATCCTCACAAGTGGTGTCCAGGGATTTACTCAAAATATTCATGCAAGTGAAATCATATTTTCAGTTGGTGACATATAAAATCAATAATATATAAATATTATTATAATAATTAGAATCTCTTCATAACAAGTGGTATTTTTAAATTTTATGTCCAAATGGGAGTATAAATCTTTGTGAAACCATGAATATACCATTTCCTTAAGGGGGAGTAAAATATAATGGAATGAAATGAATCATGATGATGTAAATGAATTATGGGATTCAAGAGGGGGGTTTAAAATACATCCAAATGTATATATTGTTGAAATCTGGTTAAGGATTAATATATGATGGTTTTGAATTTATTTTCAACATGGTGCTCCAGAATAAGATCTAGAATATAAAGTGGTGGAAATTCCAGACAATAACTTGAAGTAGAAATAAATCAGGATCTGAAATTATTCTATTTTTAGATGTAATTTAAAATCTATGAAGTGTGAAAAGATAATTCAGTGTTCTAAAATTTATGAGATGAAGGAAGATAATCTATATGGGGAATCTTAAAGGTGCTTTAGTAATTTCTGTCTGCAAGATTGGTTCCTTGTCGTGGGGTTATTTCCCATGCCATGGTGGAGGTATAATATAAGGTAAAAATAAAAAGTAAATATGATACGTAAGTAATTGGATTGGTACATAATAAATCTGAAGCTCTGAAATAAGATTCTTGGATCTAATATGAAATATTATTGAGATATGTAAGAAATTATTATGAGTTTTTTACCATATGATTGAATAGAGAACCAAATTTTGGTGATTGAAATTGGAGATAAATTGTACACTAAGACTTGGAGGATGGAATTTAGAGGTGCTGGAATCCCTAAGAAAAATGGGTAAATCCAAGTCATGTTTTGTGGAATCCATGCTCAAAGGGATTTAATGGTTAAATAGATTAGCTACTAACTCATGTTGAGGATATTTCATGTATACTCAACACCCCTAAATGGTAAAATTCATTAATTGAAATAGTTATCCAATGTATATAACATCTTATAAAATATGAATACGGTAAATGGAATTCCATGGTAGAGATAATTTTGGGATTCAAGATCCATATGTGAAAAATGGAGGATCAAAATAGGTGTTTTGTTTTTAAGGGTAATCAGTCATTGGATGACTGAAATATTTATTTATACAAACTAACCCAATTCTAGTGGAAGTGGGTTCAAACCCATAAATAAGTGTTTATATTAAATCTAAAATGATAAAAACGCAACCTAAAAATACCCAAAAATAATAAAAATGTGTGATAAAAAATATTTATGATGTGTAGTAAGTAATGAAAATAGGTGAAAACAATGGAAATGGGATGAATAAAAATATAAAACCATAAAAACAGATAATAATACACAACCATAAAGTATTAAGAAATCAGTTAATGGGTAGGGTGAATTTTTATTGTTTGATTTTGAAAATACATTCCTTTATTTATGTTGAAATTTAATATGGCCAATTTGTGAAAAAATGATTATACACTGACTTTTTCAAGTATTTTGTTGGTGTATGGAATAAATAAATATTTTTTCAATTATCTATATCAACATAGCCCAGATAAATAAGTAAAATTATCCTCAATGAGATCAAACTATCATTCAAAATTGATGTTCTAATCATCTATTTCAGTCTAAAAATTTATTATCATATGATTTCACAAAAACATGGTTCCAAAAAATTTTGAAATGAATATCAAGATGAATTATTGTTAATTCTTGAAATTAATTAGAATGAATACCCCTAAAGGGAGACAAAATAATAAAACAAACTAGTTTAGAAAAGATAAAAAGAATGAGGAGAAATGATATATTTATAATAAAATCACCCTCTAAGATGTCTTTATAAAAAAAGTATTTTCAATTAACTAAGACCCATGTTCTTTATATAGTAGAAAAATAATTTCATGGATATGTTTTGGAATGAAAACAATCTTCTTTTTTCATGTCAATCACCCACTCTATAGTAGTTAATATTCATCTTTATACTCTTGTAAGCTACCAAGAATGAACCACTCCATCTCTTTTGAAATCTACACATTTATTTATCTATTAATAAATATCTCAATCCCAATTTATTTCCCCTATAAATTAAGTCACCGGTCAAATTATAATGATATACTATGAATCTACTGATGTTTAGTGAATTCTCAACTTCATTCCTCAAATAGACTAATTGTGATTATCACTATTTATCATATTCCTTTATAGTGACCCGAGAAGACCCCTTCCCTTATGGACATGTAACTGACCAGCGTCAATCTATCCCAAGTTCAATTAAATTGGTACATTGAAACATTAAAATATTGATTCTACATTTATTTCATGATTTTATACTCTTTAATTGCTTCATAGTCACACCTATTATTGAGATTATAATTACCTTGACTAAATTTGAAGCAACAAACAGGGGCACACAAAGAATTTAATCGAGTTCTAAATCTTCATTGCTTCATACAAACATTGAATTTTGGAAGGGTTTGGGATATTAAATAATTTTATCAAAGGAAAATAATATTATTCATCACTTCTTTAATTTTGGATTCTTCACTAAAATTTAAAAAAGGTTAACTTGTTATACATTTAATTCACTAGAGAATAATATCATATGTGTACTTCTATTTGTAATTTAGAAATCTATATATTATTAAATATGAACCCAGGTGTGAAGAAACATCATATATATCATAAAATTTCAGATATTAGAAAATTATATAATGTTATGAATCACATCATCACTAGGAGAAATAATATTATATATACATTTCACTAGTTTTTAGAAAAATATACCATGTTATATATCACTTGGCATCATAAGATAAATCCTTTATATGAATATCTCCCTCTAAAAAATAATCTTACATAGAGAAATTAATTCAAAATTAAACAAAATCTGGAGTATTAAATATATCCATACAACAAATAATCTTCTTATGTATCATCTCTCTTTTCTTATTTTCTTATTTTCCCCATGAAGATTATTATGTATCCCTTTTCTTCATTAGAAACCACAAAATAATATGTATGAACCTAGGAAGAAAATTACCCTTCTTAATGATAAATAATAATTAAATATGTTAAATAAAACTTCATAAAAAGATAAATAATGAATTATATTTTTCAAATAAAGAATTAAAATATGATTCAACATTTTTTATTCCTCACATAAACAAGGAAAATTGAAAATATTGATCCCAAAAAACCATGAACCTTTAAAAATAACTTTAATGAATTTATTTTAATGAATGTTTTAAAAAGTTATATTAAAAAATATGTGGAAGTTAAATAAATTGTCGTTTGATAAATTTAGAAAACATCCACATTTAATAAAATATAAAAGGAATAACAGTTCCTTTAAAAATTATCAAGATTTAATATATTTTCAATTAATACTCATTTAAAATCCAAAACACAATATTTTCAGAATAAATATGTTTAAAACATATATTAAAATAAATTAATGTCAATTTACCTGACACATATAACATTTAATCTCCCTAATAAACCAATTAAATAGATTTAGTTAATGAAATTTTATCTCAAAAATGGAAAAAAAATTACTCCATGAAAGATTTGATTTTCAAAAATTATTATCCAAGTGAACTCTCTCAAGGAAAATTGAATTATTTATCTATCCAAAAGAAAAGGTTTTTAGAAAAAAATCATTTCATATTTCAATGAGAATGATCAAATATAAAAAAAAGTAAAATAACATACCACAATTAAAATTAAATGGTTTTTAAAATCATTTATATTCCCCCATTCTGAAAACAAAGAAATAATTTTATAGCTTAGTATAATTAGAAACAACTATTGGATGAGTGAGAAAAACAATTAAAAAGACAACATAATTAGACTCATCCAATAGGTTTAACATATAAGACTATGTTTGGTTGAAATGTTTTCAAATACATGATAGGGGTAAATTATGTCCTTTTAAAAACACTCAAATACATTAAAATTAACCCCCTTTATAATTTTAAAAGAAATTTTGTTCCAATTTCTTTAAATAGATTATTCATCACAATGTAAAGAAAAGAACATAGTATTTTCTATAGTGGTTTAGGACATAAAGATACCCTAGTCCACTCCATAAACAATCTCTCCACAAGCATGGTGATTTTGAGTAGTAGATACTTTTCCAATGGGTCTTAAAAATTGAGTTTATGTAAATAAAACATGTTACAAAAAACCTTTACAATGATTAAATAAATAAAAAAATATTACTCAAAACACACTATATACGATTGTTTAGAAACATAGGAAATGCATTTTCCCTGAGAAATTCTCATTCAAATCATTCAGATACAAACACTTCAACTGATAGAAGAATATTTCCTGATAAGAATTAGCAAATACCTTTAAACCACTATCATTCTGATGAACATATTAATTTTATATGTAATATATCTTTATATAGTACAACAGAGGTAAGATAAAAATTTACAATAGTAGAAAAATGGTAGTAGTAGATATAACATGTATGTCTCTGAAGTGTGTTCTTGAACAAAATTCCACAAACTGTTGCCTCTAAATAATAGGTATATATATAAGAAGTAGAAAAGATAGGAATATTCAAAAAATATAAAAATATTTTTAAAGGAATTATCTTACATAAAATCAAATAATAAAATTGTTTTTATAAGGATTCGAATTATAAATATAAACTAGATAAATCTATCAATAATAAATAAGAATCTCTATTAATGTTTTTTCAAATATATATACAAATGTTTCCAAGTACATCACTATTTAAAAATGATTAGTGTATTTGAAGATTGAATTTAATCAACCACTGAAAAAACATAAACACCCTTAGAAGTATTAATGAAGTAATCCATTTCTAAAGATCCTATGAAATGGTCGTTAGTCACATTATTTAGATATTTACTCCAGATAAATCGTAGAATATAACATGAAAATATCCAAAATTCAAATCCTATGAAAGTCTTATTCAACATTGGGTTTCTCATTTTGACGATAACCCCAAAAATATGCTTTGTATTTTTTATTTGATTTCATACATAGAAAACTGTATGATGAGATTCAATACCAATGTGAGGTAAAAATACTATGTGTTATATACTCAAACATAGGGTTGCTTCATGAAATTTAGGCTCCCAAACTTAACATTCAGTTCTAATGTGAGACACCAAAATTTATGTTAGGTTTTGAAACATTATGTTCCTTATAAAAATTTATGTTTCCAAACAAAAAAGTTGAACTAAAAAAGGTGTTACAAATGTAGAGTTCGATACCAAAATGTGGTTTTGATATCACTTTTTTAAAAGTTATTCGTGACATCTTCAAAATAACCAAAATACATTATAGAAAAAAAATTCAAAAAAATTAAATATAAATAACTTCTATAATTACATGTAAATGGAATAAATATTCAAGTAAATAAAATCCTAAAATCCACTTAAATATGCTTCATTAGTAAAACAAATGGTGATGTTTGTGAGCATCGAAATAAATAATAAATTCATTAGAAATTATTATATCAACATCCATATTCCCAAAAATATAACACATTTGGATGATAAAAAAGGCCATAGAATTAAATGAAAAATAACAATTATTAGATGTGACTATAAAAGGATTTTAATTATGTGAATTAAAATTTCATAAACATCCAGATTTTGTGTTTATACATATTTATCCTTTTTTTGTGAGATCAAAATGAATGCATAAATATTGATTGAAACACATTTAATTTATCACATAACAGTAGTATATTATTAATAAATTAAAAAATAAAAAACATTTTGAAAATGGATCGGTTCAAAAATAGAAAGAACAATAGAATATAGAGAGTCATGGGAAAAAATAATAGAATAACATAGTTATAAATTATATCTAAGTACAATGAAAATTGGCTCAAAATCAACATGTTAAGGTGTAGGGTGAGAGGAAGGATCAAATTGAATTTTTCAGAGAAGTAGGACTCAATGGTTAAAGAATCATATATATTTTTTTGTGTATCCTATAGCTCCACCATCAAATACATGATATTTTAAGTCGTTTGGCCTGCCTAGTCCTTTATCAGATATCGTTATTATTGAAAAAAGTTCAACACTTTAACTAGATTGGAATTTATAAAATTATTAATATACTTATCATACTAAACATATCTATTAACCATTTCTCCTAACTATTTGACCAAATTTCTCACTCTTGGATTTGAAGAATCTACACCTTCAATCAAATCCATAGGATTTTGTAGAAGAGTGTACATAGGCACACTACCACTCTTTAAAGACTGGACATTTTCATCCGTAATAGAAAGATCAAAAAATAGAAGTTTTATCCTTCATGAAACATCTTCCAAATCCTCCCAAATTAAAGTAGAATTCCTTCCCTAGATTTAATTTGAAACCTTTAATCTTCCAAATTGTATTTCTAAGAACTTATTCAAATTTATAAAATCATATTTTCAAAGCATTTATCCTTTAAATTTTTTAAACTGTTAAAAGATATATCATTTAAAGCTTCAAGAAATATTTTATAAATTTAATTGCCATGTGGACTTTGATATTGATTCTAGAGAGACTCAAAATCTTATCTAAAAAATATAAATAACTTCAATTCCTCAAAATAATTTATAGATAACTCAATCTCTCTTTGGAGTATCATTAATTAACTCATAAAACATAAAAACCATACAGAATCCATCTAATGATTCCTACTTAGTTCTTACAGAAGGTTCTCTAGTTTCAACCAACTTATGTGATTTAACATCTACATCTTTCTGAAAAGTAGGGGGAAATTATTTAATCACTTATTTAATAGTAACACCCACATATATATTTATTTTAATTGACCATTCAATAAAATAAAATTATTGATCCCCAATCAATTTAGTTTTTTTAGAAACAATGGTACATACCTACTCTATAGAATGATCTTCCTCAAAATGAAATTTTTCTTCTATTCACGAAGATCCTTGACAATGACTAGATTCCACTACTGATTCATATACAACTTCAACAAGTTTCTCATATATTTCATTATCTATGTGAGTTACATGAACCACCTATTCTATAGAAAACCCAATATCCTTCTCAAATATTTCTTATAAAATTAGAACTGGTTGATCAACTTCCCCAACCTACTCAACATGTTCAGTGGGTATATATAGTTCTCTTATCTTAGGCCGTAGAACCAAAATAGATTTATCATCTCACTCAGTAGAGGGTTCATGAATAAATCTTGGAAGATGAATTTTGCCTCTATCTATAGAAATAATATTTTCATTAACTACTTTCTTCTTTATTGTTCATGAAAGAATGTTTATAACATCAACATTTCAATCCTCTAAACCCATAACTAGACCTCCAGTATCTAATTAAACTCTAGATTCTCTAATATCCTCAACATGAATCCTTATAAAACCAGTTGAATTTATAATACTATTCTCCCCCTTAGAATGAGACCCAGATTACTCTTCCCCTTTCACACCAGCTGGCATTAAATTTTTAGTCATCACACTCTAAAATAAACCAAAACTTCTTAGAAATCCATAATATACAATATATCCATAATATATAATATATATAATTTTGTTTATGTTTCTTATCATTAGAAACATGATATACCTGTATGGAAATAGACTTTTCTCGGATTCAGTAACCATATGAACTAATTCTATATGGATAAATTTGACCAATACATTCTGATCAACTTCCATATCCTTCATCAGTTTCTTTTTAATTTGATATGTCCCTAATAGAAATAAGATAATTTCATTGTTCTTATGAACACCATCTCTGATATATCTTATACTAAAATTGAAATTCCCTTCTTGAGGAAACATAGATATCTAATTCATTGCTGCCACTAAAACTAAAAACTCTTTTTCAATCAATTTAGAGGATATTATTTCCTCACTATCAACAAATTAATACTGGAAAATTTCATAAATTATTTTACCTCTATTTTGAATATGTACTTTTAATTCCCTCCATTAAACATGAATTCCAATCCTTGAAATATTTACACTTTCTATATTATCACATTTGTTTCAAAAATCCACTTGATGTTGTTAATCTATCCTTGAAACACTTTTTTCTATGAACTTGAAGGAATACAATTATTCACACTACTGGAACAATATTATTAATTCCACTTACTCTTCACTATCAAAAAAATATTATGTTTTTGGGTTCGGGAATCTAATATTCAAGAGACAAAGTTCATAGGATATCAATGATGCATGTTCAAAGGTATAAGAGAGAGAGAGTGAATAAATCTAGGAGTTTTAGGTGCTCATTTTGGTTCTTGAGCCAATGTACCAGTATAAAAATTATGTTTTTTTAAATTAAAATGAGAACTTTGTAAAATAAAATATGGAAATCATGTTTTCATAAAAATCAAAAACTAAATAAAAAACATATATAAATAAAAAATTTAAAAACATTAAACTGACAAAATTATTATTCAAAATATTTTTTTACAATATTTTTTAAAAAACAATTACTTAAAATTAAATAAACCTGACCCCCTAATAAAATAAAATCTTATTATTGGGAGTGGTTTAGTGAAAATATCATCAATTTGATACTCATTATTAAAAAATTCAAAATAAATACCTCTTTTATAAATATGTACAAATATTATAATGTTTAATATAATTATTCTTGGTCCCAGAATGGTATACATGATTTTTTAAAATATTTATAGAACTAGTACTATTACAAAAAATAAGAACAATATGAAAATTAAGTCAAAATTCCATAAGTGTGTGTTTCATCTATAACACTTGTGTATAGAAACTACCATAAGCTATGTATTCAGCTTTTGAAGATTCGAATGTAACTGAATGTTTCTTCTTACAAGACCATGAAACATCGGATTTACCTCAAAAGTGATAGGTTCCTAACAGCCTTTTTTATCTAATATAAACCCTCTAAAATTATGATATTAATGTAAAACTAAAACAAACCATATGGTTTTGGATAAATAAAACATAGAGAAATATTTTATTTTAAATATATCAATGTTTATTTAATATTAATTTAATGGTACTCTTTTGTATTTGATTGAAATATTTCTCATAAAAAACAATGATGTCTATTATACTACCATTACGGTTTAGAAAACTACCAATCATACCCCTATATATCTTTTCATCAACTAGTTTTCTAACTTCATCCAAATCAATTTTTATATTGTCACAGATATGAGTTGCATATGGATTACCATTTTCAGGTGAAAATTTTGTCAATAAATTATCTATATATTTAAATTGATTAAAAATATTTCCATAACCCTTTTGATAAATTTTAAATCCTTGAAATAAATATAATTCTCTCATCATACACATTTAAAACTCATTTTTCATATGTTTTCAAAAATCGTTACAAATATTTTGATTAGTTTAACTAAAAAAAACATCATCTCAATAAATTTGAACAAAAAATATCAGAATAAGAGTTTTTCTATAAAAGACTAGGATCATCTCGACCAACTAAAAACCCATTTTCCAAAATACAATAACTCAAAATTTCATATCAAGAACTTGGTTCTTGTTTTAGACAATAAAAATATTTATTAAATTTAATAATATTATTTGTTAAATGAGTATATTAAAAGCATGGGGGTTTCTCAAAATAAGCTTCCTCCACTGAATAACCATTAAACAAGTATATTTAATATATGTGTGGTGTAATTTAAAATTTTTATGAGATACATAGGACAAAACCATCCTAATGGATTCAAGCCTAGAAATAGAGAAAAAAATTCATCATATTCTATTCCTTACTCTTGATTGTAGACCTAAGAAACTAACGTTAATTTATTCCTAATAATTACAACATTATCATATTACTAATTCCTAAATACCCCTTTAGTTCCTATTAAATGATGGTCCAATAGAATATTAGCTAATTTCCGATCATTATGTCTATTAAAATGTTTTATCTCTTATTAAATATCCAATATCCATCACTAATCATCTAAGGAATCTTCTATATACTAAGGTCAAAACTAGTATATAATGTTTCAAACCTCAACTATGTTTCCAAAACCTCTCATATTACTAACTACTTCATATAGGTCTCAAATAATATTTTATAAAGGGATATCCTTTATTGTGCTATATTATCTTAGTAAGACACTTTCAGGTTCCCCAATTTCATGTTCTCTAGAATAGGAGTGTTCGTGATCATGTTCTAATTTACTTTAAAACATATCATTAGAACAATAAAGTCCCAAATTATTTAAATAATAAATATCTTCATTATTTTTAATATTACTGTGATTGAATGGATCTATTTAAAAAAACATAACATGAAGTGAATCCTAAATTATACTTGATGTTTTATCAAACTATCTATAATCTTTATATGTATATAAATAACCCTTAATTATTACATTATATTCCTTTGGATCATACATACAATGGTTTAACTTAGTATTCATGATATAAACCTTGTATCCAAAAACATTTAAGTGTCCAAATTTATGTTTTATACTATTACATAACTCAAATATTTATATTTTAAGAAAATGTATATTTAAAAAAACTATCCATAATATGGAAAGATATATTAATATATTTTAAAAAAAATGGAAGGTAAACTATAATTATTTAAATATAGTTTTATAAATTTCATGAATGGTTTTATTTCTTCTTTCAATAATATCATTCTATTGAGGTGTTCTTTGACCAGTAAAAAATACGATAACACCAAGGTTTAAGGAAGAATAATTAAATTTATGATTCAAAAATTATCCTTCATGATCACTTCCCAATTAATATAGAAACCCAATACATTTACACATATTATTAAAAGACTTATAAACATAAATATCCAATAAGTAAAACTGTAATATCATGAGGTCCATTTTCATAGTAAGAATGGGTTCATAATTCATTGAAAGGAAACTAAAACATGACATCATTATTTTATTCTTTATAATGAGATCCTAAATTAGTTTGATCTTCTAAAAACGCATGGGATAACATTTGTAATATATAAAAGAAAATGGTGAGCTAAAAAACCTAGTAAGGGAATATACATTATAAGGAACAATAACGTGTGAGTAAATTTATAACTTGATATCATAAAATATAATTCTCATGAGTAATAATATATAAGTTTAACCTAAATAAAATAGTATCATAATATATAATAAACATAGAAAATTTAGTAGTAGAATATAAAATGACATAATCACAAGTCACGGATAACTTCCAAGACAACATCATATGTTAGAAAGATCCCCATAATAGATTTGGTTTACCCCTTAATCCCTTACATAATGTCTCGTGTGACAAACATGTCATCCAATACAACAGTGCGCTCTCTAAGAAAACCAATAATTAAGTGTTCATGATTATGTATTCCACAAAAAAGAAAATCAATCATAATGAATAAAAATAACAATTTCCTATAGACTAAAAATGGGTTTCATGATCTTCACACCTATCCAAATCAAGCAAAAATTATATAATGGAATTATTTTAGAAATAAACAAAAGGAATTTTTTACACCCTCAAAGGGAATAATTAATATCTAGGTATATATTTAATAGACATGTATACAGAATTTTCAAGAAAATTTTAATATCAAATGTTTGAATTTTTGTTGAAAACATATTTGGAAGATCACATGGAATATTTCTTGAGTAAAATAACCTTTTCAATTTCAAATAACTGCTTTAAAATCTAATAAATTCCCAAATATAAAAAAAAAATCTTTAAAAATTAACTTGAAAATTTTTATAGAAATATATAAATAATTATGATTCATTAAATAAATAAATTCAATCCATGTCATATAAGTTAAAAGAAAACCTTACTTTCAAAATTTTGTAAAAATGTTATGAAGTACATTGCTTAGAAAATGAAGTAAATATTCTTTTTTTAAAATTTTCTGAAAAAGTAAAACATGGGATAAAATTACATTGATAACTCATTTTAGAATATTAGAAAACATTTTTTAAAATAATTTTATAAAAATAAATACATGTAAGAAAATGATTCGAGATATAAATGTAGATATAAAGATGAGTGTTGTATAAAAAAATTTCTTTATGTTTCATTGTTAAATAAGGTATGAAACAAAAACCAAACTTGTCAAGCAAATTAAGGACTATTGGATATATAATATATGTGGTTCAAGAGAATAATTTTATACTATTTTCCCCAAATAAACCTTTATCATAAATAATATCTTAAAGAATGTAGATTTTAACAAAAAGCCTTTACTGCAATGGTAACTCTCGATTCAAGTCCCCTTGAATGAATTAAAATGAATTTTAACATAAAATAACATGAATTATGAATTATTCATGATATAATAAGTTAATTAGGAAGCATATACACAATATAATATGCATTAATCACATAACATTAAAATATGCCTTAATGGAGTAAAAATGAGATGAAATCCCTTCCAAATATCATATCATTAAATTGTGAATTAATCAATGAAGTCATTATTTGTGTCAAATTTAAATCCACATAAATCATGTGGATATAAAATATAATTTATGAAAATTTCATTACACATAAAATCTTTTCATAACATATTCAGTGAAGTTGATGTTTAACATAATGAATGGAAATTGAGTTAAGAAATCCCTTACCTCATGTTCGACTCATTACATGTGTAATTTATCATTTTGAATAACAAATGTATGTTAATTTTCAACATTATTGAGAAATATTTTACAGTTTTTATTCCTTTTATTTTATTTATGACCATTTTATTTCTATTTAATTAATCAATTATGTTTATGTTTTATGTTTTGATGCTATTTAGGTCATATGTCCAAAATGACTTCAATAGGTTGGATATAAATAATGAGTTCCTTATTTCATCATATATTGAATAATAATCATTAAATAATTATATTTTTTATATGTAAATTAAACATTTAAAACAAACAATGAATGATGGTTATGAAAAATAAATTGTGTTATAATCATGGAGAAGGTAGGTCATACGTACAGATGAGTAACATTTCCATGTTTTAACGATCATGATATAAATAATGTAGGTGTTATTTTTTAATATAATAATTATTATTATATAATAAATAAAATATTATTTGTTTTAATACACCTATATATACCATCCATGTTATTTTTAGATGAAGAACTAATTACATCACTTCATGGAGTCAGTAGCTCACACGTACGCACGAACAATGTTATCATTTTTCAATGAATGGAATAGTGGGAAAATATATTATATGTTATATTTTCAAATTATAATAATTTAATTAATATATATATATATATTAAACCCTAAATTACAAAAAATCCTAATAGGAGTTGATATGAAACAAATTACATTGATTCGTGAGGTGGTAGTCCTTCGTACACATGACATTTGGTTTTGTTTACCATTTGATGGGTTAGTAGATGGATATAGGGTTGAAAAATAACATAAAAAAATTTAAGTATAGGTTTTATTCTTAATTTATTATACCATAATTATTTAAAAAGATTTTATGGAAGTTTTAGAAGAATGAAAACAAAATTTCTTGATTAAGAACTATACCTATTCATTGGAAAACCTCTTAGGGTTTACATAAAAATCTTCCATAGGATCGTTTTTTTCAAAAATAGACTCCAAGAAAAGTTAATAGAAGTGACTAATGGATTTTGGAAATTATATTCTGAACCAAAAGGCACATGAAGGGTGGATATGGGAGGATATGTGTGACCTTTTATATGGGGGGGGGAGGGAACCCACTTGGAAATTTCCAAAAAGAATACAAAATGATGACGTAATAATCCATAAATAAAGAATCCAAATGGTTATATATTATAATTTTGGATTTAATAATGCTGAAATATATCCATAAATTAGGATTTAAAAATTTTAATTTCAAAAAGTACCCTTATCTATTTCTTTAACAATCTAGTAACCTGTTTTAACCATAATTATAGTAATTAATTTTTATGTTTTTAGTGTTTATTATAAGAAAAAATTATGTTGAAATTATTAACTAATAATAATTATTATTGTCAAAAATATATAATCCATTTTATCAAGTTCAATTTATAGAAATGGAATAATTTAATTTTAAAAATATCTTTAAAAACGTGCCAAAAAATAGTTTTCCAAGAACTGTATTTTCCAATCGAAAGATTATTATATATTAACTCTATGACTATAAATCACAAATTTATGAATCAAATTTAATATATATTTATATTTATATTTAATTTAAATTACTCATAATTAGGTTTTATTTTAACCAAATAAATAGGGAAACATTGTACACTTAAAAACGGTTTTTGGACAAATTCATTTTTAAGCCTACAAATAAACTTATTCTAAAACCCAGCATTAAGATGATTAAAATAAAATAAATTGGATTACATATAACTAAATAATACTTATGTTAATTTAAAATTAGATTAAAATTGTATTGGGACCTCTAAATTACATATTTTACTAAATATATGATAATTTTATAGAAGTTGGTATTTTTCACTATTCCCTGAAAAAGAATTATTTCCCAAAAAATCCTAAAATTTCACACTAATTAAATTTAGAAATGATTTTTAAAAAATATATCTTCATTTATTAAAATAATATTTATGAAATGGTAATAAATTATTTATATTATTATCTCACAAAAATCAATAAAAATATTTTTTATGATATATATATTTTTGGATCATATAAATATTTTACTAAAAATATATTACTTGTATGCCAATATAATTGATTTATATAAAATATTTATAAATAATTATAAAATTTTGGTTATTCCTATTAATATCACCAATTTTAATGGCAGTTTATAATATTTATATTTAATTTATCATGGTTCAAATAGGCTTAGTGTTGTGGGTCGTATATGCTATCTAACATTGTTTTCTTTAAAAACTCAGGGTGTTACATTACTCCCCACATAAGTAAATTTCATCCTCTCAATTTGATATTGATCTCAGTAATAAAGGGTTTTAAATTCAAAAATACATTTTTCAAAACCTACATCATTAAAAATATTTGATAAAATATCCTCTTGATAGAGAGATAAAGGTAAGTATGAAGGTCATCCAGAATAACACATAACTTGGTTTCGAAGAAGGAAGACATTAGTGGGAAGTGAAAATATAGAAAAGGATGAATAGTTAAAATGCCAAATAATGATGGAAGGTGACATAGATTTTCTATAATAAGAAATTTAATGATCATGATAATTTCAAAAACCAAAAAACCCAAATCCGAAGTGGTGGGAAAAGACTATAGATTACCAAAAAATGAATGTAATAGGATAATATTTTAATTTAATGATTCTTTTCTAATATTTGGAAAATTTTATACCATCTATACTGAGAACATAAAAAACATATACATACAAAAAAAGTACAATTTCATATTTTAATCAATTTCTATAATAATCTCATCCCATTCTCCAAATAGTGAGTATTAAAGATGAATCTTTTTTATGTATAATGCAAAAAAATCAACTTCTAACAGATCACATAATTATACAAAAGGATGAAAATATATTCCTCTTATATTTAGACATTAACCAAAATAAAATTTTTTAGAATAAGGTAAGATATTTCACAAAATGAACAAACCTTCATACGATGAAATAAAATATTGATCTCCAAATTCTCAACAATAACACCAAAATTTAAACATTTCTCATGTTAAAAATAACTAAACTTAAGATTCATAAAAACAAATTTTGCCTAATATTTTAACCCGAATATTATAATTATTTTATCATATATTATTCAAAGATAAATTTAACAAGTATCTCTAAATAAAATTGAAGATAAGATAATCCCTAAAGGTTACCAGTATATTTACATGTATGTCTACAAAATGTCAACTAATTATTTCTAATTTTTTATTATTAAAAACCATAATAAAACTAATGGATATAATATTATAAATATCCCCAAGAATACTATTAATCATCTTAGACTTCTATAACATGAAACCTCAAAAGAGGTATCCATGCCTTTAAATTTATGATCAAGCTTATACTTATCAATCTATGAAATTTTAGGTTTACCCTATATCACTATGGAATATCATAGGTTTTAACAGGTTTTATTCTCTAATTAATCATAACGGTGTTTAAATAAAATATTAATTTACCGATATATATCCTTTGGAAGTGTCAAACAATGGGTACATTAAAGGATCCCTCACCGTGCATTATAATAATGGTTGAGATATACTCAACTAACTATTTTAGGGTTACTACACCTAAATTAATCTTTAACGGAACCATTTCCCATTATAGTATCTAGATAGGGATTTATTTATAGGAAAACCACATAATATATTATTTACAGGAACATTTGGGTTTTATCTTATCCGTCAACTTATCCCCAAGGTTTTGTTTTCTGAATTTATATTTTTAAAATCCCAAGAAATAACTTTATCATTCTCCAATATCAACTATTTTGGAAAATATATTTATCCATATTTTTATATTATTTTTAAACATAAATATATAATATATATATATAACCCAAATATCATGAGAACCTTTGTCTTTGAAAGACTTGGTTCATAATACATCAAAAGGAAACCAAAACATCACATTCTTATTATTTTGCTACAAAATGACCCTCTAAATCCCTTTGAGCTCCAAAATTATCATAGGATGGCCGAAAAAATACATAATAGAAATTGGTGAGCTTAAAGATCTAGTAAGGTAATAAACATGATAAGGAAGCATAATGTGAAAGTCAAATGTATAATATGATATCATAAAATAAAAGTCTCATTATTACACATAAGTAAGTATGACATAAATAAAATCATATCATATGATCTATGAAACATAGTAAATTTGGCGATAATATATAACCCAATATAATAATATGTCAAGGATAATTTCCAATAAAACATCATAGTGGACAAAGTCCCATAATGGATTAGGTTTACTCAATAATCACATTCAAAAAGTCTCATGGGACAAAAGGTTTTCCAAATTAATTGGATCACAATCTAGGTACACCCATCATAACATGTTTATGATTACGTGTTCCATAAAAAAGAAATAAGTAATAAATAATAAACTTAATAATTATGAATAAAGATAAAATGGGGCACAAAATCATTCCTCTTATTATAATTAGTGGAAATTTCATAGTGATGGAATTTGATTAATGAACATCAGACAAGCATTAACCCATCAAAGGAAGGAAGAATGAGCTAGCTATATATTTAAGAGAGATATATTAAGAGTTTAGAATAAATAAATAACATAAAAGATTTTAATTATTATTGAAAATACCTTTAAAATATCTTATGGAATATTTCTTGAGGAAAAATCCATTTTCACTTTGAGATCACTTCTTGAAAATGAAAAAAATTATAAAATATTAAGGAAAATATTTTATTTCAAATTAAACATGAAAAAAAATATAAGAATCTTCAAATCACTGAGTGGTCTTGATGGTGAGTAATTTCTATCATTAAATATAAGTTAAAATAAATAATTCCATTCACACTTTTGTAAAATAAGTCAAAAAATACTTTATTTGGAAAATGATAAAAATATTCATTTTAAACGATTTTGAAAAAAACATGGGCAAATATTACTTTCATAAATCATTTGATAATATTAAAATATATTATTTAAAATATTTTAAGGAAAATATAGACATGGAATATAATTATTCAAAATATAAAAGAAGATGAAAGATCATTATTACTTATAAACAGGTCCTTCAATGTTTATTTATTCAATAAGGTAGGAAATAAAAACCAAATATATTAACCACATTAATTAATATGTGGGAAAAATATTTATTTGGTTCAAGAAAATAAATTATATGATTTCCCCTAAAGTATTCTTGATCATAACCAATCTCAAAAAAATTTAAATGGTAAAATAAAGCCATTATGGTTATGGTAACATTCGAATCAAATCCCATTTGTTGAAGTAAAATAAATTATAACTTAAAATAAAATAAATATGAATTATTTATTATATAATATTTATATAGTTAATTATATAAACCATATAAAATAAATTATGTGCATAACATCAATATATGCATCAGTTAAGGGAAATTGAGATGAAATCCCTTATAATGTTTGTATAATTCAAGGGAAAATTAATCAATGAATTTATTATGCATGTCAAATATTAATCCATATAAAATAAGTGGAAATAAAAAATAAAATGGTAAAAGGTAATTAGAAACATAATCTTTTCCTAATATAGTCAATGAAGTTCATGTTTAACCTAATGATCAAAAATTTATATAAAAACCCCTTACTACGAGTTTGAATCATCATATATGTAATCTTTCTTCCTAAATAACAAACTTATGTTAATTATATAAGTAATTAACATCCTTTTAAGAAGTTTATAATCACATTTATTTTATTTATTACAAATTCATATATATTTTCTTAATCAATTAAGTTCTCATCGAATATTTTGATGAAATTCAGTTTATATGTGAAAATGACTCTCGGAGGATGACTAGGGACAATGATGTCATAATGTCATCATCTAAATAATAATTATCATGAAATAATTACATATTTTTAAATAAATTATAATTTTAAAGGAAACGAGGGAGGATTTTAGGTAAAATGAGCTATGATACAATCATGGACATTGTAGGTTGTATGTACACATGAGTAAAGTTTTCATTTTTCAATGATCGCGATGGAAAGAATTTAAATATTATTTTAAATTTCCATAATTAAAATTATATAATAAATATTATATTATCTCATTAAATAAATTTATATATACAATCTAAGTTTTGTCATTATGAAGAACAAATCACATCATTTCATGGGGGTTATAGTCCACGCGTACGCACGAACGACATTATCATTTTTCAGTTAATGAAAAGGTAAGACAATATATGTTATTTTATATTTTTATAGTTATAATTATTTCATGAATATAATATATATAAATATAAATCATTATTATAACCATCATTAATAGGAGGTTATGGAAAACGAATTACATCATTTCACGAGGCGGTAATCCTCATTACACACTAACGTAGGTTTCATTTCCCAATTGATGGTAGAGAAGATAGATATATGGTATTATATTTACATAAAAAATCAGTATATTTACAATAATTATTTTATTATATCATCATTTTTTTATTTTATTTTAATGATGTGGAAGAAGAAGGAAATCAAAAAAATTTGTTTAAAAACAATACATCTTCTTCCGACAACCTCTTAAGTTTTACACCAAAAGATTCCCCAGGTTTGTTTTTTAATCACAAAAGGGCACACCGGACATGGGTAGGGAAGTAAGGAAGGGAATTTTTATTTCCTTGGACCAACCAAAAGTCTCTTTAGGTGCATAGAGAATAGGAAAGGGGTGTCATTTTATGAGTGGGGGAGGGAACCCACTTGGAAATTTCCTAAAATAATACAAAATAATAAAGTCGTTATCAAGATAAATAGTCCAAATGGAAATAAATAATAATTTCAGATAGGATAAGGTTGAGAAAAATCAATACTATTATATTTAAACAATTTTATTTTCAAATATACCCTTATATTTTAGTTTATCCCTTGGTAAACAAATTTTAACCTTAACCGCTGTAATTAATTTTTACTATTTTTACAATTATTTATGACAAAAAATTATGTTGAAATTATTAATTAATATAAATTATTTTGATTTATAATATAGAATACATTTTAATAAATCAATTTCATATAATTTCTAGAATTTATTTACAGAATAATACCACAAAATGTGTTGAATTTTTTTTTCAAACAATGTATTATTCATGAAAAAGATGATATTATATTACGTCTATGAATATTGATCATCATTATATGAATTAAAATTCATATAATGGTATATAAATTTATAAAATAATTTAAATAATTTCTCGTTAGGTGTTATTTTTTTAAATAAAATTTATAAACATTGTTCACTTAACAACAGTTTTCCGAAAAAATGTGTTTTTAATCCTAAAAATAAACTTATACTAAAACCAAATATAACAGTTATTAGAATGAAATTAATTTGAATAAATATAATTAAATAATTCTTATTTTAAGCTAAAATTAAATTCTAATCATAATGGGACCTTTAAATTACATAATTTACTTTAGATAAATGATAGTTTTATAAAAATATTTTTTATTCACTATTCACTAGAAAATCAAAATTTTCTGAAAAATTTAAAAATCCTACCATTAGTTGATTTTTATATGTTAATTTAAAAAATTATCTTCATTTATTACTAAAAAATTTCTTTAATTCTAATAGTTTATTTATATTATTTTCTAAAAAAAATTATAACATTTTTGATGAAAAGTATATTTTTGAAGAATGTAAAGAATTTACTAAATACTAGTATTTAATTACAAATATATTTTATTTATATAAAATATTTAAACATTATTTTAAAAAAATCCATATTCATTTCCTTATATTTAATAAAAATTTATAACAATTATGTTTAAATAATAATGGTTCTTTTTTGTTCGGTGTTGTGTGTCACATATGCTATCAAACATAGTTTTATTTTAAAAATCAGGGTGTTGAAATGAAATAATTTTGATATATTTTTCATTTTTAGAAAAATAAAACACACTAAAATAAACTAAAAAAGATCATCTTTTAAAATATAAAAATTTATCCAAAGTAAATTTAGAAAATTCTTCATCTAACATAAATATAAAGAATATTCCCTCCAAGATTTCAACTCTAGTGTGACTAAACAAATCCGGTGCATAAGTTCTAAAGGTTTTTATTTAGAAACTTTTTTATTTAATTTTAAAATATAGATTATTATTCTTTATTATTTAACATGAATGATAAATTTTTTTCTCATCAAACATAAGACTGGGAATATTAGACACTAAATTATTCTTAGGTGACATAGATAAAAAAAATATTGAAATGAACGGATCTTCTTTTCTATATCCAGGATTCACTTATTTCAATAAAAAAATAGTTCACATTCTATTCAAATAGTGAGTTCAGATTTAAAGTGAAATCATCTTCAGTTCTAGGTTCTATAAACATAAGTATTTTTTCATAAAATAAGAATAAGAATTATTAAATAAATATTAAATCCATATCAATGATTTTAGAGATACTTATCTAATTATTATTCAACCCTTGAATATATAGAATTTTTTTATATGTATAGATTATTCATCTCTAATAGAGAAATCTCTAATGATCTTTCATTTATCATTACCACTAAAGGTAACCAAACCTCCATCATATTTTGATAGTTCCTAGAAATTAGATAAGTATCCACTCTTTTTTCTCAAATATCCATTATCTATACATAATATTAAATTTCTATTCCGGTGGTATTTTCCCACACAATAGTTTCAAAACAAAAACCTATTTTGGTGCCCAAATTCTCTAGCATCCTGTAGTGTTAGTGAGAAAAGATATGGGTGACCTGATCTATTTAAACATATAATAAATGACATTAAATAAATATCTAGTATGAAGATAATTATTAAAACTAAAAATTTATAGATTATGTAAGAAAAAATTATTATCATAATTTCTTCTACTTCCAAAATAAAAATAGGTAACTCTTAAAATGTTGTGATTCTTTAAAATATGAAAAAACATTCTACATAGATTGTCTTTTTCACCATTACTTCCAATATTGTATCATTATTTTTATGAAATTTTTTTCAAAGAACCACATACAAAGACACTTTTTTCTTTATTAAACATACTTGAATAACTTTTAAAATATTCTACTTTTTTAGGTAACTCATTAGTTTTATTTTCTTACTTAGTACAGCATGAAGAAAATTTTCTTAATTTCTATTTTAATTATAGGAGTTGTTTTAAAATTGTGTCTTTCTTTCTCAATACAATATTAGGAAAATTCATTATAGAATTACAATTTTCCTTCAAAGATTCATATTTTTCTTCTAGAAAAAAATAATATTCAACTAGTTTATCATTTAAGCAGGTTTTTGTATCATAGTTAGAAGAATAAAAGTACTAATATTATATATTAACATATTTTTTTATAAATAATATTTTGGATTTATGATTTGACTTATCCTTTTCTCACAAAAACATTAGAATATACTTGAGTCTATAGATACCCTCCATGTATCCTTCATGTATTTATTTAATTTTCATTCATAATCTACCTTCATTTGGAGAATCTTTTCCCAATTATCTATTTTCCTTTTCCCCTTGAATTGTCAGAAATCAATTTTGATATGCCCCAAATTATTTCATTCATAACATTTGACTTATTTTAAACCCCCAAAATTAATCTTTTAATTATTCAATAACTTATTATAGAATTTTTTCCTTTTATAAGACTTTTTGTATCTAATGGATGGGTAAACAAGTTATTCTATGTATATTGAATAAATTTGATCATCTGAGAATATAAAAATGTATTTTTAAACATTTTCACTTTTGGGAATATAAAAGTTTAGTGTTCAATTTTATTTTTTTATCATTATATTATCCTCATCCTCAAATTGTATTTTATCTTCTTATATCATAAGTGTTCCAATAAATTATCTCATTTATAACTCTTTGATGGGATTTGAATATTTGTTTATTGAAGATATTACATTCCATATAGAGAGTTAAACTCTAAGTAAAATTAATGTATAATTTTGTTTTGTAATTAGAGTTTCTAAGGAATAAATACCATTGATAATTTTATTCAATCTTCCATTCATTTATATAACACATTCACCTTCATAAAATCTAAAAGAATCAAAATTTAATTTTTCAAGATTGTACCTCATCTAAAATGATCAATTTTATCATAGGAAATAACAATTATCTACCACATTTCATAAATAGTAGAATACTAAAAACCAATTTTGAATTTCTCTTGACCAATTCCATAAATTAATATGTTCAGAGATCTTGAATTTATGTCATATTCATCTTGTTATTTGTATCCCATGTTTTTAAATTATCTTAGGGAATTTCATATGGCCTAAAAACCTTAATATAAATTTTTAAATTGTTATTCTTTAAATAGATTACCATTTGAGCTTTTTAATATCCATAATTTTCACCATTGAAATATAGATCCTTGATCATTGACATACCTTCTTTAATTTCATACATTTACATCTTTCTCCGTCTATATCGTTAACTTAATCTTGTTATATATTAATAGGGAGTCGTCAATAGATCACTCCATTGATATCAATTATTATTACAGAATGGTAAGGACGACACAAGAGAGGGGTGAATTACATCCTTCTAAAAAACAATAATAATTTTAAATAGATCCATGTTCTTAATTTTTAAAGGGTAAATGTTCTATTTTCATTAAAACAATTATGTAGTGGTATATAAAAAATGAACACAATAATTTTTATTGTTTCTTGGGGTATAATGATCCCCAATTACACTCTACAAACACTCTCCCCACAAGATTTTTGAATTTCACTATATTATCATTCTCCAAGGGATCTTGCAGAACTAGTCCAAGAAACTAAAAATTATTAAAAAATAATAATACAAGGCTTCAAATAGGATAAAAAATCCTCAAAAAACACCACAACATAGTGTTTAGAAACAATAGTAAAATTATTTTATTTGACAAATTCTTCTTCAAACAATTTCAATACAGATGTTGATACTAATAAAATTATAAATTCTCATAGGAAGAGACAAATATATTCAAAGAATTGTCCTTCAATATAATCACTGAATTTTATCAATAAAATATAGTTACATAACATTGAAGAGAAAATAATAAATTTTACAGTATCAATATGAACACACAGAAGAAGTTATAAAATATATGTCTCTAAACTATAGTCCTAAAAAAATATTCATTGAATTTCAGCAAATGAATAACAGATAGAAACAATAGTTGAAACAATTAGAATATTCTTATTAATTTTTCGAATAATTTTAACGACATTAAAATTACCAAACATCTAAAAATCAGAGAGTTTTCTAATTATTCAACACATAGAGTTCAACTAGAAAAATATATTGAGAATAAACAATAATCTCAATTTAATTCTGGTAAAATATTTCTCGCTAGGTCCCCAGAAAAAAAATGATTTTAAAAATCTCAATGTATTTGAGATTTAAATCTAATCATCCAAAAAAATAACTACACATATAAATATGAATGAATTAATCTTTTGTTGAAGAGTCTATGAAATAATCACTTAATCACTATATTGAGATATTTATTCCAGTGAAATTATTGCATAAATCACATAAATATCCGAAATTCAAATCCAACAAATGACTGATTCAACAAGGGGTTAATATGTATATGGAATCCCCAATGTAACATTCAAAATATATGGTTAATTCTAAAAAATAAAATACTAGATAATGATATTTAATACAAATTTTTATCTAACATAACAAATGCTAGATACTCAAAACAGAGGAAGCTTCATGAATGTTGGTTTCTAATCCTAATTTTTAGTTAAAATGGGAGTTTTAAAAAAGGGACATTAGGTACTCAAAGGTGATGTTCCTTATAAAGATTTAGGTTTCCAAAAATTATTTAAATATCAAACATGGGGTTACAAATGTAGGGTTAGATACCAATATTAGGATGCAACATCACTTTTTAAACAGCGATTCTATACTTCTTCAAAACATTTATAATAACTTATAGAATAAATTATATCCAAATTATAAGTGAATATATTCCAAAATTATAGGGACATGAAATAAATCATCAAATAAATATAATATTTAAATCCACATAAAGAATATTCATTAGCAAAAAAATTGATGTCCTTTAGCATAAAAATCAATAATAAATTATAATAAATTTTTTTGATCAACATCTATAAACCTAGAAAAATAAACTAGGATGAGAATTTCATTTTTAAACCATTTTAATACTACTTTAACTATCTCAAATCTAGCCAAAAAGTTTAAATTAAATTAAAAATAAAAAAATTACTCTTCATATTTCTATAAAGAGAAGTTTTTTAAAGAGATAAATGAAACTATTTTACCAAATTGAATTCATAGATAAATGAAAATAATTAATCACTCAAGTTATAAAAAATATCTCTAAACTTAAAAACTATTTTCAAACACAGAATATAAAAATAAAATCGCAAAAACTACACTGAACATAATATTTTAGAGTGATTATTATGTGTAATTAATGAAATATTGTTTGTCAAAATAGTATAACCCAAACCCCCATATAAAACCCAACACTGTCCCCAAAATTCAACTTCAAGTTATAGGAAAAAATTTAAATAAATTAAGATAATAATTATTTGCAATTCAGTAATTCAAAAAAACATATAACGGTCAAAGTCATGTTTAAAAAGAATATTTTCTACATATCTTGTTCATTAGACAAATTAAAATTATTCAATGAGTTTTCTAGCTAGTTATTTCATCAAAATTTCTTATTCACAAGAAATTTTGTCAAAACAAGTGTTGCATTTAAGTTAAAGTTCACAAAAAGATCAATAATGCATGGAAACTAGCATGATACACCATAATTTTAGAAGTAATGGCATAAAATATAGTAGTATAAAGTGGAATTATTTTTATATTGATTTCAACATGAAACATCACTACCAAAAAAATTACAATCACTTAAATAGAATGAATTTTTTTTATTATAGAAATAAATATAATTTAAGTAAAAAATTTAATAGAAACTCACATGTAAGTGAATATTTATTATTTTCATGTCTATCCAAAAAAAGATAATTTCTTTTCCTATTGAAAAAAGTTTTAGGTTCCCCAATTATAGCACCTCCAAGAATTTAACTTCTCTTGTTCTTTGAGAATATATTGGCTTTTTTTCACAGGTTTTATAATTATACTTTTTAAAAAGAAATGAACTAAATGTTATATTTATTCCTGAACACCAAGGAAGGATAAAAATGTAGTCTGCAGTTTTTCCAAGCATTAAATGGTATCCCAAACTATTTTAATCTATGTACAATGGATCTATTTAAATTAAAGAATTTATAATTAATGGTGAGAACATGGAAGTGGTTTTATTCATTTTAAAAACAAAATAAATAAATAGATAGAAAGATCATGGGTTGACTTCCATGAATGAAATAATATAAAGTTTTCATTCAGACTCAGTGAATGATCAAGTATTTAACATAATTATAGTAGTAAATCACATTAGTTGTCAATAAAAGTAGTGCTTTTCTATCTAACCGTTAACCAAATATGCCTATATTTCTCAATAACTAACTATGTATATCCATTAGATAATACAATTTGAGTTTTGAAAATATCAAATCATTTAGATTTCAGTTTTCAAATAAATATCTTAAGTCTATAATTATATATTAAAACCGTATTACCATCATTAAGTTATGTTTTTTAGATAAATGAGTCACGAAAATCATTAGTTTTTTATTTTTAAATCCATATATTTTTATATCATTCTATCATAATATCATCTAAGTCACATAGATATAGAAATATCCTCTCAATAAAAATAATAAAATGATAATTCAAAACATTCAGAAACCAAAAGGATTTGTGTTGTAATTTTATATGCAATGGAGGTGATTTTTAGAAGATATTTCTATAAGGAGACATTTATGTTGGGGTCAATGATGTTTTTATACAATCCCAAAAGGCCTCATCATGTTTCAAAAACCATTCATTCCTATAACTCCAAATTGTCTTTTCCAAAATTTATTTTAGTTCTCTTTTTGAAATCTCAAATACTCCACTAGAATGTGGTTGTAATGTGGTTATTGTTTCATTAAAACAATAGTAATTTTATATAATATATTTGATTTTAATTATCTTATTGGTGATTCCTTTATTAATGATAAAATCCTTAAGCCCTATCAATTCTTAAAAAAATGCTTTTATTTATGAATTAAAAATAAAAATTGTTTTGATTGTTTGATAGTTCCAAAAAATCAAATAATTTAGAGACATAATCAAATGTAACCAAAATAGATTCATTCCCATTTATTATAGAGAAATGGTCCAACAATTTGAAACCCACAAACAAAAAAAATTTGAACAGCCAAAATTCCCTTCTATGGTAGATCTCTCCTTCTTCCAACACATTCAATCCTTCTTCACTTTCCAAAACCAATCACTAATCATCTAGAATACTTGAAGAGAGTGGGGCAGTAAAAGGTAATTTGAAAAATATTTTCGGTTGTCCTATATAAATCATAGTTTCCTCCCCATAGTGAAGAGTGACAACTCTCTATTAGGTCAATCATCTCTTCCTCATGTACACACCTCATCAAAATATCAATGTTAGGCCTATTAAATTGAAATTATTCATACCAAAAGTAGTAAGTAAGAATAAAAATGAATTTATTTCATTGGTTTTGGGTAATACCACTAGTCATATTTCTATATTCAATAAAGTTAAAAAAATATATGAAAACCTTGTATTCTATGATGTTGAAATAGTGTGTAGTTGTTTTTCTATAAATGAGGAATTAATTTCTCTTGGATCTCTAATTTGACTATTTAACAACCAATAATGATGACCATAAACTATATTTTTTGTAACATTATATTACCTAATCATTAGTTCAATATCTTTCAATAATAGGTTCCATATAATGAATCTAGGTTTATCCTCTTTCTTTGAAAACATGTATGTATTTGATATAGGATTATTGGTAACTATAAATTATACCCAATAAATTATTACCTAAAAATATCCAGATAAAAAATGATAGCTAACAATTACTTATTGGTTTTGGTGTAGTTCATTTGTCTATTACCTATCCTTTTACTATCATAATAACCCAAATGAAACTTTTTTACTTTTCTTTTCTCCAAAAAAACCCAAACAACTATGTCTCTCGAACCACACATAATCATAATGAAAAATTACCAATCAAGAGTAGTGATGATGGGAGGAGGATACTATTTTACCTTTATGAGGATAAATGTTTATAGGTACTTCTGGTCAAAGAAAAAGGGTGTATCCATTACGAATAGAAAAAATAAGGGCCTTTTGATCTTTTAAAAAACTTTTGTGAACCTATTGTAGAAACTATAATACCCCAAAAACTTATAATACACAAAAACATTATTTAAAGGGGTATGTTTTGAATAAACTCAATCATGGTAGTATCAACTAATATTACCTTCCTAGATACTTTGGGACCTAAAACAGTACTATCTGTAACCATAAATTGACATTTCTTCCAATTCAAAAAAAGGTTAGTCTCTTGGAAAATTTTCAAAAAAAATCATAGATTATATAAACAGATTTCAAATGTTCCCTAAATAATAAAAAATTCATCCATTAATACCTCAATTATATTCTCTATAATGTTATAAAATATGTCCATCATGAATCTTTGAAAAGTTTTTGATGCACAACCAAAACTAAATGAAGTTCACCAGAAGTGAAATTTTTCAATGGGACATGTGAATCTGGTCTTTTCCTTTTCATTAAGGAATATGGGGACCTTATTGTAACTATCAGATCTATAAAATTGAGTAATAGGAAAACTATAAACCATTTAATCTTATAATGGAATGATAAAATGGTATTCCCCAGTGGATTAAATTATGTCTCTATAATCTATATAGACTCTCCACTTAGTCACCATCCTATTCTATATTTTCTCATTCCTCTCATTATTGAAAAGAGTAAAACCCTGTTTCTTATGTACAACATGAAAAATATATACCAAAGATATATATGAGATAGGATATATGATTCTTTAATTTAATACCATGATGACTTCCTCCCAAACATCCACATTCATTTAAGTATTTACCATCCTTTTTTCCTTCAACTGTCATTTTTTTCTCAGGTTTCATGGAAATATTTTGCATGAGAAATAATAGATAAATAAATTTTATATAAATAATTTCACAGAATATGGTAGTCTAGAAATATATCAAGAAAAGTAAAAAACATTCATCTAGGTTTTCTCTTGATCATTTCAGATAATTATGTGAAGTGTGGAATTCTCAACTAGTAAAAAATATTTTCGGTTAAAAACAAGGGGTTTAATCTCTACATTAGGAGTTTATTTCCCAAGAGGTAGAATTTTGGGTTGAGGTGGCCTAATGAGCTATGTTATCTTCTAGTGAAATCATGAAAACCATAAAATTATCCTTCTTCATTTCTATCCACAATAGCCAATTCCTAACACTAAAAACATAGATCTCTTTTAATAATATTCTCCTTATAAAACATATCAATGTTTTCTAACAACTCTCCATAATATTGATAAAATAGTACCTTATCCTCAAAAAAATAAATTTATATGATTTTTTATTCCTCTTATAGATTTTTATAAATTTCACTAAATTGTATTTCTTCATGTTTAACAAAAGAATAATCAAATTCTAGTAGCTTATCTCTTGAATAATTTACTTCATGTGTTGTCCCTATATTTTTTTTAAAATAATGAACTCTTCCCATTGTTCACCATTGTCAAAAATAAATTTTCCCTTATATACATCAATATAATCAATATAAGTTTCTAAGAAAGGCCTATTGAGGATGATATCAAATACTTTATCAGATTAAATTACTAGTAAGTGAAATTTAGTAGGAAAAAATATTTTTCCAACTCCATCTAACAAGTCAGTCACTCTTATTATGAGGTGAGTGATGGGGTGGTTAGCAAATTACAAGAGAGTTGTGGTGCATTATAATTATCCTAATATAATGTGTTTAAATATTGATAGATGGATTCAATTTTATCTATAACCAAGGTCAACAAAATATATTATACTATTATTTCCTTATGTATATGGGATTAAAAAGTTGTTTGGGAACTTAAGATTAAGATGAATAAATCTTTTTACGACAATATTGCACTCCATGGTGTGGTTGTAAGTGTGAAGTTATTTGAGTTAGTCTATTTTAAAACAAATTATTTTTTGATATTTCTAAAATGATGAGATTTCAGTTTATGTTTAAATAAATGGAATGTTGGCTTGAAGATTATTAAATAAACATGGAAATTGAGTAGTATATGTTTCTTGATTTATTTATTAATTATTTTAAGGAAAGGTATAAGTTTGAAAATATTCTTAATATAGTGTGTATTACCTCAATTTATTCCTCAAATTTATCTCTCACTTTTAAATTTATCATTTTCAAGATTTTCAATTTGATATTCCAGAGGAACAATTGGATTTTACTCAGTTTCATCCTTAATATTTTTATTTCTATATTCAATGTTTTTTAAAATTTTGAAATATAGATTCTTAAAAAATCATTTTTTGAAAATCACTAGGATCTTATCAACATTATTAGGAGTTTTCAAATCACTCATAATGGTAACAACCATAATATTTTCATTCGGGTTAATTTAAGTAGTACTTGGAATTTTTTGTTTCTCTATCCCAACAAGTTACATTTCCATGTGACTCATTTGAGATTATAAACTAGTCATTTAAGATTTAAAGGAATATATATGAGATTCCATATCATACTTGTCTCTATCTGCTTGATATTACATTATATAATGTATTTTATACATCAAACCTCCAATATTCTCTTAATAATTAGGAGAAATTGCATTATTTTTATTTTTATATTAAGGTATTGGATGTACTGGGAATCCAAGGGAATCGTTAGTATAAAAACAAAAAAAAAATTTCTAAGAGATATTAGTATTATTTCTATAGAAAGGAATGTAGTTTTTTAAAAAGTGGTCATGACAGGATTCTATCCTATGGAATTATCTTGAGAATTTTTTATTATTCCGTCGATGATTAGTCGTATCAAAATTAGGATAGTATAATCTTGAATTTCCAAGAATTCCACAATGGATACATTCCTCTCTAAGTGAATTATCATGGTTATCATAATTAATTCCTACCACTTGGCAACTTTATTTATGATCCAAAATATAATTTTGTTTTTCTTCATATGGATGGTTCTTATCTAATATCATTTTTTTGCTAGTTTGGTGAGAGTGTATTGAAAACAAAAAGAATAGATCTGGTATTTTTATAAGAATTCACCACCAAAATATTAATATCATGATTTTTAGTGGTAAGGGGTGAGACGGTTGTAAGATTTTCCCATTTAAAATTAGTATAAAATGAGTGATTATGTAAATTTAGAAGGAGAATTATAAATTATCACATATCTCATGGAACAACACACCCCCGTCATGGAAAAATATATTGATTGTATGATTCTCTTTGGTTTTTATTCTTCAAGGTTGGGAATTCATCATAAAATCATTAAATGAAAAGTCCCATCTATTAAATATTTTCATAAGTAATTATTGGGACTAAATGTTAACACATCCCATTAATTAGAATATTAAAATTGTTAACTTGAGATCATCCTAGATCAGTCCGTGCAATGGATGTTACTACAAAATATTAGATAATTCCCTAATAAAATATATTGAGTCTTCGTTAGGTAGACCATTATAAGATGGATGAATGGAGAGGTTTCTCTACATTATTCTATATAACCTAGACCTAGGATTCAACCTAACGTAATATGTATGGATTGATATAGTAATAATTTGAAGCACTTTAGGTCTAACTCTCTCAGATACTTGATTTCTATATTGAGATGGGATGATATTTTCATTTTGGTCAATAACCTCCCTAATATCTTCTATTTGAGTTTTATTTTTTATTTTACAGAATTGGAATATTTTTTTTACTCCAATAATTATGGTATCTAAATTTTCATATTTTTATCTTTTGTCAAAACACTAGATAGTTTTAGATATTTTTTATGATTCTAAAACATATTTTGAGGGTTGTTTTTTTGGTTTTATATTTATATTTTCATTCTTGTACATTTTATACCTTCCTCGATAATGGAACCAATTTTTTTGTTCATTTGATGGAAAAATTATATATTAATACCTACTAACCCTAGCCTAGTGGAAGAATGGTCAAACCCATAGGGAGGTACTTATTTGAAATCTAAAAGGAAACTAATTATTCAACAAAATAAGACAAAAACCCAATAATGACAAAAAAATGATGATAAAAAAATTTCAAACATACAGAATGTAATGAAACGTGGTGAAAACACTGTAATTGGCCGGATTTGATATAATATGTCACATAAGATGGAAAATACAAAAAAAAATAAAGAACTAAATCATCATTTAATGGGTATTGGAATTTTAGTTATTTAATTATAAAATTTTCTTCCTTCATTCATGTATAAATTAATTGGGTAAACTTTCCTAAAAGGATTTTTCACTGAATCTATCAAGTATTTAAAGGTGAATGGTAAAAAAAAAAATTTCCAATATTATATTTCAATACGTCCTTTAGAAATTATCAAAATTGTCATCACCAAAATAAAAATATGATTCAAACATTGTGTGTGATTATTGTATTCCAATAAGATAATTCATTTAATGTGATTTAAAAAAATACAAATATTTCTGAAATAAATATATAGATTAGTAGTTATTAATTATTGAAAATAGTAGATATGATTAATTCTATGTGGAAAATTAAAATAGAAAATCAATTTAGAAAAGATAACATAATTGGTGTAAAAGAATATAATCATAATAATATCATTCCCCAATAATTTTTTATTCAATGAGAATTTTCAATTTAATAAAAGACAAGTTTGTGGTATAATAGTGAAAGAAAGGAATGGATAAGAGTCAAATTAAGAATAATCATCTCTATTGGGTAGATAAACAACTCTCTTACACTCCCTCTTCTACTTTTCACTCTCTAAAGCTGCCATGAATGAACCACCCCAACACTTCGTGCATCTACCCATGTCTTTCTCTCTTGATGAATATCTCAATACTTATTAATAACTATCATAAATGAATTTACCACCTAAATAAAAATGACATATTTAGAATTTTTCCACAGTTAGTGAATCCTCATCATCTTTCCCCAGCTGAATATGTGATGGTTGTGACTACTCATCGTCTCCTTCATAGTGACTCGATCATAACTCCCTTCAACTTTCTGATTCCCCACCTTAATCTAGCCAAGTATCTAAGCAATCGTTTCCTTGACACATTCATAACAATATTACACTTTTGGATCTCTATTTGATACTCCCCAATAGCTTCCTTGTCAAAATTCTTATCAAGCTCATCCTCTCCCAAGTTTTAATTTCAAGTTGTGAACTATGTAATGCATGGAATTTAATCAGATTTTAAATATTCACATCTTTGGATGAATATTTAATTTTTGAAATGGGGTTTATATTACATACCCTAACATTTATAAAAAAATTTATATATCACTTCATGAGTAAAGGGTTCTTGTTCAAAATTTGATAATGGCTAACAAGTTCCCTCGTACCCTCACTGGAGAATAACATCTTACATATTTTCCTCATTGTAATTTGTAAAACTACATAATATTATGTATAAAGTCTAATGGGATATAACATCATATGTATGAAGTTTTTTAGATTTAGTATAGTATATGATGTTATGTATCACCTTAGAATCAGGAGAAGTCAGCTTATGTATTAACTTCATGGGATTTTTTTTAAATGATACCATGTTATATATCATGTGGATCCACTAAAAACATCTTATGTATTAATATATCCCTCTAACAAATCATCTTATGCATCCAAAATTCGTCAAAATTCTAAAACCCCAAAAATATTATATATCTTGTTATAGATAAGAATCATCTTAGGTATCAGATACCCTTAATTATTTTCTAAATTTACCAAGGAAAGATGTTAAATATCACTTTTTTTCATCAAAAACCATCATGTAAAATACACAAACCTAAAATGAAAATTCTAAAACCTATTTAATATTTTAAATTAAATATGTAAAACTAAACATCAATACAAGTACAAAAATTAATTTTGGATTCTAAAAGAAGAACTATAATTCCTTAAAATAAATCATATTAATCGAATAAACATGAATCATTTGAAATATTAAACTCAAAAACTCAAAAACCATTAATAATCACTTAAAAAATTATTTTTTGTAAAATTTACTAATTATTTGATCTTAAAGAATATGGAAGTTAAACCAAATATAACTTCATCAATTTTGAAAAAAAATATTATCATTTTAAAAAAATATAAAAATAATAAAATTTACAATAAAAATGATGAAATTTAAGATATTTCAAATTAATAGGCATTTTAAACCCAAAAAAACAATAATTTCATGTTATATATAAGGAAAACATATATTTAAATAGTTTCACATTTTTGGGGGACTCATC
This sequence comes from Viscum album, assembly GCA_963277665.1. Lineage (NCBI taxonomy): Eukaryota > Viridiplantae > Streptophyta > Magnoliopsida > Santalales > Viscaceae > Viscum > Viscum album. The sequence goes on along the minus strand of OY728152.1, from coordinate 346,064,145 downwards.
TATGGCTACTTGAAGTTGGATGGCAGAGAGATTTTTCACCATATCCCAAGTCATGTTGAGTTTTTATCCATTAAGACTACAGTTGAAATGGTTGTAAGATCATGGTATTTGGAATTTTTAAATTTGACTTTCCAAAATGAATGATACACCAAGGCTTCCATTGTTTCGTTTCATAGTTGTGATGTTCACACCATAAAGTATATAGTCATGTCCTGATCTATTTATTTGCTAATTTTTTTTATAATATTTTAATAATAATTATCACTAATATCAAACACTTGAACTATTCCCTATAGGGTACCTACCAAAAATTATATTATATGGAAATTTTGTGAAATAATTTTTAAAGAGAATAATTCCTTAAATTTGAATTTCATGGATGATTTCAAGGAAATAATATATTTCCATACCATTTCTATTTCAAGGAGTTGACTTTACCCCTGATATAATAGATAAGTTATGGAAATATGATTCTCTATAAATTATAGGAGATATTTTTCTCAAAATGAGGAAAAGGGAGAAGAATTAGATATTAGAAAAATAGTGAAAAAAAGTGTTATTTTACTAAGAGATGAGGAAGGTGGAGGAGAATATTTATATTTGGTTTTAAAGTATAGAACATTAACATCCCTGATTCTGTACAAATAGGATGAGTAATTATATATCAATGTTGGATGAATAATAATAGTAATTATTGATGATAAAGGTATAGGAAGAGGATATGAATAAGTTAATTCAAGATCTATGAAAGAAGGAAGAAAATGAAGATAATTATCACATACAATGTATCTTTCAAAAGAATATAGAGTTCCCATGAAAACTCATGGAAATATGATGAATACTTTTATAGTGATGTTCACAATAGGAATGTAAAGGAGTATAATGAGATGATTAATGACACATCTCTATATCTGTTGCGTCATCAACAATGGTGAGGTTGTTTAGACTTAGAAGGAGGAACCAATTATATTATTCTTTAATGAGAAGTAATAAAAAGAAAAGAGTAGTGTGGGTGACCATTAGGGGGATAAGAGTCGATCCCAAATCTTAAAAGAGGGGTTATCGTAGGTATAAGAGTGAACTAGCCTAAAAACACCAACTAATAATTTATTTGATGTATCATAGTCCATCAACAAAATGTTAATTGAATTCTCCTTGGATTAGCCATGTGTGGGTGAACCATGTAAAATGTCAGTGTCCTATGTGTGACATTGATATATATTTATCAAGATAAAACTGGTGAGTGATGGTTAAGAAACCAGTGATCAATTTGGTAAAGGTATGTACGAGTGAAATATTCTACATATTGACATTAATTGGAGAACCGGGGTGTCAACCTATTAACTATGTTGTAAATATTATCAAGATCAATGATATTTTGAGGAAACATTATTCATATAAGATAATTTTAATTCCCTAATTCACCCACTCGAGCATATATTAAGGTATCTCATACTAAATACCCCAGTTCAGATTAACATTTTTTAAAGTATTTTATACTTTTTTTATTTCTATAACAAACATTGAAAAAAAATCACTAATAAAAAAGTGTTGTTAAAAATAGTTTATAGACCCAATTATTTTTTAACTGATGTCAAAAACTATTATCTATTGTTGTTAACATTTATTATAAAATAAATGATGTCAAAATTCATTTTTAAAATTATCAATAAAAAATCATCATGACAAATTCATTGTTCTAAATAATTTTTTACTTGTGACATTATATATTTTATATACATGTTGTGAATGAGAATATTCATAGTTTTTCAATAATATATATCTTATATATACTCAATGAATTATGTTCATATATTATTACTTATGTAAATAATTAATTTACTTTTATATATCATACAATGTCAAGACATTAATAAAATTTCAAAGAAAAATTCTATGTATCCACATCAAATTCAATATGATGTAATGATCTGGAATTATTAAGATGTTTGGTTGACTAGATCATGGGGAATGTGGTATTTCACACTTGGAATTTGTGGAAGAACACTAACTGGAATTACCCTTAAGTGGATAGTTCACAACATCAAACTTTCCGCTCATGTTTCATGTGAGTCTAAATTGATTTTTATATTAATTGAATATATCATAAAACAATAAAATATTATAACATTTAATTTATATTTATTTCATTAATCAAGTATAAATTTAATGCCACTACCAGTTTTAGAAAATATACTAATGCTCAAAATCCAGTTAAATTACTAATAAAAACTATCCAAGGTCAAAAAATGTATATGAAAAACATAACAATAGAATTATAAAATAAAAATACCTTTTAAATTTTTTTTGGAAGATTTAAATCGGTATTTGATTATTGAATCCAAGCCTCCTTTAGTACCCACTGATAATGATAAAAAACAATTCCTTCGTGGTATCCTCCACTAATATATGTGATGTAGGTAACTATAAAAGAAAATTATTGAGGGTGGAATGAGATGAACTTTGTAAAACATATGGGATGATGAAAACTAAATAATTTTATCAAATAAGAAAATATATATAACTCTATGTGTGACCTTTACATTTGATGAATTGAATTAATACTAAAACACTCCTCTTTACTATGTATAGTAAGAGGGGGGATCAAAATTTTCTAGGGGATATAATACCATAGAAAACCTATATCGGTACAATAAAGTGAATCTAATGATCATTTAGAGCATTAAATATTCCAAAAAAATAAAATAAGTCCTAAACATCTAGGGAATCTGTGTTAATGAGACTCCTAATGGGTTAAAAGTAGTAAATGTAGTTTTTAATTTACCTATTTATGTGTAAAAATTATTTTTTTATTTTTATGGGCCTTGAAGGCCCATTATATCCTGACCTTTTCGAAATACAATTTGTGATTTTTTTATTTCCTCATTTTTATATAATAATGTCATAAAAAACTCATTATTCATATTACAATGCCACATTAACTACTTAATTAAATAACTACCATTAAATTATTTTTAAAATGTTCAAGAAACAAATAATATACTTGTAATAATAAAACCATTTTTACCTATGGACTAATCACATTAGTTTAAAAAATATAATTTTCATTGTCATGTATTCTACTGAAGGGCCCTTTATAAAGTTGAAAATGTCTTTGAATATAATTTATAATCATAAACTCAAATAGTTATCTCCAAATAAATCGTAATTAAATTGATTTCCATGACATTATAAACTCATTATATTTTAATAGACATCCTCTCTTGGTTAAAAAATCCCTCTGATTGATAAATAAAATACACAATCACGTTCTATTAAGAAAAATTTTCAAATGATCTTAGATTAGTATCAATATAAAAATAAATAAAATTATTCAACATATTTTATAAAATAAAGTTTATGGATCCATAGTTAATGTTTTATTAAGTATCACAAATGACATATATATAAAAATATAAGTGGTGTACTTCTGGTGATTCAATCCTGATACAAATTCACCTACATTAATCCCATGATTAATCAGTTGTATCTTCAGACAAGTGATCATACTCATATAAATCATAACATATTATCCTAATCCAATATGATGTTTTTAAGTCAGGCATAAACAAGTAATAAATACATTTTATGGGTTATTATCAAATTATTTCTCATGATCTATGCAACAAATATAAATTAATGATAATACACTATCATTAATATTTAGTAATACATATTTTATAAAAATATTAGAACCTTGAACTCAGGGCTGTCTGAAGTGATGGAGACTCAAGTCATCATCCTCTAAAATGAGCATGAAATATAATATAAGTGAACCAATTCATGTAAAGTAATAAGATGGTCCTCTTGAGACCCTTTGTATGTAATATTACACACATCTTTATTCCCCACTCTCTATGTGTTTGTGATATCCACATATAGATCAATGACATCCTTATAAACCTTTATATTGTAGGAAATAGACCAGTGAGGGGAGATATTTCTTATTATGGATTTATAAATTAGATTCAAATCTAGTTCCACAATTCCCATATGAATGTTGTATCATATGTAGAGGAGAATATTAGTGAGTATTGGTTTAGCCTTAATAAATAGGGGACTACAAGGACCATAGTAGGAACTATATCCCAGTTTCATAAATCCCTAAGTAATTATGACCTGGTCACCACCTCTCATTAGTCCCCTATCACATAATCCATCAATGTTCACCTTTAATCCATTAATAAGTGCATTCCAGCACACCCAATGACCATAATCTTCCTGGTCATCTTACTCTATGTTGGGATAAGAAGAGAGAGTCTTGATTGCATGTATTCTCTCCTTCTATTTCCACTAACCTCCTAGCTATACAATCAGATTCCAAAATAATATTTTTTGCTCAAGAAATGAAAATATTTAACAATTATTCTTAGTTTATTTTCAATCATATCATAATGTCCAACAACCCATTGTTAGTACCAAACACCGACCAACCGCTTCTACCTTTAATTCCTTCAATGAAATCCGTCTATTTGGAAACCCATTCACGTGATACCTTTAAAGGGACATTCACATTCAACCTCCTAATATATTAAAAAATAAATAATCCTAATCACTTTCTATAAATAGGATAATTATTGTATCAACATTGTAATGATGTGAAAATATATAATTATAATCTATAAGAATACATTTTTTATAGGTCGCTAACAATCATAATGAAATTATTATGCATGCACCAAATAAGGATGTAATATTTCACCTGAATCCCATTTCACGAGAGCCTTTCCATCTAATATTCATAACCCTGGAGGTAGAAAATTCAATTTAAAAATTAAAAACACTAATGGATCTTGAACATAAATTTGTAAAAACACATCACCCACCTCCCTATAAATTAGTATCTCATCAAAGTATTCTTTCCGGCTATCATTGTAACACCCAAGACTTTTATAAGAAATATTTTGTTTTTATTTTATATAAATCTTCAAAGTAATCTTTCACTACACACAACACTAGCTTGTTTTTCTTTACACTCAATCACGACCTTCCTTGATATCTTGCATCGTACGCAATACCGAGTTTCACTAAACAACGATATGCTATTAAAATATTATTAAAACTAGCCGTTATGAATAGTAATAACCACTTTTTGAAATATTGTAAATTTTATTTTTCAAAATGGACTTCGTTTTTGGATTTGGAATATCGAAATTAGCCTATGGTGAAATTTTGGTATTTTTCTGCAAACTTTCAATTTTTGATGAATAGTGAAAACACTAGGTTACTATTTAAAAATCGAATTTTTATTTAAATAATAATTTATTCTATTTAAATTTATTTTAGGTCAAAATTTACACATAATACCTATATAAGTTCAATGTAATTCATTAGAGTCATTTTATAATAATTTTAGATATATAAAAATTTTATTGAACTTTTGACCGTCTTTTACCCACCTCCTAGGAGAATTTGCAAATTTACATAAAACCTAATTTTACCGCTTCTGTGAGTGGAATTTCAAAAATCCTAGAGACATGGTTGATTTCAATAAATAATATGTGGTTCAATGAGATGAAAATAATTTCTGGTGAATAGTAACTTTTTACTTTTATTTACCACGGTTAAAAGTAAATAGGGTAACTAAGGTTAAAATGATATTATTATTACCCTAACACATGTCCTAATTATATTTGATAAGTGAAATTCGATAAAAAACAACCTTAGTAATAAAATATGACCATTTAGGCCCACTTGGATTAGATTAGGACATTTATTATTAATTTATTTAATGAAGGGTTAAAATAGTAAAAATCAATGTTTAATAAGTAAATAATTTTTAATATAGGGTTATACAAAAGATAAATTAGACTATAAATATTATTTAGAAAGATAACAAGATTTCCTACATAATGGTATTTTATTTGTAATTTTTAGCCATTAAATAATTTAATTTAATTATGACACAAAGATGATTAAGTAATTATCTTATTAATGAAATATTGACATAATTGATTTTATAAATACCCAAATAAATGTAATTTGAGACTTTTTCAGAATTACACTAATTTTCTAGGTTACTATTACATGTTAATATTGATTTAATTAACTGTGTTCGAACTACTCCTTCTGTTATGGTTTTCACAAAAATCAATTACTAAATAGTGTCAAAATTGACATAAAATAGTTGTTAAAACGAATATTATATTATTAATTTTTAATTTATTCCTAAAAATCTTAGGTTCGGCCAAATTACTTATATAAGGTTATATATATTAATAATAAACAACTTGGGGTTCGTTTGGCTTGTTATAGTATGTTTATTTACCTTATAGTGTAAGAATACAAAAAGACGCAGTAAAAGTAAAATTATCTAACTTAAAGTTAAATCTAAATGATAAGGTTAAAATAGTAAACTAAACATGTCAAAATTATATTGGATGAGATTATTTATACATATTTCCACCTTATCTTCGAAATAAATCAATTTGGAGCTATTTAAAACCGAATATGGCTTTATAATAAAATAATATTTTTAGTTTTTCCAAAGGTGCCCCTCTCCTCCCTTATAAAAAGGCACCTCCTACCTCTCTTCCTCACACCACTTTGAGCCTTCAAGCTCGGCAAAACCCTGCCAAATTATCTTCTCCACTTCCCTATAAACATCCTATAGGTCCTGTTCTTCTTCAAAAACCAATTTTGTTTCCCTAAGAAGAGGTCTCAAAGAGGCGCTTCAAAGAAGAGGTAATGTCCGTTACCGACTCTTTCAACTTTATTTCTTCTTCCACTCCTTCTTATTTAGTTGCTTCATTTTGAAGTAATAACATTAGTATCACTAATATACTTTTATTTTATTATATGTATGAAACAACCCTATTTTACCATCTATCCATCCTACGGAAAATGAAATCACCGCGCGTACGTACGTGCGGAATACCGTCTCCACGCTGTGGTGTAATCTATTTTATGCCACCACCTTACTTGGATGGTTATAATGGTGTAAATAATAACTATATATGATTATTGTAAATTTATATTGATTCGTAAATAGTATACATACACTCCAATATAATTCCATGATCATGGGAATGATATCATCGCTCGTGCGTATGTACGGACTACCGTCTCCACGACGTGATGAGATTCATTCTCCATGTTAACCATTCATGAATGATTATAAAGTATATATAATAAGTAATCATGAAATATATGAAATAATAATAATACTGGATTTATGTGTCTATATATGTATGTCATCTACTTAATTTCATTCAATTCAATAAGGAAACGAAAACAGCGTTCATGCGTACGTACGGCCTACCGTCTCCATGAATGGTGTATTTCATTTCATTTAATCAATCTATCATATATATATGTATATACTAGAATATATATTATATTTAAATCGTGATTTACATTCTAGAATTAATTAAATAAGGATATAAGTAATAATATCAAGAATAACAAGTCCAAACACGTACGATAAATAAAACGATTTAACCCAAAACGTTACTTTAACATGGAACTTACAAAAGAACGGGTAATATAAACTCATAAGTGAACCATATATAATATCATAACAATTAATATGATTCTGTAATAAGTCCATGACATTATTTAAATCATTATATAGGTGGTTTGGAAACGTACGAAGCATATCGAACCTAAGGTAAGGGATAATTTTGTAAATCTCATTTTTATCCGAGATTGATTATTCGTAAGTATTTACTAGGGTTATATTTATCATCTATGTCCAAGTTTTATAAAAATGTTTTCATGTATGTTTATAGTCATTTTTACCCTTTTTTGACTTTTACCACGTGTTATGGAAGGAATATTTCTTTTATTTGCCATACAAGAAACTTTTTGACTTTTCCGACAAAAGTACGAGGAGAATGTTATTTTTAACTTATACGGCGTGAACGGATTTTTACGTGTTCAGAACGCCTCATTTTCATGAGTCTTCCTCTACAAGATTGCATGATTATTTTCAGAAAAACCCTTTTCTTTTAAAATTGCATGATATTTTTTGAAAAGAAAATGATTTTTAAGAAGAAAGGATATTTTCCTCAAGAATTCATTTCAAGTGTTTTTATCAAAACTATTTTCCATCTAAAATGACATTATTTAATATATTTATGTTTCAAGTATAATGTCTACCTTATTTAAGATGGGTGGGACCTATATCTCCCTCTAATAAATTGGGTAAAGATTTATATCTCTTCAGATAGACATGGCTGGAATGGTAAGTTAATCTGGTTCAGTGTTACAGGATTGAAACGAGGAGTGAACTCGATTCAGAAAGGGACTTTGTCCACTAAGATGGTCTTGGAAGCAATGCCATGGCTACTATGGAAATCATAAATTGTGATGAATGGTTGCCACAATTACATGTTTTATTCCCATTATATTTTATCACGGTTGATGTTCTATTATGATATATGGCTTACATACTTCGACGATTTATGTCTTTGCTCATGATTTTGATGTTTAAATTTCATGTTCAGGTTTTTGCTTCCAAATGTTTATGGATTGCTTTATGTTATCTATGTTTTCCCTTACTGAGCATTTGAGCTCATCCTTTTTATGATTTATTTTCCTTATGAAATAAAGAAAGGTTTTAGGTATGGAAAAAAAGGGAAATATCATTATGGGAGTTGTTGAAGATATTTCAACATGATTAGAAGTTTATATTCCGAGTTTCCAAAGACACTAAACTATTACAGTCCTTGTGTGTCTATTTTTTATGTATTAAGTATTCTGAAAAATTAATGTAATGTCCATGTATTTCAATCTTTGGGTCTCTACAGTTGGTATCAAAGGAAAGGTTTAGTCAACCTTTGAAACTAGGATGCGAAAACATTAGTGAGATCCCTAGAGATATTTCTAAGGTATGTCTAGGGATGCCCCTAAGGATAAGTATACGTATTGGATATAGTCTTATAACTACGGTAACAATCTTAGAATTTAACCTAAGATATTAGATATTGATGGTACTCCCCCTTTATTATGTTGTTTTCCCTAGCATGATTTTTTCCTCTCATACTATTCTTTTTGGGTTTTAGACGATGGGTGGAACCCGAAGGAACCGTGTTGATCAATGTAATGGAAAATGCAATGAATGTACTCCTGAACAAACCAATGTTATGGGAGATGGAGTGAAAAATATTATTTCTATACTTACACAAGCTATGAATCATTCTGGACTTCCAAATGAGCAGAGATGGGAACAATATTCTATTGAGTCCTTCATGAGGCAACGTCCACCTTTTTTCAGTGGGTCTTTTGATCCACTTGTTGTTGAACAATGGATCAGTACCACTGCAAATATATTTTCAGTTCTTCAATGTTCTGAACATGATAAAGCTGTCTTGTCAGTATATCATTTGGAATGTAAAGTTGATCAATGGTGGAATCTTATCAAGAATACGAAGCCAAGAGATGAAATTGAGTCCATGGAATGGGTCGAGTTCAAGAACTTATTTTTCATTAAGTAATTTTTTCATATTCTTCGAAAAAATATAGAGAAGGAGTTTCTTGAACTAAAGCAAAAGGATGATTAATCTGTTGGTATATACGAAGCGAATTTTACAAGGCTTGCAAAATATGCATCTGGCTTTATCATCCAACCTGAAAGTAAAGTTGATCGATTCTTCAGTGGCTTAAAACCAAATCTTTGAAGGGCATTAGCTATAAGAGACATCAGTAGCTATGAAGAAATTGTGCATTGTGCTGTTAAGATAGATATGTATGTTGGTGTCACATATCCATCTCATGGTTTTGACAAGAAACGAAAGATGGAGTTCAAGGAGAAATCTTAGAATAATGGTGAAAAGAAGATGAATGTTTCCTTATGCTCAAAGTGTGGAAAGAAGTATGGTGGAGATTGTCTTAAAGGGACTAGAAAATGTTTTAAGTGTGGAAAAGAAGGTCATCGAGCAGATGAGTGTCAAAGTAATGGAAAAAGGGTTGCTAATGGTGTGAATAATGAAAAGACTACAGAGAACGCACCACCAACACTTCAATGCTTCAAGTGCAATGAAATGGGGCATTATGCTAATCAATGCCCTAATCCAAGGGTTAATGGTGATCAACATGAGTAACCACTTAAGGAAAAGTACAAAAGGAAGTCACATGCGATCACTATTGGCGATGTTGAATATGACAACGATGTGGTGGAATGATTAAGTGTTTATGTAATGGGATTCCAAAATAATGTTGTATATAGTATCATGGAATATTGGAATATTTATTAGTCTATTGTGGTTTTCAATAATTTTATGGTACTGGTAACCATGGAAAGTGATTGAGATATTTTTGGGAAGAAGATGATATGCGCATAATCAAGGGATAAGGAGAAAATGAAATGTTTGATAGTATTCATGAGCTAATGACTGATATAAGGAAATAGTTATAGCATGGTTTGAGTATATAGAATTTTGGGTTTTTGGTATGTGGAAAGAGTTAACCTTTGATAGCACTCATGCTTTCACTAAGATTCAATGGGTATTCATTTTTCAACAGAATACATGATTAAGGCCTTCGAATATTTGGAATGTGACCAACAAGACATATCTTATGATATATGGGGATCAATGATTGTATTAACACGCTTGTTATATGAAATCTCTGGTAATCGTTTTCACTATATTATGAGAGTGGACTTCAGTATTATGGATAAGCCTAAATATTGGAATGGATTATGTTGGACATAAGTCAGTTTTTTCTATATTATTTATGGGATGTTAGAGTAATGTAGTTTTAGAAAAAAGGACAACCTGCAGGATGGGTGAGAGCCCATCACGTCGGACGAGGATGTGGGAATTGAACCCACAACCGAAGTGTGACTGGCCTTTATCGCATACCACTAGCCTATAGGAAGTCCCTGGCTAGTAGAAACTAGTTTTATTTTATTAAGCGGTATGATATATAAAGTATAAGTTATTTTTTTAACCATATACGATTAATCTAACCATAAGATGGACTTATAACTTTTTCTAACCTTTTGTTTGAAATAGATGGAATGACCCATCATTATATCACATGATCTGCTAACACATCACGAATAAAAAATTCAACTTCATTTCCTTAAGGGATGAAGTGGAAATTGTTCAATTCATGAACAACAGTGAAATTGTACCAAAATCATGTAAGTATTTCTTTTAATTCATCAACTCTAGGGAAATGATCTTGAAAACCAAAAATGTTGTCCTAGTTCCCTTATATCTGATGAATCAGATGGTACCTTACATCATCACAAATCTATGGCTTTGTGATTGTTCGATTTTTCATAGCCATGTTCTCTACCACTCTCCATCAGAACATGATGGTTATGTTTCTCTTCCATATCCAAATTTTCACCTATGTTCTCTTATGTGGAAACCCAGTGATTAGTTATTTTGGGTAATCGTTATGTTTCATACTTTAGTTTTTAAATATTGGTTTTGTTATTCCTTTTTACGATGTGGGTTTCTATTAAAGAAACTTTCGAGTAGTAAACCATTTATAACCCCGACGAATTTAGAGGGAGAAATTCATTTTAATGGGGGTAGAATGTGACACCCGAAACTTTTATAAGAAATATTTTGTTTTTATTTTATATAAATAATCAAAGGAATATTTCACTACACACAACACTATCTTGGCTTGCATTACACGCAATCGTGACCTTCCTTGATAGCTTGTGTCGTACGCAATACCTAGTTTCACTAAACAACGATATGCTATTAAAATAATATTAAAACTGGCCATTATGAATAGTAATAACCACTTTTTCAAATGTTGTAAATTTTATTTTTCAAAATGGACTTCTTTTTTGGATTCGGAATATCGAAATTAGCCTAGCGTGAAATTTTGGTATTTTTCTGGAAACATTCAATTTTTGAGGAATAGTGAAAACACTAGGTTACTATTTAAAAATCGACTTTTTATTTAAATAATTATTTATTCTATTTAAATTTATTTTAGGCCTAAATTGACACATAATACCGATATAAGTTCAATGTAATTCATTAGAGTCATTTTATAATAAGTTTAGATATATAAAAACTTTATTGAACTTTTGACTGTCTTTTACCCACCTACTAGGAGAATTTGAAAATTTACATAAAACGTAATTTTACCGCTTCTGTGAGTGTAATTTCAAAAATCCGAGAGACACGGTTGATGTCAGTAAGTAAAATGTGGTTCAATGAGATGAAAATAATTTTTGGTGAATAGTAACCTTTTAATTTTATTTACCACGGTTAAAAGTAAATAGGGTAATTAAGGGTAAAAATTATATTATTATTATTATTATTACCCTAACACATGTCCTAATTCTATTTTATAAGTGTAATACGACCAAAGACAACCTTAGGAATAAAATATGACCATTTAGGCCCACTTGGATTAGATTAGGACATTTATTATTAAGTTATTTAAAGAAGGGTTAAAATAGTTAAAATCAAAGTTTAATAAGTAAATAATTTTTCATATAGGGTTATACATAAGATAAATTCGAATATAAATTTTCATTAGAAAGATAAAAATATTTCCTACATAATGGTATTTAATTTTTAATTTTTTAGACATTAAATAATATAATTTATTTATGACACAAAGATGATGTAGTAATTATCTTATTAATGAAATATTGACATAATTGATGTTAAAAATACACAAATAAATGTAATTTGAGACTTTTTATGAATTCCACTAATTTTCTAGGTTAATATTACATGTTAGTATTGATTTAATTTACTTTTTTAGAACTAATAATTCTGTTATGGTTTTCACAAAAATCAATTACTAAATAGTGTCAAAATTGTCATAAAATAGTTTTTAAAACAAATATTATATTATTAATTGTTATTTTATTCCTAAAAATATAAGGTTGGAAAAATTACTTATATAAGGTTATATATATTAATAATAAACAACTTGGGATTCGTTTGGCTTATTATAGTAAGTTTATTTACCTTATAGTGTAAGAACCCAAAAAGACACTGTAAAAGTAAAATTATCTAACTTAAAACTAAATCTAAATGATAAGGTTAAAATAGTAAAATAAACATGTAAAAATTATATTGGATGAGATTATTTCGACCCATACCCATCTTATCTTCGAAATAAATCTATTCGGGGTGGTTCACACCCAAATTTACCCAAGAGAAGAAGGGTAGAACGGTCCTTGTAGTGTAGCTTGGGTTGTCGATTCCACAGAGACCTAAGAAAATACCTAAGATACACAACCTAAGGGATGGATTTTTTGCTATTAAGTGGCCAACTTGGATTGATTTTGGATGGGTTTTAAAGATATCTAAAATATTTTAGTGGATTCAATTTAAAAGAATGAGTTGATCCTAGGTTATCGCTCGGGGTGGATTGGATGTATTTTCTTTTTAATGATTTCAAATTCTTAAATTTGAGATGGGTTAATTTAAGGAGATAAAACAACATCATCACTTACTGGTTTAATGCCTACACCCACTAATACTAATCACCTATACACTTGAAGGATCAAATTTTTGAGCACTTCAAGGTAAAGGATCTTATTAGTACTAGATGTGTGTGGCCTTAAATTCAACAAGGACGATGGAGTTTAAAAATCATCAAATAAAAATCCCAATTAAAGAAGTGATTATACATTAATTAGGTGATAAATAACATCCAATCCAGCCCCTTGCTACTCCCTTGTATCAACCCATAAGTGGGTTAGCCCTCTATTGATCCCATGGTTTCAATGGAAGCGGAAAGTAGACTCATGAGGGAGGAAATGGAGAAGTAAAGAAAACTGCAAAAATAAAATGATCACTCCACCGTTGTGTGAATAATTTCACAAGGTATGGTGTGAATAAATTCACACCTTGATCCAACGGTATCAAAGTGATATTAAAAACAACAGAATAAGAGTTGAAGAATAACTTTTATTAAGAAACTAAAGTGATTTGAACAACTTACATGTGAAGGACAAAATTGAGGTAACAAAAATGCAGCATAACATTACAATTGAACAAAGCATCCAAGATCCTCAAATCCTTCACCACCACTGCCTTAAATAGGCATTTTTGGAGCCTTTGGTCGATCCACCAATAGTACAAAGCATCTTAATTAATTTTGGTAGGCTATAGTTTGTGGAAAGCTTGTGGAATTTGGACTTTTCCACGTTTGACCCGAGGTGGCAGCCAGTTTTCATCCACCGAACAGACGCGTCTGGACGACCCTCTATAAGGACGAATAAGAGTGGTCCATATATGAAGAAAATGGAGCTCCGGCTGTCTTCTAACCTCCTGTAAAATTGGGGCCCATTTGGAGTTTTTTATTCCGAGATATGATCATATTAGTGGGATATTTTTCTGGGCCGCAGAATCTGGCCCAGAATTGTATCTCTAAATTGGACCGCCTAAATGACCACCATGGATGCCGAATTAGCATTAACTCCTGAAGGGTTATTTGTTCCTATACATGTCTTCTAGCATCTCAAAAAAGTTGGGATTAATTGGGCCTCTATGATGGGCCCCACAGTCTCATCAGTGAGCTAGTGTCCAATCTGCCTTCTCCAGAATTGCTTCTTTTCATTGCCAAATATATCTCCATCATCCTCCATGAATTCTCCATTGATCCCTGAATGAAACATGTTCATATTGGAGTGTAGATAAATTATCAAATTAAAATATTTATAATCACATGAATAATTTGGTACTTTAAATGATGTTAAAAAATTTACCACATAATAGTGCATTTTAAGAAGGTATTACAATCATAATGTGAAATGATGTTCAAAGTGTAAAATGCACTAAAATGGTGTTTATGAATAATAAAAAACATGAATATTATATAAATTACCAATGAATATTAGCCTCATTTAGTGGCTAATCACACCCCCCCCCCAACTTGAGTTTTTCTAGTCCCGAGCAAAATATATCTCATCAAAAATGAAATTCGAATTCCCTTTTCCAAAAACATTTTAATACACAATGATCACCAAAAAACCTTATACCAAACAATCATGAAACCCATAAAAATATTTTAATACGAGATAGTTTCATAATCAGATCCCAATCCCAAGCCCATTCCTTTGATCAAATCCATCATCATACTTCATCCAACTCAATTAGGTGTAATGATGTGTTGTGAATCACAATAGATATGGGGGTTCATTTTCATTCAAGGGGGAAATCATGGAAGCGCTATGTGGAATCACATTTAATCCTAATATGAGTATTCTTCATCCCTCTTTATTTTGATTTTTTTTGCAATATTGCTATAGTAATTGAGATTACAATTAATCAAATTAACCCATGTAGTAAGACTTTGCCGATGACTCCCAGACTCAAAGGCCTTAGGGCACCAAGTGAAGCCCACATACTCGGGCATCGTCTCGAGTTAATTTAATCAAAAACAAAGTCATATTACCATAAATAAAGATAGATTGAAACCCTCAGGGCTAGACAACTCTGGAGTCACGATCCCCAAGTGCCGAAATCCTCGCATTTTATCAATCCATTTCTCTACATGCAAATTTTTATTTTTATTTTTTATTTTTTAATAATTTTTTTTTATTATTTTTTTTTTGAATACTCATATTATTCATAAAAATAAAACCATCCTATGCTATTTATTATGGGACCCCAAAAAATCAAATTAGTACCCCACAGTCTAGAGGACGTGCATTGTGGCATTTTTTTTATTTGGATGAAAATATAAACGATGAAATATCATATTGGACAACCACACTTTCCAAAATCTATGCTCATGAAATTATACAAGGATTAAAATCAGAATCAGGGCATGCTAAATTATTTTATATTCAGTTTCAAAGTGTGCAATGTGTATTACCATGTTCAAAGTTAAAGGAATTTTTCCTTCCATTTACTTTTTTTTCAAATCATTCATTTTTTGTTTTTGACACAAAAGCATTTTTTTAATTTTATCTCCCCCCCAACATAAAACAACACTGTCCCCAGTGTTTGAAGAAATGAAAAATTAGAAGGAGTGGAGGAAGGGAATAAAAATTTAAAAAGGAAATTTAAAATGAGGATTATGGAATGAAGTCACCTGGTGGTTGAAGTTTGAAGTTCTTGCCGCTCGAATTTATTCCTTTGATATCCATGTCGGTTGCAAAGTTCCCTAGTGGAAAAAGGAAAAAAACAAAAAAAACAAAACAAACAAAACAAACAAAACCAAACAATATATATATATATATATATATTTATATAATAAAGGAAGTAAAATATAAGAATATATATAAAAATTATAGAATAAGGTAGAACAAGATGCCGCAGGTCAGTGGTAAGCGCGTGCCCCTGTCTCCCTTCGGTCCCGGGTTCGAGTCCCCGCGGCTTCGCCGGTTGTGATGGGGTTTTCCCCACGGCCTATGGTGTGGCCTTTTTTTTGTATTATTATATTTTTATTTTTTTTCTTAACCTATTGAATAATAAAAACAAAATAAACTGATGATACATTGTCTTCTTTTTAAATTTCTGGGTAAGGTATTACTCAAGGATCACACCACGTGACACGGATGAATATGGTGCTCCTCTTTCATACCCATCCATACTCATAATAGAATAACAGGTCAAAAGTCTATTTTTTTATTTTTAAATATAAAAATGATTAAGTAATCTTATTTGAAAAATAAAGATGATTCAGAAATATTAGAAACATAAAAACCACGGGTTGCCTCCCGTGCAGCGCTTTGTTTAACGTCGTTAGCCCGACATAGATCCCAAATTTATCAATTTTTTCCTGGTTCATAGATTGGATCAATTAACTCAACATCTATTTCCTGTTTATTGAATGATTCAACGAATGTTTTTACCCTTTGACCATTGACCTTGAAAATGTGACCAATTGTGGGATCTTGAATCTCTACTGCCCCATGGGGGAATACATGATGCACTATGAAAGGTCCTGACCATCTAGACCTTAACTTTCCCAGATGTAAATGAAGTTTTGAACTATAAAAGAGCACAAGTTTTCCTGGTTCAAAATGTTTGACCTTGATATTCCTAGATTGGTAGGCTTGAACTCTAGCTTTATTGATCCTTGAATTTTCATAAGCCTCCATCCTTAGTACCTCCAGTTCATTGAGAACTAATTTCCTTTTTGTTCCGGCCAATGAGAGATCATAATACATTTTCTTAATTGCCCAAAAGGCCTTATGTTCAATCTCCACTGGCAAATGGCATGCTTTACCATAAACCAACCTATATGGGGACATTCCTAAAATGGTTTTATATGCAGTTCTATAGGCCCAAGGAGCATCTAAGAGTTTCTCATACCAATCTTTCCTAGAGGGATTGACAGTTTTTTCAAGAATTTGCTTAATTTCACGATTGGCTAACTCAGCTTGACCATTGGTCTGTGGGTGGTAAGCAGTGGACACTTTGTGAGAAATTCCATATTTTTTCATGAGTGATGAGAATGGATGATTGCAAAAATGAGTTCCACGATCACTTATGATAGCCCTAGGAATTCCAAATCTAGATAATATGTTTTCTTTTAGGAATCTAATCATAGTTTGATGATCATTGGATTTTGTGGGAATGGACTCAACCCATTTTGAGACATAATCAATAGCTAAGAGTATGTAGAGTTATCCCCGAGAGTTTGGGAAGGGACCCATGAAATCAATTCCCCAATAGTCAAAGATTTCAACCACTAAGATGGGAGTGAGTGGCATTTGATTCCTTTTTGTGATGGACCCTACTTGTTGACACCTCGGACAGCTTTGAAAAAATGTGTAGGAGTCCCTTGAAAGGGTGGGCCAGAAAAGACCACATTGAAGAATCTTAGAAAATGTTTTCTTAGAGGAAAAGTGACCTCCACATGCCTCACTATGACAGAATTTAAGGATGGACTCTTGTTCAGATTCTGGAACACACCTCCAAATGACTTGGTCAGGGCAGAACTTATAGAGGTATGGATCATCAAACACATAGTGTCTAACATCAGAAAGGAATTTCCTTCGAGCATGAGTCCCTAAGAATTTTGGAATGACTCCTGTCACTAAGAAATTTGCTATGTCAGCATACCAAGGGCAGTCACTCATAGAGTATAAGTGTTCATCAGGAAACGAATCAGACACAAAAAGGTGATTTGAGTTGTCTTTGAATTCCATCCTAGAGAGGTGATCAGCTACAACATTTTCAACTCCCTTTTTATCCTTGATTGTGAGGTCAAATTCTTGTAAGAGAAGGACCCACCTAATCAGTCTAGACTTAGCATCTTGTTTTTGGAAGAGGTATTTTAGTGCAGAATGGTCAGTGAACACAGTGATGGGTGATCCTAAGAGGTAGGACCTAAACATCTCTAAGGAAAACACAATAGCAAGTAACTCCTTTTCAGTGGTGGTGTAGTTGATTTGGGAATCATTTAAGGATTTGCTTGCATAAGCAATGACATAAGGAGTTTTATCACAATGTTGTCCGAACACAGCTCCAACAGCAAAGTCACTGGAATCACACATAAGTTCAAAAGGAAGGTTCCAATTTGGAGATTTCATAATGGGAGGAGAGGTGAGAGAGGATTTGAGGGTTGAGAATGAACCCTCACAGCTTTCTGTCCAAACAAATGGAGCATCCTTTACTAAGAGAGCACAAAGGGGATGGGATATTGAACTAAAGTCCTTGATGAATATTCTATAGAAACCAGCATGTCCTAAGAAAGACCTCACTTCCTTAACAGTTTTGGGTGATGGAAGGGGACAATTGATGTCAACCTTTGCTTTATCAACTTCAATCCCCCTAATCGAGACCAGATGGACTAGAACAAGTCCCTCTTTAACCATGAAATGGCATTTTTCCCAGTTTAGGACCAGATTTTTTTCATCACATCTTGACAAGACTTTCTCCACATTCTGCAGACATCCCTCAAAAGTATCCCCAAACACAGAGAAGTCATCCATGAAGACCTCAAGAAAATCCCCTACCATGTCTGAGAATATTCCCATCATGCACCGCTGGAAGGTTCCAAGGGCATTGCAAAACCCAAAGGGAATGAGTTTGAAGGCAAAGGTACCGAAAGGACATGTGAATGTAGTCTTCCCTTGATCCTCTAGGGAGACCTCAATTTGATTGTACCCTGAGTACCCATCTAAGAAATAGTAGAAGGCATGACCTGCCACTCTCTCAAGGACTTGGTCAATGAATGGTAAGGGGAAATGGTCCTTCTTTGTGAATGAGTTTAGTTTCCTATAGTCAATACAGACCCTCCATCCACTACTCACCCTTGTTGGAAAAATCTCTCCATCCTCATTGGTTATCACTATGATTCTAGCCTTTTTTGGAACCACATGGATTGGGCTTACCCATTCACTCTCAGCTATGGAATATATGATACCAACTTTCAACAATTTCAGAAGTTCCTTCCCTACTACCTCCATGAGATTAGGATTGATTCGCCATTGAGGTTGACGACATGTCTTTGAATCAGATTCCAGAACAATCCTATGAGTCCCGATAAGTGGGCTAATCCCAGGAATATCAGAAAGGGTCCAACCAATGGCTTTCTTATGCTTCCTAAGGACATCTAGAAGCATCCTCTCATGATTGGCTTCAAGAGAAGAATAAATTACAATAGGATGTGTTTGATTTTCCCCTAGGAAGGCATACTTTAGTGCAGCAGGAAGTTCCTTCAATTCAAGATTAGGTTGGTTCAGAATTTCAGCAGAAGATCGGGACATTGGATCAAGATCAATTTTTTTTAGAGGTTCAGATTGGATTGATTCCTCACATGTAGAAGTTTCAGCTACTAGATTGGCTTGATCAAATTTAGGGAAGGAATTTAGAGGGGTCTCTATGAAATTGGTTTCTTAAAAGGATTCACTGATTGTTGGTCCTAAGACTTCATCATAAGAGCAATTTGAAAATGATTCAAGCCATGGAGATAAACTTCCTTCATATGAACAAAGGAAATCAATCTCATTCTGACTTAAACATTCATCAAATATTCCTTGATGTTCCATGGATTCATTACCAATGCTTCCTATCATGTTTACTTCATGATTATCCTCATCATCCCCTATTTGTGAGCTTGCATTATAGATGTTCAAGTCTAGACTCATGTTCCCAAAGGTGATGGTCATGTTCCCATTTCGGACTCGGATAACAGAGTTGATTGTTTCAAGGAAAGGACGACCAAGGATGATTGGGGTTTGTTCCTTATTTCATAAATTTGGATGGTTGTCAAGGACAATGAAATCAGCAGGGTAGATGAAATTTTCAACCTTTACCAGAACGTCCTCCAAAATCCCCTTTGGAACCCTAATGCTACGATCAGCAAGCTGAAGTGTGACAGATGTGGGTAGGAGCTCTTCTAGGCCTAACTGGCAGTACATAGCATATGGGATGATATTGACACTAGCACCTAGGTCACACAAGGCCTTGATAACTTTTCTTTCTCCTAGTTCAACATTGATGTAAGGGCAACCTGGGTCTTTTAACTTTGGAGGAATGGTCCCTTGAATGGTGGTACTCACATTAGCAGCCAAAAGGACTTGGTTTTTATGTGAAAATTTTCTTTTAAAAGTGCACAAGTCCTTAAGGTACTTTGAGTAGGCAGGTATAGTTTGGATGGCGTCGAGAAGGGGTATGTTCAACTTGACTTGTGAAAATATATCCCTCAACGTTTCACTCAGTTCAGGCTTGGATTTCCCCCTCATGCGTTGGGGAAATGGTGCAGGTTGTGGGGTTGTTTGTTAAAGAGTTGTTTCTTTAACATTGTTATCAGTTTCCTCAGTTTGATCTTGTGGTTCATTTAAATTTTCATCCAAGTTTGAATCTTCAGGTGGGTTCTGAATTAGTTGTTCAGGTTTCTCAATTGATTTCCCACTTCTTAAAACAGTCACAGCCTTTAGTTGTTCATGAGTTGTTTGAGCACAACTTGACTCTCCCATTGAAGTTGAGGATGGAACCGCCTGAGTAGGCATGGGTTCCTTTCCTGTTTTGATGGTTTGAAGTTATTGTTTTAGGTAAGAGACTTCTGATTTTATCCTCTCCATTTGTTTGCATAGTTGTTCTAGTAGGCTTTGTGGAACAGTTTGGGTTGGTGCTTGAGTAGGTTGGTTTATCCCAGGGGGATATTTTGGAGGTGGGATGGTTTGTTGAAAATGGACCGGCGGCTGTTGGTATTGGATAGGTTGGGTTTGGAACTGGTTATGGGTTTGGTAGTTCTGTTGAGGGTAAGGATTTTGCCCTTGTGGTTGGCTATGTTGTTGGTTATCCTTCCATCGGAAGCCTGGGTGGTCATTGTACCTTGGATTGAAGGTGTTTTGGTATTGGGGCTTTTGAAAGTTTAGGGCATTGACTTCCACTGGGGGTCCTCCTAGAAGAACATCCTTGATGGATGGAATGGTTGGGCAGTTTTCGGTTTTATGGTCATGTTTGTCACAAATTGTGCAAACAAGGTCTACATTTTGGATTTCATGGACTTTCCTAAGGTCTATCTCTTCAACCTTCCTAGAGAGTGCTACGAGTTTAGCCCTAAGGCTTTCCTCTTCTCTAAGTGTATGAATTCCAGTGGTTCTTTATGGATTTTCAGAATAAGGTGAAGTTCCCCAAGTTTGGTTTTGTTCAGCTAGACTTTCCAGATACTCGTAAGCATCATTTGGGGCCTTGTTTTTAAAGGTTCTATTACACATCATGTCAATGAACTGTTTGTTCCCCGGACCCAACCCTTCATAGAAAATTCTCACTTGTTCAGGTACGGAAAACCCATGGTGTGGAACCATGTTTAGGGTGTCTTTGAACCTCTCCCATGTTTCATAGAATGACTCTCCCTCTTTTTCAAAAATGTTTTGGATGCTCTTTTTAAGTGCAATTGTTTTGTGATGAGGGAAGTATTTTTTGTAGAATTCTATTTGAAGTTGGTCCCAAGAGTGGATTGATGGAGGTCTCAAGTTGTTTAGCCAATTTTTAGCTCGATCCTTTAATGAAAAATAAAATAGACTCATCTTAGCGGATTCTAGTTGATGTGGGGGACACATGGTTTCAACAATGTCGTTGAACTCTTTGACATGAAGGTATGGCATTTCTGACTCCATCCCATGAAAGGTTGGAAGGTGGTTTAGGACATGGGGTTTGAATATGTAGTTGGTGTCTCCTATGGAATTGTGTCTAATGCATGAGGGGCATTGGTCCAAGATGGAGTGAGGTAGTCGTTCATGGTTTGATCAACTACATTCCCTAAGTTTGGATCTTCTTGGTTTTGGTTTCCCATTTGATTCCCCCCAGGGTTTACAATTTGATTTTGTGGATGACCCTCCATTGGACTTGTTTCAAGTTCTGACTTTGGGGTTTCAAGAAAATTTGAATCTGATTTAAACAATCCCTTAGGTGCACTTGACTACCCTATCCTAGGACTTTCCACCCTAACTAGTCTGTTTGAGAAATCGCGGGTGTAGGCGGACATGCGCCAAAAAAAAGCGAGAAAGGGACAAGATAAGAGATCTTGGGTGCGAGTAGAAGAATGGAGGTGAGGAAAGAAGGTTTTTTTATCTAAGGTACTTACTTGGTCCCCGGCAACGGCGCCAAAATTTGGTTCACGCCCAAATTTACCCAAGAGAAGAAGGGTAGAACGGTCCTTGTAGTGTAGCTTGGGTTGTCGATTCCAGAGAGACCTAAGAAAATACCTAAGATACACAACCTAAGGGATGGGTTTTTAGCTATGAAGTGGCCAACTTGGATTGATTTTGGATGGGTTTTAAAGATATATAAAAGATTTAAGTGGATTCAATTTAAAAGAATGAGTTGATCCTAGGTTATCGCTCGGGGTGGATTGGATGTATTTTCTTTTTAATGATTTCAAATTCTAAAATTTGAGATGGTTTCATTTAAGGAGATAAAACAACATCATCACTTACTGGTTTAATGCCTACACCCTCTAATACTAATCACCTATACACATGAAGGATCAAATTTTTGAGCACTTCAAGGTAAAGGATCGTATTAGTTCTTGATGTGTGTGGCCTTAAATTCAACAAGGACGATGGAGTTTAAAAATCATCAAATAAAAATCCCAATTAAAGAAGTGATTATAAATTAATTAGGTGATAAATAACATACAATCCAGCCCCTTGATACTCCCTTGGATCAACCCATAAGTAGGTTAGCCCTCCATTGATCCCATTGTTTCAATGGAAGCGGAAAGTAGACTCATGAGGGAGGAAATGGAGAAGTAAAGAAAACAACAAAAATAAAATGATCACTCCACCGTTGTGTGAATAATTTCACAAGGGTTGGTGTGAATAAATTCACACATTGATACAAAGGTATAAAAGTGATATTAATAACAACAGAATAAGAGTAGAAAAGAACTTTTATTAAGAAACTAAAGTGATTTGAACAACTTACATGTGAAGGACAAAATTGAGGCAACAAAAATGCAGCATAAGATTACAATTGAACAAAGCATCCAAGATCCTCAAATCCTTCAGCACCACTACCTTAAATAGGCATTTTTTGATCCTTGGGACGAGCCACCAACAGTACAAATCATCTTAATTAATTTTGGTAGGCTATAGGTGGTGGAAAGCTTGTGGAATTTGGACTTTTCCACGTTTGACCCGAGGTGGCATCCAGTTTTCATCCACCAAACAGACGCGTCTGGCCGACCCTCTAGAAGGCCGAATCAGAGTGGGCCAAACAAGAAGAACATGGATCTCAGGATGTCGTCTAACCTCCTGTAAAATTTGGGCCCATTTGGAGTAGTGTATTCGGAGATATGATCAAATTAGTGGGCTGTTTTTCTGGGCCGTTGAATCTGGCCCAGAATTGTATCTCTACATTGGGCCGCCTAAATGACCACCATGGAGGCCGAATTAGCATTAACTACTGAATCATTATTTGTTCCTATACATGTCTTCTAGAATCAAAAAAAAGTTGGGATTAATTGGGCCTGTATGTTGGGCCCCACAGTCTCATCAGTGGGCTGGTGTCCAATCTGCCTTCTCCAGAATTGCTTCCTTTCATTGCCAAATATCTCCATCATCCTCCATTAATTCTCCATTGATCCCTGAATGAAACATGTTCATATTGGAGTGTAGATAAATTATCAAATTAAAATATGTATAATCAGATGAATAATTTGGTACTTTAAATGATGTTCAAAAATGTACCACATAATAGTGCATTTTAAGAAGGTATTACAATCATAATGTGAAATGATGTTCAAAGTGTAAAATGCACTAAAATGGTGTTTATGAATAATAAATAACATTAATATTATATAAATTACCAATGAATATTAGCCTAATTTAGTGGGTAATCACGGGGCTATTTAAAACCGAATATGGCTTTATAATAAAATAATACTTTTAGTTTTTCCAAAGGTGCCCCTATCCTCCCTTATAAAAGGGCACCTCCTCCCCCTCTTACTCACACCACATTGAGCATCCAAAATTGGAAAACCCCTTCCAAATTCTCTTCTCCAATTCCCTAGAAACGTCCTAGAGGTCCTGGTCTTATTCAAAGACCAATTTTGGTTCCCTAAGAGGAGGTCTCAAAGAGGCGCTTCGAAGAAGAAGTAATGTCTGTTACCGATTCTTTCAACTTAATTTCTTCTTCCACTCCTTCATCTTTAGTTGTTTCATTATGAAGTAATAACATAAGTATCACTAATATACTTATATGTTATTATAAGTATGAAACAACCCTATTTCACCATCTATCCATCCTATGGAAAACGAAATCACCGCGCGTGCGTGCGTACGGAATATCGTCTCCACGCCGTGGTGTAATCTATTTTCCACCACCACCTTACTTGGATGGGTATAATGGTGTAAATAATAACTATATATGATTTTTGTAAAGTGATATTGTTTCTGAAATAGTATACATACACTCCTAAACAATTCCATAATCATGGGAATGATATCATCGCTCGTGCGTACGTACGGACTACCGTCTCCACGGCACGATGAGATTCATTCTCCATGTTAACCATTCATGAATGATCATAAAGTATATATAATAAGTAATCATGAAATATATGACATAATAATAATACTGGATTTATGTGTTTATATATGTATGTCATCTACTTAATTTCATTCAATTCAATAAGGAAACGAAAACAGCATTCATGCGTACGTACGACCTACCGGCTCCATGAATGGTGTATTTCATTTCATTTAATCGATGTATCATATATATATGTATATACTGAAATATATATTATATTTAAATCATGTTTTAAATTCTATAATTAACTAAATCAGGATATAAGTAATAATATCAAGAACAACAAGTCCAAACATGTACGATAAATAAAACGATTTAACCCAAAACGCTGCTTTAACATGGAACTTACAAAAGAACGGGTAATATAAAGTCATAAGTGAACCGTATATGATATAATAACAATGAATATGATTCGTTAATAAGTCAATGACATTATTTAAATCATTATACAGGAGGTTCGGAAATGTACAAATCATATCGGACCTAAGGTAAGGGATAATTTTTCAAATCTAATTTTTATCCGAGATTGCTCATTCGTAAGTATTTACTGGGGTTATATTTATCATCCATGTACATGTTTTATAAAAAAGTTTTAATGTATGTTTAAATTCCTTTTTAACCTTTTTTACTTTTTCCACATGTTATTGAAGGAATCTTTCTTTTTTTTACCATATAATGAACTTTTTGACTTTTCCGACAATAGTACGAGGAGACTGTTATTTTTAACTTATACGGCGTGAATGGATTTTTACGGTTTCATAACGCCTCATTTTCATGAAGCTTCCTCTAGAATATTGCATTATTATTTTCAAAAAAACCCTTTTATTTTATAATTTCATGACATTTTTTGAAAAGAAAATGATTTTGAAGAAGAAAGGATGTTTTCCTCAAGAATTCATTTCAAGTGTTTTTATCAAAACTATTTTCCATCTAAAATGACATTATTTAATATGTTTATGTTTCAAGTATAATTTCTCCCTTATTTACGTGGTTTGATTCTTCTTATATTGAAAATATATCCATTTTTTATATGGATTATGTTTTGATGTTATGATGTTTAAGAATCTCATTCTATTACATGGGTTATGCTATGATGTATGATTTATGATTTTGTGGCACACGAAAGAATGATTTCATTATGAGATGGGTGGGACCTATATGTCCATACAATTCATTGGGTAAATATTTATATCTCATGAGATAGACATGGATGGAATGGTAAGTTAATCCGGTTTAGTGTTACAGGACTGAAACGAGGAGTGAACTCGATTCAGAAAGGGACTTTGTCCACTAAGATGGTCTTGGCAGCAATTCCTTGGCTACTATGGAAATCATAACATGTACTGAATGGTTGCCACAATTACATGTTTTATTCCCATTATATTTTATCACGGTTGATGTTCTATTTTGATATATTCCTTACGTACATCAACGGTTTATGTCTTTTCTCAAGATTTTGATGTTTAAATTTCATGTTCAAGTTTTTGCTTCCAAATGTTTATGGATTGTTTTATGTTATCTATGTTTTCCCTTACTGAGCATTTGAGCTCACCATTTTTATGATTTATTTTCCCCATGAAGTAAAGAAAGTTTTTAGGTAAGTAAAGAAAAAGGGGAAGATCATTATGGGAGTTATTGAAGATATTTCAACATGATTAGAATTTTATATTCCGAGTTTCCAAAGACACTAAACTATTACAGTCCTTGTGTGTCTGTTTTTGTTATGTATTAAGTATTCCTCAAAAGTAATGTACTGTCCATGTACGTCAAGCATTGGGTCTCTACAATCATCATGAATTTTTATGGATGGAATTTGGGTTCCTACTAGTTTTGAAAAAGGATAAATATAGGATTTGGGAAATGTGAAAGTTCAATACCCTCCATAACTTGATTGTTTTCCAGAAAGTAATCTTCCCACATCCAATTACCCAACTCACGTATCTATAGGGAATAGTTAAGTAACCTTTCATATGATAACATATTTCAAAATATATTCTAGAATAATAAGTAGAACACTATTACTTGTTCTCATACTTACTATGCATTAATCTCTCCTAAAGGTTGCATCCCTTAATGATATCCCCTGAAATTTACTCTCATATAAATTATATACATTCCTTTATTTTTCTCATATTGATACCCCAATGGGATTTTCAATCCAATTACACTAGGGATAGTGATTCCTCTACTATTGATGAGTGTACTATATAAATTAATCCATGGATCTTTCAATAATCCTAATGATCTCCTTTGAAAACTGGAAAATTGAGAGAATATGTATAGGAACCAAAGATAGAACAATGTTAACAAGGGTAATCCTACTCCCAAATGAGAGGAAACCACTCTTCCAATTATTAATATTTAAATTAATTCACCTAATGAGACCCTCAAAATGAAATACTATAGTCCTTCTAGGAGAAATTAATATTTCCAATTCTCAATTGGTAATGTTTTCCTTTTTCCAAACCTGATCTTCTTTTAATCTTTCTCACATGTCTTCCTGTACTAGACTTGGAGATGAAGAAATTTCTTTTTCCACACAAATTGAAGGGATAAACCATGAGAAATATTCCTTAAATATATTGTTGAATCACAAAATATATCTTTTTCTCCCATTGCTAAAAAGCAACATGTCATTAGTGAAAAAAATATTAAAAAGTCCCATAAATCCAGTATTAACTATAAAAAGACTAATCCTCCACTCATTAATACCTATATTTATGCTCCTTCTAATCTCATCTCATACTATGATGGATATGGTGGGAGATAGTGGGTCACTATGATGAATTAAATGATTATATTTGAAGAATCAGAACATCATTCCTTTGATAAATAAAGAGATCTTTGGTGATTATTGACATCTTAATGGTAGATCACAAATTTTTTCATAAATTATAAATAACCAAACAACATTAGTGATGAAAGTTCACTCAATATTTTCATAAGATTTTTCCATTTCCACCTTTACTATGATATTATAGATAAAATATTTCATATTTATATCCTCGACTATTTATTTTTCTTGAACAATTACCCCTTTTTTAATTATATTTCTAATATACATGTGTTTTTTATTATATATAAGTCTAGGTGTCATTTTTTTAATCATTTTATTGATGATAATTTCCAACACATTACATTGGAAAATTTAGATTAAATTTTGATGATATTTTTTCTGATATTATGGATTTTAATATTTAGAATAAGAAAGATGGTTGTGGTGTAGGACATTCTATGATGATCCTTCCCCCCTGAAAAAATACAAGACCACATCAATGATGTTTTCTTTGATGATATCCCTAGATGAGATTCATAAATCACTTGGAATCTCATTTGAACCAAGTACACAATTTGGGATTAAATCCACCATAGCTTCCCTAACCTCTAAATCCTCATGGACTATTTCTAAAATTCCATTTCTGATGGACTGGGATCTCTTTAGGATCTTATTAAATAAATAATTATATTCCAATTATCAAGGGTACACTCCTTGTATTTGATTCAAATCCTTATATGGGATCCCTTTAAAATTAACAACATCTCAGTGGCCTACCTATTAAATATCATTAAAATATTTTCCATCATATTACTTTAGGTTATGGACTACATAATATTAATTTTCTTTGATATAAGAAAAATATAACATCATGTTTTTATCCTCGTCTTTCAACCAAATATCTCTATAACACACCCTGGATCCCCTTTCAATTTATTGAAGCTTATTATCCATAGAATTATGTATACTCACTAAAATTACCAATACCTATTTCTCACATCACTCATTTAATCTATAATTTATCAAACCAAACATATTTTTGATAACCCTAATACCCTTATT
The DNA here is from genome assembly GCA_963277665.1 of Viscum album. Taxonomy (NCBI): domain Eukaryota; kingdom Viridiplantae; phylum Streptophyta; class Magnoliopsida; order Santalales; family Viscaceae; genus Viscum; species Viscum album. Next base: position 346,035,426 of record OY728152.1, on the reverse strand, counting down.
CATATTGGGTTTCCTATTTTACATTTTAATATATCCTCCTTGAGGTGTCATAGTTTACTATGTAGAAAAACCCATTCAGGGTCATGCATGGGTTTATTCAATGGAATTTCTATAATTTTCTTGAATCATTCTTCTTTCATCAATTTTTTAGAGGAAAATAATTTCTATTTTTCACTTTCCTTATATTTATGTGCACAATAATAGGTGAGTGATTTCAAATATCCTTGAGCATATCATTCATTGTTTCCTCTTTGAATATAAAAATTTCTTGAGGTTTAGATAAGAAATGGTTTAGAAATCTATAAATATGTTTATCCTAATTTTTATTGTTTCACCGTGAAAATTACCCTCATATAAATCCCATATAGAATAAATTAATAAACATAGTAAAGTCATTATAATATTATATAGCTTTAATATTGTTGACTTTCACACCCTTTTCCTCTGAAATCATCATTATCGTGTTGAAGCCCCCCCCCCAGTGAACCAGGCTGAAGTTCCTAGAATGATACTAGAAAGATACTTCCATAAATCATATGTCTCTATCAGGTCACACTTTTAATAAATAATAAGAGATGAAATTTTGGGCACATACACTAAAATTCACATTTCCGAAGAGGTTTTTTAGATATGTGTCTATTTTTTAACAAATAAATATTCATAAAAAATATTTAATGACCATTTCTATATCAATTTTTTTATTAATATTTAAATTTTATTAAAATATATATTCAGTTGATAAAATAAATTGTTTCATTAATGAGTGGGAAGCTTAAATAGTGTTAGAATGTTTTCAAACATCATAAAGAGGTATTTCCCAATCACTAATGTAATGATTTTTCATTTATAATTTATCTAAGAGAATTGTTTTGCTATTATAATAATATTTTCTATACTTTTTTACCCAAATTTACTTTTTAGAAATTTTAATTTTTGTATGTTCTAAAAACATGATTCAAATGATCAAAACTAAGAAAATGTGCCATGGTTGTCATAAAATTTTAGTTATATGTTTTTTGAAATTTTTGGAACTTATAAAAATAAACCATAGGTTATTTATAAGTTTTATTGAACCAAAATGGTCCTAATGATACTTTTAATATTAAAAATATTTCCACTTCTATATTTATTCATCAACTGAAAAAAATAAATCAAACAAGTTTAGATTCATGTTCTAATTTTGGACAAATATATTTAATTCAATTGTGAATTATAGGAAAACAATTCACAATAATCCAATGTGTGATTTGTCTAGAATTATAAAAGGTGTCATTTTATGATTAAAAGTCTTTGAATTTATATAAAAATAAGTTAACTATTCAAAATGAAGTAAGAAAACTCATATTCTCATAAACAGTTATGAAAAAAAATCAATGCCTAATTTATCATTTACAAAGAAAATGCACACATAAATCCATAATGAAATATAACATTAACTATTTTATAATTTTATTCTAAATTTATTGTAAATTACAATTCATAAACATTAGTAAATCAATCAAAAAAATTAAATGAGAACAAATTGTCATGAAAATTTAAGAAAAGAATAATTGAATCATTTTTTTCTGATAGAAATAAATTCCACCTCAATATAATATATTATTTTATCATAATGATGTAAATTTAATGTATATAAAAAATCCATTTAATTTATAAAAACATGTGAACTTAGTAAATAATTTTGGAATTCTATGATACACTTTGAAAATTATCTTTGATTAATTTATATCTTCTATAAAAAAAATTCATTCGGATGTACGATAAGCTCAAAATGATTAAATGTATATTTTTACGTTCTATAAACATGTGCTAAATGATCAAAACTAATAAAACAACCTCATATTTTCCTGAAACCTTAGGATAGTGATCTTTGATTATTTTACGAAATATTGTAAAAGCATAAATCAATATGTCATGTAATTTTTTAAAAACATAAAAAGTTTATTTTTTTATAAAAATACATTTTGGTTTTCTAAAAAATTTCATATGATTATAACTTGGTAAATAAACTCTAATTATCATAAAAAAAATAAGGACAATTATCATTAATTAATTTTTCACCTTTAAAAAAACATGTGTAAAGTCATGCGTATTTGGGAATGGTTATTAAGTTAAAATCATGGATAATACATTAGAATTTATACATTTTTATGTTTTTGAGGTGTTGTTATAGGATATGAATCATGTATCATGAGTTAGATCAAGGTAGGGGGATGAATGGTTGTGAAGTTCTTTTGCATGTGGTTTTTCAAATAATTCTCAATGTTCGAAGTATATTTCTACCTAAGTTTTGTTAAAATAGAATTATATAGGTATTTTGGGTGCGATTCTCAATTAAAATTATGTCTAGGGATTTTTTGGATGAATTTGGGTATATTTTTGAGTTTCAATGGAGTTCAATAAAATTTTAAAACCCCTCATACATAAGTTTTTCACCACTCGTAAGGATTCATATGAACTAAAAAAATTCCAAAGTCATAAACTTTTTATTTTAAATTGGAGTTGGAAAAATGTCTTTTATAAGGACAAAAATTATATGTGTGTTCTTTCCTGGGTATATGAACGATATGTGTATTAAATATATAATACAGTAGGATTTCCATTAAAATTTTGATAATTGACTATTTGTTGGGAACACCCTATAATACGTAAGGTTTCTTTTCATGTGGAATTAATATATTTGGTTTTTATCCTTGGAAAGTATTTAAAATTTAAAAATGTTGTAATATAGGTTTCTCCATTCTTAAAGTGTTCCTCTTGGGTGAATCGTAAGGTTTTTCCAATTTTTTAGGAAAAATGAGTCTGATTAGTTTTTTTAGGATTTTGTTAAATTGATAATTAATTCATTCAATAACTATAAAGGGGTGTATTTGGTCCATTTTGAAAAGAATAAAAAGGATATACCCTTTATTCATATCATGTTCTAATGTTCATCTATGATTGATTCCTTCACCGATTCTAATCGGATATTTGAATGATTTGATGTAGAGAGCTTCTAAGGGTAATACTATCTTCCCTGTGGTATTTGTTTTTTTATCTTATTTTTTCCATGTTTTCAATCAGTTATCCCTAAATTAGGGATCATGTAATATTACCAAATTTCATCTAATTAAATCAAAATTGTTCAGAGTTTCTTAATGAGTGGATTCTTTCTAACTTTAGGTAGGTGGTACCTAAATTTTTCCTATTTATATGTGTGGCATGCATCATCCAATAAATATGATCGGTTAGGGTTTTTTATTTTATACTAATAATGGAATCACTTCTAGAATCTACATTCTTAAGATATTCCTAAGGGTATTATCCTATGGAAAATTAAATGCCTTGCATGATATATCCTAGATTTATTGTGATATTGTTTGATGGTTTGATTGGAATGGTACCGACAGTTATAAAATGGTCAATCACGGGATGTTATAATTGATGTGTTTTTTTGGGAAAGATATTGGTGGAAATCATGTGACTGTGGGTGATGTAAATCACAGATATTATAGAAACAATTATTTTTTAGTATGATGCATATAGTGTTGAACTTTAAGTGGACTCCAATGAAGGTTTTTGTGGTGCTATCATAGGCTATTGGTGGTTATTCTCACCATGGGGTTGAGGAAATTTGGGTTATGTTCACATTGTTCTAGTCCCATGCGGTGGTTTTAAACATTATTTTATCAGTGTTATCCTCTATAAATAATTGTCATAATGTGGATGATAATGAGATTTATGGATATGATGGAGGATATTATATGGTAGACCATGGTTGGTGGTGTGATAGAACATTATATGGGAGTGGGATTTTCACCCTATATGTTGGATATTTTTTTATTATAATTTAGTATTAATAATGGATGGGGTCATTTTATCTTTTGTTTCATTGGGACATGATTCGATGGTCTGTAAAGGGTTCAGAAGACTATGTGTCCTATGGTATGGTATGTGTATGTTCCATTGCGGCATTGTCATTGATTCATAATGGTTGTAAGTTGTATATGAGTGTGTGATTACAAGTTAAATAAAATTGGTTAGATGGTTGATGAAACATCCAATGTGATATATTTTGGGTGTATCATTACACTCTGGTACTGTTTGAGAAAACTAAAGTCTCACTCGAGGCCATTTGAGCATATGTGGAGCAAGTGTAGTATTGTGTTTATTTTTTATTTCTCATCACTCATGGATATTATCTAGGTATACCATTGGTGGTTTCCTACAAGTTCATACTCACACCCTATATGATACCTCTAGAACATTTTTAGAATTTATATCCCATGGTATAGGTAAGGGTAAGGGATCTTCATTTGGTTCCTAGTAGAGATGAAGGAATTGATCATGCATGGGATTGTTAGTATGGTTTTACTAAAGGTTTAGATGATTCCTCATATAAGTTATTGGAATTTTAAAGAGGTACAAATACTATAAAATTCAGTCAAAATATTTTTTTCTATCTATATATTAATTTATAAGGAGGCCATGGAGTTTTTGGGAGCCTCTAAAGCTTGTACGAAGACCAGAGCTCCCGGTTTTAGGGAAGCTTCTTGAAGATCATGGTTGGTTCACAATTAGTAGTAAACATGCTTCAAAACTGTGTGACACAATTGTATAGGAGCAATTTTTTGTTTAAACATATGGAAAATAGTAGGTATATTAGAGAGGGTAATTTCACAGTGCGCACATAGTTTGGAAAAACATTTAAAAACCATGAAAGGGGTGTGTCATTTAGATAATAGTGGTGTGTAGTTGGTGCATGTTTTTTCCAACAATGAATCCAAACCATGAGCCCCTTAAAAATATGTAAAATTTCATTTTTCTCCCCTATAATATTTAAATATTCTCCCTTTCTTTATTCTCCCATTTCATGTATAGTATCATCCCCCACATTGAGAGGTCCTTTCTCCCTCAATCTAGGATTTAAGTCTCATCCTTCATTTGATGTTCATTTAAACCATCATTTATCACATTTGGTTGCTACTGGTAAGACTCTTATTCCTCTTCCTTCCTTTCTTCATTTATCTTTCCATATCAAATTCATTTCCCCTGTGGGAAAAAATTCCCTATTTTTTATCCTTTTTACTTGTTTGAATTTTCTCCCATTCTTTCCCAAATATAAATCTAATATTGGATAAGGATTCATCAATCATTATAAGGTATGTGGTCTAATGATTTTCCCTAAAATCCTTGATATTCGTAACATGAATCATTGTTGATCATCTATGAATTTATTTTCTTCACCTATAAAAATGTTTTTTTGTTTTAATTAAATATATATACAATGTTATAGATACTATCATAGGTCCTTGACATCATAAATGGGTTTTAACAAAAACTAAAACAACCCCATTGGTTGTGATTCATTAAATACCCTTTTAATTCCCTTAAATTCATTGTGACCAAACCACCACCTAAGTGGTTTTGGATTACTTCGTATTTCAAAAGGATAAGATGAATTGGATGAAAAGTGAATGGTAGACCATGCAACTTGAACATTATTAAATTGTGGAGCCTGGATAAAGGATAAATGTGATTAATTGGGATATTAAATGGGATGTAAAGCATCATGTGGGATATGATAAATCCTTACATGACATGTTTAATAATTATTTTCATTATCATACCTTGGATATTTGTATTTGTGATAGAGTTAAGGGGAGTGTTGGACCTGAAACTTCATGTTCCCTTGGTGTGAGATGCTCAAAAATATGATCCTCATCATTTATAGGGATTTTAGACCAGACTTTTCAAAATACCTTGGATAAGATATTAATAGTTACACTTCACATATTTCATTGAGATGTAATGCAGATGGTATTTTTTATTCCTAGTTAAAACCATGGTATGGTGCCCTTATTTAAATATGAGACGTCAATGACATTATACATGGATGTCTATGTTATACGCCTTGGTTACTCACTAGTTTGTAGACACTTATAAATATATATTTATATATATACCTATAATATATATATACATATATACACATATTACACATGTATCATGACACTTGCTCAATGACATTCCGGTATTGAATGAAGAAGGTAGTTCTAGACACATATCCAATGAGGAACCTAGACTGATATGGTTTATTTATATATTTCACATTATTATTATATTTCCACACATAACATTCTATATTCACATACTGAATAGTGCTATATATCATTGGTGGTGGCCTGTTGAGTTTTACTCACACCCAGTTCAGGCTTCCAATTGGTACCCAGAAAATCTTGATGGATCCAAGTAGGGAAAAAGAAAATTTTAAAAATCCCATTTAGGATAATTGTATCACTAAGATTGGTGGAGGTCAATTAGTGATAATTTTTTCTTATTATGTTTGCATAAAATTGACACAACCTTCACCTCTTGTTAAATATTACTTTCTCTTCTGAAATAGAAATAAACATGCATATGTAGGAACCCAAGTATTTATAGAGATCATTATTCAATATGAATAGAAAGATACTTGTTCTGGTATGGAAATGATCCAATACCATATAATCCACTATAAAAAAATCTTTGAATTATAATGAGTATGATATGTCCTTCCACTCATATAGCACTATGTAAATAATCACAATAGTGCATATGCCCCATATTAAACCTAATAGGGTAATACAAAGATAGTGTACACCTCATGTTACATGTTCTTATTTTAAATTTCACAAATGTATTCAATTGAAAACTCTTCTTAAATTTCTAACCCAGATGATGGTAAGAACTTCTTGGACTTCGTTAAGGAAAAATCAGTCTGATTTTCCATGTATGTTTTTTCCTATCAAATTCCTCCAAGTCCGATTCACCCCAATATGATTCTTCTCGATAATATTATCTTAGCCAGATTCCATTGAGTCTAATTCTTCCTAGTATGATTGCATAATGAAAAATGATATAACCATGGATGAGTAAGATTTAGACGATTAAAAGTTTTTCCTCAGTATGAATATCCTTATATTGAAATCCCCAATCTGATGAATCCTTCCTAATATGATTTGTGGGATCGAAATATGAATTTAGATGCCCAGTTACAAGAGGGGATGGATTGTATGTTTAAAAGCTATCATTAATAACCTTAAGGGTAACTATGTTTAACAATGTTAAATAAGGTAAATTCAAAAGGCCTCTTTTAGTCCTACAAACATTCTAGGTTCCGGAATTGTGGTTCCAAAAATGAAACTGAAGGAAAGTTTACAAAGAAAAGATTCTACCTTAAAGAATATAGAATGTTACTTATTAGAGTAAAAAAAATAACCAGAAAGTATAAGAAGGTTATACATTATTCCATTATAAAAATACAATATAAATAAACATGAAACAAAACAAGTAACAAGTATTAAATATTTTAACCCAAAGAGTAGGGTATCCAAAAACCATAGATAAAGGTCCCTTAATTTATACTTTCAAGAAATTTTGTCTTACACACATAGGTAAGCCCTAGATAGGAATATAAGAATCTATCTTATGATCCCTGCAAGACCTAAAAAATTTAGTTAGTCGGAACCCATGTCTTCCTATCTACAGAAGTGCTCGAACATTAAGATAGTCAGCACCTCTGTCTTCCTATCCCCGGAAGACCTTGATTGTACATAGCAACAATCAGAGTCACATGAAGCAAGGTGAACAAGAGGTTTAGTATACACAAGGCATGAGAGTATCTCTCTCTAGAAATCACTTCAGTAGTATGCAATCTCTATAGTGATCAACATATCTTGAGCTCGTTCAAATGAGCTCCTATTTATAGGCACTTCTCCAACGGTCGGCTCCTTCCTCCAACGATCACATTTTCCTTTTATTTTTGGAGGGACTTGTACACATGTCACTCAAAAAATGGTTAGTTAGAATCAAAATATACTACATCATTTCATAACTATAACAATATTAATCAAAATAAGGTTGCTTTACCAAATCTAACTTTCAGAGTCAAAGGGAAAAAAATGTTTGAAATCTATGAAAATTAACATTTGGGGACAATAAAGCATGGATATTAGGACTCTGTTTTCAAGGAATTTGGAACCGGAATTCTATAGATTATAGAGTCTGAATTACAATGAATTTGGAGTCTGAATTCTGAAGAATCCGGAGTCTCAAATCTGTTGAATTCAGAGTCTGAATTCTGTGGAATTCAGAGTCTGAATGCTGAAGTATTCGGATTCTTAATTCTTAAGAATTCAGAGTCTGACTTTTGAAGAATTCAGAGTCTCAATTATGATCCTGAAAACAGAATACTCTATATATTAGAATTTATAAAATTTTGAGGATTTAAAAGTGAATCAAAATTTTAGACTTAGGAATAAAAATGAGTTAGATTTAGAGAAACTATAAAAAGGACAATGAAAACGTATGTAAGGGTCAATTTTCTTTGGGGAAGGAAAATTTTTCTTATTAAGATAATTCTTAGGGAAAAAATAATTTTCCTTTAGATAGAGTGTTTGTGATTGTCAAAACATAGAATAATGGAAAATTCATAAGGAAACCTTTTTGACACAACAATCTCACCCTTTTTTTGAAATCACAAACATCCTAATGAGAATGTATATGAGGACTTATAGTTTTTCTTTATGGACTTGAAAATAAAATCTTATCTCCCTTTACTTATGAGTCATGGTGAATATGACTAACTCCCCCTTAGGTTTTGAAATCCCTAAGGATCATATTCTTGACTTCCTTAAAAATATTTTTCCATTTCTTGTATAAGGAAATATTCTTTGATGAAGATCCCTCTTAGATAGACTACCCCTTACTTAGGGAATACAATTATTTAAATTGTATTCTTTTTATCATTACTTTAACCCCCTTTGTGATTTTAAAAAAAATAAAGATATTGGAAAAAACAATATGGTACCTAAAAAATTAATACTGTACAAAAAAAATATTAAGGACAACGAAAGTTTCATTACAATTTAAAGAATCTATACAAGGAAGAAAAATATAACAAAAGATCAGATTGGGGTAAAATTTTCATTCTTTCTCCTTCGAAACTAACTTCTTTACAACGATTTTCAGCTTCATTATATCCTTGTGATCTTCTTCTACACACTTGAGCATCTGATCCTAATCTTCATTTTTCTTTTCTAAGGATTTGATCTTTTCTTCCTAAGCCATAAGAATATTTTCTTGAGTCTTCAAAAATTCCTCTTGCTTAACAAGTTTCTCTTCAAACTCAATTCTGAGATCCATTTCCCTCTTCCAATTCATAGCCACTAAATTATGATTCCCATTCAAGTCCTTGACTTCATGCTTCCAATTTGACTATTCGAGAGTTATATTTTCCTCAAAACCTTTAGAAATATCATTAAACTCCCCATATTCAGTGTCAAAGGCATCCTTTAAACTTTCATGGAAATCATCAAGGATTCTCATCTCTTTGATTTTCATCCTTGACCACTTAGTGATTTTATTGCATGATCTTTTGTGATCTTCATATCCAATGAAAAAAGTTTTCAAATTGACCTCAAGCCTCAAAAACATATCCATAATCATGGTAAGTGAATCTGATTTCGGATTAAACAAATGTTGAAGCATCTGAAACCACAATACAATACTTGGAAAAAAAGGAATGGTATCAACCTGCTTCTTCAAAGATTGAACAACAAAATCATGTCCAATATTGGACAATTCTAAATCAGAGTGTTTGGTTTGTGAGGATTGTTTTTCTATCTCATCAGCCTTCCTCTTCAATGAGACACCAACATATTTCTTTCTTACTATAGATTTATTAGGTGTATCAACGAACACCTTTTTTCTCTTAGCAGCACTCAGAATGATCTCTTCTACTTTGGGTGATTCATGCCCACTATCTGATAACTGAACAATCTTGTCTTCCTCAATATTTTCAGCAGCCTTTAACTTGAATTATTTTCCCTTAGTAGGGTCTTGGACATAACTAGGCTCCCCTTCCTTATTATTATTTTTGTCTTCTCTCAACATAGCAACCACTTCATCAGGGTATGTATTTTTCTTCTTTGTCTTATGAGGTGCAGATTGAGTTTCCTAAAGAGAAAGAGATATTTCATTCTCTTCAGGTTCTTTTTCCTTCCTCTTCTTTCCACCCTTCTTGGAAGTTTTAGCCACTTTCAGTTTCTTTGAAAAAGCATTGATTTCTTCTTCAGACAAATCATAAAAATCTATGGATTTACTATTGAATCCAACCTTCAACCTTCTGAGAGTATCATTACTCAATAACATTACATTGAAATTCCTTGTCTTAGAACTACAAGTTATTTTGAATGACTCAAGAAAAATAACTATAATATTGGAGTGAATAGCGGGATACGTGATGATTTGAGACTTAAAATTCCCATTCTTGATATTCTCAATTGTGACCAAGATATACATGACCATGTTTATCTTTTAGAGCTTTACCAAAAAATTAAGAATATATATGTCACTTTTCTTATGGGAATACTTATCCACTTTTCTTGGAATAATAAAACCTTGACCTCATAATTCTAGAATCTGGAAGATTGTAGATAGATGAAAAATCTTTTCAGTCTTCACTTCTTTCTATCCAAGGCACTCTAAAGCCCTTTCCTTCTCAATTTCACCTGATAAATTTGTTAATTTATGGGTGAAAAATTCAGCTTCACCTTCATATGAAATTATAATTAGACTGCTATAATTAATGTAGGAATGGGATTAGGTCTTTCCATAGCTCTTGAAGGAAAAAATTCCTCTCCCTCATTCATTGAAGAAACATATAGAATCATATAATTCAATCAACAACTTTAGATAAACCCGATCTGATGGATTTGGTTTTGATACACAGAGGATCTCCAACCCATTCAGCTTGATATTATTTGAAATGATAGAATCATACATAGAAAATAATTTTAGATCTAATAAACTCTCTCTGTATATCTACCATTCTGATATTTTCTTTGTATATGACGTTTCCTTCTAAGGAGAACTTTCCACAGAAATTCAGAATTAAGAAAAACCCTGACGATTTTTAATTGCCTGAAGTAGAGAATTAGGGATTCATCACACCCAAGATTTGAGAATCAATGTGGGACAACCATCGAGAGGTCATTATATAAGCATTTGAGATGATGGATCATCTTCTTTGATTGATCCAATGATTGAAAAAAATTTGATCAGATCTGACAGTTGAGATAATATCTGAAAAAGGAATTTGGTTGGTTACGATATTTTGAGGTTTTTATGATATAAATTTGGTTTTTTGGAGAAGTGAATCCGAAAAATTTTCAATAAAATGAAAATATCAATATGTAAAAATATTATTGCGAAAATTTGAGAAAGAAAACATACCTTCGGGATTTCTAGGAAAATTATCCGTAATGGGGTAAATTTTTCTTGAAGAACTTTATACTTCAAAAATTTTAAAATAAATTTAAAGAAAAATTTGATTATGAAAATTTTGTATATGAAAATTTGGATTATGAAACTTCTGATTAACTATGTTGACTAATAGGAAAATTTAATACCCTTTTGAAAAGTAGTTTCTTAGTGTTAAGAGTCATGTTTCAACAAAAAATTAATATGAAATATTACCTTACGGTTATCATTCCAAATTTTTTTTAATGTATTAAAATCTACTGGAGGGTAATGATTTTGTGAAAATATCATCATGTTGATATTTTGTTACGATAAATTGAAGAATGATATCTCCTTTTTGTGTTTGATATCTAAGAAAGTGACCCTATATATCTATGTGTTTTGCACATGAGTGATGTGCAGGGTTTTTACTTAGGTAAATGGAACTATTATTAACACAGTATATTTTTGTTTTGGTAAAACACATACCATAGTATGTGAGTGTGTGTTACATCCAAAACACTTGAGCATAACAACTTCCAGCTTCTACATATTCAGCTTCAATAGTGGAAAGCACTACTGAGTGTTTCTTTTTGCATGACCAAGAAACTAATGAATCTCCGAAGAAATGACAAGTTCCTGATGTACATTTTCTACCAATTCTATATCCACCAAAATCAGCATCCGAAAAAAATATTAAAACAAAATCATTTCCAGAAGTATAAAAGAGTCTTAAATCCATGGATCCCTTCAAATATCGAAAAATTACTTTCACATCCTTTAAATGGGATTCCATAGGATTATACTGATATCTTGCACATATGAATACTAAAAACCATAAGTATAGATGACTAGCTGTCATGTATAGTAAACTTCATATCATAACTCTAGATGATTTTTGATCTACTGGTTTCCCAACTTCATCTAGATCAAGATAATTTGAGGTACCTATGGGAGTACTAATACTCTTAGTGTTTTTATACCAATACTTTTTAAGAAGGTCCTTAATATACTTATGTTAGGATATATAATTTATTTTTAGTTTAAAAAAAATTGAAAACCTATGAAAAATGTTAACTCACCCATCATACTCATTTCAAAATCTGATTTCATTAGATTTTCAAATGAATTGGTTAATTATTGCTAAGTTGAACCAAATATAATTTCATCAACATAAATTTAAACAATAAAAATATTTTTCTTATCATTCTATATAGAGAGGGTTGGATCAGTATTTCCATTACCATAATTGTTTAGTAACAAAAATCTTATAAGTCAATCATACCAGGGTTTAGGGGATTTTTAAGTCCATATAAAGCATTGGTATGTTTGAAAACATGTTCAGGATGTTTTGTGTCTTCAAACCCATGAGGTTATTCAAAAAAACTTCCTCTTGAACATATCCATTATGGAAATCACATTTAACATCCATTTGAAAAGGTTTGAAGTTGAATAATGCTACATGGGAATGTAGAATATGGATAGATCCAAGTCTAGATACTAGAGCACAGGTTTCTTCATAGTCTATTCCTTCTTGTTGATTATAGCCTTTAGCTACTAATCTATCATTATTTCAAAATATTATTCCATTTTCATCACACTTATTTCTGAAGACCCATTTTACACCAATGATAGATATTTCCTTTGGTCATTCAACCACGGTCCATACATTATTTCATTTGAATTCATTTAGCTCATCCTTCATGGATTTAATCCAATAATCATCACCTAAAGCCTCGTCTGTGATTTTTTGTTCTAATTGAGAAAGGAATGCTAGATTTTCTACTTCATTTCTTAAGGAAATTCTAGTACATACGGGTGGATTTACATCTCCAATGATACTATCACTGGGATGATTCTTAGGAAAAAACTGATTTGTGTTTTGTAAAACCTATTCAACAACATATGGTAGAAAATATTCTGGGTTAAATGCTTCAGAAACATTTTCTTGAACATTTTCCTTACCAGAAGCATTTTCTATCAAGGGTTGAAAATATGTTTTTGAAAACACATACGAAGATGTTGGTTGAGGTTTTTTAAAAAGAAAAGGATCAATTTCTTCAACTTTAACATGTACTATTTCTTAAATAGTACTAGTATTTTTATTAAAAAAATAAGCCTTAAATGTTGTGGAGTATCCTAGGAAAATTCCTTCATTAGATTTGGGTGTAAATTTATGTAAATTATCTTTATTATTAAAAATTAATACTTTGCAACCAAATACCTTGAATTAGGAAAGTCGATTTTTCTACCATTCTAAAACACATTGGGGGTTTTTTTAAGAAAAGGTCTAATAAAAACTCGATTTATAGTATAACAAACAGTACTTATAGTTTCAGCCCAAAAGTTTTTAGCTATCAAATATTCACACCACATGGTTCTAGTTCTCTCTTGAAGAATTCTATTTCTTCTTTCAAAATCACCATTTTTTTGAGGAGTTCTAGGTGTTTAGAAGTTATGAGTAATTCCTTTTCTTCTAAAAAAAGATTCAAAAACAGAATTTTGAAAATTCTCCTCCATAATCTCTATGAATTGTTATCAATGGATGATTTTTCTCATTTTTAACTTGGGATCTAAATATTTTAAAATAAGAAAAGGCTTCATATGTATTTTCTAGAAAATATACCCAGGTAAATCTAGTGTAATAATCAACTATGATAAATATATAATATTTTACCCAATGCTTCTAGTTTGTGTTTGGCTGAAAAGATCCATATGCACCAACTATAATGCATCAGTATTTGAGACTTCACCTGTAACGACCCAAAGTTTCATTAATGGAAAATCCCTCTTGATCCAGCTAAATGTCACTTTATAAAAAAATATTTTTATAAGATTTCAACTTCTTTGGTTTTATGTTAAGAATTGTGACCGTTGTTAATATAGTCGTTGAACAGTGATCACATGATTAGTATAAATATAAGGCTTTAACGAACCCAATTTTACTCAGACAAAGGAAGCGATGGCCTCATCCAGTAGAATTGCCCCATACAAAGCCCATTTTTCAGAGCTCGGAAAAGAGGTGGCATCCTTGGGCTTCTCCCTTGACCAAGCCCAAGCCGAGCTTCATTATGTCAAGCTCGAATGTGACCATCTACGGGAAAAGTGGAATTTGATTGAAATTACCACTCGAGCGATGCTATCCGAGCCACCCCAAGAGTCTGTCACCATCACACACCTTACCCTTAGGTCTTATGCAGCTATTTTAAGAGGTTATGTAACAAATAAGTAGTACTGTGTTCATGTACATTATTTTTTTGTATATAATAATGAATATAATTTCTAGTCATTTTTGATACATTGTAAATAGTTTTTTAAGTACAAATGGTGTTTTTTGTTATTGCTTAATTAAGAATTCAATTTTATTAAATTAAGGGATTATTGAATTATATAATATTTTAATAAAATATTATTATTTAATATCAAATTGATTTTTATTCAATATAAATGATCTTATAATTTTATGAATGCAATTAAAATTTTTATTAAAGTTTGAAAGCCATTTCTGTCAAAACCCGTGAATTTTCGATAAATGTCAGTTTTTATTTTGAAAGTGAAAATTCACATTTTTAGAAAATTATTTAGATAAAATAAATGTTATTTTTGGAATCATGATGTTGAAATTATCCAACAGTGAATTTTTCATAATTTTCTAAGATAGTCAAATTTTTGGGTAAATAATTAAATACCATTTAAATATATAATGTGTTTTATGACATCATAATGACCCAATGGTGACGTAATAAAATACCATAATCCTTAAGTTCGGCCAATATATGTTTTATCATTAAAATAATTAGGTTTTGGGTTTTTTTGACTTACTTTTCAAAGCATTAATGAACCCCTCAAGACATATTCAACACTTTGCATTTTTAAATTAATTTCCATCGGAGTGTGACTCACCTCCACATAAGAAACCCTAATATTTTAATAAGTTCGGACTTGGGCCTTATAAAATATTTTTTCCCTCTTTCCTTCTCCAGAAACCATGGTCAAAAACCATGGGATGTTTTGTGGTTTGTATTAGTTTAATATAAGGGGTCCCAAACCTAAATAATAAGGAATTCTCTCACCTTTCCTATATAAACCCACCCAAGCTCCCACTTCCTCCTCACTAAAATCCTTTGTAATTCGTCCAACCTCTGACCTACTCTCTCTAGAATACTCCCAAGGTGCCCCAATCTCTCAAGAAGCCTCTCACAAGCCTCTCTCTAGCCTTTGTAAGCACACTTCCAAGTAAGGTTTTTTTCTTCCTTTCTCATTTTTGTCAATTTTCATTAAGTTTTATTGCCCTTTTTAAATTAAATTATGAATGTTGGGGTATGGTTTTTAACCTCCCCCATACTTCCCTCTTATTGTTTTAATGATGGGAGACCCATTTCTCTCTCATTAAATTCCTCCCATGTACACCCGTTAATATGCCGAAATTCCGAAAGGAACTTCTCTCTCTTATTTTACATTCAAGCAATACTTTTGTATCATGAATCTAAATTCCTTTTCAATTTTGGGTACATGCATCTATATGACCTACTTACTGTCCATTCCATTTAAATATGATGAGGAACCCCATTCTCTCTCATCAACCATTTTTTTATGAATTCTTATGTCACGCCGTTATGCTGCCGAAATAGCACCGATTTTCTAAGCCAATGTCATTGTGTAGTGAATACCATGCCCATTTCTCCATCAAGGGTATTCACCTTTATGCACATTAACTTATTGATTATAAATTTTCATGTATGAATTCCACATTCCTTTATCGTGGAATAAATTATTATGTTTTATGAATCCATGTTTTATGGTCCATGTGGCACACTTATTCATGAAATGAAATGTTTAAGAAGGGTGTGCCCTTATAGCGCTCCAATGCATTGGGTAAAGTATAGTATCATGATACATAATGTGCAATGAGTGTTGACTCATGCTAATTCAAGTTCAATGAGGGTTTACTCATGCCCCATGTTCAATTAGGGTTTACTCATGCTCCATGTGCAATGAGCCTTGGCTCATGCTAATTCAATGTTAAGTGTTGTTGCCACATTTCCATGTTATGATTATCATGCTTTATCATGCCTTTATGTTCATGTTTATCTTATGCTCTATTGACATGCCTATTTCCTAAAATTTATTGTACTCCTCATGTTATTCCATGTGTACTCCCTTACTGAGATTTATAGCTCACCCTTTTCTTATGCATGTCCTCATGTTATCCCATGCAATGCTAAGTACAAGGGAATGTAGTGGTCATGTAAAGGAATTTTTCAATAAAGATTTTTTATTTCATGTTTTATGTTTTTATGTAATGATCATAAGCCCCAAAGACACTAAACCTCTCTCGATCGTCTTTGTTGTATGAAGTGAAGTTTTATGTAATAAAGCATGTTTAAGTTGTAATAAAAAGCAGGGTTGTCATAGTTGGTATCAAAGGATAGGTTTAGTTATTTTTGGGATTAGGAAACCCTAGTAAAGCCTTAGATACAAGACTAAGTATAATAAAAACATCCCTAAGTTTTGGTAAATACTATGTAAGTGGTTTATCAAACAAATACATCCCTGTCCGGATACGAGCAGGTAGAGGCGGCTCTGGCACAGATGTATCCGAGGGGTAAAACCCAAAAACACCGCTTTGAGCAAGACTCGAATGGGAACTAGTGCATGACAATGGGCCTTGCTGCACTCTTGGTTATGACACTCCTGGGGGATATGTTTTGATAAATTCACAATATTAGTATGAGCCCTTATTAAGGGAAAAATGCCCCTAAGAATATTTGTTAGAAAGTAGATCATGGAATGCCTAGATTGGATCCTATAGACTCATGAGTTAAAGAAATTAAAGTTTATTTATAAGTCATCAAATTTTGTCTTTGGATTAACCTTTATGTGTTACCCCTAACTTTCCTTTTGTTCCATCCAATGGTCGGTAATAAGAGGACACGGGCTAACAACCATTGTGAAGATCAGTGTGATGATTGTACTAATGAGATGCCCAATCCAATGGGAGCGGGAATCACGAACTTGGTCATGCTTCTCTCTCAGCTAACTCAAGTTTTGAATAGAAACATGGGTCAAGAGGAACGTTCAACCCCCCCCCCCCCAAGAAAGAACAAGTCGCTATCGAGAGATTCCTGAGACAAAGGCCTCCTACTTTTAGTGGATCATCTGATCCCACGATCGCTGAACAATGGATCAACTCCATTGAAAAGATATTCTCCATCCTCCAATGTTTTGAACAAGAGAAGGTTCTCCTAGTGGCTTATCGTATGGAGGGCGAAGCTGATCAATGGTGGATGTTGATAAAAAATAAGAAGCCTAAGGAAGAGATCGAGGCTTGGAATGGAAGGAATTCCAGAAGATATTTTTCGATAAATATTTTCCGTGCACCCTCCGTCTTAAGATGGAAAGGAACTTCCTTTACCTCAAGAAAAAAGATGAAGAATCTGTGGGAGTGTACGAGGAAAACGTCACAAGACATTCACGATACTCTTCCGGATTTGTCGTTACCCCTAAATGCAAGGTTGACCCCTTCTTTAGTGGGATGAATCCTAGCATGCGGAAGGCATTAGCAATCCGTGACTCCGACAGCTATGAGGAAATTGTCTGATGTGCCCTCTAGGTCGAAATGGAGATCGGAGAATCATAGGGGTATCATGGGGACAAGAAGCATAAGGTGGACATCAATGCTGGTGGTCCGATGGATAAATCCAACGGCGCTAAGAAGTTTTAGCACCCCACTTGCCAAAAGTGTGGAAAGAGGCACCCTGGAAATTGCCTTAAGGGGACGAGAAAATGCTTCCGGTGTGGAAGAGAAGGGCACCTAGCTATTAACTATCATTAAGAAGGACCCACGGCTGCGATAGAGGAGAGGAATGCTCCGTTCGAACTTCAACGCGTTGTTGAATGCTATAAATGCAATGAATTGGGTCATTTTGCAAATCAGTGCCCTAATCCAAGGGTTATCGTAGGCAACCAACAACCTCCAAGACAGCAAGGAAGAGCTTTTTCCATCACTTCTTCCGAAGTGAACCCTGGAAATGAAGTGGTGATAGGTACGCTAGTTATTCATTCAAGAATAGAGAACATACTTTTTGATTCAGGTTCTATGCATTCTTTTATATCTCGAAATTTTAGTATAACAGTCCCAGCACCACCACAAATCATGGAATTTAGATGTCGGTGAGTACTGCAAATGGGGCAATCATTGCATCCCATGAATATAAGTCCTCCACTGTTATAATCTGTGGATTGAATTTCCTGGCGAACCTCGTCATACTCCCTTTGGTGGAATTTGATGCAATTCTTGGCATGGATTGGCTTTCCTTATATAGAGCCAACATAAATCGTCGGGAGAGGGAAATCACACTCCATATGGAAAATCGACCCCCGATTCTTTACAAGTGTCAGGAGGAAGATGAATCACCTTTATCTCCATCATCTCAAGCATGGATATTACTGCCCTATGAGCACGCGTATCTGGCTCAGATTATTGAGTTCAAAAAGGAAACCATCCTTGAAGAAATGCCTATTGTGAGGGAATTCGCAGAAGTGTTTCTCGAGGAACTACCTGGTCTTCCTCCAAGAAGAGATGTTGAGTTCTCAATTGAACTTATACCTGGGGCGCTACCAATATCCAAGACTCCATATATAATGGCTATTGTTGAGCTTGAAGAGCTGAAGAAACAACTACAGGAGAATCTGGATAAAGGGTTTATATGCCCAAGTGCTTCACCATGGGGTGCACCAGTCCTCTTCGTCAAGAGGAAGGATGGGTCAATGCGGCTTTGCATCGATTATCGTGAACTTAACAAAATCATGATAAAGAACATGCATCCACTCCCATGAATTGATGACTTGTTCGATCAGTTGCGTGGAGCACAATACTTCTCCAAGGTGGACTTACAGTCAGGATATTATCAAGTAAGGGGGAAGAAGGAAGATTTCCCCAAGACTACTTTTCGTACAAGATACGGGCACTATGAATTCATAGTAATGCCTTTCGGACTCACCAAAGCTCCAGAAATCTTCATGGACTTAATGAATAGAGTCTTTAGAGATTACCTTGACAAATTTGTGGTAGTCTTTATAGATGATATTCTAATATACTCCAAAACCAAGAAGAATCATGAGGAGCATTTAAGAACTGTACTAGAGACTTTGCGCAAGGAGAATCTCTATGCAAAGTACATCAAGTGTGAGTTCTGATTGAAGGACGTCTCATTCTTGGGCCATATCATCACAAGCAATGTAATATCTGTGGACCCCTCCAAAATAGATGCAATTGAGGGATGGTCGAGGCCAACATCGGTAACTGATATCCATATCTTCTTGGGGTTAGCTGGATATTATCGACAATTTGTGAGAAATTTCTCACAATTTTCCAACCCTCATACCAAGCTAACTCAAAAGGGAGTAAAGTTTTCTTAGAGTGATGAATGCCAAGAAAGTTTCAAGGAGTTGAAAAGGAGGCTTATCACTGCACCCGTTCTCACTTTACCCACAAGTGTGGAGCTTTTTGTGGTATTCATTGATGCTTTGAAGAAGGTCTTAGGATGTGTGTTGATGCAGAATGATAAATTGATATCCTATGCCTCAAGGTAGTTGAAAATCCATGAGCGAAACTATCCAATGCATGATCTAGAGTTGGCGGCTGTGATCTTTACCTTGAAAATCTGGTGGCATTATCTATATGGAGAGAAATGTGAGATATATACTGACCACAAGAGTCTTAAATATATTTTCACACAGAAATAGCTTAATATGCGCCAGAGAAGATGGATAGAGCTCATCAAGGATTATGAATGTTCAATACATTACCACCCTGGGAAAGCGAACAAGGTGGAGGATGCCCTAAGTAGAAAGGATCCAGCGATTCTATCAATGATGATAATTGAGAAGGATCCAATCTTCTTAGACTTGATGAAGATGGATGTGGGAATCATTAAGAAGGGAACATCATCAATCCTTTCACAAATTATTGCTCAACCATCTCTTTTGGAAAGGATAAAGGATGCTCAAAAGGATGATGTGGGAATTCAAGAAAAAGTTGAAGCTATCAAAAAGGGGAAATTCTCGGAGTTTAATGTTAATGAAGAAGGAATTGTGCGGTTTGGGAAAAAAACTATGTGTTCCATCAAGTCCGGAGCTGAAGAAGGAACTTTTGGATGATGCACATAGTTCAAATTTCACTATTCACCCAGGGAGTACAAAGATGTATCGAGATCTTCGAGAAAACTTTTGGTGGTACAAAATGAAGAAGGAGATCGCTGAGTATACATGAAAGTGCCTGGTGTGTCAGCAAGTGAAGGCAGAGAGGCAGAAGTCTAAGGGGATGATGCAACCATTTCCCATACCAGAATGGAAATGGGAGAACATCACCATGGACTTTGTCACCGGACTTCCAAGGACATCCAAAGGCAACAATGCAATCTGGGTTGTTGTGGATCATCTTAAAAAGATTGCACACTTCATTTATATTCGAGAGGATTTCTCTTTGGATCAACTGGCACAGATATATATCAGGTAAGTGGTAAGGTTGCATTGAGTACCACTATCTATTGTGTCTGACCGAGATCCAAGATTCACCTCTAAGTTTTGGAAGAGTCTTAAACATGCTCTGAATACTGAACTGAACATCAGTACGGCCTATCATCCTCAAACTGATGTCCAATCCGAGCGGACTATCCAAACACTAGAGGATATGTTGAGAGCATGCTCAATGGTCTTTAAAGGAGGATGGGATCAACATCTTCCTCTAGTTGAGTTCTCTTATAATAACAGTTTCCACTCGAGCATCCAAATGGCACCATATGATGCCCTGTATGGGAAAAGGTGCAGAACACCAACATGTTGGGATGAGGTTGGTGAACGTAAGCTGCTTGGACCAGAAATGGTCGAATAAATGGTGGATAAGGTAAAAACCATTCAGCAGCATATCAAGGCATCCTAGAGTCGACAGAAGAGTTATGCAGATAATTGTCGATGAGACCTTGAGTTTAAAGTTGGAGACATGGTGTTTTTACGCATATCTCCGTGGAAGAAGGTCATGAGGTTTGGAAATAAAGGGAATTTAAGTCCAAGGTATATCGGCCCCTTTGAGATTCTTGATCGTGTTGGGGTTGTGGCCTATCGACTAGCACTTCCACCTACTATGGAAAAGGTTCATGATGCTTTCATATATCCCTCTTAAGGAAGTACATACCGGACCCTTCACATGTACTCTCTTCCAAGGTGGTATAATTGGAAGATGATCTTTCTTATGAGGAGCAACCAGTGAAGATCTTAGATCGTAGAGAAAAATTTCTACGAAATAATACAATGCCCCTCGTCAAGGTGTTGTGGAGAAACCACAAGTTTGAAGAAGAAACATGGGAGTCGGAGGATATGATGAAGCTGAGTTACCCACATTTGTTTTAGTGTGGGAAAAGGAAAATTTTGAGGGCGAAATTTCTTAAGGGGGGAAATATTGTAACGACACAAAGTTTCATTAATGTAAAATCCCTCTTGATCCAGTTAAATGTCTCTTTATAAAAATATGTTTTTATAAGATGTCAACTTATTTGGTTTTATGTTAAGAATTTTTGTCGTTGTTAATATAGCCGTTGAACAGTGATCACATGGTTAGTATAAATATAAGGCTTTAACGAACCCAATTTTACTCTGACAAAGCGGTGGCCTCATCCAGTAGAATTACCCCATACGAAGCCCATTTGTCGGAGCTTGGAAAAGAGGTGGCATCCTTGGGATTCTCCCTTGACCAAGCCCAAGCCGAGATTCATTATTTCAATCTCGAACGTGACCGTCTACGGGAAAAGTTGAAGTTGATTGAAATTACCACTCGAGCGATGCTATCCGAGCCACCCCCAGAGTCTGTCATCATCGCACACCTTACCCTTAGGTCTTATGCAGCTATTTTAAGGGGTTATGTAACAAATAAGTAGTACTGTGTTCATGTACATTATTTTTTTTTATATAATAATGAATATAATTTCTAGTCATTTTTTATACATTGTAAATAGTTTTCAAAGTACAATTGGTGTTTTTAGTAATTATTTAATTAAGAATCCAATTTTATTAAATTAAGGGATTTTTGAATTAAATAATATTTTAATAAAATATTATTATTTAATATCAAATTAATTTTTATTAAATATAAATGATCTTCTATTTTTATGAATGTTATTAAAAAATTTATTAAGGTTTGAAAGCCATTTCTGTCAAAACCCGTGAATTTTCGATAAATGTCGGTTTTTATTTTAAAAGTGAAAATTCACATTTTTAGAAAATTATTTAGGTAAAATAAATTTTATTTTTGGAATCAGGACATCGAAATTATCCAACGGTGAATTTTTCATAATTTTCTGAGACAGTCAAATTTTTGGGTAAAAAGTTAAATACCATTTAAATATATAATGTGTTTTATGACATCATAATGACCCAATAGTGATGTATCAAAATACCATAATCCTTAAGTTCGGCCAATATATGTTTTATCATTAATATAATGAGGTTTTGGGTTTGTTTGACTTACTTTTCAAAGTATTAATGAACCCCTCAAGACATATTCAACACTTTTCCTTTTTAAATTAATTTCCATGGGAGTGTGACTCACATCCACATAAGCAACCATAATATTTTAATAAGTTCGGACTTGGGCCTTATAAAATATTTTTTTCCTCTTTACTTTTCCAGAAACCATGGGAAAAAACCATGGGATGGTTTGTGGTTTGGATTAGTTTAATTTAAGGGGTCCCAAACCTAAATAATAAAGAATTATCTCACCTTTCCTATATAAACCCACCCAAGCTCCCACTTCCTCCTCACTAAAATCCATTGGAGTTCGTCCAAACTCTGCCCTACTCTCTCTAGAATCCTCCCAAGGTGCCCCAAGCTCCCAAGAAGCATCTCTCTAGCCTTTGGAAGCACACTTCCATGTAAGGGTTTTTTCTTCCTTTCTCATTTTTGTCAATTTTCTTTAAGTTGTATTGCCACTTTTAATTTCAATTATGAATGTTGGGGTATGGTTTTTCACCTCCCCCATACTGCCCTCTTATTTTTTGAATGATGGGAGACCCCATTCTCTCTCATTAAATGCCTCCCAGTGTACACCTGTTACTATGCCGAAATTCCGAAAGAAACTTCTCTCTCTTCTTTTACATTCAAGCAATACTTTTGTATCATGAATATAAATTCATTTTCAATTTTTGGTACATGTATATATATGACCTACTTACTTTCCATTACATGTAAATATTTTGAGGAACCCCTTTCTCTCTCATCAACCATTTTTTTATGAATTCTTATGTCACGCCGTTACGCTACTGAAATCGCACCGATTTTCTAAGCCAATGTCATTGTGTAGTGAATACCATGCCCATTCCTCCATCAAGGGTATTCACCTTTATGAACATTTACTTATTGATTATAAATTTTCATGTATGAATTCCACATTCCTTTATCATGTAATAAATGATTATGTTTTATGAATCCATGTTTTATGATCCATGTGGCACACTTATGCATGAAATGAAATGTTTAAGAAGGGTCTTCCCTTATAGCACTCAAATGCATTGGGTAAAGTATAGTATCATGATATGTCATGTGAAATGAGTGTTTACTCATGCTAATTCAAGTGAAATGAGGGTTTACTCGTGCTTCATGTGAAATGAGGGTTTACTCATGCTCCATGTGCAATGAGCCTTGGCACATGCTAATTCAATGTTAAGTGTTGTTGCCACATTTCCATGTTATGATTATCATGCATTATCATGACTTTATGTTCTTGTTTATCTTATGCTCGATTGACATGCCTATTTCCTAACATGTATTGTACTCCTCATGTTATTCCATGTCTACTCCCTTACTGGGCTTTATAGCTCACCCTTTTCTTATGCATGTCCTCATGTTATCCCATGCAATACTAAGTACGAGGGAATGTAGTGGTCATGTAAAGGAAGTTTTCAATAAAGATATTGTATTTCATGTTTTATGTTTTTATGTAATGATCCTAAGCCCCAAAGACACTAAACCTCTCGATCTTCTTTGTTGTATCAAGTGATGTTTTTTGTAATAAAGCATGTTTAAGTTGTAATAAAAATCAGGGTTTTCATATCACCGATTGATTTAAAACCTGATTTATGTTTATTACCATATTGACAAGGATCAAAAACTCTTGAATAATTATATCTAAGAAATGTAGATCCATAAATAGTATTTTCTTAGAAAGTTTTCTTATCTTTCTAAGATTATAATGTCCTAATATTTTATGCCATAACCAAGATTAATCTTCCATTTCACTAAGACAAGGTAGATCTTGGCTCTTAAGGTATTCTATGTTTAGTGTGTATACATTCACTTGCCTTTGGGCGAAAAGAATATACTCTTCCTTGGAATTTTTTACTAAACACTTATCATTCATAAAATTCAAAAGGTTGCCTTCATCACATAATTGAATTATGCTATAGAGATTGTGATTAAGAACAATAATAAATTAAACATTTGAAATCAATGTTTTTCAAAGAAGAAAAATGTTACCTATGCCAATAATTTCTCCCGGAGCATTATCTCTGAAAGTTACTTTTCCTATTTTCATCTTGATAGTATTTTTAATGAATATTTTGTTACCAGTCATATGTCAAGAACATCTGCTATCCATGTACCATGTATTTTTGTCAGTATTATCTTTATTTTCTAGAAAATAAGAGTGTTAGACTTTCTGAATCCAAATTTTCATGGATCCTGAAATTTCCGAAAGCAAGATTTTAGGAATCCACGTTTTCTTAGAAAAATTATCTTTATGAAAACCTATAGACTATGATTTGATTGAGGAAATTTTTTTTCCCAATTTTCACTATAGTGACATTTAGTACAAAATGAAGCAGTTTGAGGAACAAAATATTTATTACTAAAAACTATCTTATAATGAGTATAACCAAATCCATAACTACTTCTTAGAGGTTGAATTTGGGAAAAAAGGTTTTCAAAGTTATCCGTACTTGAGGTAATGTTTGACAGACACTTCCTCAAGGAAAATATTTCTGACTTTAGTTTAATAACCATTTTTTTATCCTCAAAAACATTAGTTTTAGAACTAAAGTTAGTCTCTGAAATATTTTTCTTAGAAAATACATTTTCTATATCCTTAGAAAGTTTATCCTTCTCAGAATTATCTTTCTCATGGTTTTTGGAAATATTTTTAAAATCAAAATTTTTTTATCAATATCTTTAGAAATATCTGATACTTCTTTAGTTAAAATAGACACTCTAGAATTTTCCTTATCATGTTTTTTCTTGAGTGTAGAATTTTCATTCTCATGATTTTTAGCAAACCTATATACTTCTTCATAAGTAGGAAATATATTATCATCATCAGAAGTATATTCTTCATCAAGTGTCTTATAGTATTTATCATCAGTATAATTTAAATTCAAATATTCATTTTTGATAGATTCAGTATTGTGTACCTTATCCTTTAGATAATGATTTTCAATGGGTAGTTTGGCTTGAAGACCAATATTCTTCTGATAAGAAGATTCATACTCAGAGGATTCATTAGAAGAGTCTCCACCACTGGCACTCCAGGAGTCATTTTATTTTAGAACTTTCTTAGCTTTAGCTTTGAAGTACTTATTTCTATTCCTCTCAGAATTGTTTTCCTTTCTAGCCTTTTTCTTAGGAGTTGGAAAATCTGGCCTTATATTCCCTTGTCTTTTACATTCAAAGCAAGTTACTTTTGAGTATTTCTTTTCATTTCATTCTTTATTCTTATATCTATACCGAAATTATTTATTTCCAACTATATTGTTCATCCTTTGAGGACCATTATCTAGCTCATTCTCTGAATTTTCACTTTCACTAGATTTGGATAAAATTTTGACTTTCTTATGCTGGGATATTGTAACCCTTTCAGGAGTCTTGGATTTAGTATTAGTAAAGGCTACACATCCATTACCATTTTTCTTCTTATTCATATCATCATCCCGTTTCATTCATATCTCACGTTGAAGAAGAATTCCAAAAATCTCACCAAGAGTAATTTGAGATACTTTCTTATTCTAATCAGTAGTTGTTCTCTTAGATTCTCACTCCTTAGGCATGATATCTATAATCGTCTCCACAAGTGTCTCATCATCTAATTCTTTCTCACCCATAGATTGTAAAATGTTTACAATTTTCATAAAACATTGTTTTAACTTGCATACTAGTTCTCTATAGGAAAATAGAAATCTATGATATTCTTCTCTAAGCACAGCTCTTCTTGTTTCTATAACTTTGGATTCTCCAAAATGAGTAACCTCCAATTTCTTCTAGATACTGTTAGCCGATTCACAAAAAGAAATATGACTATATAAATTCCTAGTCATGGAACACAACAAAGTATTTCATACCTTGTAGTTTAGTTGATATTTTTAATTTTCTTGATTTGTGAAATTTCTGACTTCCTTATCAGGAATCTAATAATCTCTATTAAGCATAACAAAGTTCTCCACTCCAGTATTAAAAAAAGTTTCCATATAATATCTCCAATATTTATACTCATTCCCATCAAATATAGGTGGTCTGGTAGGATTTAGATTGTCAATTGAACCAACATTCATTTCTACCATCTAAATGAAAATATCTATCCACAAAAACTTGTATATAGTGAATGTTTGTAAATAAGGGTAAAAATTCCTATGCAAGGAAAATATTTAGAACAATGAAAACTAGAGAAAGAAAAAATATATGTGAATAAAAGTTTTTTAGAAACCTTCTTTGATACTAATTGTGGGATTGATATATGAATGTAGATCCTCAATTACAAGAGGGGGTGAATTGTATGTTTAAAAACTTTTGTTTTTAACCGTAATGAAATGTATTTTTTAAAAGGCTAAACAAGGTAAATTCAAAAGACCACTTTTAGTTCTACAAACATGATAGGTTCAGGAAATGTGGTTTCAGAAATAAAACTTATGGAAAGTTTACAAAGAAAAGATTCTACCTTAAAGCGTATATAATCATACTTATCAAAGTAAAAAAAGAACAACAAATCATAAGAAGGTTATACTTTCTTCCTTTATCGAAATACAGTAGAAATAAACATGAAAAAAATAAGTAACAAGTATGAAATCTTTTAACCCAATGAGTATGGTATCCAACAACCTTGGATAAAGGTCCCTTGATTTATACTTTCATGAAATTATATCTTACCCACACTCGTAAGCCCTTGATATGAATATCGGAATCTATGTTACTGTCCCCACAAGCCCTCGAACTTTAAGGTAGTCAGAACCTTTTTCTTCCTATCCATGGAAGTCCTCGATCTTTAAGTAAATCGGAACCTCTATATTCCTTTCCTCAGAAGTCCTTGATTGTACACAATAATGGGAGTCACATGAAGAAAGTTTAACAAGACATTTATCATGCACGAGTCATGAGAGTATCTCCCTCTAGAAATCAATTCAGTAGCATGAAATCTCTAGAGTGGTCAACATATATTGAGCTCATTCAAATGTTCTACTATTTGTAGGCACTTCACCAATGGCCAACTCCCTCCTCCAATGATCATATATTTTCTTGAATTTCAGAGGGACCGGTACACATGTCACTCAAACAACGGTTAGTTTGAAATAGAATATACAGAATCATTTCATAAATATAAAAAGAGTATGAAAAATAAGGTTTCTTAAACAAATATAAACTTTAGATTCTACGAAAAAATAATGTTCAAAATCTATGAAAATAAACATTTGGAGACTATAAAACATGGATATTCAGATTCTTTTTTTCAAAGAATTCCGAACCTGAATTCTATAGATTTCAGCATCTGGATTCCAATGAATTCGGAGTCTGAATTCTAATGAATTTGGAGTCTCAATTCTAAGGAATTCAGATTCTGAATTCTGAAGTATTCAGAGTTGGAATTCTGCGGAATTCGGAGTCTACATTCTGAATAATTCGGATTCTGAATTCTGATCCTGAAAACATAATACTCTATATCTAATAATTTATAATATTATGTGGTTTTAAAAGAGAAAATAAATGTTAGACTTAGGAATAAAAATGGTTTAGATTAAGAGAAACTATAAAAGGACAATGAAAACATAATTGGCGATAAATTTCCTTGGGGAAAGAAAATTTTTCTTATTAAGATAATTCTTAGGGAAAATATAGTTTTCATTAAGATAGAGTGTTTGTGATTTTCAAAACATAGAGGAATGGAAAATTCATAAGGAAACCTTATTGACTCAACATGATGATCTACTGAATGCAATTGAAGAGATGAATATGATAATCAACTAAGTATGATAATAACTGAATACTATGATCAATTGAATACAATGTTTTGAACCTATCTATTCACTTTAACATAAATTTTTCATAAAAAATTCAAAAAAATTGAATATGAAAACTTCTTCTTCACAATAAATATAAATGTAGAGATTCTACCTCTTCTATGATGAATAGTACATCAGTTAGAAAAGGTGAAAAGTAAACTTCACCATTTATAGGTGACCTATGAATGTTTTGGTGGGAATCCAAAAAATTTCCCACTCAATAAAATTCACCCAAATCTCAATTTCCTCAAAAATCTCAGGTGTTTTTTGACTTCATCAACTATTCTTAGAGCTTCTCAATTCTTTTACAATATTTATCAAACATCATCTCTATTTCATATCATTCTTATTTCATTATAAAAAACTATATATCAGTTGAATATAAATGTGTGAGGAAATGGAGACCATTCTGAATTTCTGAATATGAAGCTCTTTATCAATTGAATAGAATCATTATCTTGAATGTCAAGAACCCCATTGAAAGCATATTTATCAAACTATTTTATCTATTCTCTCGAACCACTTATCACTATTTCACCTTTTCTCTTGACCACATTGAAAAATTAATTTGAAAAGAAAACAATGTAATTTGACGCTTGACCTACTAGACGAAGACATTTGGAAATAAATCAGATCTCATCAATCTATTCCTTCATAAAATCATTCAACCATCTAAAATGTTTGACTACATTGTTGATCAGTATTTTCCATTAGGATTTTCATCTTCCTTGGCTCAATTCCATTTCTATTTATCATTATTTGAAAAAACATCAACCTAAGTATGATGAAATTCTGAACACGATGGACCAGTGTCAAAAACATCCAACTTCACCAACCATCTTTCATTCCAACTAATCGTGACTATGATTTTCCAAAGTACGATCTTTCTGTGTAAAATTTCCCTAGATAGGATAATTCTGGGTATGATCATTTTCTTCTTATGACTACGTAGAATGTTCAATAGTATGATCATTCTGATTATAATTTTCCAAGATATAATCTTTTCTATGTACGATATCTAATACCTTCTTTGCTTCCACATAGATCTGATTATTCTGAATATAATTAGTAGTATCTCTATCTTTTCTACCACTTAGATACAATTAATTTGGGTATGATTTGGAACACCTATTTTCCTTTCATTCCATATTTGATCAATCTTAAAACAATTGGCCACATCTCTTTCACTCCCCCATTCTTTTCACAATATTTCATCATAAGTTTTACCACTTATGATTTATATGAATTAAAAATCAGAAAAGGATCATCACATTTAATTAATCATATTCATAAACACTCTTATTATTTATCAGAATAACCACATCCTTCATATTGAATTCAGAGTGAATCTAATTCCCATTTTATTCTAGAAAGATACTTTATCAATTTGACCCTTTCATTCAAGATTAGGTGTGATTCCAATCAATTCCTCATTATGATCGTCCCTCATTCCAGGCCCAAGGTGAGTCTGATCAGAACCTCCATCTACTATATTATTTTATTTATAATGTACTTTGGTTAAACAAATGGAGTCTGATTATTTTGAAAACAACCATCAATAATATTTTCAAAAAATACAAAGTGTGGTTACTTTCACTACTGGAAAAACGACCTATACCCACGGTTCAAAACCGTGGGTATAGCCCCCAAAACCGTGGGTATAGGCTATACCCACGGTTTTGGGAACCATGGGCTGGAATGGTGTCGGGATAGGGGTCTTGACCTATACCCACGGTTTGGTAGAACCGTGGGTATAGGTGGTTCACACATGAAACCACTGCTGTACAGCGTGGCATGGGGTTTTCCCACGGTTTGAAAACCGTGGGAAAAATTTATATTCAAAATAAACACTCAGCAGGTTTTGAACCCGCGCCATGCAGAACACCTACGCGAAGCACCTGACCAGCGGACCAACCGAGCTGTTACATTTATATATATATAATGATTATTCTATTTTAATATATTAATACTGATGCGGTTATTAAAAAAAGGAACCGCCGGGTTTCGAACACGGGACCGGGAGGGAGAGAATACCGCGGCGAACCAACTAAGCTAGACCGATTTTGTTAATTTAAATATACAGTGTTATACTTATATTAATATTGTTGATATATTTAAAATTACATCCTGCCAAATTTCGAACACCGCACTTTCCAGAACTGAAAGACTAACTAAACCAACACACCTAGCGAATTTATGTTCATTAATACCAGTATATGTGTAATTAAATTATTTACAACATTGTTCCCGCGTAAAATTTATTTCGTCCCGCGCAATTTTTTTCCCATTCCCTCCACCCGCAATAACGCGGGAAACCTATACCCACAATTTTGAAAACCGTGGGTATAGGTCTTTGAAAAAAATACCCCCTATACCCACGGTTTTTAAAAACCGTTGGTATAGGTTTCCAAAGCAATGCCTATACCCACGGTTTTGGAAAAACCGTGGGTATAGGTCTTCACCAAAAAAACTATACCCACGGTTTGGTCCAAACCGTGGGTATAGGTTCCCATACTATACCTATACCCACGGTTCTGGAAAACCGTGGGTATAGGGGGGACCTATACCCACGGTTTTCTGAAAAACCGTGGGTATAGGCCCAATTTCCAGTAGTGTTTCTCTCTTCAAAAACATTACATGACAACAAAATACAACACAATAAAACAAAAACCTTCTTCATCAACATGGTCCAAACGAATTTCCCATCTATTGAATCCTGATTTTCTTTAAATGGATGGAGTATGGGAGAAATGGACTAAGCTTATGCTCATGATTCTATTGGAGATAAATTTTGGCCTTTTTTATTTTTTATAGCATGTTTATTTTTTATGCCTACTACCCCATTCCCTTTATTCATTTTTTGATATCATTATAACTTTTCTTATTGTTATATGACACTATATATGGATATAGAATTTTTATAGTTATTTTGATGATGTATTTTTATTTCTTGTGATATTCCATTGTTTCTATTATTACACTACTTCCAATTTTATATCTATTATTTACCATTATGTTCTAATTTGATCATGAGTGTATAGTCTCCCCACTATACCATCATAGACACTTTTTGGTAGTTATTAGCCTTTATCATATGGAGAGGCACACCTGGTTCCATGTGGCTAACTAGGTCATCTTACTTATGATTGAATTGATTCTGGGACATCACAATGTGGTATGAGTGGTTTCTTTTAATTTTGTCTTACTATTTTGGGTTGGTATAAAGGAGACATGAAATGTGATAGAATATGGTAATGATCCTGTTCCTGGGAGTATCTGACCCATGTACAGGGAAATATCCATGTTTCCAAGGATATGACATGATTATTCTATATTTATCTGATTACTATTGTTCTGATTTAACTAATATATGATAAATATGAATTCTGATATTTATTATCATTATAATTGTGGATTCACTTTTTACTCTTAGCTTGGTATGGAAAGAATGTATTTTCTCATGCATCATTATAGACACCTAAGGATTCAGATGTCATTCATAGTCCATGCCATGTTTATTTTGATGCTTTCATTTCATGTAGTTTTTGTGTGTTCCTTCATTTATGTATATACATGTTCTACTAACTTCATATGAAGGGAAGAATAAATTGGTCATTGAATGTATTTTCATTAACCTAAGTGGTTTTTTCTCACCAAGCATGATAGTGGATCTTTATCTAACTAATTTTGACATGTTTAAATCATAAGACATTGGTTATGTGATCTGATATTTTGTTTAGCCTTGATTACATGGATTCTAAATTTAATTTTTAAATTTGTGGCCTCTATAGATTGGGAATGAAAATCCATATAATTGATCTATCATATATTTACCTGTTACATTCTATGACATAATGTAAAGGGTTTTTTGTAGGTTCATGACATGAAAATTGTAACATATAAATCATATCTCTTTGTAACTTTGGAATGCTAACCAATCTAACTAGACTATGATATGTGTGTGTGTGTAATTGTTTGTGTGTATAATAAAATGACTATAAACTACTTATCCAAAAAAGTTTAATGAAATAGTTACCATTAAATGGGGAATTTAATTGAAACATAAATTGTGTTTTCCTTTATAAATTAAATAGAATCTCTATATACTAGGACCTCTATAATAAAACATGATAACTTTACCTAGACCTGACCATAGTAGTGGGTTGTTTGGAGTGCCTCATGTAACCCATTATGACCTTCTATGTACCTAGACATGGATTTGGAAGTTGGTAGATAGACTTTGACTCTTATATAGGAAGTTTATGTATCTTCACTGTTATTTAACTAAAATCAACTTTGTTATCATATCATGTTCTAAGGTGTTCACTTGGAATTATACGAATAATCCACCATGATGTCCTTGGGTAAAATGCTTGGAGGGTGGTGGAGACCATGCTTTGGATGTGGTGGGACCTACACCAGTAGTGTTACCTCTTGTAGTTCCAACTGCAACACCTCCTTCTACTCATGATCTGGGTGTTGATACTCAGTTTCAAGAGGGTTTCTTATGTCTAGTGCATTATATATATAGATCTCCATGACCTTACCATTCTATAGATGAGTTTGTGTGAAACATTCATAAGCATAATCCACCTTTGTTCATAGTGGATAGTGGCCCCTAGGGTGAAGATACATGGTTGGAAATGATGTTATCTATTTTTTAGAATCTATAACCACCTATGTATTTGAGAGTGAATCTAAAAACATATATTTTATGAAGATCTTCAAGAATTTCTTGGATACTATTACCTAGGTATAACATCATCAGTATATGGTCTATAGGGGCTTCCAAATTTTCATTCATGATTTCTTTATCCCATAGATGTTGATTGGAAAATAATCTATATAGTTCGTTAATTTGGAGTAGGGTTTTATATCTTTGATGGATTATTCATCTCACATCACTGAGATACAAAATCTGTCACTAAATATTTCTAGTGGAAAGCTGTCGAGAGTGATACAGTTTGAGGATGGGCTCATATTTTCCATTTAATCTCAACATAGAATATTTCATTTTACTAAAATTTATAAAATAGTAAACCATGATGTCATCACTGATCGAAACCTAAGAGAAGTGGATTGTTTGAGGCCTGATGTTCCATTATCGAGGCAGGAGAGTCGTTCATCTGGTGTCCAGAAGCGTCCCCTTGATTCTGATCTTGGTGGCAATGGAATTTAGATGCAACACAGTTATAGTTTGTTATGTGACACAAATTTGGTAATCTAGGTTATATAAAGCCTCAATGAAATAGGGATGATATGACCCAACCCACATTGACCCATCTAGCATGTGATAAGATGAGTGTGACTGCCCCAAGCCTGCCACCAATAGTCCATGGTCTAGTTTCCAGCACTAAGTAGGTATAATACACAGATGGGAATCCATATAATTTCATACATATATGAACACACACACATTCATCTCCAGGAAACAATGTAGAGATAATAATATAACTAAAAAAATTCATTAAATCCTCTATCCCACAATTAGAGTACATAAAAATCATTGAAATCATAATAAAGGGAAAACAAAATCCACTTAAAAACTAATTAAAACATCCAACCAACACAGTTAGAGGATAATTCTATAAAATAAAACCACTAGTACACACCCGGGTCTACCTAACTCACTATGGTTTTCCATCTATAGGTCCTCCTTAGACTCCATTAAAATTCTTCTCATCTACATAAGACATAAAATTTTTGGATATATCCCATGCGGTGGTGATTATAACAATACATGGTAGGAACACCAAAAATTCAAAATAAAATAGAGAAAATAAATGGAAATAGACTTCTCAACCATATCCAGATGGTATAGAAAAACCTAAATGAGAGAGAATATAAAAATCCATATGAACCATTTCTCATCTTTACATGACTAGTTAGCTCATCATAACCTTGTATTTCAATCTAATATGATACATGCCAAAAGGAATTCCATAATAACATATATGTACTAATCAATGAATCCAAGTCTCAGTGTCTCAACCATCCACACTAATATAGGATTCTACTCATGACTCAAAGCTATCACTCATCCGAGAGTATGCACTCTTTGAGATTGGCCATCCCAGATTGAACTCATACGATAGATTACACTAATATGGTAATATATTCCATCCATGATGTCACTCTTTCCAGATATATCACTCATTAGGAGTCACTATCTAATGGAAATACTCTGCCATCCCTGATGGAATTCATCTAAGAGAACATGCTCAATAGGTATTTTCATGAAGAGAGTCATGATAAAACCCAGTCGATCTTGATACATAGATAGTGGATCCCACCCATATCTCTTTTTGGAAACCATGAACCACGCTGAAACCCATAATATCTCAATTCATGGATATGGGATCACTCCCCGGTCTTATGGGTGACACCACAAACCCAATTTGGAACACTAAATATAATAACGTTCAGATAGGGGATTACATCAATGACCACTAGGGGACCTTTCAAACCCTATCAAGACATAAAACAATGATACAAAGATTTTTTGTGACACCAAATACCACTTGTAGATACTTGAAAACCCAATATGGAACTACCCACCATGTAGGGGATCGTATGAATTATCATAACACAAAACATGTCAGATCAACCCTCTTAATAGGGGATCGAAACCCATGCCTAATGGTTATGCTGATACCATAAACCCCACTTAGTAAAGATGAATTCATGATTAAGGACACCACCTCATTCTCATGAAGGGATACCACAAACTCTATCACAACTAATCCAAAAGAGAGGATCAAAATTGTATTCTAAGGACCTAATGTCACACTCTACCATCAAGGGGAGAGACTAAGGTAATAAAACCAACTGATATTGTCTAAGTACCACTGAAATAATCACCCCATTGGAATCACCTCATGTCATATCACTAATTCCAAACCTATGGACACCATCATATTTTATATGGAAAAACACCCAGGAAATGCTACTCTCAGGCCTCAACATAATTCTTAAATATAGATATATGTAAGGTAGAAGACTCTTAGGTGAGTATAGGAAGTCTACCAACAATACACGGTGCATCTCTCAGAATTATACCATGTCCATGTACCCTCACATTACGTAGTGTTTATAAGGAAAATACAGGGTGTTTACACCTAATTACATGGAATGAAACCTCATCTAATAACTTGGTAATGTCCTCACCCACACATGACCTAGCTGGCCTTGTTTCTTTACATGACATGTACACTAAGTACACAGTGTGTTCCTCCTGGACCATCCTAAGCCAGTTTCTTTGGTCGTGACCATTTTCTAGTGAATGTTCCCCTATACCATTGAACATTCCAATTTATCTGGTCCTTTCCTCTAGCCCATGTACACTGAGGGGTTTGGGCCATGTGACTGTACATGGCCATATCCCTTTTCGACATGGCATTTTCCATGTCCTTTGTCACATGGACAAGCCTCACAATAAGGAGTCTGCTCTTAGTACATGTGGGTAGTTCTAAAATATCATCTTCCCCAAATGCGAAGAACACACAACATGTGGTCTTGCACTACGTACCATGGGATCAAGATTTCCCTACCAGAAATCATTATGATCCTCCCAGAAACTATCAATTTTCACCAATTTCACATATATTGACAACCAAGGGATATTAATCTATCATATAAGGGACCTAAAGCCATAAAAATTCATAATTTATGATAAGGAATTAAAAATCATAAAATTTCCTACCACATGGTGAAACGTTGAAGATTCGGGTCCAGGTCCACACCCTAAAGTAATTGCACCATGATCCAAGAATGCTCGCCGTAAATATCTGAGTTAAATGGAACCTCATCTCCATTGGTTTATCCTCAAGTCATTCATCTCACAATGAAGAAAATATGTAACATCCTGTCCCAACTAACTATAAAACTAGTACTCGAACTGGTCAGTCACATGGACTCAAGAGCACCTCCTCATACACAAAAATCCAATAACTAGAAGTGATGGTCTAATGATAGTATGGTGGGGATACTATACCCAAATATTAATCATATAATAGTGGTATAAGTGACAATAAAATAATGAAACAATAGAATATATAGTAATAATAATGAACAGAGTGTGAGAAGATAATGATAACCAGTAAAATGGCCATAACTCAATATAAAACCATGAACACATGTCTAGATGAGGCTACATAATCTAAGAAATAAATATACAGTAGTATAGAAAATAAAAAATAGTACATACATAAAAATTTGAAAAACAATCCACATGATCAAATTTCATGAGAATCCTGATCCACGACTCAGTCATGTGCTCTTAATATCTCAGGTACAAGTGAATAACACAAGAACAGTACATAACCTAAACCTACAAACAACAGGATTATTTTAGTGCCCTAGTGCAATGGAAGCTCGGATAGGGTGTGATATGTAATCAGTAGGCCACCAAAAATGGTTTGTGAGTCATAAACCAATCCATGAATATAAAATATATTATTTTGTAGGTATGATAAATAAAAAAATATAAATAAACAAACATAACAACTCAGACTCAAGTTCCACAAGGACACCTAGCCGACTATACATTCATCAACCTAAGACTGAAAGTATCTAAATATAATTTTATATAAATAATTATGGAGATATTTGTGGGTTTGTATATTCACTATAGATGTGGTAAAAAATTTATACATATATATATACATAGTATCAGATAGGACCAATGGCCTAACTGAGTCTTCCAAACATAATATTACACTTAATAACGATAAGAGTCTCACAAAATTAAATAAGGTTCAAAAAAAATGGAATGACCCCAAGAATTTTCATTTTCATGGTGGATTCTTAAATCTGGTAAACTTTAATTCCTTAGTTATTTTAATAAGAGGAATTAAGGTTCCTAATGAAAAGGCATATTGGGATCATCTTAGGTGATTCTAAAAAGTAATCCCAAGGATCGCACCAGGATCACTATAATTACCCATCACTATAATATTCCATCCAAGGAGATAATTAAAAAGGAATCCCAAGTTTCACTCTCAGTATTGAATAAAGGAATAACTCACT
Organism: Viscum album; assembly: GCA_963277665.1. NCBI lineage: Eukaryota > Viridiplantae > Streptophyta > Magnoliopsida > Santalales > Viscaceae > Viscum > Viscum album. The sequence goes on along the minus strand of OY728152.1, from coordinate 345,997,828 downwards.
AAACTTGTCTTAGTTATCTCACATAGGGGACTGATTATCACTCATGTCATAGTGTGACCATCATTCCACCGAGCCCATCCCAGTTATCTCCACTAGGGTATCGGTATCACTCATGGGGATAATAGTCTTAGTCATCCAATGAGCCCCTAATTGGAATCACATAAAGAGGAAACCCAATTATCAGTCAATTCATTATTAATTAGGAAACGAATGGGTCCATCCCTAGTATTTTGTAATAAGGAAATGGGCATCGCGCATTGCACATATACTTTTAAACAGAATATGAGCCGATCGATGGAATTACTACATGGGAATTCATATATCACTCATATTTCCATAATTAAATTCAATTATAATATAATAAATTTCATGAACTAAGAATTCCATTCATCTCTTTTCAAATTCATTTACTAGCCCATGTCTTAATTAACAATTAACAAAAATTCATGTGACATGGTCTTACTATTCACATTACATTTAATTCGAGTTATTTATTTAAAATGAGTCCATCCATTATAATTTTGAGGTAGTTTGGTCTCTAGGGAAACAATATAATAGAATATCCATATACCCCACATTATGATTAAATCCATTTAATTATTGCATTCACCATTGATTAGACTGATCACCTTAAAAGTTAGTCTTATTATAAAAGGGGTGAGGCTGTGATATTAAGTTCCTCCAATTAAATATCACTAAACCTTATAAAATTAATCATTAATCACATTTAAAAGATAAAAAAATTTATAATGATAAGGAATTATAAATTAAGCATTTAAGGTGGAATCCACAATGATATCTTAATTTCCTTAGTAAGGCTTAATCAATAGAAATCTTGATGATTCACCTGAGAGGTGGTTTTTATTGATGTAGAATACCTAGAGAGGTTCAATTAAATCATAAAAACTATCTAAAATGTGGCATTAGGCTCTAAATAATTAATTTCCCATTTATTAAGTGATGCAAAGACATTCTGGTGCACTTCATATGAGCATAGTTTATAAATGGGTAGATTTTAATGTAAAAATATATAGATCACCTAACTGACACTTAGGATGCTCTACTCATTCAATATTGAGGATTGAATCAGGATGGTTCGATAAAAATCCATGAAAGGAAAAATCACACTGAAAATAAGTTGAATTAGATCAAATGAATAAATGAACAACTATTGAAAAGTAAATAGATAAATGTTGGTAGATGATCTATATACATTCTAAGGGTATTCAAACCTGATGAATACTGATTGAAACGGAGTCCATATGATGAAGATATCTCCATGGAAGATGAGAGGAGGAGGGATCCAATAGAGGGGATTCTATACATGGATGGGATGAGGGGAAAAGTGGGAGGAAGAAATAAAAGGAAACATGGAAACCCATAAATGAGTCCCATGTTTCTGCTACATGGTTAGCCAAATGGTGCACCAACTATGTTGGGGGGGTACTTCCTATGAAGGGGGATTGCACAGTTCATGTGCACGGTTCGACAAGTTGTGCGCAAAATAAGAATTTATCCTCTACCAAAAACCATGCAACTAGTGTATGGATATGTGGCCTGCTGTTAATGTTTTAACCAAATCATGTGTCACCCTTAGCCTCTCTTGAATGTACCAATGGTTTCTTCTATAGGGATGCATAATTTTAAACATACTGTGCACCCTATCCAGCTTCCCCATGTTTTGAGGCTTTGGAGCCCGATGATTTATAAACTCGATGGAATACATGAGGTACATCTATCACCTTTAAGAATGTATCTAATAAACATTTAAGTGTTCCAAATCTTTTAATTACATTCCAATAATAATTTAAAATAATGTCTTGTCCATAAATCGGTAAAATTCGAATTCCCATAGAAATCTCACCCTGTTCAAAAGTCATGACCTTACAACCTCCCCAACTAAGAACTTATCATCACTAAAAAATACATGGAGAGAAAATGAAAACACCACTCAATATACACTGGTCAAGAATCATCATAAAAAATTTCTTATTTCATTTCCAAATTCCTAATGTAAATCCAAGAATAACTTTAAACTGACATTAAATATGCTATAGAGACTCAAGTCAATGCTCGAATTCAAAACTAAAGAATCAAGACAATTATAAATTGACCCTGTCAAACTGGATAAATTATCTCACCATATTATCTTAAATCTCCTAACCATTGGTGCTCCCCAGTATAGGTTTTATAATATTAAAGGAAAATTCCTAGTTACAGTATATCTACTATCAGAATTGTCTATTCTGACATGCCCATAGAATTATAATGATTCTTTTGACATGATCCTTTATTTAAAAATTGTTGAATATCATTCAAACACATTTAACTAGGTTGGTGTAGATTTTCATGAAAAACCTCAACAGACTTACTCTTCACTCTCCTCATCCAGACGACGTTCAATGAAGTGAATCCTCACTGATCGCATTCATAAAAATGATGGGAAAATAGTTAGAGATATTCTAGGACAACTATTATCAGAATGCTATCATATAATATTAGTGTATCAAAACCCAAATCACAATTCTTACCACTATGTTACCTAGTGTTTACTTGAACATGTCCACATAATCCCATTTCTGACTTCCAATGACATATCAAACCCAAATGTTCACTTAAAACTATCATTCCCTGGAATGAACATGGGTTTACATCAAATCCATTATAGCTCGATTAAAAATCATAAAATATTCCATATGATCCTGACATAAGTTTGGGGTAACCATGGCATCTTCAACTTGGGGCCAAGGATCTCATCCAAGGAAAACAATACTCCACCATTTACAATTGAGGCATTGTACATAGCCTAGACACCCACATATTAGAACAATAACATAGCCCAATGAAAATAAAGTAAAATAACCAGTTGGTGTCTATGAGTCTATATGATGTGTTCCAACTTGGAAACCTAGGTATCACTCAAGACTAAACATGCCACTTACTCACCACACTATAAAATACAACTCCCATTGATTTTATTTAACAAAATAGAAAGACATTTTAATCTTTTACCTCGGTGTATAAAAAAACACACCCTTAGTGTATCCCGGATTATATCAATATAGGGTAAATAATAATCTCTAAAACAATAATACACCAAGAGGATTTAAACTATTTATAAAAATGAATTGTGACACTCCCACTACATCAAAACCAAATTTCTCAATACGGATTCGATCCAACCTTGTCAAACGACATATAGAGAGCTCAGTCCGACCTCTAATGATGGCTACTTTTGGAAGAGTTTTTCATCTCCTACTTGTATTCCATCATTAATTGACTATGATTCCTTTTCCACTTGAGGTATCATTAAATCACTCAAGCATAACCACTAAAGTTCATCCATGAACAACAATGTTTTTAAAGGGTTGAGTACTTAACCAACAAAATCATTGTCTTGATACCTCACAATCACTAATTTTTTTGAAACTAATAAGGCACAAGGGTATTCAAATAACCATTTCAAAATGGTCCCTCTTGATTTTTTTCCTTATATGTGCAAGGACATGTATTACCTGGATTTATGTGCCACTTCCCACCTTATCAGTGTCCTTAAAATTGGATTTACGGAAAAAGGGATCTAATCCCATGGAACTTGCTCCATTGACCACTGAACAAGGGTTCTTTATGTATCCAACATGCTTTATCAAGGATTATATCGAAAGAGATGGAAATTATAATCTTGAAGGCATACTAGATTAGATTCAAATTTAGACATACATGTGACACTCCCACCAATTTTCTTCCACATGGACTATATCATCAGGAAAAGAATTCAAAAATATGACCAATGTTCCAAAACACCTAATCCATTTTTTGAGATCATCCTGAGCATTGGGGTGAGTCATATTTTCTTTAATTCTTAGGTAACTTTACCTCGGAGATAACCTATGATCCAAGTATAACATCTCTTGATTAAAACAATTAACACTGAACTCATGTGGTTCATTTTACTATTTACCAACTCGATCCGAACTGTGTGTATTGATGCATACTACCCTGAGAATGCATCCACTCTATAGTACATTCTTAATAAAATCCATAGTATTATTTTCCTATGCATCCTTTTATTATTTTTCATGTACAAGAGGTTCATGTTAAGAGTCATATCATCACATATGACTATTAACCCTCTTAACAACATAGCACATCATTAATCTTTGAAGAAGAATAAAAAAGGTTCTCATGGCCTACTAAGAAGATGACAGTTCCCTAGGCATGTATAACCAGCTGCCACTGATAATTACCTAAGGATCATTCCCATAATATGGATCAAATTATGAAACATCCACCCATCAAGAAATTAGTGCCGTTTTAGAAACTAAGAGTCTTACATGGGAAATGGAACCTGAATAGGACCACACATCCAAAAATGGTTCATAGACATTATTCATGTTTTAAAATTCTGAGGGCGATACCTACCTCAAGATATCCCCTTACTCAAATATGAAGTGTTTACCATGTCACTATTTCATGACTAGGAGATGTCACTAGGATTTAATTCCTATAATTTAGATTTAATCTTTAAAACTAGAGTACTATTGAAAATACTCACATGCCCATTTTAAGTAAGAACCCAGAAAAACGTGTCACTACCCTTGAACAAGGGTTGAAACTAAAGAAACAATTTAAGGTTCCATTTTAATTCATTAAATTAGCTCATATTAGTTATTTAAACATTAATATATTCAATTCAAAAAACCATGTACGAGTTATCAGAAAAATTGTACTCAGCGGTTTTATTTAGCCAACACTACAAGACACATAGGAAAGTTATTTCAAACTCCCTTTTAAAACATTAATTATTTAACTGACATCTATTCATAATTTGGAAATTTATCACATAAATTAATTTTATCCATGTTTTTTATCCATAAGGTTATCAGAATTGGGTTTAGTTGATGAAAATTTCAATTCTAATATATAATTTAACATACTCTATATATTGAAATTTTTATGTTAATTAACTAATTCATTATATATTTACAACACAAAAGTTGATAACAGGTTCGTTATAAGATTAAGGACGGAATGGGCAAGTAATATTCCACTATACACATATATGTGAATCAATATAAGTGGTTGAAGACACTTTAAATGACTTTCCATATATGATATAATTAAATCCCAATAGGGTTAATTACTAAGACATAACCAAACAAAGGCGACCAATTTGGGTCCTTCTAAGTCATTCTAGGTTCATCAAAATCTAACTCGAAACATATTAAACATTAAAATTTAAAACACCCTTAATAGGTTATCTCATAAGAAACATTACCCAATTGACTTAATTAGGTACAGTTGGGAATTTAAGAATTTAGTCATACAGGTTGGCTTGCCCAATTCATAGGGGTAAAAGACTTTATATAGGAAAAAAAATATTTAAAATCAAAATTTAACAAATTTTTTATTTATAATAGTTTCAAGTTATATCATACTCATAAATATGATTCAATTATACAGGTTAACATTTCTCAATTTATAATAAACTCATACACTATAAATTAAATATTGGATCCCATTTAATCACAACCAATATGTTTTAGACCATTAATCCATTTTTTCATGTATCAAACATTTCATGATTGGTTAGTTAAGGTTTCACCAACAATCTATGAGATAAAAAACCATTCTGGTTTATATTGGCACTATAATAACAAATTATATAGTAAAATTATGTCTAAAAACTAACACATAAAACAACACATGGAAATATTCTAAAGAAGCACAAAATCATTAAAAATAAACATGTAATCCTATTATGTATGCATGGAAACACCCAAGCATGGTACACAGATAAACATGCAAGTCATCACACTAAAATAAAAAAAATTCAGGTTGTATGGGACAAAATAGTAAATAAATCACACATATTATTAATAAACAACCATGAAAATGAAATACATAAGTAATTATAAAACTAATCATGTTAATAAAACACAAAACATGGTATATAAAAATCATGATAATAAACACACAAGGTACAACAATAATCTCAAACATCTTAAAAATCAAATCTACATGGCTTAGCATATGCATGGAATGTGAATCTCTATGTGCCTATAAAGATATATGTAATGATATGTGCATATCATATTAGGATAGGGTAAAATACCATAAGTCATTAATAATATGAAATTACACAAATCAATCAAGGTGAAATCATAATCAAATGCAACAATGAACAGCACAACAATCCCATCCTTGGCCACTTAGACTTCTCACTATCCATGGGTTGATCACTCCCATACATGGATATTTACAAGGAAATGAAAAATTCCTAGTCTCCTTTCTACTAGAACAAAATAGTACGACAAAATAAAGAAAACTGTCATACCACACTATAATGTCTTGGCCCAATTGACTATAAAACAAATATTTGGACTGATCGTTCACATGGCCTCAGGTGTTCGTCCCCATACACCAATGTCTGCTGACTATCAGTGAGGGTATAATGATTGCATGGTGGGGAGACTATAACCTAATATTAATGGTAACACTATGGTATAAGAGATAAGAAAATAACTAAAAAATATGGTTAGTATTATAAATAAATAAAATAGTAGCTAAAAATAATGGTAACTATTAAAATGACCATAGCCAAACATACAACCATGCATGCATGTCGAGATGAGGATACATAATCTAATAAATAAATATATAAAATGATAGAAAATAAAAATAAATAAATTTTTAACAAAATAAAATACAAAATCCCCATGATCTAACTCAATGAGAATCCTGAGCTTTAGATCAATCATATTCTCCAAATCTTGCATGTACTAGTGAACAACACAAGAACAATCCATAACATGAACCTGCAAAAATGATGTCTATTTGGGTACCATAATGTAATAGAGTCCAAAAAAGGGTGTGAGATATACTCAATAGGACACCTCCAACAATTTTAAATTAATATCACAATATTTTAATATAAAATACAATAGGTTGTATGTATAATAAATAAAAAAATTATAAATAAATAAGTGTAACAGGTCAAGCTCAGGTTCCTCAAGGACCCCTAGTTGACCATACATGCTTTGGCCTAAGCTGAAATTTCTATAATTATAATTATATATACCCATTTATAGATTTGTATATACATATTCACTACAAATGTTGTAACATTTATTGTAGTATATATAGATACATAGTATCAGCTAGGGCCCTAGGCATAACTCCGGTTTCCATACATAATACTACTCATAATGATGATTAGAGTCACATACTATTAAATAAGGTGTAAAGAAAAACATGTTTTAAACCTAAGATTGTTATTTTTCTTGGTGTATTCATCCTTAAATTTGGTATACTATAATCCCTTTGGTCTTTTAACAAGTATCATTATGGTTCATAGTGGAAAGGCATCTTGGGTCTGTCCAAGGTGATCTGTAAAACGGAATCACAAGTATCACACTAGGAGAACTATAATTACCCATTACCATAAGATTATGTATAATGAGATTTTTATAAATGAATATGATGTATCACTCTCATAATGGTATAAAGACATAACCCACTAATCCCTTCCTAGGTATCTCATGTCGAGGACCAAGTGTCACTCTTGGAATAGTGTAACCATCTTGCCACTAATCATATACAATGTATCTCTCCTGGGGTACTGGTATCACTCATGGGGATAATAGTCTCAATTATCCAATGATACCATACATGGAATCCTATAAAGAGGAAACCCCTGTATCGCTCAATGCATAATATTAATCAGGAAACCTGAGATTTCATCCCTATTATTTCGTAATAAGAAAATTAGTATTTATTATGGTACGTATACTTTTGAACAACCTATGAGCCTATCCAATGAATTCCTTCATGGAAATCTATGTATATCTCAAGTTTCCATAATTAATTTAAATTTTAACATAATAAATTCTATATGATAATTATTTCATTGTTCACTATTCAAATTTATTTACAATCCTAAGGCTTAATTCACAGTTTACAAAAAAAATCATGTGACATGGTCTTACCATTCAAATTACATATAATTCATGTTATCCATTTAAAATGATGCATTCCATTCCACTTTGGAGGTGGTATGGTTTATTGAGAAATAAGGTAGTGGAATAACCATCTGCCCCGTCTTACGAGTAAATCTATTTAATTATCTTGTTCACATTTTATAGGACAACACACCATAAAATTTGGTATCATTATAAATTGGGAAAGGTTATCATATTAGGTTCATGTAATTAAATTTCACTAAATATTATTAAAGTAATCATTAATAAGATTTGAAAGATAAGAAAAAGTGAGTAAGAAAAAGAATTATAAATTAATCATTTTTTGTGACATCCACAAGGATGTCATAATTGACCAAGAGACATGTAACCCATGGAAAACAAGATGAAACACTCTAGGGGAGGTTCATATTGAGTTATAATACCTTCAAATGTTTAAATTAAATCACAAAGGATATCTAAATTATGGAATTGGACTCTAAATAATTAATTTCCCATTTATTAGGTGACACACTGAAAGTTCGATGCATGAATAAAAGGTGATGTTTATAAAAGATTATACCTTTAGTGAAAAGGCTATAGAGCACCTAACTCATTTTTAGGATTCTATACTCATCCAATACCGATTCTCGAATCTATCCAATTAGATATAAATTTAAGAATTGTAAAATCACCCTATAAATAGGTTGAATTAGCTCGCATGAGGATAGATCCAATGATGGATAAAAAATAGAAGATGTAAGGGAGAGGAGTCACAGACTCACTGATTGTCTAACAACATTATGAAAGACTGTCTAAATAGAGTTTGGATGATGAAGATATCATCCAAAAATAGGAGATAAGGATGGAACCCATAGAGTGGTTTATTCATGCGAATGGGAGGAGTATTAAATATGGAGGATAAAATAAAAGGAAATAGCTAAAACCCATAAAAAACCACATTAAATGGAGAACTCAATTTGGATGCCGAGTTGGCCAATGTGTTAATTGTACGTGGGATACCGCCTAAGAAGGGGCTCACATGATTCGTGTTCCGGGTTTGATAAACCATGTGTTTCTACTATATTAAAAACACTATGATAAGTACATAGTCATGTGGGTTGGTATTCATGGTTTGACAAAACATTGATCCACCCTCAACCTCTCTAGAATGGCCTCTTGGTTTCATCTACAGGGGCATGTGGTCTCATACAAACTGTGCAACCTAGACATCTTCCCCTGATTATGAGGTTTCGGAGCCCGATGCTCCTAAAACATGATGGAATACTAGAGTCATATCTCGATCCTTTAACAATGTCTATAATTACAAAATTAAGTGTTAAAACACTTTTAATTACATTCTGATACTCAATTTAAATAATATACCATCCACTAATCAGTAAAATTCAATTTCTCTTGGAAAATTAACTCGGTCCAAATGTTAATGTGTAACAGAAACAACCTCTCTCTAATTCATGTGTGGAAAACAATGTGTAAGGGGTAGTTTTTTAATTTAATTTCATTAAATTAATAAACCCCTCATTTTCATCCTTACAAAATTCACCTCCAACCAGGAATCCAAAACCGACCAACATTATGTCACACCACAAGTAAAACCAACATTCCAGTCTCAACTACAGTCACATATTTCTAATTTAATGATTTTTTGGGATTTTTTTCACATTTACTAGAATAAATCATGTGAAAATTTTAAATCATTAAATTTTTTTAATATCACCTTACTGAGGCTCTCTGAGCCTTAAAATTCCATTCCAACATAGCATCTGGCTTCAAAAATATTTCTAGAAATATTCCAAAGTCTTACAAGACAAAACCAAATTCATTAAACTCTACTAACCTTCAAGAATATTCATTTTGAAAAAACCCTGTGCATAAGGGGGAAAATTAAGTTGTCAGCTAGATCTTCCATACCATTGATCTCTCTATAGGGTCTCCATGCTATCAACCTACACATGCCAAGGGGAACTACTTATCCATGAAGGGTCTACAATGGTAAGATATCAAACACTACTAAGTACCTCAAAAAGCAAAATCCACACCCAATTCATAGCTCATCATGGTTGAAATCATGCATTAAATCATGCACATGTCTCCTCAGTTGTGACAAGTGTAAAACTAGAAATCACCCTTTCCAACTATGGCCATAAGGTATAGAAGCACACCACGTATCTAACCTACATAGAAATCTGATCAATATCCTATAAACCATTGAAATATTCTACTAACATATATAAATATCCACTATGATCTTCTCTTGGATGCGAAGGAAATGGGAAAACCTTGAGAAATAACCTTAAATCACTCTGATAGTGTTGTGAAATATCACTAATCGTGGAAACCCCCATCATGAAAACTACTAGGTCACCACCTCATTACCAATAACATCCACAAACCACATTCTCCACCTACTAATAGGTGAGACATCAAGATTTAACTCAGTAACAATCACCCCCATCCTTGGCCACCAAAACCTGATGCTAAAGGATCTGGGTACAACCATCCTTATCCTAGGTGTGTTGTTGAGGGAAAAACCTCCTTAGTTCCCCATATCATAGTGTGATTGGTTTCATCATGAATCCTAATAAGGGTGACATACTCCCCACCTTTATAAAATATATCAAGGAAGTTTCTAGTAGATATATGGTCACATGAGACCTTTATAGTGAATCTAACATTTTACACATATTATTAAATGATTTCAAGCATAATTTAACATCACATAGAAACCAATTATAGTAAATTCTCGGGTCTTGTGGGGACTAGGTACATAAATTGAAATCCTAAAACAAAAAATATAATCATCTTTTATTTAATCGTGAAAATGATCTCTTAACTTCATTCGATCTCTTATAGTTGCATAGGATATCCTAGAGAAAAAAGAACAAATGGATGAGCTAAAAATCCCAGTAAGGGAAAAAAATAGGAATAAATCATAGAACATTGGTTATAAGTCATAAAATGAAGACATAAAAAGGCATGGAACATGAATAATCATGAGGAATAATGACATGTAGTATTAGAGTTAGTGCCTTATAACCAACTACTGTGTACTTTAGGATGTCATATATTCATTTTTTTGAATATAAATAAACTTATTATCAAATCATGATTGTTATTATGTGTGACATAGTATTTGATAATGCCCTAAGAGTATTTTTCACACTAAAATTTCATAGAAGATCCCAACTATGAGGCGAACCCGAATGTTTTAGGACACTATTCTTGGATATATGTTCTATAGATGGATGATATCATTTGGGGAACATAAATGATACATTATATTATGGGTGGAGACTCATTGGACATTGTGGCACCATCTCATTGTGTAATCCCATAGTAACATCCTGTAGGATATTATTAGAATGAGCCTCGCTAGTAAAAAATCCACATTTCTATGTTTCATTGGATATTCCTATCTGTGGATGTGTGTATTGATCCATAGAATTTAATATTATTATTAATTGATATTATGAGTCATGTGCATTTATGTATTGAAAAAAACCATGATTACATATGTTCATTGTGAGGTAGGATATGTTGGGTGTGCCACAAGTAATAATGAATTAATGAATAATGCGAGAAATGATTTTTCCATTCTATTTTCACAGAATTTGATATCTTAGGACCTTTGTAGGAAATTAAATAGCCAAAATAAATCCATGTCCTGTGTGTTCAATAAGAAAGTTCTTTTTATTGGAAATCAATGAAAGTGACATCTGGCACTTTGGTTGATGGAACCAGCATGCAACATGCTTGATTATATATATCATGATAAAGGGATTATATTACATACTAAGTTTCATTATGAAAAAACATGTCATTATGGCATTGAATTCTTTTTCTATGGGTTACATGGTATTTTGTTAGTTGCTAACCTTAGACTTTAGGCTGCTTTCCGTAATTCCCCTAAGAAAGAGGCCTGGAGGGTCACAAACTAAGTGTATCCAAAATCATAGGTAAATAATACATTATTATTTATTATTTAACAATTAGAATAAATATTATTCTCTCACATGAATTAATAATTTTTCATGTTTTATTGATCACATATAAATATTTATTTGAAATTTAGTAAATATAATATTTTTTTATTTATTGAATAATAATGTAATGATATTCATTTTATAAATAAATAGACGTTATTCATGTTTTGATAAGTATTATCAAGGATTGATGGATAGTGATTTTTGGTCTGGTAATAAATTAATAAATATTAAATACTATTTGATTAAATAATATTTAATTTTAATTAGAAAGTTAAGCACATGTCGAGAAATATTATTATTATTATTATTTGACATGGGATTTTTTCTAGGAATAAATAAATAGTTAAGAGAACTTGTTACCATAGAAATATATAAACCTAGTTATATTATTTTCTCAAGAGAACAATTTTTTTGGGTTGTGCATGATATAATTAGAGACCATGAGAATTGCCTTCTCTGAGATTACTCCTATGAAAAAACAGAAATATTCCTCCACCAGATCAATGAGAATGCTTTAGAATCACTTATAAATGTGATCAAAGATGGATTATAATGCACAAGGATCTTCTGTGCTTGCACCCAAAGATTCTTTTAATGACGTTTTTAGATTTATGGAAGACATGTGCATCCCCACAAGATGGAATCAACACTGGATTACAACAACACAGTGAATTTGCATCATAGATCAATTACCTGATCTATAAACCAAGAAATAATTCCATCAAGGTAATTATTATTTAGTTAAATTAATTTTAAATAATATTTTATGATCATCTCTCTTTGATTCCAGCACAATTCATGTTTTCTATATTCTTTGATTAAATTCTATTGAACATTGTGTTTATCATCATGTAGATATCATATTTATCATTGAACATGAAAAAAATATTGGGAACTACCCACCACATGCCTCTACTATGCTCAAAACCTTCAAGTGGTATCATAGGAGTCACATAATTATTTATAATTATTTAAATATTTTTGATTAATATACACAATTTTAATTTAGTTTTAAATTCATGTTTAATCATTCTATTTTTCCAAATTGGACGATATATTTCTCCCTATTTCATTTCTCTTAGATCTAATCAAATAGATATATTTAATGAAATAAATAAAATTGATAATCTCATCCATAGGTGCTAAGGTTCCTAGATGGATAACACAGCAGCACACTCCATGTAACCGGAGTTACATGTTGTGTAGTTATGTTCAATGCATCAAGAATTAATTCGAAATTAATTTACTTGTTTTCATTAATGACACATGGTGTTTTCATTACCTCAAATTACATGTTTACTAGGATATATTGGAATATAGTCACCAAATTACATGCCATGTAGACCATGTCCATAGTGTTTAGTCCCACTGAGTCAAAGATGGACCATGTATTTCAATACACAGCCTACCGGACTGGTGATTGTCTAATTCAAAGATCGCATCACATATAACCCATTGGACATGTTGTATACTCCAGTTTTTGGGGAATTTTTTACATTCCAAGTTCCTATAAGAGTGCCTCCAATAGACAGTGAGAGATGTATATGTCATGGGTTCTCTTGTACATGTCATGTACTTATACCAAATTATACATATTTAAAATTAATTTTTTATACAATGAAAAACTTATCAACATGTTATTGCATGTGGTCATTAAGTTGATAGGACATGCCATGTGATGAGTTTTAATATATATATATATATATATATATATGTAATGTTCAAGATCTACATATCATGTATGAGTCGTATTACATATGTTACTCAATGTGCATTGAAGAATAACATGTGACCAAAAAATCATGTAATTCATGTAATCATTAAATTGATAGTACACATCATGAATTTATGTAATAAGTCATTTATTCCATATTTCACAAGATTAAATAGTATAGGAGTACAATAAATTTTGGGAAGAATCTGACTGGTATTTAGAGTATTGCCTCCAAGGTACATTTATGTACATATTTAACATTAAATGAATTTATATAATTTTTTTAAAATTATGAAGGATGAGAATATCAAGGAAATATAGATTATAATTAAGTTAAAATAATTGATTAGTTAAAGAAGATAATTTATTTATTTTATCATGATTTATCTCAAATAATAACAATTAATAAATGAATTCTAGTTTTATTAAATTCATAATTCATTGCATCCATGTGGATGATCATGATCATAGACTAGACCTTTGTACATTATTGGTTTCATTTAATTTATCATTAAATTAAATTTTCGGCATGTGTTCCTTATCTTATTTTATTGTCTTTGGTAATAAGTTCCCATGGTTTATTGTATGTAAAGCCCTTTTCCCCCCACCTGTGTGTGAGTAAAAATAATATGTAAAGGATAGAGCTCCCAAGCTAGTGGAGGTGGTTAATGTTCAAAAGTGACGTCAAACCAATCCAATGAGATACATAGGGGATAGGTGAAAAGACATAACATGAATCGTGATCTATTTAAGGCATTTCTTAGCCTAGGTTAATGATTAGTTTATAAACTTCTAGATAAACTAACCATTAGTAAATCTCATCATCATACTTCTTTATTATTTTATTTCTGTAATGTTTCATGGTTATTTCATTATGGATGTTTTTTTCACAACCATATAATTAATGAATTAATGAGAATGAAAGATATAACTAAAATAAATTTGATTATGGGTAAATAGTATATAATACATGGTTAATCGCTTATTTAAATCCACATAATATTAATAACATGTGACAAAGATAATAATTTTCAATTTACTCATAAAATGATAAAAATACATTAATTGTATATATTAAGTCGGTATAGCCTTCCACTACATCAATTAAAATTTAACTATAGTTCAAAGTGCTTGATCCGACAATATTTGGTTGCTTTTAATGATTGAAGAATTATAACCTGATGTTTTGGATACACTTAACTTATTCTACATCAGTGTTAGAATGTCAAAGTAGGACATGGTGTAACTGAGAAGCAAGGATTGAGGAAATACAATTTAAGGATTTATTGATTGGGGTGTCCACTCAACAAATCAAAGAACTATGATTTAATGTAGTCGGTATTGGGAAAACCTACCTAAAACTATTCAAGTTTCATGACCAAACAAATTTGGGGTAATGAGAAGGGGGAATATGGATCCATTCCATTATAATTTCCAATAAATAACATATTTTGAAGCCAATATGTGAGGGATATTGAGTTTCAATAAAATAGTGGTAGAGTAATAAATATAATATTTATTCATTTTTTTTATTTGTATAAATATTATTAGATATTGTACTAAAATTATACTCATCTTATTTGTAGAAATATTAATAAAATTCCATCAAACATATCATTCTGATACATACATGAGAAGGAAAAACTTATCACCAGAACAAATTTTCAAGAGTAAAAAAGGTTCCTATGGGTAATCCTTTTCCATGAAAGGAAGTTATATGTTTAAGTAGAACTTTTTCCGAACACACATCGAAATAAGTCTTTTGATAAAGTGTCAAAACTATATGGGAAACATTTGAATGATTCTGAAGATGTTCAATGTGTCATGCTATCATCCATGTCCAATTACCTTTTGAAGAAACATGGGTCATGGATGCGTATAGCATGATGTATCACCTTCAAGATCTCTATCAAGAGAAGGCTAGACAAGAGGGGTCCAAGATCTTAAATTCTTTGATTACAACTATGTTGCGAGAGTCTGTGCCAGTTGGGCCTCACGTAGTCAATATTATTGGAAACATTGACTTCTTAGACATCTTAGTTATTAAATTCCCGGATTAGTTGGGTAAAGATCCCATACTTTAATCACTTCCCAAGAAATTATCCAGTTTTATTGTTAATTAAAATAATATAAATAATGAGAAGAGTCTTTTGAAACTTCTTACCTTGATTTTCCAAGTGGATAAGGACATTGGGAATGATAAATCTATTATCCTTACGGTGAATAAGAAAAGGAAGAATAAGGAACAGTTTACCCTGACTCATGAATATTCTAAATCTCCAGATAACCTTAAATACAAGAAGAATAATATACAAAGGAAATGTAAGAAAAAGGAGGTAGTATGTTTTGTGTGTGGGAAGTCTTTCCACTAGAAGTGTAACTACACACAGAAGCCAAGGGAAGAAAAAGGTGATTTTTTTCGAGTGTATTCTTTTCATATCTACACATTTGGTAATAGATACAGCTTGTGGAGATCACATCTTTATCCACACGTAGAAACTTGGTATAACCCAAAATATTTCTCGATGACATGTGGATCTATAAGCTACTATTGGTGTGAGAATGGCTTCTCTAGACATTGGTGACTACCACCTTTCATTACCAATGGGAATGATTTTGGTTTTAAAATATCGTTATTATGTACCTATGGTTACAAAGAACATAATTTTTGTATCATTCCTAGATATAGGTGGGTTTATTTTCATGTTTTTAAAAAAAATTGTTTTTTTATAAACATGGCCTATGTTATGGTATGGTACATTTGAATAACAGTCTTTATGTAACAAATTACAAAAACCAATTGTTGGAAATTGATAAAAAAAATAATGTTCACATAACTCATATAACACCCAGATTTGGAATCACCATCATGGTCATGTGATCGAGATGTGTTTCACAATGACCTATCAAAATTTTTATTTAGACTGTTCTAAACTAAAACCACCAGAAATATTTAATGATTTTTTAAAAGAACAAATGGAAAAACCACCATTTTGTGGATAGGGTGAAAGATCCATAGAAATTATATGATTGGTACACAATGATGTATGTGAACAATTCCTAGTAGAAGATATAGGTGGATATTATTACTTCATATCTTCTACTATTTACTTGAGTGGATATTGATATGTCTACTTGATGTGGTATAAGTCCAAGTCCATGGTGAAATTCAAGGAATTCAAGAATAATGTAAAGAAAAAACATTCTATGAAGATAAATAAGATTTGATTAGATCATGGTGGTGACTATATTAACCCAGAGTTTATCAACTTTCTACGGGAGTTTGGGATTCAATATCAACTCACTCCACCTTACACACCACAGTGAAATGTTATTAGTGAAAGGAGGAACTATTACTTATTATACATGGAATGGTAAATGGTGAGTCATCAAGATATTAAATTATCCATTGTGGACAGGCATTATAAACTATGGAATACACATTAAATTGAGTGGAAAATAAAGAGGAAAATTGATTTACCTTTGTGATATGGAGTTGAAAGAAACACATCTTTTCTCCTACACATGTATGGGGTTGCAAGGAATTTTCTAAGGCCTTATAAAGAAACAAAAAACACCTTAAGGAACAAAATGTATCTTTATAGGGTATCCCAAGAAAATTAATGGATACTAATGACACAACCCCTCAGAGAATAATGTGATTATTGCTAGAAAATATATCTTTTTTGAGAGGGAACACATCCTCAAAATGTATAGTGGGAGTAATATTGAATTTGAAGAATTTTATGCTCAATATACACAAGAGTTGGTACAATAATAGATTCTATATGTCCCTATAGAATAAGTAGTTCATAAAACATAAGTACTTCATAGAATCATAAGAGAGGTATGAGAATTAGAGAGGTATGGATTTCAAGTCACCAAAGATAGTAACTCATTATTGGATGACAATGATGAACCCTTATCCTATAAGGAGGCAGTATAGAGATGAGTAGCTTCAAGATGGAAAGAATCCATGAATTCTAAAATAGATTCGTTGTATCAGAACAAAGTTTTTATTTTTGTCAATCCACCAGTTGATATAAATCCTATTGGTTAAAAATGTATATTCAATCGAAAAATGGATATAGAAGGTAAATTAAATACCTATACATCAGGTCTAGTGCATAAAGGGTTTAAATGGAATCATGGAATTGAATACGATGAAACCTTTTCACCAGTTTTTAAGTTTAAATCCATCATAATTATGCATTCTATAACATCTTAAAATGAAAATGAGATTTCGAATATGGATGTCAAAACTAAATTCCTTAATGGGAACCTTCAAGAATATGTATATATGACACAACCAAAAGAGTTTGTGACTCTATATGGTTCCAAATGGAATCCAAATTTGCAGAGATCCATTTATGGATTTAAAAAATCATAAATGACATGGAAAATTTGATATGATGAATCCATAAAATAATTATTTTCCACTAAGAATGAATTTGAGTCATGTGTTTATTGGAGTTTTAGTGGTAATTCAGTAGTTATCCAAGTAGTATATGTTGATGACATATTAATTATTAGGAATAACATTCCAGTCTTATATTCTATTAAGGGCTAGTTAAACAAATTTTTCTCCATGAAAGACTTAAGTGAAGTATCCTACATTCTAGGGATGAATATATTTCATTGTATAATCAAATTGGCTGCTGGGACTAAGTCAAAGTACATATATTAAATATATCCTAAAGATATTTTGTATTGAACAATCCATGAGTGGATTGGTTCTAGTGACACATGGTTTACATATTTCTCAGAAAATGTTCTCACAGTCACAATAGGAGAAAGAGAGAATGAGTAAGATGTCATACACTTATCGATAGGATCCATCATGTATTCCATGTCATGTACTAGACTTGATATTTCCTATGCATTGATTAGCATAGTAAAATATCAAGAAGATCAAGGATAATAACATTGGACTACTGTTAAGGAAATCCTTAAGTATCTGAGAAGAACTAAGGATATGTTCCTTGAGTATGCAATAGATAAGGATATGGTCATTAGGGGTTATACTGATTCTAGTTTTTAGAAAAATAAAAATGATCTCAAGTCATAATTAGAATATATTTTATATCTCAATAGAGGATCTGTGCGATAGAAGAGTTAAAAAAATATAGTTGTCACTGATTCTATATTGGAATCCAAGTATGTAGTGGCTTTTGATGTAGCCAAGGAAGCCATTTGGATTTATAAATTTCTCTAATATCTTTATGTGGTACCTGGTAGTAAATATCTCATCCCATTGAATTGTGATAATACTAAACAAGAGGCTCTCGAAAAAGAGCCAAGGTCACACCAACGGACAAAGAATATACTCTAGAAGTATCACCTCCCGAGGTATTTTTGCTAGAAGTGATAATTTTCATTTAGTATAGTACCCACAGAAGAAAAAACGGTGGACCCATTGACTGAAGGCCCATCTCACCAGAATCATGACTATCATGTGAGAGATATAGGAATTAAGGTTATTAGTTGTTGGCTCTAGTGCAAGTGGGATTCTGTCGGAGTTGGTGCCCAAGAACCAAATTCTATGTATTTTATTATAACATGTATTCACTGTTTTGAATATTAAAAAACTACTTATCAAATAATGATTATTATTATACATTAAATAGTATGCAATAATATCCTAAGAGTAGTTGTTACACTAAAAGTTCATAGCCATTCCCCTCTATGATGAGAACACAGAAGTCCTATGACACTATTCTTGAATATATTTTCTATATCTAGATGATATCATTTTAGGGAAAAAATGGTATAGGTTATTAGGGGTGGAGAGTCATTGTACTTTGAGGCACCTTCTCGTGGTTTTTTCCCTTTCTAATATACTGTAAGATATTATGAGAATGAGACCCACCAGAAGGAAATCCTCATTTTTATTTGTCATTGGATATTCTTTTATGTGGATGTGTGTATTGGTCCATAGAATTTAATATTATTAATAATTAATATTATGAGTTTCTTACATTAATGTGTTGATGAAAACCATGAATAAATGTGTTGGTGGTGACGTAGGATACATTGGTGCTTCACAAGTAATATTATATTAATGAATAATGTGAGAAAGGATTTTTTATCTCTATTTTAATAGATTTTGATATCTCATGACCTTTCATGGAAATGATTTTGCCTAAATAAATCCATATCCATGGGGTATGATAGGTAAGTCCATTTTTTGTTAAATCAAAGAAAGATACATCGAGCACATTGGTTTATGCAATATGCATGCAACCTACATGATTATAGATATTGTGATAAAGGTATTACATTACACAATTGGCGTATGAATGAGGTAACATTTCATTGGGACTAACTGAAAGTTAACTGTTATATTATCAACAAACTTTTGTGGGAAAAAGTGATAAAACACAGCGACCACAATCACAACCAAATAAGAAAATACCTGGGAAAAAAATATAAAAAACCTATAGGATCTACCCCTCCCTAGAAACTACACCGTGATGACCAACCTTCACCATTGCATGACCACTCAACAAGTTTTCTTGTACAGGATTGAATGGACATGAAACCGATAGCATATCCATTCGCTCTCAAACTTCCAAATCCAAATGGAATGAAATGGTGAATGATTAATTCTATGAACCCCATCTGAAGAAGACCCATGTAGAATGATAGGTGCATACCACCGAAGAATCACATCAAATCCAAACAAATAGCTGACCACAATAATACTCATCCTGATCCAACATACCCCCCAAACAAATAAACAGGTTCCACCAAATAAACATCATCATTGACAAATAATTTGAGATTACTATAAGCTGATTCCCTACACAATTTCCAAGAGATAGAAGTTACCTAAATGCTTCGTGCACTCAACACAGGATTTTCAAATTCAGAAGCCAACTGATCCCAAGAATGTATGCACTCCTCAACGGTGATCCTCCCTTTATTAAATCCCCCTATAAGAATTAGGTCCTATTTATCAACACAAGAGTATTTATCCTCATTGATTGTCACCCTTATAGACCTCCCCATCAACTTATATGCATCCTCTTCAGTCTCATTAAGTAGTAAGACATGGTTGACCACTTCTTCTTCAAAACATTATTGAAGATCCAAGGTTTGGTCACCCACATCCTCTAATTTTGTTTTCTTGGTATTTATCTTTTTAGCAGATCTAGTCTCCAAAGGAGGTGGTAAAGAGGAGTAATAATTATTACTTATCCTTACTATATTCTATTACTCATCATCCTTAGGTCATCACCTGCTTAATGACTAGTATCATTTCAATTTGGTTCATTCACGTAGACCTCATCTGAATCCATCGACTTAGTTATATCTGGGCTCAAACCTACCTCAGCATGGCCTTAAAAACTATTTCTAAATTATATATGGGTTCGGGTCATCGATTCAAAACCTCCAGGACTCCCATCTCTAGTTAGAAAGGTCATATCCCTAGACGGCCCCTCGCTCCCCTTACAATAATAACCATTACATAAATTTAATAACTTGGGATAAGAAGCATTAGATATATATACTTCACTGCCCACCCTCTTCTCCATAATAGTTGAAACCCCCTCCATCTGGTTTGTCACTCAAACAACATCGAACTGTACCAATCCACCACCCACCCTCACACTCTCCATGGGAATCAACTCATTTAAAGTGGAAGGGCCAGCCAAATCCAACCTCAAGATATTTAAAACCTCATAAACCATCGGATTAACCAAAGAAACTGATTTATTCTTCTCTAAATAAGTGTTATAAACAGCCTTTGATAACATAATGGGATCCACCGGAACACTAGGCAACCTTTTCTTCTCTATAGGAATCGATGATTGGGGTACATCCCTACTATTCCACAAATTGCAAGCATTAGAACCATGACAATTTAATTCCATACCCATATACCTCTGATTCAACTTTTCAACCTCCCCAAGGACCTCTTTAGACTTGCCACTATCTTTACCCACATTTCATCCAGTATAAAGAACACCGCGGCAATAGCTAACTGATGTGTGGCCCAACCGTTTTCAGGTAGAGTGTAATTCCATCCAGGTCTCATAAACCACTTCTTTCTTGCAACTGTAATCCTCACCCATTGTAACCTAGACATACATGGGAGGTATCCTAGACAAATACATCTCCACAAAAACCTACGGGTTGATAGGATGTCATACCAATTCAGATCGGCTATCAGAACAGAGGAATATTCTAACAAGATTTCCAAGAATCCTAATTATCAAAGGATTTTGAAACAGTAAAGGTAAATTATAGAAACTCACCTAGATCGCTGCAGTAGGAGAATCATAAACTATATGGAAATCAAAAGACTATAAAAATAGAAAGAACTGATAGTCGTTAAAGCTGCAGGGGGAACTCGACCAGGATGTGATGAGGTCCTCCTTTGATGTGAACCAGTTTATATTGTGATGACTATGGATAAAACCAACTATTTCCCTCTCAAGAAAATTCCATGAACTGAATGCGACCCTTTCAATCGAGTCCACAGATGGTCGCCTCTACGTAAACTATGAAACCAGAGTGAGGTTAAGAAGCATTGAGGTTTCTTTTAACTCTGATGTCAACAACTAAAGATTGGGGAATCCATGAACAAGATCTAGTACTTTAGGGCCTAGGGAAGCTTCCAGGAAAGGAGGATGTAGATTGGGATTTTAGAAGGGGTGGAAATGAGACTCTGCTCTCTTGAGGGATGTTGGAGATCCCTCCCCCACAGGGGGGGCTTGAAGGCCGCCATCATCTCTACGAGGGAGGGATCATCAAAACCTAAGGTTTTCCACCACTCCCTAGATTTTTGTATTCTTCATGATTAATTGTGACATTAACTTCTTTCCATATGGTTTCCTTGGAATGTTGTGAGACAGTGTCCTTGGACTTTAGGGTTCTTTGCCAAATTCAACTAAGAAGGATGCCTAGTGGGTCACACACTAACTGTATCCAGAATCTCAGTTAAATAATATATTATTATTTATTATTTAAAAATTTGAATAAATATTATTCCTGAATGTGGTTTGATAATTATTCTTGTATGCTTGATCACAAATAAATATTTATTTTCTATTTAGTAAATATAATATTTGTTTTTTATTGGTGAATAATGAAGTGATATGTATTTAATAAATTAATAGACATTATTCAATGTCCAAAAATATTATGGAGGAATGAAGGGTCAGAATTTTATGTCCACTAAGTAAATTATAAATATTCAATATTATTTGATTAAATAATATTTATTTTTAATTTTCAAGTGAAGCACATGTCGAGAAATAGTATTATTATTAATATTATTTCAAATGGAGTTTCCACTAGGATTAAATAATTAATTGATCGCACTTATGAAATTATTTTATTTTTACCCTAGAGATATATAAACATAGTTATGTTATTTTCTCAGGAAAACTATTTTTTGGGTTTTTGACAATGGAATTTGAGAATTATATTTATCCCTTTTGATTTCTCTTCTTAATGATCACTCCCAAGAATAGATAGCAATCATCCTCCACCATATCAAGGAGAGCACATTGGATTCAATTCTCATATCGATCAAAGTTAGATGACACAAGTTCAATGATCTGTCATTCTACAACTCGGAGATTCTTTCAATCATGTCTGAAGAGTCATGGAACATTTGTTGATTTCCGTTAGAGGATATCTACACTTGATTCATATAATGAAAATGACAGTGGATCGCAGATCTGTTACCAAATCCATCAATGAAGAAATAATTCCATCAAGGTAATTTTAATTAATTTAAACTAATTACAAATAAAATCTGATTATTATCTCTCTCTAGTTCCAGAATGATTCATGTTGTTTGCCTTCTTTGATTCAGTTCCATTGAACACAACATTTTTTTCATGTGGTCTCTGATTGATCATATAACATGAAAATAAAACAATGTTGGGAACCACCCATCGCAAGCTTATACTATACCTGGAACCTACATATAGAACAATGGATCATGTAATCATGAAAACATTGGAATATGTCAGTAACATATAACATGACATAAGTATGAGTCAAGGCTAACTACCGAGACTATATCACATGGTGGACAAAGTCTCATAATTGATTAGGTTTACACCCTAATATCATACAAGACGTATCCTGACACTAAACATCTTCCAATTCATTTGATCACTATATTGGCACACCCATAATAATAGGTTCTTGAATGTTTTTTCCACATAATGAATCAAACATGAGGAATCAACATAAGGGTTACCAATGGGAATAAATGGGTATCAAAATCATTTAATGAGGTATAACCAAAGGTTGTATCATGATGGTGTCCAAGAAAGGATGGATTTAAATCATACATGGAATTTTATAAGGTAAAATTGTCATAGATCATGATAACTTATTTCCAAATTAAGTGAAAACATGTAAAAATAGTTTTCAAGAAACCATAGAAATGAACAACTCTAGTGAAGTTTAAGGGAAGATGCTAAAGACACTTTAAAAGGAAAAAGGCCTATTTTTGTATAAAACTAGAAAAGATGTAAGATATTTTTTCATGATAAAATGATTAATTTTATAAAAATATTGGTATATTAAAATAAATTAGGTTATGTAATTGAAAATGGATAAGAAATTTGGAGGTTCCTTTTAATCGGGCTTTCTTATCAGGAGGAATTTTGAAGGCAACCTTTTAATACATATATTTCGACATTAAATATGGATGAATTGATCTGGATATATAATTTTGGAAACTATAAACATAATTTAGATTATTTACATAAGAATAATAAATAAATGCCTTTGTTTAATGAAATAGTAAGTGTAACCCAAAGGTAATTTTGATGTTTAGAGAGATCCCTTACCTTATGTTTGAATGTGTTTTCCACTTGAAAAACAATTTACTTGATAATAAAATTAGATTCATTAATTACTGAAATAATAACCTTAAACACACATAATTTATTTATTCTTTTTTTATTAAGTTCAATTATATTCATTTTGAGGAGTTATAAATTTCATTGTTTTTATTCCATGGGAATTTGATTCTTGGATTTCATGGTCGGTTTAATTGTGTTTAATTATTGAAGTTGTTGTAAAATAAAAGAAAAACAAAAGAAATTTAATGTATTGGTATTTATATTCTTCCATAATTTTAAATTTCTACATATATAATTTTTTCAGATATGAGAATGATTCCTTAGATAAAATGTTTATGATTAACATTTAGTGTATTTTGGTTGTTTCTCGATCACCATGAACTAGTTTGGTTTATTATTTAATATTATGTATATATATTTCTTATAAAACATTTAAAAAAGTTATAATATAAATTTTAATATCATTTTTATCTAATATAATGGTTTTATGACCACCTATGAAGGCGTTAATGGAAAAAAATCATCATCCACAAAGGTGGTGAATCAACACATCAGAGACGATGTTTTAATTTTTAGAATACAAGAAGATGAGAAGAGATTTGATTATGTATATTACATTAACACAACAAAATTATATTATATATATGATACTGAAGTTATCACTTCACTTTTTATAGTGGGTTAAAGTAGAGGTAAAAGAAAGATATAATATAAAATAGAAAGGAAGAATATTTTACTTCTAGAATATCGTCTCCTTGAGAAACACCTTAAGGAACTTGATGGTGGTATTTTGGGGAGAATGGTAAGACCCGGATGAGGTGAAGAGGTTTTGGGGATCAATTGGTTATAATTAATAAAATATAAAAGGATTTGTATGAGTTAGGAGAAGGGTTGGTGAGGGGTGGTATTTATTGAGGGAGGAGAGGGGTATTTTTTATTATTTTATTCATTTGACTAATATTTTGGCTCAAAACTATCAATATTTTATATTATAGTGACTAATTATTGTAACCAGTTCCTTTGAGTTAATAATAATAGGTTATTACCACATACATATATCATTCATGAGCCTATAATTCATATATTTGTTAAATACCATAAATTGTCGCATTTAATTCTTCACCAAAAATTCAACTATTTTAGAAAAATACAAATAATTCAGAAATTTTTTTTTGGACAAGATGATTTCCAAAATGGACTCAATTTTATGAAAATAATTTTCTAAATATGGGAAATTTAATTTCTAATAAAAAAAATCATTTATTCAAAAAAAATACTGAATTTAATATTATAACCGGTTTTATGACACTTTTAAAAATTAATTAAGGTCTCATAAAATTATCTTATAATTATAAGAAAAACAAAATATTAATTTATAAATATATTTTATGATAATAAAATTTCTTTTAATTATTTATAATAATTAAATTATAGTAATTAAGCATTTATATTTTATAAAAATACTGACACTAAGTTTATCATTTCTAAAACATTTATTTACTAATACCATGATATAAATATATCATATTTTCATTTATTAGATTCCTAAATTTTATTTATACTTTAATATTTTTAATGAATTTTATATTTTATTTATACATATCTATTTTTTGAGTGGTCACTCTAGAGGATCGAGAAAATCCAAATTTTCTTATTCTTATTATCTTATTTTCTATTTATTGTCCTGCTATAATATTTGGCAATTTTTTGTTTATTTTCTTACTAGACTATCATTTTGGTGAGAATAATACATGTATTGCTTTCTCTTTGCGATATATTTTATTTATTTCATAATTATAAGATGGTAAATTACATTGATAAATTTGTGGGTCATTACATTCTTCAACTGTATGAAATTTCACCATCAATAATATCATTTTATATACTATGGTAAAGATACTTGAGGGCAATTCTCCTTCATCACTTCCTATGGTTCCCATATTTCCTCTTCGTACTTATGGTTCCACCGCAGTATACTATGTGAAAAATCTTGTTGTTTATAACTTTATCTATACTGTTCAAAATCTTCACCGGATGCTCTTTATAAGAGTAATAATTTTCTAGTTGTACTACTTCTAAATTCAGTAAATGTGAGGGATATGGTCTTGACATCCTCAGTAGGGATACTATGAGTACATCTTGTACTTAAGACATGGTTTGTGGAAGTGCTAGTCAATATTCCACAACTCAGATGTGATCAAGAATCTCAAAGGGGCTAATGTACCTATTACTTAGCTTTCCTTTCTTCCCAAATCTTAGGACTCTATTTCATGGAGATATGTAGAGGAATAAAATATTTTTAAATTCAAACTCTTTGTCATGTTGATGGTTTTCTATATAACTCTTCTATTGCAATTGGGATTCCTTGATGTGTTCCGGTATGGTTTTCACTTTTTCTACCATTTCTTCAACAATTTCAGGTACTAGAAGCTTATGTCCGGAAAAATAAACCCATTATGTTAGTGTTATGAATATTTTCCCATAAAAGGATTCATATGGATTCATTTGAATGTTTGAGTGGAAAATATTGTTGTAAGGGAAATTTTCCACATATAGATGTTGGTCCCACTCTCCCTTGAAGTATATAGAACATGCCCTCAACATTTCTTCTTGTGTCTCAATAGTTAGTAAATTTGTCCATTATATTGAGGATGATAGGTTGTACTTAAGTTTTAATCGGTGTTTATAGAATGTGGGAGACTTTTCCAATACTTGGAGGTAAATCTTTGATCTCGATCGGATACAATCAATAGTGTTACTCCATGTATCCTCACCACTTCTTTGATATATATATCCATGCATGTTAATTAAGTGAGAAGTTCTCTTGAATAGTGATAAAGTTAGCAGTCTTTGTAAGAAAATCTATAATGACCCATACAGTATTACTTCCTCTAGATGTATTTGGAATTTTAGTGACAATTTCCATGGTGATTTTTTCCTATTTCCATGTTTCTATGGGTAATGGTTTCATCATACCCTTATACTTTTTCCCTTAATCCTTCACATGATAACATACCAAGAATTTTGATGTATATTTAGAAATCTTCTTCTTCATATTGTCCCACCAATAGTTCTCTTGGAGATCTCGATACATCTTTGGGCACCCTATGTGAAAGGATAAGGTTGAGCTATGTGTGACATTCGGAATCACTTTATTTATCTCTGTATTGTCTGGTACATATAGTCATGACAGAAATCTTATGACTCCTTCCTCATCGATTTTGAACACTGAGAATTTCTTATTTCAGATAGCTTCTAAGTTTTACTAAATTTCCTGATAATTTCTTTGAGCATAATTTATTTTCTCCATATGGTATCATTGAGGAATCATTTAATAATGGATTAATGATGTTACTTCCTTAATGATTCTCATTTTCATGCATTTCAAGTCTAGGATTATTGGATTCGGGTAAATTCTCATCATTGAAAAAGTTTTAGGATCCTTTATACATATAGAATCGGTACCTTTATTTTGTTTTCCAGGATGGTAGTTGATTGAGTTGTCGTAATCCATGATGAGCACTAAAAAAAATTTTGCATCATATTAGGATCCTTCTGTGTCAAAATATATTGATATATCTTATGATCAGTATATATCTCACACTTCTCTCTATAGAGGGAATGATGCCATATTTTCAATGAGAAGATCACAGCTTCCAACTCCAAATCATGTGTGGGATATTTTTTATCCTGAAATTCCAACACCCTTAAGGCATAGTCTATCACTTTTTTATTTTTCATTTATACAAAGACTAATCCCTTCATTTATGCATTTATGTATAGCATAAATATTTCACAACTTGTTGGTAGTGTATGTATTACTATAGTGATATCCCTCCTTTTCAACTCTTTGATACAGTATTCACTTTCATTAGTCCTGAAAAAAATCACTCCCTTTCAAGTTTACTGGGTTTTTTTGTTTTAAAATCATGATAATTTCCTCAAAAATCATTGGTAAAAGTCTACTAAAATAAATAAACTATGAGTGTCCATAACAGATGTTAGTCTGGTCCACTAGTAAATTGAATTTGTTTTAGAAGGGCCTAAATATATTCCTTTTTTGGTGATAACATGCCCCAATAATATTACTTCCTCTAACTAAAACTCATATTTTTTATACTTTTTATATAGTTTCTCCCTTAACAAAGTCTTTAGAATAATATTCAAATGATCTTTTTGTTACACATTAGTCTTGGCATATATTAGAATATCATCTATAAACACGAAATTTGTGGAAAAACTCTCTAAGGACTCTATTCATTAGGCCTGTGAAACTTTTAGGAGAATTAGTGAGTCCAAATGGAATCACAATGAACTCATAGTGTCCATACCTCATTCGAAATATAGTATTGGTAATATCTTATTTCCCCTCCTTTAATTGCTGATATCCCAATCGAAGGTCCACCATATAGAAATACTTGGCACCATGTAGTTGATCGAACAATTCATATATACATGGAAGGGGATAATTGATCTTTATTGTGATATTATTGGTCTCATGATATTCAATGTAGAGGCACATTGATCTATCCTAATTCTTGACAAAGAGGACAGATGCACCCCATGGTGAATCACTTGGGAATATGAAACCCTTGTTTTTAATCTCTTATAATAACTTATTCAGTTTCTCCAACTCAATGGGGGATAATCTTTATGGATTTTTTTGATATAGAGAGAGAAAAAGGAATAAGTTCATTGTAGAACTCAACCTCTTAGTTAAGAGGAAGACTATAAAATTATTTGGGGAACACATCAGTATAGTCCTTCATAATGGGAATTTCGACAAGAAGGATTCTCTCATTTGTATCTATCATTTGAGATAGATATGATTTTTCATAATGAAATAATATCCACAATTAATAAAATGATTATAAATGAAATTCATCATCCTCCTTATTCTTTTATAGAATTGGGGTATTCCTCCAGATGTCAAGAGTGATATCCCTTTCTCAACGATTGATGTTGTATTTTTATAAATATTGCCAATTTTTGCCCAATATATCATCAAACACCCCCAAAATAACAATAAAAACAATTTTTTGGAGGTTCAATCCAAAAACATTAACTGGGGAGGAGTTATATACTTTGGATGCAATAATTTTCCCATTTTATGTTCTCATAAATGACTAAACCTTCAAATTTTGAGGTGGTATTTTAAAAGTTATACTAAACTTTTAGGATATGAAAGAATGAATAGTACTAGAATCAAATAATACATTTTCTATTATTGAATGAATAACTATCTTACCTGTCACCACATCATTTTCGGGCTCCACCTCTATAGTAGTGATAGTATATTCCCTTTATTTTCTACCTTGGAGGATATTATTTTTGATTTCTTCTGACAACCTGTGGCTTAGGAAATTGCCTTTCATAATTCCCATGTTCCTCGCAGATTAAACACTACACTATACGTTGAGTGTTGATATGAACCTCCCATTTTTATTTTGAATTTATGGAATTATTCATATTTATTTAGAAATAATTATCCTAATTCCCCTCTCTTCCACACATAAAGCATCTCCTGATTCCCTTTTAACACTCTTGAGGATTATTCTTCCAACAATTTTGACATGTGGGGTGTGGGGATTTCATTCCATCATGGGATTTATTTTTTATCCTCCAATATTATACTCCATTTCCACTTTTTATCTTTGATCCCATGATACCACTGAGAGTCTTTGATATCTATCTCAACCTTATGGGAACAATGGAAAATCTCTTCATAGCTATTAAAGTCTCAAATCATAAAATTTTGCCATAGACTCATCATTAACCGGATAAAGAAGTGATCAACCTTGATTTTAGTAATCATGACAAAGACTATGGTTTATTATCAAAGACATGTGTATTTTTCATCAAATTTCCCGATATACTCGACTTATTTTTTATTTAGTACGGTGAAATCCCTTTCCATCTTAAGATGGAGAGTTATGGGAAAATATTTATTGAAAATATATTTTATTTAATTCTTTATATTCCATTGAATCAATTTCCTACATAGACTTCATGTTCATGATCAGTGTCTACCACGGATCAGCTTCTCCCTCAAAATGATAGATTTACATCATAGATATCTCTTTTTTGAGCATTGGGGGCCATAGAATATCATCCCAATGGAGATAATTTATTACTCTATAATGAGGGGATTGGAAGATCCACTAAATATGGGAGGCCTTTTTCACATAAAGGATTTAACCAAAACATTATCTTTTTTAGAATATGGAGGATGTTCAACATTATCCAATTTATTATTCATTACTTAAACAAGTTTTTCTAGTAATAGAATTAATTTTTTGATTTCCCATTCCCCTAAAATTTGACATTTCATTAGGTAAATCATCATATTTCATATGACATTGATTATTTTCATGGGTTCTCCTATATCCTGTTATTAAATAAGAAAACTAAAATACAATTAGGGTGATTTATTACATGACTAATAATCATATAAAAACGATTCTTGAACATATAATGATAAACATGTAAATTAAATGTATATCCAAACTTGTGATTCCCTAAGATTCAATATAGATAATCCATGGTGATTGAATTATCCCGGAGGTTCTTGCTACTGTTTTCTATTCCTAGTCTAAAAATTAACTAATCCATTATATAATACCAACTATAGTGATTCTATCCTTTTAAACATATTATTACATGATTTTAAGAAAATTTAACCATCATTTAGAAACTAAGAATCCTAAATTATTGTGTATTTGGAAGACTAGGTACATAATTAGAAAACAATCAACAAAAATAAACACTTATTTTATTTAATTTTCATAATGATATCCTTACTTTCTTCTAGCTCTTACATCTGCATAAGATATCACAGGGAATACATGAACAAATGTATGAGCTAAAAAACCAAGTAACGGAATAAACATTGGAACAAAGCATAACACATGGGTTAGAATGAATAACATGATGACATAAAAAGGAATGGAACATGAATGATTATATGAAATTGTAACATATAGAAAGTGGTATTATATAATATTTAAAACATATGAATGTGTAAGAAACATATAACCTGGCATAAACATGGTTCAAGGATAACTTCCAAGACTATATAACATGGTGAAAAAAGTACCATAATGGATTAAGTTTACATCCTAATCCCATACATAACGTATCATGAGACTAAAAAATACCCAATTAATTGGAGTTATATATGGGCACAACCATCATAACATTTTTATTCATTTATGTTCCACTTGAATAATCAACTATAAGGAATAAACATAAGAGCTAACCATGGGAAGAAATTGGTATCGTAATCATGTCATAATCCATAACCAAAGGGTATATCACGATAGTGTCAAAGAGAGAATGTATTGAAAATGTACATGTACGTTAATAAGTGAAAATATGCATTTAGAATGATAAATTATGTACAAATGATGTGAAATCAGGTAAAAATAGGGTTTAAAAACTATATAAATTATCCACTATAGTGAAGTTTAAGGGAAAGTATTAAAGAGACATTAAAAAGAGAAACACATATTTTTCAATAAAACCATAAATAAACTAAAATAGTTTTTCATGATGAAATGTGTGATTTTAGAAAAATATTGGTGGATTAAAATAGATTTTGGGATGTACATGGAAATGGGTAATAAATTGGGAAGTTCCCTTTAACATAGCTTTCTTATGAGGAGGAATTGAGAAGGGGCCCTTTTAAAACATGTATTTAACCATAAACGAAAGATTAATTTATCTAGATACATAATTTTGGAAAATGTAAAGAGAATTTATAATAATTGAATAAATAGAATTAATAAATGCATTAGTGTAAAGAAATATTAAGCATAACCCATAGGTAATTTGGAGGATTAGAGAGATCCCATACCACATGTATGAATGTTTTCTATAATTGAAATTATTTTCTTGGACAATCAATTTAGATCCATTATTTTCTTAATTTTAAACCTTCACAATATATATTTTATTTATTATGAATTTATTAATTTTATTTGTGGAAATTTTTATGAGTTATAATGTTTAATTTTGTCATTCCTGGAGCATTAATTTAATGGATTTCGTGGAAATTTTAATTGTCTGTAATTATGGAAGTTCTTGTAAAATGAATTAAAATCTATATAATTGGAATTAAATGGTATTGATATAATTATAAAATTTTAAATTGTCCCATATATCATTTTATAGAGATTATAATGATTCACTAGATAAAATATTGATGAAAAACATTTAGTTTATTTTGGATGTTTTCTGATCATCAAGAACTAGTTTATTTTATTATTTAATAATACGAATGTTTTTTTTATAACATGGAAAAAAATTAATTTAAATTTTACAATTTTTTTTAACCATTGAAATGGTTTTATGACCAGCTATGAAGTCAGTAATGGAAAATGAATAATTATAATCCTCGAAGGAAGTGAATCGACACATCACGAATGATATTTTCATTTTTAGAATAAAACGAAAAGAGGAGAGATTTGATGATGGATATTCCATTATAACAATAATATTCATGTATATGTATTATACTATAGTTTTCATCTCACATTGGGTAGTGGGGGAATGGATTAGGTAAAATAAAGAAAGAAGAAAATATAGAAAGCTGGAGGATTTTTCCTCTTGAATATTGTCTCCTTCAAAACCTCATTTAGAAATGTGGAAATGGTCTTATGGTCAGACCGGGAAAACACAAACATGTGAAATAGACTTGAGAGGGTAATTTCTTAGAATTTATTCAAGATTCAGGGATATTGATGTCTGAGGAGAAGAGGTGGTATCAATATTGGGAGGAAAGGAGTTTTTTTTATTATTTTGTTCATTTGTTTATTATATTGGATCAAGACAATCAATATTGTTGATTAATGTAACTATGTACAGTAAATAGTTAATGTGAGTTAAAAAATATGGGTTATTACAACATCTATTCATCATCCATGACTAAATAATTCATTTATTTTTAATATATTATAAATTACTACATTATAATGTTTACAAAAAATTCAAATATTTTTGAAAAATACAAAAGATTCTTCCAATTTTTTTTCAATTTTTAGATTTTAAAAAATTTCTCCATTTTTTGAAAATAGATTTCTAAAAATGAGAAATTTATTTTATAGTTAAAATCTGTATTTATTCGAAAAATTATGATTTTAATATTATAACAGATTTTATGACACATTGAAAAATTAATTAACATCTCATAAATTTAAATTATAATTATAATAAAACATAATATAAATTTATGAATCTATTTTATGAAAATAAATTTTCTTTTATATCATTTTATTAATTATAAAATTTTAAATAAACATTTGTGTTTTATAAAAATACCAACACATAATTTATCATTTTTAAACATTTTTTTACTTATACCATGATATAAATATGTATTTTTTTCATTTATAAGATAAATTAATTTTATTTATACATTAATCTTTTAAATTAATATTATATATTATTTATATATCTTTGTTTATGATTGTGTTCATTCTATTGGATCGAGCAGATCCAAAATTTCTTATTCTTGTTATCTTATTTTCTATTTATTATCCGAGTGTAAAATTTATAATTCTTATTGGTTTGTTTACTGAATAAAGTATCATTATTTATTTATTATGATAATATTTTTATAGTGTATTATATGTGATTTTTGTGTTTTGTGACATTATTATAAGAAGGTGAATTACGTTGATAAAATTATGGGTTATTAAAACCATAAATATTAATTCCCCAAGTTGTTCCTCCCTAACAAGATAAAAAAAAAGAGGGCTAACAACCATATACTAGAGATTTTCTGCACCATCCTCACCCATATAGACTAATTTAAAATAGTTAAAATTCTTTGTTACCATGCTCAACAATATAAAAATACAGCTTAGTTGAGAGAATCTGCTACTATGGAAAAACCCTTAGGTGGCTCTCAAGTTAGTACAACTTCAACCTATACCCGTACCACTATCATTCCCATGTTTGAGAGGACACGTCACAAAAAGTGGACCTCCTAAATCTTGAATTGATTTAATAAGAGATCTCCATGATACCGATACTCTAAAATAAAGTCTATAATACATCCTCTAGTGTCCCATGTGAAACTAAGATGCTGATCACATGTCGGTGATAATGAACACCACCATGAACTAGTCTAAACATGGTTAAAGGATGCAGTTCACAATTGTCTCAACCACCTCCTAGGTAATCAACTTAGGACTTCCCAACCGATTACATTGGGTCATACCATACCCTTGTTATTCAAATTCAAAACCACGTATTACCTCATGAAGCTCTACTGGATCCATCTGATATGTTGGCACAAATATTGGGGTAGTACCTAAGTCCCATTCTATACAGAAGTATAACTCTCACTGGGGAAGTAGTAAAATGAGACATATATAGGAAATACATCCTCACACTCCACCATCGCTCTAGGGAACATAAAGCTCATATCATCCACTACACCAGGGGTTATACTAGTAAACTATTAAAAGTTCAACTATATCATCCCATAAATCTGTCCAGGATTATCAAAAATGGATATTACATCATTTTATATGAATATTTAGTACATTATAAAAATACAAGCATGAGGACCGTAAAAGTTTAGTGTCTTTAAAAACATGGAAAAATCCTCTATACTTGTGAATGATCTTCAAAATATCCTATAAATATCTCCACCTTTAGTAATTCTACCTTAAACCTTTATTCATAACCTGGGGAAATGAAACATAACAAAGGGGTGGGCTCAGATGCTCAGTAAGGGTAAATAAAGAAAATGTATAAGAATAACATGAACTAAAGGGATGGAACTTGAACCTAACATATGAAGATCAAACCCTACATATTAGAGATCATAATAAGGATTGGAATTTCATAATACATGTATCATAATATAATTAAGAGCATGAGTCATCAAATCATAACATAGTAATAAGACATGGAATTTGTGGTATGCACAATTTTTTATAAATTTTTGAACGTGTAGAAGTAGAAACTGGTTCAATCATTAAGTTATCGACATGAAATAAAACCCATGCATCAACTTATGGACATTCGACCTGGTCCATGAATAAAATTGTGAACATTTAATTATGTTCAAGTATAACCTTATGGATATGAAACCTGGTCCATGCACAACATTGTCAATATGTAATTAGTTTCATGCATAACATTGTGAACTTGTAATCAGGTTCACTCATAAACTTATGGATATGAAACCAGGTCAATGAATAATATTTTGAACACATAATAAGGTTTACTCATGACATTTCTAACATGTAATTAGTTTCATGAATAAACTTATGGACATAAAATTAAGTCCATGTATAACATGGTGAAAATATAATCAAGTTCATGAATAACATTGTGAAAATTAAATTAGGTTCATACATAACATATATACTCATGATTCCTCTGTCATTACCCAATGCACGGATGGAGACATAGGTCTCACCTATATCATAATAACGTCATTCATATATGTTATAAAAAATAAAACATTCATCATATCACGACTCATTAAAACACAAAGGTTTTATAAACATCAAATCATAACCCATGAAATTAAATGGGTATCATTTACATTTCATCAAATCATAACCCATGAAATTAAATGGGTATCATTTACATTTCATCAAATCATAACCCATAAAAAGAAGTGGGTTTCAAAATCATATAACTCATGGATTAGAATTGGGTTTCATAAACATCCTGACATCAAACCACAAAAAATTCCTAGAAATAATATAAATGGAACCTTTAGATCATTTCCTGGAATGGAATGACTAAGATCAATGGATTTCTTCATAGATGGAAAATAATGTTGAAATATCTTTCAAAAACATTTCTTGAGTAAAATATCTTTTCTTCATTAAAAAAGGATTTCTAATACATAAAACCTTTTGAAAACCATTTTCTTTAAAAATACATTGAAAACATAGAAAAAGTCTTGAAAATAATTTTGAAAACCTTATCCCCTGAAAACCTAAAGAAATAATCTTGAAAAAAAAATTAAATACTTTTTCATTGAAAACAAATAAATTTAGATTCAAAATATTTTAAAAAAATCATTGAAAACAATTTTAAGACTAATAAATATATATTGAAAACATTTTGAAATCTGTTTCATAGAATATACATTGAAAACTTATAATGAAATATTGAGAACATTTCATAAATTGATTCTATGAAAACACTTTGAAAAATTATAAATAAATATTGAAAAAAAATTAAAACCATTTATTTTAAAATAATTTTAAAAACTTATAAATAATTATTTAAAATATTTTGAAACCCTTTTTAGAAAACATGGTTCTTAAAGAACAAAGATTTCTGATTGAATAGAGAGGTAAAGTCAATCATTATTAAAAACAAATTCTTAATAATATGATGTACCAAAGAGAAGAAAATTGGAAAAAATAAATGAATATATAATTAATAAACATAGGATAATAAGATTCATTATGTTTCTTGAGATATTTTTTACAATATTTCATCAAGGGAAGAAAAATCAGAAACAATCTTGAAAAGCATTGAGATGGTTTCAATAAAATCTTATCACTTGATAACATGGGGTCGTTATCTCCATATAAGAAATTTAAATTAAATGAATCATAAAATGTCATTAAAATAGTTATATTAGTTAAATAACATGTAAAATTTATGTTTATACACCTTGAAAATAATTTGGTTTCATAACCGAAAAATGAGCCTTGAAGAAGGCAAATTGAGACAGAAATATTTTACTGACTTGGTATGTTTTGAAACATAAACCCCTTTAAAAAAATACAATATAATGTATTTATAAATACCAATAAGTTTAATTATAATAATCATATAATTAATCCATGGTAATTATACATACTAAAAAAATGAATGGTTGGTAAATAAATCATGTATCTCACGGAAATAAAACGTGTGATGTAATCCCCATACCTTGTGTCTTGACTCTCTTCGTACTCAAAAAATATTTCTATTTCATAAATTTTTTTTTATTATAAATATTTTAGAGAATCATAATATGATATATAATATAATTTATGGTTTTTTTGAGACCTAATATTACCCTCTTGTTAACAATCCCATGTTAACGCTTCATTTTGGGTAATATTTTCTTTGTTCTTCGCATGTGTATTGATTTGTTGTATCGTGGGTCCTTATACTTATACCATGATTTCATGAATGTAAACCAATATATAAATATCATGTATATATAGTATTTTTTTATTATAATAATCTATTTTATATATAAGTATGTAATGTAATACATTGTTCATAAAGACGGTAAGCCATACGTTCACATGAACGTTGTTTCTATTTTTATTATCATATTGAAAGAAAGAAAAGAAATTACATATAAGTATATATATATATATAATTATTAAAGTAGTAATTTTTATATCATATATATAATATAATTTCACTAAACCCATCCTTAATACATTCAATGTTGTTTCTGAATGAATCACATCGCTTTGAGGGGGTGGTAGTCTACACTTCCTTAAACAAAATTAACATATTTAAACCAAATGGAAAGTAAAATGGTATGTGTTGTAAAAGGAATAAATAATATTAAATAAATAATAAATATATTATATTACATATATATATATATTTATATATAAATTGATTTTCCATCATAATTTTCAAAATGAGTGGCCGTAAAGAAAAAATGAACAATAATCGTTCAGTGAGGCAGTAGTTCACCATACAGATTAACAGTATGTTGGTTAACCATTTGATAGATGTGTTTTTAATTTTAGGTTATTTACTTAGAAAAAAACATACTAATCTATTTAAGGTAATATTTTTTATACAATCATGGCATAAATATAGTGGATAGTTTGGAGAGAGGAAATAAAAGAAAGGATCTGAGGAGAAGGTGTTACCTCTAAATTGGGTAACTCCTATTGGTTTTTTCCAAAATTATTATTTGGATTGATTTTTTCCAAAAGGGGGGATTCAAGGATGAAGGTAGGTATTTTGTAATGTTTATTGGGTAGATATTGACAATCCTATGTGATTTAGATGTTTAAATAAGAGGGAGAGGTGGTGTCATTTTATAGGGAAGGGAAAGGACAAAATTGGCATTTTTCAAAATGTGTTAAGTGTATGATCATTTTTACCTAACAATTTGTCATAAAAAAACAACCAAACTAAATATTGTAAGATGAATGGATGAAAAGTTCCCAACCAATGGTTTTTGTACAATTTTATAATTATTATTGGGTCTTAAATTTATGTTTTAGTACTTTGTTAACCTAATTATTCACTTAATTGTTATAATTAATTTTAATCACTTTCGTAAATAATTTTGGTAAAAAATAAATATTAACATATTGTAAATTCTAAATTATGATTATTACGAATTTAGAGTTTATTTTTATGAAATTATAATCACATAATTGGAAAAAATTAATTTATAAATAATCTTATAGACGGGACAATACTACAGGTTTTTAAAGTAAAAACTTCCAAAAGTTTGATGTGTTTTTTATACCCAATTTCAATGTGAAATTGATCAAAATGACCTAAATTGTATTAATTTAAGAAAAATATTATCTAATTATACTTTAAATCCAATTTACAATATAATTGAACTTTATAAATGTATTAAATTAAAATTATCTTTTAAATTAAAATTCAATATTTTTTAATTATTCATTAAAAAATTGAAACCTTACCGAAAACTAACAAAGAATTATCCAAACCTAATTTTTCTATTTTTTATTACAAATATTTCCTTTATTTTGAAATATTTAATATATAAAAGTTCCAAAAATTATATTTTAAATGGGTTCTCCACTAAAAGGTGGTAAAACTAACTTTATAAAATTATAGGTTTTAAGAATAAAATTGGGTTTGTTATTATATTATGTCTCTAAAAACTATTGCATGATTATAAAAAATATTTTTTCGATATATAAAATTTAAATTTAATTAATATCATTCACTATTAATAATTAATTTAACTTCTTAATATAAATCTTTTTTTAACATAAAATGGACTCTTATAAAATAAATCCCTTTAAATTCATTTGGTTTCTATATTAATTTATAATTAATAGGTAACCTATAATCATCAATTTAATAGAATTTTTATATCCTAATAAATAATACTATTTTAATAT
Source organism: Viscum album (assembly GCA_963277665.1). Taxonomy (NCBI): domain Eukaryota; kingdom Viridiplantae; phylum Streptophyta; class Magnoliopsida; order Santalales; family Viscaceae; genus Viscum; species Viscum album. Next base: position 345,958,204 of record OY728152.1, on the reverse strand, counting down.
TGAATTATTTTTCATCAACACTCAGTCTTTCATGTTACACACGCCATCATGGAAAGTATATCTTGCATGTAACATAAGCTAGCCTCAATGTTCTGTGTGGAGAAAGCTAAAATTTTTGTTTCATGTGGTGCGTGATTATCTTTATATTGAGTATAATGCATGCTGATATATTTATTTAATATAAAATAAACTATTTTTAGTATTTCTTAAAATTAGAATTATCAAAAAGAATAAAATAATTCAAAAATATATATTTGAAAAAATATTGGGGTGTTACAATGTACCCCCTTAAAATTAATTTCACCCTTTAAATTTGGTTGGCTTATCAAAGGTTTAATACATGATAGTTCCTTTCATAGAAACCCACATCAAAAAAATACTTCTAAAACATCCTTTAAAAAATAAAGCTGTAATCGTAAAAGTTACCCAATGTAACTCATAACTAGATTCTGACATAAGAGAACACAGGTGGGAAGTGAAAACATGGACATGGACATGGATGATAAATATAATCATCAAGTTCAAATGGAGAGTGATAGAAAACATGGTCAGGATAGTTTAACTATTAGAAAGACATAAATATGTGATTTTATAAGGGAACATTTGATTCATCAGAAAAAAATATATACAATGATAAAATTTTATTAATATATTTTTTTCCAAAAGCTGAATAATTTTCATGAAAAGATATACTTGCCTGATTTCAGGACAATCTCACCCTTTTTTTACTTCATCCACTTCACCTCTTTCTCCAAAAATGAGTTTAATTTTTCATTCTTGAATAACTAATAGATCATGAGATCCATGATAATTCATCACGTCTCTCTTAAATTACCATCAACACAAAATTGTTAGATCATGGTATCCAATGTGCATGAATCGTTATGTTGTAAGGTAATACTTTAATCTCAGAATCCTTATCAGAAGTTTAACAAAAAAATCCCATAAATGGTTAACCTTATAACCCTTGTGAATGAAGAAAATTAAAAACAATAGAAATAAAGTCACAAATTCATATTAACATTAAACCCCCAAATATCACAAAGTTGTTATTGGTTTCCACATTCTAAACATGTGAATAACTTCATTATATATTCACTTGAAACATGGTGATATTTTTAATTACCATAAATAATTTTAGAAAAAAATTATGATTCCTTATAAAAAAGGTTACTAGATATGTTCCTTAAATCTAATAAGTTATAAACTTCATCCATGATGACATAGACCACGTTTTTAACTAATCAATAATGAGATCCAGTGTAATCAATGTTATCTAATTTACATTATCCAAATCAAACATCTCTTTATCCAAGAGAAACATAATTTCCTAAATATCTTGATCACATTAAGGGTTACCTTCCCTTAATCAAAATATCACTTTTATAAGTCTTCATAACTATTAACAATATCCTTTTCCCCCTTAATAAAAACTTATAATGAATATACTTATATATTTCATGATTCATTTAACATAATTTTTTTAGAATTCCAAAACCTAAGTACTTAATTCATCCAACATTATTCTTAAACAATTACTCAGGATTAATAAAATTATTCCTTAATACCTCTTTCCTAAAATTTGAAGTACGAATCATGCATTATGTTTCATAAACCTCTATCTAATAATGCTTATTATGATTAAATTAAATAGTTCTCAAAGAACATCATATACCTTTCACATGTCTTTTGAAATCTCTTTATCTTTATAAGTATAACCAATATTCATACCACCTTCCTCATTATATTTTTGATATCTACACTTGGGAAATTTATTTTCATAATTATCATACTATATATATTTGAAACATTCAATATTAACCATGTTCCTTCTAGTTCTCTCTATTGAATAAAACCAGAATGAATGGGGTGAGATACACATGTCATATAATATGACTTCATAATCATTAAAAATTACTTATAGTATGTCTAAATCATGGAACCTATCATTTAATAAAATAAACCTTAAGTTTATACTAGGTTATGCACAAAAAAATTCTATTTAAATACTTCATGATAGTTCATGAAGAGTTTCTAAATTCACAAATCATATCCCCTAGGAGTGCCAAACTATGTGTTCGACAATTCTCATGGTCGTGCCCCAGATTACCCCAAGTCAATCCTAGAACAAGTTCTTGGAGTTATTAGTCCTATGTACATATCTTACAAATATGCATCCACATTTATTATCCAAACATGGATGTATTTCAATGAAACCAATCACTCTATCCTTTACCAAAATTCCAGGAAATTTTTCCTAAACATTAACTCATCCTTATACTTATAAATAGAGACATCCCAAGATATATCCTTAGAAATATCCCTAGGGATCTCAATAATTTTTTCTCATCCTAGTATCCAATTATTGACTAAACCTATCAATTAATACCAACTATTGGGACCCAGGATTAATATATAAGGATATTATATCATTTTAGATGAATATTTAGTACATTAGAAAAATACATGCATGTGGACCATAATAGATTAGTGTCTTTGGAAAAATGGAAAAAAAATATTCTATCCTTGGGAAAGATCCTAAAAATCTCCCATAAATATCTCCACCTTTATTACTTCTACCTAAAACCTTTTTTCATAACCTAGGTAAAGGAATCATAAGAGAGAGGGGAGCTCAAATACTCAGTAAGGGTAAATAAATAAAATGCATAAGCATAACATGAATGAAAGGGTATGGAACTTTAGAATATCATATGAAGATCATACACTAAATATTAGAGATCATAATAAATATTTTAAGTTCATAATACATGGATAATAAGAGGATTAAGAGCATAACTAATGAAACCTTAACATAGGAATAAGACATGGAATTTTTGGCATGCACTTTTGTTTATAACGTTTTAAACATGTAAAAGTAGAAATAGGTTCACTCATTAAGTTGAGGACATGAAATCATGCCCCCACATAAACTTATAGATATGAGACTAGGTCCATTCATAACATTGGGAATGTGTAATCATGTTCATGCATAACCTTATGGACATAAATCCTGGTCCATTCATCACATTGTGAATATGTAATCTGGTTCACCCCAAATGGCCCAAATGCATTAATTTTATTTTATTATGGATAATCCCCCTTTTAAGGGTTGAAGGGGAACCTGTACATGAACCGTATGCCCAAGGTACAAGGCCTTAGAAACCCAAAATACATGACCCGAAGGCTGAGAGGCATACCATGCCCAATATATGACCCGTAGGCCCAGTCCACTTGAACTGCCCCTCCACAGCTTTCTGAGTCATTGATCTCATAGCTCCCCACCTTGCATTGATGATCGGATAGCATTGCCCCATACAAAGCTGCATGGTGCCTGGTCCTAATGGCGGTTGCCATACCCTCTCATTCATCCAATCTGGTTAGCTCTGCATCTGGTGGCTGCAACTTCTATTGCTCTGATCCTCTTCTGGGGCATGTTCTATGTGAACTGGGCTACTCTATGCTCTACGTGACCCGAAGTCCCTAGAGACCCATAGGCCCAAACCGGTGGCCCGAAAGCCCAAATCTGGTGAATAGTTCCAGTTGCTACAGTACCGAACAGTAACTGCTACTGTGTCTGCTACAGTGAACATGTGATCAGATTCATGTATAATCTTATGGTCATTAATCCAAGTCCATGCATAATATTTTAAACATGTAAATAGTTTCGCTCATAACATTTTGTATATATAATCAAGTTCATGTATAAACTTATTGACATTTGATCAGGTCCATGTATAACATTTTGAACATGTAATGAGATCCACGCATAATATTGCAAACATGAAATCAGGTTCACACATAACATATATACTCATGAGTCCTCCATAGTTACATAATGAATTTGAGGGAGATATATCACCCAAAAATATCATAATAAAATCATTCATACATATTTCAAAAAATAAAACATTTATCATATCATGACCCATAAAAAGACATAGGATTTATAAACATCAAATCATAACCCGTGAAATGATATGGGTATCATTAACATTCCATAAAATCATAAAATATGAAAAGATATAGGTTTCTTAATAACTTCATGAAAGAATAACACATGAATAGAAGCAGGTTTCAAAATCATATATCTCTTGGAAGAGAAACGGGTTTCATAAACATCATGACAACAAAGCATAAACCATTCAATGAAAGAATATGAATATAACCTTTATATCATTTCCGAGAAAGGCATGACTCACATCAATTTATTTCATATTAGACGGAAAATAATTTTGAAATATATTTCAAAGAAGTTTCTTAATGAAAATATACATTCTTCATTAAAAAAAATTATTTTAAGACATGAAACATTTTGAAAACCATTTTCATCAAAACTTAATTGAAAACATCAAAAAACTCTTTAATGTCATTTTGAAAACCATTTCCATTGAAACATAAAAATGGATCTTAAAAAAATTAGAAAAAATTTACCTTAAAAACATATAAAATAATATAAAAATAAATTTAAAAATACTTTTTTTTTAAAAAAACTATTACAACATAAAAATATATATTGAAATCATTTTGAAATCCATTTCATTGAATATACTTTGAAAACATATAAACAAATCTTGAAATTTTTTTAAAATAATTTCATTGAAAAATATTAGAAAACATATAAAGAAATATTGAAAATGTTTATAAAACCATTTATTTTAAAATAATTCAAAAAAATTTAAATAATTCTTAAAAACCTTTTTAATCCCTTTTTAGAAAATATTTTTTTTGAAAGAACATTGATTTCTTATCAAAGAGAGGTAAATTCAAACATTGTTAAACATGTTATTAATAATATGATATTCCAAAGAGTATAAAAATGGTACCAATACTTGAATATATCATTAATAAATATAATAGATTAAAATTCAATAACATTATTGAGATATTTATTATAATATTTCAACAAGGGGATCAAAATCATAAACAATATTGAAAAGTGATGAGATTGTTTCAATAAAATATTATCACATGGTAACTTGGGAAAATACTCTCAATGTAATAAAATAAAGTTAAATAAAGCTTTAAATATAATTAAAATTAGTAGATTCATTTCATAACATGTAAAATTTATGTTTATACACATCAAAAAATATTTTAGGTACATAACCAAACATGGGTCTCAATGAAGGAAAATTGAGACAAAACTATTTTACCGATTTGGTAATTTTTGAAACATAAACATCACTAAATAAATATAATATAATAGATATTTAAATACCCATAATATTAATTATAATAATAATATAATAAATAAATTGTAATTATACCCACCACACAAAAATAATGGGTGGTTAATAAAGCATGTTTCATGGGAAAAAAGTGTGATGAAATCAACTTACCTTGTGTCTTGACTCTCTTCATACTCAAACAAGATTACTGTATAATAAATGTAATTTTATTATATATATTTTAAAGAATAATATTATTATATATAATATAATATATGGATTTATTTATACCTTATATTACCCTCTTTTAAACAATCATATGTTAAGGTTTCACTTCGGGTAATATTCGCTTTGTTCTTTGCAAGTGTTTTAATTTATTATATATTTGGTCCTTATACTTATATCATGATTTAATGAATTTAAAAATTGATTTAAATATAATTTATATACATTATATTTGTATTATAATAAGTTATATTATATATATTTATGAAATGGAATACATCATTCATGGAGATGGTAAGTCTTACGTACGCATGAACGCTGTTTCCATTTTTATTGTCGTATTGAAAGAAAGAAAGAAATTTACATATAAGTATCCATATATGTATATATATTATTTCTAAATTAGGAACTATTATATCATATATGTTCTCTAATCTCACATTAATACATTCCATGTAGTGTGGGAATGAATCGCATCGCTTTGAGGGGGCAGTAGTCAACACTTCTTTAGACAAAAATTTTCGTATTTACACCAAATGGAAAGTAAAAAATGGGATGTGTTGTAAAAGGAATAAGTAATATTAAAGATATAATAAATATATTATATGGAATATATAAATATATTTTTCATCATAATATTTTCTATGATAGTTAGTAAAGGAAAAAAGGAACAACCATAATTTAGTGAGGTGGTAGTTCGTCGTACACTTAAACAGTAAGTTCATTAATCATGGTTGGATGTGGGTGTAATTTTAGGTTGAAACATTAGAATAAATAAATCCTAGTATATTGACTATACTTGTGTTATTATAAAATAATGGAATAAATTTATTTTAGAGGTTGTATAAAGGAAACAAAATAAATGATCGTGAGAGAAGACGTTAACTCTAAATCGGGTAACTCTTATTGGTGTTTTTTCAATAGGATTGTTTTGATTTCATTATAAAAAAATGTAGGATTAAATGAGTAATTCAGGAATGTTGGTAAAGGTATTGGTTAGATATTTTTCGATCCTAAGTGGTTTTAGAGGTGTAAATATGAGGGGTGGGTGGTGGCCTTTTATAGGGAAGGGAAATGACACACTTGGCATTTTTGAAAACAAGTTACGTGTACCCATGTTTTTACATAAAACACTTCATACCAAACCAAAAAAACTAACTAATGGATTGTTAATGTAAAAATAATTTCCACACAATGGGAGTTATATAATTTTATAGGTCGTTTTGGGTCATAAATTTATGGTTTAGTACTTTTTTAACCAAATTTTTCTCTTAATTGTTGTAATTAATTTCAATCACTTTAACTAATATTTTTGGTCTAGAACAAAGTTGACATTTTATGACATTAAAAATTATTATGATTCAAAATATTTATTCTATTTTTACAAATTCTAATCACATAAGTGGAGGAAATTAATTTATAATTATCTCGCTAATGGGATTATACTTCGAGTTTTTAATGTAAAAATGTTCAAACGTTTGCTAAGTTTTTTATAGATAATTTCAAATTCAAATTGAATAATATGATATAAATTGGATTAATTTAAGAAATTATTATATAATTTTATATTATAACCAATTTAAAATATAATGTATCCTTATAAATGGATTAGCTGAAAAATTATTTTTTAATTAAAATTCAATATTATTACTATTCATAAAAAATAAAACCTTGGAGAAAAATGACAAAAATTTATCCACACTTAATTTTTTTTAAATTTCAAATATAAAGTTTATTAGGACATATTAAATCTTTAATACGTTGAAATTTTTAATTTAAAATGGTTTAACCATTGAATGGTTTTAAAATTACCTTTATAAAAATATTGGTTTTTAAGCACAAAATTTGGTATGTTCTTTTATTATATTTATCCAATATTTTGGATGATTATAAAAAAATTGACTATACAAAATATAAATTTAATTAATTTTTTCACCATTGTTAATTAATTTAGATTATTAATATTATCCAACTTTTTCAAACAAAGTAGACATTTATAAAATCAGTACCATTATATTCATTTGGTTTCGGTATTATTTCATAATTAATCGGTAACCTATAATATATAATTTAATATAATTTTTTTATCCTATTAAATAATAATATTTTAATAATCATTTATTGTTCGGTAACACTTGTTCATGCGTGTTACACAATCCATCGAGGAAAGTCTATCTTACATGTAACACAAGATAACATTGGTGTTATATATAGAGAATGATAAAATTTATGTTATGTTTAGTGCATGATTATATTTCTATTGAGTATATAATGCAATCTAGAAATTGTGCATTAATATAAAATAAACAATTTTTAGTGTTTCATTAAATGAATACTATCACAATGATTAAATTAATTCCAAAAATATATTTGACAAAATATTGAGTTGTTACAGCCCATACATGAGCTTGTCCTTATTTTCCTGAGATAACTCCTAATCAAATGAGGAATTTTATTCCAATATCTAGAAAAATTTACATTTCCACTGGTGAACCCATCAAAATATGGATGGTAGGTGACCAATATACCCTGAGGAAAGCATCGTAGGGTCTTTATTTCTCTATTGAAAGATTATATGTGGGGTATCCCCCCTAGAGTCAGGTCACACTATAAATAGTAGTGAATGACCTTTAATCCTCTCTAGTGGAGCTTTTAAGAATAAGGGTTGAGAAAAAATGAAGCAATGGTATCACTAGGCCTTGAACAATGGCAACACTTAGGGAAATGTCTCTCATTACTCTATGCTAAATACAGCGGAGATAATTAAGTTTCATATGGTACCTCAAACCATACTCTAGACTCAATGCTATAATCCCATTCTACTTACCTCTCACCATCTCCCTTTATCACAAGTCCATCATAATCATGTCCTCCTCCAACTCTTCAACACACCAAATATCCGGGAAATCACAAGTCAAAGGAACTCATCTGCTACACCTTAACACTATCTTCTTTGGGTAGCACCGACATTCCGGTAATAGTTTTTCTTTCATCATAAGAAAATATCTCGGTGGGGGATGAATCCCTATTTATTTCTAGTCTAAATCCACATCCAACATCACCATCATAAGGCTCTAGCAATTCCCCATGTACCGTGAAAAAGCCTTAAAAATAAGTGAAAAGAAAATAATATCTCACTCCTATGTCAAATAATACTATTGAAAAGTTTTAAAGGATATATTTCATAAATCTAATCACCCTCAGTTCCTCTTGGTCATAGGCCTCTATGGCCTATATGATTCCTCACCCCCATCCTCCAGATCTTTGTGTCCAATATGGACCACTTGGGGGTGGTAGTGGTAACAGGTTTAATAGTCTTCCAACCATAATTTATCTCCCTACTTCTCTACCACATTCTTTATCATATGAAACTATTTGATATTGTCACTATCTCTTATAGGGTGGTCCATCAACAAGATATATATTGGTGACATGGAAGGTTAGTCAATACGGTATGATATGTCGTCGATCATTAGAAGAAAAAAATCACCTCTCTCATGGAATACTAGATCCATCATGGGAACCATAAGTCATATATCCTCTATCCTTGGACATATTCTAAATCAAATCGCACACCCAAATCTTTGAGACTATAATTGGATACCCACTATCAAATTTTCATCTCTTTTGTTACCAGTTCAAATTTTTGGCATTTTCTTTACCATAAGGATCTTCACTATCAAGACATTCTTAAGAACATCAGCATATGTGGGAATGCATAAAGATACCATTGAAGACCTGATATCACTGATTAATTCCTACTCAAAGGTATGTTCATGGAAAAAGGGATCTCAAAACAAATTCAAGGTGTATCGCAAAAGGTTAGTAAACATTACCAAATACTCTTCCATGTTCATGCTAACCTATTGAAGTTGTATAAGCTCTTAGATACACACCAATCACAATACAGTAGGATAAAACTCATCCCTGAATATCCACAAAAATATATATAAGGTAGTGTATTCTCATTATGATTCTATGTCACAAAACTACAACATCTCCTACTAGATCCCATAAGATGGATCACTGTTAGGACCACCATCTGATCTATAGGTGTCCTCACAAGGTAGAAAACATGCATGATGACCTCAATCCAGTTATCAGCTTTCTATAGATCTTGATCACCCCAAAACCAATGATTTATATGCCTATGAAACACATACAATGCACTAAGACTTTGTTCTTCCTCCATTGATACCACTAGAACCACTAAAATATGAATGGGTGGTGGAACAATTGGAAACTCACCCTAAGGCACCTCCCCCTATACAAACCCTATACTAAAGCCTCATCACTAGGTATATCATCATCACAATCTTTCCATGAAATCCAGGATGACTTTCATTATGGGGGAATCCTAAATTAATCAATATATACCATGTTCAAGGAGTATATCTCAAGATATTACAAGTACACACCTCGGTCTATCTTGTTCGTTATTTTTAGCCAACATCAAGTCCTCCTAAGACTCCATTGAAAGTTATGTCATCTTCATAAGACATGACATGTGTGGGAATATCCCATTGAATTTTGAGTATAATAATACACATTAGGAACCCCATACCCACAAAATAAAAGAGATAAAATTAAAGGAATCTCTCTTCTCAACCACAGCCAGTGGGTACAGAAAAACCCAAGTGAGAGAGAACATGAAACTCCATCTCAACGACTCTTCATCTATACATTACTAGTATTCCATCACAACATGGTATGTTAAACAAATATGATACGTACCAAAATTAATCCAATAATAACCTATATATACTCATCATAGACTCTAAGTCTCATGGTCTCAAACATCCAACCATCCATAGGATTCCACTAGAGGCTCAATGGTATCACTCATTTTGGAATGTACACTTCATAAGTCTTTGCATACCATATAAAACTCATCTAAGAGATCCCAGACATCAGGTATGATCTGACATCCCTAATGGAACTCATTTGAGAGATATAACTCATCAAGTGTCACTAATCCAATGGAATAACCCTTCCATCTGAGATGTCATCCATCCAAGATAACACACTCATATGGTATCACTATGAATAAATTCACACTTAAACCTAGAAGATCTCAATAATTAGATAGAGGATCCCACACATGTCTTATGGGGGACTCTATGAACCCTATTAAAACCCATAATATCTAAACTCGTAGACAGGGTATCACTCTCAGAATTTATGGGGGACACTAAGTAGCTAATATGTAACTATAGAGATCATGAATATCATATTGGGGATCACACCTAGGACTACTTGGGTACCCTAAATCCCTAATAAGACTCAGAACTATGACACATGGATAATGGATTACAACTATGACCACTAAGAGATGATAAAACCTAATTTGTAACTACCCTCATTGTAGAGAATCATATGTTTGATGATATTGAAAACCATACGAGATCAACCCTCTATGTAGGGATTCAATGCCTGTGCAAGAGGGTCATGTTGATAACACAAAACCTACTTAGTAAATATTAATATATGTAGGATAATCCCACATTGGTCTAACAATGTAATTCCAAAGACTCTATCGAAACTAATCTTGTAGAAAGGATCACAATCCTAAGATGGGTATGTGATTTCACAATGTACCTTCAAGGGGATAGACTAAGTGTATACACCCAAATAATACTATACAAGTATATCTAAAATAATTTCCCTACTAGAATCACCTTTTATTTCATCTATAACAACAAAAACACAGCCATATTCATGTTCTACCTCGAAAAATACTTAGTTTAGGCTACTCATGGGCCTCCATTAAAATCTTGAATATGGGGATGTGTGTGGGAGAAGTCTCTGAGGGGAGTACACTATGTGTACCCACAATACACTATACGTCTCTCCACACCATACACTAGCTATATAACCTCATTTTAATTGGTGTGTATAAGGAAAATTCCTCGTTTGTACATCAGTTTCCATGGAATGTAAACTCACCTGATCACCTGGGAGTGTCCCCACCCACACATAGAATGGTAGTCCATGTCGCCTTACACAGTATATACTCTAAGTACATTGTGTGTAACTCTTTCACCATCATAATCTTATGTCATTGGTCATTCCCATGTATACGTATCCATTTCCATGTACCATGGCCCATCCCTATGTATCTAGTTATATCCTCTAACCTATGTACACTGAGGGTCTATTTCATGTGACTCTACATGGTCGTGTCCTTTTTGGACAAGGCATCTTCCCATGTCCTTAGTTGGATGGAAAAACCCCACTACAAGGAGTATTCTCCATGTACAAAGCCTTTAGTTCCAAAATTTTATCTTACCTGAATAATGTGAACACATTTCATGTTATTGGAAACTAAACATCATGTTATCAATATTCTCAAACTAGAAATCATGGTGATCCTTCCAAAACCATAATTTTTCACCAATTTGACACAAATCAACCCCCATGGGATATATATCAGTCATATAAAGGCTCTAAAACATTAAAATATTACATAATTCGGTATCAAGATTTCAAAATCATAAAACCTGCTACCTCATGGTCAAACATTGAACATTCAGGTCCAGATCAATGTTTTTAATCCTCATTACCATGAACCATGAGGGATCCCCATCATGATCGGAGTCTCGTAGTGCCTCCTGTCCCTCAACTCATTCTTGGGTCATATATCATGAAAGGGGGTAAAACCTACTATCCCCCTAAAAATCCGGAAACACAAATAAGGAGGGGTAGGTTTATTGGAAAAATTCATTAAATTAAAAAAAACCCCTTATTATCATCCTTCCAATGGCTGCCACCAACTGGGAGCCCAAGGCTGACGTATTTTATGTCATGCCTAGGGTAAAACCCAAGTTTAAAACTCAACCATGGTCTTATATTTCCAATCCAAAACTCTATTTGGGAGTTATTCCATATTTCTGAGAAAATTAATTGTACGCAAGATAAAATATTTAATATTTTTTATGTCACTTCACTAAGGCTCCCTGGGCCTCATAATTTTTTGCCAACTCGGTGTTTGGATTGTGAAATGTTCCTAGAAATATTCCAAATTATTATGTGTTAAAACAATACCCATTAAAATGAAACCATGTGAGTTTCGATCATATGTAATAATGGGACATATTCATCACTTTTCATCACCTTTCCTCTAGTGCCCAGCAGAAGAGGATCTTCACCATATCTAACTATAGAAGTGGGACATACATCTCTATAATTGGTATGAAGATTGAGTACAAAACCAACCATTTAGGCTGAGGATGTGGTTATGGTTGAGGATCTCAAACAAAGTATATGTAGCACCAGCAGGGAAGACCTGCCCATTATAGTCAGGTTGTTTCTCGGGGCCATGGATTGGGTTAGTTACATGTTGTGCAGCCAACACCCAATGATCAAAGTGATAATAATTCTACTATAAGAGATATATTTTTGTATCCTCAACATTAATATCTTCCTTATTTGATATAAGTGGTATGAATTCATTCATATCTATAGAAATTATGAAAATTATTATTCTCGAGATCAAGTTTTTCTATGGGGTAATGACTCTTGATACCCCATTGGGAAGTCCATCAAAATTTCTATGCCGAGATAAGGAATTTATCCTAGAGGTGTGGGGTTATAAATTCATATAGAACATTTGTTACCTAGATATTATAGTCTTTTACATCATTCACAATATTTACTAGCAAGTATTATTACATGATTGTATTTACTGTTATCATAGACTGGTTTCTTTATTATCACCCAAGGGGGTAAAAACATTTTCAAGAGGGAATGGGAAATCCAGACTAGTCAAGCTAGAAATGAGTATCATGGGAATGGTGGAGTGACTACCCATATTTCTAGTCTCTTTATAGATGAGCAGGGAACACATCAAATGGATTTCCCACTAGTGGTGGATAATTTTAGGGTTCTCTTCCCTGATGAATTTTCTAGGCTACATCTAGAGATAGGGGTAGAGATCTCCAGTGAGCATATTCCAAGAGTAGAGGAAGTATTTATTCCTCTATATAGGATAGAACCAAATGGGATTCAAAAAATCCAATGGTAGTTGGATGATATATAATCCAAACAGTTTATTAGACCCATTACCTCTCATTGGGGTTCCCCTATCATTTTCTCCAAGAAGGAGGGTGGAGACATCAAGATATATGTGTATTAGTTAAAAATAGATCAACTTTTGGTTAAAAACAATTATCCATTAGCTCATATAGACATACTCTTTTACCAGCTCTAGGGAGATTAAGTTTTCACAATGATTGATTTGATTTTGGGGTACCATCAAGTGTGATTCAATCCTTGAGATATACCATGTACATATTTCTAAAGAAGTTATGATCTATAAAAATGTTTGTTAATGTCTTTAGGCATCATAAAAATGTGTTATGTTTTTATGGAATTAATTAATTGAGTTTTCCACTTGTATCTAGATTAATTTTTGTTCATCTTAATGGAAAACATCTTTGTGTACTCTTGAACTCAGCATGATTTTTCCAAACATCTTCAAAACATATTGACTAAATTGAGAGAGAATAGGCTATATTCTATGCTCACTATATTCAATTTATTTATTGATAAATTCCACCTCCTTTGTCACATTTTATCTGAATCTAGAGTTTCTATAGACATAGAGAAGGTGAGAGACATTGTTTTTAGGAGAATTTCAAGAACATATTTGACATATGCATTTTATTGGAGCTTGAGAGATATTACAGGCACTTCATTTAGGAATTATCATGCCTAAAAGAAACTCTTATGGGTTTTTATAAGATTGATTTTAAATTTACATGGTCAGAGGCTCATGGAGAATATTTTTCTGAGTCTAATCCAAAGATTAACTCGGTTTCAATATTTATTTTACCTGAGCTTCGTAGAGGATATACTATTTACTATGATGCATTAGGTATCGGGAAATGAGTTATTTCAGTGCAAGGTGATTGAGTCCTTACATACAAGTCTCATTATTTGAGGCATAAAGATAGAAATTACTTGATAAATGACCTCGAGATAGTAGTTTTTTTCATATATTGTGTTCTTGGAATCGTTATCTATTTGGAGAATGGTTTTTTGTGTACATGGATCACAAATTCCATAAATAGTTTTTTAGTCATCGTTCATTGAATCCTAGATATAAAATATAGTTTGAATACCTACATTCATTCAACTTTGAGATTTCTTATACTCCTCGTAAAGGTAGTGCAGTGGCTGATGATCTGAGTAGGAATACTCAAACACAATATTTTCAAGAGGCTAGTAGAGAATGACAGTTGATATCCTTGTTTCTTGAGATTCACCTTCAAGTGAACGAAAATAATGGGTATCCTGTATTGGCATTTTTATCAAAGACCTATTCACTTCTGGATGGAGTGATGATGAAACATATTTAAGATCCTAAGGGCTTAGTCCTAAGGGAGAGGGTTTTAGGTGAGTACCCACCACCTGGCGGGATCGTTGATGTGGATAAGATATTATATGTTCATGGATACATCTAGGTTCTTATAGACATGTGACAGTAACTGATGAAAGAATATGATGCCACTATATGGATAGTTCACCCAGGAATTACCAAAATGTACCATGAATTACACTATTAGTATTGGTTGTTGGGGGGGAAAGAGATTAGGGGATTTGTTACTCGATGTTCCACATGTAAACATGTGAAGGTGGAGCACCAGTGACCAGGTATCTTGTTATATCTATTACACATCCCATAGTGTAAATGGTATGAAGTAACTATGGATTTTGTGATAGGATTATCAAAATACCCTCAAGGAAGTGATTCCATATGGATTATCCTGGATAGGCTAACAAAGGCCATACACATTTTACCTATTAGGTATAACTTATCAATGGATTGTCTTTGAAGGATATATATATTTGAGGTTATTAAAATTTATGTAATACCTCATACTATCATATCATATAGGGATTCACATTTTTCATCATTGTTCAAGAAGCATTGCATATTTCTCTTGGTCTACCAGAGCTTTTGAGCACAACCTACCTCCCACAAATTGATAGTTAGTATAAGTATACAATACAGGTGTAATAGGACATGCTCCAATCATGTGTCCATGATTTTGGAGGTTTTTCGTAGAAACATATACCTCTTTATAAATTATCTTACAATAATATATTCCCTAATAATATAAAGATAGATCCTTATGAGGCCCTATATATTAGGCCATGTCTATCACCTCCATTCTAGTTAGACACATTGGAGGTAGTGCTACTCATACCTCATATTTTTTAGGAGACGTTAGAGTATGTACAACTTATCAAAAAATTTATAGTTATAGCTTATTCTAGGAAAAAGTCTTATATTGATCGCCATCGATGAACATTGGAATGTGAGTTCATGGATTGAATATTCTTGTGTGTTTTTCCTATACTAGGGAATATATGGATTTGGAAGAAAATTATGCTAGCTCCTAGGTTTTTAATACCAATTGAGATTTTGGAGAAGGTGGAACCATTTTCTTATCATATTAAACTCCCTTTGATATATAGAGGTATGTATGAAATTTTTCAGGTTTCCTAGCAATATCCTTACTATTCAGACTCATCTAATGTCCTTCATCCTAATGAGGATGAGTTGTAAGTTGATGCTTCTTTTTAGGACTATATTATACTAATCGTTGATTGTATCGTGAATCTCATAAATATAAATATGTTCCTCTATATTTACTATTATAGAATAAAATTTATGTATAGGATGATACTTGTGAGTTAGTGGTTCAACTACATGCTTAAAGGATAAAACTATTCTCTGATGATGCTCAGCCACCCTCTGAAGGGAAACTCTGGGTTGAGGTGTTTTATGGATGGTAGGTTGTAAGATTAGGAATTTTTAGAGAGGATTGGATCCATTAAAATTCATTCAAAATCGTTTAATATCAATATGGGAATGTCTAATGAGACCATGGAGGTTTTATGGTCATTTGGGCATTTTTGGATCCCAAAGCAGTAGCTTTTGGGGAAGAATTTTGAGGTGAATGGTTGGTGAATAGCTAGTAGTAACAATGTGACTCAACCATGAAACCCATTTGTACATGATAATGTATTAGTTTAAACATGTGAAAAACAATTTGCATGTTTCAGATGAAAATTCCATGGTCTTTGTATAGATTGTAAAATCATCAGAAAACTGTTCTAGGGGTGTGTTCCACTTAGACAGTGGTGGTGCATATTTGTTTTGATCGTTTGTCCAATCATGTAGCCAACCTTGATCCCCTAAAAATGTGGGTGAAATTACATTTCAACACTTTTATTTTTTAAAGTGTCTCCCTCTTTTTCTCCCTTTTCATGAATCGAATCCCCCACCCTCATTGAGAACTCCTTTCTCTGTCAAGATAGTATTTAATCCTCCTCCTTCATATGATGTATGTTTAGCCCTTTATTCATCATGTTGGATAGCTAGTTGTAAGACTCATACTATTATTCCTTTATTTCTTCACATATCTCTCTATATCAAATTCTTTTCCCATGCATGAAAATATTCCTTATTTTCAGGTTGTTTGTCTAGTTTTTTGATTTCACCCATTCTATCCCAAATCTAAACCTAAGACTAGAAAAAGAATTCATATAATTATATAAGGTAAGCGGTCTAACACTTTTACATAAAATAATTTATTATTATTACATGTGTTTTTGTTCCAAACTTTCAAAAAAAATTATTTATCCATTAAAAATTTGTTTTTATTTTTAATTAAATGTATAACCCATGTTAGAGATACTCGTATAGGTCCTTAACAGTGTCAAAGGATTTAAACCTCAACTATTACTACCCAATTGGGTTTGTTTAATTAAATGATCTTAGAGTTCTCTTAAATGACTTGTGACCAAACTATTAACTAAGTAGGTTTGTATTTATTCTTATTTCAAATAGATAAGATGAATTGGATTAGAATTGAATAGTAATAAATGAAACTAGAACTTTACTAAATCATGAAATTATGTTTATGAATAAATGGGATTAAATTAAATGTTAAATAGGTTGGAAACTATTTTTTCCTTGTCATAAATACTTACATAAAATGTCCAATTGTTGTTGTTATTATCTGGACTTGGGGATTGATCATTGTGATAGGGTTAATAGAAGTGTTGGACATGAAACTTCACGCTCCCTTAATGTGGAATGTTAGAAAATATTATCCTCCTAATTTATATTTATTTTGGATAGGATGTTTTGTTCTCCCATGTATACTATATTGAACATGATGCATCACATCGTTGATTCAGATTTAACAAAGATGATAATCTATATTTCGGGTTAGAAGCTTGGGTTGATGCCCTTATTTAAATATGCATCCTCTATGGAAATGTACATGGATTCTTTTGTTATTTTCCTTATTTCTTTTCCAATTTATATACACATTAATATATATATATACACCTAGTATATATATATACATATTACACATTTATCATGACACTTTCTCAATGATATTCTAGCTTAATATGAAGCAGTTATTGTTGGATGGGTATCCTATGAGGAAATCAGACCAACAGGGTTTTTTATTTACAATGTATACATACTTTTCCTACATATTTCTCATTTTAAATTCATGGAATGTGTAGTGATAAACACCATTGTTGGTGGCCTACTAAGTTTTACTCACAAACTGTATGGGACGCTCATTGGTACCTAGACAAAATTCATGGAGATAGGTAGTGACAAAGTAAATTACCTAGCTATAGATTCCAGATTTGTTATACTAGGATGGAGCATTGGAGTAGAGAATCAGACTTATGATCATAATACTATTAGATATATTTTTAGGGATTTTTTATTTTATATATCATTTTTATGTTGTATGTACACTACCCTATTCCCCTTATTCATTTTTGTATAGCATCATGAAAACATTATTTTTATATGATACTGGATATGGACATGCTCTAATTATAGTTATTTGGGTGATATCTTTTTCTTATGATAATCTGCTTTTATATTATTATACTACTTACACTATTTTATCTATTATTTATCATTGTTCTCCACTCTAATTAGGAGGGTATATTCTCCCTACCATACCATCATAGACCCTCACTATTAGTCGATGGCCTTTATCATACAATAAGGCATGATTGAGGCCATATGGCTGACTGTGTGAGGTTACTAATGAGTGAACTGGTCTTAGTACATCATTCCTTTTTTGTTGGGATAGTGAATTATTTGAGTTACTTAATTCTTGTAGATTTGTGATTATCATATGGGAAATCATGTTTTCTCTTTTATGGATAGCATGGCATTTCAAATATTTATTATGGATTACAGTATATATATTTTGGGTTGTTTATTCCTATTATCTAAATTTTCTTCTATATATTTCTTTAAAATTATTTATCATCTTTAGAGTGTATTGTATCCCCACTATCACCCCATAAAACCTTGTTTTTAGTCACCATAATTTTTTTATGAGAAGGTGTTTCTATGTTCTAGTCATGCTCTAATCAGATTAATGTATAGTATGTCAGGATGGGATACTAAAAATTGGCATCAGATAATGTTGGTTACAAGGTGATATTAAAGTGAGGCTTTTTTTATTTGAATTATGGTAGATCTAATTTTTTGGAATCTATTAGAAAGTAATTTGTGAAATGGGACTTGGGATGGATGTCATGTTGTGTTTCTAGCCGATGCTAGTATGGGATGAAGTTCTAGTTAACCAGGAAACTAGCATTATTTTTTGTTTTTTATTATTAAAATTTAGTTATTTTATTTGGATAAATTGGTATTTTATGATAATTATTTATTTTTTAGACTCTTCTCCCTAAGAGGAAGGAGGTGGAACTCATGAATCACTATATGCACCTTGGGATCACATGACATGTGTGTTCTACTTGTAATTGTCATTGAGGTGTTGGAATAGAAAGGGGTTCATAATTTTAAAGTGTCTTTAATAACCTATATGGTTTTTTCATATATATCTTCAGGGTGTAATTCTATTCAACCTTCCTGGGATTGTGATTCATGGGTTGAATAAGTTTATGGATCAAGTCTATATATAGTGTGTTGAACCTAGCCCTGATATAGGTAGGTTGGTCTATTATTCTTGGTAATTTATCGCATGGGTGTATGAAGTATAAGGTCTAGTGGGTCATGTTTTATGTTATAATTTTCCATATTTGTGATGTTTGGACTGTTATTTTTTATTGATCATTGTATTTCATTTTTAGTGAGATTCCTCCTAGGTTTCCACCAATGGAGAATCAAAAATGAAGATATATGGTGATGCTACTTCATGCACTGGATGAGGCCCCTAAGAGAGGAGGTGATCATGAGACATAAAAAGTGGTTTTGAGATAGGTAGGTCAGGCATAGTGGCCTGAGGAGTTGGGGTAGTGGGAGGTTGAGAAGATCAGGGTGATCTTAGGGTGGGGTATCTAAAACATTGATTGGGGTGCTCAGGGAGTTGAATAATACATTTAATCTTTGATATGGGAACTTCAGTCACATCATTCTTCTTGTTATAAGGAGAGGGTAGACCCCATGTAGTTGTGTGCTGGATTGAGTGAGAAAGGATTATTTTTAGAAGATTAATAAGTCAATATAGTAGAGTTTAATTTTGGATATGTGCATTATTAGAGGACTAAATAAATATATGTGGGACATACAGGTGAAGTTAGGTAGACATTAGGGGTTTATGTGGAAGGACTTTGAGATGAGGATCCCTGATTACTTCTTCCCTGAGACATTAAGGGCATATAGGCACTATGAGTTTATAAACTAAGTTAAGGGAGATACTTTGTTCATGGATTATGATGTTAAGTTAAAATATTTTTTGTTTTTTATGATGATTCTCGCATGGGAGAAGATTGAAAATGTGAAATTATTCTAGTATGGTTTACAGAATTCTACCAAGGTGTAGGTAAAATTTTTTTCGTAGATCTTCTTTTATAAATTAAAGAACTGAGAACAAATTGTTGAGTGAAATATGTTATAAGGGAGTGTACCAAGATGGAAATTGCACTCATGAGAGAATATAATTGGAGCTATGGGTAGTTGGATACTAGGATATGAGGAGACCCATAATTATAGATAGAGTAGAGGTTCAATGATGGCACCATGGATTGGATCATAGATGAGTTGTTTCCTATGTAGAGAGATAAGGAATGTTTTTTCCTAAAATTTATTGGACCACTCTGGTCCATTCCTTCATGAAAATCTAGATTTTGGAGTGTTCTGGAGGTTTTGGTTACTCATTTATAAAGTTTTCTACAAAATACAATTTTTCTGTTGGTGAGTCATTTTAGAACTGTCGGTGTCAGCGATTCATTTTTATTGATGGTGTTGGTGAGTTGTTTTTGTACTATTGGTGTTGGTGAGTCATTTTTGTACCATCTGTGTTGGTAAGTTAGGGCATCAGTGTTGGTGACTCGAGAGAGTTTTAGTGGAACTGATAATTTTTCATCCCTACTCAATCAAGAATCTCAAAAGGGACAATATACCTAGGTATTAGATTTTTCTTACTTCTAATCCTCATAACCTTATTCGATGTATAAATTCAAAAATAACTTCCCACCAACCTAAAATTCCATGTCACACTAACAATTTTAATTATAACATTTCTATTGACTTTGATCTTCCTTGATTTACTATTGAAAAACTGTGACTTTATCTATCATTTCCTCAGCTAGATCTGATCATAACATACTTCCTTCTATAATATCATCCTTTAGTTATTGTTTGATAAATTTCGATTATATCTCTTAATCCAATAAATGAATATTCATGATTAATTTTTGTTATGCATGAATCACTAAAATTAACTTGTAATGAATCATAATATCTATAAGTCATTCCTTAAGCCTTTAAATATTTTCCAAAATCAAAATGGAAAGAAAAATTTATCTGATTATATTCATGATTCAACTTAACATATTCCATAAATAGTAAACCTTAAGGACCCTGGAAAATATGACTGAAAAAAAATTGTATACCATAGAATGAAATGATTTGATCTTATATCATTACTTTATCAGCTTAAATATCATGTTGAAATAACATTAATAACTCATAAAGTCTTATAAATAATTTATATGAGTCTATCATTTACCAAAATTAAGTCACAATAAAATCTTATTTGGTTACAAATGATAATTTACTTTTTATTCCTTAAATAAAATCCATTATTAACCAAAAACATTTCCATTGGAATTTTGGGTTCATCCTTGAACCAATAAGTGATCATAAAGTGATTCAGAATAAAAAATGTGATTTCTTTTCTCCATAATATATGCAGATATACATAATAAATTCTTATAATCACATTTAATTTCACTAATGGATTAATAATAATATTTTGATAGGGTGTATTCATACAATCTTCAACTTGAAATCCTCAAGCCTGTTATGGATGATAGATTTTCCATAATTATCATGATTCACTTTAACTCTTTTGACTGCATAAGATTTCCCTTTGTACTTATGATTCAATTTTTTTGTGTCATATTATACTTATTAGACCTTGGATTATAGAATTGATTCCCATATTTCCCAAACTCCTTGTATTTAAGACACTAGAATATATTCTATGAATATTTCATTCTATTCTCATCATTAGTTAACATTTTTCCATCATTTTGTCCTTAAATTTCCCAATGAACTTCCTTTTCAAACTTGATACATTTACTGGTTCCCTTAAGGCTATTTCATCCATGTTTCCTTCAACACTTTGAGCATAAATGAAGGTTCATTTTCTTTTTTAAAGGTTTTATGGAATTATCTTAAAATTTATTCTTTATTTTCTTAGCAAAATCATGATATTTATTGTTAACTTAGATCTCCATATCCACCATGATGCTGAATCAAATGATTTCTTCATAGCTAATTAAGTCCCTTATAGCTAACACCCTTTTGAGACTTATTTTTAATCCACTAAAGAATAGATAAACCTTAATTTCAATTTGGGTGATAATAATAGAATCATAACTTGAAAGTCTAGTAAAATTTGACTCATAGGTACTAATATATTCATTATCATTATTCTTTAACTCAACGAATTACTTGTTTATTCTCATGAGGATAATAAAAGGAATCTACTTATTGAGAAAATTATATTTTAAACTTATCATAATCCATGGAGTCCATTATATCCTATTTTCATGTGTTCTTAATAAAAGCACTAAATTGAAATACTTCTCCTTCTAAATTATAAGTATTTAGATTAAAATTATCCTTCTCTAAGAACAAAATAATGGAAAATATGATTTTAGAGGTATTGATCCATTTTTTACAACTAGTGGATCTGCATAACCTCTAAAATATAGTGGATGTTTCCTCATAAAGGACTCAATATAAAATTATTCCTTTCTTTTATCATTTTTAAGTTTGACATGATTAATATCTTCAGAAATTTGTGTGATTATAGTAATAATATTTCTCATTCAAACTCCCATCATATTTGGTTTCTCAGGAAGATAATTATTGAATTTTTCATTGTATTCAACATTAACATGATTCCTTTAGTTTACATCCATTGACTAAAAGAAAAATTCATAGTGTGAGAAATAATAATCATAGTGTTAAAACCACATAATCAAGAAAAATAATTTATAGGATGTGTAAATAATGATACCATCTTCTATGACACCTTAGGTTAAAAGTGTTCTATTTTTGATTGTTACCAAAACTGTAGGATTTTATCCTATACTTAATCTTATCCCTAAATTTATAACTAAAGTTATATCCTCCTTGTTTCCCAGGGTTATCTAAACATTTTTGTGATACCCACTATAGTGACCCTGACTATTCATACATAGATATCAAATTTTAGTATATCAATATTCATTTCATAACATAATGATTGATGCTAAAATCATATAGGTATAGTGTCTTAGGAAACATGGAAACATAAACCAACGGTTCATAGAAGATCTAAATCATCTCCCACTATGTTTTTTATAACTATCACTCCTATTAGAAATATCAAAATTCGTACTTTTTCTTCATAACCTAGGGAATGGAAACATAAGAAAGGAATAGCTTATATTCTTATTAAGGGTAAACAATGGAGATATCAATGACGATTTGAGCATTACATGAACATAAAGGTATGAGAACAAGATCATATCAACTGAAAATCATATCGTGGATGTCATAGATCATAATCTTGAGTCATGGAATAAATATTCACAGTTTATAACAAATAAATCATAAATGAATTTAAAAACATGATCCATGAGGTCATAACATTGGTGTAAGACATAAAAGTATGGCATATAAATAAGCATAGAAAATCATTTACTTATTAGTAAATGCTTCACTTTTAGGACTATCATAATGGATTGGGTTTACTCCCAAAACCCTCATAGTAGTCTAGGTTTACTCCCAAGACTATCATAGTTGATTGGGTTCACTCCCCAAACCATCAACATAGTCATAGTTCACTCCCATGACTAGCATAGTGGAAAATGTACCATATTAAAATTGGTTCACTCCCCATTATATTCTAGTTTATATCATCATATACAAATATTTATCCAATGAATTGGAGAGAGATATAGGTCCCACATATCCTTGGCTATAATGTGACCACAAACCTTGTTTATAATGTAACCACTGTCCTTTGTTAAAATGTTACCATCATTCCTTGTTATAACATAACCACTATATTTGGTTAAAATATTAACCATTGTACTTCTTTATACATAACCACTATCACATAATTAACAAAATAAAAATTTATTCCACAATATCATAAAACATTCATCATATAATAACCCATCAAAAGAAATGGGTTTCATAAAAATGTCATGAAATCATAACCCATGGAAAAGGAATGGGTTTTATAAACATTTCATCATTTCATAATAGATAACCCTATGGAAAATTAATGGGTTTCATAAACATCTAGTAATCATAAACATAACCCATCCAGATGAAAAATAATTATTATATCATTAGATCATATCCCTATTAAATCATAATTAACATTGAATATTTTAGCTTATATGTAAAATTATTTTGAAATATAACTTCTAAGGTTTGTTAAGAAAAATATCCTTTTCACTTTGAAAAAATATTTTAAAAACATTGAAATATCTTAATTATTAAGGAAAACATTTTATTTCAAAAGAAAATTGAATATTTTTAACATAATCTTCAATTAATTGATTGTTAATGATAGTGGGAAATTTCATTCATTAATTATTAATTAAAAGAATACATTCATTTCACATGTTAGTAAAAATTCAAAAAAAAGTAAATTTCCTAAAAAATTATAAGAATATTCCTTTTAGAATAGTTTCAAAATATTAAAACATCATTAAAAGTTAATTCAAACAATAATTATACAATATTAAAAATAAATTCTTTAAAACATTTTTATAAAACATGGATAAGGAACAAAAAAAATTTCTATAGAAGAGATAAATAAAGATGAGTTGCCTTAAAATGTATTTCGAGTCTCTTGAATACATGATGTGAGAAAAATGAAAGGAAAACAAGTATTTTCATTAAATAAAGAAATATAATAAAATTTATGAGTTTACTAATATTTATATCATAATATTTAGTCATTGGAAATATAATAATAATCAATCCTAAAAATAATTAAGTTGTAACGTAAAACCCTTACCACGTTGGTAACTTTTGAATCATAATCCCCATGAAAGAAAAAACTATATATGGATATGTATATCCTCTAAATTTTATCATAATAATCATAAAATACATTCATGGGAAGTATATAAAACACATAAAAGAAACAAATTTTGTATAAGGTATAGTTACCCTAGCCTTTTACACATAACATTACATGATTTTAAGAATAATTAAACATAAAATTACAATCAAAGGATCATAATGTCTAGTGTATTGGAAAACTAGGTACACAAAACTGAAAACATGGGAATTAATAAAACATTTCTTTATTTATCATCCATTAATATCTCCTATCTTCCTTTGAGCCCTTACATATTCATAGGATAACATGGGGATAACATGAACAAAGGGATGAGGTAAAAAGCCTAGTAAGGGAATAAACATTAAAATAAATCTTAGCACTTGTGTAAGAAGACATAATATAAATATATATAATGTAATGGAACATGATTAAACATAAGGAATCATAACATATATAATAAGGGATCATATAATCAGGGAATCATATTAATGTGGAAGCAACATAAAACATGACATTAGCATGTGTCAAGTCTCGTTTCACATAGAGGATCACGAGCCAAGGATCATTGCACATAGAGGAGAACGAGTCAAGGATGACCGCAAAGAGTGTTTCACATAACGTATCATGAGACTCAGAATCATCCAATTAATTGGAGATATATCTATGTGAACCCATCATAACATGTTCGTGTATATGTTTTCCTTATAAAGAATAATACATAAGCAATCTAAC
Organism: Viscum album; assembly: GCA_963277665.1. Lineage (NCBI taxonomy): Eukaryota > Viridiplantae > Streptophyta > Magnoliopsida > Santalales > Viscaceae > Viscum > Viscum album. The sequence goes on along the minus strand of OY728152.1, from coordinate 345,932,475 downwards.
ATAAACATACGAGTTACCCATGGAAAGAATTGGGTATTATAATTGTGTCAAAACCCATATCAAAAGGTAATATCATAATTTTGTCCATTAATGGATGGATTTAAATAATACATGTACATTAATAAGTTAATATATGCATATATCATGATAATTGATGTCTAACTGAAGTGAAAAGAGTGTTCAACAAACTTTATAAATAAAACATTTTAGTACAGTTTAATGGAAAACATTCAAGATTATTTAAAATGGAAAAGGCATAATTGTTTGTATGAAAGAAAAAGTGAACCAAGTTAGTGTTTTATTTTAAAATGGGTGATTTTATAAAAATAATGGTGGATTAAAAAATATTAAGGATCACACATTAAAATGGGTAAGAATTTTGGAATTTCCTTTAAATCGGGTTTGCTTCACGGAAATGTTTTAGAATAGAACCTTATTAAAACATGTCTATCCCCAAAAAATAAGGATTAATGGATCTTGATAAATTATTTTGGAACATATACACAGAATTTATGACATGTACGTAAAAATAAAGTTAATTTTTTTTGTTAAAAAGAGAGAAGGAGTAACTTGAAGGAATAATGGAGGTTCAGGTAGAATCCCTTACCTTATGTCTAAAATGATTCTTCAATTGATCATAATGTCTTGAATAACAAAATTATATTCATTAAATAATAATTAATGAACCATTTATACAATTATTTAATTTATTATATCTTTATTAAGTTTATTTATGACCTTTTTGAAGGGTTAATTGATTCAATTTCATCGTTTGGGAGCATTGATTTATTTGGTTTTCACGGTCGGATTACTTGTATAAGTGTATGGAAACTCATGTATAATGAGAATAGTTGTCCATAACTAAACTTACAAGTTATAAATGAACTTATATAATATTAAAATACCATTTTCTCCTTCATTAAGGATTATATATTAGAAAAATCATTAATGATGATCGTTTTGATTAATTTAGCGTTTTTTTATCACAACGAACTCATCTTGTTTTATAAATTAATCTCATGTGTATAAAATCATTAAAAAATTAAATATAATATAATAAAAATATTATAATATGGTTAAACCATAAAAATTGTTTCATGACTATCCTTGAAGATGAAATTGAGATATGAAAGCACGTCGTCCATGAAGGTGGTAAATCGGCACCTCGCGAACGATGTTTTCATTATTAAAATAAAAGAGAGAGGAGAAGATATTTGATGAAGAATTATTACATAAACAGGATAGAATCCCAGTATATATAGGATAATGTAGTTTTCATACCAATTTGACATGGGTAAGTGAGAAGAATATAAGAAAATAAAGGAACATGAAAAGAAGTTGAAAGAAAACATAAGAGGGGTTTTACCTCTTGATTATTTCTTCTTGAGAACATCCTTAGGGAATTTGTTTTGGTATTTTATTAAGAAAACAATAGCCTTAATTTTGGGGAGATATTTGGTAATATTATTGGGTAGAATTTGGATAATTATCTAGTCTTGAGATGTGTGACGAGAAGAGGTGGTGATGGGTGATATTTATAGTGGATGAGAGGGGTGTTTTCTCATTATTTAATCCATTGGTTTTTTATTTTTCTCAAGACAAGAAATAGTGTTGATTATTGGGGATAAATATAGTAATAAGATCATTTGAGTTCAATATAATGGCCTTAAATCATTACAACATAACCTATGACTCTGTAATTCAAGTATTTAGTATTTATTACAAATTATCATATTTTACTTTTTACCAAAATTTCATGTGTCTCAGAAAAATACCAAAAATTATCCCTTAGCATTTATTGATGTTTAGAATTCAGAAATTTACTCCATTTTATAAAAATAATTTTCTAAATATTATAAATTTAATTTTTAATTAAAATCCTAATTTACTCAAAAAAAATACAGATTCTAAAATTATAACTGATTTCATATCACTTTGAAAAATTAACTAAGATCTCATAAAATTATCTTATAATCATAGACATAAAAATATTAATTTTTGAATAAATTTTATGAAAATAATTTTTTATAATTATTAAATTAGTCATAAAATTGTAATTAAATATTTATTACTTACAAATATACCGGCACTTAATTAATAATTTTTTAAAAAAATCACATATAATATGATATAATTATATCATATTGTAACATATAAGATGATTAAATTATATTCATAATTTCATATGTGAGGTAACTATTCCATTTTCTAGTTTACTATTCATAAGTTTCACATTACTATTGCAAAGGTCAAGTTACTATTTCATCTCTATTGGTTCCTTAACTCCTAGAAAAGCTTTTTATTTCATTCATTCATCATTTATAAAGATTTTATTGTGTTCTAATATTTTTTATACCATATGACATAATTATAAGAAGTTAATTTCTATAGATTTAACATTGGGTCGTTACATTCTTCCCCCCTTATGAAATTTCTCCCTTGAAATTTCATTTAACATACAAAGGTGAAAAAAGGTGTGGGTGCTTTTCCTTCAGTTCTTCCTCCAACTCTCATTTTTCCTCTTCATACTTATGGTTCTCCTATTCTACATTGACCTGGTGAGTAGCCATGTTGCATGGAAATTTATCTCTATGATCCAAGATCTTCACTGGCTGCTCCTCATAAGAAAGAAAATTCTCTAACTGTACCACCTCTAGAGACAGTACATGTCAATTATCTGGTATGTACTTCGGGATATGGGGAATACATCTTGTACTTGAAACATGGATGGTGGGAGTGATAGTCAATAGGCCACATCTCCCACATGATCAAGGATCTCCAAGGGGATAACGTACTTGGTACTTATTTTTCCTTTCTTCCAAAATCTTGTGATCCTATTACTAAGATAAATACAGAGGAATACCATGTCTCTAACCTTAAACTCCAGGTATCATCAATTATTTTCTACGTAGCTCATTCATCGACTTTGGGCTTCCTTGATGTGCTACAAAATATTTTTCACCTTCTCCACCATTTCATTGACCATTTCAGGTCCTATTAACTTACATTCACCAACTTCATCCCAACATTTCATTGTTCTGTACTATTTCCCATAAATGGATTCATATGGAGCCATTTGGATGCTTGAGTGGAAACTATTATTATATGAGGATTTGACTTGTGGTAGATATTAGTCCCATCCTCCTTTAAAGACCATATAATATGCCCTCAAAATGTATTCCAGTGTCTGAATAGTTTTCTCATATAGGATACCAGTTTGAGGATGATAGGTTATATAGAAGTTTATATCAGAGCTTAGAGCATGATGGAGACTTTTCCTGAACTTGGAAGTTAATCTCAGGTCTCAGTCAGATATAATAGATAGTGCTACTCCATACAGCTTTTCCACTTCTTTGATACATATCTGTTCATGTTTATCAAGAGATAAGTCCTCTAAAATTGTGATAAATTAAGCTATCATTATAATACAACCCACATTAACCCATATAAAATTGTTCCCTTTGGATGTCTTTGGATGTCTAGTGACAAATTCCATGGTGATTTTTTCCCATTTCCATGTTGGTATGGGTAAAGGTTTCATCATACCTTTATACTTTTTCCCTTTCATCCTTCACTTTATGACATACCATTCACTTTGATGTATATTCAATGGTATACTCTTTCTTACTGTACCATTAAATTTTCTCCTAGATATCTTGATACATCTTTGTGATCCCTAGGTGAATAGAGAAGGTTGAGCTATGTGCATTATTCAAAATCTCATTATTTATCTCTGTATCGGATGGTACACATATTTGTGACCCAAATAATACCACTATATCCTCACCGATCTTGAAATCTAAGGATTTCCCACTATAGATATCTTCTAATCTTTTGAATTTCCACATCATTTATTTTATCATCCATTATTTTCTCTAAAAGGGATGGTTGATAAATAAATTGAGAAGGGATTGATGATGTTTCTCCCTTAATGATTTCTATGTCCATCCTTTGTAAGTTTAATAAGATTGGATCCTTCCCAATTATTGTCATTTGTTGGTCGGAGTGGATACTCAAGAGGGGGGTGAATTGAGTTCCAATAAAAATTTTTTGTTAAAAACAATGTTGATTAAAAATCCCCCTTTTTCAAAAACAGATTAAACTGTAGTGAATTTATACAGATTATAAAGGTTCAATTAGTTTCTCAAAGATTGATTAGTTCTCAGTTAACTTAATCTTATGATTAAATTAACCTTTGAAACTAACTTACTGGTCTATAATAAATATAAACACTTGCGAGTTTAACTATCAAAGTAGCTTTGAAAATAAATTATATTTCAAAGTAATAGCAGCGGAATATGAAATAAATATGTAGTATGGATAAAGTATGTAGCTACAAAAACAGAGAATTAACCAAGAGGTTCGGTCTCAAGCCGAGACTTAGTCCTCTCAAAAGTTTATATAAAAATGATCCACACCCTGGATCGGGTTTAACAACAGTGAACACACAGTCCAGGTCACAAGACCTCTACCACTGTTATTCGTGGGAAACAGTTCAACAGCAACTAGCTGTCCAGGTCACACACGACCTCTACCACTATCCACAGTGGGAAATGAAGTGTAAAAAGGTTTTCTGAGGATTTACAGATCCTCCAGTGAAAGTACAGGAGTCAGTGTGTGTGTTTAATACAGCAGATAACACACACTGCTCGAAATGTAAAACAAATGTATCACAGAGCAGAGATGTAGAGTTTAGAAATGGCTCTGGTGATTTCAGTGTAGCTCTGGACTCTTTTGTATTTGATCAGAATTTATTCTGAGTCCTTTTCTCATTTTTTTTAGAGGAAGAGTGTCGTATGCTTCAGGTTCACAGGCAGTGAGATGTAGTCGATGAAGTTCTTCAATGTTCTTCTGTATGCATAGAACTCTTCTTGAGTAGGCTTGATTGAGTATGAGGTTCTGTTCTGATTGGTTCTCTCGTCTCTTTCTTTTCCTCTGTATATCATGCGTTCTTCTATCAACTCTCTCTTCTTTCTCTTCAGCAGAGTCTTCTTATATTTATGTCACGTGCTTCGGAAGACAGAAAAAGTTTCCTTTCCGTAGGTACGAGGTACGGTTTCCTGACATCCGACAACCTTTATTAATAATTTGACAGAGCATTAAAATATACCTAATATGACCGTTGGTTAGATTAAATAAAGATAAAGATAAAGAAATTCAAACAGTTGTTTATGACTATTGAAGAATCAAGTGATCGGTAGGTCATCAGCATTAGTGAGTAATGATCGGTGACTCATGTAGATCAGCATCGGTGAATCAGACTGATCAGCATCGGTCTGTCATCTGATCGGTGGGTCAGTCTGATCGGTGATCGGTGGCTTATTTGCATCGGTGAGTCATTTGCATCAGATCGGTGAGTCATTTGATCGGTGGATCATTTGCATCGGTGAGTCATTTGCATCGGATCGGTGAGTCATTTGATCGGTGGCTCATTTGCATCGGTGAGTCATTTGCATCGGATCGGTGAGTCATTTTATCGGTGGCTCATTTGCATCGGTTGGTACATGCTTGTATCGGTGACTTTGTTTATCGGTAGCTCCATGCGTCGGTAGCTTCATGCGTCGGTAGCTTCATGCGTCGGTATCGGTAGCTGTGAGTCTGTCAGTAGATTCGTCCATCGGTGACTCTTATTTCATCGGTGACTCATTTGCATCGGTGACTCATTTGCATCGGTGAGTCTGATGTATCGGTGAGTCTGATGGATCAGTGAGTCTGATGGATCGGTGAGTCTGATGGATCGGTGAGTCTGATGGATCGGTGAGTCTGATGGATCGGTGAGTCTGATGGATCGGGGAGTCCGAAGTCTGTTGAAACCAGAAGTCTTCCAACATACTTTGTAAGTCAATAAGCATAGACAAAAACATGATAACAGATTCATTTACAGATTGTAATTAAGTTTATGAGAAATCAAACCAGATTAAGCATTAATGGAATGTGATGATTTGTGATTATTAAAACACCAAACATAGACATGAAATCAACAATCTTCCAGAGGGCTCAACAATATCCCCCTTTTTTATAATCACAAATCTTTATCATTAAATATAACTAATATGATATATCCTTAATAAAAACATAATGAGAATTAAACCATAAGAAGAATAAATATAAAGAGAAATATAAATCTCCCCCTTAATTTAGATTACCCATATATATTATACAGATTTCTCCCCCTGAGATATATACATCTTTTCTCCCATAAAGTATTCTTGTTCTTATCCCATAAAGTATTCTTTTTCTTCTCCCCCTTTGGGATGATCAAAAAGGAGGGAAAACAGATAAGAGAAGGTGAAAGTAAAAGCAGTCAGGAGAGAGTAGAGATAAAAAAATGATAAAGTACAGATTATTACAAGTAGCACATTGTTCACCCCATCAAAAACAATACACAACTATTTGGTGGGATACAAAGGGGCTTTGCCTTTGTCTTTGGGATCAATAGTGGGTAAGTTTGAAGTCTTGGAGACATGATGGTCTTGGCGAATCTGAAAAGGTGGTAGGACAACTCGGGCAGGTGGAGGAGCAGGTACCACAGAGGGTTCGTGTTGAGAAACAGGAGCTGATGGAGAAACTTGCTGAGGAACTGGTCTTAACTGAGAGAGAGCTTGAGCAACAAATATCTGATTTGGAGCTATATCAGAATCACTGAGAGGTTCAGAAGTAGGAAGTACTATGGAAGTGGCCTGTGCATGCAAATAGGGCTTCAAAAGATGAATAAAGTCCTGAATGACTTCTGCTCCATACTTCATAGCTCTTTCAAAATCATCTTTATTATCCATGAACTGTGCCAAGGAAGGGACAAAATCTTGCAAATGATGAACTTGAGTTTTGAAGGCCTGAGTTACTGGAGGTAATTTCAGATTCTCTGCCAATACCTTGAAGCTTGTAGTCATCTCGTGTTTTGTATAAATCTTAGAGAAGTAATTATCAACTTTCTCTTTGATCTCTTGCAGGGCTTTCTTAGCATCTGCTGAATATACCAATGCCATATTATGACTGTTATCACAGAGCTCTTTCATCTTCCTCAAAGATTCTAAGTCAAGAATGTTTCTAACAGCAGCTAACTCATCATGCATAACTTCTCTTAGATCTTCTATCTCACGGGTAGTGATCTTGGTGACCTTGCCTGTACTGGCTTGACTAACTATGTGAGTTAACTCAGCTTTCAACTTCCTCATGTCAGACTTGTTGAGATGTTCAATCAAATTTCTCAAAACTTCCATCATACCAGAGATGGTTGATCGAAATTCGCTTGATAGAGATACCAGGCTGGTGTGATGATCCTTCATAGTCTGATTCAAAAAGGCTATTTGCCTGCCAATAAGTTCACCAGTATTGGCTAGGTTTGGCTTTACAGCATTAGATACTCTCTGTGAGAAGGCTTCCAATGAATTTTCAGAAACTTGTAGAGACACTTGAGTAAGAGCATTAGAAACTTCTTCTCTAACTATGGTTCTCACAGCAGTTAGCAATTCAAACTTAAACTTATCAAGATCAGCTTGAGAGATTCCTGAACCAGGTAAATTATTATTGGTAGGATCAACAGTAGGAACAGACCTTGTTTCTCGTGGGAGGTTCCTCTTCACAGCTACAGCAGATTCTGGCATTGCTTCTTCATCTTCAGAATATTCTAAGCCCAACACAGCATAACCAGGGTAGTCATCCCAAACAGCAGCACACAGGGTGTATTTTGGTTTCTCATAGCTTGCTGTTCCACTGATTTTTGGTGAATCATCCTTGCCACTGATATGTATTTCTTGTACTGATTGAGGTGATTCCATTTGATCTTCAGAAAGACCATCCACTGGTCTGTTATCACCATCAGCAACAGCCTCAGCTTCATCAGCACGTCCATCATCACTCTTCTTAGAAGCTTCACTGTGATAATCTTCAGTGTCAGAATCTTCTTCATCACCAAGAATAGGTTCTGATTCTGGTAGGGCTAAGGGTGGACTAGTAGGTCCAAATTCTATTCTTCTTTTGGGACTGGCAGTGTCAGGGTCACTCCTATCATTAGGAGATGACATACATCCTTCCTCAGTCGCAGATTCTTCTTGCTCTTGGGTTTCGGTGGCCTCATTCTTTCCTTCTTCTTGCTCATCATCATCAGAATAAACCGGTTCCTCATTTGGTTTCAAGCCAGGGTCTCTCAAATCATTTGTCCTCTTGCCATGATCTATGGGATTGTAGGCTTCATACAATTTATCTTCATCTGCAACCCAGCACTTCTTCCATGGATTCCAATTTATTTTCATCCTCTTGCAGATCTCTTTGTTAAGACAGAAGGTATGATCTGTTTCATTAACTTCATCATCTTCATCAATACAATCTAGATTCTTGAGCATGGTAGATATCATCTTTGAATAAAACAAGGCAGTGGCTTTCTTGGACGGTTTTATCATTCCAGCTATGTGTACCATCACATATCTACATAAATTGATCTTCTCATGTGTTTTCAGAAGAAACAACAGGATAAAATCCTGGTACTTTACAGCAGCAAAATCTCCTCTCCTAGGGCAAAGTTGGTGCTGAATAAACTTGAAAAGAAGTCTGCACTCACCATCTAATTCTGAAGCTGTGATCCTTCGTGACTCTCAGTTTCCTGTCAGAAGCTCCAGAGCTAAATCATAAGAGAAGTAATCAGATGTTGGAGGAATATTCCCAGCATAATCTTCATACCGACCTTCATGAGGTACGTTCAAGCACTCAGCCCACTGCTTAGATGAGAAGGATATTTTCTTTCCTTTTACCACAGACGACATCCTGGCAGCCTCCACACCATCTAAAGTGATTTCCAGATTCATATAGAACTCATGTACCAACTTCGGGTAGTCTATTCGAGTGTTGTCAGAAAACCAGTATATCCATCCTTGCGATTCAAGAACTTGCAGCAACAGTGACTTACTTGACAAAAGCTAGGCAGAGTTTACTTCTTTTTCTACAGCAACAATCCGAGTTTCCAGGTTCGGATTTACTGATAGCTGAGAGGTACTACTCGACTCGCCTCGAGCATGCTTTGAAGGTACAGGGGTATCCGGTCCTTTGCTCGGTGTCTTCTGCTTAGCCATTCGAGGGTTTTGAGAAGGCAGGAGTTCGAAGGTTCGAAGTAGAAGGGAAGAGAAGTTGAAAGGTTCGGCGGGAAATGAAAGGTCAAAGGTTTAGGGAGGATAAATAGCCGCGTATCATTTATTTTATCATTTAGGGTTCCCATAAAAAGTATAAAAGAAATTTACTAATTTATTACAATATATATAAAAAAATCGGTGTGACAGATCGGTTTCACAGATCGGTTTCACAGATCAGTTTCACAGATCAGTTTCACAGATCAGTTTCACAGATTAGTTTCACAGATCAATCATACACAACTCTTGTTTAATAAATTTCATTCTTTCATAGCATAAAGTCTTTGTGAAGATATCAGCTAATTGATGTTCAGAGCTAATAAATTTCAAAGAAACATCACCTTTTTGATAATGATCTCTTAGAAAGTGATGTCTGACATCAATGTGCTTAGTTCTAGAGTGAGACACAGGGTTCTTAGATATATTTATTGCACTAGTATTGTCACAGTTGATTGAAACATGTTTAACATCAAATCCATAATCCAATAGAGTATGTTTCATCCACAGAATTTGTGCACAGCAACTACCAGCAGCTATGTATTCTGCTTCGGCAGTAGACAATGCAACTGAGTTCTGTTTCTTACTACACCATGATACTAGGGATTTTCCAAGAAAATGACATGTTCCAGATGTGCTCTTCCTATCTAACTTACAACCAGAAAAGTCAGCATCTGAATAACTCATTAACTCAAAGGATTGTCCTTTTCGGTAAAACAAACCTAAGTTAACCGTGTGTTTGAGATATTTAAAAATTCTTTTAACAGCAAGCAAATGAGATTCTTTTGGATTAGCTTGAAATCTAGCACACATACACACACTAAACATAATATCAGGTCGACTAGCAGTAAGATAAAGTAAACTACCAATCATACCTCTGTAATTTGTTTGATCAACTGGTTTCCCAGTTTTATCTGCATCCAATTTACAGGTAGTACTCATAGGAGTTTCACTTTCCTTGATACTATCTAGACCAAAACGTTTTAAAATATCCTTTTTATATTTACTTTGATTCAAAATAATACCATTTTCATTTTGAAATACTTTAAATCCAAGAAAGTACTTAACCTCTCCCATTAAGCTCATTTCAAATTCATTTTGCATACTTTTTGAAAAATCAGTACATAAGGAATTTTTAGAAGATCCAAAAATAATATCATCAACATAGATTTGTACTATTAGTACATCTTTTGAAATCCTTTTTATAAAAAGAGTGGGATCAGCTACTCCTTTTGTAAATCCTTTTGAGATAAGAATGTTTGAAATCCTTTCATATCAAGCTCTTGGAGCTTGTTTTAAACCATATAAAGCTTTAGAAAGTTTAAAAACATGATTTGGAAAATGAGGATTTAAAAAACCAGGTGGTTGTTCTACAAAAACATCTTCAATTATAAAACCATTTAGAAAAGCACTTTTGACATCCATTTGATATAGCTTGAAATTTAGATGTGATGCATAGGCAAGTAAGATCCTAATAGCCTCTAATCTAGCTACAGGTGCAAAGGTTTCCTCATAGTCAATTCCTTCTTCTTGACTATATCCTTGTGCAACTAGCCTAGCTTTATTTCTAATGATGTTTCTTGATTCATCAACTTTGTTTCTAAAAACCCATTTTGTGCCTATTGTCAAAGTTTCCTTAGGTCTGTCAACTAATTCCCAGACTTTGTTTCTTTAAAACTGATTTAGTTCTTCTTGCATAGCCATTACCCAAAAATCATCATTGATAGCATCATTGATATTTTTAGGTTCTGACTGTGAAAGAAAGGCTTGATGTTCAACCTGATTTCTTAGAGAAGCTCTAGTCTGTGTTACTCTATCTAGATTTCCTACAACAGCATCTAAGGGATTGTTCTTTAGAGTCCTAGATGGTCTTGAAAAGATAGGGCTAGAGATTTCAGATTCATCTACAGATTGAGGTCCAACAGAAGAAGGTTCTGGAAAATTTCTAGAGCTGGATGTTTTAACTATAGGTCCATTGTATTTATCATTGAGATTCAAACCAGAGAGATCATCTTCAAGAGAGATTTTAGGTTCATGTGGATCAGATTCATCAAATTTGATGTGAACAGATTCTTCCACACATTTGGTTCTTTTATTGAAAACTCTATAGGCTTTACTAGAGATAGAGTAACCTAGGAAAATTCCTTCATCACTTTTGGAAGAAAACTTATCCATATTATCTTTAGTATTCAGAATAAATACTTTGCAACCAAAAAATTTAAAGTAATTAACCTTAGGCTTTCTATTGTTCCACAATTCATAAGGGATTTTCTTAAGAACAGGTCTGATTAAGACTCTATTAATGACATAACAAGCTGTATTTACAGCTTCAGCCCAAAAGTAAATAGGTTTTTCATATTCATTGAGCATGGTTCTAGCTATTTCTTGCAGGGTTCTATTCCTTCTCTCTACTACACCATTTTGTTGGGGTGTCCTAGGGGCAGAGAAATTGTGACTATAGCCATTGTGTGAGCAATAAGATTCAAAATCTTGATTTTCAAACTCACGACCATGATCACTTCTCAAAGTTTTAATCTTAAGTCCACTAAGATTTTCTACAGACTTGGAGTATTTAACAAAAGAAGAATAGGCTTCACTTTTGTGAGCTAGAAAATATACCCAAGTATATCTAGAAAAATCATCTACAAGATCATAAACATAGTGCTTCCCATTTAAACTAGAAACTCTTGATGGTCCCAACAAATCCATGTGAACCAACTCGAGAGGTTGAGAAGTTGACACTTCTTTCTTTGATTTAAAAAAAACTTTATGTTGCTTTCCCTGTTGACAGGGATTACAAACTTTGTCTGCTGGAAATTCAAGTTTGGGTAAGTCTCTAACTATGTTCTTCCTAGAATGTTTTCTAAGTGAGTGTACATTGCAGTGTCCTAATCTTCTGTGCCAAAGCCAAGACTCTTTATGAAAATCATTTAAGCAAGGAATATTCTGCTTAGCTAAGGAATCTAAATCAACAGCATAAACATTTTCATTTCTTAAAGCAGAAAATACTAAAACATTTTTAGAGTTAAAAACATTGCAAGAATCATTTTTAAATTTCACATAAAATCCATCATCACACAATTGAGAAATTCTTAACAAGTTATATTTAAGTCCATCGACAAATAAAACATCAGAAACCAAGATTGAATCAGTGTTACCAATCTGGCCTAAGACGATGATTTTTCCTTTTGAATTATCACCAAAAGTGACAAAGCCTCCATCAACTATTACTAAGCTCTTGAAACATGAAAAGTCTCCTGACATATGTCTTGAACATCTACTATCTAAGTACCATATCTTCTTGTGACAGCTCTTCAAGCAGGTCTCCTACAAAACAGATTTAGATGGAAGATGATTTTGGTACCCAAATCTTCTTGGGTCCAGACAGGTTAGCCAATAACACTTTAGGTACCCATATTTGTCTAATGGGTCTCATATAGTTTGTAGAATTGACATTCATTGAAAGATAAACCTTATTAGATCCATAACTATGAATATAACTGGTTGAGGCATATGAAGTTCCAGAATTAACTATCTTCTGTACAGATTTAGGAATGAATCTAGTTTTGGCAACTTTTCTTTGTCCAGGTTGGTATCCTATACCAGTAGTATATCTAGGTGAAACTTGCTTTCCTAGCATCTGTGTTAAAGTATTATTTCCATTTGTGAACTTCTCTAAGTCTTTTATGAGTTGTTCATTAGACAATTTTAGTTCAGTATTCTCTTTAAGCAACTGAGCATTCTTTTCTACTTCTATATCCAGATCAGATTTATGCTTAACACTTAAAGCATATTGTTTCTTTAAACCATTATATTTATCCTTAAGATCATTACAGGTTTCTTCAAGCATATCACAATATTCAAACAGTTCAGATTTAGACATGTTATCACCTTCAGAATCATCTCCAGAATAATATGAATTTGAAGCAGGAGTTTCTGATGTTACCTCAGAAGTGTTTGTCATAAAACACATGTTGGCTCGATTCCTTTCAGAGTCTGAGGATTCAGCTTCACTTGTGTTGTCTTCTGAAGCACTCCATGTAGCCTTCATGGCTTTCTTAAACTTATTGTCCTTATATTCATATTTCTTTTTATACTTTAGCTTTGGACAATCGGCTTTAATGTGTCCTTTTCTCTTGCACTCATAGCAGACAACATCATCTGATTTGTCATTCTTTTTCCAATCCTTTTTCCATTTACCTTGGTGATCATACTTTCCCTTGTAATTTGGTTTCCTAAAGAATTTCTTTTTCCTATAAAACGTTTTGAATCTCCTGGCTATTTGAGCCATCTCAGCATCACTATCAGAATCATTCTCACTTTCCTCACTGCTTGAACTTTCATTGATAGCTTGAGGCTTTTCCTTATCCTTATTCTTTGAGGTTGTAGTCTTGAAGGCAATAGACTTCCTTTTAGGTTCATCATCTTCTTCTTTATTTAATTTAAGCTCTTCTTCATACATCATCATCTTACCAATTAATTCCTTGACAGGAAGTGTTCCAATGTCACAGGATTCTCTGATGGAGACAAAGGTTCCTCTCCATCTTTCAGGTAGACATCTCAAAATTCTCATGATTTGCTCCTTTGCTGGAACATCCTTTCCCAGAGAAGTCATTGTGTTGAAAATTTCATTGAACCTGAGATACATATCAGAAATGGGTTCATCAGGCTTCATCTTAAAATTATCATACTTAATAGTATAGGTATTCAATCTCATCTCCTTAACATTAGTTGTTCCTTCATGAGAAACAGCTAAGGTATCCCAAATTTCATATGCAGTTTTACATGCAGAAATTATATTAAATTCTTCATCTCCTAGAGCACAGTACAGATCATTCATAGCTTTACAATTGTTATTGTAAGTAGTCTTTGTAGGTTCATCCCAAGTAGATCTAGCAGTAGTGGGAATTTTGTATTCTGATTCAATAGCAGTCCAAAAATCAAAACCTATGCTTTCTAGATGAATTTTCATTTTCAGTTTCCACTGAGCATAATTAGTTCCATTGAAGAAAGGTGGCCGGTTAGTAGCAGCACCCTCAAGTCTATTGTCCATGATGAGAAAATTTTAAAGAGATAAAAATTTAGATATAACAGAAATTTTAAGAACTTTAAAATACAACTAAAATCACAGTTCAAAAGCAGAGTACTTTTAGAAAGTATTTTCAAACCTATGATACCAAGTGTTGGTCGGAGTGGATACTCAAGAGGGGGGTGAATTGAGTTCCAATTAAAATTTTCTGTTAAAAACAATGTTGATTAAAAACCCCCCTTTTTCAAAAACAGATTAAACTGTAGTGAATTTATACAGATTATAAAGGTTCAATTAGTTTCTCAAAGATTGATTAGTTCTCAGTTAACTTAATCTTATGATTAAATTAACCTTTGAAACTAACTTACTGGTCTATAATAAATATAAACACTTGCAAGTTTAACTATCAAAGTAGCTTTGAAAATAAATTATATTTCAAAGTAATAGCAGCGGAATATGAAATAAATATGTAGTATGGATAAAGTATGTAGCTACAAACACAGAGAATTAACCAAGAGGTTCAGTCTCAAGCCAAGACTTAGTCCTCTCAAAAGTTTATATAAAAATGATCCACACCCTGGATCGGGGTTAACAACAGTGAACACACTGTCCAGGTCACAAGACCTCTACCACTGTTATTCGTGGGAAACAGTTCAACAGCAACTAGCTGTCCAGGTCACACACGACCTCTACCACTATCCACAGTGGGAAATGAAGTGTAAAAAGGTTTGCTGAGGATTTACAGATCCCCCAGTGAAAGTACAGGAGTCAGTGTGTGTGTTTAATATAGCAGATAACACACACTGCTCGAAATGTAAAACAAATGTATCACAGAGCAGAGATGTAGAGTTTAGAAATGGCTCTGGTGATTTCAGTGTAGCTCTGGACTCTTTTGTATTTGATCAGAATTTATTCTGAGTCCTTTTCTCGTTTTTTTTATAGGAAGAGTGTCGTATGCTTCAGGTTCACAGGCAGTGAGATGTAGTCGATGAAGTTCTTCAATGTTCTTCTGTATTCATAGAACTCTTCTTGAGTAGGCTTGATTGAGTATGAGGTTCTGTTCTGATTGGTTCTCTCGTCTCTTTCTTTTCCTCTGTATATCTTGCGTTCTTCTATCAACTCTCTCTTCTTTCTCTTCAGCAGAGTGTTCTTATATTTATGTCACGTGCTTCGGAAGACAGAAAAAGTTTCCTTTCCGCAGGTACGAGGTACGGTTTCCTGACATCCGACAACCTTTATTAATAATTTGACAGAGCATTAAAATATACCTAATATGACCGTTGGTTAGATTAAATAAAGATAAAGATAAAGAAATTCAAACAGTTGTTTATGACTATTGAAGAATCAAGTGATAGGTAGGTCATCAGCATTAGTGAGTAATGATCGGTGACTCAGATAGATCAGCATCGGTGAATCAGACTGATCAGCATCGGTCTTTCATCTGATCGGTGGGTCAGTCTGATCGGTGAGTCATTTGATCGGTGGCTCATTTGATCGGTGGCTTATTTGCATCGGTGAGTCATTTGCATCGGATCGGTGAGTCATTTGATCGGTGGCTCAATTGCATCGGTGAGTCATTTGCATCGGATCGGTGAGTCATTTGATCGGTGTCTCATTTGCATCGGTGAGTCATTTGCATCGGATCAGTGAGTCATTTGATCGGTGGCTCATTTGCATCGGTTGGTACATGCTTGTATCGGTGACTTTGTTTATCGGTAGCTCCATGCGTCGGTAGATTCATGTGTCGGTAGCTTCATGCATCGGTATCGGTAGCTGTGAGTCTGTCAGTAGCTTCGTCCATCGGTGACTCTTATTTCATCGGTGACTCATTTGCATCGGTGACTCATTTGCATCGGTGAGTCTGATGGATCGGTGAGTCTGATGGATCGGTGAGTCTGATAGATCGGTGAGTCTGATGGATCGGTGAGTCTGATGGATCGGTGAGTCTGATGGATCGGTGAGTCCGAAGTCTGTTGAAACCAGAAGTCTTCCAACATACTTTGTAATTCAATAAGCATAGACAAAAACATGATAACAGATTCATTTACAGATTGTAATTAAGTTTATGAGAAATCAAACCAGATTAAGCATTAATGGTATGTGATGATTTGTGATTATTAAAACACCAAACATAGACATGAAATCAACAATCTTCCAGAGGGCTCAACATCATTGATAAAGATGAAGGATCCTTTCTACTTATAGCATCCACCACCTTGTTTTCCTTACCAGGGTGGTAGTGGATTGAGAATCCATAATCCTTGATGAGCTCTAACCATCTTCATAGGTTCATATTAATCTCATTCTTTGTGAATATATTTTTAAGACTCTTGTGATAATTATATATCTCACACTTTTCCCCATAAAGATAATGCCACCAGATTTTCAACACAAAGAACATAGCTGCCAACTCTAGATAATGCATAGAATAGTTTTTCTCATGAATTTTAAACTTCCATGACACGTAGTCTATCACTTTATCATTTTACATTAGTACACAGCCTAAGAATTGTTTTTAAGAATCATTGTACACAACAAATATTTTCCACTTTTTGGGAGTGTGAGTATTAGAACAGTGATAAGCCTCTTTTTGAGATACTTAATGCTTTCCTCACATCCTTGAGTCTATGAAAACTTCACTCCATTAATTTTCATCTTAGTTATTATGATTGAAAGACATGATAAGTTCTTCAAAAATCACTGGTAGTACCTATATAGACCAAGAATATTATAGATATCCATTACAGATGTTGGACTAAGCCACTCTTCGATTGCCTTTATCTTAGAAGGGTCTATAGATATTCCTTTGTTGGTGATAACATGCCCCAAGAATGACACTTCATCCATCCAGAACTCACATTTACTATACTTTTTATATAGTTTCTCCCTTTTCAAATTCATTAGAATAGTATTCAAATGCTCTACATGTTCCCCCTTTCTCTTAGAGTATATCATAATATCATTGATAATGGTAATCTCAAATTATTTGTAATGGTAAACATAAATAGTAAAAATAAATGAGCATAAGTGATAATAAGATAAATAGGATTTTATAATAACATAATCAAGGTACATGGATACATCATGATGAATTAATAACTAATAGAAAAATGGATCTTAACTCATGAATCATGGAATAAGGATTTTCATATAAAGAAGTGATATCATCGGATCATGGAATTAAAGAATATTGAAATAATATAAAACATTATATCAAAATAATAGGTCAAGTGTCACTAACAATAATTTATAGAATAGTGTTCCAGGTTTATTGAACTTACAACATACTTTTCATATCATGAGATTAAAACATCACCCAGTGAATTGAGGGATTTATAATTTTAGTCCCACATATTACATTATAATATGTACATGAATATGTGTTCCATATTATAAAATAATCATAATTCTTAAAATCATAGTTATTTCAAGAAATAAATGGGTTTCAGGAATATTTCCAAAAAGCATGATCATCATGCATCTATAAAATTAATATGGATGGTGTTATTAGAACATATACATGTTAAATCATATGAATGATTAGAGTGTGTTGACATATATGAAAAAAAAATTCTGAGAAGAGGGGTTAGTTACACTTTCTAATGATATCTCATAAGAAGAAATCAAGAATTGGATCATTTTATACTAAAAGATATATCTTCTAATATAAAAACATCATAAGTTAATTTAGATGGTAATACATGAAACATAACTCCAAAAGACATAGATGTTTCAGAGTTTTATAGTAAAATAGATGTGAAATTATAAAGAATATATAATAAATCTTTTGTAACATGATTTTAAAATCAAACTTATATGTTACTTAAAAATACATTTCAAGGAGGTTGAAAAGAGGAAAATGAAAACCTAATTAAAAAATAGTTAAAAATATTCATCCCTAAAAAATGATGATCAATATAATAAATATTGAGCATTAGATAAAAATATACATAAGTGTAATGTAATAACTTTATTTATTTTTCTATGATATTAAACATTATTTTTAAAATAAAAAATTCAAAAAAATGGGAATTGAAATTAACTTGTAAACTATGAAAACACATAAATGGATCTTTATAATTAATAATATATTTAATGTTGGGAAAACAATTTCATGCATAAAATGTTAAAAAAAATATTCTCTTCATGCTTTGATTAAGATATTCCAAAAATAAACCATGTGGAAAATGTTAAAAATATTCTTTTTAAACATTTTTAAATAAAGTTAAAGGAAATATAAAATTACCATAATAAATCATTAAATTAGAGATAAGAATATTATTTGAACAATATAAATAATATTGAAATGGATAATAAATATTCTAAATTTTAAATAAGATATAATGTTGGATAATATTACATTTAACCTTTTGGTTGGATTGGGTGTTAAATAGTAGTAAAATGCTAATAAGACATGTAAAACCCAAGAATAAACATAGGGGAATAAATTATATGGTGTTTAATAGAGATATATCATATAATTTTCTCATATAGAAACATATTCATAATCAATTTAGAATTCAAAGTGATATTGGAATGAAAATTATTAAAAACAATTCTGGTATATTTTTATAAGGAATGGAGATCATAGATTCATTATAAATGGAGTTAAAAAAACAAGTTAAAAATTAAATAAACCTAATTTGAGTCATATGATAGAAAATAAGAAATTTAAGGACAATAAATTTAATTAGTGGTGACTTTGAAAGAAAACCCTTATGAAGAATGTAACATGTGATGTAAGAATATATCAATCAAGTGATTATGTTAAATAAATGTAAATCCAAATAAAAAAACTTTAGATACAATACAAAATATTAATATATCAAATTTATTTAATATTAAAGTGACATAATTGTGGAAGAATAGATATAACTCAATGAAATAAAAAATATTTAATAAATCCATTACTAACAATGGTAAAATATGAATACAAACATATGGAAAGTGATCACAAAATAGACTTTTTAAATAACATGAATCAATAGTGATTTATTATTCAATTATAAAATTTTACTTTGAATACATCATTTGAAATAAAAATAATAGGTACATAACATTAAAGTATTCTCAAGGAATGAAAATTGTGACAAAGAACCATTACCTTGGATTCGTAAAGCACCCGAGCGTCATGAACCTGAAAAAAATGGATCATCCAGGGTAGTTGAGTTTCATTAAACCCTCTTCCATATATTCTTGAATACCTCCACCTAATGTAGGGATGCCTTTCATGAAGGGATATGACATTGACATGGAAATAATGCCGTCATGGGTACTTGAGGATTCGATAAGAATTAGTCCTTTATGAAATACTCCTTTCCCAAGCTAGGACTCCATCTTGAGGTAGGGTCACCATGTTTACCAAGGAAAGGTCGCCATGTTTCTGATAATGTTTAATTAATAGTAATTGGTATGTTTTTAATGATTTAAATAATAATATTATAATTAAATAACCAAAAAACATTATTAAATTATTAATATCATTTAGTTATATTAATTATGTTTCCATTACTATCAATTATAAACTTCTATAGTATCCTTCATATAGGTGGTTAAACAATCCCGAATAAGAACATATTATCATCAATGGATTAGTATGATTATGAAGTAATTTATAATAGTATCATAATTATAAAATAATAATGATATTATATAGATGTTATTAAATATATAAATAATAAATAATAATATTTGGATGAAGAAGATAAATTATAGATATTGATAAGAAGTTGTTACATAAAAATAAGAAATTGAATTTCCTCTTAGAAGCCTTCTCAGTTTTGAAAGAATTGGAAAATTATATTGAGACTAGGGGATCAAGAAAACTTTTTGGGTTTATTAGGTATGTAAATATATTTGATCTTAGGTAGGAATTATAATTTTATCTATGTCATATAAGGGGTAGTGGATGGGTCCTTTTATAAGTGAGAGGGTGTAATTTTTGTAAATAGTTATTTATTAATAAAAAAGTAATGCAATATTCAAGGAAAGTGGATTCAATTTTAAAAAATAATGAATCTAATATTATTGGTGGTTTATAAATCCACCATCAATTCATTTAATGATTTTTTCTTTATATGTTAGGACTTCACCCATTAATTTAAGACCCTTAACATTTTTAGCCATTACTGTGGTGACTAACTTTTACCTTGGTAACGTATTTTTATGCCTAATTATAAAATTAGGTAGATTACATAATTTGGATACAATGACTCTAAATATGAAATCCAAATTATGCAGTTCAATTTATTAAATTGATAAAAATTCATTTTAATATAAAATTTATAATGCGAGAAAATAAATTTTTAGAAAAAAATTTATTTTAAATGGTAAAGATGAATTTATACTTATTTAGGAAAAATACTTTTAATTATATTGATTTTATTGGTTTATGCTTAAAAAAGGACGATTATTTTATTTTCAAATAAATCCAAAACCGAATGGAATACTATGAATAGTTAATTAAAGGAAAATAACCAAAAATAGTATTCTATTGGAATAAAATATAACTTAGCTTCTAAAATATCAAGAAAAGTTTCAAAATTACATTATTTTTTAATTAATTGTTTCTATACTAAAATAATCATTTTATTTATAAATAGGGTTCATAAATTTTTGAGTCATTATAAATCAAGGGGATTTTATAAAACTTATGTTATTTGTAAATATTTTTTTATACTATTTACTTAAAAATCAATTTTTTTTAAAAACAAATACCAAAAAAATCATTCAAATATATTCTTGACATAATTATTACAAAATCAATTTTTATTGCATCAAATTCTATTTATAATATTTTTAAATTTAACTTTTCAAATGAAAATATAAAATATAGTGAACATCTATTTTATTGGAAATGACTTTTCAATATTTAAGTGATCTGAAGATTATTTCGTATAACATAAGAGCTACAGCCCAGTTGGTGAGGACTTAGTAAGTGAATCCAAGAGACCCGAGATCAAAACCAATTGTAGGGATAATTTCTGGGTTACTGTAGAAGTATTGTAGCAGTTACTATTCGGTACTATGGTAAACGGAACTATTCACATTTTTGGGCCATCGGGCCACTAGTTTGGTCATCGGGCCCTTTAAGGCCTTAGTGTCACCCTAGGCCTTTTGTACAGTAAGGATTTTGGGCCACCAAAAGGCCTTAGGTCCACCTAAAGGGCTCTGGGTCACCTCAAGGCCTTCGGGGCACATGATCATTGCAATTATCCCAGACAGACTATATAAAGAAAGGTGCAGCCCCAGAGGAGGATTCATAGAAAGTGCACTCTCCATATCAGAACCAAACAGATTTGGAAGAATGAGAGGGTGTGGAAATTCCTTCAGGACCATAATGTGCTTGCATGGGAATATTATTCGGGCAGCCATGCTAAGGAGGAGAGCTACCATCATGATGCAAATGCTGGGGAGGGTCAGTTCCTTGTAGTTGTAGTCTGGTTGAATTCCCTAATACCTTCATGTCATATAATGTCTCTTAATCCTATGGGCCATGTAATCTATAATCCTAAGGGCCTTTTAAGGGTCCCCCCTTATCCTTAGAAATGGGAGTTATCACAAATCAATAAAAAAATGTCCTTTGGGCAATTCGGAAATATTATGTCATATAAATTACCCATTAAATGAGTGTAAATCTATTTTTTCAACATTGAAACGTTTTTTAGAATAATATTTTAAAATTTATCAATTTAGTTTAAGATAAATAATACACATAACTTTAAAATAAAATTCTTTGAAAAAATTACATTTTTATCATTAAATGATTTTAACCACATCCCATTAAAATTTATTATCAATTCACTATTATTAGAAAAAAATCATTATTGAAAAATAATAATAAAATTTAAGGAATTAAAATACATTTTTTAGTAATATATTATTTTAATTAATTACAATCACTTTATTTACTTTAGGTTTTACTCTTCTTGTAATTTTATTAGTGGTATTTCACATTTTAATCTCATAATGAATTAATATTTATCTTTAATTGCTATAAAATATGTTGTAGTTCATTTTAGTTAAGTGATTCATGTGATACAAAATTTTTATTTGAAAAATGTAAAATCTATGGGTGTAACATTATACCCCCTTAAATTAATTTCATCTACATTATTTTAATTATCTCTTATTGTGTAAAATAGTTGAGGGTATCTAAAAAATAAACATGGCTTAAGAGATAATTTCTAATAAGTAATTAAAATTTTTATCTTAGGTAAGATAAGGAATCTAATATTTTCTTTAATAAGAAACATATATTAAAAAATTTATTAGTCTAAACCATTCATGACAAATATACTACCTCATTTAATTTTAAGACATTAGTGATTTTATAAACATGTCATTCACAAAATCAACCTCGTAATCTATTTCCAACAAAATAATAAAAATTGTTATATAGGGTAATAGTAATAATATCATATAAAATAAAATTATACCATCATATTAATATGAAATATTAATCCAAAGGTGTATTATCTAGGGGTACCTTCATTTCATTGTATCAACTTGTTGCCCTTTCTGTTAATCCTAGGTTTCCTTAAGATTCGCCCTATTAATATCAATAACATAATTACCAAATATGTATAAACCCAAATTTATCATTATCATTATATCTATATTCCAAACCCAAACTCATGGAGACCTATTCTTCTATAATTTTACTTAACCTTTCAATCACCATGTTTTGGGATGCCACAAACCTATAATCCCAGATCTGATACTAAAAGTACATTCTTTAAACAATAGATTTGATATTAACTATAGTGACCCAAACTTAACCGTCCATTGTTATTATATTAATAAAAACATTTACTCACTTACATTCCCAATACATTTTTTTTATAGTTTTATAATATTAAGAAAAACATTTATCTAACAAAACCAAAATCTCTTTCCATGAAATGGGAATTTTTTCTACTAAAAATATAATTCCTTATATTACAATAAATATCCATCATCCCTTACAAAAAAAACACATGATACACTTTTATACACATCACATAGATTACTCTTATTCATGACCTAATTAAATCAAAACATAATAAGGCTAATATAAAATTTCTAATAAGGGTAAATATAAAAAAAATCCTAATTAAGTATTAGATAATATTGTGGGAATAATAACATAACCAAGGTACATGAACACATCATAAGAAAATAATACCTAATCAAGAGTGGATCCTAAGTCATGAATAATATAATGAGGATTTTTTTCATAAAGAGGTACATATTAGAGGATCATGGAATCTGATGAATGTGTCAAAAATATAAAATAAGACACTATAATCATATATTAAGTCTCACTGCTACGAAAATATATCACAGTATATAGGAATTTTTTACCTTGCACAATACAAGGTATCTCATGAGGTGAAAATAGTTCCCAATAAATTGTGGTTATTTATAATTCAATTTCCACCCATAACATCATAATATATACATACATATGTGTTCCACATAATAAAACATTCATGATTTCATAAAATCATAACAATTCTAAGAAAGAAATTGGTTTCATGAATATTTCGATAAAAATGATCATAATACATAAAAAAGAAAGAAGATTTATGGTATTATTGGATTATATCAACATTAAATGATAATAAATATTAGAGGATATTTATAGCGATAAAAAACAATTTTATAATATGGGTTACTTAACACTTTCAAATGATATCACATAAGAATAGATCAATAATTAAATTATTTGATACCATAAGTTAAATATCACAAAATAAAAATATTATAATATAATTTAGAGGTTAATACATGAAATATAACTCTAAAATAGATATATCTTATATATTTTAAGAGAAAAATGGAAATAAAAATATAAGAAGATTTTTCTTAAAGCTTTTGTAACATGTTCATAGAAACAAACATATAAGAAACATTAAAAATAAATTTTAAGGGGATTAAAATTGAACCTTAAAAACCTTAATTTTATAATAATTAAAAATATTTTACCCTTAAATAAATCCATTTAAATATAAGAATTTTGAGTGGAAGAAACGAAAATATAAATAAGGGGAATGAAATTACTTTATTTATTCTTCAAAAACATTAATCATAAATTTTAAATATAAAAATTCACAACAATATAGTAATAGAAATTAATTTTGAAATCCATTAATACCTAGAAATGAAAAATAATAATGAATAATGGAAATAATTATGGTAAAATGAATTCATGTAAAAAAATTTAAAAAATATTCTTTCCAAACTTTTGTAAAGAAGGTCTAAAAATGACAATTACATAAAACATTGAAAATATTATTTTTAAAACATTGTAAATAAATTAAAAGGTTTTATAACATAACCATAATAAATAATTTAATTATATATAAGAACATTACTAAAATAATATAATGCATTTGGACATAGAGGAGAAATATTCCTGAGATTGAAGAAGACATGTGGTTGGGTCTACATACAAGATACCTTTTGGTTGAATTATGAACTAAAGGGTAGTGAAAGGATGGGAAGACATGAAAAAATAAATAATAACAATAGAATAAGAAAATAAATGGGGGTTTAAAATATATATATCATATAATTTCCCCATATGGAAACATAATCACAAACTATATTGAATTCAATGTGAGATAGGAATGAAAATCCTTACGAACAAAGTAAGGCATGAATTCATAGGAAAGTGAAAGAGAACATAAATTCATAAAAAAATTAAATTAAAACAATAATTTAAACATTAAAGAACATTCATTTTATTCATATAATATAAATTATATAATTTAAGGACAGTACATGAAATGAGTGGAGGCCTAGAAAAGAAACCCTTAACAAAAATGT
Source organism: Viscum album (assembly GCA_963277665.1). Lineage (NCBI taxonomy): Eukaryota > Viridiplantae > Streptophyta > Magnoliopsida > Santalales > Viscaceae > Viscum > Viscum album. Next base: position 345,907,518 of record OY728152.1, on the reverse strand, counting down.
AATATGTGAAGTAATAATATATCAGGGAAGAGATTATGTGGAATAAATTTAAATCCATATAAAATAAGTGTATATATAATAAAAAATCATAATTTATAATTAAAATCATATTTGAGTAGATTATTCAATGAATAAAATATATATAAATCAATTAAAGGAAAATGAGATAAGAAACCCTTTTTGAAAATCACCAGGTTATGAGTAAAATAACCTAGAAAGAGCACAAAAAATAGAATATTAAATCACATAAATAAAAAGTGATTTATGATTAAATAGATGAATGTTATTTTGAATTTAATATTTGAAATAAAAATAATAGGTTCATAACATAAAATATGTCTCAAGGATTGGAAATTGAGATAGAGAACTCTTACCATGGATTCATGTTTGGTCGGAAACACTCTAACATCCATTATATTAAACTAATATTCATTAATAATATATTTAACAACCTTATTAAATTTTATTAATATTTTATTAATATTTTATATTCATTTATTACATAGTTATTTCCCATTTTTAGTTAATAGAGATCAGTGGTCGTTAGTTGTTTCAACAGTTCCTTATCTATTTCAATATAATGGGTTTGGTCTTCATTCCATGATTATAAGTTAATTAAATCCAAAATATTCATGTTTATTGAATAGTTTAACCATAATGAGTTATAAATTTTTAGGTTCATTCTATCATAGTTTTGAGTATAGTTCCTCAAGAATAAATCCATAATTTGTTTATTTCGATAATTTTTTGTCCTAGAAAGGTGGTATATTAATAATGAGTTAAAAAATATCATTACCATTAAATTAAAAAAATAAAAACATTATTTACTTATTAATATCATATTGTACCAATAACTAAATTTATATAACCATCCACAACAAAAATTTATACCATCGTTCTTGTGGGTGGTTAAACCAACCAAAACAAGCACGTGAAATGATCAATGGATTAGTATTATTATGAAGTTATTCATTATAATATCATCATTATAGAAGCATAAATATATTATTTATATTTTATGAAATAGAAAAATCAGAATAAATAACTAGTGGTTAAAGAAGATAAATGAAACACACTGATAAGAAGTTATTAGTTTCAAAGAAGAAAATGTGTCCCCTCTTAGAATCCTTCTTAGTTTTTTATGAATTAGAACATTATCTAAAGACAAGAGGATAAATAACATATGGGGGAGTAATAGGTAATACAATATGGTAGTTTTTGGGGATTAATTATAATTTTAGGTGTTCCTTATAAGGGTGGTCTAGGGGTCCTTTTATAAGTGAGAGGGGTTTAATTTTTTTGTAAATACTTATTCAATAATATAAAATTAACACCATGTTCAAGTAAAGTGGATTAATTTTTTAAAAAATATTGAATATATTATTAGTATAGGTATATGAATCCCTAATATACAAATTTAATGATATTATTATATGATATTTTAGGTCTTTACCCAATGATTTAACTCTTTTACCATTTCATTTATTTACTGTGGTGACTATCTTTTACTTTAGTAAATTATTTTTATGTCTAAAAATAAAATTAAACATATTAATTAATTTGAAAATTATGATTAATAATTTTAAATCCATTTTACTATATTCAATCTTTATAATTGATGAAAAATAATTTTTATATAAAGTGCATTATGTGGGGGAAACAATTGTTAAAAAATGTATTTTTAAGAATAAAAATGAATTTAAACATTTTTAGGAATTGTATTGTGAATATTATTTATTTTTTTTGGTTTTTTATTTAAAAATTAGGGTTATTTTAATTTCAACCCAATCCAAAATTGAATATAATCATATAAATAATTAATTGAAAGAAAAGGACAAAAATTGTTTTTTATTAAAATAAAATATAACTTTGGTTCCAAAATATTAAACTTCTGTTTCTTAATTATATTATTTTTAAATAAATACTTTCACTACCTAAATACATATTTTTTTAAGAAATAGGTTTCATGAATTTATAATTTTTTCTTATATCATGATAATGTCAAAAAAATATAGTATTTATAAAAACTGTATTTGGTACTATTCAGCTAAAAATAAATTTTTTTAGAAAAATACTAAAAAATAATCCTAATATAATCATTAAATGCGTAATAAAAAAGAATTTATTTTTATCAAATTTAAAATTTAAAATTTGGGAAATAAGCTTTTTAAATGAAGACATAAAATATAATGAAAAAATATATTTATTAGAAAAAAACTATTTAAACTCTAGGTAATCTTATTTAATATATATTACAAAAAAATTATTTTTGATATATTTGTTTCCATATTAAAACATTTTATAATAATAATAAATTAAAAATTATCAATTTAGTTTAAGATAAATAATACACATCACTTTAAAAAAATCTTTAAAAAAATATGTTTTTTACATTAAATGATTTTAATCACATCCCATTAAACTTAATTATAAATCCATTAATATTGAAAAAAAATATTTTAAAACAATAATAAAATATAAGTAATTAAAATATGTGTTTTATAATAAATAAATTTAATTAATAGATGTATTTTTCTTTAGTTGATGGTTTACTCTAATATAGATTTCTTAATGATATTTCACATTTTATTCACATAATGTTTTAATGTTTATCTTGTATAATAAAATATATCATGGTTTATTTTAGTTATTTTTTTTCATGTAAAACAGAGTATTTATTTAAAGTAAAATACATTATAAAATATATGGGTGTTGCAATGCATGATATTGTTGAGACCAGACATTAAATTTGATGTCAATTTGATCAACACTAGAAAGAAAGGAATTGTTTAATGGTAGATAAATACTAATTTTTCTCTCAAGAATTCAGGGAATAATCCATGGTTTAGTTATGGGGTCTAATAGGGTATAGGGTAAGATAATATAGTTTTTAAAAGTTAAATTATGTTACATGAACCCAACTGCACAGTTAGACTGCACGGTCCATGATATCATGCACTGATCATGTAGGCCTCTCTACTAACTAAACCCAAAATTCAGAGTCATTTTTCATAGTCATTGAGATTATGTTCCAACTATGACCCCCCCCCCCCATTACCTCACCTAGAAGACCTATATTTTTTTGTTTCGTGGTCCATAGGACTATGCACCTAATAGTACAGTCTTCACTACTCTTCTAAAAACTCCAAATTTCATCTAAAAATCCATAAAACATAGTTGCAAGATTAATAATCAATCCTAGGAATTTAGAAAAATAATTTATTCCTTTTTGACTTATTGAGACATCCACATTTCAATCTAATGTGCAATATGTCTAGAAGGAGTAAAATTTCATTTTTATAATTATAATTCGAACTTATCACAATTTTTATAAATTAATTTTTGATATGTTTTTTATCAATTATGTTAAACAATTATCTATATATCATATTCTATAAAGATAAAAAACTATGATTTACTTATATTTTATCATATATTCTTTAAAATTTCAATTATAATAAGTTTTTTATCTGGTATAAATAAAATAAACATTTTTTTATTGACGCATGATTCTTTGGTATGTATAAAGTCAATAGGTGATTTATCCTCGGAAAACACCTCATTCGCATATTGAATTTTTCTTATATTTTTTTATATTTTATTACTATTTGTTGTTGTTTTAACAATATAATTAATACCGTATTTATAGAAAAATGATATGATGTAATAAATTATTTAATTTTAAAAAATTATTATCTTTTATTTAAATAATTTATATCTTTATTTTTATTGGCTATATTAGTTTGTTGTTATGTGGTTGAAAACTATAGTAGATTATGAAGGCCTTTATCAGTTATAAAATATGATGATGATAATTTATAGCTTTTATTAACATTAAATAACTTCTTATGAAACCCACCTTTTATCTATAATGGCCTAGAAAAGATAAAACTAGGAAATTATCATTTCCTTATTAGAAATAATAAAAGTATTCATCTTATATCAGTGAATAATTTATCAACACTTTTAAATCATTGATAAATTATTTTTTATAACTAACAATGGATTAATGTATAGTAGTTCTTTTTTTTCCCATATTAAAAATCTAGGCTTATAAAATATGAATCATGTGAAAACGAGTGTAAATGGGTCAAGGACCACATGGGTTTTTTCATTTTGGATTTTTTCGCCCAATTTTTACATTTAAATGTAATGGTTTATCATAGGGATTGAGATAGAGAGTGAGAAAGGATAGAAATATCAGAGTTTGATTAGAAAACTGGTTATACACACCTTCTACTTATAAAGTGGTTTCCCCAAAGGGATAAAAATCAAATGTTCATAGCTACTGTTTTATTATTACTTGGGGGTGGGGATGAAAATATCTACTTTTTTATAACATATTCTTCCTCAAAAATATGTTATTATTCTTATTATTCCTTTTTATAGTATGGAAATTTACTCAATTATATGAGAAGTTAACCCCTATGTGTTTTTATCAATGCCTGTAGCCTATTTTTTAGATATGGGGGTTTTTTAGGGTGCTAATTTTGATTTCCTACATTCTTCATTGGATTTCTAGAGGAAACTTTAGCATGTGTATTTTTTAATGGATGTTTTAATTTTTTTTAAAAAGATTCTTTAATAATATTTTTTTCTATAAATTCTTTACTCATTATGTGTAGAATTTTGATTAATTTTTCCTACTCTTGGTGACGTATTTTTAAATATTTTGAGCATGCATTAAATGTATTCCCTATAATTGTTAACAAGTGGTGGAAACACCATTTTTATCTATTTAAGACAATAATTTTAGTATTTGAGATCTCTTTATTAGTCTCTAATGCTGTCATGATTTATATTAGGTTGTAAATTTTATTTCTGTTCGTTGAAACATTTAGAATGACTGGAATTTTATGAACTATTTAGGTTTAGATCATTTTCTAGAATGTTCAATCGAAATTTAAATCGATTTTTCACATTGGTTTAGGTAGATGTGGGAGAAGAATTGTTTTCTTTAATTAAATTATTGGAGACCTCTTTTTCCTAGTGATTTAAAGGTTATTGGTTGTAACATCTCATCTCGATGCCACTGAATTGGTGCCCCAAACCAGACTGCCGCATAACATGAAGTGTGCCTCCTCATATGTCATAGGATATCAACTAGATGATAGGGTATAAAGTGAAACAGTGATGAGACTATACCCCCATATCAGAGCTCACAACCATAAGTAAACAACCAATTATCATACACATCAGAGAAAGTGGAATGACTAATTAAATTAAAACATTATATAATAAAATAAAATGAAACAAAGTCCTAAACAATAATTTCATACATAAAGCCAACTACCCATTATGTTGGTTAAAAAACATCCCAAAATAAAAATAAAATATAAACAGGCTCCACTATGTTAGAAAGTAAAATGGAGTCCCAAAAAGGGTGTGATTAAAAATCTGTAGGCCACCACCAATAGTGTCTACAACAAATACCAGTCAGTACAATAGTGTATGCAAATAAATAGTAAAATAAATACGTAGCATAAAAATAAATGCAAGACAAGAAACATGATTGATCATCCAGTATCCATTGGTTCAAGGGTTCTAAGGTGATACCCCATCCAACCAGACATGAAATGACATAAACCAAGCCTCTAAAGCATAACATACGAGGTACAATCTACAAAAAAACCAATATTAGTGTTAAATTTTCATTCAACTCAAGGAAGCATAAAACATACATCCATGGTACCTATCTAATATACCTGAGCCACAGGTTCTTTGAATGTCAGTATAGAATCCAAATCACATATCAACCTCAATATCAAATGTGACTAGAACCTCTATCATGTACATATCCATATAACAAACTATCTTTAATGATATTGAAAACTTGTTTTATCAACCCATCCCAAAACAGAGCATTAGTTCCTGAAACCTGAGTCTAGAATCCATCTATACGTAATATCGGTGGTCCTTAGAGAATCAGTAGATCCTAGCCCATAGAGGAGCATCAGTAAAAAAATATTTTATACATAGTATACCATCCCCACCTAGAGCATCAATCTTGAACTTCAACATTGATGTATACTATCAATTTCTAAAGCATTTGTCTGACACCTTATCAAAAGTATAATTTTTGTTCCTAGAGTATCAATCCATCACCTTAACAATTCCATTATTTCTTAAATACTATGATCAACTTAATGACCATAAAAACATCAAAAAAACACAACAAAATTTTTTAATCCATTAAAACTTACTAAGGTATGTACGGCCTTTCAAAGCTAAAATATGACTCAAAAACCCCAAAACTTTTTCTCATTCCAAATGAAACTAAACCTGAAACCCTTTCTAAACATTTTCAAACCCCTCTTTATATGGATATATATTTATCTTTGAAACAAAATAGGACCCAAGGCCTACATTTTCCATGTAGTCCATTTTAGAGAGTTAATCAAGACATTTTCACCGAAGAGGTCACCACACATCAATCTCAAATCAAGATTTGAAAACAATTTAAAACTGATTTTATAAAATACCTAGAGATATATGCCACATTTCAAAATAAGGATAATTTCAAAACATAGATGTACCCCATTGACACCTAAAACTAGGTCAAATCCAAAATTCACATATTTTAATCCATTTCAAAAGTCTCATAGTCATTTCCAAACAATCTTAACATATTAAATCATTCCAATCCAAACCTTTACAACTCTACAATCCAATTTTCATGAAATATCTCACCCCATGGGCGACTATAGGATCAATCATATAGACACCAATGCATCCAATGAGATCCAAGGTAGGTCTACAGTGTTAGTCTAAGGCCGAGAACCAACTATCCTAATATAATAATGATAGACTAAAACACATGGATTTAAGGTATATAGTACATACCCATGAAAATAAATTAACAATACTATGGGTAAATCTCCACTTACCTCATTAGTGGAGCTTTCCATAACAATTATAAAGCACGAAAGCCTTTTCAAGGCCCATTAAATTCTCATCCCAATTCATTGGCACAAAACCAAGATAATCTCAATAACATAATCATTAACCACACACACAACAACAAAAAATAATTAATTATAACAATTATAATTAATTACTTTACAAAAACCTAACTTGGTAGAATACAAAAAAACTGATTAGGTCATTATGTTGCACTAAAACTGAAGTCAACCTCTCACTGAATACCTGTGACATAACCCCGACCACATTTTGGGATAAATCCCTAAGAGGTGCAACCAATTCAATAAATAATTAAATAAATTCAACTAGGAAAACCTATGAAAATTAACCACAAACACATAGCTCAATGAAGCACAATGTAAGAATGAGAGGATCCCATATCAGGATCTCCTCTATATAAGACCACCAAAATCCCAATGATAAAGGTATTATTCCACCATGATCCAATAGAATATTCAATGAAACCTAAATCAAAGAACTACAAAACAAGAGAGGGGTTAGAATAAGGAGATAGGAGGGAACCATAGGATAATAATTCACCTCAAATGCTAAGAAATCACCATGAACACACCCCAAATTCAATGGAGAGAATAGGAGGAAGGGGTTTGGAACCCCCTAGTCTGTGCGCATACAAGGGGGGAGAATGGGGGTGGAGTGGCTAAAACCTAAGGGAAATTGTTTTCATTTCCCCACTTTTAGTAAAATATAAGTAGCCACACGGTCTGTCAAATCATGTGCTAATCATATAGTTGGATCTGTATAAAGAAACACACTCTCACTATTTTGATGCATAGTTTTACAAACCATGTTCCAACCATTCACACCCCTACTATACTACACCTGTGTCCCATATGTTTAGGCCACTGGATATGACTAACCATGCGTCAACCGTGCTATCATCCTTTCCTCCCTTCTGCATCAAGGTTCGTGGATTTTATGAAACTGTGTATAATCTGTGCACCATGCCTCATAACCTCCTCAATATCACATAGTTTCTCCATTTTCTTAGAAAGTTATACCCCAAACCATTCTATAACCATTAAATTACACTTTTTATAGTTCAAAATGAACATAAAATTCTTTGGGCATCAAGGTGTAGCACAGTTTCTCCTCAACCATGCACAATATACCATGCAACCTTGGAAAAATCACTAAAACTTGTAAAACATAACCAGAATCCTATAAATTTCAACTAAACTCATGGGACACCTCATGGGACTCATTCCTCATCTCAAAATACCATTTTTAGATATTCCAACTCTTGGGACACCATTTTGGGTCTTGATTCAATATTTGACCCATCTAGTAATGAAAAATCAAAAATCTGTTAGAAATTTATGATCAATTCATATGCGGGATCTTACAACCTCCCCACCATAATACATTTCATCTTTTATGAGCCTCAATGGTCTTCAATATATACCATCCAACCTACATCAGTCGCCAAATTTGTTTCTCAACAGCCTCATTTGTCTCTCGATAGCTTGAAACACTATCTTACCATAACCCCTTAACTCAAGGCCCTCTTCCAATCAAAACCCCAAGCTAATACCTATTACTAAAACTAAAACACCATGATGGTTCTCATCCAAACCTAACTAATATAAACATTTATTACAACATCACATGTTTCATCATCAAGCTATGGTGATCCCCACCATAAGCTCTAGCTTATAACCCCCAACTTTCAATAGTTAACACCCCTGCCATCAGGAAATCCCTACCAAACTCAAAATCATGCTCCCGCCAAGAACCCAACATGATTCTCGACACACCATGCGCCAACACCCATGATAACTCCAATAAACATCGGAAACCATCTTTTTTTCTAAAATCTACTGAAGTGTATGCAAACCCTTTAAGGGTTGGTGTCCGGAGAACCAACTATTTTTTACTTTGATTACATGAATGTTCACTTATTGTATATTGTTCATTATTCTACATGACTATAATACAATAATGTCCTGGAATATTTGTTGCATTAATAAGGTCATGGAAGATCCCCTCTATGATGAGAACCTTGAAATGCTATAACAATATTCTTAAATAATGTTCTATGGTTGTATGACATACTATGATATGACACATATTATAAAGACCGTCATGTGCGAGTACTCGTAAGAAGATGAGACTCTCTCTCATGGAGTTCGCACTTGGTAATCTCAAAGATATGAGATTAGGAGAACAGACCCTCCAGTAGTAACTCTACATGTCTTGGTGTCATCGAATATTGTTATCTGTGTGCGTCTATAATGGTCCTTAGACTAGAATATTATCATTAACTCATGTCATGACTCACGCACTTAGATTTACTGACGAAAACCGTCACGTGGACAGTTAGAGGGAAGTAGGGTATGTTGGGTGAGTCATGAATGACATGTTGTTAATGGATAAGTCAATGAAGGATTTTTCCCTTCCATATTTATATAAGTAGATATCTCGGGCCCTTTGATTGAAATAGAACTGTCGCATAAATTCCATGGACATGGTGTAATGACGAGTTTATTTCTGCAAGTCAAAGAATAAAAGATCAAGCATATAGGTTTATAACAGTACCATGAAACTTGCTTGATGAGATATTGTGACAAAGGGAATAAATTACACATTAAGCTTTTGTATGAGGTGATACGTCAATGCGGAGTCAACTTCTTTTTCTTGGGTTTTTTGACCCGTTGCTAGACAGTAATCTTGGAATTTAGGCAAGCCCGCCTAATGCCAACGAGAAAGGGGCCTATATGGTCAGACACTAAGTGCATTCAAGTATTTCAAGTAGAATAAATATTATTCCCATATGTGGTTTAATAATTATTCAAGGAAGCCTAAATCGTTTTAATGTTGGAGGAAGAATAAAATTAAACAAGTACACGTCATGTATCAATGATTACACGCCGTGTAGTTTTATCTTGAAAACAAGTACAAACCGTGTATTATTAAATATACACGCCATGTACATTTCATTTTGGAAAGGAAATGAATAAATGAAAACAAGATATACACGTTGTGTACATTTAATGTAAACGCCATGTATTTTTCAATGAAAAACAAGTACACACCTTGTATTTATTAATACACGCTGTGTCATTTTTTCAGTCGGGATTTTGAGGAAATATCATTTTATTAAATGATATTTATTATAATCAGTGTGGGCGCATGTTAAGGAATTAATAACTTGATATGGTGTTTTCAAATGGGAGTTAATGAAATAAATAAAATGTTTAACGCGTTTATTTATTTTCATAACTCTAAAACCTCAAACCCAATTATAAATATCCTCACAACCCCATCTCTTTTCCCAACCAAATATAATCATTGTGCACAACAATTCTGGAGAATTCTTTCAAGGCCAAAAAAACCACTTCCTTTAAGAACGCTCTCAAGACCGAGAGAGATCCTCTTCTATAGGGTCAATTTGATCTAAGGTGGACAATGCAAGAAGATTTTTATCCATGCTAGCACCCAGAGACTCCTTTGGCGAAGTCTAGAGATATGAGGTGCATGTGTGGATTACTGCTATAGGAAGTCTACACTTGGCTTCTATGATGCAATGAATAATCACATTGGAATGTGATCAAGAACATCAATGAAGAAATAACACCCAAAAGGTACTTATTTATAATCAATTAAATTAATTATGATCAACTTGTAACGATCCTTGTTTTTGGTTCCAGGACAAACCTTCTTCTTTGTCTATTTCTATGATTCGATCCATGGAGACTGGCATTTATCATCGTATTGATCCAGGATTGATAATTATTAATGAAAAAATTCCAGGTGGGCACATCCACCCATGCACTTCCGCTGCGCCCGGAACCTTCAAATGGTATCAGAGGAAGGTTAGAACATTGACTATAGTTATTTAATTTTCATTGATAATTTACGCATTTATATTTGATTCAATTCAAAATATATCATTCTATTAATCTGAATAAACGAGATCTATTCTTCCTCCTTCGTTTCTCGATTCATATCATAGAAATGGACTTTTAATTTTAATTTTTGATTAAAATAAAAAGACGAGGAACTCATCCAGAGGAGCTGCTCTTTCTGTTTGTACAACATGGGATTACACAGCGTGTAATTAAAACTACATGCCATGTACTTAGGTTCAACAGACTGGCACTAGTCCACCAAACCACATCCTATGATTAGAATATGCCTAAGTATTAATCCCACCATGTTGACTATAATTGGACGGTTCGTGGAAACTGGAATACACAGCGTGTATGTTGGATCAACACGTCATGTAGTCTGTTCCGGACCAGGTGAAACCATGTACAAGGATAAGCCGCGTACCACGTACATGGGATCTCTAGGCCAGTTACCATGTAACAAGGAAGTACACGCCAAGTAAGATTTATCTACATGCCAAGTATGATTTATCTACATGCCATGTACTCAAAAATTTCCAAAGTACAGAAAACACACCAAATCCCCCAGTGTGTACTTTGGATAAAGAGTGAAAAGAAATACACACCGTGTAATTATAAAATACACGCCGTGTACTTTCTAGAAATGGAATTTCACCAGGTTTCCTCCAATGTACAAAGACGTGTACAAGGAATATGGATGATAAGAATCTCAAGGAAATTCAGAAAGGAATTTAAGATAAAGAATCGTTTAATTATATGATCATAATTAATTGAATTCAAGTGCGACTTATCTTGAATGAAAGAACGATTAAAAAAATTTGAATTCTAAATATGCGTAAATGTCGTTGCATGCTATGGATGATCATGAGCTAGAATAAAGACCCTTTTTATGTGTATGTTTTAATTTAAATTTATTTAATTTAAATTTGTTGTCTTGCGATCCTTCTTCCAATAAAATGTAGGGTCTTCGTGCCCATGGTTTCTTTAATGTAAAGCCATGTAATGGAGGATATCCCAAGCCAGAGGAGACGGTTCAAATCCCGAAGATGAGGCGAAACTAACACAAGAAGATACAAAGGTGGACAGGTGGGAGCTGCAAAACATGAACCACCAGGTTCAAGGTGTTTTTCCCTAGGGTAGGGTTAGCTTATCAGAACCTCTAGATAAGCTAACCAATAGAAGATCATGATCATGCCATCTTATTTTATTTCTGTCTAAATTTCATGGTTTATTTATTAGGTATGTGTTGTCGTGATCACATAGTTAATAAAATGAACAAGCATGCAAAGATGGAATAAAATAAAAACCGGACTATGCGTAAACATAATCAGAACATGGTTAATCACTTAAGCTAGCATCACTTAATATTAACAAGAATGTGATAATGAAAAACAACTCATAAAAGATTAGAATCCCTCAATACCATATTAATTCAGACCAATCCTTCCGTTACTTGATTAAGGGCAAGACTCAATAAAACTATGTGTTTGACCAACCCTTGTTGGGGAACATACTTTTATAAAGGAAGCCCTTATGAAAGGTTTCAGGTTGACTTAACCATATTACATCAAGATGAGTAGCCCTTGGTACACTTGGTGTAATATTGGAGGAAAGAGTTGAGGAAATCCAAGTCAGGATTTCAAGATTGGGGAGTCCACTCAACAGATCAAGGAATTGTAAGCTCACAGTTGGCATAGACCTGCCTACCTAAATACCTTCAAATAGATTGACCAACCCTTTTGGGGTTATACGAAGGGGAATATGGATCCTTTCCGCTAGAATGTCAAAGAAACTGGACATTCTGAGTTCAATGGCGAGGGCCATTGGGACTTGATAAAATAGTGGGAGAATTAATAAATTCATTTATTATTTTTCATAAAATGTAATCAAAATGTACTGAATAATCTGCTCTTTTAATTTTAGAATCAAAATGAAAAACTCATCAACCACATTTTCTCTGTGATCAATTATGGATAAATACAATATCCTCACTGGTAGTAACCTTCATGAATGGCTTAGGCACCTTCGGGTTATCCTACGCCATGAACGGAAGTTTTATGTGCTGGAGTCCTCACTTCTTAATCTTCCTGCCCAAGGGGTGAGTGATGAAGATTTCCTGGTCTATGATCAAAATTTGAGAAATGCACTCGACGTTCAATGTTTGATGATGTAATCAATTTTTAGTGAGCTCATGAAGTCTCATGAAGACATGGATGCCTACATCATGCTTGAGCACCTCCGTGGTCTATACTAGGAGAGAGCAAGATAGGAAACGTTTGAGATCTCCGAGGCTCTATTTCATATCAAGCATGGAGAGGGTGCCCCAGTCGGGCCTCATGTAGTCAAGCTCATTGGCTACATTGAGTTCTTGGAGGTTCTAGGGTTTAAAATCCCCGAAGAACTGGGTACCGATCTCATTCTTGCATCACTCCCCCAAAGATTCTCAAACTTTGTTGTGAACTTCAATATGAACAACATTGAGAAGTCTCTGTCAGATCTTCTTATCCTCATTCGCCAAGTGGACAATGACATGAAGTGCGAAAATACTTCTGTCCTCATGGTGAATAAAATTAAAGGGAAGGAAAATAGATTTAAGCCCAAAGCTTCTTCAAGGCCTTCCAAGAAAAGGAAGATCAAAGGGGAGGCAAGGGAACAGGATGCTATTTGTTTCGTATGTGGCAAGAAGGGCCACTGGAAGAAAAATTGCACCCAGCCGAGGAAGCAAGGGGAAGATTTAGGTATGTTTGTCATCGAATTCAATCTATCTGTTTCTACAAATTGGGTATTTGATACTACTTGTGGTGCTCACATCTGTATCCAAATATAGAAACCAAGTAGATTCAAGAAGATTGATCGAGGGGAGGTAGATCTAGGAGTAGCCAACGGAGGCAGACTTGTTGTTGTAGATGTCGGAGACTACCACCTCACGTTGCCAACTGGATTGATCTTGGTGATAAAGGGTTGTTATTATGTGCCTTTTATAGCCAAAAACATTATTTCAGTATCCAGATTAGATACTGATGGATTCATGTTCAATCTTGGAAATGAATGTTTCTACTTTTATAAAGATATAATTTGTTTTGGTAGGGAACATTTATATAATGGTATTTATGTGTTAGACTAGACAAACCAAGTAATGGCAATTGATGAAAAAGTTAATTCACATGACTCATACCACACCCAACTTCGGCATCACCGGCTAGGTCATGTTAATGAGAAATGTTTGACAAAATTATATCAAGATTGTTATTTAGATTCTTTCGAACTAAAATCACTTGGTGTATGTCATGCGTGTCTACAAGGAAAAATTACCAAAGCCCCATTTAGTTGGAAAGGTGAAAGATCTAAAGAGCTTCTAGAATTAGTTTACATAGATGTGTGTGGGCGATTTCCAGTTGAGGCAAGGGGTGGGTTCTCATAATTCATAACTTTTACTGATGATTTTAGTAGATATGGATATATCTACTTAATGAAGTATAAGTCAGATTCTTTTGATCAGTTCAAGGAATACAAGAATAAAGTTGAGAACCATCTTGCTAAGGAGATTAAGAAACTCCACTCAGACAGAGGATGAGAATATCTTAATCAGAACTTCATTGATTTATTACAGGAGTTTGGGATTCTATCTCAACTCACTCCTCCTTACATGCCACAGTAGAATGGTGTAATCGAAAGGAGGAACCGCACCCTATTGGACATGGTGATATCAATGATGAGTCATGCGAGTCATCCATTATCCTTTTGGGGATATGCATTGCAAATAGCAGCACACATACTAAACCAAGTACCAACTAAATCAATAAATTTTATTACATACGAGTTATGGAGTGGACGCAAATCCATGTTATCTAATTTATATGTGTGGGGTAGCGAATCATTTATTAAGGCCTCTTCATTTAACAAGCTTACACCCCGAGGCACAAAGTGTATCTTTATAGGATATCCCAAGGAAACAGGGGGATATTACCTATACAACCCCTCAGACAAAAAGACACACCATATTCCTTGAGAGGGATCACATCTCCAAAAGAGATAGTGGGAGCGAGATAGACTTCGATGAAGTTGAGGCTCAAGATACACATGAGTTGGTACCAGAACAGATTCCACAAATCCCCGTGGAAGAACAATCTATTCCAGAGACACATGAACTGCGTAGGAGCATGTGAGAGGTGACAGAACCAGAACAATATGGTTTTCTTGTCACCGAGGATGGTGACTCATTATTGGATAACAATGATGATCCTCTTACCTACAACGAAGAAGTTGAAGGCACAGACGTTTCCAAGTGGCAAGAAGCCATGAATTCTGAAATGGATTCCATGTACCAAAACTAAGTCTGGATTTTGGTAGATCCTCCAGTTGATGTAAAGCCTATTGGTAATAAATGGGTATTCAAGAAGAAACTGGACATGGAGGGGAAAGTCAGCACCTATAAGGCATGACTGGTTGCAAAAGGTTTTAGACAGTGTCAGGGAATTGAATATGATGAAACCATTTCATGGTTGTGATGCTAAAATCCATTAGAATCCTCTTGGCCATTGCCACTTACCATGACTATGAAATTTGGAAAATAGATGTCAAAACAGAATTCCTTAACGAGAAATTCCAGGAAGATGTCTACATGACACAACCTAAAGGGTTTTTGACTCCAAAGGATGCCAAAAAGGTATGCAAGTTGCAGAAATCCATTTATGGATTAAAGCATGCATCAAGGTCATGGAACATTCATTTTGATGAATTTGTAATGAAATTTTCCTTTTTTAAAAGAGAATGTGAGCCTTGTGTCTATAAAAGGATTAGTGGAAGTGCAGTCGTTTCCTAATTGTATATGTTGATGACATATAACTAATTGGAAACAAAGTACCTGTCTTACAGTCAGTTAAGGAATGGTTGCATAAATGCTTCTCAATGAAAGACTTAGGTGAGGCAGCATATATTCTTGGGATCAAGATCCATCGTGATAGATGAAAGAGAACGCTGGGCCTAAGTCAAAGTACAAACATTGACAAGATACTGAAGAGATTCAGTATGGAACAATCGAAGAGGGGATTGTTGCCAGTTTCACATGGCATTAATCTTTCCAAGAAAATGTGTCCTCAGACACATGAGGAAATAAAGAGAATGTAAAGGATCCCTTAAGCATCCATGATTGGGTCAGTCATGTATGCTTTGTTATGTACGAGGCTGGATGTTGCTTACACATTAAGTGTGGTAGGCAGATATCAAGTTGATCTAGGAGACCGCTATTGTATGGCAGTCAAGACTATCCTTAAGTATCTGAGGCATACTAAGGATATGTTCCTGGTTTATGGAGGATATGAGGAACTAGTCATTAGAGGATATGTAGATTCTAGTTTCCAGATTGATCAAGATGACATGAAGTCACAGGCTGGATACATCTTCAGTTTGAATGGAGGTGCAGTGAGCTGGAAGAGCTCAAAGAGAAGTGTGGTGGAAGAATCTACAGCTGAGTCCGAGTATATTTCAACTTCTGAGGTAGCTAAAGAAGCAGTATAGATGTGAAACATTTTCCAAGATATGGATGTAATATCAAGCAGTAAATATTCTATCACACTCTATTGTGATAATAATGCTGCGGTGGAACTTTTAAAAGAGCCAAGGTCACATCAGCGGACAAAGCACATACTTCGGAAGTATCATCTCTTGAGGTATTTTTCTCAGAGAGGTGAAGTTGCAGAGAGCAGTATTTCCATGGAAGACAACGTGGTTGACCCCTTGACTAAAGCCTTGACTCAATAGAAACATGATCATCATGTGATGTCTATCGGACTAAAAGTCGTAGGTAGTTGGCTCTAGTCCAAGTTGGATTTTGCAAGGGTTGGTGTCCTAAGAACCAACTGTTTTGTACTTTGATTACATGAATGTTCACTTATTGTATATTGGTCATTGTTCTACATGACTATAATACAATAATGTCCTGGAATATTTGTTGCATTAATAAGGTCATGACAGATCCCCTCTATGATGAGAACCTTGAAATTCTATAACAATATTCTTAAATAAAGTTCTACGGTTGGATGACATACTATGATAGGACACATAGTATACAGATCGTCATGTGCAAGTACTCGTAAGAAGATGAGACTCTCTCTCATGGAGTTCACACATGGTAATCTCCAAGATATGAGATTATGAGAATAGACCTGCCAGTAGAAATTTTTCATGTCTTGGTGTCATCGGATATTTCTATCTGCGAGCGTGTGTAATGGTCCTTAGACGGGAATATTATCATTAACTCATGTCATGACTCGCGCACTTAGATTTTCTAATGAAAACCATCACGTAGACAGTTGGTGGGAAGTAGGGTACTTTGGGTGTGTCACGAATGACATGTTGTTAATGGATTAGTCGAGGAAGTATTTGTCCCTTCCATATTTATGGAAGTAGATATCTTGGGACCTTTTATTGAAATACAATTGTCGCATAAATTCCATGGCCATGGTGTAACGACGAGTTTATTTCTGGAAGTCAAAGAATAAAAGATCAAGAATATAGGTTTATGACACTGCCATGGAACCTGCTTGATGAGATATTGAGACAAAGGGATTAAATTACATAGTAAGCATTTGTATGAGGTGATACGTCAATGCGGCGTCAACTTCATTCTCTTGGGTGCCTTGACCCGTTACTAGATAGTAATCTTGGACTTTAGGCAAGCTGCCTAATGCCAATGATAAAGGGTCCTAGAGGGTCACACACTAAGTGCATTAACGTATCTCTAGTAGAATAAATATTATTCATGTACGTGTTTTAATAGTTATTCAAGGAAGCCTAAATCATTTTAATGTTGGAGGAAGAGTAAAATAAAACAAGTACACGCCGTGTAGTTTTATCTTGAAAAAAAGTACACTCCGTGTATTATTAAATATACATGTCGTGTAGTTTTTATTTTGGAAAGGAAATGATTAAATGTAAACAAGATATACATACTGTGTACATTGAATGTACATGCCGTGTAGTTTTAAATGAAAAACAAGTACATGTTGTGTATTTATTAATACACGTTGTGTAGTTTTTCTAGTCTGGATTTTGAGGAAATATCTTTTTATTAAATGATATTTACTATAATCAGTGTGGGCGCATGTCAAGGAATTAGTGACTTGACATGGGGTTTTTCAAAGGGAGTTAATGAAATAAATAAAATACGTAACACGTTCATTTATTATCATAACTCTACAACCTCAAATCCAATTATAAATATCCTCACAACCCCAACTCTTTTCCCAGCCCAAGAGAATCGTTGTGAACAACAATTCTGGAGTATTCTTTCAAGGAAGAAATAACCTCTTCCTCTAAGAATGATCTCAAGACCGAGATAGATCCTCTTCTATAGGATCAAGGTGATCTAAGGTGGACAACGCAAGAAAAGGTTTCTCCACGCTAGCACCCAGAGATTCCTTTGGCGATGTCCAGAGATACGAGGTGCACGTGTGGATCACTGCTAGAGGAAGTCTACACTTGGCTTCTATGACGCAATGATGAATCACATTGGAACGTGATCAAGAACATCAACAAAGAAAGAACACCCAAAATTTACTTCTTTATAATCAATTAAATTAATTATAATCAACTTGTAACGATCCTTGTTTGTGGTTCCGGGAAAAATATTCTTCTTTGCCTATTTCTGTGATTTGATCCATGGAGACTGGCATTTATCGTCGTATTGATCCCAGATTGATCATTATTAATTACAAAAGACCAAGTGGGCACATCCACCCACGCGCTTCCGCTACACCTTGAACCTTCATACCCACCATCCATGCAAAACGTAGAACAAATTGGATTTTCCTTGAAAGTACAACTGAATCCTAAAATTCACCCATTATTCTCAAATAACACACTACATATAGCTTTCAACCACCAACACCCTCATTATGTGCTAACCCCATTTGGACAATCCTCATCCAACTCATTCTAAATAACACCCATCCTTAACTGTCGGTTTGTCACCATCCAACCTGATCATCTTGACATCACACTCAGAGGCATTACACAACCACCCAAATCCAATCACTAGAGTCCACACCCAACCCCTAGTGATATTCCACCCCTATAGAATCAAATTTATCATCACACCCAACAACACACATTAACGCACCTCAAATTGTTTTAAAAATATCATATAGCATAAGTTCGTGGTTGACTTGATCATCCACCACAGTTAATTTCCTATTTTCATTTACTGAAAAAATATAAAAAGGAACTTAAAAGAATATTATCTAGTGTCACAGTACCACCATGACTAGTCTATGACCAGTCCCAGACACCTATGACTCTTCCAGCACTAGGGTTGCACCTCTGCAGCTGATATATCACTCCCCACCAAATGAGTGTCTTCATCACTGACTCACCCAAAAAACCTCATCTACTTTGGACCATTACATAACCATTTTTATCCTAAGAATCATATGTCCATGTCTCTCCCTCACCCGAGTGACCAAACGAACATCAATTATCGCCCACCCCCAATATTCGAGAATGGCACCCATGGTATTCGCCGACATCCCATCCATAATAAGGACCTCACCCACCGAAATTTGTTGGTGCATCTCCACCACATGGGTCTTCCAACACTAGTCCATGAGTTAAAATTCCAAGATACTATAATATACCATGATTTTATAAGTAAATACTATATTCGATAGTGTATAATATTTTCAACACCATGTTTAAACGAACAAAGAAATATTATTATGTGATCATTATAACCTAACTGTTAAATTAGTGTGTATGAATATGAATAACTAATTTTTGAAATAAATATTAATTTCATAATCAATATAAATTTATTGTTAAATTATTATAAAATAGTCATATAATTTTTAGAATTCATTTTATTCTTAAAAAAATACATTCTCTTCAAAAATGGTTTTTATTGATTCTTATAACTAATTTTTGGATATTTTATAAAATTTATTTGATATAATTAAATTTATTTGTTAAATAATAATATCAAAATAATTATATAATAAAATATTCATAATTTTTTAAAAAGTTTGATTTTTCAATGAATAGAGAAAAATACCAATTTTTATTAAAAATTAACATTTTCAAGTATTCTCAAGGTCGGATTATTATTTGGATTAGTTTTAAATTTTAATGAGTTAAATTTTATTTAAAATATTCTAATTATTAATTTTTTTAAAATTATTTTGTAATTTAATTTAATATAAAAATTTTATATTTAAAAAGGTCATTTTTTCAAAAAAACTATTTTCAATGCATTTTGTCGGTTTAATTTTAAATTAAATTATAAAAATTATTTGTTTTTAATTTTAAAAACATGATTTCATATTTTTAAGTATATGTTCCATATTTAGTAAATATGACCCTTTTTGACAATATAAATAGTAACTTTGGTGAATTTTATTACCACGGTAAAGGGTAAATCGGGTAATGAAGGGTAAAAATAATATGACAAGGACAATAAACTGACCCTTAAACTAAAACCAATTTATTGGATGAGTTATTTTCATCCATAATCATTCATTTTTGAATATATTGCCTTCATTTTCTATTTATAAGTGATTATGACATTAATAAAATTTTATTTAAAGAAATGTCAAATATGTCACACTCATATTTTTAATAACTATAAAAAATTTAATATAGGGTTATTAAGAGAATATATTGGAGTATATAAATTAATTTTAAATATAAAATATTTATGTTTATCTTGGTAATTTATTTTTAATTTTTAGTAAAGAAATAATTACCATAAATTCATACACAACACTGATGCAGTAATTATTCTATTAATGGAAATATCAAATAAATGTTATCAAAAATATTAAACGAAACAAAATTTGAGATAATTAATGTGATAAGAAAATTTTCAATACCACCATTAATTTCTAGGGATGTAATAAAATATATTTTTTTTAATTATAATTATTATCTTGATATTATTAAATTAAAAGTAAGGAATAGTCCTCAAAATTGACATTATGTGTATTTTATATTAAATATTATTTTATTAAAAGATATTAAATTTGTAGAAGTATTAAATTTATAAAACTAATTTTTATAAGGTTTAAAATTTCATCTATGATCCATTTATGTGTCTTTTATCATTTTATAGTAACTATATTAACCCTTAAATAGTAAAAATACATATTGTCGTGGGAAGAGTAAAAAGGGTTAAATAAGGATTAAAACCAAAAGATAAGGGTCGAAATATAGTACAAACAAATCTAAATTTTATTATATGAGGGGATTTAATCCCATACTAATATTATCATTGAAATAACTCACTTCTCTTACATTTTTAATTAAAAATTAATTTATATTAATTTAATATTTTGGGAAATTCCAAGAGTGGCCCTCTCATCTCTTATAAAAGGGATCTTCTTCTTCTAATTTATTCACACTTCAAAACACATTTAATTCATCTACTACCTACCCAGGTATAATCCTAGAATCCCTCCCCAGATTATAGAGGTCTCTGTTTAGTTATAACACCACCCATAGTGATCTTAAGGTGTTATGCAAAGGATATTTTTGGAAGAAAAGGAAAATAAAGAACGTATGTGACGATTTAGACTTAAGGTAAGGGATTTCTTAACTCAATTTTTATCCATTGGTTTAAAATTACACTTAATTGATTATGTCATGCTAATATTATGATTCAAATGAATTTTTATTATCTTATGTTGTGTTTCAAATTGTTTCATGTGGATTTACAGTTGATGCACATAATTGATTCATTTGATTAACACTAACTTCAATTATATGATCTTTGTAAGGGATTTTTGTATCACTTTTGATTATGTGGTAAAAATTCCATATCCACCACATTTATATTTTAGGTGGTGTATATAAAAATCATAAATATAATTTATGATAATTATTGTGAATTTTATGGGGATTTAAATATTCATTTAACATTCTTTCTTTCATAGGGGTTACAATTCAAATGTTACCAAAGAGGTGAGGAATTATCTCTCAATCTCATCATTCTTAGTGATTTTTTACATTTAAGTCTCCATTGGGTAATATTGATATTCCATGTATATTTTTTCTAAAAAAATAAAAAAAAATATTATCCTCTAATTTTTAAAGTCATTTTTACCCATGTGTGAATTTTTACGAAATGATTTGAAAAGAATATTTTTGTTTCTTTCTGAACGAGGTACTTTGTGAATATTCTAAAAAATATAGAAGGAATTTTTTTAACTTGAACTACATGAGAGAATTTTCCCACCATCATGATACCTTAATGTTTTTAAGCTTCTTATAGAAGCTTATAAGTTTCTTTTCAAGGAAAATGTTTTCCTTTGTAATTGCATAGCTTTTCAAAAAAATGTTTTCAAAATAGAAAGGATATTTTTATGAATAATTATTTCAAGTGATATTTCAAAATACTTTTCTATCTCAACATTATTTGATTTTATTAATGCATTATTAGGTATATGATCGAAATATACCATACTTATTATTTCTATGGATGGTTTATGTTTAGGGTCGCATGATGTTTATGAATCCTCTTACTTTTCCATGGGTTATGCAATGATGAAATGTTTATAAAGACCATTTATTTTATTGGTCTTAGATATGATGAATGGTTTATGTTCTTCAGGATGAAATATGAATGCTTTTCACTATGTTTTGTGTGGGAACTATATCTCTCTCCAATTCATTAGGTAATGTTTTATATCTCATGAGACTGATAGGACTGGAACAGGGAGTGAACTCGGTTCAGTAAAAGACTCACTACAAAAAAACGCTAATTAGTGATGTTTTTTTTTTGAAATGTTTTAAAACCTTAATAATTCATTTATCGACATGTCTCAAAAAATTTAGTAAATGAGGTGTTTCTAATTTAGTGATGTTTCTAAACCCCTTGATTTTAACAATGTTTATAAATATCACTATTTAGCGACATGTTATTTTCCAAAAAAAATTACAAACATAGGTAAATAAACATATTTTAAAAAGATAAATTTATAAAAATCACTAATTAGAAACACATCAATTACCAATGTTTTTTAGAAATGTAGATAAATGACACCTCATTTACCTTCGTTTCTAAAAAACATTTCAAATTTTTTAAAAAAAATTATAATTATTCCTAGTTTTTTATAATAAAAAATACTTTTTTAAAAAAACTACCGCATATCACTACCACACCCCATAGGATCTCACCACCTGTCCAGTTCCACCATGGTGGACACACACCCTATACCCTCAACCTCTCCAATTCCTTAGTGTCATGCCCTGGAATGATGCCTATGACCCCCAACACCACTCCAATTCCTCAGTGGCTTTCCTTGGAACACCCCAACCCCCCAAACTCTTTAATTCCTTAGTGGTGGCATTGACTTTGGACCCTCACATCTCAACATATCCAATTCTCGGTGGTGGCACATGCCCTACACCCCCTCATAGATCAAACTGCGCACCAAATCCTAGAAATTGCAACCAGCGGGAATCAAAACCTCAACTTCCATGTTCAAAGCCAATGAGAAAACCAACCAACCTATTACAATTTTTTATTGTATTGTTTTATTATGTTATTTATATATATATATATATATATATTTCAAAATTTAAATAATTAATATTATATTTAAATTTATTTATTTATTTATATAAATATATTAATATATATATATAAGCTTATATTTTTTTATTTTTTATTTTTTATTTTATGTTTGTGTGTGTGTGTGTATATTTTATGTTTATTTGTATGTTTATATTATATATATGTGTGTGTTTATATTATATATATACATGTCTTTGTCTCTGTCTGTGTCTACATATAATTAGCCACATTTTAAAACACTGGTAAAAATATCACTAAAATAGTCATGTTTTCTTAAAAATGTGACTAAATTTAAAATATAAGTGTTTTTATATATAAATATATGTATATATATTTATATATTTATGTATTTATGTATTTATATATTTATATATTTATATATTTATATATTTATATATTTATATATTTATATATTTATATATTTATATATTTATATATTTTTATATTTTTATATTTGTATATTTATTTATTTATTTATTTATTTATTTATTTATATTTTTATATTTTTATATTTTTATATTTTTATATTTTTATATTTTTATATTTTTATATTTTTATATTTTTATATTTTTATATTTTTATATTTTTATATTTTTATATTTTTATATTTTTATATATTTATATATTTATATATTTATATATTTACATGTTTGTGGGTGTTTATATATATATATATATTTAAATATATGTTTTCGTGTTTATATATGTTTATATATGAGTCAATATTTAAAAAATTAATATTATATATATATACATATAATTTAATAATTTAATATACATATATATACATATGTTTCTATGTTTCTATTTTATTTTTTATTTTTTATTTTTATAACTATATATATAAGTTTATATTATATTATGTATATATGTTTATATTTTATATTTTATATATATATATATGTTTATATTTAATTTTCATATCTTATGTGTATATTTTATGTTTATATTTTATATATATTATATGTTTATATTTTATATATATCATATGTTTAAATTAATGTATATATGTTTGTATTTTATATATATGTATATATGTTCATGTATTTGTGTGTGTGTAAATATATATGTGTATGAATACATATATATATATATATAATTATCCATGTTTTAAAATACTAGTAAAAATGTCACTAAAATAACCATGTTTTCTTAAAAACATGACTAAATTTAAAATATATATGTTTATATATATATATATAAGTGTGTGTGTGTTTATACATATATATGTAAATATATTTATTTATTTATATCTATATATATGTTTATATATGTTTGTCATTATTTAAAAATTAATATTATATATATGTTGATATTTTATATTTTATATTTTATATTTTATATTTTATGTATATATATATATGTATGTTTATATTTTACATATATGTTTATTTTTTATAATATATATATGTGTGTGTTTGTGTGTGTGTGGATGTTTATATTATATGTGTGTGTGTGTGTGTGTTTATATATCTATATGTTTATATTTTATATTTTATATATCTATATATATGTGTGTGTGTTTAAATTTTATGTTTATATATATATATGTTTATGTTTTATATTTTATATATGTGTGTGTGTGTGTATGTTTTATGTTAATATTCTATGATTATATTTTGTGTATAGATATATATATATGTTTATATTATATACCAATGTATATGTTTTCATTATATATATATATATATATATGTATATGTTTATATTATATATATATACATATATATTATGTTTATATTTTATATATATCATATGTTATATATTAATATATAAATATATGTTTATATTTTATATATAAAAATGTTTATATATGTGTGTATGTGTGTGTGTGTGTTTATATGTGTGTGTATGGGTACAAGAATATATGTGTATGTATACAAATATATATATATATATATATAATTATATATATAATTAGTCACATTTTAAAACACTAGTAAAAATGTTACTAAAATAATCATGTTTTCCTAAAAGAGTGACTAAATTTAAAATATGTGTGATTTTATATATAAATATATGCATGCATATATATATATATATATATATATATATTTGTATATATTTATATGTGTGTGTGTGTGTTTATATATATATAAATATATATCTGTTTATTTATATGTGTCTGTGTTTATATATATATATATACACACATGCATGGATATGGGGAAATGAGCTATATAAATATATTTTTTTAGCGAGGTTTCTTGAAAACATCGCTAAATTATAGAGACTTCCTGAAAATACCCCTAATTTAGGGACGTTTTTACATGAAACATCACTAAATGAGTGATGATTTTAGGAAATGTCTCCGATTATGGACATTTTCCGGAAACATTGATAAATTAGGGATATTTTCAGGAAACATCGCTAAATGAGCGACGTTTTTCAGGAAACATTGCTAAATCAACGACTTTTTTGAATAACAACACTAATTTAAAGTTTTTTGTAGTTGCTTTGTCTGATATCATGGTCATGGGAGTGAACCTTGAATTTTATGATTATTTAGGATGTGAACCCATTCCACTATGAGGAAAAGGCTGCCACTAGGGATGGTGGTGTGTCCCACCCAGGAGGTATGGCCGCCTATGGATTTTTTAATCTTATGTGTATGCGACCAATTTCATGTCCTATGTAATGATCTCATGGATTATTTTCGTTGATTCTTTTATGATTTATGAACTTACAAGATTTTTTCCATGACTTAGAATTATTATTTTGATACACGGGGTATAATTTTCAAGTTTTATGTTTGTATACCCTTATGCTCATTTTATGATTATGTAATCATTGATATCTCATATGGTTACCCTTACTAAGCATATAGTCTCATACTTTATTTTGTTTCCTTTTCCCTAAATTTTGAATAAAGGATTTATGTAGGATATGTCTAAGAAGGGTGTTCGATGTGAAGATGTTTTGGGAGGTGATATAGATTTCTATGGTTTAGTTGTTTATTTTTATAAGCTGTGTAAGTGTTTTCCCAAATTCTCCAAATCTCTAAACCTAAAAGGTTCTTGGGTATGTAAGTGATCTAATATTTCTTTTTGAAGTTGTAATTTTTGATGGAAACATTGGGTCACATTTATCAGTATCAAATCCAGAAATGCAATGTCTATGTTTTTAGCACCAAATCCTGAAGTGATGGCCTAAGGCTATTATATTTGGTATCAGAGAGGGGTTTAGAAAAAATTAGATATTATGATATTTTCATGATAATTTATCTAAATAGTAATATATACCATAAAGGATATATAAGACCATAATTTCAGAGTCTTAGACACCCTTTTTTTTGTTTTAATTTATGAAATTTTAAGGTGACTAATGATATTTTTTGGAGACATTTATTTTTGAGATAATTATGGGTTATTAAATTTTTGAAAGAAAAATGAAAGGTATGAGATAACCTTTGAGGTTAAAATATTTATTTAGTGTTGAATATATTATTTTTATTTTCTAGTGTGTTTCTCGTATTTTAAAATTTTTATAAGGATAGTTTTAGAAAAAAAACTACCGGATGTATGACAACCAATCACATTATGAAAGGTCACGAGGTTTGAAACTGCAACTGAAGGGCGACAAGGGTGCATCGCTTATCATTGGACCATGTGAATTTCCCTATTAGTATGTCATTTTTGTGGATGATTTGATGGATGAAGAATAATTTGAATTTTTGCAACATATGTTTTATCATATAGATAACCCGGGATTTAGATGTTTATTTGGTGGTTAAGTGATTAATGTTATTTTGGAAGAATGTCACTATTTTGGGAAACTGAAATGATATTATGAAATATTATTTT
The DNA here is from genome assembly GCA_963277665.1 of Viscum album. Taxonomy (NCBI): domain Eukaryota; kingdom Viridiplantae; phylum Streptophyta; class Magnoliopsida; order Santalales; family Viscaceae; genus Viscum; species Viscum album. Next base: position 345,880,360 of record OY728152.1, on the reverse strand, counting down.
AGAAACAAAGGTTAAATTATATTTTGGAATAAAATATGATTTTATTATGGATTTATAGTGGTTAGGATTATTTATGGAAATGATTAGAATATATTGAAGATTATGATATTAGTAAAAATAACTTTTTAGCATGAGACTTTAAGAGTTATTGATGTTATCTAGAGATAAATATTAGATTTATCTTGGATTACTATGTAATTTTTGGGTTACAATATTTTTTAGGAATATTTCAAGGAATTTTATGGATAGTTATTTTTTGAATAATCTAATTTGAAATTTGGGTATTAGTATTGAATTTTATATATTAAATTAATTTTCCTTATATGTCGGTTTATTATTTTTTGGAATCATATTATATTGTGCTAACCATTTTTAGTTTTGGTTAATGTATAAAGACATGAGAAATATCTTATTATCCTTTTGTGGAATTCATGATCCATGGATGTTGATTCTAGTGATTCAAACATGAAAAATTCATACTCATCATTTGGAGAAAAATATGAGCTGTGATTGAAGTTTTTTATAGGATAAAACTATATTTTCAATTAAGTATAATATAGGAAGTAAATGAGCTCTTCAAATTTATAAAATGATTTTGACAAAGAAACATTATCTCTTTATATTTCTTACCAAGAAATCAATATCCTTTCAACCCATCTTAGATTTATGGTTTTGTGATGATTAAATTTCTCATGACCATGTTCTCTACCACTCTCTATAATTTCTTGGGAGTTATTTTTATCTTCCATTATCTCTTTCCCATGTATGTAAACCTTTTATGATTCATACCAAGTGAACTTTGTGCATTCCTTTCTTTTTAATTAAAAGTTTTATTGAACTTTTTTTGGATGTGGGATTTAAACAAAGGTATTTTGAAAAGTCAAACATTAGTTAAAAAATATAAGTTCAAATTTTGAGGGAGAAATTTATTAAATTGGTGGGGGATGTAATATCCTAATATTTTACAAGTAAAGAGAGTGTTTGATAGTGTACAAGATAAGAAACACCAAGTTCAATCGAATAATAAAATATTATTATGTGACCATTATAACATAAATGTTAAAGTGGTGTGTACAAATTGGAATAAATAATTTATAAAATAAATATAAATATCCAACTTAATATAAAGTTATTGTTAAATTTTTATAAAATAATCCCATAATTTTTAGAAAATGCATTTTATCCTTAAAAAATATTTTTAGAAAAAAAAAATTATTGATTTTTATGAACAATATATGGATCCTTTAGAAAATTTATTTGATAAAATTAAATTTATTTTTAAAATCATTATATTGAAAATTCCCTATGGTGAAACTTTTATAATTTTTTGAATAGATTGATTTTTCAATGAATGGTGAAAAATACCAATTTTTATTAAAAATTAAAATTTTCACGTATTTACAAGGTCAAATTATGTTTTAAATCAGTTTTAAATTTCTTATAGCATAGTTTTATTTATAATATTCCAATTATTCTTTTATAAATGGATTTTATACTTGAACTTGGTTTAAAAACATTTAATATTTAAAAAGGGCATTTTTTTCAAAAAACTTTTTTATAGCATTTTGTTGGTTTAATTTTAAATTTAATTTTGAAAATTTTGAGTTTGTTATTTTTAAAAATGTATTCATAATTTATAATTATAGGATCCAAATTAATTAAATAGGTCCCTTTGATTTTTTAACATTATTAATAGTAACCTTGGTAAATTTTGTTACCACGGTACATGGAAAATCAGGTAATTAAGGATAAAAATAATATGATAAGGACTATAAATTGACCCTTAAAATTGCCCAAATATTATTTAATGATTATTTTTCATCCATAATCAATAAAGATTCAAATATTTGGTATTTGGTTTCCATTTTTAAGTTATAATGACATGTATAGTATTTAATTTAACGAAAAGTCAGAGATGTCATAATCATATTTTTAATAACTATGACATTTTTAATTTGGAATTATCCAAATTATGTATTAGACTATAAATATTAATTATAAATATAAAATATTTCTATTCACTGTGGTAATTTATTTCAAATTTTTAGTGAATAAATAATTACCTTAAATTCTTACACAACGGTGATGTAGTAATTATCTTATTAATGGAAATATCAAATAAATATTATTCAAAATATTAAAATAAATATAATTTGAGATAATTAATGTGGTAAAAAAATTTATATATTAACTTGGGATGTTAGGGATATACTGTATTTGTTTTTTAATTATAATATTTATCTTGATATTTTTAAATATAAAGTAATGAATAGTCCTTAAAATTTACATTATGAATATTTTATAGAATGTAATATTTTATTAAATATAAAAAATTCTTAAAAATATTAAATTCATCAAAATGATTGGGATAAGGTTTAAAATTTTATCTATAGTCCATTTATAGTTCTTTTTTTATTTTATAGTATCTATATTAAACCTCAAATCGTAAAAAACCATGTTTTCATTGTAAGAGCTAAAGGGCTTAAATAAGGGTTAAAATCAAATGATAAGGGTATAAATATAGCCAAAACATATTGAGATTTTATTTTTTCGGAGGATGTAGACCCATCCTCATGTTATGTTATAAAGAAATCACTTTTTATTAATTTGTACTTAAAAATTAATTTATAATAATTTGATATTTTGGGAATTCCCAAGAGTGCCTCTCTCCTCTCTTATAAAAGGGAACATCTTCTTCTCATTTCTTCACACTTCAAAACCCATTTGGTTTTATCAATCCGTGCACTGATATCTTCCTTTAATACCTCTCAATATTCCATATGTCTTCATTTAGACATAAAACCAACCTTATTGGTCTTAATGTGTTAAGAAAAGGATATTGAATGAAGAAGAGGAAAATAAAGAATGTATCTGATGATTTAAACTTAAGGTAATGGATTTATTAACTCAATTTCCATTAATTAGTTTAAAATTATAATTCATTGATTATTCCATGATAGTATTATGTGTCAAATTAATTTTTATTATCTTATGTTGTATTTCAACTTTTTTTATGTGGATTTATACTTGATGCACATAACAGATTCATTTGATTGACTCTTAATTCAATGATATTATGTTTATAGGGGATTTTAATCTCACTTTTGTTTTTATGGGACACATTCCAAATTCACCACTTTTTTCTTTTATGTGGTGTATATATTGCTAATAAATTCCCTTTATGATACTTATTTATAAATTTATGGTGATTTAAATATACATTTGTCATTTTTTTCTTTCATAGGGCTTACAATTCAAATGTAACCAAAGAAATATGGTTTTATTTCAAAATCTTATAATTATTCAGGATTCTTTACATTTAAATACTCTACTAGGGAATATTACTCTTTGATTTCCATGTTTTCTTAAAAAATCAAAAAAAATTACTATTCTCCTATAATTGTTTGAATTCATGTTTACCCATATGTGAATTTTTATTAAATGGATTGAAAGGAATATATTTTTCATTTTCCAAATGAGGTACTTGGTGAATTTTCTGAAAAAATAGAAAGGAATGTTTTATTAACTTTTAAAGACTCAGATGATTTTCCCTCCATCGTTATTCCTTAATTCATTGAATATTTCTATACACTCTTAAAATTTTTTTCTCAAAGAATGTTTTTTCCATTGTAATTATGTGTATTTTCAAAAAAATGTTTTCAAAATGGAAAGGATATTTTCCTCAAGAATATTTCAAGTGATATTTGAAATTAATTTTCCATATAAACATTACTTGATGTTACTTACTCTTTATTGGGGATATTATCCAAGGATTCCATCTTTATTCTTTCTCTGGATGGTTTATTTTTATGATGGAATGATGATTATAAATTTCATTACTTTTATATCAGTAATTCAATGATGAAATGTTTGTGAAACCCATTTATTTCCATGGGTTCTAATATGATGAATGATTTATATTCTTATGGAACATATATTTATGGTTTTCATTATTTTATGGGTGGGACTTATATCTCCCTCCAATGCATCGAGTAATGATTTATATCTCATGAGATAGAAAAGATTGTAATAGGGAGTGAACTGAGCTCAGTAAAGGAATTTTTATGCTATGATGGTATTAGGAGTGAACCTTGACTACTATTATGTTTTAGGAAGTGAAAACTTTCCACTTTGATGAAATTTATTCCACTGGGTATTGTGGTGTGTCCCACCCATGAGGTATAGTCACAAATTTATTTTCTATGCTTATGTGTATGCCAAGATTCCAAGTTCTATGTTATGATCTCATGGATTATGTTCTTTTATTATTTTATGATTCCTAAAATTCCAATAATTATTCCATTAATTAAGATTATTATTTTGATACACAGGGTATAATTTTCAAATTTTATGTACATATATATTTACTCTCATGTTATACTTATGTAATCTTTAATATATCCTATGGTTACCCTTACTAAGAATTTTTTCTCATCATTTATAATGTTTCCTTTTTCCCTGGTAATAATGAAAGATTTTATGTAGGATAATTCTATTAATTTTACTATATGTAAAGAATTTTTGGGAGATGATATATATTTTAATGGGCCAGTTGTTTATTTTTCTAAGATATGTATGAATTTTTTCTAATTCTATAAAACTCTAAACCTAAAAGGACTTGGTTATATAAGTGATCCAATATTTCCTTTTTTACTTTCTAATTTTTTATGGAAAAAATTTGGTCACGTTTATCAGTATCAAATAAATAAATTTAATTTTTATGTTTTTAGCACCAAATTTGAATGTCTGGGTATCAAACTATTATAGATACCCCTCATCAAACCAGCATATACATTTAAGATGTTATATGTATATCCATTACAATCCCAACATACCCAAGATTATTTCAATAAATTGGAAATTATTATCCATAACTATGAGTACACTAATATTTCATCGATTAATACAACCACCACTCATCTATTTTCAATGTCACTTATAACAATATTGATATAACAAATCCATACAAAGTTATCAGGACTCCATTTGCACAAGTATTTAATCACATCCACATCAATATTAAGCCTACTCACCATTGACCACAAAACCCTACCACCTCGAATGTTTGATTTGTAATGTCTGATCCACAAACAAACCAACACAATGCATCACCAACTGCCCATTCCCCCAAAGATTCCATTAACACTTAATTGTCGCATACACTCTTGTGCAACCCCACCATAGAACCTATTTCCAACTACAACGACTCAAGATTTATGAAGCCTCAACTCATAATCCCTACCCACTATCCATGCCTACCCAGCATTCCAATCTCACCCTACATAGAGTACCCTTGGTGTTTTCCAAAACACAAATCCACTTATGATCCAAAAAAACGTACATGACCACTCAATACATGAGTGTCATTCAATGTTACACTAAGTTCATGTACAATATCACCGCATTCCTGAAGATGAATCCAAATTCAACTAGGTTAGGCACCTAGATAGTCCTACCCTAATAAACCACATGCACTACAAAAACATCAACACTCTTTGTCTCAAGAAAACTAAACAGCTCTATATGCCTCATACCAAAAAACAAACTCACCAACACTATTTCCATTTTGAAGTGAACTCGCTCACCAGAAACCACATTTCCCCCAAGCACCCTTGTTCTCACAATCAAAATCAAAACCACTATCCACACTCATTTTTGCATATGTTACCTGGTCTAGGAATCCAAACAAGATCGCCTCTCTATAAGACAACCACAATGTTAAACTACTAGAACCCAAATACTCTTCCTCAAAACCAAATTCATCCAACATGCCAAAAACCCCATACTAGGTTGCACCCTTTGTGAACTGTTGTCAAGATTCCAAGGCATCCATCTATTCCTCACACACCGGAAATTACACATAACCTATCTGACCTCCCCTCATGGGTCATTCAAAAATCTACACGGAACCAACTCCCTAAATTGTAGTTATGTCAAAAGGAAACTAGGTCTAACCACCCGGGTATACACCAACTCCCAAAAGGCCACAAATCATGGGAATCAAACAAGTATATGTCACATCATATCATGACATCATCAGTTAAAAACAACCTCCTCTAGGGTATCGCACCATGAATGTGTCATATTCCAACCAACTTCCCACAACTAGGGCACCCATCCTCTTCGAGCATCTACACATCAGACTGCTCCCTAGAGGACCCATACATGCAACTAATCCCAAACAAAAACCACCCAAAACTAGTATAGTGATCTTTCACTTTTACCATTAAGACCCACCATGGTGAATATACCAACCATGCATGAGGGCCAAACCAGAATCCTCATCATCGATCATCTCAGCATAGATCCCCACAACTTTCCTTCAGAAAGAAACACATAAATCACACACTAGAATGCCAATAATATGTGAATCTTACATGCCTAGCATGATGCATGAGATACCTATTTCCGTTATAGGAAAATAGTAAAAACCAAATCATTGGCCTCTTTATAATGGTCAAGGATTATAAATCCATCATAATTTATCCAAACCAAATAGCATGTGTGTCACACAAAGTGAAAATAATATGAAATCATAACATCGCAAATCTAAAACATCAATCATATCCCCTGGTACCCTAGAATCATTACTGGAACAGGTTTTTGTGACACACCATCCAAGTATCAATTTCACACTCTAACACATTCCTATACCTCCAGTCAACCAAACCACAAATATTTAAATAATATAAAGTAAATCTCTGATAAAACTTTGTAACATCCTGGCCTGGGTTTCACTAAACTGGTGCCCTGAGTCGGACTGCCACATGACCACTAGAATACCTCCTCATATTTTATAAGATTTCAACTAGTAGTGGGGGTCTAAAGTGGAACGTGTGGAGACTATACCCCCATATTAGAGTGAACATCCATAATTAAATAACCGAGTATCATTCACATGAGTGTAAGTAGAAAGAATAATTAAAACAAAAGAAATCTTTAATAAAATGAAAAGAAACAAAGGCATAAACGACCATGTCATAGGTATAGACAACTCTCCACTAGGATGGTTATATAACATCCTAAAATAAAATAAAATACAAATAGGCTTCTCTGAGTCACCAAGAAACACCAGTCCAGTCACCTAATACCACTCGAGCAGCCCTTCTCAACAAAACAATACTCAAGAAAGGCTCTACCCAAACTTTTTCTTGTTATAAACAAGTTAGGTCTCCTCAAGTACCGTAGTGCAATGGGGGCTTGAGCAGGGTGTGAGTAAAACTCAGTGGGGCACCACCAACAGTATCTAAATAAAATACCAGTAATTGAAATAGTGTATACAGATAGACATTTTAATAAATACACAGTACATAAAAGAGATACAAGCTAAGGAACATGACTACTCATCTAGTACCCATTGGCCCAAGGGTTCTAATGTTACACCCAATCCAACCAAACATTCAACAACCTAAACTAGTCCTCTAATGTGTAACATAAGAGGTACAAACTATAAAATTCTTGGAAGGGTGTTCACTTTTCATTCAACTTAAGGAAGAAAAATTCCCACATCCACAGTACCTATCGAATGTACCTAAGTCACCAATTCCTAGAATGATATCCTGACATCCAAGTAATATATCGCCATTGATATGAAACATGGCTAGAACCACCACCCTATACCTAACCATATACCAAACTACTGATAACGATTCTAAACATCGGGTATATCAACCCATCAAAAAGCATAATAGTAGTCCCAAAACCTCATTCAAGCATCAATTTATACATAACATCAGTCGTTCCTAGAGAATTAGTCTGGCTCATCCCAAGGACGAGGAGAATTTGTCCAACATTCTTTTCTACATGGTATATCATCTTCCCCTAGAGCATAAGTCTACCACTTTAACCATAAAGTATAGTATCAGTTTCTAGAGCCTAAATAATACACCCCCTATCTATAGTATACTTCTTATGCCCATAGAATTAGTCCAATACCTATATGATTCTATAATTTCTTAAATGCTAATCTCAACATCATGACCATAAAAAATCCTCCAGAAAAAAAACAACCCTCTTTAAACCATTAACACTTACTAAGGTCCTTATAGGCCTTCAAATCCAAAACATACCTCAACAAAGCCCAACTATTTTCTCAGTCCGAAGGAAAATAAACCAAAAACCCTCTATAAAAATTTCAAAACCACCATTTTAGAATATAGATGTTTCGCCTTGAAACAAAATAGTTCAAGGGGCCTACATTTTCCATGAAACACATTTTTTTATATTTAATCTATAAAATTTCTCTAAATAGGTCACCAAACACCCATCTTGACCATTTAAAACCCCTTTGTAAAGTAATTGGAGGTTAACACCTCATTTAAAAACATGGATCATTTCAAAACATATCTTTCCCCCTTTGACACCCAAAACCAGGTCAAAGACAAAATACCCATATTTAAAACCATTTCAAAATCCCCATATACATTTTCATAAAACCTTAACACATAAAATCATTCCAATCCAATCTCGTACAACTCCACCGTACCCTTTTAACAAAACGGATCACCCCACAGGTGATTGTAGGTTCGGTCTTATAGACACCCATAGATCCAAAATGATCCATAAGAGGTTTAAGGTGTTAATCTATGGCCCAAAACCAAATTAATTTATCCATGAAAGAAAGCACGAAACACATGGATTTATGGAACATAATACATATCCATTAAAATAAATTAATAAGTCTTTGGGTAAATCTCTTAGACCACATACCTCATTAGAAAAGCTTTCCATAATATTTCCAAAGCATGAAGACATTATCATGGCTCATCCAAGTCTCATCCCAACTCTTCACCACCCAACGAAGATCATCTAAATTACCCAGGCCTTAACCTAACACCAAAAAACAATAATTAATTAATTATAATAATTATAATTAATTAATTATCCAAAACCCAAACTGGAATAATGATGAAAAACTCACTAGGTTACCATGCCACACCTAAAATGAAGCCAACCACTCACTGAAGACTCATAGAATAACCTCAACCACATTTTGGCCCAAAACCCTAAGAGGTGATACCAATTTAAAAACTAATTAACTAAATTAAATTGGTAAAACCTAAAAAAATTCACTGTGAACACATACATTAAATAAATTTCACAAAACAATCTAAAGAATCCATCTTGGGATCTCCTCTACAAAGGCCAACCAAAAACCCTAGGAGAAACAGACGATTCCACCATGATCTGTTGGAATATTCTACAGAACCTAAATATGAGAACTCCAAAATTAGATAGGAGTTAGAAGTTGGATAAAGGTGACCACTAGAAGATAATAACTCGCCTCAAATTGTAATAAATTTCCATGAACACACTTTAAAATCAAGGGAGAGATGACTATGAATGGGTTTATAACCCCCTTAGTTACCGTGAATCTAAAAGAGGAGAATGGTGGTGGAGTGGCTAAAAACAGATGGGTTATTTTTTTTATTTTCACTATTTTAATGAAATCTAGTTATTTGTATGTTTTACCTTCAGAATTTTTCAAACTAGTCTCCAACCGTGTGGTTGGCTCTGTCCAAGGCCACACACTTGCACAGTTTGGACACATGGTTGGTCAAACCATGTGCCAACCATGGACACCCCAAATATCCAACAGCCATTCCTTGCACAGTTAGGCCACAATGTTTAAATAACTATGTTACATTCATGTTATTATTCCTTCCTCCCTTCTATATTAAGGTGCATGGTTTTTCTAAAACCGTGTGCAACCCACGTACCATGCCTCAATCCCTCCCCAACCTCAAACTGTTTCTCCTTTTTTTTCACTTAGTTTACCCTAAATCATGATCTAACCATGAAAATACACCATGTTTAATTAAAAATGAACTAAAAAACCCTAAGTTTCAAGGTGTCTCACGGTTTCTCCTAAACAGTGAACACAAAACCATACAACTGGGTAAGAAATATCCAAAACTCCCGAAACATAACCAGAAGCATCCGAAGCACAACCAAACCCCTTGGATACCTTCCAATCACAAATCTTCATTTAAAAACATAGTTTTGAGACATTCCATATCTCATGAATCCATTATGATTCTTGATTCAATATTCTACTAGTCTTATAATAGGAAATTAAATTCCTGCAAAAATTCCCGATCCATCTGAACATGGGATCTGATATTATTGATACATATTACGTGGTTGGTAGGTTTTTGGAGTAGTTAAATTTTATTTTTATAGGAAACAAGTAATTTTTATATGTGATGTTTGTTTTGAAAATGATGGACATGTTATGGAAGCCACAGTGATTCATCATGTAGTTGTTCATGTGATTCAACTAGATTTCTATTGTTTTGATGTTTAATTTCATTCTTATCTATTTATATCTTAAATCAATAAATTATCATAAATTTTCACTAATTTTTTATTTTATTACAAGATATTAATTATTTTTTGAGATATTTTAAATATTATAGTTTTTAAGTTCAGCTGTGGGGAAGAAAATTATACTTTTTCAAATATCTCAGTTTATTTTTTAGAGAGTGGGGATTTGAAAGCCAGTTTTTATTAACATTTGATCAACTTATGGATTTTTTTATTCTTTGAATATATTTTTTATTAATGATTGATATGTATCATTAAACTTCATTTATAGAGGGCTCAAAATTTTAAGGTGGAATGTTAATTTTCAAGGGATGGAAGGATGAATATTGTTTACTCCATTTCATTCTTAGTATAAGATGTTCCTACTGTCACATCCTAGTATAATAGTAATTGAACTCCCTAATATTTCATTTATTAAAACAAGGGATAGTGATTAGTGTTGAAGTATCCACTAAAATGATGGGAGGCATTACCTCAAAATATAACATATCACCAGATATCAGGAACAATCATACATAGTAATATAAATGAATCATCAACCATAAAATATAATTCATGTACATAATACCAATATATCCATAATACAATGTATGGTGATATAATGTGGAACTATATGAAATTATCCCATCCTTAATATATTTAATTTAGGTATGGGTATCATAAAGTTGGGAATTAAAATAAAATCCTCACACAAATAGTTACCCCATCCACTAAACATCTCTAGCCTCTAATGGAATACACTATCTTCATTTATTGATCTATATAGACACAATAGTGAATAATGGATGAGTGTATATACAGGGGTGAGAAATAATACTTAGTATATTCATCTCAAGCAATTATCTAACCCAATAAATAACTAGTTTCTATGTTAAACATCAATAATAAATGTGTATAAAAAACTAACACCTCAATATATCTTTATCAATCATAATGATGTTCATGATCATTCCTTATCAAGCTGTTGATAGCTCACTTTAATAAAATTCACCAATTAATAATGTTTACATGTTTCTATTGTATACTCTTTATTCTTTATATATATATAATAATAATACAGGGCCCTCATAGACTACATCCTACTGATGACCACCAGAAACCTTGGATCCCTACCCTACTATGATACTATATGAACATTGGGATATCAGATAATAGTAAGAATAGATTGGATCTAAGCCTCATTACATCCCTCAATTTACTCATAGAAAATTAATGTTCATAATAAATTCACCACTCTTTAATATAGGAATGTATCAACCCCAAAAATGGATGTCAATCATGAAATAAAAATAAAAACTTAAAAAATATAATCTCACATACCCTAAATAGAATACCCACCCAAATATTCACCTTAGATACAATATCTTGAGATATTAGAGGAATAACTCTTCTACCATATAAAACTATAACAATATCTGAGTATATTTCATTCCTTAACTCATATTTGTCGGTGAGAAACCACGACTGATGATTTATTTTGTCTCAACCATGATCTATGATTGAGAAACTCCACAAATATTTTTCATAGTTTTATACTTCACTTCAATATTTATGTTTGAGAAATAGTGAAAAAACTAAGTTATTAATCATCAATATCAATTTTTATATCATTTATATCCTTTAACGCAATATTTTTCTTTAAGAAGAACTAATACAAGTATAGTTCATCATCAGACTCTACCGGCAATAGTAGGGTAGAAGAGTAAATACTTAGATATGATTGTAAAACCCATTACAATAACGAGTATAAGAGTAATTGAAGAATTAATTTTATTTAAACAGTATAAACCAATCACAGGAACACATAAATTTTCAAAATAAAATGTGTATCACCCAATGGTAAAACCAAATCAATAATTTTCCTATCAATCAAAAGAAACTTCCACACTATATTCTGTAGTTCTATCACACATTTTTCTACAAATTTTCACATTCTAATATTCTTGAGAATCCAACTAAAATTATAGTATATTTATTGGATTTTCAATTAACCCTATCTTAGAGGAGTCGATATCAATATCCTCATTATATATCATATCCACTAAATATAAGGTAACTTGATACACTATCACAATATTTCCCAGCATTTTATTAATTTATCTATATCTTTAATAAAATATTCCAGTGTATAAATTAACATGGACCATGTCATCATTCTTTAATGATTTTCAAAATAATGATAAATTTAGCCAACAAATATTCCAAACGTCCTCGAGGTAAGTTTATATCATTTCCAGGATGATTTTTTAATCACAATTAATATTATTATCTTTTGTTTTCACAATTACCAGTAATAGAATTCAGTACAAATTTATATAATACATCCTCATAATATATATTAGATAAAATTAACTGGTGACATAAATAAATTCATTTCAATGAACTCAAGTGGGTTTAAATATCACCAACATATTTATTAATCCCCATATTTTACTTAAATAATTAATTTTTACTTAATTAATTAAATCACTTCATTAATTTGATATTTATTATTATCATAAATCATATGATAATCCACATTGATTTCCATAAATTATAAAACATATTCACTTCAAATTTCAATTCATTAATTGCATCCTTTCCACTAATATAAATCTTTTAAATAAAATTCATTTAATCAAAAGGAATTTTAAAAAATCCATTAGTGATTTCAAAATATCACTTGTAAAAATCACTAATAATTTTAATAATTTCATTTCATTACTATCAATAATTTTTAATCATCTAGTCATAATATTTAAATCATAGACATAAATTGATTCTCATTCCTCACTGAGTAATAATTTATCATCATAATTATCCCCAGTCCCTTAATAATTCCCAAAAACATCTCATCAAATTCTTAATTAAATATATTCTTAGAGATCACATTAAACAATATTATTATCAATGGTTAATAATTTATTACATAATTATCATAAGTAAACTAAAACCCCATTTTAATAATCCACTTCAACATATCAAGTTCATACCATTCATTAATCTCAAATACTGAAATAGTTCTATATATATTTAATAATAATTTAATAATAACAATTCACATGTTTTTCATTATTAATTTTTTAATAACTCTTTTTTTCATATAAAAACAATTTCAAGATTATCAAAATCCTTTGAATGGTAAAAATGTATTTTGAAAACCCATTAGTGCATTCTACATGGAAAAATGACAAAATATACCATTTATCTATCCAAAATGGAAGCCAGGTAAAAATACTTTTTAAAAATTTATCTCAAATAGAAAAATCTATGTGGTGGGCTCAGGGTCTGAGCCACAATTCATAATTACCTATCAAATATTAGTCTAGAAATTTTTACCTCATTAATATGGTAATTTTGATATGTATTATACTATATGATTGGTTTCAAATAAAATTTATTTAATTTTATAATTTAAATGATAAAAAAACATAAATCAAGGAAGTTATAATATCAAAATCAAAGAAATATAAGTCAAAAAAATAATTGTTTTCATTGATGAATTCATCTCATTGAGATTATCACTGCCATATATAACATGACATGTGAATCAATTTTTGATAAAAAAAGATAATTTCTTATAAATAAATGAAATAACTTGCATGTAATACGAAGGTATAGTGTTGGAATCAAAGAACCATACATTTTTATGAATTTACAATAACCTCCTCAATCCTAAAGGTTATCCCCCTCCCATGGTGACCACCCTTAAAAGAATAGATAAACAATGGTTTGGATTTTTCCAAAGCTCTAAAATTAGTTATTTATAGGAAGTTAATTATGTAAAATGGTTTTTATATAAAAAATAATATCATTTTATTTAAAATATATAGGAAACATAAATTCACATTATGGAAAAATTCTAAAAATATCACTCAAAGGAAACTATGATTTCTAAATTCAATAAAGATGATAATTTTTCAATCTATTATCTTGACTAGAAGGAAATTATCATTTTACCATTTTAAAATAATAATAAAATAATATATCCTCTCAAAACAACCCATATAATTAAACTAACCACTATATGGCCCCATTAAATTTAATTGAGTGCTCATAAATTCAAAGTATCTAAAAATAGTGTTGAAATCCAACTAAAAGAAAATTCATTCTCACATGAGAACTCGTACTATTCATTATCACCTCCTATAAATTTTCATTCCTTGAAAAGAAAATAAACCATAGGAATCCCAATAGATACATATATTCCTCCCAGATTTTCATATGGAAATAATATATGTTTTATAAATCATTTAACTAATAAAGGAAAACAATAAACACAAAAATATATTCTGAAATATACAACATAAACTTCACCAATACTAAGAAATACTATTTAAAATAATGTTTTCCATATATAAGTAACCATTATAAAGATTCATATTTATCATTCCCAATATGAATTATAGATGAAAAGTTATGCTCCTATAAACCATGAATGTAAAAGAAATATCTCAATCAAAATACATATTTTCATTAGTATCATCACCCAAACAATTTAATGTAAACACACATTTATAAATGGTTATTCATCAAAATTTAAGGCATCCATATTCACCACATCCAAAATATCACTATCCAAAAGTGTGATATTTTCTCACCAAATCTCATATCTCATATAAATTAACTATTTATCTCAATATAAGAGCATTGTTCTCCCAACATTTAAATATAAAGTTCAAGGATTTCTCCCAAACACATCTAATCATGAAAAATACCTTCATTGAACAATTAATAATAAATAAAAATAAAAATCATGATCATAAATTATCAAATAATCCAAACATGAAAAAACCTCACTATCTTAATCATACAAAAACATTCTTGACAAACCATTAATTCGACATAATAATCTATCCTTCTCATTTAGTAAACTAGCTACTAATTGAAATTTAATAATATCTCAATAATAAGTAAACATTATATTTGTCTAAAATTAAAGGATCACTTAAAACTATTATTCTATTTTGAAATTTCCCTTCCAAATACATCTCTATAGAGAATTAAATATATAAAATAACTTTTTTATGGAACCATTGAATAGTTCTGGAGATATTAATTTGTAAAGTGATCTATATTACTAATAACACGGTGAACTATCCTATATTTTAATCCATAAAAATTTGTTTTACAATGTTTTTGTCTCTAGTATCCAATCATTTGATAATTTTTAATTCAACCGTCATTTTTATCCATTATATAAGAATACATTAAAAAAGGTAAATATTGATATTTTTGATATTTTTATAGAAAAACAATAGTTTTGAGTTTTTATCATAACATTCACTAATCCAGTCAAAGTTTAAAAAACCATTTTTTATGTTTAAATGGTTTCTTGGATTCATTCCAAGTGATCAGAAAAATTACTGAATTAAACCATAAGATTCCCAAATGAAGAATATTAGTGGGGATATAAAATATATCTATAATTTTCATGAATTTAATGATGGTACCATATCTCACAAAATTATTGACAAAAAGGGATAATACTTTATATGTAGATATATCAGATTCTAGGGAAAATTTTCATTAGCTATATATTCTTGTCATTTGGCCATTTTCAAGGCCTTAAATTCATGGGAAAGTATATCATGTGAGTTTAAAGAGTTTTTGAAGCTAAAAAATTAGAATTTAGTAATGATATATTAACATTTTATCCATGTTCTTAATCGTGATAAAAAAATTTGGGAAAATATTTAAGATGTATAATAAAACTTCCTATAATGTCATTTTTCTTGATTCATCCATCTAATGGGTCAATAAATCATGAAAATGTATAGGAAAAATTAGAGGGAACATTGGCCACCTCTCTTGATTATAAATATATACCTATACTTCTATTCAAGAGATCCATTTTCAGAAGCCATGGAGAGGGTTTCTATTTTTAAAAATTCTATATTTTTAATATATAGTATAATTTTTTCTCTCTCTCTTCTATTTTCTTTCTATTTTTCTTTTTACCTTTGTGAAATTATCATCTCCATACTAGTAGATAATTAATCCCCATTATTTTTCAAGGGAGGGAGTGAAGATTTTTTGTGTTTGTTATGCTACAAATTTTTTATTATTAGTTTTTTATATGATTTTAGTTTTCGTTAAATTGATTAGGATATTTGGTCATTCTTTTTCCCTAATATTGTCTTTTTCTTATTATTTATCATTTTTACTCTACTTTTTCAATATAACACTATATATAGTGAAGCAACCATGCGATGATGAAGTGATGGAGATTATATTTTATATAGAGGTATCGATGTAGGATAATCACAACATTAATATGATAGTGTAGAGTGATAGGACTTGATCTCTATATTGGGTAGAATAATGTGATAAATTTTCATTTAAAATAATAGTGATTTCATCACTTTTAACACCTAAGAACATCAGTATTATTTCTTACTGGTCTCTATGTGTCTTCTTTTTCATTTATATATATATTTATATCATATATATATATCACATGAATTTAAAAACTGTATTGTTTTATATTTTAATTTGAATTATATTTTAAATATAAATAGTGAAAATATAGAAATAGTTTTTTTAGAGGACAACTTGATAGATCGAACATAGATTATAAACTATACTAATAGTGATTTTTAAGAAAATAATAACAATTAGTAACTTTGAAAAAGTTATCCCTACCTCTACTTAATGAAATAAACTACATATTTCATGGATTATCACTCAATCTAGTTATCACTTCCACCCAAGCATTGATCATATCCATATATCATCACCAATAAACAATGATCATCCTAAGAACACTATAATTTTCCTCACTTTTATAATCACTAAAATTATCTTTTAAAAAATTATTAATTATATACATTTTCATTTCTCAATGAAATATACTTTTCTTTCTATCTTCTTAAATTGATTTATCCACAAGTCAAGATGATCGCATCAACCCCACTAACATCTCATTAAAGAGAAATGAAAACTATCTCTTTTAAAAATACCATCATAACAACAATTAGAGGACTAATGATTTCACAACAACATAACATTTTTTAACTCTTTATAGAAACTAATACCACTATAAAAAATAGACCCTATCTAACCAGACATGTCACTTGGACTTTTCTTCAACTAGGCTCAAAGTGATTTCTTGTTCACCATGGGATGGAAACTAGTGTTGATCATCATGAAAACATCATTGGGAATGATTTTACCTAATTGAACGATAATAAATATGGTACTTCCACCCAAAATTATATCATGACCATTCCATTGGTCAGATAACCATGTACACAAGAAATTAGAATAAACATTATAATATAACAAAATTATTCATAAATAATAAACATAACTCAGAACTAGTAAGAAATCTAATAGATAACACCATTAAAAATCAACTTAAATAAAACTAAATCATCATCACAATCCGAAAATAAACAAGAAGGTAAAGACCAGAGAAAATGTTCAAACCTGATTTGGTACAATAAATAAGTAAAATAGAAAAATAAAATATGAAATATCACTTCCCATATATGTGCACTAAGTGAATAAGCCTCACTTTTCACCACTAATATACATTAACCAAAACCCTAGGATCATCAACCACATCTAGGAGGAACCTACTAAACATATAATAGGATTTACATGAGAACAAATTCCCAATAGATATCCTCGCCACACACCAAATATAACCTTTAAAGATCAATCCATTTAATGCTAGTTTTTATATAAGTATTAATATAATATTTTATCTTTTTATCAAAAATCACTAACATGACACTACTATTTAAACCATTCAATTTAAAACACAGAAATTACACCTTTAAATTTCTCTTCTTAAAAAAGGGGTGTAAACAACCATTTTAAAAAATTAAAACATCTTAAACCATAAATTTGTGGATTTCAATGTTTGTGAGACAAGACTAACTCATTTTCCTTCCTCTAAAACCTTTCACAAATACATGTTTTTAATAATTATTGAAAATTGAACAATAAAATACAATAAATAAGGAATATAGTAAGGGGGTTCCATCATACTAATGAAAAATTATACAAATAACTATGAAAATTAAATTTATACCTCTAAATCAATCAAACACATGGGAAATTTACATAGAAAACAAAGTATGAGTCCCTAAGAAATATCATCAATATTTGTATATATATCATGAGAACTCACTAGGTTATAACATTATTTTTTCCTAGACCTAGTATCATAGAACACATAGCAAGCTATTTAAACCTATCTATCATCTCTATAACCCTCTTAGACTAACTAGGCCACAAAATCCATCCCCATAGAGCCATAAAATACATCCTATTTTTCCTCTTTAGATAAATTAATCCAGAAACCCCTATCTAGACCACACTCTAAATTATGGTAACACTCATCTAGATATTTTATTTTCATATATAGGGCTCACATTATATAACTAAATATATTTGAAAAAAAATAAGAAATACATGTGATCAACATATTAATCAACAATATAACATGAGATATAACCCTCACCTCACCACATGCACCCTCACAAGAAATATCCCCTTTTTACATTAATGGAATAAATAATGAAAAATATAATATGATGTTCTCACAAAAGAGAGTCTGATAAAATCAATAAAACTCCTTTCATAAAGTTCCAAACTGACCTTTGAAATATCCTTAACAAAACCAAATTATAAATTCCCCTTTGAAAACTAATCCACATAACCATCCCAGAAATATCACAACCATTCAAGGAATTTCGAAACACAACTTTAAATAACCAAGAACACCCTTCACTTTAAGTAAATACCTTAATAGAGTTAACTTTAAAATAAAACACCACTTTTAGTGATGAAAATTCGTTGAAATATCCATATTGGAATTTAGTCAAACATTTGGTGTGAATGGAATATTATAAAATTAAATGAAAACCTCCATCACATCCAAAAAATATGAAGGTGAAATTAAATTATTTTATAAATTATTGATAGAAAATATTATTATGTTTTATAAAAAAAATAATATATTATAAAGAAAACACAATAAAATCATGTTTTGGAGTTTAAAGTTTCATTCATGGAGAAACTTTCCTTAAATTCATTACTTCCATAAATTTTGGTTTTATTCCACTATAAAAAATTCAAAGAGGCCTTTAAAAGGAAAAATGATACATTAAAACAGTAAAACCTTTAAATAAAATTGATCCAAAAGAAACCCTAGGTCATCAAGACCATTCTTGGGTAAGTTCCAAATAGAATAATATTTAAAATGAATATGAAATGTTATTTTTATGGTTAACAAGATGAATCATCCAAAAAACATGAATAAATCCCATGAGAATCTCCATTGATGAAGGGTAAAAAGGGGAGTCATGTGGGAGTCATGGAATTGAAATGAAGAATAAATGGTTCTTTATGTGTTAAATTAATAGATGGGTAAAAAGTTAAATTCAATAATTTAATGAACTTGGGCAGATCACATTGTTGCGAAATTATTTACCCAACTATGATCCAATTATGCACCTCCCATTAGACACATTTAGGGAATATCACCTTATTTGGCTACATGGTTTACTTGACTATGTGCTAACTATGCATATAAAATTGTAATGTAATGTGTTATACAGCATGGTTTGGCCACACTATTTGAAAAACCATGTACCAACTATGCACACACCTTTGATACAAACAATATGTTTTGAAAATCATGTTCACATGGTTTTCAATAATAGTTATCTAACTATTGGATAGGAAAAACTCCCCAATTTGTCAAAAAATCCAAATAATAATTGCTTTCAAATGATAAAAATAACAAAAAATATATAAATGAATAAATAAAGCAGGAAAATAAAGATCCAGGTGTGATAATTCTCTCTACTATAATTATTTCTACCATAAGAAATATATATTGGAAAATAGTTCAATAAAGGAAACAGAGAGGTTTCACTAACTCATGGTCATTTAAACTCCAAAAACCATGGAACACCATTGAACTAACAAAATGAATAAACCTAATAAACACAATTACATCTCTATAGGTACCTCAAATACCATCCCTGAAAACTAAGAACTTTATCCTCAATATGAAATTTGAGCACACTAAAAACCCAACTTATCCACCTATAAGAATCAATAAAGGACTCTATATCTGATCACTAAAAAATATCATCATAGTAAGGGTCCATCTAATGTAACTATAGACATCATTTGATTATCTTACACTACATCCTATAAAATATAATGGGTAATGGTTTAACAAATAGGATATCCATGGGGTTTCCCCATCATTTAAAAATTTGAATGAAACTATAATTCTAAAAAAAACAAATCACTCCCAAATAACGGATAAGGTAAAATCTCCACACATGTATAAGATTACAAAATTATAAAAATATTTAGAGGTTTAAATTTCCAAAAACTCAAGAGTTTCACAATAGGATACCATCTGTGATGGGTCTTAAACAGATCACCATGACCAAAGTTCAAAAAAATATTATCATCTCAATCATGATAATAATGGTTGATTAAATAGCAAGGTAAAATATTCTGCTAAATATTTATTAAGAAAAACATACCACTATAAGGAAAACATGGGTTATAGTCTTAGTTAAACATGAGTAACCAAAGAACTGACTCTCGGAACACTAGTTCAAAGGGAACTCGATAAAAAAACTAAACACATTTTAGAGCTCAATTTAATCTAGGGGTATAACTCATTTTATTCACCAATTAAAATTATTAATACTTTCCATGTATAACCCCTCAAGAACAAAACCACATCGCAATTCTTAAAATCTCAAAACCAAAAATGGAACAACAGAACACTGATATATAATCATTGACAAATCAATTAACATCTTAAAATATATCATCATGGTGATACCTAAGGAAATACATTAGAAAACATTTTCCTCAAAAACAATAACTTTTTTAAACCAAATAAGTATAATTCCTAAGTAAAAAAGTCTTCCCCATTATCTAGATGGATCCAATCCAAGTAATTATTCTTCTCTCAGTAGTTCAATCCACAAAACCAGTGAATAATAACACTTAGAAAAAATAAAGTAATAACTCTAAGGATCTTCCCTAAATACATACTTTCTATATTACTAAAAATCATTTCTATTATTCATAATTTAAATAACATAAAACATGAATCCATTTAATTCATGTCTCCCAATTCAAATAAATTAGTCCTAATATAAACCACGTGACAAATCCCAATACATAAATTGACCAAAAAAATTCACTATAAGACTTCCTTATTAAACCAATATAATTTTATGAATATTAAAAAAAATCCATTTACAAAATAAATTCACCTAGAAAACATTTCACCTCATTTGTAAAACAAAAAACATTATTTCACAATTGTACCATGAGTTAAAATTAAAATATTCACAATATTAAGTTCAAAACATTCATAAATAACCCACTTTCATTTGTAAAACATTTTTTAAAATCTATAAGGAATCATAAAATATTCAAAATTCATCATTAAAGGTAAAACCCATTTTCAAATGCCCAATAAAAATATTAAAACACAATAAAATAAACTTTAGAAACATTTTCCCCCATTTAAGAAACTGTGTTAAATTTATTTTCCAAATATACCACAATTAATCCATACACTTTCCTACTAGGTAATGTAATGAATCCAACCCTAGTATCCTAGAGTCAGTGGTTACTTTATTATATTTGAATATTATACAAATAATCACATCCTAATGGACCGAATAGTTTAGTTGTTTTGGAAAATTGTATACATACTTGAAACATACATTACAGTTGAAATTATAAAATAAAAAATAATGATTCCTATAAGAAAAAAATTATTCTCATAAATCATCCATCAATTTATATCATAATATTCATATTGGAATCATGGTGAAAATAAAACATAAGAAATAGGTGAGCTTAGATACTCAGTAGGGGTAAGCGTACAACGGAATCCATGAGTAAAATAGGTCATACAAAAATATTGCATGGTGAATAACTGAAACACATTCCATTAAACCAAATATTCAGTATAATATGGTAGGGATAAATTATGATTAAATAATTTGATGTAAATAAAAAAATTATAAGGAACCATACCCATGGATATTCTACTATTCGAATGATCACATTGAATATCTATAACTAATCTCATAAATATGGAATGCATAATCCTGAACATCTCAAACATATTGTCAAGGCCTTGGAAAAGAAGTTTACATAAATGGGTAAGTCCTTAGACCAAACTCGGTATAGCTTTTCTTAGGAGGCCTACTGATGCATTGAGGGGATATATCAAGCCCCTCCCATCAATCAATTAGTCCAATTAATTTCCTCATATAAATTTTGTGAAAAATAAATAGCATAAATATTCATTTTAAAAAATATCATAAGAAATGTGAATAATGTAGTACCCCCAATTTCTAGTATTTAACCCTTATTTGATTATTTTATGGTTATAAAGTGTAAGGGTGATATATTGAATAGTTGGGATAACTTTGTAAGTGTTTTGGGGGATAAGTGATGGTTACATGGGCAGCGCAACATTTGTCTAAGCATGTGGCCAAAACATGCACAGTGTTCCTCTTATGGTAGTATCTCTAGCACAGTTGGAGCATAATTTAGGAGACCATGAAAGGGGAAGCTATGTTGGAAATTTCTGTTAAACAGTTATCTGACTGTTTTCCTAACCGTGTGGTTAACTCATGTGTAGAGTCAAAATGAGATCCTTAAAAATAGGATCTCACCCATTTTTCCATAACTCCCTTGTTTTCCCCAAACTAACCCTAAATTAGTATATGGCTTCTACTAAGGCCAAATAAGGTTCTCCCATCGATCTGGAGGAGATCCAAAGGATTCCCTTGGTTAATCAAAGCCAAATTCTTGAGGTATGTGATCGTTCTTCACCATTCATGATCGGTTTCTTAGATCTATTTATATCTACTTCTCATATTCTATTGGTTTCTCAAATATACACTTGTTATGGGTAGATATAGATTTGTCGATGAAAAATATGATTATATTTGTCTTTTTTCATGGTATGAGAAGATATCTAAGGTGGGTTCTTAGAGGATCGACCTGGTTTTCTTGTGTGTTCTTCGTTCGTTGTGGTTTTCATCAAAACCCTTCAAGTTAGGAGGCTTCACTCTTGACTCCTCTTAGTAGAACCAATTGGAATGATTTCAAATTGAATTTTTTTTGATTAATTGATTGTGGTTTGGTTGTTGAACTCTTTTTGGAAACCTTATTGAGTGACGGTTGTAAAATCTGGAAAATTGGGGACTTTTAATCTATGCTTTTGTTCTTGGTTTTAAAATATGATTTTTTTAAAAGGGATTTTTTTGGATTGTTGGAACTTGAATTGGATTAGATATTTTCTATAAAAGGTAAATTTTTATTGAAATGAAATGTTTCTTTGAAATTTTTTGTTCTTTGTTTTTCAATAAAAGTTTTTTTATTAAAGTGGTTTATTTTGGTAATGAAAATATTTTTCATAAATGGTGTTGTTGTGAGTTCATGCTTAATGGTCCCTTAATAAGGGACTAGTACCATTGGGGTTCAAGGTACATGAAACTATATTGGTGGTGTGTGTTATTGGGACATAAGGTAATGGGACAAGAGACCACTCATGAGTTTGGAACTGTAAAATAAAGCATGCATGTGTGGGTGTGTTGTGAACTATGTAATGGGTATTACAAATGATAAAAAGAATTAGTTTTGGAATTTTATTAGTTATTTTTCTAGAAAAATAACTTGTTGGAAATTTGTTTCATTTAGATTTTTTCACTTGGTTGTAAATGGTTTTTTGAACTTGTTTATATTTGGTTATAAATTGTTTTGGTAAATTGTTTTATATAAAGTGTTTTTTGTAAATGTGGTTAACTTTTCTACCCTAGTGGCATTAGTAGGTAATTCATTGGGGAAAACCTACTAAGTTTTATACTCACCCCTACATTGGAATTTTTTTGCTTTTTCAGATTCTATATTCCGGGATAGGGGAAAAGGTAACGTTTCCCATGTTTTTAGCACTACCTCATGATATGTGGGTTGTTCAGTGATTATGGAGCTTGGAGCTTGTGGAGCGTGGAGTCTTGTAGTCTCTTGAGAGTCTTTAGTTTTTTATCTATTGTGTACTTTGGTACTTGTTTGTTCTTTCGTTGTGGCACGATTTGATGTGGTTTTGAGATACCTGAAGTTGTTTAGTTTTCCTTTTTTTGTTCATACATCATTTAGTGAATGGTTTTGTGATGGTTTGTTGGTTTGTTGGTTTATTTATAAATGGGTAAATTGTCCCCCACCTGTATTTGAAACCCATTGACATTTATTTTCTAGCCTTTAACATCTTAGGGATGTCTCTTCAGGCAAAATAATGACTCTTTGGACTCTCAGGCCAATGAAAATTAATGGTTCATTAAAAATGATTTTAGTCTAGTCCTTCCTTTGAGAAACAAATCTTATCAGCTTTTTCGGTCCTTGCCTAATAAGTAGTCATCAATGTTCATGGTCTTGGAGTTAGAAATTACTTCTTATATTCTTTGGTGTGAAATCATGGATAGGAGTAGGATTTTTAGAACTTGAAATGTATAGAATAAAAGGATGTAGTTAACCCTTTTATGTTGAACTTCAAGTTACCTGGGAGTTGGGCACACAAGTGTTTGGAGACACTTACAGGATCTTAAAATCTCATTTTCATGGGTTTATCCAATGATACAAGCATGGAATTCATTTTAAAGGAGTGACTTCCCTATAGGATTGTATATTTCATTTGGGGTGATGATTTTTCATTTTGTGCAAAGGTGTAATTTTTTGAAAAATGTAGAATTTTTTTTCTAATGAAATATTTTGAAAAGAGGATATTTGGTGCATTTTTAAAATGGATTTTTTTTCAAAAGAATGAATGAATGTTTCAAAAATAGTGGAAATGGAATAAGTCTATATTTGGAAAAAAAAATCATAGTTGATGTGATAGAATTTGAAATACTAAGCCATTAGTTTCTAGAGAGTGAGATTGATGGACTTTGTTGTTGGTTTAGAAAATGGAACCCAGTAGGCGTCATCAAAACCCACCCAAAGAAGCTGTGGAGAATGTGGTGACAACAAAAACACAGGTGAAACAAGAGCTAGTTCATAGTATTTTCCAAGATTTTCAAGCAATGGATACGGAAGCTTAAAGGAATGATCCAAGGCATGTGGATCATACCATCCAGTTCATGAAACAGAATCCACCTAACATCTGGGGTGGTGTTGAACCCAAGAAGGCGGAGGTGTGGCTCAGTAGGATGAATTGTATCTTTGAGTTCATCATCACACCAGTGGAGCTAAAGGTCAAGCCGGAGACATATATGCTCGAGGATCTTTCATTATAGTGGTGGGATTTAGTGATGCAGGCTAAATTTGATGAAGGACTTACATGGGAGGATTTTGATGAATTTTTCAACAAACAATTCTATCCTCACACGTTCAAGATCCATAAAATGATAGACTTATTTATCCTAAATCAAGATAATCTCTCTATCATAGAGTATGCGGATAAATTCATGAATTTAGTAATCTTTACACCAGAAGTTGCGGCAAGTGCATCCTTGAAGGAACGCATCTTCAGACCGGGGCTACGGAAGGGGATTCGATCAAAGATTGTGGTGCTCTATATTACAGATTATACAGAGATGGTGAAAAGAGAGACTGGTTGAATATGATATCTCGGGATCTATGGGAGGAGGTGTGATTAGGGAATGGGGGGGAACTCAAATGCTGGGAGCAAGAGGAAAAGGGGAACCAATTTCTAAGGTGGAAGTGGAAATCAGAATCAGACGGTTGAATCAGTGAACCTTCCTCTACATCCCTAGAGAAAAGTATGTTGCTTTAAATGTGGATCTATTAACCACATAAAGAGAGATTATATAGAACAACCTAAATAATTCCATAACTGCAAACAGATGGGGAATCTTCAGTGCTATTATCTCAGTGCTCCAAGTCCAGGTGCTCGAGAAACTTCTCAGGAGTCGCAAGCATCATATGGTTTGATAGGGTGAGGACAACAGAATCTGTTTCATCAGCAGAGAAGAGCTAGACATAGTGATTTTAAAAATACCATGACTCCTTAACTAGGACAATCTTAGTATGGAAATAAGGAAAGTAGTGTAGCGACAAAGAAATTGTATGGAGCTGAGCAGATGATTGTCGATGATCATGCTGGACCATCTACAGTGAGAGGTATAATTCTTTTTAATTCTACCCTTGTACAAGTTCTCTTCGATACTATTGCATCACATTCATTCATTTATTCTCATTCTATTGATTTTCTGTGTTTAAATTTGGAAATGATGAATGCGGTTTTAAAACTGCAAACTCCTCTTGGTGAAAGAGAATATAAAGCCTTTGTGTGTAGATAATGTGCTATCATCATTGATGGATCTAAGCTGAAATGGGAATTATCAGTGTTGAAAATGGATGTGTATAACATAATCCTAGGTATGTATTGGTTGAAAATGTTCAAGGCTTAAATTTATTATTATAGGATAACATTTAGTTTCATGATAGAGGATGGCATCAAGCATCTCTTCAGATGAGAGAGGATGGTAAAGATTGGTGGAAAGATATTGTTAGCACTAAAAGTTGGAATGATCTATTATTAGTTGGTTGCGTTGACTTTGTAATTATTGGAATAGATCAAGGAAATTAGTTTTCCAACTGTTGTGGATCAATTTACATATGTATTTCCTGATAACTTCTCAAGGTTACCACCTCTAAGGGAAGTGGAGTTTATGATTGATCTCCATCTAGGGACTAGTCCTATTTCCCTTCTGTTTTATAGGATGGAACCAATATAGTTAACAGAATTGAATGTGTGGTTAGAGTAGCTAGAAATAAAGGGTTTCATTCGACCATGTATGTCTGTGTGGGAAGCACCAGTCTTCTTTGTGAAGAAAGCTAATGGATCGCTTCGGCTATGCGTTGACTATCATATGCTGAACCAAGTTATGATAAAGAAAATATGTCCAATATAGGAAGATTCATCTAAAAATGACACCTATATTGATTTTTATAGAATTAGGATAAGGTTATGTGGTGTAATATGATGCTTCGGGATTAAGGTTGGGATGTTTTCTCATGAAAGGAGACCAAGTGGTTGCTTATGGTTCAATACAGTTGAGGGTTCATGAGAAGAATTACCCAACACACAATTTGGAGTTAGTTGTAGTCATTCATGCTTTGAAAACATGGATACTTTATCTCTTTGGAGAGAAATTTACCATGTTTACATATCATGAAATCTTGAAATAGATTTCCTTATAGTGAGATTTGAATCTGAGGAAAAGTAGATAAATGGAGTATCTCTAAATGTTTGAATTTGACATGATGTATGCACTAGGGAAATGAAATTCAGTGGTAGATGCATTGAGTAGAAATTCATATGCTCAGTTGGAGAAAGAAGCTTCAGATGAATGGTAGTTGATGTCGGTCCTAGTTGAGATGCATGTGGAATGTGAAAACTGAGATGATGTTGTGGTTTTCCTTTCAGCTACGCTTCTTCCTGATTTGATAAATATGGTTCAAGAGGCACAAACATCTGATACAGAATGTCTAGTTATGAGTTAAAAACTCAATGGTGGGGAGACCATTGAGGGTTGGAAACTTTATGGGAGTTCAATTCTCTGTTTTAGATATTGGATGGTTGTACCCACGGATTTTTAGGAACAACTCCATTATTCTTACCACCATTCGGGATGGGAAGTACATCCAGGCACACAAAATATGTATAAGGTGTTAAAGGAATAGTTTTTGTGGAATGGAATGAAAAGGAGGGTGGATGAGTTCATCTCGCGATGCTTAACTTTTTGGAAAGTTAAAGCAGAGCATCATAGACCAGCATGTATTTTGTAGTATTTACCTATCCCAGTGTGGAAATGGGAGTAAATAGTTATGGATTTTGTTATGGTTCATCCAAAAAAAATTTAGAAACACGATGCCATTTGGGTGATAGTGGATTGTCTTACCAATTCGGCCCATTTCATACGAATTCATAAAACCCATATAGTATAAGATCTGTCAAAAATATATATCCTAGAACTGGTAAAGAGGCATGGAGTACTATTTTCAATCATCTCATATAGATATCCATGTTTCATGTCTTGTTTCTGGAAATCCTTACAGAAAGTCCTTGGGACTCAGATTACTATGAGCACAGTGTATCATCCTCAGACGGATGAGAAATCCGAGCGGATGATAAAAACATTGGAAGATATGATGTGGTATTGTGTAATGAATTTTGGTGGCTCATGGGAGGAGAACTTATTCTTAGTATAATTCTCATATAATAAAATTTATTAGGCCTTGAAACATATCGCTCCATTTGAAGCATTGTATGGGCGTCCTTGTCATTTTCCACTATGTTGGGTGGAAATGAGTGATACTTCACTAGTTGGGCCGATACTTGTCCAAGAAAAAATGGATAAGATTCAGTGGATTATAAAGAGGATTTAGATGGATTAGAGTTTTCAGAAATCTTATGAAGATCATCATCAAAGGTTGTTGTCATTTGATGTCAGTGATCATGTGTTCTTGAGGATCTCTCCAAGACTTGGACATCATCACTTCAGGATGCAAGGTAAATTATCTCCTCGATACATAAGCCCTTTTGAGATATTGGAATGGGTTGGAGAGGTCTCATATCGGTTGTAATTACCATCATAGTTCCATTCAGTGTATAATGTGTTCCATGTATCTCAGTTTAAAAAGTATCAGCCTGATCCTAACCATGTGATCAGATGGGATCACATTGACCTAGATCTGAATGTTTCATTGATACATATCCTGGTACTGATTGTGGACAATAAAGATAAATTATTTCATGTTAAAATCATCATTCTAGTGTGTTTTTTATGGAATCATGTTCAAATCCATGAAGATACTTGGGAACATGAGAAGGATATGAAAGACCAATGGCTGGAACTCTTTCAGATCGGTGAGGGTTTTCTACTTTTCAAGGACGGTAAGACCAATGGTGGGGAGAATTTAGTACCCTCAATTTCTCTTATGTAACCCTTATTTTATTCTTTTTATGGTTATAAAGTGTAAGGGTGATGGATGGGAGATTTAGAAGAATTTTGGAAGTGTTTTGGGGATAAGTGAAGGTCACAGGGCGGTGCAAGATTTGTCTAACCGTGCGGCCAAACCGTGTGTAGTGGTCCACTTCAAGTAGTAGCTTCAGCTTGGTTGGAGCACAGTTTGGGAGACCTTGCAAGGGAAAGTTGTGTAGGAATTGTCTACCACACGGTTAGTGCATGGTTTTCCTAACTGTGTGGTCACACCCTGTGCAGAGTCAAAATGAGATCCTTAGAAATAGGATCTCGTTTGTTTTTCCAAAACTCCCATCTTTTTTCCCTCAAACTGGACCTAACTTTGGATTTTACTTCTCTTAAGGCCAAATAAGGTTCTCCAATCAATCCAGAGGAGATCCAAAGGCTTCCCTTATTGAATTGAATCTGGATTCTTGAGGTATGTGATCATTCTTCACCATTATTGATCAGTTACATAGATCTACTTAGATCTACTTCTCCTCTTCTCTTGGATTCTCAGATCTACATCCGTTATGTGTAGATATATATTGGTGGATTCCAAAGATGATGATATTGGGATTTTTTTTCATTGTAGGAGAAGAGATATAAGGTGGGTTCTTGGAGAATCAGTTAAGTTTGCTTATGTTTTCTTCGTTCGTTGTGGTTTTCATCAAAAACCTTCTAGGTAGGAGGCTTCAATTTTGACTCATCTTAGTAGAACTGATTAGAATTATATCAAATTTAATGTGTTGTTATGAATTAATTATGATTTTGTTGTTGAAAACTTGTTTGAAACCTTCTTGAGTGACGGTTGTGAAATCTTGAAAATTGGGGATTTTGAATTAGTGCTTTGGTTATTGGTTTTAAAATGTGGATTTTTAAAAGTGGTGTTTTCTAGATTGTTGTAACATGAATGGTATTTGATGAATTAAATAAAATTAAACATTTTATTGAAATGAAATGTTTCTTTGAAATTGGTTGTGCTTTGGTTTTCAATAAAATTTTAGTTTTATTGAAGTGGTTTATTTTGGTAATGGAAATATTTGAAATAAATGTTTTTGGTGTCAGTTCATGCTTAATAGGACCTTATAAAATCATGAGTACCATTGGGGTATAAGGGACGTGACTTTTGATCATGGGATTGTGTCATTGGGACACAAGGTAATGGTAAAATAGGTCGCTCATGAGTATAGAACTATCAAACGAAGCATGTATGTGTGGGTGTGTTATGAACTATGGAATGGGCATGCAAAATGATAATAAGAATTGGTTTTGAGATTTGATTAGTTATTTTTCTGGAAAAATAACTTGCTGGAAATCGGTTTCATTTAGATTTGTTTTCAATTGGATGTAAATGGTTTTTGGAACTTGTTTATATTTTGTTATAAACTTTTTTGCTAATTTTTTTTATATAAACTGTTTTGTGTAAATGTTGATAACTTTTCTAACCTAGTGGCATGAGTAGGGAAGTCATTAGGGATAACCTACTGAGTTTTATACTCACCCCTGCTTTGTAACTTTTGTTCTTTTATAGATGTTATCTTCCATGATAGGGGAAAAGGTAATGTTTCCCACATTTTTTGAATAGCCATGTGATACATGGGTTGTTCGGTGATTTTGGAGCTTGGAGCTTGTGGATCATGGAGTATTTTAGTATCTTGGGAGTCTTTAGTTTTTTATCCACTATGTACTTTGATACTTGTTTGTTCTTCCATTATGGAACACTTTTATGTGGTTTTGAGATACATGAAGTTTTTTAGTTCTATTTCTTTTGTTCATGCATCATTTAGTGAATGGGTTGGTGATGGTTTGTTGGTTTATTGGTTTATTTATAAATTGGTAAATCGTCCCCCACTTGTATTTCAAACCATTAGGCATTTATTTCTAGCCATTGGCATCTTGGATATGTCTCTTAAGGCCTAGTAATTACTCATTGGACTCTCAAGCCAATGAGAATTTGTGGGTCATTACAAATAAGTTTACCATAAATCATGAATGGTATCAAAACAGCACAACCACAGTCAAAATGATCATAAACCACTAAATAAAATATGGTAAATGATATCAAAAGGGATAAAACTCAATTGAGCATAAGATTCAATCAAGGGTGTTGACATGGATGGAAATACTATAATAAAATCATTGAAATTTTATTGAGGAAAATACTATTTTTACTTTGCAAATTTTTTTTTTTTTTAAATATTCATAATTATAAAATAAAAAATATTCAATGAAAATAATTAATAAAACTTGTAAAGGAAGTAATAAATAATTAAATCATCACAACGGCGTAAAATATTCTCATTCCATAAAAGTTAAATAAACATTTATTATATATTTTTGTCATAAATTTATCAAAGAACCTTGTTTAGAAAATGAAAAAATATACCTTTTAAATCATTGTGTAAAAATTCAAAAAGGAATAAAAATTACATTAAAAATAATTTGATAGTATTAAAAATATTTTTGAAAACATTTTTAGAAAATGTGGACATAAGGATAAATATTCCCTAGTTGAGACTTAAACACAAACATAACATAAAATGGTATTTATTTATTAAAACATGTAGAAGAATAGAAGAATGAGTAGAGGTACCTAAGTAGGTCTAATGTGATGTAGGCCAAGTCCATCCCCTATTATAAGATTCTCCCCCTTAAGACTCAAGAAATTAATATTAGGGAAATAAGGGACACTAGATCATCGAACAACTACGGAAGAAAGGTGGTCTGTAACTTTGTTTCCCTCCCACCAAGTAGGGAGAACACAAATATTATTATTGATAAGTCCTTTAAATTTTTTAATGATGTATGAAATATAGCATGGAATTGTGCCAACTCTGTTTAGGGAATTACGTAATACAATATAGTCGGTTTCCACCTCATTCAGCTTAATATTCCCCTAGCGGTATAGGTCTAAAACATGTGATCATAGCCTTATACTTAGCTTAGAGGGAGAAACTATCACCATAATATGATTTAAAGGACAAAATAATAATACTTGTCGAATAATAGACTACCCCCCTCCATGTATGTCACCTAAAGTGTGGGAACCATCCATGATTAATTTGAGCCCTGAGAGGGGCATAGACCAACACCCCTAGTGGCCATAGAGGTCCACGTGAGAATTGAGATTGGGAGACCTAGATACTTACAAGAGCTTAAGAGAGGGAGAATCCCACCAAATATTAAA
The DNA here is from genome assembly GCA_963277665.1 of Viscum album. Lineage (NCBI taxonomy): Eukaryota > Viridiplantae > Streptophyta > Magnoliopsida > Santalales > Viscaceae > Viscum > Viscum album. Next base: position 345,847,864 of record OY728152.1, on the reverse strand, counting down.
TATTACTACCATGTCAATGAGTAGGATTCATTTTCATTCAATGATAGATTTACCTATCAGATGACAATACTTAAATAAGGCTGAATTTCGTCCCTACCAAAGGCACTGGCAGGCTGCATTCCGGACCATCACTTGTGCCGTCTTTTCTAGACCTGCAACTCCCACACCCTGAAACCATCATTCTAGGAAGGGTAATCCAATGGATCCTTGAGAGGATAAGTCATTGATGTCATAAAAGAATCCCCAAACTGATGTCTCCCATTCTCCTTCAACAATTGGTGGTTGAAACTCTCCACAAAATGAGTTTTGCATCACAGACATCTGGAGGTGAGAAAAATGTCAATTCTTGAAATGATGTCATCGGTGGCCAAATCCTGGTTTCTAATTCTCCATATCATGAAGTTATATTTAGTGGGGATCATCTTAAACCACAAAAACTCATTCCATCTTTCCACATTATCATGGATTGTCATCACTCTTCAAAAATATTTGATGGTGAAAGTCCCAGTAGAGGAGGATGTAAAAAACATATTTTTCTGGTTTAGGGTTCATGTTAATGAGATCAAGAGTGTCAAGCTGGGATTTATTCAGAACAACCTTGGTAAATTCTGGATAAATTTTTTCTTTCCAAAAGGAAATTTTAGTAGATGGACATTCGGGGAAACCAAGAGATGAACCTGACCAATTATGGTTCCAAAAAATAATTTCACCTTTTCCCACGATCCAACGAGTAAGCGGTTGTAGGGACAAGATGAGTGGATGGGTACTTGACCATAAAGAAGAAGAGATCCCATTATGAACCTCTAAATCCTCTTTTCACATTCGATCCATAACATTTCCCTAAATATTTCACTCTTCATGAGCCTCCCATGCCATCTTAGAATGCATGCCATGGAGAGTGTGAGATATGTTTCTCAAATTGATTCCTCCTTGGATCGTCCTTGTTATCCCAGACCAGGAGACCTAGTGTTGTTTTCCTTCAAATATGGAATCCCAAATTAATCTAGCTAGGACCCTATCAATGCAATGGATGACTCCCTTTAGAACCTTGACTGTGGCCAGAGCATTAGTAGGTATGGATGAAATAGCATTGTCGACCAACACAATCCTTCCACCAAAGGACAAGTAATAGTTTTTCCAAATCACGACTCGACCCGTGATCTTGATAACAATGTGATAAAAATGGAGGATTCACACTCTACCAGGAGAAATGGGGTAACTCAGGTAATCCATGTATAAGTATCCATGCTAAATTCCTAGGATATTACACATGGAGGAATCTCAATTATCCAAGCATCTGTTAGAGATGAAAATTTTTCATTTCTCCTGATTGATAATATGACCACTCTAACAAAAATACTCTACAAGAACCAAGTTAATTCCTTGAAATGATATCCTACTTACATTCATGATAATTACTATTTCATATAAAAACATGAGGTGGGAGATACAATGAGTATTCAATTTTCTCTGATAAGGTTGAATATCACCCTTAAGCATGATCCTGTTGGAAAGGAGACTAAGGATATCCAATTCAAGGATAAAGATGCTCATAGATAAAGGATATCCTTATATCAAAAAATGAGTAGTCTTGAGAAAACCATGGGTTTTACCCATAATTTTCATATCCCTACATGAGGAACTAAAGCACCTAAAAAATAAATCAGAGGCTCGAGGAGAGAAACCAATACCTGATAACACTCATTTGATGAATCTCCATTCAAATCTATCATAGGATTTATTCATACCATGTTTAAGAGCTATGTTTCATCCATGATCCTAGAGATTGATTTCATTAAACAGATCATGATCAAAGATATGGCCCCTTACATATTCTGGCCTTTAAAAAAACTATGCCTCTTCTTGGACACCCATTTAGGGAGGTGAATAGATAATCTTTTGTGGATAATGCTCTCCAAAATTCTATACGGAGAGTTTCACATGTTAACCAGTCTGTAATGATGAATAGAGGATGGGTTATTAAATATATTAATAACTTATAATAGGATAATATTTTTATTTATGATATCATATATTATCCCATTATAACATTTTACCACTCATTTATTAATAATATTTTATTCATTTTACTGTTTTAGGTTTTAATTTCCTTGTTTTCCCTTGTATGTTATGCCATGAATTTCCCAGTTATTTTTCATAGGATATACATCCATAACCTAAATAATTATATTAATTTTATAAATATTATATTTAATAATTAAATATTGTTTTATAACCATTCTTTATTGTAAAACATGGAAAATGAATTGCATCACGTCATGGGGACGGTAGGTCATATGTATGCACAAGTGATGATATCACTCCCTTAACAAGTGAAAGGGTAAGTAATGGGATGGTATATTAATATTATAGAATTAATATTATTTTATAATTATCATATATATCTATTTTTTGTAACATTATAACCATCATTGTAAAGTGGTGATGAAAAAAAAATTACACCATGACGTGGAGACGGTAGGCCATACATATGCATCCACAGTGCTTTTGTTTTTTATAGGATGGATGAAAGGTACAATATAGTTGTTTCATAATAATAATAAAATCTCAGTATATATATATGATACTTTATTTATTATTTTAGTATGGAAATAACACATTAAAATTAAGTAGAAGAATAAATGAACTTGAATGAGTTGGAAAAAACAATTACCTCTTCTTTAGTGGGCTTACTTTAGATACCTTCTCAAGGGATCTAGGGATGGTTTTTTTAAGATCAAGACTTCCAAAACTTGTTTAAGGATGTTTTGAATAGAACCTTTTAGGGTTTGTTTTATCTATAAGGCTATAATAGGTTTGAATAAGTGAGGGGGGCGGTTCCCTTTTATAATTTAAGTGATGGGCACTTTTTGGAAACTCTCAAAATATTAAATTAATATAAATTAATTTTCAATTCGAAATGGAACCAAAGTGAGTTATTTAGAATCTAATATAATTTTCGGTAGAAATAATATCATATAATAATTTTTAGACAAGTTTAGGTTACATTTTTACCCTTATATTTTTGTTTTAACCTTTATTTAATCCTTTTAACTCTTACCATGACAACATGCATTTTTACTCTTTAAGGGTCAATGTTGTTACTACAAAATGAAAAAAGAACAACAAACGAATCATTAATGACATATAAAACCTTATATAAATAATTTTGATTAATTTTATTTTCTTATAAATTTTATATCATTTAATAATATATTGTTTATTTCAATAAAACATTAATGTCAATTTTAACACTATTAATTAACATGGATTTTACAAAAACCAATTAAACACTTTATTATAGAAAAACACTTTTAAAACATCACTAACATGTCAAAACTATCTACAGAATTATTGGATGACACTAATTATCTAAAATTATATTTATTTTAAATAAATTTAATATCATTTATTTGATATTAATATTAATTAAATAATTACTTAATCATCATTGTGTAAGACATTAAGGTAATTATTTATTTCTTAAAAATTAAAAATAAATTACCATGATGAATATAAAAATTTTATATTTAAAATCAAAATTCATAGTCTAATATATCTTAGGAATAAATATATATTAAAAATTTAATACATATTTAAAAAATTACTATGATAAGTTTGAATCTTATTAAAATAAAATACTATAAAGGGCCTAAAGTCATCCAAGGGGATCCAAAGACCATAAAATTGGACCAAATATTATTTTTATTTACTATAACTAAAAAAATAAAATTAGGAAAAGTTTTAGGGTAGTTCTATAATATTTATAACAATATTTTTACTCTTAATTAACTGGTTTACCCTTAACCATGGTAATTAAAATTACTTAGTTTATTATTCATATTGTACAAAAATAAAAAGAAAATATTTACTAAATTATGAAATTATTATTAAAAATATGGAATCCATTTTTTAAAATTAAAAACATAGAAATTACAATAATAAATTTAAAACTAATCTCATAGACTGGGTGAGAAAATGGCTTTCTAAAGTGAGCACATTATCCTCAGCCCAGTTGGTGAGGTATCCTTAAGTGCATCTACAAGACCCAGGTTCAAAACCAGGTAGAGGCATATTTTCTGGGGGTAATATAGCAGTACTATAGCAGGTACTATAACAGGAACTATAACAGGAACTACACACTGTGTGGGTACTGTAGAAAACGGTATATTGTACAGGTACTGTAGCATAATTGTACACTATGTTGTATAGTATCAAGCACTGTAGCAGTTACTGTAGTAGGTACTGTTCAGTACTGTAGCAGCTGTAACTATTCACCTTGGGCCATTGGTTTGGGATTGGAGTCCTTAAGGCTTTCGGGACACCCTTGCCTTTGGGTAAGTAGGGATTTCAGGGCATCTTCAAGGCCTTAGGGCCACCTCAAGGCCTTCATGCTACATGCATTTTCCCCAGACACACTAGAAAAAAAAGAGTAGTCCTAGAAGAGGATTCAGAGAAGCTGAACTCACCAGAGAAGAGCCAAACAGATTTTTCAGAATTAGAGGGTATGGCTATGAAATTGGGACCAGCTTGTGGTTGCACAGGAATCCTAGTCAGACAGCCATCTGAAGGAGGAGAGCAACTATCATGATGCAGATGCTGGGGAGGGGCAGTTCCTTGTTGATAGTCTGGTTGAATTCCCTAAGACCTTCGGGTCATGTAATATTCTAAGCCTACGGGCCATGTAATCTCTAAGCCTACGGGCCTTGTAAGGGTTCCACCTCATCCCTTGAAAGGGGGGTTATCAAGAATCAATAAAAATGAAGGCCTTCAGGCCATTAGGGTTTCTAAAGTGAAAACTTTCAAAAGATTAAAATGTTTTTGTATCCAAAATTGAATATAAATATTATTAAAATTGCCTAAATTAGATTAATCGATATATAATAGATCTAATTTTACTTTAAAACCAATTAAAAATATATTTAAAATCATAAATAATTTAATAAAAAGTCATTTTTGAATTAAAATTTAGTGTTTTTCACTTTTCTTAAAAACATGAAACTTATCAGAAAAATAACAAAAATTAAATCGAAGTAAATTTTTTAAATTCATATTTCAAAGATGAACTTTAATTTTTCAAATATAATTTATAAAATTGTTAAAATTTAGTGTTAAAACAAGTGCGCTATTAAAAGGTGACAAAGCTACCTTTATAAAAATATTGTTTTTATGCATAAAATTGGATTTATTCTTTTACTATTCATAAAATATATATTTGATAAATATAAAAGAATTTGATTTAATATATAATATATAAATTTTTTAATTTGGTTAATACTATTCATTACCTCTAATTTAACAGCTAGGTTATAATAATATTTCATTGTTCATTTAAGCTGGGTGTTGTGAGCAACATATGCTATAGAAGGAACTAAATTTATTTAAGAGGAGAAAAATCGTAAAATTTTGGGGTGTTATAGGTAATTTAACATTATTTATAAAAATTCACTTTCTTGTCAAAATACTACCCAAATTTCAATTTTAAAATATAATCTTTTAAAAATACCCCTCAAGAATCATGATCCCTTCACAAAAAAACCATAAAATCTGGTTTTAATATCAAAACATTTCAAGAAATGTTTTTATTCATAAAAAAAATTTAAAATATTTTACCCCTAAAAACACCTAACATTCATTCAATAATTTTTAAAATATAGGAAAATATTTCAATCATCCTTTACCAAACCCCATTAATCACTCCTTTAACACAATTTATAATATATGAATGAACTATATTTTATTTTAAAAACATTTCAAAAATAACTTATTAGGAAAATTCATACATAAAAACCATTAATGTTAGTTAAAATAGAGTTATAAAACCCTACAATAAATCTTATGAAACATTTTAGGATTCCCCTTATTATCAAAACAAATCCTTAATGTGTTCACACTTCATTCTAAATCTGACCCACTTGAAAATATCTATTTTTATAAAAAGGAAATATTGAGGATTTAAATTTTAAACACTAATTTAAATAAACACAAAAAACCAATAATCTATAAAAAACACCCCATTTCATCTTACATTAATAGTAAATATGAATGAAAAAATTCATAATCCCAAGGATAAAAAAATTCCAAAAATAGAAATTTCATAACATCAAATAGTTTGTCTGCAAGGTTAGAAAACTATACGCCAACCATGTTAGTCCCACTGGAAGCTTCCCATATTGGGGTTCATATAATACACATAGTTTTCCAAACCATTCACTTTAACTATGCACCCCTTTAGTTCTTCCTAATTACACTATAAAACATAAAGTTTCTTATAAAAACTCAAATATTTTTAAAATAATACATAAATAAATAGATAAATACTAAAATAGCTCGAAAATAACCTAGAATTACACTCAAATTTAAGACTCCACATCCAACGTTAAATTTTTTTATTTTCAATCACTTTTAAGGGAAAAGGTGAGAACCCACACACCTTGCCTGGTTTAGCATCAAAGGATACAAATGATTTGTTAAAGAAAAGTTTAAGCTGATTTGATCCAAGATCTCTAAACAATATCTAGGGAATAGACTTTATCTGGATGTCAAAATCATCCTTTAGAACTCCTTCACAGAGATTTGAAAGTATGTCCCAAGATTGGAGGAGTTCCTCCTTGCTGATCTTTTCCATGTTGCATCCTCTAAGAAGAATGCGGGCCTGCTTTTCGATCCACTTACCCTGCTCCTTAGAAAAGGTCACCTGGAGCAGCCTCTTCTTCTTTAACTCTTGAATATCCAGCGTGTTGGCAGTCATTTCCTCATCAAAGTTCAAAGGTAAGTCCATTTGATTCACCATCGAAAGTATCTGTCGTTGTGAGTCATCGTTGGAGATATTCTGACATTGCTGCACCGAGCCCGGAGGCCCCTTTTCACCCTCAAGGCTAGTAGGGACAACAACCTCGCAACTAGCCTGTTGAACCTCCTATCCTTCCACTATTTGTGCATTGTGTTCCTTTGGATTTCCGACTTTCTTTGTTGACCGAGTCTCCATTGGCCTAGGGAGGTAGGAGTAGTCCTTGCGCCCCTTTGATTTCTGCTTCTTGGACACAATTCATCATCCAGGGTCTATGTTTTCCTTATTCCCCTTTTTTCTCCTTGGTCTATATAGGCCCTTTTTATCCCCTCATGTATCAACATCATCTGAGGGTTGGCCCTCTCTATCTGATTCGTCATCATAGGTACAAAACTGGTTACAGTCCGAGTCCCCCTCGTTGCTCAAACAGTCGAATCTGTTACTTACTTTGATCCTAGACAAAGAGCCCCTCGAGTTGAGAAGGTTACCAGCATGATTTAATGTTGACACTCGTTCTTGGGTATTCATAGGCTGACTGCTTCCAGAGATGGCACTACCACCATCACACACTTCCTGGGCATAAGTACCCGATGGCATAGTACCCATGGGCATTGGACCCCCAGCTCTGATGATTTCCCCCAGAACTTTTTTATCTAGGTTGACATCACCTATTGCAGACCCTGTTGTACGATCGGGTGTAGCCTCCCCGGGGTCCCCTTGCTGCAAGGAACAAATATTTAGGTCCTTCTTCAAATGAGAAAACACCTCTGAAACCAGTGGCCCTGACTCCTATGATAAGGGCCTTTCCATTTCAATTTTAAGGGTCTCACCACCTTGATGCACCGTTTCAGAACACCGCTCAATCAATTGCAGACCCTGCAGGGAAGAAATCCCTGAGGCAGCCCTGCATCCCTCCTTTGTATCATGGATGTGACATTCAAGCTGCACATTCGCCTCAGTAGCCCTCAGGTCTTGGAGAAGTTTGAGTGCCCTATGGAATTCGGAAGAGGCATGGCCAAGCCGATGGCAATGAGAACAAAACACTAGCCAAGATTCAAAGACCACCCTCTGTTTCCATCGCAGCTCCTCTCCCACCAAAATCAAAATCCAATCCTTAGGCGGTTTATAAATATCCACCTCAATGCAAGCACGAGGATTAATTGGATGACAAAGTGCAGAAGTGCGACTATCAGAACATAGGAACCGGCCAACCAGGTTCCCCAGCATACCAATAATCGAAGGATTCTAGAATGGAAGCGGCAGTTCTGGAAAGCTTACCCAAACAGCTGTCTAAGGCATATCCTGCTTTCGGTTGAACTCGAAGGACCAGCGAAGAAGGTGAAAACCACAACCGTTGAAAGAGCGAGGAGCGCTGGACCAGGCTAGAATTTAAGACTCATACATCCAAAAAATACCTAGTAACTCAACTTTCATTACAAAAGTTGGTGATTAAGGCCCTAATCATGAATTACCACTTCAATTTGGACATCCCTATATCTATACTAGTAGACTCCCCAAATAAAAATTGGGATTTGAAACCATTTTCAATAAATTATCCTGAGTAAACCTGATTTTTCACTTGGACCAGCCCTTACCTAGGCCCAAAGAATGTACCCAATCCCCCCTATTGGGAAACTAGTGTTGAGACATCATGAAAACATCATTGGTAACATTTTCACCCAAAAACATAATAATAATAAATATGGTACTTCCACCCATAATCCCAATGTGACCATTTCATAGGTAAGGAAACCATGCACAAAAGAAATAAGAATAAACTTAATGAGCATATCCAAATGTGATATAAATTATAAACATAACTCGTAAAAAAATAATGATAATATATAACACCATTACAACTCAATATAAGTAAAATTAAATCTTCAAAATAATCCCAAGAAAAAATGAAAAAGAAAAACCATAGAAAAATTGTCAACATAGAATGATACAATAGATGAATAAAACACCAAAGTAAAATAGAAAACATCACTGACCCTCTCTAAGAATTAAGTGACTCATCCTATATTTTCACCACCAATATACCTAATAAATAACCCAAGGATCATCTTCCACATCCAAGATGAACTTGCTAAAACTATAATATGATAGGCGTGAGCTCAAATTTTTAGTAGATATCTTTCCCACATGCCATTAATATCCTTAAAAGATAAATTTGTATCATGAAAGTTTCAAATAATATTATAAATCTATTATTTTTATATTTTATCAAAAACCAATAACATTCCACTACTATTAAAACCATTCAATTTAAAACATTTAAATTGAACCTTTCAAAATCCCCTTCTTACTAAAGTTGTGGAAACCTCCATTTTAAAATTAAAACATATTAAGACCATAAATTCATGGGTTTCCAAGTTTGCGAGACAAAAAATCCTTTTCCTTATTTTAAAACCTTTTTTAATTACCCCTTTTTCAAACATTTTTTAAAAGCGAACCATATAATACAAGAAATAAATCGTATAGTTAGAGGACACTATTATACCAAAGAAGCATGATAATAAAAAAAAATTAAAATGGTTCCTATAAATAAATAAAAAACATGGGTAATGCACATATGATACATAGATATAATCCCAAAACAATATTATCAATTTCTAGATATACATCATTGGAATTCACTAGGTTATAACATGATGTGGTCCTCAAGAAAGTATCAAAAATCACATAGAAGGATACATGAGCCTATTTTTCATCCCTATGGCCCTCTTTGACAACCTGATCCATATAATCCATCCTTACCCGGTTATAAAATCCATACCATCTTTCCCCTTCAGACTAACCAAACCATAATTACCTAGCTATAGCACAATATAAACTATGGTAAAACTCATCCATATCTCCTAATTATATACATATATTTCTCATAATATAACAAATGTACGTGAGAAACAAACAAGAAATCCACATTATCGACACATGAATCAATAAAATAACATGAGAAATAACCCTCAACTCACCTCCCACACCCTTATAAGGTATAACCCATTTTCACATTACAAGAATAAATAATGAAAATAAGAATTTAAGGGATCAAGATAAGTGTCGCAAAACATCAAGAAAATTCATTTCATATTATACTAATTGAGATTTTGAAACATCATTTAAAAAAAATTATAAAGTATCCTTTGAAAACCAAACCACATAACCATCATAGAAATATCTCAATCAATTGAGGAAAATCAAACAACCCTATTAATGAAACAAGAACACCATTCACTTTATTGAAACCCATTGGGAGAGTTAATTTTAAAACCAAACACCTATTTGAGTGATAAAACCTTGGAAAGAAACATATGATCATTTATTCAAACACTTTTAGTGCATGGATCTTAAAAATAGATTTATGTTTTAAAACTAAATGAAAAACCCCATTATATCCAATGAAACCCAATGTGAAACTAAATTATTTTAGAAATTAATGATACACATTCTTAATAAAGTTTTAAAAAAATTAAAATATTAGCTAAAAACCATAAAAAAATTGTGGTATTATGTTTAAAGTTTCATTCATAGATAAACCTACCTTAAATACATCACTTCCTCAAAAATTGGTGTTATTTCACTGCAATAAGGTCCACTAATACTTTAGATAGACATATAAACCCCTAAAAATGAAACCCACAAATAAATTTGATCCATAAGAAACCATAGGTTTTTAGACTATTATAGGATGATTACCAAAGAGAAGAATAATAAAAATTAATATGATATGGGGTCTAGAGGGCTTACCCTAAATAGTCATCCACCAAACATAAATAAATATCATGAGAATCACCATGGTAGAAGGTAAAAAATGTTCAGCATGCTGGGGGTGATAAAATGAAGAATAAAATGTGGATTTATGTGTTAAATTTAAATTAGGTTAGAAAGGTAAATTATAATTTATAATCAACCTTGGATGATTACATTGTTACCACAAAATTTACTAAACTATGAACCTCTCACTAGATACACTTTGGGAATATTCCAGAACATAGTATCATGGTTTTCTAGACCTTTCACCAACTATTCATATAGAATGGAAATATAATGGGTGGTTCATAGAGCCTTTATTCTTGGTTTAGAAAACTGTGCAAACACCTCTAATACAAACTGTATGTTTTTCTTGGTCAGACAACATGGTTTCCACTAATCGCGTGATAACCATATCTTAGAAAAACTATCTCATTTCTCAAAAAAATCCAAAGAATAAGGGAAAGGAGAGGTGAAAACGAACAAAACATATAAAAGAATAAATAAATCAAGAAAATAAATGATAGGATGTGACAATTAGTGTAGAATACATGGAAAAGTGTGACTTAAACAATTCAAAGTTACTACCCATGTCAACAAGGTTAGCCTTTATTTTTGGGAGCCTACCTAATTAGAACTATATAGTTAAGAATGTTTATACTATAGTAGTGTTAGGATAGATGACCTCTTGGGAAGTTTCCTAGGGTGTCTGTGTGTGTGGTCAAAGCACACAAAATGAACATTTATTGGTTAGTGAGGATAGTCAACAGTATGACAAGTAACACTGGTGGGAAATAGCCTATGGTCTATCAGGAAGGAAACCATGTTATTATAGTAGACCCATGGTGAAATTTTACTAGGTTTATGGACTAGGGAGTTCAAGTTATGGAAAATGGTATTAGATCCAATACATATCTAGAAGTTTAGTGTAACTTCCTTGGTTTGTGGTGTGGGTTACATAATGAGGATATTGTGCTTTAAAGGGGTATATGGTGTAACACCCTAAGAAAAGTGTGACTTAAAATAAAAAATGTTACTTCCCATTTTAACAAGGTTCGCTTATTTTTTGAGATCCAACCTAATTAGAACTCCATAATTTATTATTCTTACCATGGAGTATTGTTAGGATGGGTGGCCTCATGAGAAGTTTCCTAATGTGTGTGTGAGTGGAGAAAACACATACTAAAAGAACATGTTTTGGCCTATGGGGATATTTCTTAGTCTAATAAATGACCCTGGTGGGTAATATCTTGTGTGTGTTGGGAAGTAAATCAAGGTATTACAAGATACTAAAAGGGAAATATGATCATTTTCATGGCCTTGGGAGGTTAGGTCATAAAAACCACTGAATATGGTTAATTTATATTTTCCCATCAACCGAAAAAAGATTTATTCTATTCATAATCACTCTATAGTAAAAAAAATTATCAAGTAGTTCTTGTATCCTTACCCTACCTCCTTTGACCATTATTAAAAATGGTTAATAGTTTATCAATACTGATATCATCATATCTAAATTCTAAGGCCTTGTACATGTACATATAATCATTATTGATCTAGTATTGACCCCAAAATAACACCTGAAAATGCATAAAGACACTAAAAATATTATCAATACACTCACCACTCATCTAATTACAAAAATCGCATTAATCTTTATAGTGAATTCTCAAAAATTGTTTCCCTTGAAATCAATAGAAATCTTGTGCCTGTGTGAGAAGGATTACAACACATATCATATAGAGTCCCCTTATCTATAAATTGAGAATAAATTCAATACTTAATTCTTACTAAATGATTTTTACCTTCTAATTATCCATGATTAATTATATTATGGAAAAGGTTTCTCATAAATGTATATGCCACTATGATAAAAACATCTGACTGAATCTTTTACCACATTTTATTTATCTATATTCATACATTATTGAACTATTCTTCCAATACATCACTCTAATCAAAATATAATGATTATTTCATAATTAAACATATGTGGTACTCTAATCAGTGTAAACATAGTGGTACCCACTCTCAACTTCACATAAAAATCAATAGATTTCCTAATATCACATAAGGATGAATTTAAAATTCTAATCAATATGTACCTCCAAGAATAGATAAATTCAGAAGATATTAATGAGTTCTTTAGTCTGCCTAAAATAAATTCACACCACCACATAGAATGAATATTATTTGAGTCAAATTAGGTATTTTGGAAATCTCTCTCCTGGTCTACTATACAATATATTTTCTGGAATTTGTCTCAACTCACTATCACAAAAATTTATATATATTTTAACCTCCCAATATCATTAATTACTACACCATGTTTCTATTAAGACATCATTATCTTAATCTCATAGCATATATGTGTATACTAATAGATCTTACATCAGTCTATTCCACTCAAACTATCTACAAATTCAATCAAACTAATAATATATAAAATCAAAAAATAATTAGGACCAAATTATATATCACACACATTTTCATCATTTATACCCAAGTCTTCTTATATAATAAGTTCTTAATCTTGAGAAATCAGTTATATTTTTAATCATTAATGCATTGGACACTTGTAACCGTTGTAAATTTCTCTATTATAATTACTTGTACTATATTTTATTATTAAAATTCATTCTATATTATCCCAATTATACCCCACATGTGTCTAACTCCAAAATCCTACCTAATGATTTGATTCCACTCTTTCACATCCTGGTATACTAGTAAGTGAACTTCTCAAGACCACCTCTAATAAGTCAAAGGCTATTGACTAGCACTGAGTTATCCACTAAAATAATGTGCAGTATTTCCTTTAAATATAACTTTTCATCTACTATAATGAAATATCACACACCATTATATAAGTTAATCTCCAACCATATATTATAAAAAATTTATATAATACAAATATTTTAATAATATAATGGTATTATAAAGTATAACCATATGAAAGTAACATATTCCAACCAGATGTAAGTCTATGTTTGGATAAAATGAAGGTTTTAAACAAAATGAAAACTTAACCCCATTAGAAATCTCATCCACTAACCATCTACATCCACTAAGGTCACCCACTATCTATGTCTACTATGAATCAACAACGAATAGTTCATGGGTGTACTTTCATTAGCGAGTAATAATACTCAATATGGTCATCCCATGTAGTGGGTTTACCCCCTAAACAACTGTTTTCTATGTGAATAATCGATAAAAACAAGTATAGAAAAAAAATAACACCTCAATATATCATTATAAATCATAATTATATTCATGGTCATTCCTTATCAATCTACCTATATCTCACATTCACCTTTATTATAAAAAAATAATGTTTACATGTGTGTGTGTGTGTGTTTCTAGTATACCCATTATTCATTATATATATATAAATAATAAAGTTCCCTCATAAACTATAACCTTTTATAGACCACTAGAAACCTAGTCTCTTAGACACACAGTTCTACTTTCTAGACCTCAAGCTATCAGATAGGAGTAATATTACCAAGTGTTTAATCCCCACTATTTTATTCCCTATGACTTATATAGAGAGGAATAATAGTCACAATACTCTACCCACTCAAGTGAATCAAAATATATCCATGTAACTTTTTTATGGACCTCCAAAAATAGAAACAATGTCTCAAAAAAATCTAACAACCATTCATAAGATTATTCAAATTATGATTCACTCTATATGCACTATCTTGAGATGCTATTGTAATACCACTATAACAAACTCATACTAGATTCATTGATAAGAATATAATTTTCCTCAACCAAAATATATAATTGATAACCATAATAGATAATAATTTTCCCTCATCCTATAGCTATGGTTGAGAAACCACAAAAATATCGGGTTTCATCATCCACTTTGATCTCAAAGATATTAGAGGTAAAGAGTGTTGATATTCTAGTAAATGATCATTTATCTCATTCATTCTTATTATCTATAGAATCTAACCCAGTACTATGATTGAATAAGAATAGATATCATTATCAGTCATCACCATCCTCTACCTATAACAGTGGAGTAGAAGTGTAAATACTCATTTGTAATTATATAATCCAAGTCACAAGAAAATATAAGAATAACCATAATTGTAATCCTTTATAATTGGTATTCATGATCTACCAGATTGTAAAAAAAATCAAAATAATATTAGAATTAAAATACGATACAACCAAATCGACAATTTTATTATCCATCATATGAAAATTGCACATTATAATGCATAGTTCCATAATAAAATTTCCCATAAATTTCTACATCATTATCTCCTCAAAAATCCTATAAGAATTAAAGGTTGTCATATTTTCAAAAAACCATAATTAAAGGACTCTGATTTTTTATTTATTACTTTAGAATATTATATGGATTATTTTCAAAGGTAGGCACTAAGACAACATGAGAATATAAGCCCTATTGATCCTAAAATTAATATTTGAAAAATATTAAAGTTATTAATATCACAAACGTGTAGGTTTCTTTAGAAATTGGAAAAACTCTTGAATGGCGGACCGTATCGTAAATATGAGGTCATTGTTGAGTTGAGAGTATGGGTTTTATACTAGGAAGACATAACCTTGGACCGTGTTGGACACTTTGGCTGGGCTCAGTCATGGGTAAATTTTTAAATAAAGTAATTAAATAAAATAAATTTATTATATTTATTTTTCATGACCTAAAATACTCTACAATAACATGATTATTCCTCCATAATTATGGTTAGCTAAAAAACCAAGATATTAATAGGAATATTTGGAGAGGAGGTGTTGGAAGATTTTTGGTAGATGACATCGGATGGATATTAGATCGGGGATCATTCACTAATAGTGTTTTTAGATCTTTCCAATAATGGAAACATAGTACTATTCTTCATTATTTGTTGATCAAAACTCTAGGTAGGATGTTTCATTTACGTTATTTTGTCTCATTTTTTTATATTATTGAAATGTGGATCAATTCCACGAAAAATATTTGCTTCGTGCATTGATGTCATATTTTATTACGTTGGATTTATTTTGTTAATTGGTTATTTCCCTCTTAATTTATCAAATTCATAGATAATAGATCAATAAAAAATGGAAAAAAGGATAAGGTTTATTCCTTAAATATTTTTTTATGTATTTATACACTAATTTCATAACATGTTCATCATTGGTATTTTCTTTGTCCACTGGTTTGATAAATATCCAGTATTTAATCCTTGTACAACTGTTCTTTGGAGAAACATATCAATGTTGAAGGTGCAGTTCACAATTGAGGGTATGAGAAAGGTATGATGATGAATAAGTATAATTGGAGGTAGTTCAAAATATATATGCAAATCTTATTTATCCTAAATTTAATGTAATGGATACAGATGGAGTGTGTGGGTGTTTCCTGAGTAGATTCAAAGTTCAAAACCTAAGATCCTGTGAAAGGAAGGTCGATTGACCATAGATCCAAGAGTTTAGGTGAGGGTTATAGTGGTGACGTTGTGGAGGATGAGGTAGAAGAGGAACTAGTAGGTTCTAGAAATCCCAGGTTACACAGAAAGTAATCTGGAACAACACACCATATGGGACCCCCCTATGTGGGTCTTGGGTTTCCATAGAGAGAAAAATATCAAATTTCGTGTGAACCCTATCACACACTATGTATCACATGTTGGAATCTCAACATTTATCTTATATGATACATGGGAATGGGTATTCCAAAATACATGGGAAAGGCCAGAGTATACATCTAGGTATACATGGCCATGGTCAGGTGTGCAAGGTAAAGGCCAGGTGTACACAGGTTAGTACATGGGCATGTCTAGCGATACACAGACATAACCAAATGGAATGAAAATGGTTCTATATGACCTATATATGTAATGTATGATTACTTAAATTCCATGTAGTTTGACTTTTACATGCCGTATGAGGTAGCACCACATGGGAAAATCAGGGGTTCCCTGGATATGATGTGTACTAATAGTACAAGACATGTACCACCTTTTAGGGTGTTTAGAGCCCTTTATTTCATCATTTTGGAACATTATTGGTTTTTGGTGTTCCCTTGGTCTATACCATCTAGGGTAAATTGTGTCATTACATCCACATCATTGGATTGTGATCCCTTTTGGATGATGAGTCTCATATAGAGTTTGTGGAGTCCCTATGTGAGACTGGACTGTGATCATATATCATTTCTTCTCAAACCCTAGGTGAGGTTTGTGGAATCAATGTGACCTCCATGTGTAGGTAATTTATCCTCCATATAATAGTATTTATTGGTAGGGTTCATGGTATCATTGTAATATGATCTCCTTCGTAGAGGGTTGATCCATATTAGGTTTTTTGTGTCCCCTAGCGGTCCTGAGTGTAATCCCCTATCTGAGTATCAAGGTATTCAAATCCCAGTGAGATTTATGTGGTGGGGCCATTGATAATGACCTATTTGATTAGTTTCTCCAGTGAGATTATGGCTCATGGATTGGGTTCTCCCATAACAATCATTTCTTCAAGTAGAATCATGTAGCAGGCAGTTTGGTTGTGATTGGTTGTAGGCGTAATGTCCTTCCAGGTTATATCTGGGGATTTTTTATATATTCATTTATATATCCTTTTATGAGATAAATATTCTTGATTCATCTTATTTAGTGTTTCTGGGGGGTCCTAATAGGTATTTTTATTCTCAACCCATCATGGACTCTACCCACACGTGTCATGTCTTTTGGATATGACAGCCTATTTGATGGTGTATTGGGAGGACAAGGAGCGGGTGTATCATATATTGAGCTAGACTGATCGATATATTTTTTAGACGATTTCATTTTATATTATTCCTCACATTTTGAGTCGTTTAGACTCTCTATAAATTTTATTTGGGCTTGTATTTGGCCCCTTTATTGATTTTTGTACTTAACTGTCATACTCCGATTGTGGGATCATAGATATGTGCATTCATTAGTTTTATTTGTTTTATATTTCATCATTGTATGGACTTAAATATATGTGCATGTGTATAGGTACATTAGTAAAATGTATCCCATATGTGTGATATCCCTACTCGGTATTGGTTTCTAGCCCATACCCTATTGGAGGTGGGCTTGGGGTAGTAATGGTTTGGGCCCCATCAGGCTAGATCATGATAGAGTGGTATCATAGGAAAAAGTTCTAACTTAGGACTATATTATGTGATATTGGTATGGGTTTTATATAAACAGTGTTAAGTGTTTTGAATTAGAATTTCAGACCAAAGAATCCAGTGTGGCTGTAGAGGTCAATGTATTCATACATTGTGACTCTGATCACCTGCCTTTCGACTCGAAACATAAGGCATTGGTTGCAGGGAAGACATTTTTACATGCTTCATATATGAATGGGTTGTGGATAACATGTCCTTATTGAGTAATTTCATCATATATAACATTTGATCATAGTACATATTTTTTATTTCACGATGCTTATGAAAAGACAACCATCCAGGATTCCACTACACGATCACAAGGATGACCTGCTAAGTGATGCGATTTTAGTACAGGGGCCTATAAAAGAGATAGTACTTATGGGTGGTTTACCAGCAACACCACCGTGGGTTCCGTAATAGTTATAAGTGTTAGTGGCTTCTAAGGATTCACACAGGCTGAGTCCACTGCATGAGATCCAAAGTCAGTGACCTCCCAAGTTTTAGGGTGAGGTAGACCCCCAGGTGGTTTGGGACTGGCTAGAGGAAGTCACTCTCATTTTATGCCTTGTGAGGATGCATACAGATTATATGGAAGTCCTTGAATCAAGACTTAATTATGGTTCCATTGAGAGATGGTGGAGTTCAGCGAATCATCCACATTATGAGACAACTCTCTCATAGACAGACTTCAATAATCTCATTAGGGGGATTTTTATCTATCCACATTGTGATCAATGCATATCTCTGAGATCCTACATCTGTAGTAGGTAAATATAAACATAATCGATTATTCTACGAGGTTTTCTGATCTCTCGTGATACTCCATAGATATGGTGGAGGATCTATTCTTCAGATCTCAGACCTTTGAGTAGGTTTTACACTGAGATATTAGGGATTCAGTGATATCTCTCTATATTCCTTCCTATGTCTGGGTTCTTGAGAAGTACTTAGTTTTGGAGATCTTACATCTAGATATGGCTTCCATGGTGGGTGGTTTTAGTGGGCACCCAGGTGCTAAGACCTTATTAGTAGGAAGCTAATGACATTCGTAGTGATTTTTTTATGTTAGAAACTTTAGGAAATGATCCTAAGAAAGAGGATCTGTGGTGTAGGGATCTCAAGATAGCTCATGTTCACTAAGGGAGATGCAATGTTTCCCCTATGATGGTCAGGGACATCTTGTATGGGATTTCCCAACCCTTCATACAGCTGATTAGGAGATGGTCGAGGGACCTTCGAGGTAGAGGAAGATGTAAGAGTATGGTGGTTTGTAGGGTAGTGAACATGGAAGAGGGGATAGTAGAGTAGAATATGGTTGTTGGAGGATTGACTTATTACAACAACCACCCCTGGTGGTCCAAACTAGGCTCAAGGAGCTGGTGTTCATAGATGAGGTCAACTGCAGGCTATAGAGTCCTATGAACCGGAGGCTCTAGGGATGATATGAGGTATTATATGTGACTTTTATACCTTAGGTATGGTATTAATTGACATAGGTGAGATTAATTCCTTTATTACCACTTCTCTGGTTCAGGAGTTAGAGATTCTGGTTGAGCCTTTTGGTCAATCCTTGCACTTGGATACTCATATGGGAGGTAACTCAATTATTTCATACTTATTCTAATAGTGTGATGTGATTCTTAGAGACAACAGATTCATATGGGGTCTCTTTTTATATGTTATTAGGCCTTATGACATCATATTAGGTATGGACTAGCTATCAAAATATCATGCATAGATTGACTGTTTCAAATAGAGGATGTTGTGTGTTTGTAGTGCTAGGATGAAGCTTTCTTTTATTAGTGAAAATAAAGCATAGATGGATTAGTTTGGTATTAGGAATAGGTGAGTGTAATAAGTTACTCACCAGTTGGATAGAATTACTCTTGGTTTAGTGGATGTTATGGGATACCATTTTGCTGTAGTGGTGGTGGAGTATGAGGAAAACATTACTAAGGATGTTCCGGGCTTACCTCCCTACCAAGATCTAGACTTATACATTGAATTAAACCCTGGTTTGGCCTTTATATCCTTAAAAAATATCATATGGATGTTTTATAGCTTCGTGAGGTGAGGGTGAAATTAGAGGAATTTCATGAGAAGATGTTTTAGAGACCCAGTTTCCCCCCAAGGAAATCCCGGTGTTGTTCTCTAAGAAGGTGGAAGGGAAATTCATGTTATGTTGGGATTATAGGCACTTTAACCAGGTGATTGTGTTTAATAATTATCCACTAATGAGTATCGACAAACACTTTGATTAGTTAATAGGGATGTCATGGCTCTAGAAGATTGACCTTAGGTCAGGCTGTCACAAGTTATGAGTGCAAAACAACTATATACAGAAGAAGGAATTCAGATGTAGCTATGGTAAATATGAGTACTTATTGATGCCCATCAGTGTTAATAACTCCATATCAGTGTTCACGGGACTCATAAAATAAACATTCCATCATTTATTAGATCAGTTTTAGGATTTTTTTCATCGAAAACATCCTAGTGTAATCATTGTCTGAGGAGGAGAACACATGACACTTGAATATGGTCCTTAACACACTCTATGAACACCATCTTTATTGAAAGATATTGTAGTCCCAGTTTTATATTTGATGGGTTCACTTCCCAAGACATGTCATCTTATAGGAAGGAGTGTTAGTGGATCCAGTGAGGGTTGAGGCAGTGCTATATTGGGAGCTACCCAAGAGTGTTATCGAGGTGTGTAACTTCCTTAGGTTGGTTGGGTATTATCAGAGGTTTATACCTAATTTCTCTAGAGTAGAAGCACCCTTGATGTTTTTAACCTAAAAGGAGTTTCCTTCCACGTGGACAGAAATATTCCAGTAGATTATTTAGGATTTTAGGTAGATGTTGATGAGCACCCCCATATTGAGATTTCCATAGGTGTGTTTCAAGTGGATAGTATTCTGTGATTCCTTGGAAGCCAGGCTTGGTTTTGTTCTGATGAAGTGTCATGTAGGGATTTCCTATAAACCGAGGAAGTTGAGACTGCATGAGTAAAACTATGAAACCCATGGTCTTAAGCTATCAGTGGTAGTATTTTCCATGAAGATGTGGCAACACTACCTGATGGGAATATATTTTATCATCTACTACTACCAAAATTTTCTCAAGTTCTTCTTCTCAGATAAGGATATCAACTTGATATAGGGGTGATGGATAGATTTCCTCCATGACTATGACTTCAAGATTTTCTATACTCCTAGGATAGGGAACATGGTGGTAGATTATCTCAGTGGATGATATTATTCATAGTTATTGGTCGAGAAATCAGAGTAGTTAGACACATTGTGGTTGTCCTTAATGGATAAAGATGGTGCTTCATATCTTCAGTCGATGGATGTTACACCACTTTTTTTATAGTGTTTTTGGGAATCTATACATGGAGCTAACAATTGTGAGACCTTACGTGCTAAGATATTGATTGGGCGTGTTCCTGATGGATATTCTAAAGGTGGGGATCACATTATCCTTTTCAGAGGAAGGATTATGGTACCATTGACATTGCATGGGGAGGTGATTGGGGAGTTTCATACATCCCCTTTGGTGTTACATCTAAGTGTGGAAAAGATGTATTAGGACCTCGAACATCTATTTTGGTGGCCAGGCATGAATATTTGTGTTGAAAAGTGAATCCCTTAATGCCTAACTTGTTAGTAAGCGAAGGTTGATCAATATGTTCTAGTGGATTTCACTCAACCCCTTGAGGTACTAGAGTGGAATTTGGATGGGATATCCATGGATTTCAGGATGGGGTTACCACATACTTTTAAAATACACAATACTATATGGGTGATCATAGATCGTCTCACTAAGTCGGCCTACTTCCTATACATTCAAGTGTACTGTTTAGTAGAGAGCTTTAGATTCTTATATTTTAAGGAGAGAATTTCTCTCCATGTATTTTCCTTGAAGATAATTTCAGACAATCATTTTCACTTCACGTTGTGATTATGGAGAGGATTATTGGAGGCCTTTGGGAGTCAGTTACATTTGACCGCGGTGTTTCACCCCATGACTGATGGCCAGAGTGAGAAGACCATTCAGTAAATAGAGGACATGATACGAGTTTTCATTTTGATTTTTAAATAGTTTGGAGGATCACCTACCCTTGGTGGAGTTTTTGTACAACAATAGTTACTATTCCACCATGGGTACTGCACTATTTGAGGCCTTGTACGGGTGACCTTGAAGGTCACCAATTTTTTCATCGATCCAATCAATTCATCACTTATGGGTCTATATTTGGTGAAAGCTATGACAGAGAAGGTCTAGATCATATAGAAGTATATGAGGACTATAAAGAGCCATCTTATGTCCAATACGGATGGAAAATGGAGGCCTCTTGAGTTCATGGAGGGATACTATATGTTCCTAAGGGTCTCACATCAATGGGGATTATAGAGATTTTCTGGAGGTGGAAAGATATCTTAGAGGTTCATTGTACCTTTCTAGATATTGTGTTGATTTAATCAGGTGGACTACCACTTAGCTCTACCATAGTAGTTAGACAAGGTACATGACATCTTCCATGTGTCACAACTGAGGAGTTATGTGCATAACTCGTCACATGTTATTAAAAAGGGCGAGTTAGAAATTTAGGATGGGGATACCATTACTGAGTACCTGGTAGAGATCAAGGAAATAAATGAGAGGATTATTCATGGGTGATCAATTCTACTAGTGTGTGTCTAATGGTATGATGGGAATCTTCATGAGAGCACCTTGGAGTAGAAGCCCTAGATGTAATCCTTCTACCCTCATATTTTTAGTAGGTCTTTCTCTTTTTGAGATGAAAATCCATAATGTGGGGAAAATTTAATGACATTGATTATACCATGTATTAATTTATAATATTATATGGATTATTTTTTTATCCATGCGCAGAGATGATGTGAGAATTTGAGGTTCGATGATCCTAAAATTCATATTTTAAAAATATTAAAGATATTAATATCATGTGATTATGCTTTCATAGAAAAGGTGGAATAAATCCCAAATGTAGGCTCGAATCAGAAATAATAGGCCTATATTGAGTTCAAATCATGGGTTTTACCCTAGTCATGACATAACCTTAGAGCACGTCTTCGATTTTTTATGAATTAATATTTTTTGAATAAATTAAAATTCTTTGGTGGCTTGTATTTCATGTTACACCATGTTAAGATTGATTTATACACAAAACCATGTTTAGATTTAATTACACACAATACTAAGCTTATATTTTTTTACACAAAACATTTTTTTATCTTGCATTAAATGAAATAATGACTTTATTTGATAGGTTTTATTACATGCAAGACTGAGTTTTACCAAACAATAATATACTATTAATATTATTATTGAAATAATATTATAATTATCACCAATTCATTGGAATGGATGTTATGAATAATAATAACTAAATTATGAAAATATAGTTTACACATGTATATAAAATTAATTCTTTGGTTATCAATTAATTATAAATGTGAGTATGAACTATTTGAAAATAAAGAAATTCCTTTTCTAAAAAACTATTTGTCTATGCACAAACATGTTTTATATTATTAAATAAAAAACCCCTTTTTTATGAATGATTTTAATGATATATATATATATTATTATACTTAATAAACAATTTATCATTCATATTATGTGTTTTCTAGATAATATATAAGAATAAATCTAATTTTGTGCATAAAAAGATATATTTTTTCTAAAAGGCAGTTTTACTGCCTTTTAATGGTGCACTAACTTTAAATATAATTTTTGAAAATTTTATAAATTATATTTGAAATATTTAAATTTATTTCATAAATTATAAATTCAAAATTATCTTAGTTTTAATTTTTTTTTATTTTTCTTGTATATTTAACTTTTGGATTAACAGTGAAAAATACTTAATATTAATTTAAAACTACATTTTTTGAATTATTTATGTAGTTAAATTATATTTTCAATAAATTTTAAAGTATAATTAGATAAATTTTACATATAGTAATCTGATTTAGTCCATTGGAGTCAATTTAACATTCAAATTGGATATAAAAACATTTTGAACTTTTGAATATTTTCCATTAAAAAACTCGTTTCTCTTTTCCCGTATGTGTGATTAATTTTAAATTAATTTATACCAATTAAATAGTTTTAATTTGAAAAAATGGATTGAAAATATTTAATTAGAATAATTTATAACTTTTAATAATTCTAAATTAATTTTTTACCATAATTATTAGTGAAAATAGTTAAAATTAATCAAGGTGATTAAGAGAAAAAACAAGTTTTCTAAGGGGCTTAACATTAAACATAAGGGGACAAATGACCTATAAAATTGTCAAAAAACCATTGTATGGACATATTTATACCATCTACAATCTTTTATAAAAAAAATTTAACTATTTTATGCACATTATGTAAGGTAGACCTTCCAAAAGTGTTTACCTTTTTTTATTTATAAGAATGTTAGTGCTCCAATATAAAAGGGCATTCGCTCTCCCAACTTATTCACACCACTCAAGCACTTTGGATTGAAAAATACTTGTAAAAATATCTTAAAAATTCCCTCATCCCAAAATATAAGCATCACTTTGTGAATAAATCCAACCAATGAAGTCCTTTTGTCAAAACCAAAAGGAATTACTCGAAGAATATGGTGTGTTCATCCTCATGAATTTTTGTTTTGTTTCCTTCTCCACCACTTTAAATTATTATTATACCTTTTTATATAATGAAATAAGTATCATAAATATACTTACACGTTTTTATGTTAATTTTAATACCAAAAAATCACACACTTCTATCAAATGTGATACAAAATCATCATTCTTGTGTACGGAAGACAACCACCTCACGAAACGATATCGTTCATTCTTCCATTACCACAATTCAAGTATGTGAATAATGATTGATTTATAGTTTAAATATTATATATATTATTTTTATGATTTTATTATTATTATTTAATTTTTATATAACACATACTTTCATGTTTTCCATCTCGTGGGAATATGATAACGTTGTTCATGTGTAATGCAGACAACTGCCTTGTGAGGCGATGTGATTTATTCAAGTTTTACATGGAATATATCTAGTATGGGTTTAATAGAAATATGTTCTATATATAAAAAATTAATGTTAATATAATTATAATATATACATATATATATCATTTAATTTTTGTTCTATCAATATGATAAGAAAATGTAAATAGCGTTGATGCATATGTATAGCCATCCATCTCTATTAACGGTGTATATAATTTTCTATTTCATTATTTCATAGATTTTTATAAATACATATATTCTGAATATGTATTATATTTATATCTTGGTTTAAATTTTTTAAATTAGTAAATAATTATCTATGTAAGAGTATTGAGTGTAACAAGTCATAACATGTATGAAAAAAAACAAAGTTGTTATTACCTGAAACATAAAATTAACATGGAGTTGTTAATAAAAGGGTAATATAAAGTCATAAGTAAATAATTTATGGAATTATATGAGTTAATATGGTTCTGTGATATATAAATTATAAAATTATATTTATTATATAGGATTTTTGAACAAGTATGACGAGATTCAAGACTTAAGGTAAAGGATTTCTTATCTCACTTTTCTTTCGGTGAGACTTATGACATATTCACCAATCGTTTATTTTGTGTGGTGTATATACTGCCTATGAAATTTTATATCATTTATTTAATTTATTTAATGATATTAAAAGTTTCAATTTATGTTATTCTTTCCCAGATCTCATGCTTCAAAAGTTACTCATGTTGTGAGGGATTTTTATCTCACTTTTTACTCTTGTGAGACACATGCTATATTCACCGCCTCTTTCTTCTCTGTGGTGAACGTAATGTCCAAGAATTCATTTTATTATTTTTATCCTAAAATTTATTTTCATTTTAATATCCATTTTATTATCACTTCCATGTGGTTTGCGATTCAAAAGTTACCAAATTGACAAGGGAATTTTATCTCAATTTTCCTTCTTTGAGCCACATGTTGTGTTATACACCTATATTATTTTACAATGTGTATGTGATGCCATTTTGACATGTTATATCATAATTATCATTATTGTCATGATATTTTTGTATTTATGTAGTGTTATTCTCTCATGGGTGTTATGATTCAATGCTACTAATGTGGTAAGAGTTTATTACCACAATCTCATTATTTATTGGGATTATATATGATGGGGCTTCCACTGAGGAAAAATTATGATCCATCAAGAACTATCTTGAATTTTATTACCCTATGGTTAGTCATGATATATTAATTTAATTTTATTCTTTTTCCACTATTTTATACTTAATATAATTAAGAAAATGTTTTTATGAAAATTCGACTATATTTTATCTCTTCGGTCAGAAATCTGTTTTCTTTAAGAAAACTTGTTTTCCAAAAAAGTACTCAAAATATTTTTAAATGATCTTTCACATTTCATTTTCAAAGAAAATTTTTTCAATTACTTAAAATAAACCTTTATATGTTTTCAAATATCTTTTCAAAGAAAATGGTTTTCAAGATTTTTTATGTTTTATAAATCATTTTTCAAAGAGGAAATGATATTTCCATTAATAAATGTTTTAAATTATTTTTAAATATTAAATCATAATTTTTCAATGTTTTTTTTCATTATAATTCTTTATTTGAATGGATTATGTTTAAGATGAAAAAATTTTATGAAACCCATTTCACTTCCATGGGTTGCACCATGATAAAACACTTATTAAACTCGCTTCCTTTCATGGGTTATTTAATGATGAAATTATTATAAATCCTGTATCTTTTCCATAAGTAATGATATGATGAAATGTTTATGACACTTATTTCATTTTATGGGTTATGATGTGATGAATTTTTATGATCTTCTGGAACACATATTTATTATTTTTTTATGTGAAGGGTGGGACATATATCTCCATCTAATGCATTGGGTTAAGATTTATATCTCAGGATATAGACACAATAGGAATAGGGAGTGAAATGGGTTCAGTAATACATGGATAGAATGGGTAGTAAACCATGTTTAGTAATACCTGAATGGAATGGGGAGTGTACCCAATTCTGTAAAGGACTTTTCCATTATGATAGTTTGGGGAGTAAACCCATTCCACTATAAGGAAAGCGCTATGACTAGGGATGGCACTATGTCCCACATAGTAGTTGTATCCCCTATGAAGAGCCCTAATAAGTTTTCGAAATGATCCTTGAAATCTAGGGAATTATTTTATATACTTATGTGTTTTCCACAAGCCTATTTTATATGCTAATGGTATGCTACCATGACTCATGTTCTTTGAATTCCTTATGATTAATGTAATATTATGTTCTGTAAAACTTTATTCCATGTATCATGTATATCATATTTGATATAAGGTTTATGATCTTAAAATGTTATAATCATATTCCTATACCCTTATGTTCATGTTATGCTTACATATATCTTTAACTTACACTTACTAAGCATCTGAAATCACTCTTTCTCATGTTTCTTTTATCTAGGTTATGAAGAAATGTTTTAGGTAGGAGTACTAAATGGGGAAATATTTAGAGGAAACATTGGATATCTTTCACCATACTAAAATATTATGTTCCATGTTTCCAAAGGCACTAAACTATTATGGTCCTCGGGCATGTTTTTGTGTAATGAAATGAATATTTATCAAAAAAGATGTAATATCCATGTATGTTAATCCTGGGACGCTATTGTTGGTATCAAAGGAAAGGTTTAGTTAACCTTTGTAAGATAGGATAAGAAAACTTTAGTGAGATCCCTAGGGATATTTATAAGGATATGTATAGGGATATATCTAAGGATAAGTCTAAGGATGAGTCCAAGTGTAGTAAAATGTCCTATAATTTTTTTAAATGATTGAGCAAGTGGTTTCCAATAAATTACATCCCCGACTGTATACTACCAGAGGATGTGGATCTAGGATATATGTAACTAGGGTAAACATCCCTAAAAACACCTTATTGAGCTAAACATGATCAAGAACTAGTGCACAACAAGGGGATTTACTGCACACTAAGTTTTAAACTCTTTGGGGATATTATTTGGAAATTCAAAAACTATTTATAGACCATCATGAATGATTTAAATCAAATATTAATATGAATGACCTATAATTAACCTAGGATTTTATAGATTAAAAAATGTTTCATGATTTAGACATCTTATAAGTGATTTTTCATGATTATTTGGTTTTTCGATATTATTATTATTATTATTATTTACACAATGCCTATTAAGTTTATTCAATGTAAAAAACTAAAGGAATTGGGTTAACATTAAACGTGAAGAATGATTTTCTAATGAGAAACCAAATTGGATGATGTCTAGTGTAAAGTATGTCATGATTATTTCTAATCAATTTTCATAGAACATGATTAAAAAATTGTACCTTAACCAACTCTTGGACTCATAAAATAAGATAAGGAAGGGGTTATCGTATATTTTGGGTAATGGAGACCATGGAGGAAAGAAGATTTAGTTTCCTTTGTGTCGAGAATGTTGGAAGAAACAACCAAGTGAATGTATTAGATGAGTATAAATATTTTTTGACTATGGAAAAAAACCTACAGAATGTAACTGTAAAAGGAAAAGGAAAAGTTCATTTACTAAAATGGATGAGAATAATGGCCTACCTAAGGTATCATTGACTATTTCTTTCTTAAAATTTGGAAAGTATGGTCATTGTGCAACTTGATGTCCTGAGTGGAAAGATCCTGAAGAGATTCAGAAAGGTGGTGTGAGTAGTAGTTATATCATTGATGATGAAGAGACTATTAATGGATTATGATAGAATAATGGTATTAAATAATAAATTAAAAAACCTTAGTTAATGGTTTGAGAAATAAATGGGGTGGTTGAAGTTTATATGTATTGATATTCAAGAATTATGTTATATGAATCATGAATTATATATTTTTAATTAAGGATTTTAAAAAATATATTGAATGGTGCTGATGACCTAGAAAAGTGGATTAATGGAAATGTTATATTTTTATTAAGTTAATGTAACCCTTAATTTGTTCCTGATGTTGATAAAAAATAACTAGCTTGAATAAAGAGATGATTGATACAGATAAACTAAATTGGATATTATTTATGACCTCGGAACTGATAAATGAGTTATTGAAAAAGTGTTTTATGTTATCATTGATGAAGTTTACAGTATTTTTTGGATTTAATGAATATGTCCAATAATTTGTGTTCTATATAAGTAATGAATAAGTGTGTATGTTTTCAATATGGTTTTATGGTAATTCAGGTTATTACCATGTTTCAAGAGAATACATGATGAAGGTATTCACATGTTTGGTATGTGACAACCAAGAGATACTTTATGATATATAGATGATCAATGTTAATATAATTTTTAGAAAATTATTGACCTTACTTCTAAAGTTTTGAATTTTTCATCTTTCTTAAGGGTTATAAGGTTAATTATTTAATGGAATGGTTTAAGTTAAACTTTAAATGAGGTTTTAGTGATTAAAGTATTATATCACCACATGAGGATTTAGGCATATTTGATAACTTGTTCTAACAATTTTTCCAAGTTGTTAACTGAAGACAACTGTAATAACCTATAATTCTATTTATTGATATCATGATATTCTAATGCTTTAGGAAGAGATGAAATGAAAATTGATCAAGGAACAACCAAAGGGTGAGATTGTGCATGTAAAATGGAATAAGATCAAGTAAGTATATCTTCTTATAAATAATTATTCAACTTTTGGAAAGGATCTTGAAATTAAAAAAATTCATCTTATCGTCATTTTTTATGATATCAATGACTCTTTCACAGCACTTTGGTTTATATTTTCATAATCACTAACCTTATATGGATCACCCACATTATTGTGATCGATGATCATTATCACTCACTATAATTATTCACGCTCATTTTCCATGTCCAAATAATCACTTCTCACCAATTTATCCTTTATGGAAACATAGTTATGAGTTACTTTGGGTAATAATAATGTTTCCAAATTTCCCTTTTTAATGGAAGTTTTATTATTCATTTTTATGATGTGGTTTTGTATGAAATGAAATTTCATGTATTAAAACTTGGATGACTTGAAAAAAAATCAAGGGTCCAATTCATTATAATGGGGGTAAAATGTAACACCCCAAGTTTTTACAAATTATTTTTTCTTATAAATTAAAATTATTTAATGGATTACATTGCACGTTACACCATGTTGATATTTATTAATATGAAACACCATGTTTAGATTACATTACACACAACACCGATATTATAGTTATAAAGTAGATTTTGGAATGGTAGTTTCAAATAATAATAAATAAATTATGAAAATATGGTTTAAACATATATATATAATTAATTCTTTGGTTCGAAAAAATTTATAATTGAGAGTAATAAATATTTGAAAATAAAGAAATTCATTTTTTGAAAAAACTATTTTTCTATGCACAAACACATTTTATCTTAATAAATTAAAAACAAAACTTTTAATTAATTATTTTAATTAAATATATATATTGTAAATTTAATCAACTACTGAACATTCATTTTATGTGTTTTCTACAAAATATATATGAATAAATCTAATTTTACACATAAAAAGATGTTTTTTCTAAAAGGTAGTTTTACCACCTTTTGATGGTACAGTTATTTTAAATATAATTTTTGACACCCTTATAATTTATTTTTGAAAAAATAAACCTTATTTTTTAAATCATTATTTAAAAATTATATTAGGGTAAATTTTTTTATTTTTCTCGAATGTTTAATTTTTTATGAATAGTGAAAATACTAAATTTTAATTGAAAACTACATTTTTATTCAAATTTTTAATATACTTAAATTATATTTTAAATCTATTTCAAAGTATAACTATATATTTTTTACATATATATTAATCAAATTTTTGTCATTGTAATCAATTTCACATTGAAATTGGATAAAAGCATTTCAAACTTTTGACCCTTTTCACTTTAAAAACTCGTTGTTTCATCCCATCTCCAGGATTATTTTTAAATTAATTTAGGACACTTATATGATTGAAATTTTGAAAAATTAATTCCATATTATTAATAATAAAAAATATAATGAATAATAATCCAAAAATAATTTTTATCATAATTATAAGTGAAAACAGTTAAAATAAATCATAATTATTGAGTGAAAAATGAGTCTACTTAGGGACTGAACTTTAACCTTAAAGGGAAAATGACATAGAAACTTCTCCGGACCCCATTTTTTCAATATTTATAAAATATCCCCAATTTTAACAAAAATTGTTCATTATTAGAGGCACAATATGTAAGTAAGAACTCCCAATAGTGTTTACCTTTTGTACTTATAAAAATGCCACTCCTCCTCCATTATGAAAGGAAATTTACTCTCCCCAATTCTCCACACCTATAAATCCCTTTGGATGAGACAATAATTATCTATATATCTTCAAAAATACCCTAATACCAACCTAGAATCCTCATTGTTTGTATAAATCCAACCAATGAAGTATTTTGGTGAAAACCAAAAGGAACTACCTGAATAAGACGTAATGTTCATCAACATGCATTTTTTGTTTTTTTTAATTATCCACACCATTTAGTTATTATTATATCATGATTATATAATAACATCAGTATGATCAATATAATAATATTTTTTTAAGTTAATTATATTATGTATAACTTCATACACTTCCATCAAATGGGATACGCAATCATCGTTCGTGTGTACGTTGGACTACTGCTTCGCGAACAGATATCATTCGTTCTTCCATTACACCTTTAATGGTTTGAATAATGATGAATTTATAGTTTATATATGATACATATTATTTTTATGATGTTATTATTATTCTGTAATTTTTATATAATACATACCTTCATGCTTTCTATTTTTTAAAAATACGATAATGTCGTTCGTGTGTACGACAGACTACCATCTTGCGAAGCGATGTGATTCATTCATGTTTTACATGGAATGTCTTAAGGATTGGTTTAATATAAATATTATATATATATATTAAATAATAATGATACTTTAATTAAAATATATACATATATATATCATATACTTTTATTTCTTTCAATACGGTAAAAAAATAGAAATAACATTCATGAGTACTTACAACCTACCATCTCCATGAATAGTGTATTTGATTTCCTATTTATATATTTAATAGATTATTATGAATACATAAATAATTAATATATATGATATTTATATCATGGTTTAAATTTTTTAATATATTAAATAATGATCTATGTAAAAGAACCAAGAATAATAAGTCAAAACATGTACGCAAAAAACAAAGCGGTTATTTCCCGAAACATATCATTGACATGGAGTTGTTAATAAACAGGTAATAAAAAGTCATAAGTAAGTCATATATGGTATTATATATATGAATATGGTTCTATTAAAGATTTATAATCAACTTATAATTATTATATATGAGTTTTTAACAAGTACGAAGAGAGTTAAGACTTAAGGTAAGGGGATTTCTAGTCTCACTTTTATTTCTATGAGACTTATGTCATATTCACCACTCTTTTATTTTTTGTGGGGAATATAATTACTATGAAATGTTATATCAGGAATAATATTTATTTCTTGATATTAAAAGTTTCAATTGATTTTATTCTTTCATATATTTCATGATTTAAATGTTACTCAAGTAGCACGGTATTTTTGTCTCACTTTTTACTCTTCTGAGACACATGCTATATTCACCAACTCTTTATTATCTATGGTGAATTTAATAGACATGAATTTATTTTATGATTATTCTCCCAAAATTTATTTTTCTTTTAATATCCATTTTAGAATCTATTCAATGGGTTTTACAGTTCAAAATTTACAAAATCGGTACGTAAATTTTTTCTTAATTTTCTTTCTTTGAGACACATATTGTGTTATGCACCTACATTCTTTTACGAGGTGTATCTACTGACCTTTTAACAATTTATGTCATGAATATAACTTTTATAATGATATTTTAAGATTCATGTAGTTTTATTATTTCATGTGGGTTATGATTTTAAGTTACCAAAATAGTAAGAGTTTATTGCTATAATCTCAGAATTTATTGGGATTGTTTACGATTATGATTCTATTGATGAAATATTATGATCCATATCTCAACAAATCTAATGAATTTTCTTATAATATGGTTATTAATGATATATTCATGTAATGGTACCATTTTTTCACCCTTTTTTACTAAATATAATTAAGAAAAAAAATTATAAATATCCTTGTGTATTTCTCTCTTCGATACGAAATATGTTTTATTCAAAAAAACATGTTTTATAAAAATATGTTTTTAAATGATATTTTGAAGGTTATTTTCAAATATAAGGATTTAAATGATTTTATATATTTATTTATAAGTTTTAAAATCTATTTTAAAAGAAAAAAAATTATAATGTTTTATGTTTGAAAAATCATTTTTCAAAGAAGAAAGGATATTTTCTTCAAGAAATGTTTTAAATAATTTTTAAAGAATAATTCATAATTTGTAAAATATTATTTAAATAAATGGATTTTGAAAAAAATATATGTCTCTAAAATTTATCTTTAAAGAAAGGTTATTTTCCTTAGGAAATTCTCTAAATGATCTTTCAAAATCCTTCTTCGTCTAGGATGGAAGCCTTAGATATTGTTTATGTTTTACTATGGATATTATCTAATGAAACCATTATTATTAATTAATTTAATGGTTTATGTTTAAGATGAAAGGATTTTTATGAAAACTTTTCTCTACCATGGATTATACCATGATAAATTTCTTATGAAACCCATTCCTTTCATGGGTTATTCTATGATGAAATGATTATGAAACCTATCTATTTTTTCATAGGTTATGATATGATGAAATGTTTATGATACATATTTAATTTAATGGTTTATAATATGATGAATGTTTTTGATATTGGGGAAAACATATGTATGATTTAATTATGTGATTGGTGGGACCTATATCTCCCTCTAATTCATTGGTTAAATATTTATATCTACTGATATAGACACAACTGGAATGAGTGAACTCGGTTCAGTAATATTGGGATGGAATAGTAAGTGAACCCAGTTCTGTAATATAGTTTTGGAACAAGGAATAAACTTAGTTCAGTAAATAATGTTTTCCATTATGATAGTTTGGGGAGTGAACCCATTCCACTGTAAGGAAAGGGTTGCAACTATGGATGGTGGTGTGTCCTTCCCAGTAGGTGTATGCCCCATGAAGTTCTCTGATAAGTTTTAGAAATGAGCCTAGACTTATTGGGAATTATTTTATATAATTAAGTGTATTCCATAATTCTATGACTTATTCCAATTTTATTATCTCGTGACTCACATTATTTTATTTCCTTATGATTCATGTCTTTTAATCTACCAAAATTTATGCCATTTCTTATGTATATGATATTTGATATGTAGGGTGTAATCTTAAAATTTTCTACTCATCTAAGCATCTAATATCACCCTTTATTATTTTTCCTTTCCCCGGGTTATAAAGTAAGGTTGTAAGTAGGAGTACTAAAGGTGGTACTCTTTGTGGGAAACATTGAAGATCTTTCCCGAGACTATAATATTTCATTTCATGTTTCCAAATGCAGTGAACTATTATGGTACTCAGACATGTGTTTGTGTAATGTAATGAATATTCATCTAAAAATATGATATGTCCATGTATGTTAATATAGCGTTGGACACTTGGGTTGGGCTCATTCATGGGAAAATTTTAAAATAATTAATTAAATGAAATTAATTTATTTTATTAATATGTCATGACTTAAAATCCTCTATAAATACTTGGGTATGAATCAATACCAAGGATTATATGTAAAACCTAGAGATTGAGAGGATCCATTTGAGAGGATCCATTGGAGAATCATTAGCAGACAACATCAGATCAAGATCAGATCAAGGATCGTGTGCCAACAGAGTTCATGGATCTCACAAACGACAGCAACATAGGACCTTTATTCATCATTTATCGATCCAAACTCTCAGTAGGATGTTTGATTTAGGTAATTTCATCTCATTATTTTTATCCTGATCTAACATAGTTCAATTCCCTGAAAAATAATTGATTTGTACATCCACTGTATATTTTTTCAATTGAATTATTTTTTTCATTGGTTATTTCCCCCTTAATTCATCTATTTCTTCGACAAAAGATCAAGGCATAATGAACAGAGGCCAAGGTTCATTCCTCACAACTTGTGATTTATCGATTTATTTCCATGTTTCTTCACATGTTCATTTTTGGTATTTTATTTGGCCAATTTTTCAACAAATACTTCGTATTTGATTCTTTCACAACCATTCTTTGGTGCAAGAAATCAATACCGCAAGTTTGGTTTATGATAGAGGGTGTGATCGATAAGTGATGAAAATAGAGTATGATTAGAGGTGGATGGGAATAGTTTGGTGGTTCTTGTTAATCCTATATTCAATGGAATAGCTATGAATAGAATGTGTGTCTCCTTCCCAAGTATATTTGAAGTCCGAATCTCGATCTCCAGTGATGGGAAGGTTGGACAACCCCAAATCCACAAGTTCTAGTGAGGGTTGCAGTTGTGGCAGCGTGGATGATGATGTGGAAGAGGAACATGTGGGTTCTTGAAAACTCAGTTTACACCTTTTGTAATCTGGAATTACATGATATATGGGACCCCCTGTGCAGTGTTAGGGTTTCAACAGATAAAAAACAATCTCACACTGTGTGATCCCAGTCACACACCATGTGACCCATATTGGTGACTCGGTGTGTATCTTGAAGGATAAACGAGCATGTGTAGGCCGAATTTTATAGGAACAACTAGAGTACATGGCCAGGTGTACATAGACATGTAAAATTGTTTATGGGCCCCACCAAGTGTACTCAGGTTGGTACAAGGGCATGGACATCAGTATATGAGTATAGCCAGATGGAATTGGTAGGGTTTCAGGAGACCTCTACACACCATGTATGATTACATATATTCCATGAATTTTATGTTTTTAATTGTTTATGAGGAAACTCCACATAGAAAGATCAGGAGTTGGATAGACATGCCATGTACTCCTAGTACACACCATATACCTCCTTTAAGGGTGTTTATCTCCCTTTGTTTCTTTAGTTTGGACCAGTATCAGTTGAGTGTGTTCCTTGGTCCATCCCTCAAGGGTAAAATGTGTAATTACATCCACATCTCTGGATTTTGATCCCATATAGAGGATGAGACTCATATAGAATTTTTGGATTCCCTCCATGAGATTGGGTTGTGATCCTCTGTCATTTCTTCTTATACCCTGTGTGGGGATTTTGGAATTTTCATGACCTCCATGTTTGGGGAATTGATCTTCCATCTAGCATGTTGTATTGGTAGGGTTCATGGTATTTTTGGCATATGATCCCCTACATAGATGGTTGATCGATATTGGGCTTTTGGTTCCCCCCAATAGTCCTAGTTCTGATACCCTATCTTGGTATCAAGGTCTTTAAAAACCATTATGTTTTATTGGGAGGGGACCATTTATCATGACCTCTTAGATGATTTTTTTAGGTGATAGCATGGCACATGGAGTTGGTTCTCCTGGTATGAGCATTGCTTCAAGAAGAATCTTATGGCATCCAGTTTGGTTGTGAGCTCATGGAGGTGAGTGTCCTCCCTTAGTATATTTTGGTTTCCTTATACATAGAGTCTTATATCCTTTTTATGAGATGACTATTCTTGATGCTTCATGTTTATATTTTTTTGGGTGTCCTACTAGGTATTGTTATACTCACCCCTTCATGGGATCTATCAGCACGTGTCATGACTTATTCAGATGAAGACCCATTTGATGGTGTCCTGGGAGGACAAGGAGCAGGTAAAGCATATATTGAGCTAGACTGGCCAAGGAGTCAAGATTGGGGTAGTCAAGGTTTGGACCTCGTCAGCTCTAGTCGTGACACCAATCATTGCAAAAATAATATCAATATCCCCATTATATTTTATATCCACCTCATCAAGGTGACCCAATACATTGTCATTATATTTCCCAATATTCTATTAGTTTATCTGTAACATTATCAAAAT
The DNA here is from genome assembly GCA_963277665.1 of Viscum album. NCBI lineage: Eukaryota > Viridiplantae > Streptophyta > Magnoliopsida > Santalales > Viscaceae > Viscum > Viscum album. The sequence continues at coordinate 345,811,076 of OY728152.1, read as the reverse complement.
ATTACACTATATAAATTAATATGTTTCATTTCATCATTCTTCATTTATTTTCAACTGAATTATTAATTCAAACACTAAATATCCATAACTTCATCAAAGGAAAATTCTATGATTTTCAAGATACTTATTTAATAAAAAATAAGCTCATTATCCTTTAACATATCACACTAATAACATTCAATAGTAGCTTTAGAAAAACTGTAATCTTAAAATATATCATCTTACTTTAAAAAATGACATAATAAATGTATTTCAATCAAAACCATTGGGTTTAAATCTCATAAACACAATTATTAATCACTATGTATTTATAAAATAATTAATTTTCTCTTAAGTAATTAAATCACTTATTCCATTCATTATTTATTACTATCATAAATCATATAATGATCCTCTTGGATTTCAATAAATTATAAATCATAATCCATTTAAATTTTAATTCATTAATCACATTCTTTCCAATTATCTAAAGTTATCACATAAAATTCATTTAATTATAATGGATTTTATAAACACCATTTGTGTTTTCAAAATATAATTAAAAGATAATTAATATTTTTAATGATTTATTTCCTTTATTGTCAATTATATCAAAATATTTAATTCATCAACATAAATAAATTTTAATTCTTCCTCGAGTAATAATACACCATCATAACTAATCCAAGATCATCATTTCTTACCCAAAAAATATCATTAAATTCAGAATTTCCAATATTCTAAGTTCTCTCATTATGAAATATGACTATTAATAATTAATAATATTTAATATAATTATCACAATTAAATTAACACCCCCTTTCAATATTCAACTTATTTATATCGATCTGATAACCCTCATTAATCTCAAATACTACAATATTTCTAAGTAGAATTATAATTAATTTAATTATAATTATTCAAATGTTTATCATAATTAACTTATTAATATCTACTTCTATTTTTATCTCAAAATAATATCATCATCATCATGCTTTAAATGTACTCAGATGGATTTAAAAATAGTAGCATCATGATTTACATGGAAAATGATAAAAATGGAGTATTAATATATCTAAAATAGACATGAGTAAAAATAGATCATTTAACTGTAAATTATATGGAAAAAGTTACAAGGTGAACTGAGGGCCAATTCTATGATACAGAAATACCGATCAAATATTAGTCTTTAATTATTCATCCCATCAATATGATTGTTTGGATAGATATTATACTTTAGGATTCATTACAAATAAAAGTGATTCAATTTTCATATATAAATGATAAAAAACATATAAATTAGTGACCATAAAATATCAAAATCAAAAAAAAATAGGTCACGAAAATTAATTTCTCATATTAATAATTATATCTCTTTGAGATGATAAATTCCATATATAATAATATATGTGAATAAATTTTAGATAAAATAAATAAATTTGATGTTCTGAATGACATAATTAACACGTGTAATGAGTCTATAGGGCCAGAATCAAAGAACAATACATTTTTCAAAAATTTCTAATGAGATCTTCAATCCAAGATGTTCTCCTTTTCCACCCTTTATGACCACCCGTGAGAGGATAGATAAAATGGGTAGAATTTTATCAAAGATCTAAAAATAACTATTTATAGAATGTTTACTAAGCCAAATTTTTTATTTAAATAAAATATTATATTTTTATTAAAAATCACCATTACACTTAATTTTCCTAAAACACACAAAATATCTCAAAATAAAATCCCAGAACTACCTTAAAATAAATACAACATTCTGAACTCGGTGATGAAATCCATTTTTCAATATGATATCTCAATTAAGATAAAATGACCATTTTACCTGTTTAACTAAAATAATAATATTTACATTAAAAACTTCTCTTATAATTTAACTAAATCACTAGACATGGTCATTTAATTGAAATGAGTGATAATAATTTCAATGAAACTGAGACCGTTTTTTATTTCCAAGTATAGGAAAAGATCTTCTCATAAGAGAACTCATACTATTACATTCTCCCAACCTTTAAACTTTTCATCCTAAAGAATATAATAAAGCATAAGAATACAAACCAATACATTTGTAGATGAACAATATGTATTCCCAAACTAAAATAATCATCAAGAATATTCAAATTCAACTGTCTAATATGAACTATAGATGAAACATCGTGCTTATATTAACTATACATACAATAGAACATATCTCTATCATAAGACTTATCTGTGTTGGTACTCTAACAAAACTAACTAAAAGAAAACAAGGATTAATAATTTATCAATAAAAGAATAAAGACATACATATTCACCGAATCAAAAATATCACTATCTAAGTGTGAGATTTTTTCAAAACATTCTCTCATATCTCATTAAAATTCACCATTAATATATGTAGAAGAGAATCAATCTTCCCACCGTTAAAGAGGAAATTCAGGGATTCAACCATATTACTTATAATACTGATTAATCCCATTATCAAAGATTTCCTAATAGATAATAACACAATTTATGATCATCAATAATTAAGGAATTCAAACTTGACACAACCACACTATCTCTATTATACATAAACTCACTGACGAATCCATCAATTCCATAAAATAATTCATCCTTCCATTTAAGTAATTTAACTACAATTTGATGTTTCACAACATCTCAAAAATATTTCAACACTATATCTATACACTATTAAAGAATCACTTAAAATCCTCATTATATTTTTAATTTCCCTTTTAAAATATTTCTCTTTGAATAAATAAAGATATAAAATACATTACAATTGAACTAATTAATAGAGATCAATATATTAATGGGTAGAGTGACCCATACTACCATTATTAAAACCCAAAAAAAGGTTTTTGAATAATTTAATTATTGATTTAAATGATTAATAAAATAATAATGAGTAGTCACTTCATATATTTCATCACTACCTCTACTTCTCAAAAGAAATTATTTATTTATTTTCTTATCACTCAATCTAGTAAAATAATAATGAGTAGTCACTTCATATATTTAATCACTACCTCTACTTCTCAAAATAAGTTATTTATTTAATTATTGATTTAAATGATTAATAAAATAATAATGAGTAGTCACTTCATATATTTCATCACTACCTTTACTTCTCAAAAGAAATTATTTATTTATTTTCTTATCACTCAATCTAGTAATCACACCTAGTGAAGATTTGATCATATCCATGAATCATTTCCAATATATATAGAATATACTTATAAAACTAGAATTTTAATCTCACCAAAAATCATAAGAATTATCTGAAAATGAATTGGTCATTAAATACATTATCATTTTTCAATGAAAATTTTTTTTCCTTGTGAGTTATTTCATTCATCATCCCATAAGTCTATAAAATCACATAAACACTAATTAAATTTAATTAAATTTAATTAAATATAAATTTCAATAATCTATTTACAAGAATCATCACACAAATAATTAAATGATTAATTATTTAACCACAATATCACATATTTCAATTCTACAAAAAAAACTTTTCTCAATGATATTGTTCAACCAAGATTTACTCCTTAACCAAAAAAATATTTATTCAATTCATCATCCCTCATTTTTTGAAGAAAATATCAAGAAATTATTGTATATTTTCCCAACCTCCTTCTACCATTTTATTAAATGATTAAATTTTTATTGAGAACTATGTTACCAAATATTAAGTGGATGGTCCTATCCACATATATATAACTATGATTGGTCTGGTCCAGACCCTAAAATAACACCTTCAAAAAGAAAAGTGATACTAATAATATTATAAAAAGACTCAATGCTTATATTATTATAAACATTTCACTAATATTCAGTTTGTTCTCAAATAATATATCCCTATAAATTAATAGACAATCCTGGACTAAAAAATAATGATTATAGGATATCTCTTGTAGAGTACCCTATTTTAGAAATTGAGAATAAATGCACATCTTAATACACCCTTAGATAAATTCACCATTATATTTTTCATGATTAATTCCTTTATGAAAAATGTTTCTTATAAATGTATATGTCTTTATAAGAAAAGAATTTAATTGATTTTTTTTCACATTTCTTTTATCCATACTCAAACAATATTCTAGCATGCTTCTGCTATGTTACTCAAATAATAATGGAATCATTATTTCATAATAGACCATAGGTGGGACTCTAAATGGTGGAGACTTAGTGGTACCAACTCTCAACTTCATTTTGAAGTTCATATAACAACCAATATCACATAAAGAAGAATTTAAAATTCCAATCAACTTATATCGAAAATATGAGAGAAATTTTGAAGATAATTTTTAATTCCTTAGTTTGGTCAAATGAAATTAATACCACCATATAGAAAGAAAAAAATCTTAGTCTTATTGGGTATTTTTTAAATCACTATCTTAAGTTATTCCATAACAAAGCATCAAATATGTTTTTCTCATCTCACTGTTACAAACACTTATGTACAACATAACATCCTAATATATACAATTGCTACTTATTATTTTTATAAAAACATCTCAATCTTGAGGTAAAATGATATATTATGGACATTAATAGATCTAAAATCCCTAGAGTCCAATTAGACTTTCAACAAATTCAATAAATCTAAGAAAATATAGAATCCAAAAATCAAGAACTATTTCTACATAATACATGTTTCACTCTTCAACACCTTATTCTTATTATATAATAAAGTGTATATCATGAGTTATTAAGAAGAGTCTTCCTTATTAATACATTTACCACCTATAACCTTTGAAAATATATCTGTTATAACTACTTGAACTAGAATTCCTTATTAAAATTCAATCATGATTGTCCTATATAGGCCTCATAAGTTTCTAACTCCAAACTATAACATAACACTTTGATAACAATCTATCATATCCCAGTATACTAGTAAGTGAACTCCCTAAGAACTCCTCCAATAATTCAGGTTCTAGAAACCAATTTTGAGGTATCCACTCAAATTATGGGAGAAATTTACACTAAATATAACAGGTCACTAGTTGTCATGAAAAATAATACACCTTAATATAACACATACATACAAAACAAATATCTTTATAATATAATATATGTTAATGTAAAGTGGAATGATATGCAAGTAACACATCCCAAATTAATATAATTCTAAGTGTGTATGACACAAATTTTTCCATCATAATGAAAACTACACACCATCACCTACCTCTTTTACAAACCATTTAAATCCTCTAAGGTCTTCCACTATCTATATATATAGATCTGTATGGACACAAGAGAAAAAAATTCATGAGTACATAATCAAGGATGAGAACAGATACTCATCATGGTTATACCAAGTAGTAATCATACCCCATGAACAACCAGTGTTTATTTGAATCATCAATAAATAAATTGTAGAAAAAATTATCACCACAACATATCATGATCAATAATAACTATATTCATAATCATTCCTTACTATGCACCCCATGGCTCACTTTTATCACACTCAATAAATAAAAAAATTTATTTGTGTGTGTATATATATATATTATACCCATTCCTATTTATATATAATAATACTAATAAAGGTCCATTTGAACTATTTCTTGTTATAGACCACAAAAAAAATAAGATCATAGCCCCACTATACTACTAAATAAACCTTAGTTTATTAGAGTGTAGTAATAATACAAAGGATCTAATCCATATTATGTTATGACATGGGTCATAGTTTACATGGATAAGAGTAATGGTTATAACACATTATCCACCTATATAATTCAAAACCCATCCACTCCAGATGTGAATGGTAATCGTCTAAAGTGAATAGCTTGTCAACAAAATCATTTCCCTTTCCTTAATAAAATTCCTCACCTAATGGTTCTCCCCTACTAAATAGTCCTAAATTCTATAGGAATAAACATATACTCATATAATAATATAGACATAGAGAATTATCCAGTCTTCCTTAAAAAAGAGTTATGGGAAAGAAACCACAAAAATTTGGTGCATGATCGTCCAACTCAATACTAGATCTATTGGAGTGAAAGTGTGTAAACATTATGTTGAATCATCATCTATCTCAATATATTGCATCATCGATATCATCTAAGGTATTACTTATGTTTTAATAAAAACTAATACGTGTATAGGTCATTATCAAACTCTACCATTGTAGGGAGGTGTAATAGTAAATACTTGGATTCCACCATTTAACCCAAGAAAATGATGAGTATAATATTAAATATAATATTACCCATTCATAATTAGTATTCAATAGTCACTTAATTATATCATAATTTGATGTAATGGGATTATCAAACCATAATATAACCATATTAGTGCTTTGACTACCTAACATAATAAAATTTCTCACTATAACCCATAGTTCCATAACATTTTTTCTCAAAAAAATACCACATCCTTGGATCATTAAAAAACCAATTACAATTAAAGGTCAATTATTTGAATTTCAAATAACCCTATTGTTACACCCCTAGAAAAGTGATATGTAAAATGATAAATGTTACTACCCAATTCAACAAGGTTCACCATTATTTTCGAGAACCTACCTAGTTAGAACTCTACAATTAAGTGAGGATTGGACTAGAGTTGTAGTTAGTATGTGTGGCCTCCTAGGATGTTTCACAAGGTGTGTTTTAGTGAGGAAAAACACACTGTAATAACTTATTTTGTCCTATGGGGATAGTCATTTATCAAATAACTGACTTTGGTGGGTAATATCCTATGGTGTGATGGGATGGAAACCAAGGTATTAAAGGAGACCCATGGGGTTAGATGAATAGGTTCATGTCTTGGGGAAGGTAAGGTTATGAAAAGTGGTATCAAATCTAATATCCAGATGTCAGTGTAGTTGCATTTTCTGGGTTTGAAGTGTAGGGTCCATAACAAGGGTGTTGCGCTTTAAAGGGGTGGATAGTGTAACACCTAGAAGAAAAGTGAGACTTAAAAGGAAAAAATTTACTAGCATTTCAACAAGGTACACCTTTATTTTCAGAAGACTAGCTGATTAGAAATCCATGGTTAAGTTAGGCTTGTCTTAGAGTATTGTTTAGGATGGGTGTCCTCTATGGAAGTTTCCCAGGGTGTGTGTGAGTGAGGATAAACACACAAAAAGAATTTGGGTTGGCCTGTTTGGATATTAATTAGTTAAATAAGTCACTCTTGTGGGTAATATACTATGGTGTGTTGGGAAGGAAACCAGGGTACTCGGAAAGAATCATGGGGTTATATGGTCAAGTTCATGGCCTAAGGTTGGTTCATGACACCTATTATATTGAAACCAGTGTTAATATCCACACCATATGACATATCCATCTCAGTTGAGGTCACCAAATACCTTACCACTATAGTTTAAAAAATCAATTATTTTATCTGTATATTTATCAAATTATTCTGACACTTAAATTAATAAGGTTCAAATCATCATTATTAATTTATTTTCAAAATAATTCTTAAGTTAATGTTTTAATATTCATAACTACATTAAGGTAATTTTTTTACCATTTATAGTAAACTTCATTAATTTCTATTAAGTTAATTATCCTTTACATTCATAATTCCAACTAACGGTATTCAATTCCTACTTTAAATAACCCATAATCATAAAATATATTAGTTTATTTTAATGAAAGAAATAAATAAATTCATGTAAATTAAATCAATAATGTTTGAATCTCATGGGTCCAATTATTAATACTAGTTTCTTCTAAAATAATGACTTTCTAATTTTGAAATTAACTTGCATCATTTATTCACTATTTATTCTTATCATAAATCATATGATAATCAACTTTCATTTCAATAAATTAAAAAACATAATCTATATAAATTTCAATTCGTTAATAAAATGTTTCCATTTATATAAATCTATCGCATAAAATTCATTTAGTCATAAAGAGTTTTATAAAAACCTATAGTTTTTTCAAAATATCACTAGGAAAAATCAGTGATAATTTAAATTGTTTATTTCCTTTAATATCAATAATTTGTAATAAAATAATCCTAATATTTAAATCATCAAATAAATTAATTTTCATTCTTCCTTTATTAATAGTTTATCATCATAATTAGCCCAATCTCCACAATATTTCCCCACAACATCTCATTGGATTTTTAATTTTAAATATTCTATGTCATTGCATTATGTAATATTATTAATAATATCTAATAATATTTTAAATAATTATAAAAATTAAACTAACACCCCCTTTAAATAATTCACCTCATCATATTGATGCCATACCATTCACTAATATCAATTACTAAAATGTATCTAGGTGAAATTATTATTAATTTAATACTAATAATTCACATTTTTATCATCATAAATTTATTTATAACACTCTTTATTATCATCTTATAATAATCATATAATCATAAATATCCTTTAAATAACCTTAAAAATATCTAAAAAATCCCATTATCCAGATCTACTAGTAAAAAGGATAAAATGAACTATTCATTTTTCCAAAATAGACACTCGGGAAAAATTATTCATTTAATTAGAACAAAGATAAAAGAAGTTATATAGAATTACCATGAACATTTCCATTATTCATAATTACCTATAAAATATTTATATTGAATCATTAATCTTTTTGAGATGATTTTTCTAATATATATTATGTTATATGATTCATACCAAATAAAATGTATTCATTTTTTAATTTAAATGATGAAAACACACAAATATTAGGAGGGAAAAAATCAAAATCAAAGAAATATAAGTCATATGAATTCATTTATTATGTTAATGAATCCATATCATCTAGATTATTAACTCCGTGTATAATAACATGCATCAATCAATTTAAGATAGATAAGATAATTTTTAAGATGTGAATGACATAATTTACATGCATAATGAGGGTATGTAGTTGAAATCAATGAACCATACCTATTTGATAAATTTTTAATAAGCTCCCCAATCCTAAATGTTGTCCTCTTCCTCCCACAGTTACAACCCATAAAATAATGGATTAAAATAGATATTTTTCTATCAAATCTATAAAATGATATATTGTTATATGGTTAACTAAAACTAATATTTCATTTAAATAAGATAAAAATATTTTATTTAAAATTATCTTGATACTTAAATTTAGAAAATGATAGAAGTTTCTAAAAATACCATCTTAAAGGAAAACATATCACTCTAAACTCAAATACAAAGTTTGTTTTTCAATCAAAAATATCAATCAGGATTAAATTATCATTTTATCCTTTCACATATAAAATTAATATTTATTTTTAAAACTTCTTGCATCATTTAATAAAAACACTATATGATCTAATTTAATCAAACTTTGTTCTAATAAATTCAGTGAAACTTAAACATGTGTAAAACTCTAGGTATAGTAAAATTCATTCTCTTATGAGAACTTATACTATTATATACATCCCACCTTAAAAATTCTCATCGGTAAAAAGAAAAGTAACCATAGTCATCCTGATCAATACATCTATTCCTCCAAACCATTTATCTAAAAAAGATGATTTTCATGTATTGGTTAACCAATAATTAAAAATAATAACCAATAAAAAAGATATAAAAATATATCACAAAACTTTTCACAATACTAGGAAATCATATTAAAAAAAATTCCTAAATTGAACAAATCATCAAAAAAATTCAAATTGATATGTCTAATATAAACTAAATATGAAACATTTGGATTCTATAAACAATGCATTAAATAGAAAAAAAATTTATCAAAAGTATTATCGATGCCAATACACCCACACAACCCATTGAAAGAAGACACACATTAATAATTGATCAATCATTGAAATTCATGACATCCATATTCACCAAATCCAAAATAGAACTATCCAAAAGTTTGATATTTTATCAACAATATCTCCAATATCTCATCAAAATTCACCATTTATATATATAAAATAACATAAAGCTCCCCATAATTAATGATAAGTTTTAATTCTTTCACCCAAATACATATAATCATAATAAATCCACTCATAAAAAATTTCTGAATAGATAACATCATAACTCATAATCATTAATACTCAGTAAATAAAAACTCAACACATCCTCCCTATCCTATTCATAAATAAACTTATTGAACAATCTATCAATTTCATATAATAATACATACTACTCATTGAGTGAACTAAACACTAAATTAAATTACATAAGATATCAACATCAATTCAATTCTATATTGTTCACCCATTAAAGAATCACTTAAGACTCACATCCACTTTTGAACCCCCTTCAAAAACCGACTCTTCATAGAAATAATGAGCATAGATTTGTATATTAATAACTAGATACCTCAATAACACCAATATTAAAAATAGAGAAAAAGTTGTAAAACATCTGATTACATATGGTGAGGATTAATAAAATAATCATGGGTAGTCACTTAGATAGTTTCATCATTTTCTCCATTTAGGAAAGGAGTGGTTTATTTCTCACTCAATAAAGAGATAAAATCCACTAAATCATTGATCACATCCATTTATCATTACAAATATATATATAAACCTTATAACATTATAATTTTTATCTCTCTATAAATCACTTCCATTATCTGGTAAAAACTCAATTATTAAATAAATTTTCATTTCTCAATGAAAGTTAATTTTCCTTCTATATTTTTATAGTCATCCACCCATAGATAAAGAAAATATAATCAACATTTTGGACATTTCATTAAAGATAAACACTAACTATCCCTTTTACAGCTTATATCACAAAAATAAATCAATAATTAATGATTTAAACACAATATAACCTATTATAAATCTCTATGAAATCTAATACCATTATATTTAGTCCTCTAATATTTCTTCTTCCACTAGATATGTATTTTTTTATTCATGGTCACTCTTCTATAGAAGAAATTATAAATAAGGTATCATATATGCACCCCATTACTATCAACCATTATATAAAATGGTTAGATATTAATTAAGATTAATAGAACAAATTCTAAAGTGGATAGTCTAGTCCATGTATTGATTATCATTATCGGGCTAGTCCAAAACCCATAAAATAACCAGAAAAAAGTAAAGTCACAATAAAAATATTATAAATAGACTCAGTACTCATATTATTAAAAACAATATGCTAATGCTTATACTGAATTATCAATGAATATATCCCCCAAAATAAAAGTGAGGTCTTTTCTTAAATGAGCGGCATCATGAAAAATATCATATGAAATCACATCATATATAAAATTGAAAAAAATGCATTGTTAACTTATCACTTATAAAATATCACTTATCTATTATCTTTGAGTAATTACTTTATGAAAAAGGTTTGTCCTAATTGTATATGTCATTATAAAAAAGGATTATAACTAAAAAAATTCCCATATATCATTCATCCCTACACATACATCATTCCTCCAAACATCATCTATACAACTATGATCATAAAGGAATCATTATTTTATAATAGGCCACAGATGGTTCTCTAGTCTATGAAAACTTAGTGATACCCACTCTAAACTTCACGTAAAAGTTAACAGAATTTCTAATATCACATAAGAAGAATTTAAAAATCCAATCAATCTATAACTGAAAGAAGATAGTAATTTAGAAGATATTTGATGAATTATTTGATCTTTCCAAAAGAAATTAGCCCCATGATATTGAAAGATTATTATATAGGTCTATTCAATTATTTTGGAAATATCTATTTCTTGATATGCCATAGCACATTATATGTTATGTTTGTCTCATATCATCATTGTAACCACTAATGTACATTATAACATCCCAATTTTGGAAATAACTTCTTTTTTCTTCAATAAAAACATTATAATATTGACTTTCTAGAATATGTTGTAGATATTAATAGATCATACATTTTTCTGGTCTACTCAAACAATCCATAAATTCAATCAAACCAAGAAAATATAGAACATAAAATCATCACTTGATTCTATATGTTGCATATTTTCCTCCTTTAGAACCATAACTTCTTATATACTATGATCTCTAATATTTTATCATAATATTATGTTGGACACATATAACCATTTCAAAATTCTCTATTGATACAACCTGAACTAGAGTACCTTCCTAAAATTCATTCTACACTATCCTAACTAAGACTCACATGTACCTAATTTCAAAAATCCAACCTAATGAATTGATACCAATTGATCACATCCTGATATACTAGTAAGTTAAATCCTTTATCATATATCAAATAGGATAGGGTATATTGACCAGTGTTAAGATATCCACTAAAATGATGAGATGTATTCTCTTTAAATACAACTCGACACCTACATTCATATAACATCTTACACAAAAAGATAAATGAATCACCAACCATGAAATATAACACATGAATATAGTAAAACTATATCAATAATATAATTTATAGTAATTTAAGTGGCATGATATGAAAGTAGAACATCCCAAACATAGGTAAATTTGAGTATGGATGACATGAAGATACCTTTAGTAATGAAAACTCCAAATCATGAGCGGCCTCAACCCTTTATATGTTATCTATATTACTCAATTTATAATATGACTAAAACTTATATAACTACATCACATGTAATTATCATGTCATGTCCATGAACTTAATTATTTAAAACTCAATTGAGGTCCCTGATTTTATAAACTTTCTATATGGGTAGACACATCCCCTCTTGGCTAATAAATTAAACTATATTGATAAATATCATATCCAATCACTTACTATTAAGATAAATAATAAAACTATTTTATATAAGTATCAATATATAAAAAATTATAAGTAAGTAAACAATTTAAAAACCTAATTCAAAGGATCGATGGCCAATTTTTACTAAAGTAATCCAAATGGAATAGAAATGAAAATCCATGTGGTGTATTTTAAGTATATAAATTAAGGTATAAGTTCACAAACATGTATCCCATTATAAATTATCTGAATCATCACAAAATTAATCCTACTTATACTGATCTTCACATATCATCATTTCTTAATATGATGATCATTAATCCAATATAAATCGGCAATGCATATATTCTATGGGGTTATTATCATATTATATCCCATGTTCTATGAACAAAACATAAATAACTATTAAATTATTATCATTTATATATTAAATGGTACAAAATGTCTTTTAAAAAAACACTTGACTATATTTAGGGAAGATAAAACAATAAAATCCTTCTTTCACTAAATGCAGTCAACCATATATCTAATAATAAGAGTGTTGGTGTGTCATTCTTGGTTTTGTTTCATAATGCGATTTTTTAGGGGATCCAAAATATTATCCTAGATAGAAAATAAGAACTTATTAATATAACATTTTTCAATCATCTCATGAATGAGATAAAATTTATAATGAATATATTTGGATATCTAGAGAAACCTAGGTTCATTAGCTTGTGAAACCACTCCAATATTATCATAGTAGAGTTCAATTGGAAGCATGATTATTGATGAAACTCCAAGTTCAATAATGAACACCATTATCAAAATATATTCTTTAATCACATTATATATTGTGATATATTCATCCTCTATTATAGAATAAACATTTTTTTTAGTTTTTTGGAACGTTTCCAGCATGTCTCTTATTAATTAAGAAAAATTTAAAATCTTGACTGGGATATAAAGTCATATTTATCTATTTAGAAACTGTAATTATTGTAACCCTTTATAATGAGATTTTCTTAACCACTAAAGACTATGAATAAATCCATAGTTGTTATAAAAAACATAAGGATAATATTCATATCTACCTAAATATTTTCATATGGATTTCATTTCTATATAATCATCATAATTGATGCATAAGATCCATTGGGATGAGTACACAACCAAAAATATATGATTAATCTAGTAGATAAATTATATGTAATCTTACTCATGTGTTTTTGTTATTTAACTATTGTAGTAAATTATATAATTAAAAATTATTTCCATGAAATATAGGTAAAGAACCCTTTTTATTGTTTTCCATGTTAAACATTTTTAACACATTATCAATTTTTTTGGCCAAGGGAAATTATTAATTCAGATTTATCTCTAAAGATATTCATACCTAGTGTGTATGATGTTTCTTGAAGATCATGTATTGAGAAGAAATTCCCTAACAAATTTTCAATTATTATAATATTGGGATTTCATTTCCAATGATAATTATTTTATAAACATACAATACCAAAACTACAACTATACTCCCAAAAATTTGTTTATATTCAAAAATTTGAACTCTTTTATACATTCATAAAAACAAATATTCCAACATAGATAAGATTATTTCAACTAATAAATGGATAATTTTAGTTTTTAAATATTAGAATAATTTTATGGATCTTAGAAACCTTCATGTTGTGTCCTATAAACATCTTCAAATAAATTTTCATAAAAGGAATATAGTTTTGAAATATATTTTATATATTTCATGATAATAATATGCCACAATGAATAAAATAGTTGATATATTAGATCAAAATCACTGTAAAAATGTTTCTTCAATGTTAATAACATGAATTTCTTTAATACCTTCATTTATCAAGGGATATATATAGATAACCACTTTATAATAAATATTAGTCTTCTTTCAAAAACCAATTTAAACCTAATGTATTTTACACTTCCAAGTGGATATACTATGTTCTAAACTTGATTACTGTGTTTGGATTTAAATTCAAATTCCATTAATTTTTAGCATTTATCAAAGTTATAATTCAGGACATCCTATTGGTAAGATGTTAGATCATCTCTTATGGCTATTAAATCACATTTATTGTAATTGAAATACTCATATATCTTAATTTCGTAATGAAGTATACAAGACCATCATATTTATTATATATACTAATTCGATTAATTTTCTATAAACTTTTGTATTTCTAACTCATCCATTTAAAATATAACACCATATTTTTGGTCTTGAAGTTCATCAAGTTCAAATAGTCTCCCTATAATTATTTTGAAAAAAAAACCATTTTAAGAAATACATTATATCATGAAACAAACATTTTTTCTCTAATGGGTTATAGAAATAATTACACATTCTATCTTTGGGATATCCAAAAAATATATATTTATCAGATCTGGGATCAAGTTTACTTGAGGTAATATATCAAACATAAAATTCACAATCCAAAATATTCATGAAAAGAAAAATATGAAGTTTTCTTATCTACATATCATTTGGTATCTTTTTAATATCCTTTAATGGGATAATAATTAGTTTAAATGAAGTAGTTTTTAAATTGTATGCTCAAAAGTAAATATGATGTTCCATTTGACACATCATTAACCAAAACATGCCTAATAGAGTTTAATTTTTCCTTTCATATACACCATTTAACTATATTGAATTAGGTGGAGTTATTTCCGTTATTATATCAAAATTTCATTGATATTCAATAACTTTTTACCTCAAATATTCTCCAACTCGATCTGATCAAAGTGTCTTAACACTTTCCATGTTTTTTTTGTACTCCATTTTTGAACACTATGAGAATTTCAAAAGATTAATACTTTTGTTTCATAAGATACTCATACCCATACCTAATAAAGTAACTAATAAATTTGATAAAATATTTAAATCCACCTTCATATATTTTACTTATAGAACGACATACATCGGTATGTATAAAATCTAATAAATCATTTTCTTTTTCCCCTTTTCCCTCAAAATGATATTTTTTTCATTTTACCTAATAAAAAATATTCACATACATAAAATATTTTATAATCATTCAAATGTAATAATTTATCAATATGAGTCTATTATATGTTCTTATTATTTATATATTTTAGGTGTAATATGAAATATAAGTGGAATTTCATATCTATAATTTTGAATTTCTTATGATTTATGTCATTGATATAATTTTAAATATGTATTATATATAATCCATTAAACATTTAAGAAAAAAACATAAAATATTTAATTTATATAAATAGAAAAATATTTTTTAATTTATATAAATAAAAAAACCAAAACTATCTTGGAAGGATGAAAAAATAATTTTTATATTTATTAATGGAATATGATAATATTTTCCCTAAATAATGAAAAGATTCTGGGAAAAATAAAATTTGATATACATATTGATAATATTGTAATTCTTACTTCATTACCAGCTTCTCAGTCCGTTTATCCCTTAATTAACTTTCTATATTATCTAAACTGGTGCAAAAAACCATAAATATGTGATGTACATCAAGTATATAATATCCATGATTTAGAGTTATAGAAATTGATTTATATGACATAAATACCAGATGTAGTTAAAATATCACAATTTTTTTATTAAGAATCTCTAGAACTGAGGAAAATTACTCTTCTAATTCCCTTATTTGTTTCAAAAGAAACAATATACATCCTTTTTTATACTAATATTCATAGGTTTTGGTGTTTAGATTAATTATTTAGTCTTTATAATATGTTTCTTTGTGTTGGAATTTACTTTACACTTTCCTTTTTTTCATCAGCATGATATGGTGTGTCCATTTCAAGTTTTTTCCATTATTATATATATTTTATGAAGCTCTAGAAGGGTATAATCAATCTTATTTATATTAAAATGAATAATAAACAGATTAAATTATAGCAACAATGATTGTAGGACTGCATCATAGCCTTCACTCTCTTGAGTGGGAACCCTTTACTCTCTATGTTCTTTTTGTGTCCAAACATTTTTGAGAATATTATTATAAATTAGGGTTCCTTGTAACATCTTTCACTATAAAAATGACTTATTTGTATTATAAAATTAAATTATAGATTTCAATTTAAATATATATTTAAGGTGTTCAGTGATATTGAATGCCTTAATTGATTTATGTTTCTTGATAATATTAAGTTTCATGGTATCCGTATTTAAAGATGATACATTATCCTCATATTAGAGAATAATTCTCAAATTTTGATGCCAATCAATGAAATTATTACCATTAAATGTTTTATTCCCAAGGAATAATCTCATTGATAATTTTGAGATTGTATTTGATTCCATGAATACCTATAACAAAATATGTACCATCATTATTGGCATATATAATATTATTTAATATGTTCTTTTATTTAATATTCTCCCACTAAAACAATATCCCTTGCTATAATAAATTTAATGGGATATGATCTATATTTTTAAATGTTTTAAATCAACTAAACTTGTATCTTAATCTATGCATATTTTGGTATACAAATATTGTTAATTTTACTACATATAACTCTTAATTTATTGAGAGAATATCATCTTTCCAATTAATCTTATGAATTTTTGTAACGACATACCTCTATGTTTCAATTTTATTGTGTTGTCTTGTCAAGTGTTCCCCAATATTCAAAAAAAAGATAATTTTTACCCTTTTTCATCTAAAATAAGATAGATCATTAATTATTGACTAAAAACCCATAATTTTGATCAATCAATGTCTTGATGAATGTGATTCTAATTTTAAGTAATATAGCACTTAGATATTTATTGAATGATTTTATATTTAGACTCACTATTGATATTATATGGGTCATAGACATAACTTATCTGATAATATTCAAAATAATTATATAATATGTATCTTATATATACTTCATTCATCTTATTCATATTTGATTACTTAAAAAATAATTTGTTTAATTTTATATCTCATATAGTGTTGTGGGTTCTCCAATTTTAACAAAGGAGTAATTGTATTAATTCTTTAAGAATATTGAATAATTTTCAAAGGTGGAGAAGATAAATGAGTTCTAAATCATCCAACACCTAGTTATATAATTTGTCACACACCCTACTCAAAGAAATTGGGCACCCGAGCGGTCAGTAAGGGTTAATTTAGTGCTCGTCGCCCATTTCCTATATAAAACCCCATATCTTAAATTTCGACACTATGTGTGAATAAAGTGAAAATGATAATCCCCCATTACATATAAGTAAAATATAAATTCACTTGGTCCTTCCAAGACTCCCCTTTAGAAGATTTTAAAATCCAAAATAAAGGGAAAAGGAAGAAATTGAAGGGTGTTTTTTTCTTTCAATAACTAAGATCATTGTAATGGAAATTTTCCCCATGTTATTTCCAATACCAAGGTTAAAACCATTTTTAAAAGGAGATCCCAAGTTACTAGGGAATGTTATCCATGTAATTCCCCAACCCCAGAAGCTCAGAGTTGGTGCATTATTTTATTACATTGGCATAGATACAAGGAAGATTTATCCCGAAGGACTGATTAGTTTAGTAGTTTTGTAAATATGATACATACAAGAGTTCTAAATTAAAACTCAAAACTAAAAACAACATAATAATTTCAACAGAAAATACCATAATATCTTAGATTAACCCTGTAATTCATTCACAGTATAATCATCCTTATAACCTGGAAGGATAAAACATAATAAAAGGGTGATCTCAAATGATCAGTAAGGGTAATAAATACAATGGAAGATATAATAAACATAAACATTATGCATGGTGAATAACTAAAAACATATGATTTTAAAAATGAACTTAAACACATTATGGTAGGAATAAGAGAAGAATAAATAATTCTATATTAAAGCATAAACATGGGTATTATACTAGTCAAACATCCTTCTGAACATTCAATTAATAGTTTCATAATAAGAGAAATGCATAGTCTGGACAATCTAAATTGTAACTTAAAGGGCTCGGCCAAGAAATATAAAAATTATTAAGCCTTGGCCAAAACCATAACTAAAAATGGGAAAGGCCTCAGCCAAGTCCATATCTATTTATCTCATGAGACCTATTAATGCATCGAGGGGATATAGCATGCCTCTACCATCACATAATATGTCCATTTCATTCCTAATATGAATGGGGATAAACAACATATAAATTCATATTGAAACTAACATATGAAATGTAAATAACTTTCCCCAAACATTAAGTATAAACACTAACCATTCTGAGTAAATTAGTGAATGGTTTTAAGATAGCACATACACAGTCAAACTCATCACAATCCATTAAATTAAATATGTTATATGATTTCATAAAATATTAATCCCTATAATACATAAGAACCAACAAGAGTGTTAAAACATAAGAAGATACTCTTATAAAACCATCAAGTAATTCTTGAGATAATTACACTTTTATTTTGAAAAGAAGAGTTATTTAGGAAAAAATTTGTATAAAACAAGAAGTGAAGTAAGATTTTTTTTTAATAACAAAATAATTTATTTTATAAAAATAATTGTTTCTAAAAACATATTATATAGTTCCCTTGAAAATAAGTAAGAATTTATGAAATTCCTTTGAAACGAGATAGTATTTTAGGAAGAATTCTTTAAAGATTCTTTTAAAACATATAACTCCCCATAAATGAAAGTAGGATTCTGGATGGAACATATATATTCAACATTATCACATAATATATGAGGAGTAAATATGAATAAATAATAATTTAATTGAGGTAAGTATATATTAAGAGTAACCTGAATGAAAATGGGGGTTTGGGTATAAAACCCTTACAACTTTATAATCAAATGAATAGTATGCCCATAAATTAATCATCATCAAATGATAAATTGAATATCATGAAAAAAATAGATTCATGATATGAAACATCAATGGTTAGTGTATGTACACCATGCACAAGTAATAGTAGTTAATACGGAATATATCACAAAAATGGAAGTGAGAAAAAGAAACCCCTTACCTTAAGCTTGAATGTTTTCATCGATTGATCTTAATGACCTGAATAATAAAATGTATCTTCATTAATTAATAATTACATGACCTCTTATAAATTTTATTTATTTATTTTTACCTTATTATGTTCCTTCATGGTCTTTTTGAAGGGTTTAAGAGGTTCAATTTTATTGTTTTGGAAGCATTTTCTTCATTGGTTTTTATGATCTGTTTACTTGTATTTATGAATGGAAGTTCATTTAAAATATGTTTAAACATAGAGAATTGTGAATATATATTATTAGTGAAATTAAAAATATATAAATGATCTAATAATTATTTTGTTTATATACCATGATGATGACTCATTAGATAAAGGTTAATGATAAACGCTTGGATTAACTTGGTCGTTTTGTGCATGATGAACTAATTTTGTACTGTTATTTTATATTATGAGTTTCTAAGGATTATAGAACATTAAATAACATAAAATAAATATATTCTGATTTTTTCAACTATTAGAACAGATTCATGACCATTCTTGAAGATAGTAATGTAAATTGAAAACCCGTCTTCCTTAAACATGATAATTAACACATCTCAGACGGCGTTCTCATTTATAGTATAAAAGGATGGAAAATAATAGATGGTGATGTAATATTCCACTATCATAACAAAATTATAGAACATATAAGGTACATTATTTTTCATGAATAATTGTATAATATGTAGGGATAATGTATAAGTGAGAAAGAATTTAAAAGAGAAGAAGAAGAAATCTTAACTCTTGAATATTTCTCTTTTGAAACCACCTTATATCTCTTGGAAGTGGTCTTTTTTTTGAGACCAGAAGCATAATAATGTGTCAAGGGATGAGGAAGGTGGAATTTTTCAAATATTGTTTGAACAAGAAGGCTTATGTATATGAAATTTTTGAAGGAAGGAACCGCTTTTTATAAGTGGGATGAGGGGTAATTTAGGAATCACAAAATTATTAAAATATAATAAATATATTATATGGTTTAAGACTCCATAAAGGCCTAAAACTAAATGGGAATTAAATTTTATAAGTAATATTATAATTTTTTTTAAGTTTTCAATAATTTTTAGATTTTAATTAATTTGATAAAATATTTTCTTCATGAAATTTTTTTGTCAAGATAAAAACTATTCATATATATGACTTTAAACACATCGATAAAAAGTTTAAAAATAAGATAAACTTTTATATTATATCATATCAATGTAATATTCATATATATAATCCTTTAATTAGCTTAGAATAAAAAATTATATTTATTTTATTATTTTCAATATCATTTATTTTATTTATTCATTAATTAAATTAATATTGTATCATCTTTGTGGAAGCTATTATGGTATTTATTTGTTTTCTAAAAATTAAAAATAAAATTTCATGAGAAATATAAATTTATTATATTTCCAAATACTATTCTTTTTAAAATAAAACCTCTATAAAATATCATATAATAGTATTATTAAATTAAAAACAATAATGTGACAACTTGATTTCCTTTTGAAATAAAATATTATAAAAGATTTAAAGTGATTCATGTGGGTCGAAAATGTCCCAAATTCGAATAAAAACATTATAATAGTATAAAATTGATTATATAAAATGTTTTATCTATAATATGGGTTATTTAATAATTCATATAATTTTAATTAAAAACATTTTATTTATTTTTCTTATGCTTAAACAAGCACGACATTGGTGTTGTATAAGAATTAATGTTAATTATTTCATATATAAAAATTAAAAATAAAATACTATAATAAATATAAATTAATTATGTTCAAAATAAAATTATGAATTTATTCATTAATTATATTCACTCTTATACAAAATAATACATCTTCTTAACTTTGTTATTTTGTCTTTTCTTTCCCTGCACAAGCATTGCACAGACATTTGGATAATACTCATGTTATATAACTTAAAATTAAAAATTAAAAATTAAAGAGATAAATAATACATAATTATTAATAAATAATTCAAGAATGTAATTTTTAGCACTCAATTATTATATATAAATTACCAATTTTGACTTTGTTAGCACTGCGCAGGCACTACGTCGACATTGATAATAATTTTTATATTTATCATTAAAAATATACATTTCATGTTCCAAATTAATTATACAATATTCCACTTGTAATATAATTATTCATTTATTACATAGTTTGAATAAATTTTTATATCATAATAAATTCATGATGATGTCATGAAAAATGTCGTATTTTATAAAAAATTGTATTTTTTACTATTCAATAAAAAGTAAACTATTTCATAAAAATACCAAAAAATCAACCAAACCATTTATTGACCTTTATAATCCAAAAATGAACTCTATTTTAAGAAAATAATTTTATAATTATGAGAAATTTAATTTTTAATTAAAATCATCATTTACTCAAAAAATACCAACTTTAATATTAGAAATGATTTCATCTCACTTCAAAAAATTAATTAGTGTCTCATAAAATTATCTTATAATTATAGGAAAACAAAATATTTATTCATGATTACATTTTATGAAAATGACTTATCTTTTAAATTAATCTATTAATTATAAAGTTGTAATTCATTATTTATTGCTCATAAAAATACCAACACTTAATTATTAATTTTTAAAATATTCACTCTCGTTTATAAGGTACCCAAATTATATTTTTACTTAAATGTGTGAGGTTACTATTAATAAGGGTATATTACTATTTAAGTACTATTCATAAGGGTATATTACTATTCATAAGGGTCAAGATACTATTCATAAGTGTGCATTACTAGTCATAAAGGTCAAGTTACTATTCCAAAGGGTAGAATACTATTCAATTTGATATTGAAAAATGTATATTATTATTTATAAGGGTCAAGTTACTATTCATGAGGGTGAAATACTATTCATAAGGTTCAATATACTATTCATAAGGGTATATTACTATTCATAATGGTAAAATTACTATTCATGAGGGTAAGTTTCTATTCACCAGAAATTAAGTTTTTCTTATCATACTCTAAATATCTTACTGAAAACAACCGTGTATGTCAGTTTTTTGAAATTCAAATCACAGAGGTGGAAAAACTATGTTTTCTGGAAAGGTTATAAAAAATGGTGTTTTGAAGAGACTCAGTATTTAATGCATTCAATATTAAATTTATTTTCAAAATCTTGAGGTGTTAAAATCTAGGTGACATGTTTGTCCCAAAGGGTTGTTCCTAGTGTTTCCTCAAAGGATCATGTCCAGTTCTTAGAGGATACCCAACTGAGTGCCCATTTTCAAAGGTCTCTAACTCAAAGTTTTTTTCAACCTCTGTGATCTCCTTTGCATGGTACTAAGGAATTACCAATTGGGATTTCACCCAAGATTACAAATTAGAGTTTTGATCAGGTCTTCCCAAGTAGAGTATCACCCAGCCTTCAAAGCCATAATTGGGTGCCCCACTCTCCCAAGCCACCTATCTAGGAACCCCTTTTTCCTAGGTCACTTCCCAGTTTCCCATTTACCCAGGGATCCAAATGGTTTCCCCCATTCACTTTTGTTCTTTAAATGGGATAAATCCATTTCCCAAAAGATATTTTTATCACTTTTTATCCTAAATCATCTTATTATTTGAGTTGTATATGACAAGAATCCTCTACAAAGTTCTGAGATACTTGATTAGGTTAAGAACACCAGCATAATCCCTGATAATCATGTATTCCTTTGATAACATGAATCATTCACTTTATAAAATTTATTTCCTGATTTTCCACCCTTATTGATAAAATCCTCAAGATAAAATCAATCATGTATTCCCTTGATAAGGAAGACTCTCTCTCCATCTCTCGGTATATGGGAGGAGGATTTTATGGACTAAACCTATTGGATCATCTGACTTGGTTCTTTTAGATAATCTCTATGATTGTCCAGCATGAAACTAATCCCTTTATTATCCTCCCTTATGACCCATTAATGAACCATACTCATCATGGGCCTCTAACCTTGTGTAAAACCTTACCTACCTTCACCGGAGTGATCTTTCAGGTTAATCTAGAAAGATCATCTCATGCATAAATCTCACATTAACTATTTCTCAGTATTTTTCAACTATTAATACATTCCTTGTGATATTAAACTTCTTCAAAATAGGTCCTAGTCATATGACCTTACACTATAATATATCATGGTTCTTGTTTCACAACCTTAATATGTGTAACATTGTTCCTTGTTGCATGACCTTAAAATTTTGATCATTGGACCTTGTTTTATTACCTTAAAAGCTACATC
Source organism: Viscum album (assembly GCA_963277665.1). Lineage (NCBI taxonomy): Eukaryota > Viridiplantae > Streptophyta > Magnoliopsida > Santalales > Viscaceae > Viscum > Viscum album. The sequence continues at coordinate 345,787,201 of OY728152.1, read as the reverse complement.
ATTGATCATTGTCACATGACCTTAAAATGTGCACCATTAATAATGGTTTCATGGAATTAAAAGTTACCATAATGGTCCTTATCGCATGACCTTAAAGTTATAACATGTACCATTAAGAAGTACCGAACTACGTGGGTTATGATTCCCTTCAAGTAGATATATTGGAATTCCCTCTCTTGGAATTAATCTCAACTCCAGAACACCTATGACCTCTCAATATTATGATAAAATCCACAGTGCCAAACTGTATGTATTTAAAACATAGTGTAATTAACTATTAAGGGAAAGATAGAAAATTTATTTTATATATATATATATATATATTCACATTAATGTGTGGTAATTATTGATCACTCTCATGACCAAGGTAACCATTATTCTTATTTTGAAGGGTTTCATGAATATTTATAAAATCTATATGAGAGTCCCAGACTAGGTTAAAAACTCTTTAATGGATCATACATCATCCTATCCTCTTAAATTCAATACACAATTAAAATTGTTGATGGAATATCATAGTGGTTTCGTGTCTTTAGAGATAAGGTCTATATCTGATACAAAATATAGGCATGAATTCATGGGGGAATATAAATAGTGAACCCTATATAAAACCCTTTACTCATGAAAGGATCAATTAATGGTGCACTTTTTCTTATGATTTTACACTTATGGATTCCTTTTTGTGTTTTTTTCCTACACATTAAGATATCCTATCACTCTCAAAAGGGACCACTTAACACATCATTGTATGTTAATATTCCTTGCCAGGGTAGTGGAAATCACAAACAGCTTACTCGTCCAAACACCACCAGCTGATACATCAAACATAAACATAATTTGTGATGAACATCATGGAACTATATCCTAGAAAGATATTATATCTAATCCAGTGCCTCTAAACCTATGGATTAATACCCTAGTGTGAAAATATCCCCTCAATGGATTAATCTATTATTTGGAGTCGAATCATGAAAGACTCTGCGAGATGAATCCAGACAAGCTATCCTACTAATAATAGGACATAAGTAAATAGGGGGCCCTATTTCCATATGAAATTTCATCAGGATTCTATAATTATATCATATAAACACCTAGTTCCATTACCTTATGGGTGTATAGGAGGATATATAATTCTTCACCGCCACTATTTTGGGGTTACCCATGAGGGTTCTTGATAGTATTCACCATCACCAATGTCATATGTTCTTGAATCCTCAATAATATTTTGATGAGGCCACCTCAAAGATCTCTACCCTATTAATCCAAATTAGGGAACCCAGGAGGAAGGATCTCTAAGATAATTTTTCTATTAAACCTTAGTATTAGTCTCATACCCCTATTCTCATTCACACTAATAAACCCCATTGGTATATCTGATGGAAACCAACGAGTTGCCTAGGATGCCTTCTACTCATGAAGGTCATTGTCCACATTGTTCAACCATAATAATGATTGGGTTTATGACCCCATAAACCCAATAAAAATAATAAAAAAGGAGATATCATTTTTTTTAATCCATAATTTTGGAGTATGTCCCTAACCTGGTGTACTTTGATATCTTTAAGGGTCATTGTAATGCCTTAACTAGAGCCAAAGTTGAAGGAAATCATGCCCAGAAAGGTCTTACCCATGATACCATTATCAAAAACTTTGGAGTTCCTCCCCAAATAAACATCTACAAAGGTACACCCCATATCACAATAATCAACAAATCTAGAGGTCCTCCCTAAAAAAATCACTACAAACGTCCTCCCTAAGGTTCCATAATAAAGGACTTTAGAGGTCCTCCATATAGTGCCCATTTCAAATGTATTACCTATGACATGAAATGTATTAACCATAAAGTTACTCTTCAGAGTAACCAAAAGAATATAATTATCCATATAGGACCTCTCCATGGTCATATGAAACTAGAAATCTCTAAAGGTCCTCCATGGAGAAAATTTTCTATTGGTCCTCCCTACAATAATGTGAAAATTAACCATAAATAAAATATTATTGATGAAATTTATGGAGATCCTCCATATATCATAAATATGAATCAGAAATTGGGTCTTCCCCTCTCTGAACAATTAGAAATTAGTAATCATAGAGGTACCTCCCATATAAGTCAAGATAACAACTCTATAGTTCCTTCCTAGAGTATATGTTTAAGAGGCCCTCCTTGAAACAAATAAAACATCTAGTATAAATGTCCTCCCTATGAATGAAACTTAAAAAATCTATAACCACATAGTTCCCCCATATAAAAACTAAGAAAATTAACCTATAAGTACTCCCTAGGGAATATTTTGTAAATTTACTCCCTATGGAAAAGAATTCATCTAGAATAAATTTCTTCCTTATAACGGTGAATCTAGAATTAAACCATGGAGTCCCTCCTCATGGTTCTCATTATGAAGGAACTAACTGTAATAATTCTTTATCTCAACATTAAGGTCCTCTCCATACTATATTTACTCTAAATTTTCCCTCATATAAATAGTAACTTGATTATCTAAGGCTGGCTACAATGTGTACATCATCATCAACCAATGGTGTCTTATCCAAGTCAATGTACAATCTGAGGAAACAATCATCATCAATGCCTCCCATGGATTGTGAACTTTTCCATGTGACTAAGGATGTTTTGAATAATATTGATCTTATCAATAAGACAATAAATAAATAATCATTATTTCTAGATCAGGATGAAGAACCACTCACTAAGGATAATGAGAACTCCTTTTTCATGTGAAAATAATTTTTCAAAGATAGAATAAGAGTCATTTTTTGACCCATGGACACTCCCTAGTATTAAATTCTCAAGACATTGAAGGATTAATGAACAAAATATCTTATTTTTAACTTGTAGGATACACTACACAGTCTCAAGACTAGATACCTATATTAAAATCAGTGTATTGACAATTTCAAGGTGTTTGAAGAACTATGACTCCATGTTGACCTGACTACCCTTTCAATGGACTAAAATCTAGAATTTTGGAAATTGAATGAGTATATCCAATGAAACTACCACATAATTTTGAGTTTTATTCACTAAATAGTCATTTTTAACCACCTTTAGGTACATGTTAGATTTTAGGGTGAATATAGAGCTCTGAATTTTACTTCTCTCAAGGGACAAAAAGGTTTTTCAGGGAAATCATCTTTCAATGTTATTGCTTTAAGACAAGTCTCTAGTCTTGGATATATATATATCAATATATTATTTTTTCCATACAAAAAGTCTCGTTATTCTTATATCCAAAAAAGAATACTTGAAGGGAGTGGGCAATCGATAGGCTCTTACATCGATCTAAAAATAAGGTTAAGTGGGCCTTCCATTAGAGGAAGTCAAAACCTACACTCATGGAGAAGCCATCAATGGTGAACACCTATCACCTATATAAGGTTTTTCATTATAATAATTACAACATAAAGTCCTAAATGGAAAATAAGGTCATAAAATTATCCTCTATTGTATTACACAAGTAGTCCTAGATCATAGTACTTGGGGAATTATCACTGCCATCAATTCCATTGAAATCATAAAATTTGTAGAGGAGTCTAACTGTGACAGTGGAAGAGAGGAATATACCTTGTCCCATAGGGATAGGGGTATTTTTACCTCCTAGAACTATAATAAATTTAGTCTTGTATAGACTAAGATCATCTTCATAAGGATCACCCCCATTGTTTCCTTCAGTGACGTTCCATAACTCATCTCTTTCTTTATGAGCGCATTCATTGAAAGTCATTGGTGACTCATTACCTTCCACAAACAACTTTTTGGGGAGCATTGAGTTGAGAGGGTGAAATATTATAGGTACCACAAGTCAAAATGGTCCCCCTAAAAATTAGATATCAAATAGGATTATGATATATACCTTTAAGTATATTCATATAATGATGAATCCCATCATTAATCATATGTGGGTAGGGATTTGATTCTCATTTCATGATACACATATTTGGATGTTATTGACATAATTTTTTTAGATAATGTGGAGTATGAAACCAATGTGAAATAATGAAGTAGGGATACTTTAATATAGAATTTAGTGTACATTAAAATATATGAATGGGGCATACACACTTAACATTAAAGGAAGACACATGACTTGGGAACTCTTGTGAAGATCTAGCTACATCCTACTCAGTGAGATTAAACTAAGGATAAAGGGAATGTTTTAGCTACAACCATAACATACCAACCACCCAATGAAGCACTGCCTCTTTCTGATAAGGATTATATTTCTTAGTGTGAAGCTGTGTTAGAAAATGTGAGTTCAATCAACACCAAATTTCATGGAGGAAATATACTAAACAAGTACAACTCCTAAGATAAGTCCAATATCTCCCTTTTGATGAATCCCCTTAAACAAGAAGGAACCGCTTGACTAAAAAGAGTGTAATTCAGTAATTAAACTAACCTAAGGTCCATAAAATCATATTATCTTACTCCATTGTCCATGTAATATTAACAATTCCCTCCAATAAGGAAAAAAACACCCTTTCAAGAAATTTACACCATTATGATTCAATCTAGTTATTAATAGTTATAATTGATAGGTTAACCATACTAGGTTCTATCTATTTACTCCACTCAAGTAATGAACTAGGAAATAGTTTCACTAATAACCCCTTAACTGCATTGAGTCCCCTACTATCCATATAAAATCTATAGATGGGTTATGAAAACTAGTGTAGTAAAAGAGAAAACCATATCCATAGTGGGTCAATTTGACTCATATACCCAACTCTTGGAATCCCAAATTCTCAATATTCAATGGTATGGTAGATTTGAAGAAATGATTCATATTCATAATTTATCTATGTGGCCCCATAATGGGAAAACCAAATTGGTAAGAGATAGAAAAACCCAGGTGTTCCATACAAACTCAAGAAGAACCAGTATTTATCTGGTATATAAATATATCAATTGAGTTGGTCACTAATTGGGAATATATATGATGGTTTTTTCTTTACCAATTCATCCACATGTTAAGAAAAAAATTCCCTAACCTCTTGAATTGAAAAAAAATTATAAAATGAGAGAGTTTGAAACTTTATTACTAACTGTAAAGGCCTAAACTATTCCCTAAATATATATCATTTGAAATAATATACTTTAGAGATATTAATAGAAAATTTTAAATATTATTTATAAACATCACTCATTCCTTTGAAATAACCATGTTATTTCTAAGAGTTTATAATAGTAGCGCAGTGGTTGGAATATGTCCCTTGGAACTCTAAATTCAAATATGGGTTATTGTTATCTATACATGAAAAGTAATATGTTAAATAAAATACTATAACCATCATTCTGAAACTAGTTTTGATGTAAGATTTATCCCATGGGACCACTCAATGTCATGTAGTTCCTCCCCTTGAATAATAAAAAACGACAAAAATTCCTTCATTAGGATAGATATAAGGATAAAAATCACACAAAATATATAGATAAATGAATAAGTTATATTCATTATAAAAAGAAAATGTGTAGGATTTTTCATCAACACCCTGATGAAAATCTTAATTAAATAATCAATAATCATGATACCCAATAAGGTCAATTTGAATGATCACTCTGGTTATTTCCCCATCTATCATATGTTGGGGCATAATATCTATGGCTGCTTCATCTTTAAGTACATTATATAGAAGATTAATTATTTCATTCATGTAAAGTTGGGTGAACCCTCATCCAATGTGACCTGAATCTCTTACACCCTACTAGAATAAAAATAAGAGTTTCAAGAAGCTTATAACATTATGGTGTAGAAACTAAATGACTAGATGACCAGAAAATTGGTCAATCATACACATTCCATCATTAGGGCATGATTGGATCACCCATCCATGAACCCAATTCCATCTATAATACAATAGATGGAATATTTATCATTATATCCTTATAATATTCAATGGAATTTACATCGAAAAAACATTATATAAGAAAAAGATCCTTTAAAGGTTCCCAAGATGGTCTAGAATCTCTTGAATTTCTTACCTGCATCATTGAGAGGATGGGAACCACCCTGACAATAAGAAAATTCATCTGATGAGGATTCCCAATATGTATTAATCAATTTCATTCACTTTGTATACCTATTATGATGAGGACTCATATGAACCCAAATTCCCCATAAAAATTAGAGAAGAGTTATAGATTTTGGAGAAAAAGAAGTCATGGTGGAACCTAATGGTCAGGTGTCATTTCGAATAATGTAATATATGAAGTTTAGACGTAAATAGAGGTGCTTCAATGTGCTCAGTGTAATACATAGTTTGATCTTAAATCCTCTAGGATTGATTCTTATATTATCATACTGATATACTAATTAGTAGAAAAATAGTCAACTGATAAACACCAATACATGGGGAAGTAAATGAAAACCAACCCTCGGATAGCTAAGAAATATCATCCCGTATTCTTTTAAGGGAAGTATTCACTTGATTAGCCATCTTTGGCCACCAAAATTAAATCTAAGGAACAACCTATTTGAAGTAAGTATAGAACTTTGGTTCCAAAGTACGATATTCTATAGCAGCTCTCTATTATCTTGTTCAGAATCTCAATCATGGATTTCATTCATCTTTCAAAAGAAATCAAGGAAGCTCTTATTGAATATATTTTAAGCCATCAAGAATTTGTGACTAAAGTAAATATAGTAGAGGTATACCATATAGAAAATAGTTCTATTGAGTGTTATATGGTCATTTAATTCATAGAACATGATCAATAGGTTGTTATATATGGACATATTACGACTTTGAAAATATCTAGAAACCTCCATGATACCATTGTCCATCGATCCCAAGTTGATAGTAGCTCTAGGATCAACATCATTCTGATTCAAACCCTGTGATACATGGGATATAGGGAATCTAACTTATCCCCATACAATTTGAAAATTCAGAGGCATGATAAGATTGATCAGAGACTACTCTGAATGATTATGCAAAGAAACTAATTTGGTGATCTCATGTTAGAGCCTAAATTAATAGTGTTCTACCAAGACATGTATTTAAATGTCTTATAGGGAATACCATAGATTCAAATGTACACAACAGTTTCCTCATCATATTACCATTACTTGAAATATTCTATTTATTGGAAATTTAGGGAAATTTATTATGATGGTTCCCCCTTCATTTCTTATGATTCTTATTACATATATGTATGTTAATATAAAATAGAGGGAAAGTATCCATTGTTGAATAACACCAGATAAATTTTTTCCTTTAATATCTTGGAAATCATCCCTATCATTCCATAGAGAAAATTTAGTGAAAATTTATTGTTTTATATCAACCAAATTGAGGTAAAAAATATAGATTGGGGAGACCATTAGGTCTTGTTAAACAATGAAATAAATCATAAAATTACTTTCCTATCATATGATTATCAAATGTGTGTATCCCTTGATAAATCACTATAGATAGGGGAAAATACATGTGCACTCCATGCATATTAATATTTCCCGCAAGAATATTTACTTAAGAATAGGTCTGAATAATATTTATATGATATAGTCAAGGATATTCAATTATTTGGACATTAATCCTAGAATAAGAACATAGTTTTGAGGCACATTAACCTTTTTTCTCATAGTGTTGGCTATATCGAATGGACATAGAAATTACAAAGAAAGATTTTATCCAAATGGAAGTAAAAATAACCACATATAATCTCCTAGATCTCAAAGTTCCAGTCTATCTTCTACTCCTACTAATAGTAAAGAGGGTGAGGAAGAAATCAATTATTCAAGGAAGATGTATCATCCACTGTGGATGAACTCGAAGAGTTGAATATAGCTATATAATAAGATGTGTTTATTGCATTGAGCAGGTCTTTATAACTCCCAAATAATTAGATAAATATATCACCTTCCATAAGAATCATAGAGATGTATTTTAGTATAATTATATGGAAATACCTAGGTTGGATCCCCAAGTGATGGCCTATAATTGGGTATGTTATATAACCACATTAACTAACAATAGGTAGTAAAGAAAATGCACTAAACACATGATGCTAAGGTGGAAATTGGTGTCGATAAGATTATCAAATCCAACTTTATCAAATAATTTCAATACCCAAAATTGATTACAAAAATTATCCTATTCAATAAAATAAATAGTTAAATTAGGGTAAATTTTAACTTCAGGGAACTCAATCATCACTACACTTAGGATAATTTTAATGTCCCGATCAGTGAACTGATGATTGATGCACCAATAGGTTTTTAGGTACTAACCTTCTTGGATGGATACTTAGGATCCAATTAAATTTAGATAGACCATGAAGATGAAAAATACACTACCTTCATAGAACCCCATAAGGGGTATACTATTACCAAGTAATTCCCTTCGGGATGAATAATATTGGTGCTACCTACTAATGTGACATGTAATATATTTTCAAATCCTTTCTAGGGAAGATTTTATAATGATTTTTTTATTATATAGTGGTTAAAAATTAATAATTTTGTGATCACCTTGATAATATTGTGGTAGTTTTTAGTAAATTATTTCAGCATGGTTTGAAGATGAACACACTAAAATGTGATTTGGGGTGACATTAGGAAAATTCCTTGGATTTATGGTACACAATCATAGTATTGAATTAAAACCCAAAAATATCAAATAAATACTTGATATTCCTCCTCCTAAAAATCTTAATGAATCAAGGGGACTTTAGGGGTTCCACACTTCCATCATGAATTCTATAGCCAAAATTTATGAAAATATTTTTCCCTTAAAAAAGTTGATGAAGAAAGGGGTCACCTCTCACTAGGATGATTATTTTTTTAATGACTATGATGATCATAGAAAATACATTTTCACCCTTTCATCTTGATACTATCCATAGAATTAAATCCCCTCATCCTTAATGTGGCATCCCTATAATAATCAATCAGTTCCATCCTTTCTCACAATAGTGATACAATTAAGGACAATAGTCTTTATTATCTCAGTAGAAAAATTTTGGATATTGAGACCCAATATTCAAATATTAATAAAAAATTATCTTTCATTAGTTTTAATAGTGAAAAAAATATGACACTATTTACAGCACTAAAGTTCCACCTAGTCTCTCTTTTTGATTCATTAAAATATATTCTTATCCATCTGGTGTTAATTATGAGTATATTAGGATGGGTGGTCATTATTTAGTAATTTGACAACTAATTCATGTTTCAAAAGGTGTTCAAGAGGAAATAATTATCAAATTTCCTTATAGTGAACCTTATCCTAGATAATTAATTATTTGATACATAACTCTTAGATGAATAAGTATTCTATATTTTTCAAACCTCTTAGGAATGGGAGATGTACTTTAATGGTTCTTCTAAGAGCCCAATAGATAGAAGGATGAAAACCCCAAATCTCGATAGGGTCACCTTAGGTATTGTGTTCTCCCTGCAATGAAAGAAGGCCTTTTATAATTATTTTTGCTTTTAGATAGATGTACCCAAAATAAGGATGATTCAAGGGTGATTCAAAATTGGTGATAAAGAAAATTAATGGTGAATATACCATTTAGAAGGAATATTTGATTCCCTTTATTGATTATATATGATGGTTTATGGTTAAATTCCCTTAAAATACAACATTGTCTCACATCTCATGTTCATAGAACACCAAGGTGGATGCATTGGCTAATGCCAGTACAGCCTTTTAGAACGGAATTGGTATGAGATGGTCATTCACATCACACATAATTCGATGGTATCTCTATTTATCAATAATTATATGTGATATATCAATGAATTTAACAAAAAAATAGATAAAATTGATCCTTTACCATCACTAACTGATTAAAAAATCAGCTAGATTTCTCCCATAATTGAGTGCCTTCAAAATAAGATTCCCCAACTGGATTGAACCAAGATAGAATATATCCATTATAAGGAATCAAATTGTATCCCTTATGATGGAATGAATTCTAAGAAAGTCCTTAATAAATGATCATTTGATGGATTTATACTTAGGATCAATGAAGGATGAGATACCCTCATTATTTTAGAAGAAGTCCATGTTGGCACTTTTAGTGCTTACCAGACAGGAACCAAGATATCCCACTAAATTTGGAAGCTTGTATACTTATATTCATTGACGATTTGGGACTATAAGGAGTTCATGAATAAATTACATTATTTCCAAATACATCCAAATTTCCTTAATCAACCCCTATAATTTTTGTACACAACCAAATACTATAGACCATTTTCTATATGTGGGATTGATGTCATGGGTCCATACCCTCCATCCATAACTTAGCAGTTCTATTTTATTCCTGTTCCCACCAACATTGTTTCCAAGTGGGATAAAGAGGAATCATTAAAGGAAGTCAGAATAAAATTTATCATCAATTTCTGGAATTCCAATATCATTAGAATATTTAGATACCCCCACACAAGATTGATGAATAATGGTACCAATTTTGGTGCTTTTGAATTTAATAGGTTGTATCAAAAGTACAATATCCCACCAAACCATTAATCCCCCTATCATACAATTAAAAATTGATAGATAAAGGAATTAAATAAAACTTTATCTAATATATTTCATAATAAGGTAGATAAATTTCATAAGTATTTTCTAGATAAACTCTTATCTACTTTGGTTCGTTATCTCACCATAACCACTACTTTCACATAGGTGATCCCATAGTCATGTGTGTATAAGGAAGAGAAAATTATATCCATTTAAGTTCATTTTCCATCTATTAATATCATTATCTTTGATCACTTATTCAAATATAAGAAATCCCAAATATGATTTTATGAATTGGAGTGACACTATGAGAAAAATTCATGCACATTACACAAACTTGAGATTCATCAAAATAATATCATGTGAGAATTACATAAGATGATCTATTTTTTATCATTTATCCAAGGATAACTAGTATTGGATCTAATAACTCCCTTGATACCTAGAAACAAACCCCAAAAGCATGACCTAAAATGGGAAGGACCTTATGCCATACAAAAAGTCAATTGCAATGGTGCTTAATCCCTTATTACAATAGATGGAAATAATATCACTCCAACTTCCAATGTAAGGTATATTGAAAAATACTTTCCATGGCACTACTTGGGTTCATAAAGTTCATTCCACTTGAATTTAAACTGATTAGACATTTTTCTTGTTGTATGACCTTAAACTATATTGTGACATTATTTTTTCACATGATATTAATTCACACAACATGTGGTCTACTCAATGTGACTTTAAATATTATAAAAGTAGTATTCTTAAGAAAAATATATTACTTGACTCCTAGGATCCAAAGATATATAGTGATGCCCAAAATTTCTATTATGGGTCTAGCCACAAATCTCATTAGCTCTAATTCTAGTTCTCGGGTTATTACATATTTACACTAGGTCTACCACCATAGCCGGAACCATAACAAAATCATAATATTTTTACCTTCACTTGAACTTGATAAATGGAGAGGAAACTTTTAAGGAATTTGTATAACTCCATTATTGTTATCCCAAGATACATAGTGTTATCCTGATATCTAACCTTGAACTCATCCACAAACATCATTACCATGAAAATACCATTTTGTCTTCGTTTTTAATAATTTATTAATTCATGAAGGGTTTTATATATTTAATAGACACTAATATTAAACTATTTAATTTTTTATATGAGATATATATTCTCAAATCCATATATAAGGTCTGCATCATATGAATTTAAACTATAAGACATGATAGTTTTTGCTGGATGTCATTAGACTATATAACATATAGTCTACCCCACATTACCTTTAATCATATTATATAATATAATTACCATGAATGAGATCCAAGTACATGAAATATCACCTACCACATGGTTACTTATCCATGGACCTATAATGGGATAAAATGTCCCCTAATTCTAATGATTATTTCTTGGTGTTGGTCCTTTCTTAAATCACATCAGGATATCCATTCCATAACTCAAAACTTGGATGAGATCATTATATCTTCCCAATATACATGATCTAGATATGTTTAGAGGATAATTTCTAGAACTATGTATGGATTGATTCATATTACCATAGGATATGCAGTTATTATTGGATCTCTTGTCTCAGGGCCAATCACATATTCCATTTCCATTCCTAATTCTACCTCGGTGATGTAACTTTTACCAATTCCATGAGGATTAATTATACCTTCTCTATCCATAGAACCCAAATATATATTCCTTTATCTCCGTCACATTATCCAAATCTATGTAGAGTCCCCTTTCCTAGGATTATGTATAGCATTATTCCTATTATCATAGGATACATAGTGACCCTCAGATCTCTTATCTTGGTCTCATCTAGAAATTCTCCTTACCATATAATCCTCCACTTCGTCCTTGTATATATTCCATCCTCATTCATGTTGTGTTTCCTTCATTGGACCTAATATTAGGATAAAACTATCCTATATTAAGAATTGATGCATGGATTTTCATTTCTAGGACCTTCTATAAATATTATCAACTACAAACCCCCCCCCCCATTGTATAGGTTTTCCTTGTTCACAATGTTCCTTTCTATATTAGAATCTACATAGAGAAGACATATTCTCATTAATAAATATTTGTATATCAATTACTAATATTGTTGGATATGTATTGATGTTTATCTATCTTGGACCCAACCACAACCTTTTACCCCTTTAAATATCATTATATATTAGCATTTGGTCCTTCAATCCATCCATGTTAGTTATTTTCATGGAAATATTATTGGATGTAACCATTTCATTTTATCTTGTTGTTGAGACCTCATACACATTGGGTTTACTCCCTTCTCACACAAAGATAACCATCAATTTAACTAGCATTCCCGTTTCACATGGGCTAGATAAGTGCGGGTAACTTCTAAGAACTATGTGTAGCTTGATTCCAATAATTATAGGATAAGTAGTGATGTATAGATCATCCATACTAGACTCAAATTCAACTTCCATTTCTATCTCATTTTCCCCACCACCCTAAGACTTGGGTCCCTTAATTCACATTGGGTTTTGTTGGAGTTAGTGGCCTATAACCAACTACTTTTTACTTTATGATAAACTTGTATTCATGGATTTAAATATTAATAAATACCTTATCACATCTTAATTTTTATTCTACATGAAAATACATGTGATAATGTCCTAAGGATAGTTGTTTCACTAAAGGGTCATAACAGATCCTTGTTATGATGAGAACCTAGAAGTTCCATAACACTATTCATGAATATATGTCCTATGGATGGATGATGTTATTTAAGGGACACAAAAAATACAAGACATTAGGGGTGAGGACTCATAAAACTTTGAGGCAGCTTCTCATGGTGTGGGACCTTGGTAATATCCAGGAGGATATTATAAGAACGAGACCCGCCAGTAGGAAATCCACATTTCATAGTGTTAGTGGATGTTCCTATATAAGGATGTGTGTATTGTTCCTTGGAATTTAATATTATTATTAATGGGTATTACAACTCATTCACCTAGATGTATTGATGAAAACTGGGACAACGCATTATTCGCAGTGAGGTAGGATATGTTGGGTGTATCACGAGTAATATTGAATTAATAGATAATGCGAGAAAAGATTTTTCCCTTCTGTTCCATGACAGAATTTGATATTTTAGGCCCTTGAATGGAATTTATATAGCCTAAATAAATCCATGGCCAAGGTGTGGAATTGGAAATTTAAATTAAGGGAAGTCAAAGAAAGATTAATCATTCACATCATATGATGATGCTAGCATGCAACCCGCTTGATTCAAGATATCAAGGCAAAGGGATTACATTACACAGTAAGCCTTCGTATGAGGTGACACATCATTGTGGCGTTAACTTCTTTTTCTATGGTTTCCTTTCCATGTTTCTAGATTCTAACCTTGGACTTTAGGTATGATATACCTAATTCTATTGAGAAAGAAGATTATAGGGTCACAAACTAAGTGTATCCAAGTATCTGAGTTAAATATTCATTTAACTAGTTGAATAAATATTTTTCCCAATTTTGGTTTAGTAATTATTCAAGGATGTATGATCACATTAATTTTGACGCTTTTTATTTGAGAGAATATATTTCGGGTGAAATAATATATTTATTAGAGAATAATGAAGTTATGTTTTTTTAAGAAATAAATAGTCATTATTCAATCTCTAATAAATGCAGTGGAGGAAATAAAGAAAATGGAAGAACAAAAATGCATTCCATGTATATTAATATACACATCAAGTAGATTTTTTGGGAATTTTTTAGAAATAATATTGTTTATTTAATTAAATAATATTATTTTTAATTCATTGGGTGCATGTAAAGTAATAATAATAGTCAAATGCTATTATTGGGCATGGGGTCTTACTAATAATTAAATAAAATAAATAAATACCTATGGTTAATTATTTTATTTCATTATTATATGTATTATAAATATCAATTACATTATTCCCATTAAGCCTAGCCATTCTTTATGGTTGTGCATAATGAATCTGGAGAAATATCTCAATCTGAGAGAGAATTCCTTTCCTACAAGAATGCTATCAAGTTACAAGAGAGATCATCCTCCACCGAATCAAGGAGATCACTTTGGAAGCGACTCTCAAGGAAATAAAAGGTGGAGATTTCAAGAGATGTTCCTTCCATGCTAGCACCTGGAGATCTCTTATGCGATGTCCAGGGATATGTGGAACATGTGTAGATCACCACTAGAGAAAGCCTACACTTGGATTCTACAACACAACAACAGATCACATTGGATAATGACTGGAAACATAAACATAGATAGAATTACATCAAGGTAATTCTTGTCTTTTAATTAAATTAATTATAACCAAAATATGATGATCCTCTCTCTGGTTCCAAGACATACCTCTTTCCTTTCATTCTTCATTATATTCTGAACATCCAGCATTTTATCATTATGACAGATCTCAGATTGATCATTGTTAATGGTAAAATTAATGTTGGGTACACCCATCTATATGAGATTCCACTGTGATCAGAACCAACAAGTGGTATCATATGGAGCATATCGTTGATTATAATTATTTATTTTTTTCATTGATGATTTAATCATTTAACAATTTAGTTGTTTCATTTAAAGTTAATCGTTCAATAAATATGAATCTCGAGATTTGTTCATCCTCTTTCATTTCTCGTTCACCTTATAGAAATGATCCTTTCTTTTAATATTGATTAAAATAAAACATAGTATCTCATCTAAATGTACCAAAAGTTATGGGTCGTACAACACCAGAACACACTTTATGTAGTTGAACTCACACGCTATGTAGTTAAGGTTCAATGCATCGGGACTGGTTCTCTAAACGAAGCGGTGTGATTAGAGTTTTTCTAAGTCTTAAGGACTCTATGTGTTTAATAGTAATAGGTGACACATAGTTTTCAGATTACACACCATGTGGCCCACGGTACATGATGTGTAGTCCCTTCGGGTTAGGGTTGGACCGTGTACCCATTACATGGCTTTACTGGCTAGAGACCGTGTAACGTGGACACTATATTGCGTATGGCCTACTGGGCATGCCATGTACTCCAAAGATTTCCAAAGTACATATAAACGTTGTATCCATGGTCATGTACTTTGGATGGACGGGGAACGATAGTACATTCCATGTAGTCAGAACTACATGTCGTGCACTCATCCAAATTACATAGATTTATTAAAAATGTATTATTATATTATACAAACCCTTGAGACGTGTACCATGTTGTAGTCATAAATCTAGGGCACAACACATGATAGGTGTTTTATATATATGTGTTAATTTAACATCTACGTAATGTTCATTTCTACTAATTAGGTAGTTATGAACAGTAATTCATCGGGTTTCCTCTTTGGTACAAGTTAGATACAAAGATAATTTTAAATGAATTTATTTGTTTAAAATTATGATGGATGAGAATCTCGAGGAAATTCAGTAAATGGTTTAAGATAGAAGGATTGATTAATTAAATATAATAATTAATTGATTTGAGCATGATTTATCTTAAACAAGAACAATTAAATAATTGAATGAGGATTTTATTTATGAATAAATATAGTTTCATGTATGGATGATCATTATCTAGACTAGGACCTTTTTACGTGGATTGTTTCTTTTAATTTATTTATTTAAATTAAAATTGATGTTCTACGATTCTTCTCCTCATTAATATGTAGGGCCTACATGAACAAGGTTTCTTTAATGTAAAACCCCATTTTACCCATCATCTGAATGTTATATAAAATCATATGTAATGTATGGATCTCCCAAGATAGTGGAGGTGGCTTAAGTTAGGAGCCAAGGTGAAACAAACCCAAGGAGATACAAAGGTGGATAGGTGGAAAGATATAAACATGAACCCAAAAGGTTCAAGGTGTTTCTCCCCTAGGTATTCGATTAGTTTATCAACCACTAGATAAAGTAACCAATAGAACAATCTCATGATCATGCCATTTATTTTATTTCTATCAGTTGCATGGTTTATTTATTGTGGGTGTGTTGTTCCAATCAAACAGTTAATGAATTAAACAAGAATGCAAGATGGAACTAAAATAAGAGTGGCTTATGCGTAAATATTATCTTATACATGGTTAATCACTTAAGTATATCCCAATTAATATTAAAAAGCATGTAATAAAGATAATAAATGGCAATTTATGTATAAGGATAAAATACCTCAAGGAAATATTAATTCGGTATAGCCTTCTATAATCTTGGTTAGAATCGAACCATAGTTTAAAGTTCTTGACCAACCCTAGTTGGGATGATTTAAATTACTGGGGAATTGTAATTCAAGTTTTTGGGTTGAATTGAATTGGTTCAAATCAAGAGTTGACTGCCATAGTAGTACTTGGTGTGACCAAGAAGTACAGGTTGAGGAAATCCAAAATAAAAGGATTTCAGGATTGGGGAGTCTACTCAGCGGATCAAGGAGCTATGAGTTAATGCAGTTGGAATTTAGAATGCCTACCTAAAAAATTTCAAGTTGCTTGACCAACCCTAGTTGGGGTGATGAGAAGGTCAATATAGATCATTTCCTTTAGAATATTCAGGCAACAGAATATTCTGAAGTCAATGGTGAGGGCTATTGGATTTTGATAAAATTGTGGGAGACTAATAAGTATTTATTTATTTATTTTCTCAGTTTTATCATGATAAATTAATAAATCTTTTATTATCTTAATTTTTAGAAATGGAAAGAAAAATGATATCAAACATATCATTTCAAACCATACTCAAAAAGGAAAATCTTCTCACCGGCACCAATTTTCAGGATTGGTAGAGGCATTTATGTATCATCCTTTTCCATGAGAGGAAATTATATGTGCTGGAGGAACTTATTTCAGTTGTACCTGGAAACAAGTCTAGTTATGAGGAAATATATATCTATATGAAACATTTGGATGATTCCACAGATTTCCAATGTTTCATGCTATCGGTCATGTCTAATGATCTCTTGAAGCTACATGAAAAAATGGATGTATGTAGCATGATGTCTCATATTAAGGATCTATATCAAGAGAAGGTGAGATATGATAGATATGGTATCTCCAACACTTTATTCACAACTAATCTTAGAGATTCTGCGCTATCTGGGCCTCATGTAGTCAAGCTTATTGGCTACATTGAATGCCTGGACATCATAGGGATTAATTTCCCAGATGATTTGCATATAGATCACATCTTATCATCACTTCCCAAGACCTTCTCTATCTTTATTGTCAACTAAAACATGATAAACAATGATAAGGGTATATTGGAAATTATGACCTTGATTCTCTAGGTATATAAGTACATGGGCATGACAAACCCATAGTTCTTATGGTGAATAAGAAGAGGAAGGACAAGGAAAAGGGGCCAAGGATTTATAAACGGTCTGAAGCCCCCGAGCATCATCCCTCTAAGAAGGTAGATATACGTAGGTAGGGAAAGGAATGGAAGGTAGTATGTTTTTCATGTGGATAGCCAGGCCATTGGAAGAGGAACTACAACCAGAAGCGTGGGGACAATAATGGTGCATTTGTTATCGAGTGTAATATTTCTATTTCTACACATTGGGTTTTAGATACAACATGTGGGGCTCACATATATATTAAAATATAGGAACCAAGTAGATTTAGAAATATTTCTAGAGGATAGGAGGATCTTCAAGCTACCAATGGCACGAGGCTGGCTGTGTTGGCCATTGGTGATTACCATCTCTCATTGCCAACTGGGATTCTTTTGGTTTTACATAACTATTATTATGTACCTAGTGTTACCAAGAACATAATTTCTATATCCTGTTTTGATATGGATGGATTTATTTTCATTTTTTTAAATAAGGGTTGTTTCTTTTATAAGAAAAATGTATGTTATGGTATGGCGTATTTAAATAATGGTTTGTATGCATTAAATTACGAAAACCAAGTATTGTATATCAATAACAAAACAAACTCAGATGACTTATACAACCACCAGTCATGGAATCACTGTATCAGTCATGTAAATGAGAAGCGCTTGAAAAATTTCTTCCAAGATAGTTATTTAGACTCTACTTATCTAAAACCACTTGATATATGCCACGCTTGTTTACAAGGGAAGATGACAAAGTCGCCTTTCAGTGGATTGGGTGAAAGGGCCATTGAGATTTGAGGATTGGTACACACAGATGTGTGTGGACCATTTCTAGTAAAATCTATAGGTGGATATTCTTACTTCATTACTTTTACTGATGATTTGAGTAGATATGGTTGTATGTACTTAATCAGTTATAAGTAATAGTCCTCATAGAAATTTAAGGAATTCAAGAATGAAGTAGAGAATCATCTTGGTAAAAAATACAAAGAATCTCTGATCATATCAAGGTGTATAATGTTTGAACCAAGAGTTTATCAACCTTTTATGAGATTTGGGGATTTTATCTCAACTCAATTTTCCTTATACACCACAGTGAAATGGAGTTAGTGAAAGGATGAACTACACCTTTTTAGACTTGGTGAGGTTGATGATGAGTCATGTAGATCTTCCATTATCCTTCTGGGGATTTTCATTACAAACTACAGCATACACATTAAATCAAGTACCGACTGAGGCATAAAATATAATCCCCTCCAAGTTACGGAATGGAAACAAACCCATTTTCTCGCACACACATGTATGGGGATTTGAGGCATTTGGTAAGGCCTTCTCAGGCAACAAACTATCACCATGGGGAATGAGGTAAATCTTTATAGGATATCCCAAGGAAACAAATGGATATTACCTATATAACCCTTTAGAAAATAATGTGATTGTTTCCAAACAATATTTATTTCTTGAGAGGGATAACATCCTCAAAAAGGATAGTGGGAGAAATATTGACTTCAAAAAAGTTAATGCTCAAGATACACAAGAGTTTTTATAGGAACAAGTTCCGCAGGTCCCTGAGGAAGAGGTTCTAGAAACCCAAGTACTACGTAGGATCTAAAGAGAGGTAAGGGAACCAAAGAGATTTAGTTTCCTAGTCACTGAGGATGGTGAATAATTATTGTTGTAAAATGATGAACCCCTCTTCTACAAGGAAGCAGTAGAGAGCTTTTAAGTTTCATGATGTCTAGAAGCTATGAATTCTAAAATGGATTCCATGTATCAGAACCAAGTCTGGTTTCTAGTCAATGTGACAGTTGATGTAAATAATGTTGGATAAAAATAGGTATTCAAGAGAAATCATGACATGGAAGGTCATTTCATCACATATAAATCAAGGATAGTGGCTATAGGATTCAGACAATGTCAAGGAATTGACTATGATGAAACCATATTGCCATTTTCTATGTTTTAACCCATAAGAATCATACTTTCCATATAATATTACCATGAATATGAGATTTTGAAAATGTATTTCAAAATAGAATTCCTTAATAGGAACCTTTATGAAGATGTATATATGAAACAACCAGAAGTTTTGTGACACCAGGTGAATCCAAATAGGTTTGAAAGTTACAAAAATCCATTTACTAATTAAATCAAGAATCCATGTCATGGAACATTCGATTTGATGAATCCATAAAGGAATTTTTTTCATTAATAACGAATGTGAGCCATGTGTTTATAATCAGTTTAATGTGAATGTGGTCATTATCCTAGTAGTGTATGTTTATGACATATTACTTATTGGAAATGATTTACCAATCTTACAGTCAGTTAAGGACTGGTTGAAAAAGTGTTTCTCCTTGAAGGACTTAAATTAAGCAACCTACATTCTAGGGATAAATATCATTCATGATAGATCCAAGAGGCTTCTTGGACTAAGTTAGGGTACATACATTGACCATATACTAAGGATATTTAGTATGGAACAATCCCAGAGGGGATTGGTTCCAGTCTCACATGGCCTACATCTTTCTATGAGAATGTGTCCTCAAACACAATAGCATAAATATAGGATGAGTAATATCCCATACACTTAATCTATAGGATCCATAATGTATGTCGTGTTATGTACCAGGCTTGATGTTTCCTATGCACTGAGCATGGTAGAAAGATATCAAAAAGATATAGGAGAAGAGCATAGGACTATTGTTAAGACAATTCTTAAGTATCTGATAAGAACTAAGGATTTGTTCCTGGTGTATATAGGATATGAGGTGCTTATCATCAGAGGGTATGTTGATGCTATTTTTAAGAAAAATCAGAAATATCTAAAGTCATAATTAGAATATGTTTTCTATCTCAATGGAGGAGCTATGATCTAGAAGATTTGAAAGCATCTGGTTGTCGTCGATTCTACAGCAGAGTCTGAATATATAGCGGATTCTGATGTATCCAAGGATACCTTTTGGATTTGGAACTTTTTCTAGGATCTTGATGTGGTGCCTAATAGTAGAGACCCTATCACACTTTATTGTGATAATAATGCAGTGGTGGCTCTTGAAAAGGAACTAAGGCCACATCAATGGACAAATCACAATCTTCAGAAGTATCACCTCTTGGGGGATTTCTATCAAAGGGGTGAAGTTTCACTGAGAAGAGTGTCCATGGAAGAGAATGTGGTGGACCCCATTATTAGAGGAATATCTCATAAAAAGCATGAATATCATGTGGGATCTAGCGGGTTAATGTTTTTTAGCAGTTTGATCTAGTCCAAGTGGGAGTCTGTTGGAGTTGGTGGCCTAGAACAAACTACCTCTTACTTTATGATAAACTTGTATTCATGGATTTGAATATTAAAAAATACCTTATCATGTCTTGATTTTTCTTTTTCATGACAATACATGTGATAATTTCCTAAGGGTAGATGTTTCAATAAAGGGTCATAGTGAATCTCTTCGATGATGAGAACCCATAATTGTCATAACAGTATTCTTTAATATATGTTCTATTGTTGGATGATGTCATTTGAGGGATATAAATAATACAGGCCATTATGGGTGAGGACTCAAAAAACATTGAGGAACCTTCCCATGGTGTTCACCATTGGTAATATCTAGGAGGATATTATGAGAATGAGACCCACCATTAGTAAATCCACATTTCATAGTGTCATTGCATGTTCCTATCTGCATATGCGTGTATTGGTACTTGGACTATATGATTATTATTAATGGGTATTACAACGCATGAACTTAGATGTATTGAAAAAAACTCTGAAGACGCACTGTTTTCAGTGAGGTAGGATACGTTGGGTGTTTCATGAGTAATAACGCATTAATAGATAATGTGATAAAAGATTTTTCCCTTCTATTACATAATGGAAGTTTATATCTTAGGCCCTTTGATGGAATTGATATAGCCTAAATAATTCTATGTCTATTGTGAGGAATGGGAAAGTTCAATTCCAGGAAGTCAAAGAAAGAGTAATCGAGCACATGGGTTGATGATGCTAACATGAAACCTACTTGATTCGAGATATCGAGAAAAAGGGATTACATTACACAGTAAGTGTTCATATGAGGTGGAATTTCATTGCATCATTAACTCTTTTCTCTATGGGTTCCTTGGCGTGTTTCTAGATGATAACCTTGGACTTTAGGCAATATCCACCTAATGCCACTAGTAAAGAGTCCTATATGGTCACACAGTAAGTGTATCCAAGTAACTCAGTTAAATATTCATTTAACTAGTTGAATAAAGATTTTTACCAATTGGGGTTTAATAATTATTCAAGGATGTCTGATCACATTAATTTTGACACTAGTTATTTGAGAGAATATATTTTGAGTGAAATAATATTTTTATTAGAAAATAATGCAGTGATATTTTTTAAAGAAATAAATAGTAATTATTTATGGTCTAATAAATGTAGTAGAGGAAATAAAGAAAATAAAAAAAAAGTACACACCGTGTATATTAATATACACACCATATATTTTTTCTTGGAATTTGTGAGAAATAATATTTTTTATTTAATTAAATTATATTAGGTGTAATTGAATGGGCGTGTATAAAGTAATAATAATAGTCAAACGCTATTATTGGACATGAGGTCTTACTAATAATTAAATAAAATAAATAAATACATATGGGTAATTATTTTATTTCATTATTCTAAGTATTATAAATCCCAATTACATTATTCTCATTAAGCCTAGATATTCTTGGGGGTTGTGCACAATGGATATGGAGAAATCTCTCAAGCCAAGAAAGAATTCCTTTCCTCCAAGAACACTCTCAAGTTATGAGAGAGATCCTCCTCCATGAAATCAAGGAGAGCACTTTGGAAGTGGCTCTCAAGGTGATCAAAGTTGGACATCGCAAGAGAAGGCTCTTCCGCACTAGCACCTAGAGATCCCTTCAGCAAAGTCCTGATATTTGTGGAGCATGTGTGGATCACTGCTAGAGGAAGCCTACACTTGGCTTCTATGACACAATGACGGATCACATTGGATCATGACTAGAAACATAAATGGAGAGAGAATTCCATCAAGGTAATTCTTGTCTTTTAATTAAATTAATTATAACCAACATATGATGATCCTCTCTATGGTTCTGCGACTACCCTCTTTCCTTTATTTCATCATTCTATTATGAAGATCTGATGTTTTATCACCATGAAAGATCTTGGATTGATCGTTTTTAATGGTAAAATTAAATTTGGGTACACCCATCTACACTCGCTTTTGCGGCACCCAAAACATACAGTTTTCCCTCATTAACTCTATATTAGGAAGAGAGATTATTATAAAATTAGAAACCCATACCAATATATGGTATCCTCATTCACATATGGTCTTTCTATATAGAACTCTATATTGGAAAGAAATTTTAACTTTCCATGACTTCATGTGTATTAATTCCTATTCTTTCAAGATATGTAGTGACACCTAAAGGTCTCAACCCATGCCCAGTTGTAAATCTCATAAACTTAAATTCACTTATTCATTTTAGTTTTTGGGCTCCCTCATTCATGTTATCTTATTCGATGGCTCTGTATTAGGATTGATCCATATTTATTTCCTCTAGTCATAAACTAGATCTTCATATATATATTATAAGAACTACACATTGCTTTATTCATGTTCTCATGGGATATGTGGTGTCATATGAACTATTATCCAAGATAAATAAATGTGTAAATCTCAAGAGGTGGTGAATTAAATTCATAAATATAACTTATTATTTTTTCACTCTAGAATTTAATTCATTAAAAAGGTAAAATATCTGAAAAGTCATAGCATAAAAAATTTAATAATGCAGCAAAAATAAAACTTTTGGAAGTTAAAACAACAAAAATTAGATATAAAAACAATAAAAATAAAAGAAAAAACATGGATTATTAGATAAAAATAAAAATACATATTTAAAAGAAATTTTTACCAATATTTATAATTCATAATAATTCTTCACTTTTATCCCAAAGCAGTAGTATGATTGGTAACTAGACCTAGCTTATATAAACTCTACACCAAGAACTTATTCAACAAACCCATCAATAGATTCAAGTTACAAACTAGTTAATTCTCCGATAAACTCCCTAGAAGTATGAAACTTTATCCTTAAGATCTTCTTTGATTAGTATGGTCAAAACAAGTCTAGTGCTCAGACTTTATAAAACTTCACAATTTGAAATCAAGCGGGTTTCTATCTATAAAAACTCATCAATAATGAAAGATATAAAATATCCAAGATTCATGCCCCAAAAATATATTTTATAATAAATTTTATATGAAATTATTATAAAATGAAAACTTATATATTTTATAATAATCTCTCGTAAATAAATATCTAAGTAAAATGAACAAAAAAATAATACAATTGTGGAAATAAAAATCACTAAGATAAAACATAGGATATTGATTGAAGGAATTTTAGTATCTTCGTGTATTTAATATCTCAAAGCCTCCGTATTAATGTATATATGTCATTGTATAAAACTTCAATGGTAACATCTGAGATATTTAGTTTTAGTTACAATAGAATCAGAATCATCTCAACTTCTTCTATTGAAATGTTCTATTTGACTTAATGATTCTCTATAAATTAAATGAATCAATCAGTTCATCAAAATTTAGAATATGAAGTTATATATTCCAAAAGGTGTTGGTATGGAATTTTCATAACTAAAAAGTGGTTCCCCAAGATAAAAATATATATCTCCTTCTTGGAGTCAATAAATAAAGTTATTTTAGTGGAGTTTGTGATGAGTAATAAAATTATATTTAGCCCCATATTAAAAGAATAATCCCTACAAATGAAGAAAGTTTAACAGATATTAAGTGGTTTCAGAATTTTATCATAAAAAGGTGGTATCAATATGCTCAACATGTGGTATGTCTCAAACACTTGGTACTTTATTGTTTATTTGTTGATGTTTTGGTGTAAGTGTGATTGAGGTCACCATAATATGTGTTAAAGAAAGTATAATATCGATCTATAGGTTTTTATATAAGTGAGTAATATTTTCATGAAAAAGGGGAGAATAAACTCTTAAAATCTAATGTTTAGAAGTTTAATAGATTTATTTGGCTCCAAAAAGACCTTTTTATAGGTCATTAAATATTTGGATCAATTATTGTATGGATTCTAGGGGGTAGAGTTGATAAGGTACCCCATGAAGTTTAAAGATATAGGGGGAGAACTTGATGACAAATATATAGAAACCCAAATGAGGGAGATAATGGAATGTAAGATATGGATATGAAGACGCTTTTCATTTTTTATTAATAAAAGGGGATTCAAAATATTGGGAATGAGTAGAGTTGAAGTATAGTCTCTCAAAATATAGAGGTTTTTGGAGTAATGATAGGATGATTATCATCCTTGAGAAATATGGTGTAAGAAGATTTGTGACAATGGTAGAGTGAATAATTTGGAGACGGATATTTTCATTTTAATAACAAAGGATGTGTGAATAAAAGGATTATAAATCCATAGCCTTTAAATCCTTGTCTTTTTAAGTATTTTATGGAGGATGGATTTATGATAATATTGAAAAAGAATCCCAAGGGGGGATGTTGGAACCAAAGGTATGTTTAGACCGAATGGCCCGAAGGCCTTCTTTTTATTTTATTATAGATAATCCCCCTTTTAAGGGTTGAAGGAGAACCCGTACATGACCCGTAGGCCCAAGTCACATGGCCCGACATAACCCGCAATACATGACCTGAAGGCCCAGAGGCATACCATGCCCATTACATGACATGTAGGCCCAGCCCACTATAACTTCCCCTCCCCAGCATCTTGCATCATTGATTACCTTATCTCCCCACCTTGCATTGCTAATCGGCTATCATTTCCCCGTACAAAGTTGCACGGTGTCGGGTCCCGATGGTGGCTGTCATACCCTCTCATTCTTCCAATCCGGTTAGCTCTGCATCTGGTGGATGCTACTCCTATTTCTCTGATCCTCTTTTGGGGCCTGTTCTATGTGAAATGGGCTACTCCATGGTCTACGTGACCTAAAGGCCCTGTGGCCCAAAGGCCTTTGATGACCCGAAGGCCCTGGAGACCCGTAGGCCCAAACCAGTGGCCCGAAGGCCCAAATCGGGTGAATAGTTCCAGTTGCTACAGTACCGAATAGTAACTGCTATACTGACTACTACAGTACTGCTACAGTAACCTGGAAATTCGCCTCCACCTGGTTTTGAACCTGGGTCTCTTGGATGCCAAGCAGGATCCCTTACCACTCGGGTACGGGCTCGTTAGCACCAAAGGTGTGTTTGGTGTTGGATTTTTTGTCAATCACTAGATTCATAAAGTTTGGTGAAAATTAAGGTTGGATGTTCCTAAATTTAATTTTCTAGAAATACTTGAGAAGTATTTTTTCATTTGAAAGTAAAGAATCTGGAATTTGAAAGGTGTTTTTTGGAAGATGAATTGTCTAAAGTTTGGATGTTATTTTAGAATAAGTGGTTGAGGTTTTTTTGAAAGGAGTGGATTCAATATGAGAAGACTAAAAAATTTAATTTCATAATTGAAGCTCATCTTTTGAAATAATGTGATCAGAATATTAATTGGATGTTACATGGATTCCACTAGATAAATGGAAAATTGTTGAATCTAATTTTTTGAATCGATATATTTTTCAAAAACTTTCCTAAGATATGAAAGATATTTGGATGAAATAATTTTCACTATATACTAGAGGTTTACCATGTATGTATAAGATATTAGGAGTTGTGTAATATATTATAGGATGAAGTAGAATTGGAAGAGGCCTAAAGTTATCAGTGATATGTAATATATTTTTGCTCATGTGTAAATTTTTTATAGTTGCTTGAGTTTTTTCTAAGAGGCAACAAATTTAGAAAAGGCATGAAGTCTCCCCTGTATGTAAGATATTTTCCCTATAGTTAAAAAAATATACAAAATAGGAAAACATATTCTCTTAGTGATTCATAAGTTTTTATTGATCAAGAATAAGGTTTTTTTAAAACTTCTTTGGTTGCATAAGATTTTTGAAATACAGAAAAATGGAAAAGGGGAGAACCTTCCATGTGTGCATTATGTTTTATTCTGGGAAGAGATAGTGAAATATGAAAAAGGGAAAAACATGTCATGTGTACATAATATTATTGTTTTATGTGTAATATATTTTTCTTGATCCATAATATAGAAAATTCATGATATCCTAATGGTACCTAGGTGAATAGTGTAGGATTAAAGAGTACGTAAATACTACAAGATGGGAGTGAATTTTTTTAAAAAAAAATAAACTGAACAAAATTCCCAAGTCACTTTTTTGTGAAATTTTGGATAGGAAGTTCATTAAATCTTCAATATTTATGATTTAAATAGATTATTTTTCTAAAAAATAAAATTAGGAAAAGTTAATTAAAAGTAAAACTTTTCTAAAAATCGCAGTAGAAAAAAATTAACATTTAAAAAAATAATTAAAATAAAAATTTACAAACTAATAAAAAATCAGGAAATATTTATTTCAAATATCAAAGATTTATCTTTAAGCATTAAGGAATTATATAACCTAGACCTAAGGTATCCAAAATTTTCAACCAAACTGTCAGGTCTATCTTCCTAAACTAAGAAATCCCTCAATCTTACCATATTTGGAAACCTCTATTTCCTTAACCTTGGAAACCCTTGATCAAAAATATCAGACTCATCCTCTATCTTTCTATCCCTGGAATTCCTAGAACATACTAGTTCATACACAACGGTTGCAAAATGAAAAATCTCTTAAGGCATTTACAATAAATCCCCTCATAAAGTCCTTAATAAAAACTCTTAAATAATACAATGAAGCAATCACTCATTGTAATAAGATTTTATAGAAAGACTAACATTAGATCTAATCATCAGTCATCCAAAAAGTGCTTTCCTCCTTTAATGTTCCTCCTTTTATAGGCAAATTTTCAATGGTAATATTCCATATATCTTAGATTTGTTATATTTACACTTTGGTACATTTAAATATTCAAAAAAAATATGTTAAATTCTATATAAATATTTATAAAAGGTTTATTAGAATTCAGTAATTTATTTCATCTAGAAAATTATTATTCCTCTTTATGTAAAATATATTTTTTGTAAAAACATTCTAAAAACATGGGATGTATAAAAGTTATTAAAAAGGTATAGGTAAATGTGTTTTGATTTTCAAAATCAGTTTAAAAAATGTTGAAATACATTTCAACTCAAAAAAGAGTAAATTCATCCATGTCGTGGATTGAAGGGACTTTTCATGAAGAGTATTCGTCTAGAAAATCATGATAAAACTATAGAAGTTAAAATAGGGAGATATTGATGGATATTCCATAGAAGAGTATTTGTTGGCTGTGAAATAGAGAGATAATGAGAACCACACTGTATAAGAGGTCATTTTGGGATTATATTATACCTATGAAAAAAATGTAGATCCATAATAGGCATATTGAATGCTTTTATAACATATATATGAGAGGTAGTGAAAGGGGTTCCTAGAGAATTACTACACCATGGAGTAATGATCATGTCATGATAGGTTTGTGGATTATGATATGCCTTATCAATCATAAAAAAACAATTTATAATTATCATTTCATAGAGATAATGGTCATGTTATAAAGTGTTTATTTTTAAGGATTTATGAATAATTATGAGAGACCAATATGAAGTGGTTCATATCATAAATAAGGTATACACATCATGAAATGGTTGATGAATTGAAAATATTGGGAAGTATTATGTTGCGATATTCTATGAGTTAAACAAAATATATATGGTATATTTTTTGGATCTAGATATTTACTAAGAAACACATCATGGGGAAGGAATCCACACAATGATATGGTGGTTACATAATATCTAGAAAGTTCGATTGAAATTAAAAAATAAGTAGATGTAATGAGTATTTTAAGGTTTGGCTCAGGTTTATTGGCATATAATAACTATGCTAAAATTTTGTGGTACACCTTTCATAATTTTAGAGTATATGTCGAGGATGATTTACCAAAACCCTCATATTAAAGGGTTAGATGAAAAGAATATATATAGAACTAATCATAGTAGTTTTTATGGGAGATGTGAGATGAATATTACTACATCTGATTTTAGAAGAAGAACAATAAGAAGAATATAGGTTAGAGAATATTGACATATCTAGTTTAAAAAAGTATAAAGTTGGGATCCATGGAGGTATACCATTTATAAATCAGGTTCATTAATGATATAAGGATAGTTGAGGGAGAAGAAGTAGAAACACTGTTGTATATGATTATTAAATATGGAGGGTGAAAAAAGACAATTATGGTGTGGTTTTATTTTTATTTGTAGAAGTGTAATTGTTGTGTGTTTGTGGAAGATAAAAACTCTCAAGTCACATTTAGGTGTTAATATAATAAATACTTAGAGTAGTAGAAGTGTAGTGAATATGAACTTCATGGAAGCATAAAATATATAGTTGGGATGAAATATGGCCCACTTTCTTAATAAAGCGACTCTCAATAAATATAAAAATTTCTATATAAGGGTTATAAAAAACAAACTCCCATTTTTCAAGGAGTTAATAAAAATAATGATGCATATATTTCCCAAAAAAATATTAAAGATAATTAACTATTAGAGTTAAAAATCATACGTAAAAGTGTAATTTATGATATCACTATTCAAATTTAAGAGTAAATAGCTTATATGTAAATGTAACTTTATGATACGTAAAAGTAAACTAAAAAACATAAAGGTGGGATTATCATAAGTATAAAGATCACATGAAATAAAAATTAAATTTTGTAAGATAATTATTGTTATGTTTAACAATCATCATTGCTTCCATAAGGTGATGTCCCATAAGATGTTCAAAGATACATCTTATAATTTCCATTAAAGTTAGGTATAGAAAATATAAAGTACCTACATAAAAAATTATCACAGTTCTATATAAATAATGGATATCCTATCCCTTTATCAAGGAGTTTTTCAATGTCTATAGAGTGGAAAAATAAAAGAGGAAAGTGATCACTTAGCAATAATCATACCCAAATTCTGTTTAATGTATTTGAATATCTTGCAATGTAATGATTTAAAGAAAATATTATCAAGATAATTTTCAATTCTGATAAATTTGAGAATAATACATCCTTTTTTTTGTTCCCAATTAAAGTGGTGTAATATATTTTTTTAGTCTATGAATGGTGTGTTGGGTTCTTAGACCAAGAAATATAAATTTTTTACACACAAATAATTGGACTTTAAGTAAAAATCAATCCAAAATCAATAATTGTATTCAATATCTTCAATAATTGACCACAACAACTTCCAACTGCCACATATTAAAATTCATCATTAAAAAGGGATAAAACACAATTTTATTGAGTATTTTATTGATAATAAATGATATAATTTCCTCAAATTTTGTTAAATATGTATTTTTATAAAATATTTGGGAATAGATCATTCATTTGAAAATTTTATTAAAATTCCAGTTTTACCCTTTAAACTTCATTGTAGTATTTCAGCCATAAATATTTGTAAGTTTATTATTTGAAATTAAAAGTTAATAATGTTTTCCTAAAATAATGTGAAAACAAATTAATCCAGTCCATATAAGATAAATCGCACTTTTGATTAGAATAAAAAGTCCATAAATTCAAAGTTCGGTTAGACTCGCCAGAATGGACATCACTTCAATATTTGAGCCATAAATTCTATATAAATAATTTTATTGATCTTAAATTCAGAGAGACACTCTAGGAATAATTATCAAACAAATAATCCTTCTGGAAAGACATATGGTTCACACATTTTGGTAGTCAAATAGGCAGTGCAATTTGGATTAATTTATTTGTCCGAATTTCCCCATTCACACTTGAAACCTCTTAAAACATAGTCTCCCCTTCACTCTATAAATAGGTGGTTTTCTAATTTGGATGTTTTGGGACGTGTAATTAGTGATTTAAGGCATATTATAATTGTTTTAAATCCATTTATATATGCATTTCAAGAGGGATATCTCTTGAATCTAGGATCCCTTCATCGAAGTATTCTTCTTATTCACTTTGTAATATTTTATCTCTTGAAATAAACATCATTGATCCTCTTATATTTATTCTATTTTATTCTGTTTTTCTATATTTTATTATTCATTACTCATCCTATTTTTTCTAGAATCAACAGTAGAAATGAGATTTTTAATGTCTCGGCTCTGGAAGCCACCTAGAGGCGCCCCGTACCCGGTTGGTCACATGGCCTCAAGTGCACTCCCCCGATTGCCAGAGGCTACCGACTAGAAATGAGGGCCTTGGGTGTGATAGTGGGAAAAAAATATTCCCTCATTGGCAGAGTAACACAGTAGAAAAATACAGATATACAATAGCGGAAGTAGTAAATATACCATACAATAGTAAACAGCGGAAGACTGAAGATAAGAAACAACTAGAGCACATATATAAATGATGCATGATACATATGTCTAGGAAAATAGCCAAACAAGTCACAATGCTGGAATAAAACTAAACCATGTACAAAAGTAAATAGATAAACAACTCCTCATCATCGCAAGCCTCAGCTTGGTCCCATGATCTTTAGCTCTAAAGTAGTCAAGTACCTGAAGTACAAGGGTGCTTTCCCTTATCTATACCTACAGCAATATAATCTGTTTGGGCCCCAAAGCACGACCCAAATAGGGTGTGAGACTAATATCAGTAGGAAAACACTAGAAGATATGTTCCTTACAGTTAGTGAATATATATGGTAGGCAATAAGCAAAAGGAAGCAGTAAAAAATGAAGTACTCAAAACCAAAAATTCCTACAGTTTCAATGCATTCAAAAACATGTATCAAGTAAGCAGACAATCAAAGAATGTAACCCTCTGGGGGTACTCACAGCTTAACCCCTCTGGTTCAACCAAACAAGAACAAGAAACTCTCTGGGAAGTACACACGGTCTAACCCCTCTAGTTCAGCTTAAGCATAGTCTCTCTAAGGAAGCACTCACCGTCAATTGCCTCTATAGTCTCGTATCGGTAACTAAAAGGAACTCTGGGGAAGCACTTACATCTCATTCCCCCTATAGCCCATGTTGAGGAACTATAGACACTCTAGAGAAGCCATTATGTCAATTCTCTCTATGGTCTACTACACCAGGTTCTCACGGCATTGTGTAAGTCAAACAAGCATATCAATGCAATAAGAACAAATTAAACCTTAAGAAATACTTGGCCAATAGTATACATCATAACAGCATGTCAGATAAACAAACACTCTATCCTATAGTACTAGGCATGGTGAAAAAAACAAGGTTTCCTAACAAACTAATCAGGACCAAACCTTCAAAACAAACATTCACGGTAAAACACTTCCAAATCATATAAATTTACCCTATTACATTTAATTAACCTCCATTCTATCATACAAGCATAGCAGTCAATTAACAGGGCTAAAATAGTAAACACGCAATACCCCATTCAAGGGTATTAGGCTATTTTTGCACATATAACTAAAAGAACTTATATAGAAAGGCACAAACCACCTACCTCGGTGTTGTAGGATCATTATACATGAACCTCAAGCCTTGAATCTCCAAAGAACACTGTAGATCTGCAAAAATGTCTAAAACGTTCAACCGAGGATAACTCTTGAAATAGGAGGAATAAGGAAACAAAGATCTAGAAGAAGGAAGAGCTTATCGAGGCGATCCCAAAGCAATCGATGGTAGTTGATTCGGAGAAAGGATGCATGATCAGGGGCTTGGGGAAGAATCATGGTTGTATGGATGCTTTCGGATGAACTAGGTCAAGAAGGAGGTGTTTTTGTCCATCAGACATGACCCTGGTACGTTTAATGAAAAAAAGTACACAGCATGTACTTTTGAGGTACATGGTGTGTACTTTCCCTTACTGAGCCCCACATTAGGTAGCCTCCAGGTCACCACACATAGTCGTGTGCATAACCGTTACACGGCCAGCACACGGCTACCTACGGTAACTCAGTACATGGCGTGTACTTAAGAAATTTTTAGAAACTCCTATTTTTCTCAAAAACAACATAAAAAGGAAAACATACCATAAAAGAAGAATCAGGTTCTTAAAAAATTCCCCCTTAAAGAAATTTGTCCCCGAATTTCCCTATCAAGATGGCGTAAAAGAAGAATCCTCGAATAGCTCAGGCCACTACGATCATACATCAGTCTCCCTTTCTCAAGTTTCATCTTGTATTCACCCGAGCTACCATAGCACTCATACCAGAGGAACAGACCATCCCTGGAGAACTTTCACACTTCGATCAACAATACGAATAGGATGCTCCTAAAATGAGGAATTCACCTCTAAATTAACCTCCTAGAGTTGAAAGACATGAGACAGTTTGGAGAAGTAACGTTGAAGCTTAGAAACATGGAAGACGTCGTGTATAGCCTGGTACCTCTGAGGTGACTGCAACCGATAGGCAACTAGACCAACTCTATCAAAAACCTCAAATGGCCTGACATATCTCGATGAAAGCTTACCCTATCTCCCAATCCTCCTATGTCCCAACATCGATGGGACACAGAGGAAAACCCGATCTCTGACCTCGAACTCTAGAGGTCATCTCTATCGATCAGCATAATACTTCTTTGATTACTTTGTAGTATAAATTCTCTTCTGAATCAACTTTATCTGCTATGTGGTCTCCTAGACAAGACGAGGTCCCATCATAGTTGCCTCTCCTTCCTCCAGCCAACATAAAGGTGATCGGCATGGCCTACCGTATAAAGCCTCATTAGGTTCAATCTAAATAGTTTCTTGAAAACTATTGTTATAGGAAAACTCCATAAGAGGTATGTGCTTCTCCCAAGAACCTCCAAAATCTAGGATGCATGCTCAAAGCATGTCCTCAAGCACCTGAATTTTATGCTTGGATTGGCCATATATCTGGGGGTTGTAAGTTGTACTCAAAAGTGCATATTTTCCCAAATCCTTCTATATCCCCTGCCAGACCGAAGAAGTAAAACGTGCATCTCTTTCTGAAAAAATGGATTGTGGAACCCCATGTAGGTGTAAAATCTCACGAATATACAGACTTCCCAGCTCATCAACACTGAAGGACTCCTTGATCGACAAGAAGTGAGAAACCTTGATGAGTCTTTCAATGACAACCCAAACTGCATCATTCTCTCGAGGATACCTCAGTAAACCTGTTAAGAAATCCATCGCGGCATCATTCCACTTCCACTTGAGAATGGGAAACTATTGCAAAAGCCATGTTGGTCGTTGATGCTCCTCCTTCACCTGCTGACATGTGGAACACCTTATCATGAAACCAGAAACATCTCTCTTCATATCTGGCCACCAATTATGATGGTGTAGATCACGATACATTTTGGTGACTCCTGGATAAACTGCCCAAACTGGGGAATGAAAGTCCTGCATCTGCTCCTCACGTATTTCTGATGACACCCATACGCATCCCTGAAAACTCAAGATCTCATCCTAGCCTATGGTCTATCCAAAAATAGGGTCCTCTCCTGACACGCTCTCCCATAGGACTAGGTATTCATAATCTGATAACTGCATCATTCACACTCGATCAAGAAGAGTAGTGGTAACAGCTACAGAAGAATGAAATGCCTGCCCCTGTCTGTCGTGAACCTCCAAATGCATCTTAGAGAATCAAGCCATAAGCTTCCACTCACTATTGGCCTCTTGAACTGCCAATATCTGATTCTTCCTGCTCAACACATCAGCCACATCATTGCCTTTCCCAGGCGTATAGGTATGTTCAAAATCAAAATACTGAAGGTACTCAACCCACCTTCACTGTCTCAAATTTAGGTCATGCTGAGTGAAAATGTACTTGAGGCTTTTGTGGTCAGTGAAAACCAAAAAATTATCCCCTAGAAGATAATGTCTCCGACAACGTAAATCATGAAAAATAGCATCCAACTCGAGATCGTACATTGGGTAATTCCTCTCATGTGGCCTCAACTTCCAAGAGTCGTATGCAACAACTCCTCCCCCTACATAAGCACAGCTCCCAAACCAATACATGAAGCATCACAGTACACAGTATAGCTCTTCTCTGGCTCGGAAAATACTAGAATTGGTGCTGAAGTCAACCTCCCTTTCAGCTCCTCAAAGGATGACTCGCAAGAAACTAACCACATGAACTTTTCACCCTTCTTAGTCAGGCCCATCAGTGGCACTAAAAAGTGTGAAAAGTCATTTATGAAATGTGTGTAGTATCCCGCCAGCCCTAGAAAACTTCGCACCTCAAAGACGTTCTTCGGATGCTCCCAGGAAACTACTACTCTCACTTTCTCTAGGTCTACAGATACTCATGTGTCCAAGATAACATGACCCAGAAAGTGAATCTGATCCATCCAAAAGTGGAATTTTGAGAGCGTAGCATATAACTGATGCTCTCTCAGTGTACTAAAAATGATCTCAAGATGTGTGGCATGGTCATGTCGAGTGTGAGGGTATAAAAAGATATCGCCCATGAAGACTACCACAAAGGAATCCAAGTATGGATGGAACACTCCATTCATTAGTTCCATAAAGACTGCAGGTGGGTTCATGAGACCTAACGGCATAACCACATACTCTTATAGACCATACCTACTCCGAAAGGCTGTAAGAGGTATATCAGATGGTATAACATGCAAATGATGAGAATCGGATCTCAAGTCAATCTTGGAGAACACCCGGGCTCCTCGGAGCTGATAAAAGAGATCATCAATCCTCGACAAGGGATATCATTTCTTGACCGTCAACTAGTTCAACTTCTGATAATCCACACAATGCCTGAGAGTACCGCCCAACTTCTTTGCAAATAGGATGAGTGAACCCCATGGAGAAGTATTGGGTTGAATGAAACCCTTTGTCTGCAACTCCTCCAACTGCTTCTTGAACTCCTGTAACTCTAGTGTAACCATCCTATAAAGAGGAATGGACACCGGTGTCGCTTCTGGAAAAAGCTCAATAGAAAATTTCATCTCTCGCTTTAGAGTAAAACCTGAAAATTCCTCTAGAAAGACATCTGTAAAATGATCCACCACTAGAGGGAAGTCCATATGTGAATTACCCCAGTCATCCAGATAAAGACTAGCAATCTGGGTTGTAACTCCACTTAACCCCTGATACTCGAGTCCTACTCTGCTCGCCTGATCATCCCATTCACCCTTATGAAGAAACGAACTACCCTCTGGTGACGTGAAACTCACCCTATGGCGATAGCAGTCGATAACATCCTGGAAGGAAACTAACCAGTCCATTTCGAGAATGAGATCATATCCCTTCATCTCTAGGATATAGAGGTCCCATAAGAAGTAACATCCACCAACATCTAGAGGGCACTCCTTGCACTAACGTACACTAGTCATTCTAGTCCCCAATAGAGTGTCTAGTATTAATATATCAGTAGAAGAAAATATATAGAACTCGAGGCTCTCCATGACAGAAACATATATAAAGCTATGGGAATCCCCTGTATCGAAAAGAGTATAAGTTAAAACTGAGGCAACTAGAATCATACCTCGAATGGTAGAGGGTCTGGGATCCTACTTTTTATGGGTCTGAAACATTGCAAATGTATGGCATGTACCGCGGCCCTGTGACCCTGCCTGACCACTCTAAGTTGGTCCACCCTACTGTCGTTAAAAACCTAGAAACTAACTGCCATGGTTGTGACCTCCACCTCGGACTGAACGGCTGAAAGAACTCCAGTTTCCATACTGATGAGAAACTAGTGGTGCTTCTCCTGAATGAGGAGTCATTGAAGACCCCCTATCACCAGCTGCTGGTGAGAAGATCTGACAGAAGCACTGAAGATGTCCCATTTTCGCAACATCGTCACTCCACTGGGTCTCTTTGGCAATGTGGCCTCGTATGCCCGCTCTTCCTGCATTGGTAGCACACCACCTAGCTACCAAAATAAGTGTCTCACCACCTTGGATCACTACACGAAGATCCCTTGAGGTTCTTTCTACTGTCATCAGGAGGGATAATGACTCTAGATGTTGAGCCGCCCTGTATCACAACTCCAGAATCCCTCGAATTTCTCTCTGTGATCAGCATCTAGTTGACTATAGAAGTGATGGAAGTCAACTGGAAGTTTTTCACCTAAGATTGGATGTTTTTTCTGAAACCATCCTAGAAATTACTTGCTAGGAATAACTCATCACCTCCAGGAATAGGCATGAATCATTGCATCTCTGTGAAGCGAGAAGAATACTCCATAACAAAAAGAGTACCCTACTTCAGACTCATAAACTCTTGAGCTCGATCATCCCTCAATGTCGCCAGATTGAAGTAGTCTTAGAAGGCACGTTGGAACTTATCCCAAGCCATAACCTATTGGTGTCCCTCTTGTGAGGTCACATCCCACCATATCTTGGTGGAATCATGTAGCATATAATTAGCGAGCTTCACCCTCCTCCCGGGAGGCATCTCCAAATGCTCGAAGATAGAAAGCATGTCTTCTAACCACAAATTTGAAGCCTGAGGTCCTCTATCCCTTGTGATGGTGGGAGGATGTTACTAATAGAAAACCCATGTTAGTTATTCTATAGAAGGGGCAGGATTCGATATGCCTCAGAAGGTCTGCATGAACATCCTAAAGCCCTCTCGGAACTGTGTGTCAGCACCTATGTCCGGAATGACGGTTGGTGCCAACACTAGAATAACTAGAGGATCTAAAGGTAGCCCCTGATCATCCATGTCTAGTGTTTGATCACTGCCTTACAATTTTCATACAACTGGGGGACATCTCGGTGGCATGAATCTGTAAGGTTTAGTGCACACCTTAGAACAAGATTAACAGGAACCGAAAACGGGAATTGTAAGAAGGGAACATGAGAAATAAAGCATTAAAGTTTTTTAAAACATGGATACATAGCGTGTATAATGACTACACGGCATGTTTCCTGAAGCTTTTCCCATGGGTGTGTACTCCTGCCACAACTAGTCGTGTAACACCCCAAACACCCGGCGTGTTCTCCTAACACACGGTGTGTACTTGAATCCTTTTTCGCTACTTGAGTTCTCTTACATGACTAAGACACATAGCTCTCCTATAATAAGACTACATGGAATGTTATTTCCAAACACGACGTGTACTAGATGAACTTCACCAACCCGTGTTGTTAGTCACACGGCCGGTTACACGGCTCACTCTTCATGGCATGTTCTAGATGGACACGGAGTGTACTTCATAGGTTTCAACTGCCTGTGTTGTTAGTTACACAGGTGAACACATGACTAACTATAGACGGTGTGTTTATGCCAGACACGGTGTGTAAAAAAATATTTAACCAACCTGTTTTTCTCATTACATGGCCGGATAAAGGGTTCTACAACATGGCGTGTGCATACGGTACACAGCATGTCCTACCAAAGATTTCCAAACCCCATGTCTCTGCCCACACAGTTTGAGACACGGTTAGAGACTACATTGCATGTACGAATGGTACACAACGTGTATTTAAGAAAAACATTTTCTTCCCAAACAGAAGAACACAGAGGGTGTATTCAACATTACACGCCGTGTATTCTGGGTTTTTTTGGACAGTAAGCCTCACAAACTACTCTGGAACCCAGAAAAACACTGAAACGAACCTTTAAGTGCCAAATTATGATCCTTGGGGGCCCATACTCCCCAAGAATCAAATCTTGACATATTATACATTTTATATACAAGGAAAATAGGGCAATGATCCACCAAATTCCAGTCTGTGAGGGCCCATAACACCTCAAGAACCAAAGTTTGGAGTTCATTCAAACAAAAACGTACACAAACAATACCCTATCAAACAACATGTATTTTATCAAGGAATTTATCACAATAACATGCATATCTAGCACAACATCTATCACAACAACATACAATTGCTAATGCACCCTAAATGGCATGGCATGAATGCCTGACATGTGATTTTTAACAAGTGCCTATATGATACATGAGATGGAATACCCTCATCTGATCGGGTTGCAATAGAAATAGAACCGCAATAACATAAAAAATAACAGCACAAAGCATGTGAATCACCCAATGGTGAAATGAAATCAACTGTAAAAATAGAAAAATCATAAAAATTGCAATAATGAGGTGAATTGTATTTTCCCTGTACATGGGTTAGCGACTCCCGGGCACAGCTTATTACCAAGTACCTATTCCTTCCTATCCCTGGATATAGGCTCCAAACAGTAAGTCAAG
The DNA here is from genome assembly GCA_963277665.1 of Viscum album. NCBI lineage: Eukaryota > Viridiplantae > Streptophyta > Magnoliopsida > Santalales > Viscaceae > Viscum > Viscum album. The sequence goes on along the minus strand of OY728152.1, from coordinate 345,748,172 downwards.
AAGAAAATAATTCCTCTAATACCACTTTGTAATGTCCCAGTTCTGGAAGCCACCCAGAGGCACCCCATACCCTGTTGATCACATGACCTCAAGCACATTTCCCTGAATGCTAGAGGCTTCCAACTAGCAGCAAGGTCCTTAGGTGTGATAGTGGGGAAACTATGCCCTCATTGGTAGAGTAACACAGTAGAAACAAAATAGATATACAATAGAGGAAGCGGTTAATATACAGAAACAAAACACCTACCTTGGTGTTTTAGGGTCGTTATACATGAACCTCAAGCCTGGAATCGCCCAAGAACATAGTAGATATACAAAAACGTCTAAAATGTTCAACTGAGGATAACTCTTGAAAGGGGGGGAATTAGGAGAAAAATCTCTAGAATAATGAATAGATCACCGAGGCCATCCCAATGCAATCGAATGTGTGGGATTCGGAGAACGAATGCACGATCAGGGGCTCAGGGAAAAATCGAGGACGTACGAATGCTCTTAGAAAAACATGGTCAAGAAGGAGGTGTTTTTGTCCGTCAGACGCAACCCCGGAACATTTAATGAAAAAAATAAAGTACACAGTGTGTACTTTTGAGGTAAACGTCATATACCTTCCCTTACTGAACCCCGCTTTAGGTTTCCTCTATTTCACCACACACGGTCGTGTGCACAGCCATTACACGGCCAGCACACGGAAACCTGCGGTAACTGAGTACACGGTGTGTACTCATAAAGTAAATAGTGTGTACTTAAGAAATTTACAGAAACTCCTCTTTTTCTAAAAAAATAAAAAGGAAAATATACCTGAAAAGAATACCTAGGTTCTTACAATATTGGGTTAAACCCTTTCTAATCTTCTGCACATGCAAAACGTTTCTACAATGACTACACTGCCCATGGAAGAGTAGTTATTTTTAGTAATTGATATACCTCTTACCTTATTCATTAATTTATTTTGAATCAATGAGCTACTATAATTAACTTAATATGATATATTAATTGAGTTTTATATTTAAATTAAAATAATCAAGAAATTATATAATTAACACAAAACACATGAAGTCAATAATTGTTTGAATTGTGAGAGCATAAACTTAATCAGTAAAACAAAACCACACGGGATTAATTTATAGAGTTAAAATATAATACCTAAACTCAATTTATACTCATTTAGAGAGTGTATATGTTCCCTAATATACCATTGATCATAATCTATCCTTATAACATTAACCAAAATAGGGTGTTGTGACTGCATGTTTTGAAGTTGGCCTAGGATTTAATTAATTTAGTCTTAGTGGTTATGTTAATTTTCATAGGGTTATGGGGTTAATTGATTAGGGGATAATTATTAAGTGGATATTAATTTAAATAATAATTATAAATAAGTAATTTAAGGGGTATATTTATATTGATTGTGCCTTTTAAAAATATTTTTTAACAAAAACATCTTCTTGTTCTGTTTTATTAATAAAATGTCATTTCAAAAACAAGAAAAATATACATTCTTCTTCCATAATAATTATTCATATTTTATAAACAATAAAAAAACTACACCAACATAATCCTAATTTATTTATTTTATTTTATTTTATTTACAAAATACCTTTAATATGTTGTTTTAAATTACTTCCTTCTTTAAGATGCGACCATGATCATCCACTCTACTGCACCTAAATAACCTGAATTCGAACATCATTTGAGAACGCTTAAGACAACATCTTTCAAATTGGTACTGTTTTCGGGGAGGAAAGTATTTATTTCAACCAATTATATTTATTTCTTTTATTTTTAATTTTATTCTTTTCTTATCTTCTTTCTTTCTTCTTTCCACTTTCTCAAGTTTTTTTCTTTCCCTATTCTTCTTATTTTTTGGACCATCAACTCAAACATATTTTATTTTTATTATGGTTCATTTTTCTATATTTTCTTTTCATTTTTTGTTAATTTATGACATGAAATAATCCCTAATATCTCTTAGATATTGACCCGAAGATTGAATGTAGCCTTAGGGCTTGAATCATAAAGTCTCAATCTATAGGAAGTTTCAACATTCAACCAGTTGGGGAATTCCTATATTTTGGGAACATGAAAATTAAAAACACTTCTAAATCAAACATAAAACAAGAAAAAGTGGATGTAAACAATATAAATTAACTTAATAGAACCATTAGATAATTGTCTTCACCAGATATTAACAATCAACCAAATTGTATTTCATACCCAAGTCTCAAATCGGACTTTGAACTCAAATCTGGGTTAATTCAGCTTCCTCCAAAATTTCGCAGATTATCTAGTGAGTATCCAGCTAAAAATTTAAAATAATTTAATGTGGTTTTATCACCCCTAAAACTAAGAAATGTATCTAAAGATCAAATCAAAGTAAGATAATTCTCATTATCACTTGATGGAACTACAAAATATAGGATGTATTACTTATAACCTGAAGATATAACTTGTTGGAATGATTAGAAACAACTTTTATTTCATATATTTTTTACAACATCAAGGACCAATTCCATTAAAAAAGTGATATTAAAAATCAATAAATTCCAAGGGGAGTCAATGTTTGAGTAATATGAGTGATTAAAGAAGTTGTATGCAAGTTTCCCACATCACCAGATCAGTGAGAAAGTCCTCATCTAGTACTTCTATGAAGGCCTCACACCTATGGAGAGAAGAATGGTGGATGTCGCAGTTGGAGGGGCATTGGTCGACAGAACACCAACAGTTACATGTGAATTTATTAACAATATGGCACAAAACTCCCAAAAATTTGGTGATTGAGGTACACCACATGTTAGAGGAGTACATCAGGTAAGTCCTTCCTATCTTGAAAAAAAATTGATTGATACTAAGTTGTAAGAATTGACCATTATGATGAGACATATTTCATTGGCACAAAAGACATCCCAACCCTCTCCTATAAGGCCTTGTGTAATTTTCACTAAAATAGACCACCCGACTGATTATTGCCCCCAATTACAAGAGATAGAGGATTACGCGACAGTATTACCTGGGAGACCATATCAGCAACAACAACAACCACTCCCCCATAAGAATTATGATTACTTTTCACCAACATATAACTAACGGTGGAAGGATTAATCAAACATGAGGTATGTCTCTAAAAAACAACAAAGTCCCCCTTTTCAAAAAAAATCTAGCAACCTTTTCCTTACCAATAGGGTTTCCAACAACCTGAAACGAGATTTGAAGCTCAATCATCAATGATAAAACAATAAAGAAGTTCTCAACCAAAGGTAGATTCTAACACTGATGATCTTTTGAAAAAAAATGTTCTTAATTAATAGAATGAGATGAAGAGTCAAGGTTCTAGGTTGAGAGAGTTAAAGACACAAATGATCCAAATTTACACTTATCTCCATGAACTGGTAAGTAAGAACTCTAGAAATCTTCCTTCCTAACTTGCTCCAAATCCTAAGGGTAATTTTAGTGCCATTACATTGAGAAGTAGAAAGTAAAAAAAGGATACATTTGCACCTATCATTCCACTGGGATTCACCTCAAACCTGGAGAATCCCAATTCCATACCAACTGATGAGAAACCCAAGGAGAAAGATAAAGGTAATAAAATGTATTTTTATGTTCCTCCTAAACCCCTTCCTTTTATAAATATAGTTTTTCAAACCATGAAGATAGCTTAAGTGGTTATGAAAAAAGAGGTTTTGGACACAATCAAGTTTGTAGATATAAAAATCCCCCTTATTAAATCCATTAATAAAATACCAAGGTATGAAAAATTCTTAAAATAAAATTTTACCAATCGATGAGGTCTCAAGGTAAATGAGAGGATAAATTTTGGAAGGAATATTTCAGCACTAATTACACCAACTCGAGAAATTCCAACAAAGTGCAAGGATCCGAGGACATTCACCATACCATTCACCATAGGGGAGTTTCACTTTTCTGATGCTTTATTTGATTTGGGATATTCCATAAGTAGAATGCCTCACTCTATATTATCTTCTTTAGAGGTCGGTGAGTTGAAGATGATGAGAGTAGTGGTGCAGTTATCGAATAGGGCTATGGAATATCCAGCGGGATTCCTCGAATATGTACTTGTTCTTGTAATATACATGATATTTCTAGAATATTTCTATGTGATCAATAGGGAGGATGATCTAGTAAGTTCTCATGCTCCCATTATCTTAGGTAATCCCTTCCTCAAAACTGAAAAAACTATCATAAATGTTCATGAGGGTACACTTTTCCATGGAGTTTGGAGATGAATTTTTTATCTTTAATTTTATGGAATCCATGAAGTATCCCTCATAGGACCATTCGTCATTTGTTATCTCCCATTTTGAACCTCCAAAATCCCAAATATTTTGATTGTCCTATGCTTAGAGATATTGTGATAATTGTTTCTAGTTTTATGTCAAAGAGAACTTCCACACCTGTTTCTAATTCACAAACCTCTATTATATTTAATTTTTAAATGGATTAATATTTTTATTTTGATCATTTTCACTCTGATTATGACTTAGATGCTGAGTATGTTGATGCTTTCGATGCATTATTTTCTGATTTTGATGATTTATATTCTGGTATTGATGTTCATTGTCCACATATTTCAGTTCCTACAATGTCTCCATCCATACTACACCCCCTTCATTGGAACTCAATCCATTTTCACCAAATCTCAAATACTCAAACTTCTTCAATGGTGAGAGATTACCTATTATGATTTCTAAAAGTATTCCATTTGAACATGAAGAAAATTTTTTGAATATTTTGAGGGAGGACATCAAGGAAATCAGGTGGACCTTGGATAACATATCTGGTATTAGACCCTCTATTTTCATGCACAATATTCTTCTAGATAATGGGGATAAACCGGTTAAGCATCTACAAAGGAGATTGAATCCAACTCTTCTAGAATTTGTAAAAAAAGAAGTTGAAAATTTACTCTAAGTGGGTATAATTTATCCCATTTCATATTCTCAATGGGTGAGACCCATTTAGGTTGTGCCTAAAAAAAGTGGTGTTACTATTATTAGAAATGAGAGAGAGGAGTTAGTTCCATTGAGGATGAAAAATAGTTGGAGTGTGTGTATTGATTATAGGAAACTAAATCAATCCACTCAGAAGGACCACTTCCCCCACCCATTTATTAATAAAATACTTGAGAGACTAACTAGGAAAAAACACTATTATTTATTGGATTTATTTTTTGGATATTTTTAGGTTCATATAGCACTGGAGGATCAGGAGAAGAAAACATTCACTTATCCATTCCATAAATTTTCCTACTAAAGGATTTCATTTAGACAATGGAATTCCCTAGGTACCTTCCAGTGATCCATGGTGAGTATTTTTTTCTAATTTCATTAATACAAGCATGTAGATATTTATGGATGATTTTACAATGTATAAATCTTCATTTAATGAATGTATCTTTATTTTGGGAAAGGTTTTGAATCATTGTCTTGAGAATTATCTGGTCTTGAACGTTGAAAAGTGTAATTTTATGGTAGATAATGAAATTTTATTAGGTCATATAGTTTCAAAACATGGGATATAGGTTGATCGATCTAAGATAGATATTATTTCATCTTTAACCTATCCTTCATGTGTGCATGATGTTATATCATTCTGAGGTCATGCAGGATTTTATCGGCACTTCATCAAAGATTTTAGAAAGATTTATGTTTCTATTTCATGATTACTTCAAAAGGATTATGATTTTGTTTTTGATGATTCTTTTAGGACTTCCTTTTATGCGCTAAAGAATCATCTGACCACTCCACCGATCATACAGTCCCCACGGTGGGACATTCCATTCGACCTTATGTGTGATGCTTCAAACTTAGTAGTTGGATATGTCTTATCATAGAGGGTGGAGGGACGTTCACATGTGATTGCCTTGGATTTAAGGATATTGGATTCAACCAAATCAAACCAAACAACCACATAAAATGTGTTCCTTTCAGTCATATTTTCTTTAGATAAATTCTTTTCATATTTTTTAGGATCTAAAGTGGTTGTTTTATCTAACCATGTAGTGTTGAGGTACCTCTTGAAGAAGCCAGATGCAAATCCTAGACCTATCTGATGGATGATCCTTCTTCAATATTTTTATATTGAGATAAATTATAAGAAGGGTTCCGAAAATTTGGTGGCAGACCATATTAGTAGGCTTACTCACACACTAGAGGCTGACACCTTAGACTAGGTACCACTTCGAGACACTTTACATAATGGGCATCTTTATTCCATCTCAGGTATACATCCTTGGAATTCTCATTTATTTAACTACCTTTTTACCTCTAAAATTACAGAAAATATAAAGAAACATCATGTCCAAAAGTTAAAGAGTGAGTCAAGATTTTATGTTTGGGATAATCCCTACCTCTGGGTCATGTGTTGTGATCAAGTTATTAGGAGGTGTATTCCTGATCATGATTTTGAGTCTATTATGCATTTCTACCATACAATTTCATGTGTAGGACACTTTGGACCCCAATGAATATCTAGGAAAGTCTTAGACTCTGAATTATATTGGGCCAGCATATTCCATGATTCTCGTGTGTTTTGAAATTCATTCTCCCTTTACCAATACACTGGGAACATTTCTAGGAGAAATGAGATGACCCAACAGCTCATATTATTCTGTGAGATTTTTTATGTTTGGGGAATTGATTTTATGGGTCCTTTTCCAAGTTAATTTAGTTTATTATACATTTTGGTCATTGTTTATTATGTAAGAAAATGGGTTGAGACTAACGACACCGGGACTGATGATTCTCTTATTGTAGTGGACTTTGTTAAGGAATATATTTTTTAAAGATTTGGAGTCCCAAAGGATATCATCAGTGATCAGGGGACACACTTATTTAATCGTAATTTGTCTTCCCTCATTTGAAATTATGGGGTGACAGACAAAACATCAACACCATACCACCCCAAAAAAATGGTCAGGATTGGGTTTCAAGTCAGGATTAGGAACAAATTTTTGAGAAAATCATGCAGCCAAATAGGTAGTATTGGAGAAAGTTCTTGGATGATGTGATTTAAGATTATAGGATAGCATACAATACCCCCATCAGTATGTCCCCATTTTGGATTGTTTTTGGTAAAGCTTGTCATCTCTCTGTGGAGGTCAAGCATCAGGCTTATTAGGCTATAAAGAAATTCCACATGGATTTGGCCCAAGATAGAATTAAATGGAAGCTAAAAATTCAAGATCTTGGGGAGATTTTATTGTCATCATATAATAAATCAAGGCTCTACAAGGAAATATCAAAAGAAATTCATTAAATAATGATCCAAAAAATGGAGTTTCATGTAGGATAGAAAAGTATACTCTACAGTTTATGATTCAAGGTGATGCCTGTTAAGTTTTGTTCCAGATGGATAGGTCCTTATGTTTTGTCTAATGTTTTCCCATATAATGTAGTGGATATCACATAAGAGGACACAAGAATTATCTTTACATTCAATGGGAAACGTTTGAAGAAATACATTGAGGGACTTCTTACCGATTCAGTTGATTTCAACACACTGGTTGACCCCATCATCACTTGATAATAGCAGGATGTTTCAAACCCTTTCACTTTTATATTATTTTTACTATTTAAAATTATATATTTAATATTAATATATCATATTATGGTTTCGCATTAAGGATAATTCAATATTTTAAGTGTTGTGGATGGGATAACATTTTGGGGTAGATATTTATGATTTTCATTTGTGTGTTTTGTGTGTGTTTTGTTTTATGTTTTTGGTTAAAATTTTCAATAAAAACATATAATGTAATATTATCATTCACATGTGGAACATATGTAAAATTCATGTTTTTTAAATTCATTGGTGGCATGATAAGAAAGAGAAAGCTTTCGTTTTTTAAGGGTTGAGTTTTATAAATATGGAAGTTACTGATGATATGATTATTTGTTTCATTATAAAAACTTTTAGATTTTTACACCATCATTTGTGATATTTATTGATGGTAAATTGTTTCATTTATTTCTCCACATAAATTTTCATGCAACCATGACTTGTGAAATTTTTCATATTCAATTGAAGGTGTATCAAAGTTAGATAAAAAATCATCTTATATCAATGGTTGGTTAATATGTTATTTTCTCTTATGATCAATTTCATTACTATAAAAAATTGATCTATGCGTGTGTACCTGATATAAGAAAGGTTTATTCCATAAAAAAAACAAAAAATAACAAAAATAACAAAAATAAAAAAAATTTAATAAATAGGGGAGTGATGAAATGTACAACATGTTGGGATATCTAGGTTGGAAGCTTAAGGTTTGACTTTCAAGAATGATTAAGTGAGTGGGTCCTAAAATTTGATTACAATGGAATATAGAAGAGGTTTTGTTAATTAAAACAGGTAAGAATATTTGTTTTATTTGACATGAATATACTGAATAAAGGGTGGAGATATGAGCATGAAATGGTTGGGACACACACGTGGGGAATTAATGGCATGGTAGACCCATAAACTATTTTTCTATGATTAGTATCATTAATCTCACTATATTTTATTTTGATACAATTTATAATAAAATGAATTTTAGATTTATTAATATTGACTCTTGATGGTAATCTTACTTGTCAATGTTTTTACTATGGATTGAGGAATATGAACAGGCATATCTTGTCACAATTTTTTTGGAATACATGATATGTGACTTTCCCCAAGAGTGAAAAAAGTTAAGTGTCAGGAGTTGATAAAACATAATTATAATGAGTATTTTATTGATAATAAATTATATAATTTCATCACATTTTGTTAAATATGTTTATTTATAAAATATTTGGGATTAAATCATTCATTTGAAAATTTAATGAAAATTCTAGTTTTACCCTTTAAACTACACGGTAGTATTTTAGCCATATAATTTTTTATATTTAATATTTGAACTTAAAATTTTTTAATTTTTTTACTGACTTAATGGTATAAAAATTTCCTTCAGTACATATAAGCTAAATCGCGCATTTTATTGAAGTAAATGGTCCATAAAGTAAAAGTTGGTCTGGACTCTCCAGAATGGAAATTACTTTAGTATTTAGGCCATAACTTCTTTATCCTTTCTTTTATTAGGTCCAAATTTGGAGAGAAGATAGAAGAACCATTTTATCAAAAATCAACCTTCTGTAATGACACCTGGTTCATGAGTTTTTTAGTAAAAAAAGTGGTTCAAGTTGGCTTAATATATTTGGATGAATTTCCCCCATTCATGCTTGAAACCTCTTAAAACCTAGTCTCCCCTATACTTTATAAATTGGTTTTTTTATCATTTGAAGGGTTTGGGATATGTATTGTGAGATTTAAGGCAGAGTAGAATTGGTTTCACTCCATTTCTCCAAGCATGTCGTGAGGGAGAGCTCTTGAAGCTATGATCCCTTCATCGAAGCCTTATTCTTCTTCACTTTCTAATGTTTTTTCTTACAATAAACTTCTTTGTTCCTCTTATATTTCTTATATTTTTTTCTATTTTAATTTATTTTAATTTATTTTATTCATATTTACTCATCCTATTCGGGTTGTAATCAAGAGTAGAAATGATATTGGGTTATACCCTTTCTAAACCTTATCATATGAAAAATGTTTCTACGATGACTACACCACCCATAGAAGCGTAGGTTTTTTTAGTAATCGATCTACCTCTTACCTTCTACATTAATTTATTTTGAATCAATAAGATATTGTAATTCACATTATATAATATATTAATTTATTTTTAAATTCAAATTAAACTAATAAAATAATTAACAATTAACACAAAACATGCGAGTTCGAGAATTGTGTGAATTGTTAGAGCACGAAATTAATCAATAAAACAAACCCACACTGGATCAATTTGTAGATTTAAAATATAATCCCTTGTAATGACCCAATGTTTTTCAATGGAAATTAATTTCTTATAAATATTTCATAATCACAAGAAACTACAACATAATGAACTACTAAGTGTTATGTTACCTCTAAACATAAGTTTTTCACTTTTGTGATTTGAATTTCGAAAATCTGACATACACGGTTGCAATTAGTAAGTTATTTGGACTCTGATAAGAAAAAATTAATTTTTTGGTGAATAGTAACATACCCTTATGAATAGTAACATAACCTTATGAATAGTGATATACCCTAATGAATAGTAACCTTACCTATGATAGTATATAAATAATATTCAAGTGAAAGTACGGTATACCTATATCTTGGAATATAAAAATAAATGTTTTAAAATTGTAATTTTTGAGTAAATTGTGATTTTAATTAAATATTAAATTAATCATATTTACAAAATTATTTTTTAAAAACAGTTTTCATTTTTTTATTATACAAAATGAAAAATGGTTATGGTGAATTTATGGGATTTTTCTGAAGTATTTGAATTTTTAGTGAATAGTAAAATACATTAGTTTATTGTACATATAAAATATAAGCTAAATAGACTATTCCTAGCATCTTGTCTGATGTCGCCACTATTGGTTCGAATTCACATGAACTTTTTACTATTTGTGGTCATGGAATCATCACTATTGTTGGTATTTTTTTAAATTAATAAACTAATGATTAAAAAATTATGAAAACCCTCCTCTCCTCTACTATAACCCCCCCCCCTCACTCTCTCTTCTCTTCACTCCTCTCATGCCTTGTGTCATGCTATTTTTCCAAATTATCTTCCAAATATCCTTACACATATCCAAAATCCCCTAGTCTCTTCAAAATACCAAATCCTCTCCTCTTAAGAGGCCCTCAAAGGAGTTAAACTCAAGAGGTAAATTCTGTTTTCCAATTCTTTTATTTATTTTAAGTTATTTACTTTTCTTGTTTCATTCCTCACCTCCATTCAACCAAATAGTATGATAACTCCAGTAACATATATGTACTAAAAATCTATTATTCTAATGGGATAATTCATTATCTTCTCTCCTTTACCCATCTTTTTATTTGAAAGAAATGAAAACACCGTTTGAGATGTGTTAATTTAGCATATTCAGGGACAACGGTTTATCAATTTCTATTATAATCTTTAATTATGGTCATGAAACCATTTGTTTAATGGTTGAACCAGATTATTATATATTTAATATATCCTAGTTAATTTTTAGTAATCATTTTTTTACTAATGGTATTATGTTATAAAGAAAAACACGTTCGTTGTAATCAAAACACGATTAACCAAAACGGTTATCAATATGGTTTTATATAATAATTAATCTTCACTCCCAATAACCGAATTAATTTTTATAACCATTTAATCTCCTGTATGTACACTAATAACATACAACTTCAATTCTGGACCACCACTTTCATCTTACATGTTTATCCTAACATGAATATAAGTGAACTAATCTTTAAAACCAAGTAAGAAAACGGACCCAAACAATGAAATTGAACCTTATAACCAATAAAAAGATCTTTAATGAACATAAAATGGTTATAAAAAATCAACTAAATATATAAGAGGTTTTGGAATTATTAATTAATAAACCTAATTTGTTTATTCAGGTTGTTAATATCAAGTGGGATCACCAACGGACTTAAGGTAAGGGATCCTCTCCATTTCACTCTTAATCAAGATTGTCCTCTATGCTATGCCTTTCTATGTGTAATCCCAAATGATAGGGTATTGTTTTTCACCACCCCCATACTATCCTCATGATTTATAATTGATGAGAAAACCCTTTTTCTCTCTCATCAATCCCTATTAGGTACAACTAATACCATGTCGATAATCCGTAATGAATTCTACCCAAACCTCTTTTGTTCTTTCGGGTTGCCTTATCATTATTTATATCAAAATGGAGTTATCTTATCTATTTATGTGAATATTATAAATTATGTTTAGTTTTAAAAAATTAATTTATCAATAACCTTTCATCACTCTCTTTCGAGGATATACATGTTTTTAAAAGATTCCATCTTTAGTACTTTCCGATAAGAAAACCTGTTTTAAGGGAACTTCTTGAATTCTTAACCAATTTAAAGTGAAATATATCTTTTGTTTTAATCCACCATTTTCCTTATAAAATAAGTATTTTTGTTATGAAAACCATCTTGGTTCACTTCTATTTTATATAAAATATGGTCCCCTTTTTATTTTAAAGGTTCTAAAGTATTTTCCTTAAAACAGTATAAAAATGTTTTAATGCTAAAATTTCTCAAATACATTTCCTACATATTGTTAATTATGATTGAAATAAATTTCCCTGATATATCTCTATTTTACCTTATGAAAATCCATGTATGTTCTAATTCCTTTCTTACATGGAAACTTTCATGATACACCCATTTGTTATGATTTATGTCATGATTGTGGTACCCAATTCTTCCCATGGGTAACCCTTATATTTATGTAAGATTGGTTTTGTATAATTATTTATGTTGAAAACATGTTCATGAAATGTAATATGGGTGTTACTAGATAGTTCTCTAATGCATTGGTTAAATTTAAGTCTCATGAGATGTTATGTGCAACGGTCTTGGCAGTCAGCCTTGTCTTGTGCTACTATGGGAAATGGGATTGGCGGTTAGCTTTGACCCATACAACTATGGGAAACGGGATTGGCGGTTAGCCTTTACTCGTACTAAAGATATGTTTTATGTTTCTACCACATTTCTATTATTATATATTTAAATGACCCCATGTTTATATGTTATGATTCCCTATGTTACATGCCTTTTTATATCATCATCTCATGCCTTCTATCCCAAGTGTTAATTATTTGTTCTAATGGTTATCCCCTTACTGGGATTTTAGATCATCCCTTTGTTCATGTTATCCCCAGGTTATCCTCTGCAGATATATGAGGACAATGGAAGATAGAATCTCATTATGGAGTTCAAATAAAAAGTTGTTTTTATATTTGATTATGTACCTAGTCTTCAAATACACTAGAAGTCATGATACTTGGCATGTACTCTGATGTATAAATATGCTCAAAATCATGTAATGGTATATCTAAATGTCTAGGGTTGAAATAGTTGGTATCAGAGAATGGTATGGTTATTTTTTGAAATTAGGAATAGATAACCTTAGTGAGAACCTTAAGTATTAGATAAAGTATAATAAAACATCCCTAAATTTTGGTAAGTACAGAGTAAGTGGTTTATCATGAAAATACATCCTTGTCTGGATGCAAACAGGTAGAGGCGACTCTGGAACATATGTACCTAGAAGTGAAAACTCCGACAAGAAGTTCCGGGCTTAACCTAGGATATCTTGTTACACGACAATGGGCATTGTTGCACTCTTGGTATTGACCCTCCTATGGGATATTCTTTGGTAAATTCATGAGCTTAGTACAAACCATTATTAAGAGAATTAGAAAAAATACCAAAAGAATATAAGTTAAGAAATAGATCAAGGATAACCTACATTGAAACATAGAGAATCACAAGTTAAGATATACCTCTCCTTTATAAGTTTATCCTTTTATGTTCAAAGTTTCCTTTTTATTATAAATAGTTAAGTATTCAATCCCTCTAATTGTATGTTCTTTTTTCTTAGTTAATGGAGGGAAATAGAAGAACATGTTCCAAAAATCAATGTGATAGGAAATGTGAATATTTCCCTAATGATATGCCTGATATGATGGAAACGGGTTCTCAAAACTTCATAACAGTACTTTATCAGTTGGCTCAAGTTATGAATAATAATTTAAATCATGTGTAAAACCCTCCTCCTCTAAGTAAAGATCAAGTTGTCATAGAATCCTTCACACAGAAAAGGCCTCCCATGTTTAGCAGATCTTCTAATCACCTCCTCGCAGAACAATGGATTAACTCCATTGAAAAGATATTCTCTCCCCTCCAGTGCTCAGAAGAAGAGAAAGTCATACTGGCAGTCTATCATTTTGATGGGGAAGTTGATCAGTGGTGGAAAATGATCAATAATACAAAGCCCGAGGAGAAAAATGATCCCATGGTTTGGGAGGAATTCAAGAGGAAGTTTTTCAATAAATATTTTCCTCAAACATTCCATCTTAAGATGGAAAGAGAGTTCCTCAGACTCAAAAATAAGGAAGATGAGTCCATTGAGGAATATGAAGAAAACTTTATAAGTCTTTCAAGGTACTCCTCTGGCTTTTTCATGAACATTGAAATCAAGGTGGATCACTTATTTAGTGAACTAAAGCCGAGTATACGAAAATTGTTGGTGATTTGAGACATTGATAGTTATGAGGATATTGTTCGGTGTGACCTCAATGTTTAAATTGAGATCGGAGAATCTTAGTGGTCTCATGAGCCTGGTTACAAGAAGTGGGAAATAGAGAACAACATGGGTGGTTCAACAAACAAATCCCATGATGAAAAGAAGCTTGAATATCAAACTTGTAAAATTTGTGTGAAGAAGAATCCTAGGATCAATCTAAAGGAAATAGGAATTGCTTAAAATGTGGAAAGATGGGACATCTGGCCAAGAACTGGAGAAGAGATATGAGAAATCCTACTAATGTGGAATAATAAAGGAAGGTTTAGATCAATTCTTAGCTAGTGCTTCAGTATTACAACTGCAAGGAGCATGGGCGTTATACAAACAATTTCCCTAAGCCAAGGGTTGTTGGAGGAAATAAAAAACAACCTTCAAGGAAACAAGTAAGGGCTTATGCTATCACTACTACTAAGGTGTATCCTGAAAACAATGTGGTTACAGGTACTCTATTTATTCATTAAATAATAGAGAATATACTATTAGATTATGGTTCTAAGAATTATTTCATATCTTACAATTTTAGTATAACTATTCAAAAACCACCTCATAATTTGGAGGATAATTTATCTATGAGAACAGCGAATGGGGAAATTATAATGTACGTGATTTATAACTCCTCCCCGGTTAATGTTTGGGGACTGAAACTCCAATAAATTCTCATCATACTTCCTTTAGTGGATTTTGACGCAATATTGGGCATGGATTGGATATATTTATACTAGGAAAACATCAAATTTTGGGAAAGGGATATCACTCTTCACATCCCAAAGCATCCTTCAATTCTGTACAAGTGTAAGGAGGAAGATGAATATATTTTATAACCATCATCTCAAGTGTGGATATTTTTGCCTTATAAGAAAGAATATCTAGCTCAAATGATTGAGACAAAGGAGAGAATCATTCTTGAAGATATGCCTATCATGAGGGATTACAATGATGTATTTCTCGAGGAGTTTCTTGGTATTCCTCTTAATTGATAGGTTGAGTTCTCAATTGAACTTATTCCAGGATCTTTTTCTATATCAAATACACCTTACATAATGGCCACTGTAGAGCTAGAAGAACTGAAGAAGCAGTTACAGGAGAATCTGGAGAAGGGTTTTATACGCATGAGTGCTTCACCATGGGGTGCGCCAGTCCTCTTCTTCAAGAATAAGGATGGATCAATGAGCCTCTGCAATGATTATCATGATCTTAATAAAATAACTATAAAGAACAAGTATCCCTTTCCACAAATAGATGACTTTTTCGATCAGCTTCATGGGGCCAGTTATTTCTCTAAGGTGGACCTTCAGTCAAGATATCACCAACTAAAGGTGTGGAAGGAATATATTTCCAAGACTGTCGTTCGAACAAGGTATGGACACTATGATTCCATATTGATGCCATTAGGACTCACTAATTCTTCAAAAAAATTTATGGATTTAATGAATAAAGTCTTTAGAGATTACCTCAAAAAAATTGGTGTAGTCTTTATCAACCATATTCAGATATACTCCAATAGCAAGGAGGAACGCGAGGAGAATCTGAATATTGTGTTAAATAATTTGTGAAGGGAGAAGATGTATGAAAAGTACAGTAAATGTGAGTTTTAGATGGAGTAAGTATCATTCTTAGGGCATGTTATCACTAGCAAAGGGATATATGTGGACTCTTCCAAGACAAAGGCAATTTAAGAGTGTCCCAGGCCAACATCTGTAATGGAGATCAGAATATCTTTTGTTCTAGCTGGTTATTATTGATGATTTGTGAAGAAATTATCACGATTTTCAAAACAATTAATAATATGACTTGGAAGGGATTAAAGTTTATCTGGACTCGGGAATGTGAATATTGTTTTAATTATTTAAAAAATATGTTAAATACTACACCAATACTCACACTCCCAACAAGTGGAGAACTCTTTGGGGTGTACAGTGATGCTTCAATGAACGGATTAGGTTGTGTGATAATGAAAAATGATAAAGTTAAATCCTTCACCTCAAGGTATCTAAAAATACATGAGAAAAACTATCCCACGCATGATCTAGAGTTGGAGGCTATGGTCTTTGCGTTGAAAATCTGGTGGAATTATATCTATGGGGAGAAGTGTGAGATATATACTGACCACACGAGTCTCAAATATATATTTACATAAAAAGATCTTATTATGTGCTAGAAAAGATGGATATATATAATCAAGGATTATGACTGATCAATCCACTACCATCCTGTTAAGGAAACCAAGGTGGCAGATACCCTAAGTAGAAAGGATCATGCATATTTATCAATGATGAGAAATTAAAAGGGTCTGATCTTATTAAATTTTTAGAGGATATACAGGTGAATCATTAAGGGAGGAACATCATCAATCCTTTCTCAAATTATTGGTCAACCATCTCTCATGGAGAAAATAAAGGATTCTCAAAGAAAAATGTGGAAATTATGAAAATGGTGGAAGCTATCAGAAATGGGAAATCCTCCGATTTCATGATTGATGAGGAAGGAGTTGTAATATTTGGGTCATGATTATGTGTACCATCCAATACAAGGATAAAGAAGAAGCTTCTAAATGACTCACATAGATCAACCTTATCTATTCACCTTGGGAGCACAAAGATGTAGTGAGATCTCTTAGAGAACATTTTGTGAGACAACATGAAAAGGGAGATTGCTGAATATAAATCAATGTTCCTGGTATGTCAACAAGTGAAGGCTGAGAAAAAAAGTCTAAGGGGATGATACAACCACTACCCATACCAACATGTAAGTTGGAGAAATTTACCATGGACTTTTTCACTGGACATCCAAGGACATCCAGGGGAAGAAATGTTATATGGGTCATAGTGTATCGTCTTACAAAGATAGCTCACTTTATCTCAATTTGAGAGGACTTATCATTGGATCAACTTTCACGGATTTACATCAAATAAGTGGTAAGGATTCATTGAGTAACACTATCTTTTATATCCGATCATGATCCAAGATTCACCTAAAAGTTCTAGAAAAGTATCCAACATGCTCTGAGCACTGAATTGAACTTCATCATGTCTTATAATCCTCAAACTGATGGCCAATCTGAGTGAACTATTCAAGCATTGGAAGATATGTTGAGAGAATGTTCTATGAACTTCAAAGTAGGATGGATCCAACATCTCCCACTGGTCAAATTCTCTTACAATAATAGTTTCCACTCAAGCATCTGAATGGAACCATACGAAGCCCTTTTATGGGAAAAGGTGCAGAACACCAGTGTGTGGGATGAAGTCGGTGAGCGTAATCTACTAAGACCTGAAATGGTCGAATAAATTGGGGATAAGGTGAAAACCATTCAGAAATATATCAAGGTATCCCAAAGTAGAAAGAAGAGTTATGTAGACAATCATCGATGAGACCTTGAGTTCAAATTTGGAGACATGGTATTTCTATGCATATCTCTGTGGAATAAGGTCATGATGTTTGGAAAAAAGGGAAGTTAAGTCCCAGGTACATCAGGCCCTTCGATATCCTTGATGGTGTCGGAGGAGTGGCCTATAGACTAGCAATTCCACCTACCATGGCCAAAGTACATGATGCCTTTCATTTATCCCCCTTAAGAAAGAACATACTAGACCATTCACATGTAATTTCTTCAGAGGTGGTATAGTTGGAGGATGATCTTTCCTATGAGGAGTAGATAGTGAAGAACTTGGACCATAGAGATAAAGTTCTACCTAACAAGAATACTCACCTGGTCAAGGCACTATGGAGAAACCATAAGTAAGAAGAAGAAACATGGGAGCTGGAGGAAGCAATGAAGGAAAAGTACCTGCACCTTTTTATGGCATAGAATGTAAAGTGAAATTTTGGGGGCGAAATTTCATAACGGGGAAGAATGTAACGACCCAACGTTTTTCAATGGAAATTCCTTTCTTATAAAAATGTCATGATCACATGAAATCACAACATAATGAACTAATAAGTGCTATGTGACCTCTAAACATAAGTTTTTCACTTCTGTGATTTGAATATCGAAAATCTGACATACACTATTGTGATTAGTAAGTTATTTGGAGTCTGATAAGAAAAGCTTACTTTTTGGTGAATAGTAACCTACCCTTATGAATAGTAACATACCCTTATGAATAGTTTTATACCCTAATGAATAGTAACCTTACCTATGATAGTATATAAATAATATTCAAGTGAATATATGATATACCTATATCTTGGAATAAGAAAATAAATGTTTTAAAATTGTTATTTTTCGGGTAAATTGTGATTTTAATTAAATATTAAATTAATCATATTTATAAAATTATTTTTGAAAAATGGATTTCATTTTTGGATTCTACACAACAAAAAATGGTTATGGTAAATTTTTTATATTTTTCTGAAATACTTGAATTTTTAATGAATAGTAAAATACATTAATTTATCGTATATATACAATATATGCCAAATAGACTATTCCTAGAATATTAGATGATTTCACCTCCCTTGGTTCGAATTCACGTGACCTGTTTACTATTTTTGGTCATGGAATCATCACTATTGTTGGTCTTGAGGGAAATTAGTAAACTAATGATTAAAATATTATGAAAACCCTCCTCTCCTCCACTATAACCTCTCCCCCCCCCCCTCACTCCCTCTTCTCTTTACTCCTCTCAAACCTTGTTCCTTGCCAATATTCTACAAATTTATCTTACCAAGCTCCTTCCCCACGTCCAACAGCCCGTAGTCTCTTCAAAATACCAAAGCTTATCCTCTTAAGAGGCCCTCAAAGGAGTTAAACTCAAGAGGTAAATTCCTCTTTCCAATTCTTTTATTTCTTTTAAGTTCTTTAATTTTATTGTTTCTTTCCTCACCTCCCTTCACCCAAATGGTATGATAACTCTAGTAACATGCATGTACTGTAATTATTTTATTCTAATGGGATAATTCCTTAACTTCTCTCCTTTCCCCACCTTTTATATGAAAGAAATGAAAAGACCGTTTGAGATGTATTAATTTAGCACATTTAAGGGAAACGGTTTATCAATTTCTATTATCATTTTTAATTCTGGTCATGAAACCATTTGTGTTATGGTGGAACCAAATTATTATATATGAAATATAACCTAGTTAAGGTTCTGTAATCCTTTTGTACAAATGGTATTAAGTTATAAAGCAAAACATGTTCGTTGTAATCAAAACCCATTGATTAACCAAAATGGTTATCACTAAGGTTTTATATAATAATTCATCTTCACACCCAATAAATGAATGGATTTTTATAACCATGTAATCTCCTGTATGTTCACTAATAATAAAAAACTTTAATTCTATATTACCACTTTCATCTTACATGTTTGTCTGAACATTAATATAAGTGAACTGATCATTAAAACCAAGTAAGAAAATGGACCTGAACAATGAAATTGAACCTTATAACCAATCAAAAAGGTCTTGAATGAACATAAAAAGTTTATAAAAAATCAATTAAATATATAATAGGTTCTTTAATTATTAATTAATAAACATAATTTGTTTATTCGGGTCAATAATATCAAGTGGAGATCACCAACGGACTTAAGGTAAGGGATCCTCTCCATTTCACTCTTAATCAAGATTGTCCTCTATGCTATGACTTTTTAAGTGTAATCCCAAATGATGGGGTATGATTTTGAACCTCCCACATACTTCCCTAATGATTTTTAAGTGATGAGAAACCCTTTTTTCTCTCTCATAAATCCCTCTTAGGTACACCTGATACCATGCCGATAATCCGTAATGAATTCTACCCAAGTCTCCTTGTTCTTTCGGGTTGCCTTATCTTTCTTTATATCAAAATGGATTTATCTTATCTATTTATGTGCATATTATAAATGTTTTTTAGTTTTAAAAAATTATTTTATCAAGACCATTTCATCACTCTGTTTTAGGGATATACATGTTTTTAAAATATTCCCTCCTTGGTACTTTTTGATAAGCAAACCTGTTTTAAGGGAACTTCCCAAATTCTTACGTGATTTCAAGTGTACACTGTCTTATGTTTTAATCCACCATTATCTTTATAAAATCATTAATTTTTTATTAAAACCTTCTTGTTTCACTTTTGATTTTATATAAAATATTTTCCCCTTTTCTATTTTAAAGGCTCTAGAGTATTTTCCTTAAAACTGCCCAAAAATGTTTTAATGCTTAAATTTCTCAAATACATTT
This sequence comes from Viscum album, assembly GCA_963277665.1. Taxonomy (NCBI): domain Eukaryota; kingdom Viridiplantae; phylum Streptophyta; class Magnoliopsida; order Santalales; family Viscaceae; genus Viscum; species Viscum album. The sequence goes on along the minus strand of OY728152.1, from coordinate 345,727,804 downwards.
CCTACATGTTGTAAAAAAAATTTGAAATCACTTACCATGATATATTCCTATATTACCATATTAACACCCATGTAGGTTCTAATTCCTTTCTTTCATGGACACTTTTATGATACACCCATTGTTTATGCTTTATATCATGATTTTGGTACCCAACTCTTCACAAGGGTAACCCTTACGTTTATATAAGATTGATTTTTTATGATTATTTATGTGGAAAACATGTTCATGAAATGTAAGATGGGTGAACCTATATATATCTCCGATGCATTTGGTAAATTTAAGTCTCATGAGATGCTATGTGCAACGGTCTTAGAAATTAGCCTCGACTTGTGCTACTATGGGAAATGGGATTAGCGGTTAGCCTTGACCCGTACTACTATAGGAAACAAGATTGGCGGTTATCCTTGAATCGTACTAAGGACATATTTTATGTTTAAAACACATTTCTATGATTCCATGTTTAAATTATCCCATGTTTATATGTTATGATTCCATATGTTACATGATTTTTTATTTCATCATTTCATGCCTTCTATCCCGTGTGGTAATGCTTTGTTCTCATGGTTTTCCCCTTACTGGGATTTTAGATCATCCCCTTGTTAATGTTATCCCCTGGTTATCCTATGTAGATGTATGAGAACAATGTAAGATATAATCTCATTATGGAGTTCAAATAAAATGTTGTTTCTATGTCTGATTATGTACATAGTCTTCAAAGACACTAGACTTCATAATCCTTGGATTGTACTATGATGTATAATTATTCTTAAAATCATGTAATGTTATTTGTAAAATTCTAGGGAATTTATATCCCTAAACTCAATTAATCCTCATTTACAAAGTGGATATGTCCCCTAATTTACCAATGACCATATGTTATCCTTAGAACATTAATCAAAGCAGGGTATTGCAATTTCATGTTCCAAAGCTAGCTTAGGGTTTAATTAATTTCATCTTGGTGGTTAATTTAATTCTTGTAGGGTTCATGGGTTAACAAATTAGGGGATAATAATTAAGAGGATATTGATTTACATTATACTTATAAATAATTAATTGAAGAGGTGTAGTTATATTGATTATTCCTTTTAAAAATATTTTCTAAAAACATCTTCTCATTGTGTTTTATTAATAAAATTTCATTTAAAAAATAAAAAAATACAATATTATTACACCATACATATTCTTATTTTATAAACATTGAACAAACCCCACCCCACCCCCCATCCTTCTAATTTTGTTTTATTTTTTTTTTATTTTATTTTCAAAATACCTTTAATATGTTGTTTTAAAATACTTCCCCCTTTGAGATATGACCTTGGTCATCCACTCTATTATACCTAAATAACCCTAATTTGAACATCATTTAAGAGTTCCCATGACAATGCCTTTCAAATTGGCAATATTTTCAGGGAAGAAAGTATTTATTTCAATCAATTATAGGTATTTCTTTTAGTTTTTCTTTAATTATTTTATATTTTTCTTTCTTTATTCTTTCCCCTTTCTCAAGTTTTTTTTATTTCCTTCTTCTTCTTCTTTTCTTTATACCATCAATTCAAACATATTTTCTATTTATTATGGTTCATTTTTCTCTATTTACTTTTTATTTTTCATTAATTTGTGACAAAAAATAATCTCGAAGATCCCTTAGATCATGACCCTAATATTGAAGGTAGCCTTAGGGATCTAATCAGATAGTATTAGTCTATGGGAAGTTTCAACATTCAACCGGGTGGATAATTCCTCCATTTTGGGAACACTAAAATTGAAAACACTTTTAAATCAAACATAAAAAAAGAAACAATGGCTGAAAATAATAAAAATTAACTTAATAGAACCATTCTAGAATTGGTTTCACCAGATATTAACTATCAAACAAATTGTATTGCATACCTAAATCTTGAATTGGACTTTGAACTGAAATCTTTGTTAATTCAGCTTCTTCCAAAATTTCATGGATTATCTGGTGAGGATCAAAATAAACATTTAAAATTATTTAATGTGGTTTTATCAACCCTAAAACCAAGAAATGTATCTGAAGATTAAATCAAACTAATATCATTATCATTCTCACTTTATGGAACTGCAAAAGACTGGATGTATTACTTACAACCTGAAGATGTAACTTGGTGGAATGATTTGAAATGTCTTTTCTTGCAAAGATTTTTTCCAACATCAAGGACCACTACCATTCAAAAAGAGACCTCAGGAATCATGAAATCCAAAAGGGAGTCAGTGTATGAGTTATATGAGCGATTCAAGAAGTTGTGTCCAAGATACCCATATCCCCAAATCAGTAAGAATGTCCTCATCCAGTACTTCATTGAAGGCCTCACCTATTGAGAGAAGCATGGTGGATGTCGTAGCTGAAGGGGAATTGGTCAAAAGACATAAATAGTTGCATGTGCATTTATTGAAAATATGTCAAAAAAATCCCAACAATTTGGAGATCGAGGTACACCACATGTTAGATGAGTACATCAAGTAAGTCCTTCATCTCTAGAAAATAATTTGATTAATAATACGTTAGAAGAATTGAGAAAAATGGTGAGACATATTTACTTAGAATAAAATACATCCCAACCCTCTTCTACAAGGCCTTTTGGAATTTTCACTAAAACAAAAAACCTGACTGATTGTTTCCACCAATTACAAGAGACAGAGGATTGTGTGGTAGTATTTCCTGGTACACCATATCAGTAGAAACAATAACCACATCCCCAGTAGAATTATGATTACATTTCACCAATATACAAACAAGGGTGGAAGGATAAATCGTACAAGAGGTGTGTCTCCAGACAACAACAAAGTCCCCCTTTTGAAAAAAAATCCAATATCATCTGCCTTACCAACAGGGTTTCCAACAACCCTAAAGGATATTTGAAGCTCAATCATCAAAAATTCAACAACAAGGGAATTATCAACAAAAGGTATATTATAAAACTTATGATATTTTGAAATAAATTGTTCTTAATCAATAAAATGAGTTGTATAGTCAAGGTTCTGAGTTGAGGGAGTTGAAGACACAAATGAACCAGATTTCCCCCGCCCTCTATGAACTGGTAAGTAAGAACTCTAGAAATCTTCCTTCCTAACCTAATCCAAATCCTAAGGGGAATGTCAGTTCCACAAAATTGAGAAGTGGGAAGCAAAAAACTGATACATTTTCACTTATCATTCCACCTGTATTCACCTCAACCCTAGAGAATCCCCATTCCATACCAACTGATAAGCACCCCAAGGAGAAAGATAAAGGTAAGAAAATGTTTGATGATGTTCCTCCTAAACTCCTTCATTTTCAAAATATAATTGTTAAAACCAAGAATATGGTTGGAGAGGACATGAAAAAATAGGTTTTGGACATATTCAAGCAAGTCGATATAAACATCCCCCTTATTGAAGCCATTAATAATATCTCATGGTATTCCAAATTCTAAAAATACCAATGTACCAATCGAAGAGGTCTCAAGGGAAATAAGAGGATAAATCTTGGAAGGAATGTGTTATTACTCATTACACCAACTCAATCAATGCCAACAAAGTGCAAGGATCTAGGTACATTCACCATCCCATGCACCATAGGGGAGTTACACTAATCTAATTCTTTATGTGATTTGGGAGCTTCCATAAATGTGATTCCTCACTCTGTATTCTCTTATTTACAGGTTGGTGAGTTGAAGCTGATAAGAGTAGTGGTGTAGTTGGAAAATATAGCTATGAAATACCCATCAAGATTCCCTGAATAAGTACTTGTTTGGGTAAGACACATGATATTTCCACTATATTTCAATGTTCTTAACATGGAGGAAGATCGGGTAAGTTCTTGTGATCCCATTATCTTAGGTAGTATATTTCTAAAAATTGAAAAAAACTATCATAAATGTTCATGAGGGTACACTTTCCATGTATTTTGGAGATTCATTAGTGATATTTAATGTTATGGGCTCCATGAAGTACCCATTAGAGGACAATTCTACTTTTTTTACCACCCATTTTTAATAGCCAGGTAAAAATCCCAAGTATTTTGATTGTCCTATACTTAGAGAGATTATGATAATTGGTTCAAGTTTGATTTCTAATATCACTTCCACACCTATTTCTAATTCATAAATCTCTCTTATATTTTATTTTTAAATGAATTCATATTCTTATTTTGATCATGTTCACTTTGATTATGACTTGGTTGTTGAGTTGTTGATTCTGTTTATGAATTATTCTAGGATTTTGATGATGTTTATTCTGGTACTTATGTCCATTGTGCACATATTTCAGTTCCTTCAATGTCTCCATCCCTACTACCCCCCCCCCCCCTTATTGGAATGCAATCCATTTCCACCAAATATCAAATACTCATAATTGATGAGTTGTGAGACATTACCTATTATAATTGCTAATAACCTTCCTTTTAAACATTAAGAAAAACTTTTGAATGTTTTAAGGGAGAACATCGAGGTAATATAGTGGACCTTGGATGAAATATCTAGTATTAGACCCTCTATTTTCATGCATAGGGTTCTTCTAGAGTATAGGGATAAGCTATTTAGGTAGATAGAAAGGAGATTTAGTCCAACTCTTATGGAAGCCGTAAAAAAAAGAAGTTGAAAATTTTCTTAAGGTAGGTATAATTTATCCCATTTCAGATTCATGGTGGGTGATTCCAATTTAGGTTATTCCTAATAAAAGTTGTGTTACTATTTTCTGAAATGATAGAGAGGAGTTAGTTCCAATGAAGGTGAAAAATAGTTGGCGTGTGTGTGTTGATTATAGAAAATTAAATCAATCCACTTGCAATTATCATTCCCCCCTCTCATTTATTGATCAAATGCTTGAGATAATAGTTGGTAAAACATGATATTGTTTCTGGGATAGATTTTTTGGATATTTTCAGGTTCTTATAGCTATGGAGGATTAGTAGAATACAACATTCACTTGTCTATTTAGTACATTTTCCTACCAAAGGATTCCGTTTGGACTATGCAATGCTCCAGGTACCTTCCAGAGATGTTTGGTGAGTATTTATTCTGATTTCATTAAGACATTCATAGAGGTATTCATGGATGATTTTACAGTGTATAGATCTTCATTTTATGAATGTATCTTTAGTTTGGTAAATGTGTTGAATCATTGTATTAAGGATAATCTGGTCTTGAACTTTGAAAAGTTTCATTTCATGGTTGATCATGGAATTGTCTTAGGGTATGTAGTGTCAAAACATGGGATAGAGGTTGATCGATCTAAGGTAGATATTATTTCATCCTCACCCTATCCTTTATGTGTGTGTGATTTTAGATCTTTCTTAGGGAATATAGTATTTTGTCGGTGCTTCATCAAAGACTTCAGTAAGATTTCTCTTCCTATGTCATTATTACTTTAAAAGGATTCTGATTTTGTGTTTGATTATTCTTATAGGACTTCCTTTGATGAGATAAAGAATCATCTGACCACTCCATAGATCATACATCCCCCACGATGGGATATTCTATTTTACCAAATGTGTGATGCTTCAAACTTCTCAGTTGGAGTTTTCTTATCACAGAGGGTGGAGGGACGTTCACTTGTAATTGCCTATGCTTCCAAGAAATTGGATTCAACCTAATCAAACTACACAAAAACAGAAAAAAAAATATTTCCACCATATTTTCTTTATATAAATTCCATTAATATTTATTAGGATCTAAAGTAGTTGTTTTTTCCAACCATGCAACACTGAGGTACCTCTTGAATAATCTAGATGCACTGCCTAGACTTATCCTATGGATGCTCCTTCTTCAAGAATTTGATATTGAAATAAAGGATAAGAAGGGTTAATAAAACCACATGAGTAGGCTCACTCACACACTAGAGGATCACACCTTGGACCAGGTACCACTTAAATACACTTTCTTTGATTAACATCTTTATTTCATCTTAGGTACGCATCCTTGGTGTGTTGATTTAGTTAAATACCTTGTTGAATCTAAAATTCCTACAAATTTAAATAAGTATCAAGTCCAAATGTTAAAGAGTGAGTCAAGATTTTATGCTTGGGGTGATCTTCACCTATGGCGTATGTGTAGTGATAAAGTTATTTGGAGGTGTGTTCCTGGTCATGAGTTTGAGTCTGTCCTGCATTTTTGCCATACACTTTCATTTGGAGGATACTTTGGACCCAAATGAATAGTTAGGAAAGTCTTAGACTCTAGATTATATTGGCTATATTATTCCATGATTACCATGTGTTTGTTAAGTCATGCTCTCATTTCCAATACACTGGGAACATTTCTAGAAGACACGAGATTCCCCAACAATCCATATTATTATATGAGATTTTTGATGTGTTGGGAATTGATTTTATGGGTCCTTTTCCACGTTTGTTTGGTTTCTTGTACATTTTGGTCATTGTTTACTATGTGAGAAAATAGGTGGAGGCTAAGTCCGCCAAGACTAACGATTCTCATGTTGTAGTGGACTTTCTAAAGGAACATATTTTTTATAGGTTTGGAGTACCAAAGGATATCATTAGTGATCAGTGGAAACACTTCTACAATCAGAAATTGGATTCCCTACTTCTGATGTATGGGGTGACACACAAACCATCAACTCCATACCACCCCCAAACAAATGGTCAAGCTGAGGTTTCAAATCAGGAGTTGAAACAAATTTTGAAGGAAACCGTGTAGCCAAATATGAAGGATTGGAGCAAGCACTTAGATGTTGTGATTTGGGATTATAGGAAAGCATAAAATACCCCCATAGGTATGTCCCCATTTTAGTTTTTTTTGGGAAATATTTTCATCTCCTTATGGAGGTCGAGCATCGATATTATTGGGATATAAAGAAATGCAACATGGATTTGGCCCAAGAAGGAATTCAACAGAAGCAGCAAATTAAAGAGCTTGAGGTGATTTTATTTTCATAATATTAGAACTCAAGACTCTAAAAGGAAATATCAAAAGAAATTAATGATAGAATGATCCAAAAAAGGGAGTTTCATATAGGAGAGAAAGTTCTACTCTATAGTTCATGACTAAAGATGATTCCAAGTAAGTTGTGTTCCAAATGTTTAGTTCCTTATGTTGTGTCAAATGTTTTATATTATAGTGTAGTGGAGATCACACAAGAGTACATAGGAAGGATCTTTACATTCAATGGGAAACGTTTAAATAAATACATTGAGGGACTTCTCACCGATGCAGTTGATTTCATCACACTGCATGACCCCATAATCACCTAAGAAAAATAAGATATTCCTAACCCTTTGACTTTTATATTATTTTTCAAATTTAAAATTCTACATTTCATGTGCACATATCATCTCATGTGTTCACATTGAGAACAATACAACATTTTAAGTATGGGGGAGGGGACAACATTTTGCAGTTTATATTTATGAAATTCATTTGTGTGTTTAGTTTTAAGTTATTGGTCAAAATTTTCAACAAAAAACATAACATGTAATATTATCATTTATATGTGGAACAGCTGGAAAATTCATGTTTTAAAAATTCATTTTTGGCATGATAATAATGAGAATGATTTCATTTTTAAGGGTTGATTTTTATAAAAATGGAAGTATTCTATGATAAGACTGGTTGTGTCATTATAAAGACTTTTGGATTTTTACACCATTATTTTTTATATTTGTTCATGGTAAATTGTATCATTGATTTATACAAACAAATATTCACACAACAATAACTTGTTAAATTTTTCTTACTCAATTGAAGCTATATCAATGTTTGGTAAAAAATCATATTATATCAATGGTTGGTTCATACATTATTTTCCCTATAGATCAATTTCATTACTATACCAAATTTACCTGTGTGTGTAACAGATATTTCATAGTTGTATGCCCTTAGAAAAAAGAAAAAAAAAACCAAAATAAAATAAAAAATTGTTAATAAATAGGGGAGTGATGGAATGTACAACATTTGGGGATATCTTGGTCTAGAGCTTAAGATTTGACTTTCAAGAATTCTTAAGTGATTGGGTCCTAAAATTTGATTACAAACGAATGTAGAATAGGTTCGGTGAATTAAACTAGGTAAGAATATTTGTTTTAACTAAATTGAATATACTGAATAAAGGGTGGATATATGAGCATGAAATGGTTAGCACACACACATGGGAAATTAATGGCATGGTGAACCCATAACTTGTCTTGATATGATTAGTGTCATTAATATCATTGGATTTTATTTTGATATAATTTATGAGATAATGAATTTCAATTTTTTTGATATTGACTCTTAATGGGAATCGTACTTTATCTATATTTTCACTGTGGATTGAGTAATATGAACATGCATATCTTATCACAATACTTTTTGGAATACATGATATATGACTTTTCCTATGATTGCAAAAGGGTGAATATGGGGAGTTGATAAAACACAATTATATTGAGTATTTTATTGCTAATAAATGATATAATTTCCTCATATTGTGTTAAATATGTTTATTTATAAAATATTTGAGAATAGATAATTCATTTGAAAATTTGATGAAAATTACATTTTTTCCTTTAAACTGAATTGTAGTATTTTGATGATAAATATTTTTATGTTTATTATTTGAATATAAAATTTTGTAATTATGTTTTTGGATTAATATGATTAAAATTCAATTCAGTACAACTAAGCTAAATCACATATTTGATTGGAGTAAATGGTCCATAAAGTCAAAGTTGTGATGGACTCGCCAGAATGGGCATCACTACAGTATTTGGGCCATAACTTCTTCATCCGTGATTGTATTGGGCCCAAATTTAGAGATAATATCAAGGAACAATTTTCTCAAAAACTAACCTTCTATGATGATATCTGGTTCATGTGTTTTTTTTCAAGTAGGCAGTAAAAATTGTCTTAATTTATTTGGCCAAATTTCCCCATTCACACTTGAAACCTCTTAAAACCTATCCTCTCCTCCCCTCTATAAATTGGTGTTTTTATCATTTAGAGGGGTTGGGATGTGCATTGGTAGATTTAAGGTATAGGATAATTAGTTTCACTCCATTTATCAAGGAATTTCAAGAGGGATATCTCTCAAAGCTAGTATCTCTTCATCGAACCCTTCTTATTCTTCTTCACTTTGTAATGTTTTGTTCTTGAAATAAACTTCTTTGTTCCTCTTTGATTCCTTCTATTTTGTTATTTTTTTCATCTGTTTTATTCTTTATTAATAATCCTATTTGGTCTGGAATCAATAGTAGAAACTATATTAGGTTATACCCTTTCTAAACCTTTGCACATGCAAAATGTTTCTACGATGACTACACCACCCATGGAAGAGTAGTTCATTTTAGTAATCGATCTACCTATTACCTTATTCATTAATTTATTTTGAATGAATGAGATACTTTAATTCAATTAATATTATCTATTAATTTAGTTTTTAATTTAAATTAAACTAATCAATCAATTGAATAATTAACACAAAACATGTGAGGTTGAGAATTGTGTGAATTGTGAGAGCGCGAACTTAATCGGTAAAAAAAACCACATGGGTTCAATTTGTAGAGTTTAAATACAATCCATAATCTCAATTAATCCTCATTTATATAGTGGATATGTGACTTTATTTACCACTTACCATAATATCACCTTATAACATTAATCAAATCTGGGTGTTGGGATTGCATGTTCTGAAGAAATCCTAGGGTTTAATTAATTTCATCTTGGTGGTTAAGTTAATTCTCATAGGGTTCGGGGGTTAAAAAATTATGGGTTCATAATTATGTGGATATTGATTTAAATTATTATGATAAATTATTAATTTAAGATTTATAGTTATATCGATTATATATTTTAAAAATATTTTCTAAAAAAACATCTTCTCGTTGTGTTTTATTAATAAAATTTAATTTCAAAAACAAAAAAAAAATACAATCTTATTCTAGTATACTTATTATTATTTTATAAAAATTGAACAAAATCCACCCCCTCCCCCCACATCCTTCTAATTATTTTTATTTTATTTTATTTTATTTTATTTTATTTTATTTTATTTTATTTTATTTTATTTTATTTTATTTTATTTTATTTTATTTTATTTTCAAAATACCTTTAATATGTTGTTTTAAATTACTTCCTCCTTTGATATATGACCTTGGTTAACCACTTTGTTCTACCTAAATAACCCAAATTAAGCATCATTTTAGTTCCCAGGATAGCAATTTTTATATTGGAAATGTTTCCAGGGAGGAAAGTATTTATTTCCACCAATTTAGGGTATTTATTTTATTTTTTATTTTATTATTTTCTTATATTATTTATTTCTTCTGTCCCCTTTATCAATTTTTTTTCTTTCCTTATTCTTCTTCATTTTTTATAACATCAAATCAAACATATTTTCTTTTTATTATGGTTTATTTTTCTCTATTTACTTTTTCTTTTTCATTAATTTAGGACATGAACTAATCTCAAATATCACTTAGAGCTTGACCCTAAGATTGAATGTATCCTTAGGGCTCGAATCAGATAGTATCAGTCTATGGGAAGTTGTAACCTTCAACCAGTTAGAGAATTACTCCATTTTGGAAACACTAAAATTGGAAACACTTCTAAATCAAACATAAAACAAGAAACAATGGCTAAAAACAATAATAATAAAATAAATGTAACCATTCAAGAATAGGATGCACTAGATATTCACTATAAACCAAATTGTATTGCATACCCAAATCTTGAATCAGACATTGAACTGAAATCTAGGTTAATTCACCTTTATCAAAAATTTCAAGGATTGTCTAGTGAGGATCTAAATAAACATTTAAAATAATTTAATGTGGTTTTTTAAAACATAAAACCAACAAATGTATATGATGATCAAATTAAACTAAGAGCATTCCCAGTCTCACTTGATGGAACTGCAGAAGAATGGATGTATTACTTACAACCTAAAGATTTAACTTCTTGGAATGATTTTAAATGACTTTTATTGCATTGATTTTTTCCAGCATCAAGGAACACTTCTGTTCAAATAGATATCTCAAGAATCAATAAATCCCAAAGGGAGTCAATGTATGGGTACTAGGAGTGATTCATGAAGTTGTATCCAAACTACCCACATCAACAAATCAGTGTGTAAGTCCTCATCCAGTACTTCTATGAAGGCTTTAAATCTATAGAGAGAGTAATTTTGGATGTTTTATCTAGAGGGGAATTGGTCTAAAAACACCAATAGATGCATGTGCATTGATTGACAAGATGGCACAAAACTCTAAACAATTTGGTGATTAAGGTACACCACGTGTTAGAGGAGTACATCAGGTAAGTCCTTCATCTCCTGAAAATAATTTGATTGATACTAAGTTCAAAGATTTTACCACTATGGTGAGATAAATTACTTTGGAACAAAAGGCATCCCAACCCTCTCCTACAAGGCCTTATGGAATTTTCACTGAAATATACTACCTGGTTGATTATTTCTATAATTACAAGAGATAGATGATTAACTAGTAGTATTCCCTAGGAGACCATATCAACGTCAATAATAACCACATCCCTAGAAGAATTATGATTCCTTTTCACCAACATATAACTGATGGTAGAAGGATCAATCAGACATGAGATATAGCTCTGAACAACAACAAATTCACCCTTTTCAACAAAATTTCTAGTAACCTCCACCTTACCAATAGGGTTTCCAACAACCCCAAAGGATATTTGAATCTCAAGCATCAAAAAGTCATAAAAAAGAAAATTATAAACCAAAGGTATATTCTAACACTGATAATATTTTGAAACAAATTGTTCTTAATAAATAGAATGAGATGAAGAGTCGAGGTTCTGAATGGAGGGAGTTGAAGAAACAAATGAGCCAGATTTCCACCGCCCTCCATGAACTAGTAAGTATGAACTCCAGAAATCCTCCTTAAAACCTACTCCAAATCCTAAAAGGAATTTTAGTTCCATCACATTGAGAAGTGGGAAAAACAACTGATACATTTGCACCTATCATTTCACCATGATTCACCTCAACCCTGGATAAGCCTGATTCCATACCAACTGTTGAGAAACCCAAGGATAAAAATTAAGGTAAGAAAAACTTTAATGATGTTCCATCTAAAACCCTTCCTTATCCAAATAGAGTTGTTAAAACCAAGAAGATAGATGAAGAGTCAATACAAAAATAGGTTTTGGACACATTCAAGTATGTGGAGATAAATATACCCCTTATTGAATCCATGAAGTAAATACCAAGGTATGCCAAATTCTTAAAATAACTTTGTACCAATCAAAGTGGCCTCAAGTGAAATGAGACGATCAATATTGGAAGGAATATATCAACACTCCTTACACCAACTCAAGTAATATAACAAATTTCAAGGATTTGTTGTCATTCAACATCCCATGAACCATAGGGTACTTACACTTTTCTGATGATTTATGTGATTTGGGAGCTTCCATAAATGTAATGTATAACTCTATATTCTCTTATTTATAGGTTAGTGAGTTAAATATGGTGAGAGAAGTGGTGAATTTGAAAAATAGATCTATGGAATATCCAATAGGAGTCCTTGAATATGTACTTGTTCAGGTAAGAGACATGATATTTCTTGCAGATTTCTAAGTGCTTAACATGGATGATGATGGGGTAAGTTCTCATGATCCCATTATATTATGTTTACCTTCCTCAAAACTAAAAAAAACTTTCATAAATGTTCATGAGGGTACACTTTCCATGTCATTTGGAGAATAAGTTGTGATCTTTAATGTTTTGGACTTCATGAAGTACCCATCAAAGGACATTTCTGCTTTTTTTATCTCCCATTTTTAACCACTAAGTAAAAAATCCAATGGATTTTTATTGTCCTTTTCTTAGATAGATTATGAGAATTGGTTCTAGTATGATGTATAAGAGTACTTCCACACCAGTTTCTAATGTACAAACCTCACTTAGATTTGATTTTGAAATGGATTCATATTCTGATTTTTATCATGTTCACTCTGATTTTGACATGGTTGTTGAGTATTATGATTCTTTTGATGCATAATTCTCTAATTTTGATTATTTTTATTCTTGTACTGATGTTAATTGTGCACATTTGTTTCTTTCAGTGTCTCCATCCATACTACTCCCCCTTCATTGGGACTCAATCCATTTTCACCAAATCTCAAATACTCATACTTGTTGAGTGGTGAGATATTACCCATTATAATTGCTAAAAATATTCCTTTTAACATGAAGAAAAAATTTTGAATCTTTTGAGGGAGAACATTAGGGAAATCTGGTGAACCTTGGATAACATATCTGGTATTAGAACCTCCATTTGTATGAATATGATTCTTCTAGAGGATGGGGATAAACCAGTTAGGTGGGCACAAATGATACTGAATCCAACTCTTCTAGAAGTTGTAAAAAAAGAATTTGAAAATTTTCTTGAGGCAAGTATAATTTAACCCATTTCATATTTTTGGTGGGTGAGTCCTACTCAAGTTGTACCTAAGAAATATGGTGGTAATGATATTAGAAATGATGGAGAGGATTTAGTTCCAACGAGGGTGAAAAATAGTTGGTGTGTGTGTATTGATTATAAGAAACTAAATCAATACACTTGCAAGAACTATTTCCCCTCCCATTTTTTGATGAAATACTTGATACACTAGTAGGGAAAACGCGCTTTTGTTTCTTAGATGGATTTTCTGGATATTTTTAGGTTCTTATAACTTTGAATAATCAAAATAAGACAACATTAACTTGTCCATTTGGTACATTTTCCTATCGAAGGATTCCATTTGAACTATGAAATTCCCCAGGTAACTTCTAGAGATACATGGTGAGTATTTTTTCTGATTTCATTGAGACATGTATAGAGATATTTATTGCTGATTTTACTATGTATATATATTCATTTAATGAATGTATCATTAGTTTGGGAATGGTGTTGAATCATTTTATTCAGAAGAATCTGGTCTTGAACTTTGAAAAGTATCATTTCATGGTAGAGAATGGAATTATCTTAGGGCATGTAGTGTCAAAACATGGGATAGAGGTTGATCGATCTATGGTAGATATTATTTCATCCTTACCCTATCCTTCATGTGTGCATGATGTTAGATCTTTCCTAGGGAATGCAGGATTTTATTGAAGCTTCATCAAAGATTTCAGTAAGGTTTATCTTCCTATGTCACAATTACTTCAAATGGGTTATGATTTTTTGTTTGATGATTATTTTTTCACCTAATTTTATGGGATAAATAAGCATCTGACCATTCCACCAGTCATACATCCCCCACGGTGGGACATTCCATTTGACCTTATGTGTGGTTCTTCAAAATTTTCAGTTGGAGTTGTCTTATCACAGAGGGTGGAGGTACTTTCACATGTGATTTACTATTCATTGAGAAAATTGGATTTAGTTAAATAAAAATACAAAACCATAGAAAAGAATTTTCTTTTTCTCATATTTTCTTTATATAAATTCTGTTCATATTTATTAGGCTCTAAAGTAGTTGTTTTTTCTAAACATTCAGCACTGAAATACCTCTTTAAGAAGCCAGATGCGAAGACTATACTTATCCTATGGATGCTCCTTATTCAATAATTTGATATGGAAATAAATGAGAATAGGGTTTTAGAAAACTTAGTGGTGGATGACATGAGTAGGCTTACTCACACACTAGAGACTAACACCTTGGACCTGGTACAACTTAGAGACACTTCCCCGATGAGCATCTATATTCTATCTTTGGTATGCATCCATGGAATGATAATTTAGTTAACTACCTTGTTGCCTCTAAAATTAATAAAAATTTAAAGAAACACAAAGTCAAAAAGTTAAAGAGTGAGTCAATATTTTATGTTTGGGATGATCCCCACCTCTAGAACATGTGTAGTGATCAAGTTATTATGAGGTGTGTTCTTGATCATGAGTTTGAGTTTATTATAAATTTCTTCCATACACATTCATGTGGAGGACACATTGGACCCCAAAAAATATCTAGTAAAGTCATAGACTTTGGATTATATTGTCCTAGATTATTCTATGATACCCATGTGTTTTGTAAGTCATGCTCCTATTTCCAATACATTAAGAACATTTATAGGAGATACACGATGCCCCAACAACCCATGTTATTCTCTAAGATTTTTTTTGTTTTTGGAACTGATTTTATGGGTAATTTACCAATTTAATTTTATTTCGTGTACATTTTGGTCACTATTGATTATGTGAGAGAATGGGTGGAGGACAAGGCCACCAAGACTGATGATTCTCATATTGTAGTGGACTTTGTTAAGGAATGGATTTTTTGCAGGTTCGGAGTACCAAAGGTTATCATCAGTGATCAGGGGGACACACTTATGTAATCAAAATTTGGATTCCCTCCTTCATAAATATGGGGTGACACACAAAAAATCAACAACATTCCACCCCCAAACAAATGACTAGGATGAGGTTTTAAATCGGGAGTTGAAACAAATTTTGGAGAAAACCTTGCAGCCAAAAAGTAAGGATTGGAGCAAGTGATTGGATGATGTGATATGGGATTATAGGATAGTATATAAGATCCCCATCGATATGTCCCCATTTGGGATTTTTTTTGGAAAATATTTTCATCTCTCTATAGCGGTCGAGCATCAGGCTTATTGGGCTATAAATAAATTAAATATGGATTTGGCCCAAGATGGAATACAATGGAAGCTAAAAATTCCAGAGCTTGAGGATATTATATTATCATCATATGATAACTCAAGGCTCTATAAGTAAATATCAAAATCAACTCATGATAGAATGATCCAACAAAGGGAGTTTCATGTAGGAGACAAAGTTCGACTCTACATTTCATGACTGAAGCTGATGCCTAGTAAGATTCATTCCATATGGTTAGGTCCTTATGTTGCATCTAATTTTTTTCCTTATAGTGTAGTATAGATCACACAAGATGAAATAGGAAGGATCTTGAAATTCAATAGGAAACATTTGAAGAAATACATTGAGGTAATTCCAACCTATGTAGTTGATTTCAACACACTACATGATCCCATCATCACTTGAGAATAGTAGGTTGTTCTTAACCCTTTTACTTTTTTATTATTTTTATTTTTAAAATTCTAAATTTCATTTGCACATATCAAATCATGGTTTTACATTGAGGAAAATTCAATATTTTAACTGTGGGGTAGCGGACAACATTATGGGGTAGATATTTAGGATTTTCATTTGTGGGTTTTGTGTGTGTTTTATTTTAATTTTTTGGTTAAAATTTTCAATAAAAAAATATCATGTAATATTCTCATATACATTTGGAACATATGGAAAATTTATGTTTTCAAAATTCATTTATTTCATGATAATAATGATAAATATTTCATTTTTATGGGTTGATTTTTATAAAAATGGAAGTCGTCGATGATATGATTGGTTGTGTCATTATAAAAACTTTTAGATTTTGACACCATTATTTGAGATATTTGTTCATGGTATATTTTTTCATTGATTTATTCACACAAATTTTCACACAACCATGAATTGTGAAATTTTTCTTAAATAATTGAATCTATATCAAAGTTTGGTGAAAAAATTCATCATATATCAATGGTTGGTTCATAAATTCGTTTCTATTCTAATAAATTTCATTTTTGTACCAAATTGACCTATGCATGTGTACCTTATATACGACAGTTTTACACCCTCAAAAAATTAATTAAAAAAATCTAATAAAAAATTGTTAATAAAGAGGGGAGTGATGAATTGTACAACACATGGGGATATCTAGGTTGGGAACTTAAGGTTTGAATTTTGGGAATGCTTAAGTGAGTGGGTCTTGAAATTTTATTCCAAAGGAATGTAGAATAGGTTTCATGAATTAAAATAGATAATAAGATTTGTTTTACTTGACTTGAATATACTGAATAAAGGGTGGAGATATGAGCATGAAATGGTTGGCACACACATGTGGGGAATTAATGGCATAGTGGACCAATAACTTGTTTTTCTATGATTAGGGTCATTAATATCACTGGATTTATGAGATAATGAATTTAAAATTTATTGATATTGACTCCTAATGGGGATCTTACTTTTTCTATATTGTCACTATGGATTGAGCAATATGAACATGCATATCTTGTCATAATTGTTTTTGGAAAACATAATATGTGGCCTTTCCCATGAGTGAATAAGGGTAAGAGTGGTGAAGTCGATAAAACAAAATTTTATTGATTATTTTATTTATAATAACTGATATAATTTCCTTACATTTTGTTAAATATGTTTATTTGTAAAATATTTTGGATTAGATCATTCATTTGAAAATTTGATGAAAATTCTGCTTTTACCCTTCAAACTGCAATGTAGTATTTCAGTGACAAATATTTTTATACTTATTATTTGAACTTAAAATTTTATTATTTTTTTCCTAACCTAATGGGATACAACTTTAATTCATGACATCTAAGCTAAATCATGCATTTGATTAGAGTAAATAGGCCATAAAGTCAAAGTTGGGCTGGCCTTGCTAGAATGGATATCACTTCAGTATTTGGGCCATAACTTATTCATCCGTGATTGGATTGGGATAAAATTTAGATATAATCTTGAGGAAATATTTTCTCACAAATAATACTAATGTAAGGATAGTTGGTTCACGCCTTTTTTTTCAAAAAGGAAATGAATGTTGGCTTAATTTATTTGGCCGAATTTCCCCATTCACACTTGAAACCTCTTAAAACCTAACCTCCCCTCAACTATATAAATTAGTGTTTTCTCATTTAGAGGGTTTGGGATGTTAATTTTTATATTGAAGGAAGAGGATAATTGGTTTCACTCCATTTATCCAAGCATTTAAAGAGGGATATCACTCAAATCTAAGATCCCTTCATTGAAGCCTTCTTCTTCTTCATCAATTTATATTTTTTTTGTTCTTGCAATAAACTTCTTTGTTCGTCTTATATTTATTCTATTTTGTTTTATTTTAATCTATTTTATTCATATTTACTCATTCTATTTGTTCTAGAATCAATAGTATAAATGATATTTGGTTATACCCTTTCTAAACCTTTGCACATGCAAAACATTTCTACGATGACTGCACTACCCATGGAAGAGTAGTTCATTTTAGTAATCGATCTACCTATTACCTTCTTCATTAATTTATTTTGAATCAATTAGAATCTATAATTCAATTAATATGATATATTAATTGAGTTTTTAATTTAAATGAAACTAATCAAGCAATTGAACTATTAACACAAAACACGTGAGGTTCAGAATTGTGTGAATTGTGAGAGTGTGAACTTAATCAGTAAAACAAAACCACACGAGATAAATTTGTAGATTTAAAATATAATACCTAAACTCAATTAATACTCATTTCTAGAGTGTATATGTTACCTAATTCACCACTGACCATAATCTAGCCTTATAATATTAATCAAATCAGGTTTTTTCCATTACATGTTCTGAATCTAGCCTAGAGTTTAATTAATTTCATCTTGGTGGTTAAGTTAATTCTCATAGGGTTTGGGGGTTAAAAAATTAGGGGATCATAATTACGTAGATATTGATTTAAATAATAATGATAAATTAGTAATTGAAGTGGTATATTTAGATCGATTACAACTTTTAAAAATATTTTCTAAAAAAATATATTCTTATTGTGTTTTATTAATCAAATTTCATTTAAAAAAATAAAATCTTCTTCCATCATACTTATTTTTTTATAAAAATTGAATAAACCCCACCCACCCCCCATCCTTCTAAGTTGTTTATTTTATTTTATTTTATTTTATTTTCAAAATAACTTTAATATGTTGTTTTAAATTACTTCCTCCTTTGAGAGATTACCTTTGTCAACCACTCTACTACACCAAAATAACCCAAATTCGAACATCATTTGAGAGCACCCATGACAGAGCCTTTCAGAAAGTGAGACTACCATTTCTTCTTGTTAAATAAAGAGAATAAAACTTTACCAATAAAGTTACAAGTTCTATAAGTAATCTTTTGATCTATTCTACAGCCTCTAAAATATATATCTATAAAACTCTTAAGGGTAAATTCAATTCAATAATAATAAAATAGTACAAGTTTCAAAGTTACCTTAAGGTAATGGAAGATCTATTTGATTTCATTAATATGTGTTTGGCCCAAATGTTTTTTGGTGGTATTTCTTTTCAATCGATCAGTATCCCGAAAGAAAGAAAGTATGTTGAGAAATATGATGTTTGGGTATGGGATTGATAAAAATCAGACTCACTATGGGATTGATAAAAACCAGAATCATCATGTTTTTTAAATAATCAGACTCACTATGATAATCCATTTTAATGAGAATAAGTTGTTTTGAAATAATTGTTGGTTTTTTGGAGAATCGGGGTCATCATGTGTAACGTCCCAGTTCCGGAAGTCGCGCAGAGGCACCCCATACACGATTGGTCACATGGTCTCAAGAACAATTCCACGAACTCAAGAGGATTCCGACTAGTAGTGAGGTCCTTGGGTGTGATAGTGGGGAAACTATTCCCTCATTGGTAGAGTAACACAGTGGAAGAAAGAAATAGCAAAAATAGAAGCAGGAATAATACATACAAAAGTAAATTGTAGAAGACTGGAAAAAAATAAACCGGAGCACACATATATATATGAATGATGAATGATACATATGTCTAGGAAAGTATCCAAACAAATCACAATTATATAATACAATAGTACTAAACCCAAGTACAAAAGAAATCAAGTAAACAACTCCTCAGCATTGCAAGCAATAGCTTTGTCCCATGCTCTCCAGCTCCACAGCAAATCAAGTACCTGAAGCAGAAGGGTGCTTGCCCTTATCTCTACCTATAGCAATATAATCTGTTTGGTCCCAAAAACATGGCCCAAACAGGCTGTGAGACTAAATCCCAGTAGGCAACCACCACAAGATCTGTGCCTAATAGTCAGTGAATATATGGCAAGCAGCAAGCAAATAAATGCAGTAAATAATGAAGTACCCAAGGTAAACAATTCAGAGTTTCAATGCATTCAGTATCATATATCAAACAACAGCTAAAAAAGAAGGTAATCACAAATAGGTAACCCTCTAAGAAGTACTCACAGCCTATCCCTTCTGGTCCTACCTAGAAACACGATCAACCCTCTCGGTAGTACACTCAGTCTAACCCCTCTAGTTCAGCTTAAGCATAGACTCTCTAAGGAAGTACTCACCGTCAATTCCTCCTATAGTCATGTATCAGAAACTAAAGACACTCTGTAGAAGCACTCAAAGTCTATTACTCCTATGGCCTGCATCGAGGATCTATAGACACTCTGTGGAAGAACTTATGTCAATTCCCCCTATGGTCTCGCATCATAAGTAAAACAGACACTCTAGAGAATCCCTTACATCCATTCCCCCTATGGTCTATACATCAGGTTCTCACGGGCCTGTGTAATTCAAGCAAGTATAGTTGTGCATATCGGCCAAAAATAAACCTCAATAACTACTTGGATAGAATTATACAGTATAACAGCATATCAGAACAATCACACCATCCTACAACTAGGCATGGGAACGTAAACAGCAACCTAACAGGCAAACTAGACCTAACGGTCAAAACAGGAAATCATGCATGGGAAATCACTTCCAAAGCACATAAATTAACCCTATTCACATCAGTTATCATCTACTCAAGCATAAAATCATAGCAGTAAAACCATAGGGCTAAAATGGTAAATGTGAAATATCGCGTTCATGGGTATTGGTGATTTTTCACATATAACTCAAAGACTTTTTACGAAAAGGCACAAACAACCTACCTCAGCATTGGGATATTGATATACTTGAGTCTCAGGGCTTGAATCACCTTATAATTCTGAATATCTACAAAAACATCTAAAACCTTCAACAGAGGATAACTTGAGAAAGAAGAAGAATTGGGAAACAAATCTCAAGCAGAAGAGAGAGCTTACTGAGGCGATCCCAACGCAATCGAAAGGGGTCAAATCAGATTTTGGATGCTTGGTCAGGGGATCGGAGGAATATCACAGTCGTATGGGAGATCTTGGCCAAAAGAAACCTAGAATAAAATCGTTCTGGTGATTAAATGCGACCCCGGTACATTTAATGAAAAAAATACATTGTGTGTACTTTTGAAGTACACGGTGTGTAATTTCCTTTTCTGTAATCCACTTTATGTGGCCTCCAAGTCACCCCCACATGGTCAGGTGTGTGGCCTTCACAGGGACAGCACACGGCCTCCTACAGAGATCTAGTATATGGTGTGTACTCATAAAGTACACGGCATGTACTTTAGAAATTTCCAGAAATTACCCTTTTTCTCAAAAATGACCAGAAGAAAGAAAAAATTCCTGAAAATAAGATCTGGGTTCTTAAAAACTTCCCCCCTTAAATAAATTCATCCCCAAATTTCCCTAGCAAGGCATAATAGAAGAAGAAACCCTGAACAGCTCAAGCCACTGCAATCGCACGTCTACCTCCCTCTCCCGAGTCTCGTCTTGTACTCGCTCGTTCTGCCATAGCACTCATACTAGAGGAACAGACCGACCATGGATAACCTTTGTACTTCGATCTACAATCTGAATAGGATGCTCATCAAAAGATGCATCCACTTCCAACTCAACCTCCTCGGGTTGGAAGACATGAGACGGGTCTGAGAAGTAATGTCGAATCTGAGAAACGTGGAAGATGTCATGCATAGCCCCGTACCTCTGAGGTAACTGCAACCGATAGGCAACCGGCCTAACTCTCTCCAACACCTAAAACGGACTGACGTACCTAAGTGAAATCTTACCTTGTCTCCTAATCCTCTTGTGTCCTAACCTCTGTGCGACACACATAAAAACCTGATCCCCAACCTCGAACTCCAGAGGTCGTCTCCGCTGATCAGCATAAGACTTCTGTCGAGACTGTGCACTATCCATCCTCTTCTGAATTAACTCAATCTGCTCTGAGGTCTCCTAAAAAAGATGAGCTCCCAACATAGTTGCCTCTCCTGCCTCCATCCAACATAAGGGTGATCGTCATGTCCTACCGTACAAAGCCTCATAACGTGTCATCTGAATAGTTTCTTGAAAACTATTATTGTAGAAAAACTCCACAAAAGGTATGTGCTTCTCCCAAGAACCACCAAAATCCATGATGCATGCACAAAGCATGTCCTCAAGCACCTGAATCGTATGCTCGGATTGTCCATCTATCTGTGGGTGGTAAGTTGTACTCAAAATCACCTGTGTACCCAAAGCCTTTTGAATCCCCTTCCAGACCCAAGTAGTAAAACGCGAATCTCTATCTGAAACTATGGAGTGTAAAACCCCATGTAGACATATGATCTCGCGAATGTACAACTGTCCTAGCTCATCAACACTGAAGGTCTCCTTGATCGGTAAAAATTGAACAACCTTCATGTGTCTGTCAACGACAACCCAAACTGCATCATTCCCTTGAGTCGACCTTGGTAAACCTATCACGAAATACATCGCGACATCATTCCACTTCCACTCAGGAATGGGTAATTGTTGTAAAAGCCCTACTGGTCTCTAATTCTCTGCCTTCACCTACTGACAGGTGGAACACCTCATGACGAAACTAGCAACTACTCTCTTTATACCTAGCCACCAATACTAATAGTGTAGATCACGATACATCATGGTGACACCTGGATGAACTACCCAAATTGAGGAATCAAAGTCCCGCATCATCTCCTCGCATATGTCTGCTGGCACCCATACGCACCCCTGGAAACGCAAGATCTCATCCTCTTCAATGGTCCATCCCGGAATAGGGTCCTCTCCTGACACGCTCTTCTGTAGGACTAGGCCTTCTAAATATGATAGCTTCCTCATTCGCACTCGATCAAGAAGAGTAGAGGTAACAGCCACAGAAGAAAGAAACACCTTCCCCTGTCTGTTGTGCACCTCCAAATTCCTCTCAGAGAATAGATCCATAAGCTGCCACTCACTTTTGGCCTCCTGAACTGCATGTATCTAAGTCCTCCTACTCAACGCGCCAGTCACTGTATTTCCTTTTACATTCGTATAGGCAAGCTCAAAGTCAAAAGACTGAAGGTACTCAAACCACCTTTGTTGTCTCAAATTTAGATCACATTGAGTGAAGATGTACTTGAGACTCTTGTGGTTGGTGAAAACCAAAAAATGCTCTCAAATAAGATAATGTCTCCAACAGCGTAAGGCATGAACAACTACAGCCAACTCGAGATCATGTGTCAGGTAATTCCTCTCATCTGGTCTCAACTGTAGAGACCCGTACGCAAAAAATCCTTCTCCCTGCATAAGTACAGCTCCCGGCCCGATACTTGAAGCAACACAGTACACCCTATAGCTATTTCCGGCTTCAGCAAAACTATTATTGGTGTTGAAGTCAGCCTATATTTCAGCTATTGAAAGGATAACTCAAAAGAATATAACCACAAGAACTTCACACCCTTCTTAGTCAAACCCATCAGTAGTGCTGCTAAGCGTGAAAAGTTCTGTATGAAACGTCTGTAGTATCCAGCCAGCCCTAGAAAACTTTGTACCTCAAAGACGTTCTTCAGTTGCTCCCAGAAAAATACTGCTCTCACTTTTTCTGGGTCGACTAAGACTCCTATATCTGAGATAACATGACCCGAGAAATTAATTTGATCCATCCAAAAGTGGAATTTTGAGAGCATATCATATAACTGATTCTCTATCAGTGTACTCAAAACGATCTCAAGATGTTTGGCATGGTTGTGTCGAGTGTGATAGTACACCAATATATCATCCAAGAAAACCACCAAAAAGGAATTCAAGTATGGATGGAACACTCGATTCATCAGTGCCGAATTGTTGGCGTGTTTGTGAGACTGAACGGCATAACCATATACTCGAATAGACCATACCTGTTCTAAAAGGCTGTAAGAGGTATATATGATGGTCTAACATGCAACTGATGGTAACTGGACCTCAAGTAAATATTCGAGAACACCCTGGATCCTTGAAGCTGATCAAAGTGATCATCAATCCTCAGTAAAGGATATCAGTTCTTGACCATCAACTGGTTCAACTTCTGATAATCCACATGAAGCTTGAGGGTACTATCTGCCTTTTTTGCAAAAAGGACTGGCAAACCCCAAGGAGAAGTATTGGGTCGGATGAAACCCTTTTCCTGCAACTCCTCCAACTGCCCCTTGAGCTTCTATAACTCTAGTGTAGCCATCCTATAAGGTGGAATGGACACTGTTGCTACCCCTAGAACAATATCAATAGAAAATTCTACCTCACACTCTGGAGGCAAACCTGAAAAGTCTTCAAGAAAGACATCTCTGAAACGATTCACCACTAGAGGAAATTCCATTTGTGAAAACACCTAGTTATCCAGATATAGACTAGAAATTTGGGTTATAAATCCTCCTAACCCATGATGCTCAGGTCCTACTCTGCTCGCCTGGACATCTCACTCGCCCTTATGAAGAAAAGATATGCCCTCTTGTGATGTGAAACTCACCCTATGGCGATAGCAATTGAAGACTGCCTGGAAGGGAACTAACTAGTCAATTCCAATAATGACATCATATCCCATCATCTCTAGGACATAGAGGTCCCATAAAAAGTAAAACCGACCAACCTATAGAGGTAAATCCTTGCACTGACGTACAATCACCGTTCTAGTCCCCAACGGAGTGTCTAGTGTCAAGATATCAGCAGAAGAAAAGATGCAGAGCCCAAGGCTCTCCACAAACGCAACATATATAAAGCTAATGGAAGCCCCTGTATCGAAAAGAGCAGAAGCTAAAAATGAGGCTACTAAGATCATACCTCGCACTGTAGATGGTTTGGGATCCTGCTCCTATTGGGTATGTTCCCCTGCAAAGGTCTGACCTGTATCATGGCCCTGTGACTCTATCTGGAAACTGTGAGCTGATTCACCTTGTTGTCGCTGAAAACTGGGCGATTGGATACCATGACCGTGACCTCCACCTCATCCTGAATAGCTAGAAGAACTCCAGTTCCCAAACTGGTGAGAAACTGGTGGTGCTCCTCCTAAACGAGGAGTCATAGAAGAACCCCTGTCACCATCTACTGGTGAGAAGATCTGACAGAAGTGCTGAAGATGACCCATATTTCCACAAGATCGGAACTCCATTGGGTCTCTCGAGAAATATGGTCTCGTATGCCCACTCTTCCCACATTGGTATCACACCACCTGGCTACTAGAAGAAGTGTCTTTCCTCCTAGGATCATTGTGCGAAGACTCCCTGCGGTGATTCCTGCTGTTAATAAGAGGGATACTAACTCCATATGCGGAGCCGCCCTAGCTCACAACTCCAGAATCTCTCATATTGCGCTTAGTGATCAGCGCTTGGTTGACGATAGAGGTGATAGTGGTCAACCAGAAGATGTTCACCTGTTATCAGATGTCGTGCCTCAGACCATCCTCAAACTTCCTTTCTAGGAATAACTGATCACCTCCTGAAATAGGCATGAAACGCTGCATCTCAGTAAAATGAGAGGAATAATCCATAACTGAAAGAGTACCCTACTTCATACTCATAAACTCTCGAGCTTGATCGGCCCTCAAGGTCTCTGGATAGAAGTTGTCATAGAAGATACTTTCGAACTCCTCCCAAGTCATGACTTGCTGGCATCCTGTCTGTGAGATCACATCCCACCACCTCTTGGAAGAATCCCAAAGCATATATCCTTCGAGGTTTACCTGCCTCTCTGGAGGTGTCTCTAGATGCTCAAAGATTGTCAATATGGATTCTAGCCATGACTCTGCAGCCTAGGGTCCTCCATCCCCTGATAAAGTGGGAGGATATTGCTGCTGAAAGACTTGCGTCAATTCTTCCATCAACGGGGCAAGAAGCGGTGCTCACTGAAAGGTCTGCATCATCCTCAGAAATCCTTCCCAGAACTGTGCATCAGCACCTGCATCTGGTATAATGGTTGGTACCAATACTAGCACAATGGGAGGATCTTTAGGTAGTCCCTGGTCAGCCATATCTAGTGTCTGATCACTACCCTGCAACTGGCATACACCTGGAGTATGTCCCGGTGGCATGACTCTGCAAGGTCAAATGCAGACCTTAGATCAAGATTATCAAGGAACAAAAACTAAAAACATAAGAATGGAACATGATAAGGAAAGCATTCAAGTTTTACAAAACATTACTTCACAACATGTAAAACACTTACACGGAGTGTTCCCTTCAACCATTCACATGGGTGTGTACTCCTGTCAGAGTTGGTCGTGTAACACCCCATACACACGGCGTGTTCACCTAACACACGGCATGTACTAGAATCCTCTTCCCCTGCCCAAGTCCTTCTACACATCTTGGCCACACAGTTCTCTCAGAACAAGACAACACAACGTGTTAGTGCCAAACACGGTGTGTACTAGACGAGCTTCACCAACTCATGTTGTTATTGACACGACCGGATACACGGCTCACACTACACGGTGTGTTCCATATGGACACAAAGTGAACTAAAGGATTTCCACCAACTTGTGTTGTTCGTTACACAGACAGATTCCAAGAGTATACTACACAACATGTTTAGAACTGACACGACGTGTATAACCTAAGGTTTTTCTATCCATGTTGTTAGTCACACGGGTAGACACGGGGTCAACACGACACGACATGTACAACCGGTACACGGTGTGTTCCCAAAAGAATTTCCTTATCCTGTGTCTCTGCCCACATGACCTATGACACGGTTAGAGACTACATGGTGTGTAAATAAATTACACGGCATGTACTTAAGAAAAACAGTTTATTCCCAAACAGAAGAACACATTTCATGTAGTCAAAACATCACAACGTGTATTATGGGTTTTTCTGGATAGTAAGCCTCAGAAACTACTTCGGAGCCTAGAAAAACACTAAAACGAACACCAAAGTTCCAAATTCTGATCTGTGAGGGCCCATATTCCCTGTGAATCAAATCTTGGCATCTTAAACAAGTTATAAACAAGTCAAAAAAGTCAATGATCCACCAAATTCTGATCAATGAGGGTGCATAACACCTCAAGAACCAAAGTTTGGCGTTCATTCAAACAAAACCTTACACAAAAGATACCCTATCAAATAGTAGGTATTTTATCAATGCAACTATCACAATATCATGCATCTCTAGCACAAAATCTATCACAACAACTTGCAATCACTAATGCACCCTATATGGCATGGAAAGAATGCATGACATGTGATTTCTAGCAAGTACCTACATGATTTATGATATGGGATACCCTCATCTCATCAGGTTGAAAAAGAAATAGAACTTGAATAATGTCAACAATAACAACACAATATATTTGAGTCACCCAATGGTGAAAATCAGATCAACCATAAACTTGAAAAACTAAAAAAAGTGCAACAAACGAGGTAGATTGGCATTTCCCAGTACATGGGTTAGCTACTCCCAGGCACAGCTTATTACCAAGTAATTATTCCATATTATACCCGACCATAGGCTCTAAACAGCAAGTCAAGAAGAAAAATAAACCCTTTGATACCACTTTTTAATGTCCCGGTTCTGGAAGCCACCCAAAGGTGCCCCATTCCCGGTTGGTCACATGGCCTCAAGTGCATTTCCCCAAATGCCACAGGTTGACGACTAGCAACGAGGGCCTTGGGTGTGATAGTGTGGAAACTATTCCCTCATTGGAAAAGTAACATATCATAAGAAAGAAATATCAAAAACGGAAGCAGGAATAATCCATACAAAAGTAAACATTATAAGGCTGGAAAATAATAAACTCGAGCACACATATATATATGAATGATGCATGATACATATGTCTAGGAAAGTATCCAAACAAATCACAATGTTGGAATACAATTGTATTAAACCCAAGTACAAAAGAAATAAACTAAACAACTCCTCAACATCTCAAGCCATATCTTGGTCCCATGCTCTCTATCTCCACAGAAAATCAAGTACCTGAAGTAGAAGGGAGCTTTCCCTTATCTATAACTACAGCAATATAATCTGTTTGGGCCCAAAAACATGGCCCAAACAGGGTGTGATACTAAATTCCAGTAGGCAACCACCATAAGAACTATGCCTAACATTCAGTAAATATATGGCAGGCATCAAGCAAATAAATGTAGTAAACAAGGAAGTACCCAAGGTAAACAATTCACAGTTTCAATGGATTTTGTATCATATATCCAACAACAGCTAACAAAGAAGGTAATCACAAATAGGTAACCCTCTTGGAATTACTCATAGCCTAGCCCCTCTATTCCTACCTAGAAACACAATCAACCCACTGGGAAGTACACTCAGTCTAACCCCTCTGGTTTAGCTTAAGCATAGACTCTCTGAGGAAGCACTCACCATCAATTTCTCCTATAGTCTCGTATTGGTAACTAAAGGCACTCTGGGGAATCACTCAACGTCTATTTCCCCTATAGCCCACATTGAGGATCTACAGACACTCTGAGGAAGCACTTACGTCAACCTTCCCTATGGTCTTGCATCGTAAGTAAAAAAGAAACTCTGGAGAAGCCCTTACGTCCATTATCCCTATAGTCTATACACCAGGTTCTCACAGCCCTGTGTACGTCAAGCAAGTATAGCAGTGCATATCAGCCAAAGTAAACCTCAATAACAACTTGGCTAGCAGTCTACATCATAACAGCATATCAGAACAATCACACCATCCTACAACTAGGCATGGGAAAGTAAACAGTAGCCTAATAGACAAACTATACCTAACTTTCAAAATAGGCAATCATGAATGGGAAATCACTTTCAAAGCATAGAAATTAACCCTATTCACATCAGTCATCATCAACTCAAGCATACAAGCATAGCAGGCAAACAATATAGAGAAAACGGTAAACGCACAATACCCTATTCATGGGTATTGGTGATTTGGCACATATAACTCAAAGACTTTTTACAGAAAGGCACAAACCTCCTACCTCAGCGTTGGGAGATCGATATACTTGCTTCTAGGGGCATGAATCACCTTAGAACTCCAAATATCTAAAAAAACATCTAAAACGTTCAATAGATGATAACTTGAGAAATAATAGGAATTGGGAAACGAAGCTCAAGTAGAAGAGAGAGCTTATCGAGGTGATCCCAACGTAATCGACGGTGGTCGAATCGAAGTTTGAATCCTTAGTCGGGGGCTCGGAGGAAGATCATGGTTGTACGGGAGATCTCAGCTGAACAAAACCTAGAAGAAAAGTGTTCTGGTGATTAGACGTGACCCCGGTACGTTTAATGAAAAAAATACATTACGTGTAATTTTGAATTACACAGCGTGTACTTTCCTTTTCCATACTCTACTTTAGATGGCCTATAGGTCACCCCCACATGGCCATGTGTGTATCCATCACACGGAAAGCACACAGCCTCTTGTGATGACCCAGTACATGGCGTGTACTCATAAAGTACAGTTCATGCACTTTAAAAATTTCCCTTTTTCTCAAAAATGACCAGAAGAAATAAAACATACCTGAAAATAAGATTTGGGTTCTTACAGCATGAATACGATGTTTTAAATGTTATGATTCTTTGAGGATTTTTATTTCACATAAATCATGAGTATAATGGAGAAATTGTGATGCAATCTTGATGGAAGAAAGGGAGAGTGAAGGAGATGTTTCCAATCAAAAAAGATCATATCCAGATTTATTATATCTGGGTGGCAGAGAGAAATAAGTGATACCGATTGTTTTTAAAAATAATTATATCCGGGTGAAAGAAGATAAAAGGTGATGATGATTGAAATAGTGATGCCAATTTACTGTATCATTTTGTTTTCCAACAACCCCTTACTTAAAGATCAGCATCAGTATAATCGTACCTATATTGATAAAAAAAAGGTTGTATTGATCAAAATTTTGGTATTTATTGAAAATGTGGTATTGATTGGAAAGTGGGTATTGATTGAAAAGGTGGTATTGATTTAAAAGGTGGTATTTATTGAAAAGGAGGTACTCATTGAAAAGTTGGTACCAATTTACTATAGCATCTTGTTTTCCATTGGATAGGCCATAAACATTTCATACCCAGAATGATCAATATCATAATGATCAATCTCAAAATGGTTAATCTCAAAATGGTCAATCTTAGAATGATCAATATTATAATGATCAATATCAAAATGATTGACATCAAGATTAGGAATGAAAAGATAAATATCAAGATGATCAACACCTAAATGATAGATATCAGAATGATTGTATCCAAAATGATCATACCCAAAATGATTGTGCCAGGGATGATCATATCCAGACCAGTTGTAAAAGATCGTACTTGGGTTGAGATGAAAAGAAAGAAGAAGGAATGAATGGAAAGTTACAATACTTTCCAATTAAAATCATATGATTCTAAAGTTGTTCCTCAATGAATTCAAATTCATGAATGTAGTTATGATACAAGCATAGGTTTATAAATGAAGTGATGTTTTCATTTGTGTCAAGAGAAGATGTGAAGAGGATAATCAATAATTTATTCAACCATTTCAAAAGGGTTGAATTACTTTGTTTAGATGAGGTGTCGAAGAAAGTGTAGATTGATAAATTAATTGTCTAGGGGGGCTTGTCAAGGGTGAGACTTTCATTTAAAATAATGATTGTATCTCAAGTGTAGAAGTGTATTTATTCAATCACATTCAATTGGTATAGAGATTTATTTTTGAAGAAATCAGCATGATATAATCAGACTCCACAATTGAAATCAGACTAACAATTGAAATGGGAGTCTAGAGAAGAAGAGATGAAGATTGTAGAAGTTTCGAGAAGAATAGAGAAGAGTTAATGAAGTCAAAATGAATTCTGATATTTCAGGGGAAATTACATTTAGAGTGAATTTTTGTGACCATGAATGATTTTTGGGATTCCAGTCAGAACACTCGTGGATCACCTATAAAAGGAAAAAGGTACATTGCACTTGACTGACAATGGTGTGATATTAGTCACAGTATAGAGAGGAGATCCTAGTTTTTAGTGATAGAAAGTGACA
This sequence comes from Viscum album, assembly GCA_963277665.1. Classification (NCBI taxonomy): domain Eukaryota; kingdom Viridiplantae; phylum Streptophyta; class Magnoliopsida; order Santalales; family Viscaceae; genus Viscum; species Viscum album. The sequence continues at coordinate 345,696,906 of OY728152.1, read as the reverse complement.
CTATTTTGTATTTTATTGAATACATTTATACTGGGAATAATAAAAGATTGAAATGATTGTATTCGACTAATCATAGTATTCAAGATTTATCATACTTAAATAATCATCATATTCAGCTTGTCATTTTTATTCTGCTAATATTTGTATCAGGAAAAATTAATTGGAACAGAATTTTTATAATGGGTTTTACCGTATTGAAGATTTCAGGACTGAGGAAGTATCATACTGATTTTTATTGTACTCAGGTATTGAATTAGTGTTGATTCATTTCTATTGAATTCTATCAAAAAATCAGTTTAGGAAATTTCTTTTGAAATAATCGTACTTGGAGGTATCGAACTGGGAGAATCAGACTTAGGAAAATAGGAATCAGTGTTTCATAACTAAGTATGAGTGGTTTTTACCTTTCTTCTGGGTAAGTAATTTATGAATTTTATTTCAATTGAATACACTTGTTTATTTGAAAAGAATCACAGGTAACATGAGTTGTTTCAAAACAATTGTATTACCCTATTTGTGCTAAGAGGGTACACATGCACTTTTAGTAGGAAATTGAAATCTATAATAGGAGTTGAAGGTTGTTTCAATTAAAAAGAAGCATAAAATAAAAAGAGCGTCACTAATTCACCCTCTCCCCCTCTCAGTGATACAATACACTAACTAGACAATTACAAGTGGTGTCAGAGCATTGGTTCCCTTCAATTATTCTTTGCTGAAGTATTTGAAGAATAAGTTGTGATAGATAATCTGAGTTGTGTGAACAATAAGGGTATTATGATCTTTTATGGAAATATTTATCATATCTTGAAGGATAGAATGTTGCCTTATCTTATGACTATCAGTTATGATGTTCTTGAAGCTGTAACAGTTGGGTTTCCACCCATTGATGGAAATTCTCCACTTACACCTATTGATAAGAAGAATCTTGAGAATGATGGAAAGGAAAATAATGATATATTGTCATCACTTTATGAAATTTAATTATTAAGAGTGAAAGGTGTTTCCACAACCAAAGTTATATGGGATAAATTGAAAAACATATATGAAGGAAATAAAAATGTGAAGAAGGTAATGTTACAAATATGGAGATTGAAGTATGAAGGTCTCAAGATGGATGAGCATGAATCTATTGGGGACTTCTTTACCAAGGTAAATGACATATTGAGTACTATCAAATATATTGGGGAAAAGTTGGATGATTCTACTATGGTTGAGAATATCTTGAGAATCCTACCTAACAAATTCGATGCAAAAGTTTCTTCATTAGAATATAGAGATCCTAAAATGTTGTCTCTTGATGATTTTCATAGCACTATTATTACATATTAAATGAGAAGATATAACACTATGAAGAGAAAAAAAATTGATATAGAAATGTCTTTTATAGCTATGAATAAAGAAAATTCAAATAAGATTCTTTTTTGAAGAAGAATATGGTGATTCTGACTCCGAAAATGAGGTATGTAAAAATTTTAATGATATTTTATCCTTGTTTTCTAAAACTGTGAAAAGAGGTACAGAAAGGTATAAAGGGAAACTTCCCTGAAAATATTTTTTATGTGAATCCATTAGGAATTTCGTTTCCAATTGTCCAAAAAGATGTAATGAAGATGAAATTGATAAAGAAGAAAGTGAAGAAGAAAAAAGAAGGCCAAGAAGATCTTGGAGGAAAAAGGGTGATAAAGAAAAATTATATTCCAAGAGGGAAGATAAGAAGTTCTCCAAATACAAAAGGAGAATCTTTTTGTCTAAGGAATATGATAGTGACAATGTTACAAATGATGGTGAAGACAACATGTTTATTGCAATAGTTATTACGGAAATTTATTCTAGCAATGAAAGTAGTTGTTCTGAATAAGAAGAAGAAAGTTAAGATGAATCTGAAAATTCAATTAATCATGAAAAGGAAAATAAATTTCTTGAAAAAATGAAAGATTAAGAATTTGGAAGCAGCAGTTTTGATAAAGAAGATACTCAACTTGAGATGCATTTTAAATAAGATTTGAAAGAATGCTTGATAAAGATTATAATGATTGAAAATCAAAACAAAAAGTTGGAAGATGAATGTTCCTAAACAAGAAATTGAAATTGTTTTGTCCATGAGAAATATAATATGGAGAAATATATTGATGATTTGAAGAAATATCTTGAAGAATAAAATAATTGTAATGATCATATAGAAGTTAAGCTTAAGGAAAAGGAAGAATATTTGGGACTTGTCCAAAAAAAGTTATCTAATGCTGAATTGATAAATACAAGTATCCAAAACTCCATCACTGAAATTGGTGAATATTACTAGAATTAGAAACCTATGAAGGCTTAACAAAATTTAACTTCAAAGGGTGAGAAGATTAATGAAATTGTTTTTGAAAAGAAGAAATATGGGAAATTTATGTATGTGGCCAAGACCAACAAGGTTGGGAATTCAGAAGTCTCAAATAACCCTGAGTCTGAATTTTTTTTATAACATTCTAAACCTGTAAAGGTTTCCAACACTTCTAGTTCACATAATATAGAAAAGAAAAGGAATAATCTGATCGATAACAGAATGGTTGTTGGTTCAGAAAAGAAAGATAATAATGTTGCTGAGAAATATATTCATATTTCCTGTCAATATGGAAGTTTTGGAGGAAAATAATAATATTATGGATATTTCTATTATTGTGGTGGATTTGTACATACAGAGAATATTTTTTGGTTTAACCAACAACACTACTATTATTCCATAGTATATGGAAGGAAAGGTTTGAGGGGGAGTCAATTATCTTAAAAGAAGAAGTCTAAGAAGGTTGTGTTGAAGAAATATAAGAAGAATAAATTAAATATTAAAAATAGGTTCAAACCATTAGAAAACTATTTTTGAAAGGTGTGAGAAACTAGGAAACCATGTGAAAGGATGTCTTGTTTTGTTACCGACACAATAAAATATTCTTAAAAATTCTCAGAATTCAGATGTTTTTGAAATTCAAGAAAGATAGATCTGCTAAGTTTCAAAAGAAAGTGTGCTTAATTGTTTGTCTAGAACTCATTGACTTGGATAGGAAATTGGAGGAAGCACAAAATAAAGTGAAATAAGAGAGGAAGAAGCAGACTTCTATAGATATGATAAATGTTGACAAAAAGGTATCAATATATTTTTAATATGAGAAAGTGAGTCATGATATCAAAATCTATTCAACTATCTTTCCAAAAGAAAAGACAGACATGAACAAAACATTATAAATAGATTGTAACAAATATGTCTCTAAAGATGAAGAAAATTATACATCCTCATCAGAAGATTCTATATATAATAAAGAAGATGTTACAAAATCTGAGAAGGATGAACAGAAGGAAGAAAGCACGTCCAATGAAAAATCCAAGAAGAAGAAGAAAAAAGAATGATTGAAAGATGACTCTCAGTCCGATTATTGTTTCTAAGGAACAATAGTGGTTCCTCCTTATTTCCAATATCTTTGTATAGTTGTTCTAACTTGAGGTTAATTGAAGGAGTGTAAATATGGAATATGTAATTTAGGATTCTCTTACCTTTGGTGCAAAATAAAGTAATGAGGATATGAAAAGTTTGTTTTGAAAAGTTCTATTTTATACACCTAAAATTTCTAATGTGTTTTTTGAGATGGATTCAGGTTACTTTTATCTTATAAAAATTATTTCAAGGTTTTCCCCAGTCATGAGAATGTTGGAATAAGGATGTAAAAGGTATTAAATGAAATTTTTGTTATGTAAAACATTGATCACCTTGATTATACACTCTTGTTTTCTACACTGGGTTAGCCCATGTAGACTTAGAGTTGTTTAGTTAAAGGTTATTTGTTAATAAAATCATGTGATACCCATATTTAAGAAAAGTCCCAACCTTTTTAAATGGAGATCATTTTCCAATAAGGGAGAAAATTATCATGATGACCCCTTTGAATTTTATTGTCAATAAGGGGGAGAGATAAGATAAAGGGGAGAGATGAAAGAAATAGGGGTAGCAAGAAAGGAAACAATACCACTCATGGTTTTTATGATATTGAAGTGTTTGAAGTAGGTATTGACAAAAAATACAAAGGGGAGATTGTTAAGCCCAAGTTATGTTTTGGTTGTATTTGTTTTCAATTGATCAGTATTCTGAAATAAAGAAATTATGTTGAGAAAGATAATGTTTGGGTCTGAGATTGAAAAAAATAAGACTCACTGTAGGATTGATAAAAATCAGACTCACAGTGGGATTCATAAAAATCAGACTCACTGTGGGATTGATAAAAATTGGACTCATCGTGTTTGGTAAAGAATTGGTCCCACTATGATATTTCATCGCAATGATAAGAAGATGTTTTTAAAGAAGTGTTGGTTTTGATAGAGAATCAGGGTTAGCATGACTATGATGTTTTAAATGTGATGAGGCTTTTTGAATTTTTATTTCACATAAATCATGATTTGAATGGATAACTTGTGTTCCAAGCTTGATGGAAGAAAGGTAGAGTGAAAGAGATGATTCCAATCCAAAAAAATTGTATCCATATTTATCGTATCAGGGTGGAAGAGAGAAAGAAGTGATACTGATTGTTTTTCAAAACAATCATATCTGGGTGAAATAAGATAAAAGCATACGGTAATTGAAATAGTGATGCTGATTTACTGTATCATTTTTTTCCATCAACCCCTTACTTAAATATTGGCATCAGGATAATCGTACCCATATTGATCAAAAATGTGGTATTGATCGAAAATGTGGTATTGATAAAAAAATTGGTATTTTTTAAAAATGTGGTATTGATTGAAAGGGTGGTATTGATTAAAAATGTGGTGTTGATTAAAAAGGAGGTACTCATTGAAAAGGTGGTACCAATTTATTATAGCATCTTGTTTTCCATCGGATAGGCCATAAAATATTTGTACCCAGAAAGATCAATATCAGAATGATCAATCTCATAATGATAAATATCTTAATGTTCAATCTCAAAATGATCAATATCATAATGATCAATATCAAAATGATTGATATTAGGATCATGAAACAAAAGATCAATATCAGGATGATTGACACCAGAATGATCGATATCAGAATGATCATATACAAAATTATCATACTTAGAATGATTGTACCTAGGATGATTGTATCTAGACCTATTTTAAAATATTGTACTTGGGTTGAGATGAAAAGAAAGAATCCGGAATGAACAGAAAGTTACAATACTTTCCAATTAAAATTATATGATACTAAAGCTATTACTCAATGAATTCAAATTCATGAAGGTAGTCATGATACAATAACAGGATTATAAATGAAGTGATGGTTTCAATTATGTTAAGAGAATATGTGAAGAGGATGATCAACAATTTAGTCAACCATTTCAAAAGGGTTTATTTACTTTGTTTAGATGAGGTGCTAAAGAAAGTTGATATTAATGAATGAATTTTCAAGGGGGTAGATTTTCAAGGGGTAGCCTTTCATTCAAAAGAATGATTGTATCTCAAGTAGAGAAGTGTATTTCTTCAATAAAATTAAATTGGTAAAGAGCTTTGTTTTGAAGAAATAAACATGAGACAATCAGAATCAATAATTGAAATTGTACTAACAATTGAAATGGGAGTCTGGAGAAGAAGAGGTGAAGATTGTAGAAGTTTTGAGAAGAATCGAGAAGAGTTGAAGAAGTCAAAATGAATTTTGAGATTTTAGGGGAAATTAAATTTTGAGTGATTTTGTTTGAGCAGGAATGATTTATGGGATTCCTGCTAAAACACTCATGGATCACCTATAAAGGGAAAAAAGTATATTGTACTTGACTGATGATAGTGTACTATTCATCGTAGTAGAGAGAGGAGATCCAAGTTTTCAGTGAGAGAAAGTGACACTGTTTTGTATTATATTGAATAGATTTCAATGGGGAAGAATACAAGATTGAAATGATTGTATTCATCTGATCATCGTATTTGGGATTTGACATACTCAGTGAATCATTGTATTCATCTTGTCATTTGTATTCAGCTGATATTGGTATTAGGCTAAATTAATCATAATAGGATTTTTGTAATGGGTTTTACCGTATTTAAGATTTCCGGACTGAGGAAGTATCATGATTGTTTTTATCGTACTCAGTTATTGAATTAGTGTCAATTAATTTCTATTTAATTCTATCAAAAAATCAGATTAGGGGAATTTTTTTGAAATAATTGTACTCGGAGTAATCGAACTAGGAGAATCGGACCTAGGAAAATTGGAATCAGTTTTCATAACAAAGTCCAGGTGTTTCTTACCTTTCTTCTGGGTAAGGATTTGATGAATTGTATTTAAATTGAATACACTTGTTGATTTAAAAATAATCATATGTAACATGAGTTGTTACAAAACAACTGTATTACCCTATTTGTGCTAAGAGGGTACACATGAACTTTTGGATTGTCTTCAAAGTTCCACATGAGTATAATGGTATATCCAACTCGTTTTAATCCAAGGAGTGTTTTATAATGGATTGTATGGTATTGGATTGTCTCTAAACCATACTAAGGACTTAGCTATTCATATCGAATAGTGAACCTTGTAAATATTTGTGTTCTTGTGGATGTGTTTTGGATTTGTTTTTAGTAGGGAATTGAAATCTCTAATAGGAGGCGAAGGGTGTTTCAATTGAAAAGAAACATAAAAGAAAAAGAGTATCATTGATTCCCCCCCCCCTCTGTGATACAATACATTGACCGGGAACTTACAATATGAGACACTTTCGGATTGGATTGGAACCTCACATGCAAACACACATACTAAATAATGTTTATTATACTAGGTTTCAAGTAAAATAATATTCTAATCATCCCTCTAAACAATTTTTAATTGATTGGTTTCTCATATTCATCAAGAATAAGTTTTTATAAGGTACTTACTAAATTACTAATACTCAAATCATTATCAAAAACCAAAATGATTAAGTAAATATGTAATATAATTATATAGAGTTAAGATATTTATTTTTCGTCTTTGAGTTATCTATATGCTATGAAAGTATTTAAGCTCACCCATCATTCTCATCTCAGGTTCACTTTTCAAAAGTTTTGAAAAACTACATGTGACTATTTTTCGAGTAGAATTGAAAATAATATTATTGATATAGATTTTACAGTAATGATGTTGTTAAAAACTCACTTGATAAAATGAGTGGGATATTCTATTCCATAAATAAATTTTTTTAAGTAAGAATTTAGATAATATATCATACTTTTAGTAATTATAAAAACATATTATTTTAAATTAACAACTTAAAAACTAGAAATATATTATTATCAATAGTTCAAATACACCTTTAAATTTTATTATTACCAATAGTTCCAATTTATATGAGCTCTTCACTTTTATAATAGGATATGTAGTGATGAATAGATCTCTTATCTTGGGTTTTTCTGGAAAATATCCTTCTATTTTAATCCTCTACTTCATCCTAGTGAATGGTTTATCCTCATCCATGTTAATTTTCCTTCAAGGGATACTACACTTTGATAAACCCATATTATATTAAGAATAAATTCCCAGATTTCCTATTATGGTCCCAGCCATAAATATTATCAACCACAACCCCCCCCCCCTGATGTATAGATTTTCCTCATTCACATTGGTTATTTCTACCTTAGACTCTTTACTTGGATGAAATATTCTCATCAAGAACTATGTGTTTCCTAATTCATGGTATCCTAGGACACATAGTGATGTCTAAATTATCCATCTCAAACATAACCATAACCTTTTCCCTCTTCAAATCCCATTCTAACTTAGAATTTGGACTGTTATTCTATCTATATCAGGTATTCCCATGTCCATATAGTAGCATGGAACCATTTAATTTTATCTTATTATTGAAACCTCATTCACATCAGGTATCCTCCCTTCTCACACCATCATAACCATCAATTTCACTATTATTTACCTTTAATATGAGAAATATCTATATAAAGAAATTATAAGAACTACATGTGGACATATAGGTATTATTTTACGATATATAGTGATTTCCAGATCATTCATCCTAGACCCAACTATAAATTTCATTTCTATCACATTTTCACCAAAAACATAACACTTGTGTCCCTCAATTCATCTTGGGTTTTCACTCATTAACCCAATGTTAAGATCATAAGTTCCCATAAAATTTAAACTCCCACCTAGTATAGGGTATCCTCATACATTTTAGATCTTTCTCCATAGGAATCTATACTATGATGACATTTTTAATTTTTAAAACTACATGTGGTTTGATTCCTATTATATTAGGATACATAGTGACACCCAAAGGTCTCTACCTGGTTCCAGTTTCAAATCCCATCAACTTAAATTCCATTCTTCATCCTAGTTCTTTTCCTCCCTCATTTATATCTGGCTATTGGATAACCCTTCATTAGGATAAATCCCTTATCATTTTACATGTGCATAAACTATATCAACATAGATATCTTTTATTATAACTATGTGTGTCCTGATTCGGGTTTTCATAGGATGTGTATGTATATCTAAACTATTTTACCATGACATCCACAATAGTGGGGGTGAATTGGATTCATAAATCAAACTTACAATTTTTCCACTCTATAATGTAAATTTTTAGAAGATATAATCTCTAAACAATTCAATGTACAACAAAGTAAATAACGCAATGGAAATAAAACTCTCAAAATTTAAAATTAGTAAACTGAGATTCAAGACAATTAGAATATAAGAAAAAAACATGGATTATTGGATAACAATCAAAACAATTATTTAAAAGATGTTATTACCAATAATTAAAATTAATAGGAAACAGTTGGATAAATACTAAAAATAATTTAATGTATGCTCATAAGCATCAACTTATTTTTGAATATCCACTCACCTTACACCTTCATATTTAGCTACCAAACATGTTTGTTCAATCCATATATCTAATTCACAATTCTTACACTTCTAACTATCACTTCTAAAAATCTCACTATTACAACCCCCTCCCACCAAAGATACTACAGTGAGGATACAGAGATAATGACCCCCAAGTCCCACCACCAGAAGGCCCTAGGTTTGGGACTTTCTCCAAGGTTATAAAAATCTCATAAAATGGGAGGCAATACCATCTATAATAATATAGGATCAGGAGATAAGATGAATCATCCACAAGCAACTACATGAAATAATATAAAACTTACTAAAACTATCCCAAAATGTATTTATAAATAAAATTGATAAAGATAAAAGTCTCCAAAGTAAATACTCAAAATCAAATCTAAAGCAGCAATATAGTAGCTATCCAAATGTCCAAGTTTGTATTGTCCATCACAGTCCACGTAATCCTCCTAGAAACATAAATATAATTTTATATATATAGGGTGAGAATACAAGTATACTAAGTAGAAAAACCAAAGTCACTCATTAACATGTTAAAGAATCATACTAATACACTCATAAGAAAATAGTAGAATTTACAGCACCTAAACAGGACAATTATCTATTCTAATTTCACCAAATCATGCTCTCTAAATAATTCAATCCAAGTAAAGTAACATAATAAGAAGCATGTTATTAAAGGTTACCCCATACCACTTTCCCCCTAATTTTACACTCTAATTCCCCCAACATCATACGCCCCTATGCTCCCATCTCTTCCAAATAACTTATACCACCACCCCACAACATAGTCACATCACATCATGCCCACAAACATTTGGGCCACTTCCCCACAGCACAGTCACATCGAATCTCTCCTAAAAACACCTGGGCTATCACATCACAACCATAAACTAGGGTAGTAGGGTATTTTGAACATGAAGTACATCAACATCATGTCATCCTACCACCATTAAAGACCCCCATCATAAGTCTCCCCATAGCACAGTCACGCCTCATCTCACCCAAAAATACATGGGCCACCGCCCCATAGCACGATCAGTCATCTCACCTAAAAATACCTAGGCTACCGCCCCCACATAACGGTCAACACATCTCACCTGAAAACACCTAGTCCATCACCTAGTGCACTAACAGACTTTCATAAATCATATCATGTGAATATCTTCTCACCTGGAAGAGAAATTAGGGAAGAGAGGGTAGCCATCCATCCATATTCATCACTGCGATGTTGGGAAAAACACCCCCCATGAGATGATTTTGGTGTCGAAACATAGTTCTTGACATGGGTGGGGTGTGAATAGAAATCACAAGGAATATACAAGTATATACATATAACCACACACAAGATCAACATATGGGTTCACACCAAAAACACTAACCAACTCACAACATCCCCACTTTCTCTGCTACCTCTAAATGCATAACACTAAAAAAACTATAAGACACACCACACAACCAACCAATTCCATTATCCAGCCCATTCATTTCATTATTAAGACTCATCCAAATTTAACCACATATCCCATCATTTATTTTTTTTCATTAATCATTCTCATCCTATTAACCAAACAAAACCCCATCCATTTCAATCATTATTAAATTATTATTCCATCACTACCTGGGCATCTAGCGCATTGTAACCACACATCACAAGTAGTCCATCATCTCCATCACACCATCACCCTACCACCCCAAAATCATATCCAAAAAACAACCACCCCACCACCCCCAAAATCACGGTCGAACAACCAGCACCTCACCACCCCAAAATCACATCCAAACAACCATCACCCTGCCGCCCTAAAAGCATATCCAAACAACCATCACCTTATAGTACAGAAAATCATGGCCACACAACCACCACCTCACCACCCCAGAATCGTTGTCAAAAAACCATCACCTTTCTTCTCCAGAATCATATCCAAACAACCATCACCCTACCTCCCCAAAATCATGGTCATACAACCACAACCTCATCATCCCAAAATTATGGCCACATCTCAACCATCATACCCAAATCACATCACAAACACACATCACCTTCCAAAAAGTGTGGCCACACATCACAACATAATAAGGGCCATTTTTATAGATTTAAAAAAGGATATTTTTCAAATTTCACTTTATTTTAGGGGTGTTATCAAACAATACATAATCCTAGGGAAACCATTTCATTAGAAAAATATAAGTGGTTATCCAATTTTCATTTTAGGGTAATACCACAACAACCACACAAAAAGGGTTCCACAACGCATGTCAATCAGCACAATCAAGTCCCCAAATGACCACAATTTTTCAGCAGGGCATCAATCCCAAAAAAATCATCATAAAAATATCAAATCTATAAAAATAATTTGAATCATTCCTCTTACCCCTTAAATTTAAATTATCCAATTATTTATCTTTGATTAATCCATCATAACCATATCCCATAGATAAACAAGAGTAAACCTCTCCTGCATGATACACAATAAAGAGAAACAAGAGATTCCCTACCTCAAAGAAGATTTTTTAACTTACTTCACACCACAGGGAGAAGAATAAATGCCTGAAAACCAAAACCGTACATTGGAAACCATGAATCAACCTACACCGCACCCAAAGATCATCAAAATTCCACCCAAATCACACTCTAAACCAAAAAACATCACTGTAGTGAATCCCTAAGATTAGAATAAGAGGAAACTAACCAAGAAGAAGGAATCACTTACCACCTATCACCAATGGGCATCCACCACATTCAACAAATAAAAACGGTAGGAAGGGGTCTGGAAGATCTATTTGGGGCACCTAAGGTTCGTCCTGAATGAGCACAGAAGAATCCATGGATGAATTAAAAGAATTGGTGAAGAAAATAATTTTAAATCCTAGATCACACCATTTGTAGGTTTTGTAATATATATATATGCATACATACACACGCGCGATGTGAATTCCATGGGTTTCCCAAAATTTTTACATTTTTATAAAAACACATCACCTCGGCCTTTATTTAATACATTTTGTGATTTCCATTTACATGGAATGTAATTCATCTCACAGTTTCCCCCCTTAGACACTTTTAATCTACGAAAAACCTTAACACATCATGAATTCATCTTAGAATATTTGAACTTCCTATAGAAACTCTGTTATAGCTCCATCCTCCACTAAAACTCCTAAAACCTCCTCAAGCCTCCTATGAAAGACCACCAACACCCAAAACTGAAAAAGTAACAGGCTTGGAAGTCACAATACATTACATAAGATACCTCTCAAATTATTCTTACCCTCAAGAATCTAAAACTATGCCCAGAAGGAAAGGGTTCTGAACAACCACCCCATGAGATACCTCTCAAGGATCTCATCATACCTCAAATGCTACCACTAGACAGACACATTAAGATAAAAGGATATAAAATAGCTCTCACAACCTCATCACCATACATCCACATCACTATAAACATCCAACCTTCATACAACCAAAACCAACTACCTTTTCAACCAATAAACTGCACTACCCTGAACCTATGAATCATGGAACTTCATCCTCTATGTCAATATACTATTTTCTCTAAGTGTAACTGAAATTATCATATGGGTTTAATCACATCATGGTAAAATGTGTCATGATTATGAATTAGTTCCTCCACTTTTCCTATATTGGAACTTTATTACACACCATACATCAAGGAAAATAGAACATATCATAAAAAAACAAGATCCAAACATCAAATAACAAAGAAAAATAGAGCAAATAAAAACTCAAAACAAATATAGGTACTAAACACATCTATACATCTATAATTACTAAGTAGTATATTCTAGGCCATCATGCCTCCACAACACATGAACCAAAGAAATTTTTTATCCACTTAGTGACTTATCTTGATGATCTTTTATCTCCATTATCTGCTCCACAAAGGTCATATCATCCTCAATATCCAACTCTCCCTAGTCAATGACATGGGAGTTATTGTGAATATACCATCAAATATGACATGTGTGGAAGAAGTAACGGATACTCTCTATCCATGGTTGAAATTCCAAACAATAAGACACCTCACCAAATATCCCCAACACCTCAAAGGTCCAAAAAAAACCTAGGATAAAGCTTACTCCATCTGCCAAACCTCCACTACCCACAACATGGGGAAACCTTCAAGAATATGTGGTCCATAACCTTGAATGACAAGTTCCTCCTACTGTGATTTTTATACAGCCTCTTCTGGTCCTTCACTCATTTTATCTTCTCATAAACAAGATAAACCTTTTAATATGTGATCTACACCACATTGAGACCAAGAACTGCTACTTCCCTAACCTTTGTCTAGTACAATGATGAAAAACATGGTCTCCCGTACAAATCCTAATGAGGGAGCATACCAATGGGTGATAAATAACTATTGTTTTATATAAACTTGAAAAAAGGTGTGTGTTATACCCAAGATCCACTAAAGTCCAAGATACATGCCTACAAAATATCCTCTAATTTCTGTATAGTATGCTCTAAATATTCATCTGTCTGAGTGTGGAAAGCAGTGGTGAGGCTTAATTGTGTGCCAAAAGCATGATGAAATACCCTCCAGACTTTTGAGGTAAAATAGTGATCCAAATATGAGATAATGGACTACATAAATCCATTAAACTGCACCACCTCATCCACATACATCTTATCCCAAAAATCCATTATGCCCAACTTCTTGATCTCTAAGAAGTGGGAAGATTTCATCAACTGATCCATGGTCACCCAGATAGAATCACAACCTCCCTGAGCTCAGGGTAACCATTTGGGGAAATCTATTAAGATTTAATCCCATTTACACTCAGGAAAATCTAAATGATGTAATAAACCATTGGGAACATGATTCTCAGCCTTTACTTTCTAAAAAACCAAACACCTCTACATGAACTCTGCCACCACCCATTTCATCTTAGGAAACCATATCTGCATCCTCAAGCCACAGTACATATTGAAAACTCCTGGGTGTACCAAAAAAGTGAGCTATGAAACTCATGAAGGATTTCCTTACATATCAGCATCATAATAAACAACCTCCCATAAAACAACATCTGGTTCCAACCATCCTCTGACCATCCCACTAAAACATTTTCATTTCCAACACGATCACACATCACCTATGTATATGAGTCTCCCCACTGACACTCCTCCACCTATTGAATCAAGGAATCATGAAACATCATCTGAAACAAACAACATCTACCATAATCCACCCTTTAATCCAAGTTCATGGCTTCCAACTCCACCATGACTCTCTAATAATCCCTAGACACTCGAATAACATCCTTCCCCAACTTCCTAATCAAAGTATCATCCAAAAAAACCTATTTTCCTAAGGTGTAGGAGATCTCAAAATCATAATACTGAATAAAATACATCCACATACACTTTCACAGATTTATATCACACTGAGAAAAGATATACCTCAAATTCTTGTGATCTAGGAAGATCAAAAAGTGAATGCAATGAGGTAATGTCACTAAAACTTCAATGAAAACACAATCACTACTAGATCCAATTCATGTATGGATTAGTTATTCTCATGGGTAAATAATTACCTAGACCCATAAGAGATCACCACACTATGATGCATCAAAATGAATCCCAATAATAGATGGTAATAATCACAAAACACCTCAAACATTACACCCTCCTCAGGAAACTAAATCATTGGAGCACTAACCAACTTCCCCTTCAGATAAATTAACACTACCTGGAACTGATTAGTCCACATAAAATCTTGGTACTTACTATTTAATGTAGTCAATGGGGATATAAATCGAGATAAATTGGGTTAAAACATCCTTTAATAACCTACAAGACCAAGGAAACTATGAGCCTCTGTCACGTTCTTGGGTGATACCCATGAGAAAAGTGCCTAAAAATTAGATAGGTCTATTACCACACCCTTATGAGACACTAAATGTCTAAGGAAACACACCTATCACATCTAAAACTCACACATGGATAACTTTACATAATATGGTGGTGTCGAAGGACCTATAAAACAGCTCTGAGATACTCAGCATGCTCCTCCTCTAAATTTGAGTAGATCAAGATATAATTGATGAATATGATGATGAACTGGTTTAGGAACTCTTAGAACAAAAAATTTATAATCCCCATGAACACAAATGGTGAGTTTGTAACACCGAAAAATATGACTAAAAACTTGAAGTGACAATACCTGCATCTGAAGGTAGTCTTCGGAATGTCTCCCTCCTTCGCCCTCAACCAGTGATATCCAAACAGAAGATCAATCATAGAAAACCAACTCACCCCTCTCAGCTAGTTTAAAATATTATATATATTTGGAAGAGGGTAATAGTTCTTGATCATCAATTGATTCAACCTCTACTAGTCTATGAACAACCTCAAACTACCATATACCTTCTTAGACAACAATACTAGTGCACTCCATAGTGACACACTAGCCCAGATAAAACCCTTATGCATCATATCATCAATAAAAATCCCAAAATTTCCCAAATCATAATGTTTCATCCAATAAGGATCCATTTAAATCAAAGAATACCTAGGCTTTAAGTCTATACCAAACTCAACATCATGTCAAGGGGGTAGTATCATGATCTCCTAAGAAAAAACATTCATAAACTCCTAAATAGTCAGGGGGACCTCTACCTCTTATTATCTACTAATTCCTCCAACAAATCATCCCTAAAATAAATAAGGGGCTCCACATTCTGACTACCCACCTGACAACCCTTCTCACTAATGAAAACCAAAAATTGTCCATCCAGATATTAGAATAAGACTTTCCTCTAGAAGCAGTTGATAACAACATGTATGGAATAAAATTAATCGATGTCTAGGATGACATTGAATGACTACATTTTTAGCAAGAAAATATCCCTATAGGATTTATGCGGACCCATAATCAGTCTATATTCCAAAGAAACATCAAAAAAGCTCATCTAGCCTTATAATGGAATATTCAACACTAGGGGAATGGGATGCCTCTCTACATATAGTCTCAGAGAATGGAGAAGAGTGGGTGAAACAAATTATTATGAAGTTCTTGAATCAAATAAATCACAAACAAGGGTACTAAACAAATCGATTGTACCTCTCAATATCTATAGACCCTCTGGCACTACCACCTACACTTCATGCAATTGACCACACCCATATCATATAACTATTTGTTGACGAATACCTCTAAGACCACATTTGGGTTGAGGTACATGAACACAATGAACATTATAAGTTTAGACTCTACCCACTCCATCTCCCCCTAGCAAAGAATAAGCCTGATTCCCTTTTTTCTAAAATGGTCTCACTAGAAACTACCAATAAGACTGGAACTAAACCTACCTACCTCCACAAAACTATGCTTGGGGAACCACTCAGAATTGGTTTTGGTGACTTCTACAAACCCCACAACCAAAACAAGTTGTCCTAATGTCCTAGGAAAATAATGGAAACCATTATGCCCATAAGGCTGAAAGGGGAACTAATGAGGTCAACTCCCCAATATTTGAAACCTCGAAGTTCTCAATGCCCAAGACCTGCCACTGAAAAATCTAATTCTCTAGGGGCCCTTTTAGTTTCCCTCTCATGGTAAACCTCCTCACAATTTCATATTCTCGATCACCTATACCTTCTTAAAAACCTCCATATACATTTCCATGTTAAAAGAAGTAATTTCATACTGGATATAAGGATGGAGTGCCTCCTCGTCATGTCTTTCATAAGAATCCTCATCAGAAAAAAGATTTGTGGAAAAGAATAAAAGGTCCCATAACCTAATTCCCAACTCCTGAACTAACATTCTCTAATGTTGAAGAGAAATAATCTCTTTCCTCTTCATTTCCATCATATTTGACAAAAGAAACTCTACCCAGAACTCTTTATAAATTTCAACCCATGAAAAACCTACCTCATTATGATCTCCAAGATATAGCACCCACCACTAACACACAGCTCCCTCTATATGACTAATTTATAAAGGGACTCAATATCCCACCGAGGCCTGAATCAAACTAAAATCAATATATAGATCCTCCATCAATCTCTCTATCTCCACATCTGAAACAATTCCCTCAAACTTCCCCAAATATTGCCACTAAAAATTGTGAAACTCTCTCTACCAAGCCTCATCCTCCTTTACAATATCAACATAGTGGTTATCAACCAGATTATCCTATTAAACCTTAACTTCTTGAGCCACAAGAAGATGATTAACATGAACCATATCTAAAATAAAACAAGAATTTATTAAGCCTAGTAGTATGGAATTTCATTTAGATTCATTTTAATTCACTTTATTAATTTTAATCTTACTAAAAACCAATTAAAATAAGAAAAAAAAAGTAATCATAATGCATGTACCTCTCCTAAGTTTCTACCCTACAAAGAGGTCCACCTCACTTGGTCATTCAATAATCTTAGATCATGTGCATTGGATCACAAGGGTCCCTAAAATCTTGTGCCCTAAACTATCTCCCTAGCATATGTCACATACTAATGTCAATTGGTACTTCTTCTATACTAACTCATGCAATCCTCACTATTAATAACTCCAAAATTCATCCAATATATCATCAATCACCTCTGATACCACTCTTCCACAACCCCCTCCCACCAAAGATACCATAATGAGGGGATAGAGATAATGACCCCTGAGTCTTGCCTCCAGTAAGTCTCAGGTTGGCAATTAGCACCAAGGGTATAAAAATCTCATAAAATGGGAGCCATTACTTTATATAATAATGTAGGATTGGGAGATAAAATGAATCATCCACAAGTAACTTCATGGAATAATATAAAAGAAACCAAAACTATCCCACAATGCATGTATTAATAAAGTTGATAAAGATAAAAGTATCTAAATTAAATACCTAGAAATAAAACTAATGTACCAAAAAAGAATTTATCCAAATATTTGAGACAGTAATGTCTAGGATGGTCTATGTAATCCTCCTATAAACCTAGAAATTATTTTATATATATAGGATGAGCATACAAGTATACTTATTAAGAAAACCAAAGTCTCGTATGAACATGTGAAAGGACCATACTAATGAACCCATGAGAAAATAGAAGAACTTACAACACTTAAACAGTTCAATTATCCATCCCAATCTCATAAAGGCATGATCACCAAATAATGCAATCCAAGTATAGTAACATAATAAGAAGCGTATCTATAAAGGGCTATTTCCCACTAATTTTCTTCTCTTACACCCCAACGTTGTACATCTTGGCACTCCCATATCTTCCTAATAACATATATCACCACCCCAAAGCACAATTACATCACATAACACTCAAAGACACCTGGGCCACTTCCCCACAACACAATCACATCACATCTCTCATGAAAACACATATTTCATCACTTCACAACCATAACCAAAGTAGATGATTATCATGAACATGAAGGAATCAACATCATTCCCTCCTCCTACCATGAACAACCTGTACCATAAGCTTTCACATGGCACGTTCACATCACATCTTTCCCGAAAACACCTAGTTCACTACCCCACAAAAATTTTACACATCTCACCTAAAAACACCCAGGACATCACCCCAAGGCACGACCATCAAATCCCATAAAAAACACTTTTTCCATGACCTAGTGAACTAAAATACATCCTCCCATAATATCCTACACATATCTACTTTCCTAAAAGATAGATTGGGGAAGAGAGGGTAGACATCCATCCATCCTCATCATCGAGATGATGGAAAAAACACCCATGTATGATGATAAGGGTGTCAGAAGAAATTTCTCGATGTAGGTGGAGTGCGTATAGAATTCACAAGGGATATAAAATTATATATATATAGCCACACATAATCCCAACCTATGTTTTCACAATAAAAACACTAACCAACTCACAATATCCTCACTTTCACTACAACCTCTAAATGAATAACACTACACAAACCACATCACACCACCAACCAATTACATTATCTATCCCATTCATTTCATTATTAAGAATCATCTACATTTAACTACACAACCCATCATGTTTTTTTCATTAATCATTTCAATACCTTTATCCAAACCAAACCCCATCCATTTTAATCATTATTAAATAATTATTCCATCACTACCTAGGTATCTAACACAATGCAACCACACATCATAAGAATATTATCATCTCCATCACACCATATCCTCGCCATCCCAAAAGAAAATCAAAACAACCACCACCTCGCCACCTAAAAAACACGGCCAAATAACCATCACCTTGTCGCCCCAAAATCACATCCAAACAACCATCACCCTAACACCCCAAAAGCACAGAAAAAAAATCATCACATTTCCATCTTAAAAACACATCCACACAACCACCACCTCGCCACCGAAAAATCATGGTCATACAACCATCACCTCACCACCCCCAAAGTATGTCCAAACAACCATCACCCCACCTCCCCAAAATAATTTTTATACAACCACAACCTCATCATCCCAAAATCATAGCCACATCTCACCCATCAGTCACACATTGAATCCCAAACACACATCACCACCCCAATAGCATGGAAAAACACCACACCAAAACAAGGACCATTTTTAGAGATTTATCAAAGGGTATTTTATCAAACTTAAATTTATTTTAAGGGCATTATCACACAAGAAATAATCTTGGGGAAACCATTTAATTGTCCAAAAATAAGTGGTTATCGAATCTCTATTTTACGGTGATATCACAATAACTGAACAACAAGGGATCTATAATACATGTCAATCAAGGCAAAAAAAATCCCCTAGTTTCCACAATTTTTAGTGGGGCATCAAACCCGTAAAAACAAATCATCATAATAATATAAAATTTATAAAAATTATGTGATTCATTCCCCTTCCCCCTTAAATTTCAATTTGTCAATTATTTATATTTTATTAATCCATCACAACCATATCCCACAGATAAACAAGAGAAAACCCCTCCATACTAATACAAAATAAAGAGAAATGAGGGATTCCCTACCTCAAAGAAGCTTTGTCAACTCATTGCACACCATAAGGTGAAGAAGAAATTCCCACAAACCACAACCGCACATGATAAATAGTGGATAAACCTACACCACACCCAATGATCATAAAAATGAATACCAAATCACACCACAAACCAAAACAAAATTATTACAAAAAAAATCCACAAGAGAATAAAAAGAGAAAACTAACTAAGAAGAAGGAAGGGCTTACCATTGATCACCAATGGGCATCCACCGAATTTAATTAATCAATGTGGGGTAAGGGGGTGGAAGATCTCCATGGAGTTACTAGGGTTTTTTTAATGAGATGCAAATAATCCATGGAAGAATGAACAAAAAATCATCTGAGAAAAGGACTTTAAATCCTAGATCCCATAATTTTCATGTTGTGTAATATATATACATGTCATAAATTCCTCGAGTTTCCCAAATTTTTAAATTTCACCAAAAAACACGTCACCTTAGTCTTTACTTAAAACACATCATAAATTACACTAAAAAAATGTGTAATCCATCTCACAGTTTCCCCCTTTTCCATATTTAATCTGTGAACCACCTTTACATGTTGTGAATTCCACTTACACGGCATGAACTTCCTATAGTAGCTATGTTGTATCTCCAACCTCCACTAAAAACTCTTGGAACCTCCTCAATCCTCCTTCAAAACACCTCTAACACCCAAAACTAGAAAATTAATGCTCTAATAAGGCACATGACATTTCATTGACTCTCACCCTCACTACATGAGACTCATATTCCTCTATTTTTATTGTATAAGTGGCCACCCAATCATGAAGTCATAATTCCTTTGTATTTTGGGGATTAATATCTAGAATATCCCACTCCACATACTACACCTGTTGGTTTTTAATTTTGAATGTATGTAGTTTTCTTTAATGAATTGCTAATTTCTCTCAAACAGTTATGATTCACTAGATAAAAGGATGCAATTCTAGGTAGTCGAACCTGCTAGTTCTTAGACCCATGAAGAGATATTGAAGGTGATCTTACATACTACCCATATCAGCTATGGGGCTCTAAGTGATTAAAGTATGGAAATTGTTCCATGCATTTTCACAATTTTTTTGGTTCATAGCAACAATTTTAACACCAGAGACAACTTCATGTTATGGAACTAGAATGCACTATGGGATAAAGTTTTTTTTTGGAAAAGTTTATGTGGTTGATGAAGGTTCAATAAAAACTGAATATTGTGATTATGTATCATGAGGGTCATACTTTAGAGAAGTCTAACCAATGATGAAGTAATGTACATATTGGGAAATGGATACCTTTAGTGGTATTATGTGTGTATCTATCTTTGGGTTCTCTACAACACCATAATCATTAGTGAAGGTCTCTCTTTCATCAATCATGGAATATAGATTAACGAAATCAACTCCCCACAATGGTTCCTCTTATACTTCCCCCTAATTCTTGAAGTTTTTCCTATGCGTTCATGGTGTGACTCCTCTTAGCACGGGACTATGATAATGTTCAGACTATGATCAATCATACTCAAAATAAAAAGTAATTAGAGTAGAGTAAGGTGACAGATTAATTAGATCCCTAACATCCTTATGCCTTAACATCCTCAAAATTTATCATAGGACCATAGGTTGTTTCTCATCATAAACCATACAATAGAGATATGGACTCAACTTCTATATGAACTGGAATTGGTATCTGAATTGGTATTGTATATAAGGCTCGCAAACAGGTTCCCCATCAACTCTCATAAAAAGAACCTTATCCTATAAAGGTATACTATATAATTGGTCATCCAGTAACTTAATAATATAAATCACTACAATTATATTGGGAGATTATAAAGGAGGGAACATAAATTGTGAGTGTCTCCCTAAAACATGAATCAGATCTTGAACATATGTACTTATCAGTCACATGCACATAATATCCAACAACATGAGCCAAAAGGAAAACTGAGGGGATAAAATAGAATTCCTTGTAATTTTATCAATATTATCCCAATAATTGTAAATAAAGAAAAAAAATCATACATATCATTGAAAATAGAAAACTCCTCAAATATATATATTCACTATATACTTATTCCAACTTCCATGTACAATAGATGAAAATTAATGGTTTTTGAACACCACTGACTAACTAAATTAGGGATGAGATTGGGGTAATGGTAAACTAACAATTGAGAATTACAAATAAATTCATAAAGTCCAATGAATCTTAGGTATTATTAAAAATATATGAATATTTATTTCACCTAGTATATCCACAACCACTCTTTGAAGTAATTCTATCTAGGGTGAATATCCCCTTGAAGATTCAACCCTCTCTATTGATTCTGTGTGAAAAATGAATTGATGGTCAAGTATTATTGAGTGACCCACTCATTTAATTGAGACTCGTTATTCACCATCACTATATAATGATAAAATAAGTATGATTATATGTCTCACATTTCATAAATGATTTACACATCAAAGGAAATGTTTGTTTGATTGATGTCTCATGATGTTGAAATCTGAATGAAAAGAAGGTTGAAATATACTTTTGGAATTATCATATCAGTGGGATGGACATATTCATATAGAGGAAATCTATTTGATAATGGTTAATTAATCCAAATTGGTACAAGAAGACTTAAAAGTGCTTAACAAAGTTTATTGATAGGATATCATGAACTAAACTCAATGTTGCTAATAATCTTCTTAACATGAGCAGTTATAACCTCAATAGGAACTCTACTTGAATATCTAGTCATTTCCTATGAAAAATTTCAATATAGTTGGACCCATTGTGACATATAAGATAATATAAAGGGAATGTAATGGAAAGAGAACAATAAAAAACCCAAAATAAGTAGTATAAAATCTAACTAAGTATGAAATTTCACCCATATCATCATGATTAGGTCAAAAACACCCAGTTTCTTACACCCAAAATCATCCACCCATTACATCATGGTTAATCTTTCATACTAAATTCACTCGCATAATAAACACACACACATTACAATATTCCTTTTATCTTTCCCCATGATTCCATGATCTATCGTTCATATAGACTATTGAAATTAAATGATGCCCAAAACTTACCAAGATCTCATCACAAAATTTGAGTGAAAATAGATAGATTTAATCTATAGAATTATCATGGTACTTTTATTCACATTAAAGAGGTGATCCATGTTCTTTATATGTGATGGTCTTATCCCACATCATACACCATGAATCGAATAATCCATGAACCCATGTGATGGACAGAGTGCACAATGTTCCCTCGTCTGAACATGTGATCGCTCCTTTCACCTGAGAATATATTCTAAGACTAGTTCACACCTAATTAACATTTATCTCATATATTGATCCTATTTTTTCCAATAAAAACCAATTCTTAAGTAGGGGTAACTTGTTGGTGATTAAATTTTAATAAAGGAATAATTATAAAAAGGTTTCGAGAAGATTGAATAATTTTCAAAGGGGGGATAAATAGGGGCTCAATCATCCAGAGACTAGTTACATAAGGCTTCACATGGCCTATTCAAATGAGTTTGGTTCCTCAAGTGATTACTGATGGTTACTTGGGTTGCCATCTCCCATTATATTTATAATGATATCTTGGCCCCCAATTCTAACACCAAGTGCAAATGAAGTGTAAAGGAGAAGACTCAACCTCATCAAAGTGAAATAAATCTACACCCAACCCCTCCAAGCTTCCTATTTAGGTTATTTTTTAATCATTACTAAGGGTAAAGGGATAAAAATAAAAGGTGTTTTTTTATTTCAATAATTTTGATTATTGTAATAACACTTATCCCAAGTTATCAGTAAGATCATAGCGAAGGAAACCTTTTAATATGAGCTCCCAAATGAGTAGGACACACCATCAAGGTGCCTTGTCTATCCCTAAAGGGTTTGTGCCTAGTGTATCTTCAAATAACTGTGCCCATATCTTAGAGGATATCAATTGAGATCTCATTCTCTTAGTTATCTAACTTAGAGTGGTTTTCAACCTATGATCTATCCTTCACATGGATACCATGTCTTCCCAATTGGATTCATTCCCAGGTCTCCCCATGTGGATTCACACCCATCCTTAAAGTTCAAAATTAGGTGCCCCACTCAACCCACCTACCTAGGTACCCATTGAAACATGCCTCCTCCTAGGAATCCAATTCTCCTAGGTCCTTTAATTTGTCTAAATAAATTTTTAAAAAGACCTTTTTAACACTCTTTAGCCCAAATCAACTAGTTATCAAATTACATCCTCCCAATCTTCCTGAACAGCCTCATGAGATACATTATAGAGTTATGAACACTGGCATGATCCCACCTGATCATGTATTTTTTTATAATGGAAATAAGGAACTTTTAAATTACCTCCCATGGTTTTCCTCCTTGGAAAATAAAATCCCTAGGATGCAATCAATCATGTATTCACTTGATAATGAGTACTCTATCTCTTCGGAGGATGGGTGGAATTTTATATAGACCAACACTCTCAACTCACCTAACTCAGATATTTTATACAATATATATTTACATTTGGTGCCTAAATAATCGCTTTATTAACCTCCCTTATGACCTATTAAGGAGATATAAATATCATGGACCTCCAAACTATCTTTACCATAGTCATCTGGAAAGTTATTCCAAAAAGTTACACTCATTCCTAAGTCTCACATAAACTATTATTAAGTACCTTTTCCTATTAGTTTATTCCATATTACATTAAACTACTCAAAATGAGTCCTAGTCATATGACCTTAAACTAAAATACATCATGATTCTAGTTTCGTAACCTTAAAAGGAGATCATTGTCCCTTATTGCATGGACTTAAAATTCACATCATAAGTCCATGTTTCATGACCTTAAAAGGTGAATCATTGGTCCTTGTTGATTAATAACAAAAATGTACCATGTAATATGACTTTAAAAGTTATGATATGTCCTGTTAAGTGTCACCAAAATACATGGGTTATGGTTCACATCATGGGGATATGTACGAATCCCCCCTCATGGGACCAATCCCAACTACACAACACCTACTTACTCTCTAGATGAAAATAAAATCCAATGCTCCCAATTGTGTATCTTTAAACTATAGTGTAATCAACTTCTAAGGTAAATATATAGAACCTCTTATACATACAAATGTTCACATTGATTCATGGTAACAATTGATCACTCTCCTAACCAAGGAAACCAATATTGTTATAGGGAAGGTTTTAGTGAATATGTATTAAATCTATAATAGAGTTATGAACTAGGTAATAAGGTCCCCTAATGGATTATCAAACCTCCTATCCTCTCAAAATCAATATAAAATTCAAATTTTTTCTTGCATATCCCCACAACCACCTACCTTTAGAAAGCAAGTATGTGGCTAACAAAAAAATGGGTGTGAATGCATGGGGAAACAAATTTTAGATACTTTAATCATATTAAATATTATAATTATATGTATTCACATCAATTTCAGTAAGAATAAATTATTTAATATTATTAATGGGTCTGGTGGACTAAAGCACAGGGCATCAAATATTTCATACAAGGGCCAAGTAAAAATGTGCTACTGAAAGTTATCCTTAATTGAAGAAATCACAACATAAAACTTTATTTTAATGTTTCATGTGAATATTAAATTACTTTTGAATTAATTAAATATAAAATAAAACAATATTATTCTATAACATTTAGTATATGTGTTTTTTCTAATTGAATATGGATTTAATAACACTGCTTAGTTTTAGTAATGATGATAGAACTTGTAACTCAATGAAAGTAATAATAAAACCTATCTAAGATCATATAATGTAATTGAAAAACATAATAATAAAATAATAAAATAAAAATACCTTTCTAAAAAGGTTTGGAATATTTAAATCAATATTTAATTATCAAATCCAAGACTCCTTTGATATGAATTGATAATATTTATCACCAATTCTTTAGTGAGATCCTTCTCCTCAATTAGTGATTCTAGTAACTCTAAAGGAAAGGGAAAAAAGAAGAAATGAGAAAAACTCTATAAAACCTCTTGGATGAGAAAAATAAGATAACTCTTCTAGATTAAAAAATATAGGGTTCTCTAAGATCTAACTTTAATTTTTATCAATCAAATGAATACTACACCCATCCTCCTTAAAATTTATAGAAATTAGGACATTCAATATCTTCTAGGGAAGTTAATCCAATAAAAAACCAAATTAAATGTAATAAAGTTCCCACAAATATAATTTGGAGATTTAAATTGTATCTAAAACTATATTATATCCTTTACCACCTAGGGAGGTGCATTAATGAATATCTAAATGGGTGAAAAGTAGAAAAGGATATTATTAAATGCACTATTTATGTATCTTTATGATATTATTTCATGTTATGGTCCTTGGAATCCCACTACATCACTAGTTGAATAAAAATTTTACGTACTGGGATTTTTAAGGTCGATTATATAAGAACCAATGTTAACAAAAAATTTACATCAATTATTATATAACCCTAATTAAAATTCTAATGCGGATATTTTTCAAACCAGTTAATAAAAACTGATGCCAAAAACTATTTTATAACATTATTTTTTTAAAAATAGATGTTAAAGATGAAGAACAAATGGGAATACTTTTATGAAGAAGGTGTTGTATTTTTTTCAATAAATTAAAGAAAAGTCAATGAATATGTAAAAAAAGATTAACGATGTTTAGGTTTCTTATGGGTGTTATAGAAGAATAATCACTAGAATTACAATCTATGTAAGATGTAACCATCAAAAAAATGAACTTTATATATGAATTAAAGTGGATTCAAAATGTTTATGGGTGAAGGGGGAATTCTAAGAAGTATTTCTCTCCAAAATCAGGCAAAAAATCAGATGATTCTTTTTATGGTTGTTTAAGGAAGAAACATCACATCGATAGAAGATCAAAAAGTGATTCATGATGAGAATTATATTTCATAATTTGTGAATTTGAACTCACTTGAAGTATTTTTAGAATAAGTAGATGTGATTTTAATTGATGTAAATCTGAAAGAACATTTTTAGAATGAAATTTTAAGAAAAAATTTTTAATGAACATTTCTGGATAAACATTTTTAGAAGAAAATTTATGGAAGAACATTTTAAGAAGAACATTTTTGGAAAAATGTTTTTAAAATATCATTTATAGAAGAACAATTTTAGAATAACATTTCCAAAATAACATTTTCAGAAGAAATTTTCTAAAATATGATTTATGACTTCACTAGAAGAATACGTTCAGAAGAATATTTTCTGAAGAAAAAATCTAAAAATATATTTTTTTTGTAAAAACTTGAGTTTCTAAAAGAATATATTAGAAGAAGAAAATTAAATTCACTATAAGGATATTTGGATGATAATTTTTGATTTCATTGAAATGTGTTTTAGAAGAAAATTTGTGAGTTCAGCTAATGGAGAAGTCTATATATAGGAAACCTGTGATGATTTCCAAAAGATGAAATTTGAGTTTTTTTAAGAATATGATATCTTAATTTAATAAAATATTAATTTGATTTTTCAAAAATATGAAAATTTACTTTCCATAAAAATATTCTGGAAGAACATTTATGATTTTATCATAAGAACGTTCTGAAAAAACATTAGTGAGTTTATCGAAAGAAAATTTTAGAAGAACATTTAGGAATAATATTCTAACACATGTGTTCTATAAGGATAAAAACTTTATGATTTTAGTTGTAGAAGTGGAAGATTTAAAAGGATTTTTGTATGAAGTATAAAATTAGTGGTTATTTGAAGAAGTATACTTCCATAAGTAGAGTTCTATAAGGATATTTCTGAAAGTAGTTTTATAAAAGTACTTCACTTAATATTTGTGAAGCCATATTTATTATGATGATGCTATTCTAGACTTTTAATGATAAAATATTCACTAAATAAAGTTCTTGATTATATTAGATTTTTGAGTAATGTGTTAATGCCTAGTTTTTTTTAATATATGAAAAATATTATTTACACATAAATTTTATAATCTTTTTGAAGGTGTACAACAAAATATTTGAAAGTGAGAAAATATCAGAGTTTAAATATTTTGAATCATTGAACTTATCATAAATTTTAAGCCTATTAAAAGAGATGATATTATTTAGAATAAGGAGATGATGAAGAGAATAAGAAATTTTTGAGAGATTAAGTGGACAACTATAGGTTTTAAGAAATATTTGGTTAGGTTCAAGAAATTTTATAACATTGAAACTTTAAGTTCTAAGGAATCTAAGTTAGGTCACCAAATACTGGTGACCGAAAGAATAAAGTGATAGCTCTCGAAGATCAATTATCCAAAATCATAGGATAGGTTGATTTGGATGCTAAGTTTAAAGAAATTTTACCTCTATGTTGAATTTATATCCATGAGGAAGTTAATAAATAACTTTTGAATACTGGAAGTTCTATTATAAACAACACCATCATTCTTATCAATAGGTTGAAGGATATTTTAAGGATATAGATCAATTTTGAGATATATTATAAATAAATTTTACTTTAATAATATAGTGAAACATTTTGGTTAAGATAGTAAATTTACAAACCTCTTTGTTATTATTGTAAATATTTATTATTTGAAGAATTTTTTACTCGATGTGAGTCGACATGGCAAGGAGTAGGTTCTCCCATTGGGGTTCAACCTTGTAAAAATATACATGTGTTGTTTACTTTTCATTATCTACATTACAATATGGAAAATTAGTGAGGGTGAATTATAAAGATCCATACATCCTAACCAATAATAGAGGTTTGATCAAGTTAAGGAAGTAGAAATTTATGTTAGACATAATTAGAAAAAGTTGGTCACCCCTGATTCACCCACCCACCCACTCCCCTCTCAAGGTGACTAAATGATCCCTTAGTACCCTCAAAATCCCCCAACGTGGGTATTGTTAATGTTATTTATTTTAAAAACCGATGTTAAAAAAGATTTCACTTTTTTTACAACACACCCATGCAATTTTTCTTTCTTATCTATAAATTTATTTTTTTGCACATGGGTATTTTATTTTTTTCTTCTTACCCAAGTGATATTTCTTTCCCACTTATAAATATATCATGTCATACATGTAATTTTCATTTTTTTGAATCATTCCCTCATAATTTTATTTCATGCATATAGATCTATGGATCCATAACTATAACCCTAGTCAAGATCTTGTTGATATGCCTTCCTCCTTCAATTTTCATCCCACTATCATTGTTTTTCATTATTCTGTAGTTACCAAACCTCCATCTTCGCTCCATTACTTCATCATATCTAAGATAATTCTATTTTACCTTCCGATATGTATCAATTTTATAAACCATATAACATTATTTTTTATATTTTTGAAAAATATTGAATTTTTTCATAGATAGGTTTATTTACCCTCTAATATTATTGGTACAGTTAGTGAAACTACATTTCTCATATGGATAAAAAATCAGCTATTGATTTTTTTATAACATTTTATATTATTTAATTATTTTTTTTATAATTAAGTAATTATATTATTTTAATATAATTTTTTTAAAAATAAGTAACATATAACATCAGTTATTTTAAAAATAAATGTGGATAGTGTCCTATAACATTGGTAATTAAAATAACTGACGTTGAAATCCATGTCACATTTACAATGAAATCATTTTAATAATACTTATTTTTATAATAGATGTAGAAAAACACTTATAATATTATTTTTAATAACTTATTTTAAACCCTTACTTACAGTATTAATCATACTAACATCCTTTTTCAACTAGTATTATATGACATAAATAATTGACGTTAAATGGGTGTAATTATAGTAATGCATCAAGCCCATGTCCAAATCCCATTTGGGATTTATTATTACCTAATTTTTATGTATTAATAATGTAAATAATTAATTATTTATATTATACCACCATATTGATTATTTAATTAAATAAAAATTATTTCATTAAATATTTCAAATATATAAAATAAAAAAACATATTCATATTTATAATAAACATTAACATTTTCACACATGGACTAATCATATTGGCCAAAAATCACAATTAGAATTATCTTATTTGCATCCCTAGGGTCCCTTTTTAAAGTTGGGAATGATTATTCATCTCATTCATAATCATAAACTAAAAGTGATATCTAGCATCATATCATGGCTTCCCAAATTATAAAGGGGTTTATTGTGATACAATTCCCCATATGAAAATTAGTAAAGTTATTTTGTGCTCAACATTGAGATTAATCATGATACATGGATAATGAAAATACCATAAAACTTATCTCTTTTTCCTAATTTTTTATATTACCAAAACTTATATAATTAAATCACATGTAATTATCTTGATGTGTCCATGCACTCAGTTAAAACTCAATTATTGTCCATGATGTCATAAAATCATTATATAGGTGGAAAAATTATGTCTTGGTTAATCTAATATCTATTATTGATAAAAATTATAGCTAATCACCTTATATTAATAAAAAATATAAAATTAATTTATATAAGTACCATAGTATGAAACTTCAAAAGTAAATAAATTATTGTATAATCTCAAGTCAGTGGATCTATAGTCAATGTTCACTTAAGTAACAAAAATGACATATATATGATAGTGTATATAGTGTACTTTAGGTGGTTTAATCCAAATATAAGTTCACCATCATGTATCCCATGATTGATCAGTTCTATCTCTATAAAAATGATCCTACCCAAATTGATCTTAGTATATCATCACAATCCAATATTATGATCATCAATCAAGGATAACTTGTTAATATTTATATTTCAGGGGTTATTATCATATCATCTCCTATATTCAATGCAAGAAATGTACATGAATGATAAATTATTTTCATTGATATACATTTCAGGATATAAAATTTCACTAAGATAGTAACACTTGTCTGACTTTAGTGAATATACATTAGAACGTGCATCATTAAAAAGGTATATATGAGATGTGTCTATTTATTAATAAATATAATTTCATAAAAAAAATATTAACCATTTATATATCCATATTTCTTTAATTCTATATTTATTTTAGTAAAAACATATTTCAGTGATGAAATTAATTTTTTTAATAATGGGTGGATAATGTAAATGGTTTTATAATGTTTTCAAACATCATGAGGAGGTGGTTTCCTATCACTTATGTAATTATTTTTCTTTTATAATTTATTTTAAAGTATTTTCAATTTTAAATATTATATGTTCAATTATTTTTTATCTAAATTAACTTTTTATAAATATTAGTGTGTTATAAATTTTATAAACATGCTTTAAATGATCAAAACCAGGCATATGTGCCTCAATAGTCATAAAAATGTGTGAAAATGGTCATTTATTTATCAATGAAATGTAGGAAAAAAATACACATCAATATAACATTTTATCATCTTGAGATTATATAAGTGTTTTTTAATATTAAAAATTATTTTAGTTTTATAACTATGCATAAATTGGTCAAAATAAAGTAAACAAATTGATGATGGGAAAAATTTAGGACAAATATCACTGATACATTTGTGACTTATAGGAAAAAATAGATATCAATCCAAATTTTAATTTTTTTAGTAATGTTACACTTTTTCTTTTTACAATTAAAAGCTTTTCTATTTGTATAAAAATGTGTCAAAAATCAAAACAAATTAAACAAACTTGTGTTGTTGTAAAAATTTAAGAAATCAATCAATGACTAATTTTTCACATATATGAAAAAATTTTGTTTCAATATAGAATTAAATATGATATTAATGATCCAAAAATGTTTTTTAGAACTAAAAGTTCATTATGTTTCATAAATTTTATTCAATAAATAAAAATTGAAAAAAATATGAATTTTCAAGAAATTTTTGACAACCGTTATTGATTATTTTTTTTATTGAAATAAGTCACACATCAATCCAATGTTTTATTTTCTCAGAATGATGTAAAATGTATTTATACAACCAAAAGTCTTTCTAATTCTAAAAACTCATTATCGGTGATAAAAAGATATAAATAATCTTGAAATGTCATGAAATTTTATAAAAATTGTCTTTGATTCATTTATGAACTATTTAAATAACTCACACATAAATTCAACATGCAATGTGATTGAATCATTTTATAGCTTTATAAACATATTTTAAATGATCAAAACTTAGAAAACAACCTCAAATTTTCAAAAAAAATCATAAAATGATTGTTAATTCATTTGTCAGCTATAGTAAAAAACATCAAACATCAATCCAGCATGTTTTTTTTAAATGTTTTAAATTATATTTTTTAACTTTTAAAAGTATTTTTAATTCTATAAAAATATATCAAATAATCATAACTAAGTAAATGAATTCATATTATCATAAAAAATCTAGATAATGATCACCAAATAATTCTTAACCTATTGGAAAAATCATAAATCAATCCAATGTGAAATATATAATTAATGATCCAATATTATTTTTCATAATTAATTTTTTTTATGTTTTTTAATTCTATTCAAACAATTAAAACTCATATAATGAGTTTGTATTTTCACAAAAAATTAGGATAATAATCATTTATTCATTTATAATTCATTTAAACAAATCACATGTCAATATGATGTGTAATCTTTCTAAAATGATTTAAAGTTCATTTTTACAATTGTAATTTATATTTATCATAATTTTCTATATTAAATTAGGGTATCTTATTCTAACTATTATTTTATCTTTTTTGACCATATATCATGTCCCCTAAAGATAATAAATAGTGAATTACTTAAATTTTATCAAGTATTATATAAAATTACAATTATAATTATTTTTCATTTTCTTAACTAGTATTGATAAACCAAACATTTCTTCATTATAGGAATATTATTCTTTCAAAAAAATATAGTTATCGGATGATTGATCCTTAGACCAGCTCTCCTCCATGTGTTTCATTTTTTTATTGTTTTTATTTATTAAAACTATTTTTAATTAGTTTAACAATATAATCAATCAATAATTTTACTAAAATGATGAAAATTAATAATATTTTTTAAATATCTAAAGAAAATTGTGATATTATATTTAAATTGTAACCATTTTTTATTTTTATTAGCTAGTGAACTTTGTTGTTATAGTTAAAAAATATATAATAGCTAATAAAGGTATTTATCAATTCTATAATATATTTTTAACAAATTCTAGTATTTATTATGCCTTAATAAGCATTAATAAAATCCAACTTTTATCATAACTAACATAGCATTGATAATAGTCTGCATTTATCAGTTATTTTTTAGCATTGATAAAAGACTTTGACTTATATAAATGATAGAAGTATTAAAACTTTTAAAACATTGATAAATTATTTTTGAGAATTTTTAGTTATTAAACATATAGTATTTATTTTCTAGACCATATAAAAAATGGGAAGGGTTTGTAAAATAAGGCCTATGTGAAAAACATGCCACAAATGGAATAAGTCCAATATGAGTTTGGACCATTTCTACTTTACGCACCCATATTTCATGACTACTAATATTTTTTTACATAAAGGGTTAATATGGATAGTAATAAATGAGAATTATATTATAATTTTTTGACTCCACTAGTTACCTATAACTTATATTTATAAATTAATTTCCCCTAAGTGGGTGAAAATACAAATTTTAAAGCTAGTGGTTTATTATTACTTAGGGGTGGGGAATGAAATTCAAAAAAAAATTAAATATTTTTTCCCCATAAATTTATTATAATTGTTAATATTTATTTGTTTTATATTATGAAAAATGGATATTATTTGGATGGTTGGCCCCTCCATTATTTTAATTCATTTAGTTTAGGTAGTAAATAGGGAGTTTTTTTGTTGTGATTATTTTGATGTCCCCAGCCTCTGTTAGGTTGTTTATTCATTGAATTTATAGAGGTGGATTTTTCAATATGTGTTTTCCTTGTATGGTTATTTTTTCATAAATATTCAAGGATTATATTTTCTTATGAGATCTTTGATAATTAGATAAAGACTTTTTATTGATGTTTTCTTCCCTTAGTGATGTGTTTTGAAATATTTGGATCATAAATTTAAGACATGACCTGGTGTTGTTGATATGGGGGGAAGACCCATTTTTTATCTATTAGTGATACTAATTTCAGTATCCATGAATTCCTCATGAGTCTCTTGTGCAATTATGATTTATTTTGGTTTTTTAAGTGTTTATTTTTAATGGTTATAAAAATTCAAATGATTAGAATTCTCTAAAAAAAATTGTATGTAGCATTTTCTAGAATGTTCGATTTTAATGTCATTTGATATCTCATATTAGTTTAGGGTGGTGCAGGATAAAAATAGTATACATGAATTACATCATTGGAAACCTCATGTTCCTAGATATCAGAAATTTATGATTGATACTTCTTGGGTGTTGGTTAGGGTGTTAAGTTCATCCATGTGAAAACCGTTTTCTATCTAAGTGTTAGAACTTCTAGAAGGAATGATTCTATAATTATAATTTCTAAAATCAAAAGGGATATGGTGTAGCAGTGTGAATTTAGTCTAGATGTCTAGAAATTGTAACGTCTCAGTTTTGGGTGTTGTCTAAAGGTGCCCCGTATCCAGTTGGTCACATGGCCTCAAGCACATTTCCCCGAATTCCAGAGGATGCCGACTAGTGGTGAGGGCCTTGGGTGTGATTGTGGGGAAACTATTCCCTCATTGGCATAGTATGCATAGTGGAATATCCAATAATAAATAGTAGCAGAAGCAATAATACCATACAAAAAGTAAACAATAGAATACTGAGAGTAAATAAACAACTGGAGCACATATATAAATGATGCAAATCGTATATTTCTAGGAAAGCATCCAAACAAGTCAAAATACTGGAAATACAATACTAAACCAAAGTACAAAAGAAAAAAAATAAATTTCAACAGCATCGCAAGCCTCATCTTGCTCAGATGATCTCTAGATCCACAGTAATCAAGTACCTGATAACGAAGGGTGATTTCCCTTATCTACACCTGCAACCATATAATCTGTTTGAGTCCAAAATAAAGACCCAAATAGGGTGTGAGACAAATTCCAGTAGGCAGACACCCCAGGATCTATTCCTGACTGTTAGTGAGTATGTATATCAGATAATAATGGAAATGAGTAAAAGGAACTAGGAGTACAAAAAAGTAACCAATACTACAGTTTCCATTTACTTTCATTATCATTTAATGTTCAACATTTAATCAAGTAAGTATCACAAATAGGTAACTCAGAAGACTACCTAATAGGACCAAATCGAAGCTTTTTCTTTGGCTTGTTAGATGCGTCACAAACATTCAATATTTACATTAACCCTTTGGTTATCTCACACAATCTAACCCCTCTGGAAAAATAATGCAATAAAAAGGAAACGATGCTATGAGGAAGCACTCACCATCAATTCCCCCAATGGTCTTTCCATAATAACTACCGACTCACTAGGGAAGAAGTCAACGTCAATTCCCCGTGTGGTCTCGTAACGTAAATTATAGACACTCTGAGGGAGAACTCACCATCAATCCCCCCTATGGTCTCGTAGCATGAAATATAATATACACCCTGAGGAAGGACTCAACATCAATTCCTTATGTGGTCTAACTACACCAGGTTTTCACAACCCTGTGCAATTCAATCGTGCATGAACAATATCAAGCAGCCCAAAGTAATCTCAACTATCACATGGTTAAAAAATCCCAATGCAAATCACAATCATTTAACCAGCAACAAAAGAAAATCAGTTCCATCCTATCAAGAAAGGAAAGGAAA
The DNA here is from genome assembly GCA_963277665.1 of Viscum album. Classification (NCBI taxonomy): domain Eukaryota; kingdom Viridiplantae; phylum Streptophyta; class Magnoliopsida; order Santalales; family Viscaceae; genus Viscum; species Viscum album. Next base: position 345,661,336 of record OY728152.1, on the reverse strand, counting down.
CAAGGTCTGCCTTATAGGCAACCTGGACCAAACAGCCCTAAACATTAAAACAATTAAAGTCACCCATGGGGTGTTTGATTAACATTCCATTTCACATAATATCACATCAACAAGCCCTTAATCCAACAATCAATCAATGTAAGATAAAATGGGGTTCAATTTTTTTAACCCTAAATACCCGAAACATGGGTAATTGGCACTTTGGTATAGAAAACTCAAAGAAAAATAATGAAATGAAACAAACCACCAGCCTCGACATTGTACAATGAACACTCTCAAACGTTATCCCTTGAATCCGCCTAGAATGACGTAGATCTAAAAAAAGTTTAAAATTGTTCAACCTTAGATAACTTAGGATAGAGGAGAAATAAAGAGGAGAGGCTCTAGAAGAAGGAAGGACTCACCGGTGGGATTCCAACGCACCCTCCGAATATCAAATCAGACCATGGATGGAGAAACAATGGCCTAGAGAAGAATCGATGATTATATATGCTCTATCGCAATCCATGGATAGAAAAATATGTTTCTAGGGATTAAACATGACCCCAGTCCGATTAGTCAATTTAAAGAAAAAGTACACTACATTTACTATTAATGAACACGCCATGTATTTTCCTCAAACGACCCTCTACATTAGTGGTCATCCACGTCACCCCACACAGCCATGTCTCGGTCATTACACGGCCAGCACATAGCTACATACAGCAACCTGGTACATAGCGTGTACTCTTAAGTACATGACATGTACTTCTAAAATTTCTAAAAACTCCCTTTTTTCTCAAAAACACCCGAAATCAAGATCAATATATACCTGAAAAGAAGATCTGGTTCCTAAAAACTTCACCCATTAAAGAAATTTTTCCCCAAATATTCCTAACAATGTGGGGAATAAGAATCCTCAAATAGCTTTTCCACTGTGATTACACATCGGTCTCCCCCTCCCAAGTCTCGTCCTGCACTCAGATGTGCTGCCACAACACCCGTACAAGAGGAATAAATCGGCCACAGAGAAACTTCGTGCTTCCATCAATAATTCAGATAGGATACTCCTTTAATGATGTGTCCACCTCCAACTCAACCTCCTTGGGTTGTAAAACATGAGACGGGTCTGAGAAGTAACATCATAGATGAGAAACATGGAAGATGCCTTTAATAGCTCGGTACCTCTGAGGTAAATGTAGCTGATAGGCAACCGGTCTGACTCTCTCCAAAACCTCAAATGTCCTGACATATCTCAGTGAAAGATTCCCATGTTTGTTTCTTAATACTCCTGTATCTCAACCTCAGTGTGACGCGCAAGAAAACCTTATCTCCAACCTCAAACTCCAGATGTTGTCTTTGTCGATTAGCATACGATTTGTTCCGAGACTGTGTAGTATCCATCCTATTTAGAATAAAATCCACATGATCAGTGGTCTCCTGGACAAGATGAGGTCCCGACATAGCTACCTCTCCTGCCTCCATCCAATATAGGGGTGATCAGCATGGACTACCGTACAAATCCTAATAAGGTTCCATCTAGATAGTTGACTGAAATCTATTATTGTAGGCAAAATCCACTAGAGGTATGTGCTTCTCCCATGAACCACCAAAATCTAGGACACATTCTTGAAGCATGTCCTCCAAAACCTGAATCATGCGCTTGGACTAGCCATCTATTTGGGGATGGTAAGCTATACTTAGAAGTACCTGTGTAACCAAAGCCCTCTGTAGTCCCTTCCAGACATGAGAAGTAAAATGGGTGTCTCTATCTGAAATGATAGAGAACGTAACCCCATGAAACTGTAAAATCTATCAAATGTACAACCTTCTAAGCTCATCAACACTAAAGTTCTCCTTGATCAATAATAAGTGTAAAACCTTCGTGAGCCTGACAATAATAACCCAAACCACATCATTCCACCGAGGTGATATCGGTAACCCTATCACGAAATCCATTGTGACATCATTTTACTTCCAATAAGGAATGGGTAAGTACTATAAAAGACCTATCGGTCATTGATGCTTCGCCTTCACCTACTAAAAGGTGGAACATATCATAACAAAACCAGAAACATCCCTCTTCATACCTAGACACCAATAATGATGGCGTAGATCTCGATACATCTTGGTAACACTAGGATGAACTACCCAAACTGAAGAATTAAAACCTCGCAACATCTCCTAGTGTATGTCTTTTTACACCCATATGCATCCATGAAAACTCAAGACCTCATCCTCACCTATGGTCCACCCAAGAGTAGAGTCCTCTCTTGAAACAATCTCTCACAGGACTAGCCCTTTGGAGTCTGATAGTTTCCTTATTCGCACCTAATCCAATAGATTAGAGGTAACAGCTACAAAAGAAAGAAACATCTAGCCCTATCTGTTGTACACCTCCAAATAAATCTCATAGAATATAGAAATAAGTTTCCACTAACTGATGTCCTCCTGAACTACCTGTATCTGATTCTTCCTACTCAACACATCAGTCATTGCATTGCCTTTCCCATGTGTGTAGGCAAGCTCAAAGTCAAAATACTGAATGAACTCAACCCACTATAACTATCTCAAATTCATATCATGCTAAGTAAAGATAAACTTGTGACTATTTTGGTTATTGAATGCCACAAAATGCTCTCCCAAAAGATAATGTCTCCAACAGCATAAATCATGCACAACTCCAGCTAACTCGAGATTGTGAATCGGGTAATTCCTCTCATGTTTCCTCAACTTCCGGGACCCATACGCAATGACTCCTTCCACTTGCATAATCACTACTCCCAGCACGATACCTGACGCATCTCAGTAAACATTATAACTATTTCCCAACTCTATATGAACTAGTATCGGTGATGAAGTCAACATCCATTTCTTCTCCTAAAAGTATGACTTACAAGAATCTTTCCATGAGTACTTTTCACCCTTCTTCATCAGGCTCGTCAGTGGTGCTGATAAGCATGAAAATTCTTCTATAAAACGCCTATAGTAACCAACCAACCCTAGAAAGCTTCACACCTCAAATACGTTCTTCATCTACTCCCAGAAAAATATTTCTCTCACTTTCTTTGGGTCTATAGAAACTCTTTTCTCTGAGATAACATGACCCAAGAAGTGAATCTGGTCCATCTAAAAGTTTCATTTTGAGAGCTTATCATATAATTGATGCTCTCTTTATGTACTCAAAATAATCTCAAGATGGGTGGCATGGTTGTGTCGAGTGTGAGAGTACACCAAGATGTCGTCCACAAAGACTACCACAAAAGAGTCCAAGTATGGATGGAACACTCAGTTCATCAGTTCCATGAAAACATTTGGCACATTCTTGAGACCAAATAGCATAACCACATACTCATAAAGATCATACCTTCTTCTAAAGTATGTAAGAGGTATATATGATGGTCTAACATGCAACTGATGATAACCGTATCTAAAGTCAATATTCACGAACACCTGGGCTCCTCAAAGTTGATCAAAGAGATCGCCAATCCTTAGCAAGGGATATTGGTTCTTGACTATCAACCGGTTCAACTTCCGATAATCCGCACAAAGTCTGAGGGTATCGTATGCCTTCTTTACAAACAGGACAGTTGAACCCTAAGGAGAAGTATTGGGTTGGATGGATCCCTTTTCTTATAACTCTTCCAACTGCTTCTTGATCTCCTAAAACTCTGGTGTAGCCATTATATAAGGAGGAATGGACACTGGTGTTGCCCTTGGAACAATATCGATAGAAAAGTAAACCTCTCTATCAAGAGGCAAACCTAAAAATTCGTTTGGAAAAACATCCGGAAAACGATCGACCACAGGAAGAAAATCCTTCTAGGAAGTCCCCAGGTCATCAAGATACATACTAGAAATATGGGTGTAATACCTCTCAACCCGTGATGCTTGGGTCCAGCTCTTCTCACCTAGACATCCCATTCTCTATTATGTAGAAACAATCCACCCTATGGTGATGTGAAACTCACCCTACGGTGGTAGAAATAAACAACAGTATCAAAGGGAAATAACCAGTCTATTTCAAGAATAACATCATAGCATGTCATCTCTAAGACATAAAGGTCCCATAATAAGTGACACCCACCAAACTCAAGAGGGAACTCCTTGCACTGACATACACAATCCATTATAATCCCCAACGGAGTGTCCATTATCATGATATTAGAATAAGTAAAGATATATAGCCCAATGCTCTCCATAATAGGAACAGATATAAAGCTATAGTAATCCCATATATTGAAAAGGTAGAAGATAAAACTAAGGAAACCAAAATTGTACCTCTAACTGTAGAGGGTCTAGGATCCTGCTCATGCTGGATCTGCTCTAGCACAAAATCTGGACCTACGTCGCAGCTCTGATAAGTGGTCTGAGATCCCTGAACTGATCCACACTACGGTTGTCGAAAACCCTGAATCTGACCACTACAGCCATGACCACCACCTTGACCTTAATGGCCTAAAGAACTCTGACCCCCCAGTCTGATGTGGAACTGGTGGTCATGCTCCGATACAAGGAGTCGAAACAGGCCCTCCCACACTAGCTACTGGAAGGAGGGCATTGTATAAATGCTAAATTTGTCCCATCTTGCTACAATATCATCACTCAACTAGGTCTCTCTGGCACTGACATTTCTTATATCCACCCTTACCTCACTTGTAACACACCACTTGATTACCTGAAGAAAAATACCACCTACTTGGATCTCCATACGTAGACTCCCAGTGGCACTTCCTACTATCAGTCAGAAGATTACCAACTCTGGATGTTGAACCTCCCTGGACCACAACTCTAGAATCCCTCAGGTTGTGCTCAATGATTAGCGCCTGGTTGACTATAGAAGATATGGAAGTCAATCTGAAGATTTTCACATGGGATCGGATGTCATTCCTGAGACCATCCTCAAACTTCCTCACCATAAATAACTCATAACCCCCTAGAATGGGTGTGAAGTGATGGAGATCTGTGAATCAAGAATAATACTCCATGAATGAGAGAGTAACCTACTACAAACTCATGAACTCTTAGGCTCGTTCAGCCCTCAAGGTCTCTGAGTAGAATTAGTCATAGAAGGTATGGTGGAACACATCTCAATCCATAACTCACTGGCATCCTGCCTGTGATATCACATCCCACCATCTCTTGGTGGAATCACGCAGCATGTAAGTAGCAAGCTTCACCCTACTCTCTGGAGGCATCTCGAGATACTCAAATATACACAACATGGCTTCTAACCATAAATCTACATACTGAGGTCCTCCATCCCCTGAGAAGGTGGGAGGATGTTGCTTCTGAAAAACCTGCATCAATTCTTCCATAAACGGGACAAGATTCGATGCTCCTTGGAAAGTCGGAATCATCCTCAAGAATCCTTCTCAGAACTATGAATCAGCACCAGTATTTGTAATGATGGTTGGTTCCATGAAGGGAATGATGGTATGATCTATTGGTATTCCTTGTTCTACCGTTTCCGGTGTCTGATCCTCGCCCTGAACCTGGAATACAACTGTAGGATGTCTCGGTTGCATGACTCTTCAAGGTCAAGCGTATACCTTAGTTCAAGATTATCAAGTATTGAAACTTAGAAGCGTAAGAAGGGATCATGAGAAGAAAACAATAATGTTTTATAAAACAGTGGTATGCATCGTGTATAACCCCTACACGACGTGTTCCCTTAGGCTTTTAACATGGTGTGTACCTCTTCCAAACCTAGTCATGGAATGCCCATACACACGGTGTGTTCTCCTTGAGACATGGTGTGTACCCCTCCTACCTAAGTACTCATATATGGCTCAAACTACATGGTTCTCTTAGAACAAAACTACATAACGTGTATATGCCAGACACGACATATACTAGAAGGATTTCACCGACCCGTGTCATTGGTCACACAGCTGGATACATGGATCACCAAAACACGGCATTTACACCTAGAACACGGCGTGTTCAAGAAAATATTTTTCTAATCCATGTCTCTTTCCACACGGTTGGTCACACGATCATCATCTACACAGAGTGTAGAAAAATTACACGGCATGTACTTAATAAAAACATTTTCTTCCTGAATAGAAGGATACATGGCATGTATTCATCGTCAAACACCATGTATTCAAGGTAATTTCGGATAGTAATCCAAAAAAACTACTCTGAAACCCCATAAAAACACTGGAAAAAAATTAAAGTTCCAAATTATGATCTTTCAGGATCCATACTCCCGCGAATCAAAGATTGGCATCATATTCAAGTCATGTCATAACAGAATTCAGTTAATGTTCAATACGATCCACCAAATTTTGATCCAATGGGTCCCATAACACCTCAGGGACCAAATTTTGGTGTCCATCCAAATGAAACATTTCATATTCCAATACCCTATCAAAATAGCAGGGATTCTATCAAGGCATCTGTCACAACAACATGAATATGTATCCCAACATCTATCACAATAGCATGCAATCAGTAATGCACCCTAAATGGCATGACAAGAATACATGACATGTGATCCCTATCAAGTGCTTATATGGTGCATGAGAGGGAATACCCTCATCTCATCTGGTTTCAACAGAAATAGAACCTCAATGATATAGATCATAATAGCAAAAAATAGGTGTATCACCCAACGATGAAATCAAGTCAACTGTAAAAATTGAAAAACCAGAAAAATTTCAATATTCGAGGTAACTTGGATTTTATCTATACACGAGTTAGCTTCTCCCGGTCATATATTATTACAAACTACCTATTCCTTCCTATCCATGTCTATAGGCTCCAAATAGTAAGACAAAGTAGAAAATAAAAACTTCCTCTAATACCACTTTGTAACATTCTGGTTCCAGGTGATGCCCAAAGGTTCCCCATACCCAGTTGGTCATATGGACTCAAGTGAATTTCCCCGAATACCAGAGGCTGCTGACTACCAGTGAGTTCCTTGGGTGTGATAGTGGGGAAACTATTCCCCCATTGGAAGAGTATGCACAATGCAATATCAAATAATAAATAGTAGTGGAAGCGATAATACCATACAACAAGTAAACAGTGGAAGACTAAGAGTAAATAAACAACTGGAGAACATATATAAATGATGCATGTCACATATGTCTAGGAAAGCATCCAAACAAGTCACAATGCTGGAAATACATTACTAAACCAAAGTAAAAAATAAAACAAATAAACTATAGCAGCATCACAAGCCTCAGCTTCGTCTCATGCTCTCCAACTCCACAGCAATCAAGTACCTGATCATGAAAGGTGATTACCTTCTCTACATCTGCAACCATATAATCTGTTTGGGTCTAAAAGCATGACCCAAATAGGGTGTGAGACGAATCCCAGTAGGCAACCAACATAAGATCTATGCCTAACTATCAGGGAGTATGTATAGTAGATAATAATGTAAATGCAGCAAAGTAACTTGGAGTGCATAAAAGTAACCAATCCTATAGTTCCATTTACATTCATTAGCATTTAATGTTCAATATTTAATCAAGTAAGTATCAGAAACAGGTATCTCAGAAGACTACCTAATAGGACTGAATCCAAGCTTGTGATTTGTCTTTGAAGACGTGTCACAAACATTCAATATTTACATTAAACCTCTGGGTAGCTCACATAGTCTAACCCCTCTGGGAAAATAATGCAATAAAAAGGAAAAGACGCTCAGAGGAAGCACTCACCATCAATTCCCCCCTATGGACTTTCCACAAAAACTAAAGACTCTCTGGGTAATCACTCAATTTCAATTCCTCATGTGGTCTCGTAATGTAAACTATAGACACTCTGAAGAAACACTCACTTTCAATCCCCCCTAGGGTCTTGTAGTGTGAAATATAACGGACGCTGTGAGGAAGCACTCAACGTCATTCCCCCAATGGTCTAACTACACCAAGTTCTCACAGCCCTGTGCAATTTGATCGTGCATGAATGATGTCAAGTAGACCAAAGTAATCTCAACTAGCACATGGATAGACAATCCTAATTCGTTTCACAAGCATTTAACAAGAAAAAAAAGAAAATAAATTCCATCCTATCAAGTATGGCAAGGAAACAAGGTCTGCCTCATAGGAAACCAGGACCAAACAGCCCTAAAAATTCAATAAAGGAAATCACCCATGGGGTGCTCCTTAATCATTCCATTTCAGATAATATCACATCAATAATACCTTAATCCAACAATCAATCAAAGGTAGATAAAATAGGGTTCAATTTCTTTAACTCTAAATACATGAAACATGGGAAATCATCACTTTGGCATATAAAACTAAAATACAAACAACGAAAGGAAACAAAAAACCTACCTCAACATTGTATGATGAACACTCTCAAGCATTGGCCCTTGAATCATCCTATAATGATGTAGATCTACAAAAAGGTCAAAATCGTTCAACCTTCGATAACTCAAGAGAGAGGAGAAATTAGGAGGAGAGGATCTAGAAGAATGAAGGACTCGTCGGGGGGGTTACAATGCACCTACTGGTGATTGAATCAGAACTTGGATAGAGAAACGGTGGCCTGGAGAAGAATCAGTGATTATGTACACTCTTTCACAAGGAACGGCTAGAATAATACATTTCTAGGGATTAAACGCAACCCCATTCCTATTAGTCAATTAAAAGAAAAACTAAACAGCATGTACTATTAATGAACACACCATGTATTTGCCTCAATCGGCCCCCGACATTAATGGTCTACCATGTCACCCCACACATCCATGTCTTGGCTATTACACGGCTAGCACATAGCTACCTGTGGCAACCTGGTACATGGCATGTACTCATAAGTACACGGCGTGTACTTCTAAAATTTCAAAAAATTCCCCTTTTTCTCAAAAACACCTTCAATCAAAATCCATACCTAAAAAAGAAGATCTGGGATCTTACAGGAATAGGTAGAATGGAAGTAGCATAATCAGAATCATAAAAATCATAAGCAACTAATGATTCTAGAAGGAGGAAAAGTGGAAATGTGAGGACTTGTGTAAGGGTCACTTTTGAAGTTATGTAAAGGTTCTTGAAAATTATGAGGGATATTTGGATATTCAAAAGATTACTTAAGTATGAAATTTTAAAGTTTCTAAATGAAAGCACAATTCATAAAAAGGAGAATTTAAGGTGATGGATGACTTTGACAAAGTAAAGGGATGTCTGTAAAGATCGAATCCAAGTAGGAATACTCTATAATAAGAATAGAAGATGGTGAAACCAAAATCATCAACATGACTATACATTAAGTAGTATAGTGGAAATGTTTTTTTGATATTTTTAGTTTCAAAATATTGTAATCATATTTTTTCCTTAAATAAAAGTATTATAGTGCTCTCTCTGTGGAGTATGTTTTAGTTTGAACCATATAAAATACATGTGTTGTTATTTTACCTCGGTTTCTTATAATAATTTGCCTCTAGAAGTTATTATCTAGTTTTGTTCATGTGAATTATAGTGTGTGTCTAGGTGAATTGTTTTCCCATTTTTGAATACATTGTGTACATGGGTTCATTCTGATTTAATAGTTTTGGTTCTTTGTTTCCACTATGTAACCTCTGAAGATAAATTCTATTCATGAGTTTTCAGACCCAATAAGTATTATTAGAGCATGGTAGTAGAGTTTCTGATGACCAAACGACAATCAAGGTGTTTTAGATCTTGTTTTAGTATCATCATTCTACCCTAATCCATATAGGAAAATTATGGTAAGTGGTTTCATATAGATTTAATCTATTTTTTATTTAGTGGAATCTCATTGATTCTGAAAGAAATAGTGTTAGATGAGGATAAGGTCTAGGTGGAGAATTTTTATGGGACATAGTTTCGATTTTAGAGTATATAAATAGTGGATTCTTTATCACAAAAGGTCATGATATTTAATTGACCTGCACTAAACTAGAAGCGATGAAGGAGGAAGAATGGGAAAGGTTGTATAAGAAATAATTATGGTTGATCCAAATTTCACTAATCTATAATGTGGATTATAATATCTGTGAGGTGAAAAAAACATTAGGACATATGAAGACTCTTAAAAATATATATAAGAAGACAATTTAAATGAACAAAGTGTTTCTATTATATAGATGATTCTGCATGAGAATGTCAGAGGGAATGTCAGAATCTAATCATGTCAATGAATTCAACAAGATATGGAGTCAATCATAATTAGTAAAGTTCGTGGATCTAGATTTGGAGTTTATTTTTCTTTCATAAGTCTAGTAATCATGGTATACAGTTATTACGATTTTGATTAACTCAAGTAGTAAGATATAATTAGTGTTTGTGGACTTTATTGATCTGAATATAAATGAAGAGATTCAATGAAAGGATATTCAATCATCTGATGAAAATTCCTATAATGTGGAAGTTAGTAAATTTTTTGTTTCATGGAAGATGTGTAAGTAAGGAAAAGTAAGAATAAGTAGAATTTAGAGTAGCTCGGTTGAATTTGGTCCAATGTGTTGGCATTGGGGGTGATAATTCTATTTGAAGAAATATTGTAGTGGGAAATAGTTAATTCTAGAAGATATGCTTTTGGAAATGCATCCAAAAATACCGTTTTGGAAGATATGGGTATTCTATTACTAAGTGACACCATTTCACTTGAGTCTTGGATAATAAACTCAATAGCTTATTTTCAATCTATATTTGAGATAAGGATAATGAGAAACTATACTTTCATAAGGTTCGACAAGGTGGATCTTACGGATGATGACACTCTAGATATAGTGGGAAAGTGTGTTATTTACATGTAGAAAAATAATGGAAGATTGATTGAATTTTATGGAGTGTGTAAATACCTAGGTTAAGGAAGAACGTGATTTTGGTAGGAAAGTTGGATGATGTGGGTTTTTGTACATCATTTTCAGATGGAGTGTAGAAAATTACACATAGTTCCATGGTGATGGCTAAAAGAGTGAATCATGGAACATTATACCAAATGGGAGTTTTGGAAGTATCAATACATGTAGGGAAAATAACTTTTGAAAAGTTATATAATAAACATATTGGTCACTTAAGATAAAAGGGTAAGAAAGTCTTTTCTGATAAAGGAATGTTGAATATCAGAAGCATGAAGTATGGAACATGTGAAGAATACATCCTTAGGAAGCACTAGAAGGTATCATTCCAAATAGAAGGTAAGACACCAAAGGACCTGAATTCAAAGATGGTTTATACAAATATATTGGATCCAACTCTAGTCCATTATCATAAAGGTTAACTACACTATGTTACTTTAATCGATGATAAGACATGTATGGTATTTGATTTCTAAAACTTGTCCTTTGTGTTTTTACATGGCTTATAGGTGTCGAGTGGGTTCCCAAGCCCTTCTTCCTTTTTTATTTATAAGTATAATTTTTGAAAATATAATTAATTTAAATTTTTTATTAACCTTATGTAAATTCACCCTCTTGCATGTGGGTAATCCCACTTACCCTTAAACCAATATACTACCTCACATGAAGGTGGGTATGTTTTTCTCAGATGAGGGTAGATTCTTCTTCATATAAGGGTAAGCCTAAATTCTCATAACCTATGTGAATGTCAAGCTGATTTTTCATATCTCTCGTAAAGGTAGTTTAGTTTTTCTCAAAATTAAATAAAGGTAAACACTTCTACACATAATGGTTTCCAGTTTTTCCATCACTATGTATGGGTAGTTCTTTAGTCATGTTGGGATTAGTTGTTCCTCACATAAAGGTAGTCAGTTTCTTGTGTATAGGTACCAAAAAGTTTCTTAAGCCAGGTAAGTGTTATTTTGAATTAATAATACCTGCATCAGGGTGACTTTTCATGTAAGGGTAAATCTATATTACCTTTACATTACACATATATTTCCCATAGGTTAGCATTTTTTTCATAAAATCTATTTTTTTTCTTCCTAGTTCAATTACAACATGAATTTTATTTAAAAATAATGTAAAATTAATGAGAATTCGTGGGTTTAATACATGTTGTGATGATAATGGATATTTTATTTTATTCCCTTTAATATTGTTATATTTTAGGAGTATTTAAAGGGTAATGCAGGGAATTAAAATGGAAATTAAATTTAATATGAAATTTAATTAGAATATTTAGAAGATTATCTCAGAAGATAACTGAGAACGCTCTGTTATTTTATAAAACTAGAGAAAATCTTCCCTTAATTTTTGTTTACTTATTTATTTTGAATATGGGTGATCAAGGATTATCTGTTTGATATCTGAAAACCATATGTGATTAATCTGATGTCATTCATTCAATTTTCCATCCTATGTGCATCACCTTCTCTCGCTTTTTATTGAGCCATAGTCACACGAATTTCTTTTCTCTCTGAGTAGGGTATCTATTACTTATCCTTTTGTTCTTATGAATGTTTGAATTTATCTTACTTTAAATACTTTATTTAAATGTATGGGATAAACAATAATAAAATATAATAACTTGGGAATCATATGAATAATATTGTTAAATTATTCATTGGAATAAATCACATGTAGTGAAACATTTTTAATGTGATATTATTATTTAATAAATAGGATGATTATCATGTGTATATTGAATAATGTTTGATAATATATAAATATTAGGTTGGTTAAAAATATTTGTTTCTCAAGAAAATTTCATGTTGTATAAAAATATGTTTATCTTTAGAATTTGTAAATCAAATGGTGATATATATTATTAATATTGATGATAATAATTTTAATAATGGAATTTAAATAAATCGCATATTATAGAATAATAATTATTATTTTAAAAAATATCTATGAGTTAGAAAAGTATAATCGGATTTTATTATGTAAAATTTTTAATAATTTATGATGAAACTTATTTTTACAATTTTGGGAATTTAATTGGGGGAATGGGATTTATCGCATGTTAGAGATAGTTAATATTTCATGATATTGAGAATTAAATAAATTTTTGGGTTTATGATCTCATGAAGATTATGTTTTCTTGATGTTGTCTCTTGTTATTTATTAGGTAGTATTAGATGTATGATTGGTAGTATTTTTTGTTGATTATTTAGTATGGTTGATTTCTTGAAACTATTAAACACTATAAATCCAGTAAGATGTTATAATTAAAAAAAGGCCTGAGAAGCATAACAGATTCTCATCTTGGAATTTTTTATACATGGAAATAATGCTTGAATAATGTTTTTTTGTTTTCAAGTTGTGAATAGATACTGTATTATGTTTCCTTATTGCATAAAACTTATACATAATAAACCAGTTAATTCAATATGGAATTAAAGTGGTTATTTGATTAATATTAATGTATGATAATGAACGAGCTCATTTATTGTTGTGGAAGGATTGAATTCCTCAATGTGATGGAATTGGTGCCATTTCTTGTGTGTGGAAAATGAAATTTTAATATGTATGGGTGTAATAGGGTGATTATATTTTTTTCTTTGATTTTATGTGTTAATGATAAATTTGATATAGTTGGGAAACTTTGACAAGAAATGGGTTGGGAGCCTAGGCTACGATGATGGTTGATGTCGATGATGGTGGGACAAATTATATTATATTCAGTAGTGTTGGAATGACATTGGAGAGGTCAGGATGAGTTTAGATTAGAGATTTCTAATCAATATATTTAATATTTCTTGATTCTTATTGACAGTCAGATGTTATTTATATTATTAGTTTCTAACTTCTCAATACCTTTTTATGTTATGTAAAACAATTGAATCTTTGAACTGGTAGCTTTTTCTGGGTCCTAGATTTCCTGGATGATTAATAAATTATAATTGAACTTATAAATGAATAGGTTTGGTTCATGGTATTCTCATATTATTATGACATACTTGTTAATATAAAGTAATTTTAACAGTGTTGAAGGCACCAAGAATGGGAGATTAAAATGTTAAAAATGCAATATAGATATGGAATAATATTAATTAATTGTTAATTAATTAATTAATATGAAACTTTATGGTTTTATATAATCTTGAGACCTAGTCCTTAGTGATGGTGGTCGGGTGTTCTATCTGATGAAAGTGGTATATGATTCTAATGCTAGGTATTTTTCCCTAGTATGTTTGTGTGTGATATTATTTATATTTTCTGATTTTATATGACGTCACGCCTACTTTGGTAGGGAAATCAATGCCCAAATGTTTTGTTGTTGTTTTCTCTAAAAATAAATATGGAGAGGGGATATATTGTTGAATTATCCCTCTCCCTCACTCTCCCTTAAGATGTAGTTAGGATTAGGTGTACCCCGAACTATAATGGCTTATGGTATAGGTTGAGTTCATACTCTAGTTTTTATGGATATTAGTTTCACCATACTTTTATGTGTGGGAAGTAATAACTTGAAGTATAGTACATACTTGTCATCTAAAATTGTGATTATGGATTCCCATGGGTTTAATTTCTTGGGCTATGATATCATGAGGTATAATGATTCTATATGAGAAATGGTGATTTTCAGACTACTACCTAATTACTATTGATATGGTTTCATGAGGTGTGAGATGGTATGATTAGATAGATATATGGATGAATTTCAACATGAGATGTTGGGACCTATGTGGGAGTGATTTATATAGGTTCGAGGCCTATATCACTTTATTTATGACACTAATTATGGAATGGATGAGCATAATACATGGTTTTTTGGAGAATGGGAGTGAAAAACTAGGGGAAGTAGAAGGAGGGTGCCTTTATTTAAGTGAGTGTGTTATTGATATAGAATTATTTACTTTTATTATTTACTTTGTGGGTGGTAAATAGTGATTATGGGAGAAATAATATTACCTATTTAGGTGATGAGTTAGTTTCATTTTTTATTCAATAGTATTTAGTATTCTTCTTTCACATTTTACATAAGAGGTTCCAAGGAGGATCCTACTGAGTATACATGTTCTGATCACCCTAAGTATATATAAAATAGTTTTTAGGTCCACTTGAGATGGTTTGTGATCTATTTTGGTGGTACTACCTTGAGTAATAGTTCATGAGTTATTAGAGATTCATGTTTACTTCTAAGTATTTTCCTTTGATACCACTTTTTCATAACCCCCTCCCTCAAAAGTTACTCCTATTAGGCCACCAATAAAGAAAGAGATATAATGACCCATGAGGTCTTCCTCCAGTAGAACATGGGTTTTACACTAGCACCAATGGTATATAAATTACACAAAAGGGAGTAATTACCCTCATATAGATTTTATGATTAAGAGATAAGATGAGAAATTCACCAACCAACACCATGTATAAATATATAAGCAATCCCAATACATGTAATTTCATACAAGAACAGATACTAATCTGATCCTTAGAATATCATAGTGACTCTCATATCATGATGATCTAGTCCTATAAAATTTCATATCTATGACATATGAATTCACCATCACCTCAAAATCTTCCTTCAACATAAATGGAGTGACATGGAGCTAGATCTCTCACCAAAAATCTCCCTCAAAATTCATTTCCATGTCCTCATAATCTATTATAATGTATGAAGCATGACATAGGACGTTCTTACACCAAACATCTCTTGGATCATGACTCCTATTATATCACGGACTAGGAAGGATCGAGAATTTTTTTAATGACCAATGATAAGATATTTTAAATTGTTTTAAGGGGAATGTAATTGTTGATCTGGTTCTTTATGTACTAGAGTACATTTCTTTATAGGCTTACAGGTATGATTCATGTCTTGTATTGGGTATGTTGATGTAGAAAAGGGATGCTATCACTCATGGGTATCAAAATTTATGGCCTTATAAATTTAAATATTCCACCCATGATCATGATATTTTTCTAGTGGTTTTCTCCCTAAAGTTATAGTGGAAATACCTTATTAGTGAACATTTTGTGGTCTTCACATATCAAAAAAGTATAAATTACATATTATCCTAGTGGAACTTGAATTTATGGAAGTGATAGTGGATGGAGTTATTATAGGACTATGTCTTCAAGATTTCTATTACACTTAGTAAATGGAATGTTGTTATATAACTCAATGTCAATATAGGTGTGAAAATTCCTAAGGGAATTTAAAATTTTGAGTTTAGTGGACAGGTTGAATTTTTATGTAAGATTAAAAAGAGATTTATAAGTATAAGAAAATCCTAAAATAGGTGTTTTAGATATGTATTTATTCTCAATATTCATAATGTGGTCTTGGGAGATCCTCAAGAAAGGTCAAGGTGGCTACTACAGCCAAAACCACAACAGACTACTGGCAATCCAATAGGAACCATTGGCTCATCAGTGGTGTATGGTAGTGGTAGGTGTTACTATCAATAGAAATTAACTAGTTGGTAGTATTTTAAAGGGATAGAATTATAATTTTTCTCCCTTAGTTTAAGATGGGTCGTCCTCCTCTTCATCTCCTTCTTTCGCTCGTGCAGTTAGGAGTCAGCTCCCCCTATTCTCACATTTCCCCATTGGATTGGGGTGTTATTGGATGGTTTTTTCTCAATGATTTGAGGTTTGTTTCATCATCCTATAATACCCATTAATTTCTTCCTCCATTCCATATTTTTATTAGATTATGGATTTGATTCTGATTCCACCAAATCATGGTTTAATCAACTAAATGTGATGCGTCTTTAACTCTTCCTAGGAAGAGGGTGACCCATAATGAATTTTGTTCACAGAAACCCATCAATTTGGTTATGGTGCAATGCACCATTGATTTATTTTAGGATTTTTATTAAACTTAAATTGAAATTCCTATTGATTTGGTATTTTGGTTTTGGATTTCTCTTGATGTAGGGATGGGGTGTGAGATAGGCCCCTGGGGTGTTGTTAGGTATGGTTCCAACAGGGTGGGAGTTCCCGGTGAGTTTCCATCAATTATATCTTGGTTTATTTAATGTATTAGTTCATTTTAATTGTTTATAATTAATTTTTTAGAGTTTCTTTACTTGGATTAGGTTTTAGGATCATGTTAAGTGGATAGTTGATCCAAGATGAACTTGGGAGGGCCTAGGAAAGAGCTTCCAAAATGGGAATTAAATGGAAAAGTATTTTAAAAGGGTGTTCCTTATGAATCTACCATTTGGTGTTACAAATTTACTTATATTCATGTGGTATGTGTGTCTCATCCTATTTAGGTGGTGGTCCTCTTTAAATTTTTTAATATGTTTAATAAAAATTGGAGCCTGCAACTAAATTTCACAAGGTACTAAGGTCCCTGATGGACCCTCATGTGCTGACTAGACTTCTCATCCATTTATGGATAAGAATATATATTAAACTATGTTCCTTTTTATATATAAACCCCTTGATTGGTGTGAATTAATTAAATTTAAATGAATAGTGTGGAGTAGCCCTAGTGATAGGTGACTTAGTAATGACTTAGGATGCATATCCAAGGGGTTGGCCCTATGAGATACCCTAGAGATGATAGTTTTATTATAATGATCATGAGGAGAGTATTAATCTCCCACTAGGATGTGGTACTTGGGTGGTTAGACCCTATGAGATTATGGATAGGTCGGGTGTTTGAGTTGACTTGGGATTCCTAGGAAAGGGGATGGTCTTAAGGTCGTCTCCTTAGTGTGACTTTCCTAGAAGGATAGGTAGACCTCGATGAGATCAAGGGTACCCTTGTAAGTGCCTCTATGGATTGTGACCTTAGTGAGAGGGTAGACATGGGAACAAGTAAACAAGGTAATTGGTTTCACCTTAGAACTTTTACCGATGATGTGAGCCTAAGGGAAAGTGGTTAATGGTGATGGGTTCAGCTATTTGGCCAACCCCTACCATGTATGCCTACTTTCACCTATTTAATTTTGATGTACCTATATGTTTCCATACATGAATCCTAGGAACTGACCTAACATCCTAATATGATGTTATGGTGATGTTGTGGATTCCAGATACAATTCCTAGGATCCATATTTTAAGCCTTATGTGATGATTGGGAGGATGAAACTAATGAGATGATGTCATCTGGGATACCCAAATGTGCTTCCAGGGATCTATTTGTTGATCCGTGTAAGAATTCCCCATATCTTAGGATTAAACCTTAGGTATGTATAGGACATAGTGGATGTCACAAGTCCATAATATTCCTAGAATGTATAGGATCAACCCATTCAATCTTGGGGATTTTATTATTATCATTATCATGGGATTCATGGGTTACCCACAAGGATATATCTAGTCAATCCAGTGAAACTATATATGTAAAATTGGGATTCCTTGGATACCTAAGATTTAACTATTTTTCATGGTGACATGGGTGAAATTTCTGATTCAATGATTTCTCAGTATGATCAAGAGTCAACATTGATCCATTAATTATACCTCGAGTTTAGAGAGATACCCAAGACACCTGGGATCTAGCTAGTGAGTTGTGCATGATGATATTTCTAACTATTTGAGCCTAATATTCATGGATTCCTATGTTACACCCTAAGATATAGTATTTATAGGGTTGTAATGATATTTTGATGTGTTTATAGTAACCTCAGTACTGACTGAAGTAAGTATGGTCAATCAGGGTCATCGGACCTAGAGATTTACAATGGTTTATTTATTTATTATTTAGCAGAGGCCTCGTATGATATTGATGATTAAGCTAAGTGAATTGATTGGGACTGGTGACAAGGATAGATTTGGGGATTAGGGATATATTTGATCCTCTGTAACCTTTATTTTATTCTTTTATTCTATCTTTACTTTCATATGTGATCATCATGATGGGAAATAGTCATTGTATGATTACATCACTTTTGTATTTCACATTATTACTAGTTAGGATGTTTTATTTATCCTGTATAGTATGATGTTAATTATTTATGTGTGATTATTGTTTATTTTATCTATTACTATGAACTTTTGTTTAGGGGGATATAGTATCCCCAAGGTACTATCGTAGACCCTCACTACTAGTAGGAACCTCTTTTATGTGGGGAGGCAGGCCTGAGGTCACATGGTAGTCTGGTCTAGTTACTATACATAATGAACCAGGGTGGGGAATTATAGTTGTAGAAGATTACTTGAGAATAATGGTAGTTTTTATCTATATAAGATGGTGGTAAAATTATCCTTAGTGCAGTAAGTGAAGGAGTCCCATCTAGAAAATTCATAGGAAAAAATATGACATGATCGAGTTATAGGTAGAGATACTTCTAAGGGATGGTCGAAGGATGGATAGCACCAGGTGTTATTATAATGAAATATATTTTTTTCATTCATCAATGTACAAGGTGGTTCTCTATGAGTTCCATAGTTATCATTTAGAGGTACATGTGGGTGTGAAAATATATAATGTTCTCAAAGAGACCAATTTTTTGTCCTAGTATGAAGAAGTTAGTTTTAGAGTTTTTTTCTCGATGATTGGTTTTGGGGGTGTGAAGGTTGAGCATCATATTCTCAGTGGTTTGATTTAGCCTCTTAGTGTCCCCAAATGGTATTGGGAGGAACTTTAAATGGATTTCATCACCAGTTTACCTATAGATCATGGTAGTTATGATTCTATATGGGTGGTTTCAGACCACATGAGGAAGTCATCTAACTTTTTAGTGATTAAGTAGTTGATCTTAGTGGATGTTTTTTCAAGTATTTTCCTATAGGAGATAGTGAAGCTTCATTGGTTTTTGAATATGATCATCTCTAATCATGATCCTCTCTTTATCTCTAGTGTAATAAACCATATTGATATGGGTTGGAAATTATTGAGTGCATTTGAAAATTTCTATTAGTGGGGGTTATTTATGAGAAATAGGGATTGGGATAGGTTATCATGAATTTTAATGTCTCTAACGGGTGTTTTAAAATGTTATTTTAGGCTCTTGTTGTAAGGAAATAGCCTTTAACATTACATAATCTTGAATTAAGTTAATAATTCGCATTGAGGATATTTTTAGGTTTAGAGCTTTATAGAATTAGGTTATAACTTGTACATAACAACTAGAATATTACAAGTAGACACTTCTACTCACTATCCATTTTTTTATAAAACAAAAACTATTAAAAAAAGAAACATTTATTATTCCATGTTTTAGAAATCATGACTTTTCCTTGATCCCATCCTTGACCCTATTCATCTTTAAGTCCTGTGAAAAACATTTCAAAACTTGGGATGATTATAAAAAGTTCAGTAAGGGATACATAAAGAAAGAAAAGTTAGTTTTTTAAAACAACATGTAAACCATGAATACTTTATCATAAAGTAATACTTTTTACCTTAAAGAAGTAGAAAAAACACTTCACTGAATATAAGCTCATTTCTTACCCTTTTTGTAACCAAAATATTATCATAAACCCCATACAAAGCAACATATATCATATAAAGGTAAACTTAGGACATAATCCTACATAAATAGAATAACCATACGATCGACTTCCATACATATCACTAAACAGAATAGCCATATGGATGACTTCCATACCAAATGAATTGGAGTTTATAACGTAACCACCCCTCCTTGGTATATCACGGAACCACCCATCATTTGGTTTATTAGGTAACCACCCGTCAAATTCCCAAGTACCATTATATAATCATAACATATAAAATATTGCAAATATCAGCATTTCAATAACAAAATTTCATTTGTAATCATAGGAAATAATTTCAAGATATTGAAATACTCAATCCATTTAAAAAACCATTTTCAATAAAAAAACACCCAAAAACTTAAATAAGGGGTTTCTTTTTTCCTTTTAAAAACATTAATGATTATATAGGAATCCAAATAACGATTACGGCGGTAGATAGGTCATTTTCACTGCATACATTAAAAACATTCTTTTTTGTCGTTTAATAAAACGATTCATTGAAAAATATTTCATTTTAATGAAATTAAAATTCAAATGGTTTTATTATACACCATGTAAAATAATGAGGTGTATATTATAAAAACAAGACCCAATGAAAGGATATTGAGATAAAGTCCCTTACAAAAATTTGGCACCCTAACGACGTCACTTTAAAATTCAGAAAATGAGTTGATGGGAGAAAAATGGTCTCTCATCACTCAGACATAAAATGGAAATAAATAAGGATATAAAATAACATATCTCAACATAATAAAATTGAAATTTAAATACATAACATAAAATAATTCTTTGACTAAAAGAGGAGGGTGAAAGGTTCCCTTACTCATGTCCGACTTGACTTGTTCATTTTTAATTTATGGAATAATAAACTTAAGTTAATTTATAATTTCTTTAGAAACTTTTTCAAGTTTATTATTAATTTTATATCACTTATTACCACATTATAAAAATTACATAATTATTTATGTTAATATCGGTTGTTTTGTCGATATTCGGTACATGAGTCAAAAATGAACTTGTTATAATTACAAATTGTCCATGTGGTCAAAATTTTATTATCTCCCGAATGATATTCATGATTTAAATATAATATATATCATATATATCCATTTTATATGTTTTTATAATATTCAATATCATTTTGAGATAATAAATGAAGCACACCGTTCATGGAGACAGTAAGTTGTACATACGCAAGAACGCTACTTTCATTTATATTTCATATTTAATTGAATGAAAACTTAATGATGCATAGGTATATTATAATTACAATATAATATAATATTTTATATAGGTTTAATAATTTCATTAACACCATCCTTTATACATTCCATGTAAGTCATGAATGAGTCATATCACTTTGAGGGGGCGGTAGTCTGCACTTCCTCAAATGAAATTATCTTATTTATACAACATGAAAAGAATAAAGGTGTGTTATAAATGAGAATTAAATAATCATAAAGATAAAATAAATATCATATATATCATATATAATTACATTTCCATCATAATTTCCACCATGATAGGTGGTAGGGTAAAATCAAACAATCGTCATTTCATGAGGCAGCAGTTCGTCGTACACAAAAACAGAATGTTTGTATCCATTAGACAGAGGTTTGTGTAAGTGTAGTTAGAATACTTCTCATAAAAACAACCTAGTATATTTAGTATACTATATTTTTATATAAACAAATAATAAGAAGAGAATAGGTAGTTGAGAAGGAAAAATAATGGATAGGAACTTTAGAGAAGATGTTACCTCAAATCGGGTAACTTCTTTTGATTTGAGCCAAAGGGCTTTCTTAAATTGACTTCTTCCTGGGGAAAGGCTTCTAAGAGGAATATTGGGAGGTTGGGAAATTATTTGGTCAGATTTTGGATGATACAAGGGGGTTTTAGAGGTGTGATTAAGGGTTATAGGTGGCACCCTTTTATAAGAGGGATGAGGGGAACTTTAGGAAAGTTTGAAAGTATTATTTTATTATTAATTGATTTTAGAATTATAATAACAAAAAAGTGATATATTTATAAAATAATATGATTATGGGTCTAAATCCTCTCATAAAATTGGTTTTATACAAGTTTAGGTCATAAAATTAACCTAATATTTTATCTTTAACCCTTAGTAAACTTATTTAACTTTTACCATGTCTTCTTGTATATTCATACTATATGGTTAATATAATTACTATAAAATACCAATAGAACCTCAAGTGGTTCATTAATGACATTTTCAACTCTATATAATTCATTTGGAAGAATCCTGTATTTTTAGGACTATTATATCATTTAATAATATAGTATTTTTTTTTAAACTCATTTATGTCAATTTATATACTATTCATATCATGTCTTTTTAAAAATACATAAAAACTTGATTAATTATAAAAAAACATCATTAATTTAAATATAACAAGTAATAAGCATCCAAAATATTATTTTATGGCATAAAAAGTTTCAAAATAAATTTATTTTAATATTTATAATCTCATTTATTTAAAACATTCATTAATAAGCTAATCACGACATCACCGTTGTGTCATAAATAAATTTATTTATTTAATCTCAAAAAATTATAAATAAAATACCATTATTTAGGAAATATTTTTATCTTTATAATAACTATTTATAGTTGAAAATATAACTTATATAACCCCCTATAAAAAAATTTTACTAAAAGATACATGTTTAGATTATATTTTCCTTAACATTAAATTAAAAGTAATTAAATGTCATTTTCACATGCAATTGGCTCCATGGGGTCCTAAAATCAACCCAATTATGACCATAGTTAGATATATCTCATCCAATAGGATTATTACAGGTGTTAGGGTAATTTAACATTATTATAATATTATTTTTTACCCTTATTTACCAGATTTACCCTTTAACCATGGTAAATAAAATATTTACTAAGGTTACTATTCATAATGTCTAAAAATAAAATTTACCTATTTAAACGATTTGGACCTCATAATTTCAAATATGGAATCCATTTTTACAAATTCAAAACAAATAATTTTCAGAAATTAATTTAAAATTAATTCTTCTTGTCAAAACCAAAAAGTATGTTTTTAAGAAATAATAACTATCAAAAGATTGGCATGTGTTTATGTATAATTAAAAAGTTAAATTACTTAAAATGAACAAAATTGTATTAAATGTTAAAAAAATAGTCTAATTATAATTTAAAATTAATTAAAGGTAAAATATATCTATATAAATAAATTTGATCAAAAGGCAGTTTTGAATTAAAATGCAGTATTTTCACTATTTATTAGAAAATGATCTTTAGCAGAAAAATACCAAAATTTATTCCAAAGTAAATTTATATGTTATTATTCTAAAGAATAAGTTTATTTTTTCAAATTAAACCTATAAAGGTGTCAAAAACTAGATTTAAAAAGGGTTCTCCATCAAAAGGTGGTAAAACTACATTTTTAGAAAAATGCTTCTTTTATTCGAAAAAAAATGAATTTATTCTTATATCATATCTAGAATACATATAAGATGAATTTAAGGCATTAAATTGAATATATATCATATATTTTTTACTAAATAAAAATCCATAAAGATTGATATTAAAACACAATTATTCTCCTTTAAATAGGTTTTCATAAAAACACATCCATTATATTCAATTGGCTTTTACTTCCATTTTTAATAAATTTATTAATCAATGAATCATCATTTAAACATATTTCAAAATTATGTTTATACTATTTATTCCCCCCCATTCTAATGGCTAGTAATTAACTACAATTTAAAATAATAACAATATTATTATATTATTTTTCAGTATAACTCAATGTTGTGTGCAGTGTAAGATTTCAGAGAAGCCTGTTGTTTCGTGTCGAGTACGCTATCAGAAAAAACCATCCCCTTTAACATAAAATTAATATCTTATTCATAAGTATCAATATAAATCAAAAATTATTATTCTATAAATATCTGGTTTGTTACATCCTTCCCCCCTTTTGGAAATTACATCCTCACAATTTTAAAATTGGGCTCAGAAACGTCATTGAAAGTCCCACATCGAAAAAAGATTCAATAAAACTATCACTTTAAAATAAATAAAGTGAATTATAAAGGTCTCCTGAGATAACACATACTTGGATTTCATGAAAAAATTTATATTAAAGAGATAACTAACCATCAAGTTCTGATGGAGAGTGATAGAAAATAGGATCAGGAGAAAGTTAACCACCAGAAAACCACAAACTTGTGATAGGTTAAACGATCTTTGATTACCCAGTAAGAAAAATAAACAAACAATGTTTTTTGTTTTAAGTTACATTTAATAAATTTGGAGAATTTATTTATCATATTAACTAATAACATAAGGAAATGTACTTACTTTTCAAGTAGAGTTTCATCTTTTAATAAGTTTCTACCAAAAACTCATCATTTCTCCAAATGATGAGTATTCAATATGACTTGGTCACACCTGAAGTGCTAGAATAAAATTCTATAGAATAACATTATCCAAAAAAGAGGAACCATATATTTACCCTTTCTTTAGACATTAACCAAAACCAAAATGATTAGTACAAGATCAGATAATCCTCAAAAAGGATAATCTTTTATAAAAAGAAATACTACTCTTAATCTCCAAAATTGAACAAACAATACCCAAATCTCAAAAAAGACCATTCAACACAAAATTTTCATTAAAATTATTCAAAATAATCCAAACTAAGTTTTAAATCCAAAATTCATAAAGATTTGATCACATAGTCTTCCAAAAAAATCTTAACATTTATCTCCAAAAAACAACGACTACTCTTAAAGTCTCATACTAAAAAGTAATTAACCTAATCGCATATTATATATTATAGGTTAATAATTTCTATAAATAACCCAAATATCTATATGTCCACAATAAAAATATATATTATTCCAAAATAAAATTTCACCATTACTCCTCAATTGAAATCCCAAAGTATTCTACTTTCCTTAGGCATATAGTGTTCCCTAAAGAGAAAATGTCTTCCAAAATAACCTTTATCACTTAATCACTAAATAATTTTCTTATAATAAAAATATACATTTGTTAAAATATAGGATCCCAAATAAGATTAATCTTGATCAATAAAATCATTTAACAAAAAATAATAAGTCATACTAACCACAAACTTCATGTAGATCGTGGTAGGTGATGTTCCCTTGTCGCCCTTCTGTTGTGGGTTCAATTCCCATGGCCTTATCATATAAGAAGGGTTATCACCAATCCTGTGGGTTGTCTTTTTTCTAAAACCATATCATTCTTATAAAATTCTCAAAAAATAACATAATTTCTTCAAAAATAACCCTAACTTATTTTATCCTCAAAGGTTATCTAATACCTTTCATTTTGCATCCCAAAATGTAATAACCATTTATCACCTCAAAAACAAAAGATCATATAAACCCCTAAGGTTATCCATTATGTCCACACAACAAAAGATAATTCCTTCTTGAATAAAATTTTAACATATCAAACTTCAGGGTTTCACATACTAGAAAAATTCTTCCAATGTAATCCCATCATCAAAAGAGCCTTAATACTTTTAATCATTTCATCATCCTAAAATCTACCATAGCTCTTAAATCCCTTATATGTAGACTTCATACTCATTCAACATTATTCATGATCCATTATCCATTCTTTTCCAACTTATTCTGTAATACTTATTTCCTACAAACAAAATCATGAATCATATCCTAATATTCAATAATGTCAAAACATCATCTAAGAAATAATACATACCTTTCATTGGTCATTTTCAGTTTCCTCATCCTCAATTGGAATGGAATTAGGTATTAGTAAACATAAATTTGTATAGTCATGTTGATCCCATTCCCGAACCTTCTTTATAGGACATCTATTTGTATAATGACCATGCACACCACATTTAAAACATTCAATTGATCCCTTGGAAAGAACTTCTTTCCCTTTACTGCAGTCAACTGGATGCTTCCTTTTTCCATGGAAGGTTATTGATTTATGACCTTCATTACCACATCTATAGAATATTATTGTCCCTTTGAAGCATTTTCCTAGGTGCTTCTTTCCACATCCTTGAAACATAGGTTTTTTAATATACTTACCTTTATGATTATTACCTGAACTTCCATAGGGATTTGTTTCTCATATATACAATGTCTTATAAAAATCACCAATTTTCAGGTGGTCAATCCTAACTCCAGATAGTTAGTTGAGAATAACCACAAGAGTTCTCATTACAGCTCCCATTTCATTTGGTTGCTTTTTTAGAAAACCATCACAGTTTTCTTCACATCCATTGTTACTATGGTGCCTGCTAGATCCATCCATTTACTAAACCCAAAATGGTCAGTGTGAGTATATTAGTAAAATCGTCATATAATATCTTATAAGGAGGGTAAATACTAAGATATAATTATTCATGTTGTCTTAAACTCATTCAATTTATCTAAAATAATTATGACTCTTTCTAATATGGTAATCTTTATGGTTATGTCACTTATGCTTAAATAACACCCTAACCTCTAAAGTTATCTAAACCAACCTTTGATACTAACTATAAGGACATGGCCTTAAACATTACATAATATTAAATTCAGTTAATAATTCACATTGAGGATATTTTAAGGTTTAGATATTTAGAAAATTAGGTTATAACTTATAAATAACAACTTGAATATTACAAGTAGACACTTTTACTCACTATCCATTTTTTTATAAAACAACAAATCTTAAAAAAATAAACATGCCTTTTTCTATGTTTTAGACAGCATGTCTTTTCATTGATCGCATCCTTGACACTATTCATCTCTAAGTCCTATAAAAACATTTCAAAACTTGGGATTAGCATAAAAGGTTCATTAAGTGATACATAAAGAATGAAAATTGTTAGTTTTTTCAAAACAACATGAAAACCATGAATACTTTATCATAAAGAAATAATTTTCACCATAAAGAAGTAGTAAAAACACTTAATTGAATATAATCTCATTTATTACTCTTTTTTAACCAAAATATTACCATAAAACCCATATAAAGCAACATATAGCATATTAAAGTAAACTTGGGACATAATCATACTTAAATGGAATAACCATACGATCGAATTCCACACATATTACTAAATTGAATAACCGTATGGTTGACTTACACGCCCAATTAATTAGAGGTTATAACGTAAACACCCATCTTTGGTCTATCACAGAACCACCCTTCATTTGGTTTATTACGTAACCACCCGTAAAATGTCCAAGTACCATTATATAATCATAACACAAAAAATAATCCAAATATCAATGTTTCACTAATAACATTTCATTTGAAATCATAATAAATAATTTCAATATATTGAAATACTCAGTCCATTTCAAAAGAAATTTTCAATACCAAAACAGCAAAAAATGGAAATAAGGGTTTTATTTTTCCTTTTAAAAACATTAAGGCTTATAGAGGAAGCCAAATAACGATTACGGTGGCGGAGAGGTCATTGTCGCTGCATACGTTAAAAACATTCCTTTTTTCATTTAGTAAAATGATTTGTAGAAAAAGATTCACTTTGAATGAAAGTAAAAGTCATAGGGGTATATTATAAAACATGTAAAAAAGGAGGTGTATGTTATCAAAACATGCCCCCAATGAATTGAGATTGAGACGAAATCCATTATGAAAATTCGGAAGCCTAACGGCGTCACTTTAAAATTAAAAAAATTAGTTGATGGGAGAGAAAATGGTCTCTCATCACTTGGACATAAAATTTAAAGAAATAAGGATATAAAATAATATATCCCAACATAATAAAATGGAAATTTAAAGACATAACATAAAATAAGTCTTTGACTAAAAGGGGAGGGTGAAAGGTTCCCTTACCTCATGTCCGATTTGACTCGTTCATTCTTTAATTTCCAGAAAAATAAAATTAATTTAATTTATAATTGCTTCATAACCTTTTTTAAGTTTATTATTCCTTTTATATCACTTATTACCATGTTATAAAAATTACATAATTATTTATGTTAATATCTGTCATTTTGTCGATATTCGGTACATGGGTCAAAAATGAACTTGTTATAATTACAAATTTTCCAAGTGGTAAAAATTACATTATCTCCATAATGATATTAATGATTTAAATAAACTATATATATATTGTATATGTATTTTTAATAGTCCATATCATTTGAAGATACGAAATGAAATGCACCATTCATAGAGACGGTAAGTCGTACGTATACATGAATGCTACTTTCATTTCTATTTCATATTAAAAGGAATGAAAACTTAATGATACATAGGAATATTATAATTCCAATATAATATCATATTTTATATATGTTACATAACTTCATTAACTCCATCCTTTATATGTTCCATATATGGAATTAATGGGTCATATCACTTTGAGGGGGCGGTAGTCTGCACTACCTCAAATAAATTTATCGTATTTATACAACATGAAAAGCATAAAGGTATGTTATAAATGATAATTAAAGAATAATAGAGATAAAATATATATCTTAAATATCATATATAATTACAGTTCCGTAATAATGTCCAATATGATAGGTGGTAGGGTAAAATTGAACAATCATCATTTTGGGAGGCAGCAGTTCGTCGTACACAGAAATAGTATGTTCGTATCCATTAGATGGAGGTGTGTGTAAGTGTAGTTATAATAATTCTCATAACAAAAACCTAGTATATTTAGGATACTGTTTTTGTTATATAAACAAAGAATAAGAAGAGCATAGGGAGTGGAGAAGGAAAAATAATGGAAAGGAATTTGAGAGAAGACGTTACCTCAAATCAGGTGACTTCTTTTAATTTGAGCCAAAGGGATTTCTTGAATTGCCTTCTTCCTAGGGGAAGTCTTATAGGAGTAATAGAGGGATATTTTTAGCTTATTTGGGAAGAATTTTGATAATCCAAGGGGGATTTAGAGGTGTGAGTAAGGGTTAAAGTCAGTGCCTTTTTATAAGAGGGAGGAGGGGCACTTTAGGAAAGTTTGAAAGTATTATTTTATTATTAATTGATTTTTGAATTATAATAACACAAAAGTGATATATTTTGAATATAATATGAGGATGGGTCTAAATACTCTCAGAAAATGGGTTTTAGACAAGTTTAGGTCATAAAATTAACCTTATCCTTTAGCTTTAACCCTTAGTAAACTTATTTAACTTTTACCATGTCTTCTTGTATATTCATACTATATGGTTAATATAATTACTATAAAATTTAAATAAAACCTAAAGTGGTTAATTAATGACATTTTAATCCCTATATAAGTCATTTGGACAAATATTATATTTTTAGGACAATTATATCATTTAATAATATAGTATTTGTTGTAAAAACTCATTTATGTCAATTTATATATTATTCATAACTTGACTTTTTAAAAATATATAACTTAATTAATTGGAAAAAACATTATTAATTAAAATATAACAAGTCATAATCATCCATAAAATTAGTGTATGGCATAAAATTTTTCAAAATAAATTTATTTTAATATTTATAATCTCATTTATTTAAATTATTCATTAATAAGGTAATCATTATATCACAATTGTGTAATAAATAAATTTATATATTTAATCTCTAAAATTTATAAATAAAATACCATGATTTATGAAATATTTTTATATTTCTATTTACTATTTATAGTTGAAAATATAACTTATATAACCCCCATATAAAAATTATTTTACTAAAATATGCATGTTTAGGTTATATTTTCCTTAACTTTAAATTAAAAGTAATTAAATGTCATTTTCACACGCAATTGGCTCCAAGGGGTCCTAAAATCGACCCAATTGTGCCCATAGTTAGATATATTTCATCCAATAGTATTAGTACATGTGTTAGGGTAATTTAAAATTATTAGATTATTATTTTTTACCCTTATTTACCAGATTTACCCTTTAACAATAGTAAATAAAATATTTACAGAAGTTACTGTTCATAATGTCTAAAAATAAAATTTACCTATTTAAATTATTTGGAAATCCTGATTCCAAATAGGGAATCCATTTTTCCAAATTCAAAACAAAGAAGTTTCATAAATTAATTTAAAATTAATTCCTGTTGTCAAAACCAAAAAGCATGTTTTTAAGAAATAACAACTAACAAAATATTGACTTGTGTTTATGTCTAATTAAAAAGTTAAATTACTTCCAATGAACAAAATCGTATTAAATGGTAAAAAAATAATGTAAGTAAAATTTAAATTCAATTAATAGTACAATATATCTATATAAGGCAATTTTGAATTAAAATGCAGTATTTTTCACTATTCATTAAAAAATAAACTTTAGCAGAAAAATACCAAAATTCCAACCAAAGTAAATTTTGATTTTCCTCTTATAAATAAGAAGTTTATTTTTTCAAATAAAGCATATAAAATTGTCATAAAATATATTTAAAAAGGGTTCTCCATTAAAAGGCAGTAAAACTGCAATTTTAGAAAAATACTTCTTTCATTCGAAAAAAATGAATGTATTCTTATATCATATCTAAAAAACATATAATATGAATTTAAAACATCACATTGAATATATATCATATATTTTTAATTAAATAAAAATACATAAATAGTTATATTAAAACACAATTATTCTCTTTTAAATAGGTTTTCATAAAAACACATCCATTATATTCAATTGGCTTTTATTTCCATTTCTAATAAATTTTTTAATCAATGAATCATCATTTAAACATGTGTAAACCATATTTAAAAATTAATTTTATAATATTTATTCTCCCCATTCCAACTGATATGCATTAACTACAATTTAAAATAATAATAATAATATTGTATTATTTTTCAGTATAACTCAATGTTGTGTGCGATGTAAGATTTTAGAGAAGCCTATTATTGCATGTCAAGTAAGCTATCAGAAAAAGTATACTCTTTAACTTAAAATTAATATCTTATTCATAAGTATAAATAGAAATCAAAAATTATTATTCTATAAATACCTAGGTTGTTACATTCTTCCCCCTTTTGGAAATTGCATCCTCACAATTTTAAAATTGGGCTCTAAAACATCATTGAAAGTCCCACATTGGAAAAAGAGTAAATAAAACTATCACTTTAAAATAAATAAAGATAATTATAAAGGTCACTCTAGATAAAACATACTAGGATTCCATGAAATCATGGATATTGAAGAGAAAGCTAACCATCAAGTTCAGATAGTGAGTGATAGAAAACATGATCAGGGGAAAGTTAACCACCAGAAAATCACAGACTTGTGATAGGTTAGACGTTCTTTGATTACCCAATTGGAAAACTAAACAGAAAACGTTTTTTATTTTAAGTTCCCTTACATAAATTTGGAGAATTTTTTTATGAGATTAACTAAGAACATAAGGAAATATACTTAATTTTCAAGTAGGGTTTCATCCTTTAATAAGTTTCTACCAAAAACTCACCTTTTCTCCAAATGATGAGTATTCAAGATGACTTTCTCACTCCTGAAGAGCTGGAATAAACTTATAGAGAATAACATTATCCTCAAAAGATAAACCATATATTTCCCCTATCTTTAGACATTAACCAAAACCAAAGTGGTTAGTACAAGATCAGATAATATTCAAAAAGGATAATCTTTTACAAAAAGAAATACTACTCTTAATCTCCAAAATTGAAAAAACAATACCCAAATATCAACAAATAGCATTCAATGCACAATTTTCCTTAAAATTATTCAAAATAATCCAAACTAAGTTTGAAATCCAAAATTCAGAAGGGTTTGATCACAAAGTCTTCCATAAAAATATTAACATTTATCTCCAAATAACATCGGCTATGTCTCATACTAAAAAGTAATTAAACTAATCAAATATTCTCTATTATAAGTTAATAATTTCCATAAATAACCCAAATCTCTATAATTCCATAATAAAAACATATATTCTTCCAAAATAAAATTCCACCATTACTCCTCAATTGAAATCCTAAATTATTATACTTTCCTTAGGCATATAGTGTTCCAAAAATAGAAAACATCTTCTAAAATAACCTTTATCACTTAATCACCAAATCATTTTATTATACTAAGGATATCCATTTGATAAAACATAAGATCCCAAATCAAATTAATCTTGATCAATAAAATAATTTAACTAAAAATAATAAGTCATACTAACCAGGGACTTCATGTAGGCTAGTGGTAGGAAATGCGCCCTTATCACCCTTCAATTGTGGGTTCAATTCACATGGCCTTACCAAACACAATGAGTTGTCACCCATCCTATGGGTTTTCCTTCTAATAAAACCATATCATTATTATAACATTCTCAAAAATAAGATAATTTCCCTAAAAATAACCGTAACCTATTTTATCCTCAAAGGTTATCTAATACCTTTCATTTTGCATCCCAAAATGTAATAACCATTTATCACCTCAAAAAAATCATATGAACCCCTAAGGTTATCCATTATGTTCACATAATAAAACATAATTATTTCTTCAATGAAATTTTCACATATCAAACTTTAGGGTTACACATACTAGAAAAAGTCTTCCAAAGTAATCCCATCATCAAAAGAGGATTAATACTTTTAATCATTTCATCATCCTAAAATCTACCATAACTCTTTAATCCCTTATATATATAATTCTTACTCAGTCAAAGTTCTTCATGATCCATTAACCAGTCTTTTCCAACTTATTCCGTAATACATCTTTCCTACACACAAAATCATGAATCGTATCCTAAGATTCAATAAAGTCAAAACATCATCTAAGAAATAATCCATACCTTTCATTGGTCATTGTCATTTTCCTCATCTTAAATTGGAATATAATTAGGTATTGGTAAACATATATTTGTATTGTCCTATTTATCCCATTCCCAAACCTTCTTCATAGGACATCTATTTGTATAATGACCATGCACACCACATTTAAAACATTCAATTAATCCCTCAGAGATAACTATTTTCCCTTTCATGGAGTCAACTGGATGCTTCCTTTTTCCATGGCAGGTTCTTGCTTTATGAAATTTATTACCACATCTATATCATCTTCCTATCCCTTTGAATCATTTTCCTAGATGTTTCTTTCCACATCCTTGACACATAGTTTTTTGAATATACTTACCTTTATTATTATTACCTAAACTTATGTGGGGATTTGTTTCTCGCATATACAATGCCTTATAAAAATTACCAAGGATCAGGTGGTCAATAATGACTCCATATAGTTTTTTGAGAATAACCACAATATTTCTCATTACATCTCCCATTTCATTTAGTTTCTTATTCAGAAACCATCACAGTTTTCTTCACATCCATTGTTACTTTGGTGCTTACTAGATCCATCCATTTACTAAAACCAAAAAGATTAGTGTGATTATATCAATAAAATCATCATAAAATATCTTATCAGGTGGGTAAATACAATGATATACTTATTCATGTTATCATAAACTCATTCAAGTTATCTAAAATAATTTTCACTCTTTCTAATATGGTAACCATTATGGTTATGTAACTTATGTTTAAATAACACCCTAACCTCTAAAGTTATCTAAACCGACCTTTGATACCAACTATAAGGACTTGGCCTTAACCATTAAATAAGCTTGGATTAAGTTAATAATTCAAATTGAGTATCTTTTTTGTTTTAGAGATTTAGAGAATTAGTTTATAACTTATACATAACAACTTGAATATTACAAGTAGACACTTCTACTCACAATCTATTTTTTTATAAAACAAAAACTCTTAAAAAAACATGTCTTGTTCCATGTTTTATACAGAATGAATTTTCTTTGATCCCATCCTTGACCCTATTAAACTTTAAGTCCTGTGAAAAACATTTCAAAACATGGGAGGAGCATAAAAATCTCATTAAGGGATACATAAAGAAGGAAAAAATATATTTTTTCATAACAACATGTAAACCATGAATAATTTATCGTAAAGTAATACTTTTCACCTTAAAGAAGTAGAAAAAAACACTTCATTGAATATAAGATCATTTATTACACCTTTTGTAACCAAAAGATTTCCATAAAACCCATAGAAAGCAACATATATCATATAAAATTAAACTTGGGACATAATCATACTTAAATGGAATAACCATACAGCCAACTTCCACACATATCACTAGATAGAATAACCATATGACCGACTTCCATACCCAATGAATTAGAGGTTATAACATAACCATCCATCCTTGGTTTATCACAGAACCACCCATCATTTGGATTATCACGTAACCACCCATAAAATGTCCAAGTACCATTATATAATCATAACTCATAAAATATTGAAAATATCAACATTTCACTAATAATATTTCATTTGAAATCGCAAGAAATAATTTCAAGATATTGAAATACTCAATCTATTTCAAAAACCATTTTCAATACCAAAACACCCAAAAATGGAAATTAGGGGTTTCTTTTTCCTTTTAAAACATTAAGGCTTATAGAGGAATCCAAATAATTATTACGGAAATGGAGAGGTCATTGTTGCCTCATACATTAAAAGCATTCATTTTTTTCATTTATTAAAACGTCTCATAGGAAAATATTCTATTTGAATTAAATTAAAAGTAAAATGTTTTTATTATACACTTTGTAAAATAAGGAGGTGTATATTATCAAAACATGCCCTAATGAAAGGAGATTGAGACAAAGTCCCTTACGAAAATTCAGAAGCCTAACGGCGTCACTTCAAAATTCAGAAAATGAGGTGATGGGAGAGAAAAGGGTCTCTCATCACTTGGAAATAAAATGGAAAGAAATAAGGATATATAAGAACATACCCCAACATAAGAAAATGTAAACTTAAAGACATAACATAAAATAAGCCTTTGACTAAAAGAGGAGGGTGAAAGGTTCCCCTACCTCATGTCCGACTTGACTCGTTCATTATTTAATTTCCTGAATAGTGAAATTAAGTTAATTTATAATTGATTAAAAACATTTTTTAAGTTTATTATTCCTTTTATATCACTTATTACCATGTTATAAAAATTACATAATTATTTATGTTAATATCGGTCATTTTGTCGATATTCCGTACATGAGTTAAAAATGAACTTGTTATAATTACAAATTGTCCATGTGGTCAAAATTCCATTATCTCCAAAATGATATTCATGATTTAAATTTCATATATATCTAGTGTATATTAATTTATAATAGTCCATATCATTTTGCAATAAGAAATGAAACGCATCATTCATGGAGACGGTAAGCCGTACGTACGCATGAACGCTACTTTCATTTCTATTTAATATTTAAAGGAATGAAAACTTAATGATACATAGGTATATTATAATTCCATTATAATATCATATTTTATATATGTTACATAATTTCATTAACTCTATCCTTTATATGTTCTATGTATTGAATGAACGATTCATATCACTTTGAGGGGGCGGTAGTCTGCACTTCCTCGAATGAAAGTATCGTATTTATACAACATGAAAAGAATAAAGGTATGTTTTAAATGATAATTAAAGGATAATAGAGATAAAATAAATGTAATAAATATCATATAAAATTATAGTTCCATATAAATGGAATCTATGAGAGGTTGTAGGGGAAAATCGAACAATCATCGTTTCGTGAGGCAGCAGTTCGTCGTACACAGAAACAGTATATTTGATCCATTGGATGGAGGTGCGTGTAATTTTAGTTTTAATACTTATCATAAAAACAACCTAGTATATTTAGGATACTAGTTTTGTTATTTAAACAAAGAATAAGAAGAGCATAGGTAGTAGATAAGGAAAAATAATTGAAAGGAACTTGAGAGAAGACGTCCCCTCAAATCAGGTGACTTTTTTTGATTTGAGCCAAAGGGATTTCTTGAATTGCATTCTTCCTAGGTGAATGATTCTATGAGGAATATAGAGATTTTGGAAGATTATTTGGGCAGATTTTGGATGATCCAATGGGGCTTGAGAGGTGTGAGTAATGGTTACAGGTGGTGCCCTTTTATAAGAGGGAGGAGGGGCACTTTAGAAAAGTTTAAAAGTATTATTTTATTATTAATTTATTTTAGAATTATAATAACACCAAAGTGATATATTTCTAATATAAGATTATTATGGGTCTAAATCCTCTTATAAAATTTTTTTTATACAAGTTTAGGTCATAAAATTAACCTTATCTTTTAGCTTTAATCCTTAGTAAACTTATTTAACTTTTATCATGTCTTCTTGTATATTCACTCTATATGGTTAATATAATTACTATAAAATGTAAATAGAATCTCAAGTTGTTAATTAATTACATTTTCAACCCAATATAAGTAATTTTGACGAATATTAGATTTTTATGACTATTATATCATTTAATAATATAGTATTTGTTTTAACAACTCATTTATGTCAATTTATATACTATTAATATCATGACTTTCTAAAAATCCATAACAACTTGATTAATTATAAAAAAACATAATTAATTAAAATATAAAAATTCATAATAATCCATAAAATTAGTTTATGGAATAAAAAAGTTTCAAACTAAATTTATTTTAATATTTATAATCTCGTTTATTTAAAACATTCATTAATAAGGTAATCACTACATCGCCATTGTGTCCTAAATAAATTTATTTATTTAATCTATAAAAATTATAAATAAAATACCATGATTTAGGAAATATTTTTATATTTATAATTAATATTTTTAGTTGAAAATATAACTTATATAACCCCATATAAAATTTTTTTTACTACAGGATACATATTTAGATTATATTTTCCTTAACATTAAATTAAAAGTAATTAAATGTCATTTTCACACAAAAGTGGATCTATGGGGTCCTAAAATTGACTAAATGATTACCATAGTCAGATATATCTCATCCAATGGGATTACGAAACTTGTTAGGGTAATTTAATATTATTATAATATTATTTTTTACCCTTATTTACGATATTTACCTTTTAACCATGGTAAATAAAATATTTACTGAAGTTATTATTCATAGTGTCTAAAAATAAAAGTTACATATTGACAAAATTTGGACCTACTGATTCCAAATATAGAATCCATTTTTCCAAATTAAAAACATAGAAGTTTCATATTTTAATTTAAAATTAATTCCTGTTATCAAAACCAAAAAAACAAGTTTTTAAGAAATAATAACTATCAAAAGATTTACATGTGTTTATGTCTAATTAAAAATTAAAATTACTTATAATAACCAAAATTGTATTAAATGGTAAAAATATAATCTAATTAAACTTTAAAACCAATTAAAATTACAATCTAACTATATAAATAAATTATATTAAAAGGCTATTTTGAATTAAAATGCAGTATTTTTCACTATTCGTTAAAAAATGAACTTTAGCAGAAAAATACCAAAATTTCATCCAAAGTAAATTTTTATGTTCTGATACTAAATAAAAAGTTTATTTTTTCAAATAAAATATATAAAGGTGTCAAAAAATATATTTGAAAAGGGTTCTCCATCAAAAGGTGGTAAAACTACATTTTTAGAAAAATACTTCTTTTATCCGAAAAAAATGAATTTATTCTTATATCTTATCTAGAAAACATATAATATGAATTTAAAACATTAAATTGAATATATATCATATATTTTTTATTAAATAAAAATCCATAAAGAGTGATATGAGAACACAATTATTCTCTTTTAAATAGGTTTTCATAAAAAACACATCCATTATATTCAGTTGGTTTTTATTTTCATTTCTAATAAATTTGGTAATAAATAAATCATCATTTAAACATGTGTAAACCATATTTCAAAATTAAGTTGATACTATTCATTCCCCCCATTCCAACATCTAGGCGTTAACTAAAATTTAAAATAATAATATTATTATTTTATTATTTTTTAGTATAACTCAATGTTTTGTGTAATGTAATATTTCAGAGAAGCCCATTATTGTGTGTTGAGTACGTTATCAGAAAAATCATCCCCTTTAACTTAAAATTAATATCTTATTAATAAGTATCTATAGAAATCCAAAAGTATCATTCTATAAAAACCTAAGTTGTTACACTGGTGGTGTATTAAGAGTTCAGGAGGGCTTTGGGGTAGGTTCTAGGTGGTCAGGTTTCTAGAAGTAGTAACAGGGGGTTATTCACAGCATGAAGATATGGGTCACACCCTAAAATAGTTGACTGGAAGATTTTCACCCTACATATAGAGTGTTCATGGAGTGAAGACAAATTTACTCCCGAAAAAATGTGGGGTAGGTTTTTAAAAAAAGGATCAGGGGTATAAAATAGAAACACCCCCTCATGTTTTCATCTCAGATAGATGTGCGTACAAAGGGGAGGTCGAACCCACTATCCCCTTCCTTCCCCTTAGTTTTGGGTGGTTTTAGATAATTTCATCAAATTATTCTTGGAAATATCCCCTACCCTCTTCTTGTTTTTCTTCCTATTTCCCACTCATTTTATTTTGGTTTGTTCATAAGCATTTCAAAAGGGATGATTTTTTCAAAGCATGGAAAAATCATCATGAATGATGGGAATTTTTTGTGTATATCATATAGAATATCCCAATAGGATATATTCAATACTTTATTCATCATTTTTCATAAGGTATGTTTCCATTCATATTTTATTTGGTATTTTTGAAATTTTTGATGAATTTGGTTATTGAATCAACATTATTAATTGGGGATTTTGTGTGCCCTGGATTTGGGGGTGCAACAAGAGTGGACTGCACCCCATCTCTCATAGTTTCAATGGTGTTAAACCTCCTAGTGAGTTTGGTATTAATTATACCAACTTGGTTTTTTTAAATTTTTAATAAATTAACTTTACATCATTTATGGATGAGATGGGTGCAAGTGGACTCAAAGGAGGTTGGTATGAGCTCAGGATAAATTTTTGGACCACCAGTTGATGTATGGGACATGAATTTATTTATTAAACTGGTTGATTGGTGATTTTATGTTTGTGTTCCTCATTAATATTATTTTCCTTTAGTTTCATGATTTTTGTGAATTATAAAATGGTTAGGATGGGCTCACATTGACCTAACAATCAAAATTGACCATATATCTTGTTAAATAGTATAATGGTGGTTCTCTAATTGAATGAGTGTAGGTGTCCCTCTTTATGGTTTTTCTTGGTGGCATGCTTTGGTTTTCAAATGGAAAATGGTTTCTTTTTAAAATGTGATTTTAAAAAATATATTTGATTGGGATGTAAATTTCATAGGAAATTGGGGTTTTTTGAAATTATTTTTAAAATTATATTTTAAAACATGGGATGTGGTTTTCTAGATAATGGTTTTATGGATTTGGATTAAAGACCTAGTGTGAGTAAAGTTGAATGTTATGATTTTTTAAAATCATTTGAAAAGAATATTTGGTTCGGTTTTTCTCACAAATCCTGAAGGGATTTGTGTGAGTTGGTTTTAGTCTATTTGACCTTATGAGGGTGAGGCCCTACGTTTTCAAATATTGTTTGCTTATTTTTATTCTTGGTTGTGGTTTCCTAGTATGTTCAAGTTATTGTATGATTATATATGTTGTGTTTGTAGCCCTGTGAAAAACATTTTTTGGTATCAAAGTAAAAGTTGATCCAAATTAACATGATAGAACCCTTAAAGGATTGAGGTGGGTCTTGGGATGTGTTCAAGATGTGGGACTAGATCCCAAGAAATTATTTCACTACTAATGAGTTAGTGATCTATGGTCTTCATGTGCTGACTATGTGATTGATGTGACTTCCCTTGAATGTAAGGGGATGGGTTACACTATTGGGAAAAAGGTTATACCAGTGGTATAGACCCAAAAACCATTGGTATAGCCTATAATAATGGTTTGAAGGTTGTTGGGTGATTTTCCATTGGTATATGTGACACTTTGAGATTTTAAAAGAACATTATATTCGATGGCGTATTCAACACGCAACAGTGAGTTTAAATGAACCACGAAATATTATTTAAATATTATTATTTAAATATGATTATTTTAACCTACCATTAAATTAGAGTGTGTGAATATTATTAATTACATTATTAAATATATATAAAGTTTCTAATCAATATAAATTTATTTATAAACTCTTAGGAAATAAGAACTCAATTTTTAATAAAAATATTTATTTCAAAAATGTTTTTTATTACTCTTTATAAGAAAATAGTATAATTAATTTTTGTTCCTTTTAGAAATTTTATTTTATAAAATTCAAATAATTTTTTAAATCATAATACTATATTAAATTAGGATGAAATTTTGATATTTTTTTAGAAATATTAATTTTTCAGTGAGTAGTGAAAAATGCCAATTTTTAAAAAAATGTCATTTATTTTTTAAAAATTAAGTAATTTAAACGTACTATTATTATTTTAATTTGATTTAAAATTAATATAATTATTATTCATTTATATTAAATCCAATTAATTACATTTAAATCATCTCTATATTGTATTTTAGTTTAAGTTTACTCTTAGGCTTAAAAATGTATTTTTCTGTAAACTATTTTAAAGTGAATAATATTTCTCCATTATAATTAATTAAAATAACACTTAATGAAGAATAGTTTAAATGAAATTTATATATTATATATATATAAACATTCATTTAAATTCATTTAATTTTTATTAATTTCCATATAGTTATTATAATATCATCTTATGTCAGAAAAAAGTGCATTTCTTGAAAACCAATTTTTTCAACATGTCTGTTTATTTGATTTTAAATTTAATTATGCCAATTTTGAGATTTGAATTTGGAAAAATTTAGTCCATATTTATAATCTTCATAATATATTTTATCTAATAAGGTGAATTTAATTTTTTACCATATTTAATAGAGAAAACATTGAAAATTAATTATTGTGGTCAAGGTAAAAAATTGGTTTTTATGGTGTTAAAATAAAAATATAAGGACTAAAAATGGCCTAAAACCTATCTAATTTAAATTTTATGGTCAAATTTTGACCTTATCTCTTCTAATGTTCTAAAATGGTCTATTTTGGAGGCTTTTTTCTTGTGAAAAATGTGATTGTAATTCTTTGTTTTCAAAAATTCCAAATGTGTCCTACTCAAATAAATTCCTTAATTACCTAACCCAATCATAGAGTCCTTTATTTTATCATAAATAAAAACTATAAAGGATTTAGGTATTATCCTAAATTTATGGTCTAAATAATAGTTAATGTTCTTAACCTAGCATTTTATTTTTTTTCTCCTTCCACCTCCTTCAAATATTATTAAAAATTTATGATATAATAACCTCAATATATTCCATATACTAAGATGTTGTTATATTAAGGGAATGACTTACATACATCTCCTCCTAACTCAAATGGGAAATGAAATCGTTGATCATGTGTACAATGGACTACTGCCTCGCGAAGCAATGTGATTCATTTTTCACTAACGCTTTACATGTAAGGTAATAAGGATTAGTTTTATGTGTGTGTGTGTGTGATATTAATTAAATATTAATAATTATATAAAATAAATATATCATATAATTTCTTACCTTACAATCCTTTGAATAAATTATAACATCATTAGTGTGTAAGTTGGACTACCGTCTCATGAAGCGATATGATTCGTTTTTATTAACGCATCGCATGGATGGTATATATAAGGATATTTAAGGAAATAATATAACATTTATGTAAAATATACTTCATTTATTTCTTTGTTAAAATACCATTTCTCTTCTATGTCCATTTTTTATTTAAATTATTTTAAGAAATATATATTTTAATTATCTTATATGACTATTTAAAGTCATTTTATCCCTTTTTACTTGTTAAAAATTGTTTAAAATGTAATATTCACCTCATTTTCTGAATGAGTTACTTCTTTACTTTTTATTAGAAATGTGAAAGGAATATTTGTTTTAACATGTACCACATGAATGGTATTGTATGCCATCATGACCATTATTTCCATTAAATATTCCATTATATGTTTCCAAGGATAATTTCAAAGAAAAATATTTCCAAAAATTTTATGAATTTTATTTTTTCAGAAAGTGATTTTCAAAGTGGGAATTTTTTTTAAATAATGTTTTTTTAATATTTTTAAAAATATTTATATTAATAAACAACAAAAACCTTTAATGTTGTGGAATTATTATAAATATTGTATATATGTATCTTACATATATAACTTTCTATCTCTCCCTTACTTTTATGGGGTAATACATGCCTTATGTTTATTTATCATATAGCTTCATTATGAAATTTACATTGATTATTATATAAAGAAAGATTATGCAACCCAGTTTCTTTCTAAAGGTAATTCTTATTTCAAGACTTATGATTGATTTCCTTTATTTTTCACACATATATCATGAACATGTTATGATGGGTGTGCCCAAATAGTGCTCTAATTCATTGGGAAAATCTTAATTTTCATGATGCATCATGTATGGTATTAGGGAATAAACCTAATCTGTTATGGTACTTTTCCAACTATGTGATATTATCTAGGAAGTTTACCTTGACTCATGTTTATGTCATGTTTTTTGTTGCTTCCATATTTCCTAAGTTACCATTATCTTATGATACCATATTATTTATTTAATTATTCCATGTGATTACTCATGTGCCTTTTCTTTTATGATATCATGTTATATCTTTGACTCACACGTTATGTTTCCTTGTCATGTTTATTCCCTTATTGTGATTTTTATCTCACCACTTTTGTTTATTTATTCCCTAGGTTGTACCTTGTAGTTTTAAGAGATCGAAAAAATTTAAGATCTCATTATAGAGAATAAAATAAATAATATTTATTTTAGTCTCACTATGATGTATTATGAATCTAGTCTTCCAAAAGACACTAGGACTCATGATTTTTGGGTTGTAATTAATGGATTTTTATGTTAAAAATCATATAATTACTTGTTTCAAAGGCATGGGTTTCTATAGTATAGGAATATACCAATTATTTTAGTAAAACCATTGGAATAGGTTATCTATTCCAATAGTTTCCAAACCATTGGTATAGGTCATGAATGTTAAATACCTATACTAATGTTTTGAAAACCCGTTTATATAGATAATGTAAAAAATGGTTACTATTTTTGATCCCAAAACCACTCACTTGTACTTAAAAGACTTAACCAATCTTATAAAATTTCTTTTGTAAATATATTTAGATATATATATTCCAAATTAATTTAATTTTTTTAGTATTTAAAATTATTTGAAAAAATAATTCATAAAAAATTCAAGTGCCTATACCAATGGTTATCCAAAACTGTTTGTATAATTACTTGAAATTTTGGGACCTATACCAATGGTTTTGTAGAACCGTTGGTATAGGGTATCTGTTCTATACATATACCAATTTTTCTCCCATACCATTGGTATTGGTGACACTTATACAAATGGTTTTCCAAAACTGTTGGTATTAGTACCCTATACCAATGGTTTTTCAAACCATTTGTATAGGTCTAATTTATAGTAGTGTCATTGGGATTGTTTTTGACCTCCCTTAAGTGTGTAGGTATGGGTTTGTGTGCTTTTTTATAACCTCCCTTGAGTTTGAGGATAT
The DNA here is from genome assembly GCA_963277665.1 of Viscum album. Taxonomy (NCBI): domain Eukaryota; kingdom Viridiplantae; phylum Streptophyta; class Magnoliopsida; order Santalales; family Viscaceae; genus Viscum; species Viscum album. The sequence goes on along the minus strand of OY728152.1, from coordinate 345,617,638 downwards.
TTTTAGGTGTACTTTTTTATGACCTCCCTAAACTGTATGGGGATGGTTCTATGTGTCTGATGTTACCTAACATGACTACGTGGGGATGGGTTGGTGTGCTTGATGTGAACTCCATGAATATGTAAGGATATGTTGGTGTGCTTTATGTTATATGAGATAGTGGAACTTTTATTAGTAAGATAGTTTTAAGGATCTCTATGGTGTCTAGGATGTAGTGGGATTTTATGCATAAAAAATGGACCTTCATCGAGTGAGTATGGATTGGTCAAGGCTTATGGATGTTTGACCATACCTTATTTTTTTGGGTAGTGGTTTGAGGTTTAAATGATGCCCCCACCCAGATTATTTGGTTTTTTGTTAGGAATTGTGCCGATCATAACCCTACCCTACATCATCAAGTATGGTTCTGGTTATGGTATGAGGTGATTCCTTCCTTCTAGTGTAGTGCTGAAGAAAATAGGGTCAAATATTGTGGTGGACTAGTTAGTACATGATAACCCAACTGGTATAATTATATTTTCATTAGGTGTTGTGATTTTCATGTGGGTGTGTTTCATGTACACAATTTCACCTTATATATGTATTTTATATGCATCCACTTGATCACATAAATACTTAGTATCGTTTATGCATTGAGGATTTCTATTGGTTCATTGGACTCACCCCCCACCCATGTACATGGCATGGGTTTCGATGTATGTGGGTATACCTTCTTGTTTTCTATCAAGATATAGGTATCATTAAAATCTATAAATATGGTATAGATATGGAAAGTCATAGACCTTGAGGATTCAGCAAGCTTTTATGTGTATTATGACAAAGTCCAGTGTATTTTAATTTCCGTTATGGTTCATTATATACTGGACAGAGTATCATTTTTATATATGATTCCTGTTATTCCATGATTTTTTATTGATGCTCTACTTTATATTGATGCATCATATAAACTATTTTATTACTTTTTTTTGGATTGTGGGGAACATTTTGGTTCCCTATCTATTTTTTACCAGTTTTGGGATGTTTTTTATACAGACTATTCTTGTAGAATTATACGTAGATTCTAGCATAACCTGGGGGAATTATATTATATTTCATACTCTCCCCCCAATTATCTTCAGATATTTCTAGTAGTTAGTAGACTCTAATATACATATAGTGATTTTTGATCTCTTATAGAGACCCCCGCTCATGTTTCATTTGAGCAATTTGGTTCTGGGCATTACAAAATGGTGTTAGATCATGTCTTATGTATGGGTCACTTCTGAAGTTATGTATGGGTTCTCAAAATTCATGAGGTATATGTAAGGGTCTTCAAAAGGTTACACAAGGGTGAACTTGAAAAGCTTATATATTCAGACTTTTTTCATTGACATGAGGATTAAAGGTGGTATATGCCTTTGACTAAGTGAAGGGATTCCCATGAAGATCATATCCAAGTGGGCATACTCTCCATGATGATTATAAGGCAATGAAACTAGTTTCATTGGATGGGATATATTTTAAGTAGTATATTAGAGATATTTATTCAATAAATTTTAGTTTCATAATATTGTAATCATATTTTTTCCTTTTATAAAATTATTACAATGATCCCCCTATGCAGTAGGTTTTAGTTTAAACCATTTAAAATACAAGGGTTGTTATTTTTCCTTGGTTTCTTCCAATAATTTTCTTCTATAAGTTATTGTCTAGTTTCGTTCATGAACGTTGTGGTTCATTTCTGGGTGAATTATTTTCCCAGTATCATATATTTCATGTACATGAGTTTATTCAAATTTTGTGGTTCTTATTCTTTGTTTCCATTATGTAAGTTATGAGGATAAATTTTGGATAGGGGTTACAAAACCAAAAAGTGGTATCAGATCATGTTTTTAGAGTTTTGGAAGACTAGACCATGTTCAAGGTGTTTCAAAACTATATTTAGTAGCATCATTCTACCCTCGACCACGTAGGAAAATTCTAGTAATTATATTCTCATATCATTTATCTATTTTTGATTTAGTGTAAGCATGTTGATTCAAAAAGTAATGATTTTGGGTGAGGGTAAGGTCTTTATAGAGAAGTTCAGTGGGACATATTTTATATTTTGGAAGACATAGTTAAAGGATTTTTTACTGTAAATGGATCTTGATATTTCATTGACCAACACCAAACTACAAGGGATAAAGAAGGAAAAATGGGAAAGTCTGGATAACAAAGTACTAGAGCTGATCCTAATGTCACTCAGCTAGAATGTAATTAATAAAATATATGAGCTGAAGATAGCTACAAAACTAGTGATGAATCTTACTGATATTTATGAGAATTCAATTGCAATAAAAATTTTATTATTATTACAGTGGTTATTAATCATGAATATATTTAAGGGAAATATCGAATAAAATCATGTAAATTACTTAAACGTGATATAGAGTCAGTTAGAATCAGTGAAGGTCAAGTTCATGAATCTAGAGTGGGAATTATTATTTCATTTATCATTCTAGGAATAATGGGATATGGTTATTACCATGGTGATTAACTCAAGTAATAAGATAGAATTAGTTTTTGTGGACATTAGGAATTAAATTCTAAATGAGGATATTCAATATAAGGAGATATAAATATCTATTAGAAATTCCTATATTATGGTAGGTAGGGAAAAGATTTTTTTTCATGAAAGATTCACAGGAAAGGAAACGGAAAAGGAAGAAGAAGAAAAATCCAAAGTATCTCAGTTGAATTTGATCACATGTGATGGAATTATGGGATAAAATTTCCTTATAATAAATATTATAGTGAGAAAAAAGTCAATTCAAAAAGATATTATTTTATAAGTACATCCTCAAATCCCATTTTTGAAGATATGAGTGGTATATTGCTGAGTGTACCTGTTTTACTCGCAGCTTGTATTATAGATTATAAAGCTTCCTTTCACTCTATATATGATAGAATTATTATGAGAAATTATACTTCGGTAAGGTTTGAAAATTTTCATCTTGTGGATGATGAGACTCTCGAGATGGTGGGAAAGTGTGTTGCTTCCGTGAAGAGAAATAATGAAATATTTCTTTAATTTAAAGGAGTGTGGAACATTCTTAGGTTAAAGAACAACATTATTTCGATAAGATAGTTAGATAATTCAGGTTTATATGAAATTTTTATATATGGAGTGTATAAAATCACATGTAGATCCTTATTGGTGTTTAAAAGAGTGAATGATGGAACATTGTTTCTGATGGGAGTTTTAGAGAGTGAAATGGAAGCTATAAAAGTAAATTTTTCAAAGTTGTGGCATGAGAATCTTGGACAATTAAGTTAGAATGGAATAAAATCCTCTGATGCTAAAGTAATATTTAATATCAAAATAATAGAGTACAAAACATGTGATGCATCCTTGGGAAGCAGTGGAATTTTTCATTCCAATGGAAGTTAAGACATCTAGGGATTAGAATTTAGAGGCCATTCATATAGTCGTATGGGAGCCATCTCTAGTCTATTCTTATAAAGGTTAATTTTTTTGTGTTACCTTTATCAATGATGTGACATATCAAGTATTATATTTCTAAAACCCTTAATTTTTATTATTTAGGCTTAGATTTTTTAAGAATTTTCCCAAACCCTTCTTCATTTTTAATCTATAAGTATAATTATTGAAAATATAATCATTTCAAATTTTTATTTACCCTTATGTAAATTCCCCTCTCACATGTGGGTAATCCCAATTTCCCTTACATAAATGCCCTATCCCACATGAAGGTAGTCCAGTTCTACTAATGTGAGGGTAAATTCTTCTTCATGCAAGGGTAATTCCAAATTCTCATTACCAACATAAAGGTCGGGCTGGCTTTACATATCTCTCATAAAGGTAGTACAGTTTTCTAAAACCTACATAAAGGTAAATCCTTCTCCATGTAAGGTTTTCTAGTAATTCCATCACAATATATGGGTTGTTCCTTATTCATGTTCAGTCATTTTTTCCTCTAATAAAGGTATTCAATTTCTTACATATAGGTACCTCTAAGTTTCTTAAGCTCATTTAAGGGTTCTTCCAAATTTATAATACCCACATCAAGGTAACTGGACATGTAAGGGTAAAACTATGTTACCCTTACATATCATATATTTGTCATGTGTAGGTTATATATTTTACATCAAATCTGGTTTTACTTCCCTACTTCAATTACAGCATTATTTTTAATGATAAATAAGGGGAAATATCAGTGGATTTAAGATATGTTATAATGAGAATGGATATTTTCTTTGAAACCCTCAAATATTAATATATTTTAGGAGCCTTGAAAGTTTTTTGTAGGAAATTAAAATGTAAACTAAATTTAATATGAAATTATAAGGGAATATTTATCCGATTATCTTAGAAGATAACTGAGAACAATCAATTCTTTTTTAAAACTAGAGAAATTGCTCCCCTTATTTGATTTTCCTTCTTTTTTTGAATTTGGGGGATCAACTCTTCTATGTTTATGATCTAAAAACCTTTTGTGACCAACCCGAAGACCTTAATTCAAGTTTCTATATTGTTTCCATCACATTCTATCTTTAGTTCTTGAGAATCAGTCATGTAAATTTTTTTCTCTCTAAGTAGGGGATCTATTACTTATCCATTTATTTTTGTTCAAGTGGGAATTAATCATTCCTTATATTTTTTATTTTAATGGATGGGATCAACCATAATTCAATATTATAACTTGGGAATCATATAATGAATATTGTTAAAATATTCATCAGAATTAATCACCTTTAGTGAATCTTTGTTAATGTGATATTATTATTAAACAAAATGGGAATATTACCATATAAAGATTGAATTTTTTTTAATAATCTATATATCATAAGATTCATAAAAAAAATTACACATAATAATTGAATTTTTTAGATTAATATTCTTATCTTTAGAATCTTTAAATCACATGGTGATATTTATTATTAATATTGTTGATTTTAATTTGAATAATGGAATTTAATGAAATCTCATGTTTTAGAATAATAATTATTATTCTAGAAGTTATCTATGAGAGAGAAAAGGATAATCACGTTTTTCAATGTTAAAATACTTAATAATTTATGATGACAATTATTTGTACAGTTCTGGTAATTAATTTAGTGAAATTGGGTTTATCACATGTTATATATAGTTAATATTTCGTGATTTTGATAATTAAATAAATGGTTGAGTTTGTGATCACATGTGGATTATGTTTTCTTGATTTTTTCTCTTATTGTTTATTAGGTAGTGCTAGATATATCATTGGAATTGTTTTCAAATAATTGTTTAGTATGGCTGATTGCTATAAATGATTAAACAACATAAAGAAGTTATGATGTTATAATTAAAAGAAAGTGGCATGATTAGTATAACTGCTGCTCATCTTGGAACTATTTAAAAATGGAAATAATGCTTATATAATGTTTTTGTTGGTTTCTAATTGTGGATAGATATTGTATTAGGTTTTCTTATTATAAAAAACCTATGCCTAATAAAGTGTTCAATTCAAGATGGAATTAAAATGGTTGTTTGATGAATATTAATGTTTGGGGATAAACGAGCTCATTCGTTATTGTGGGGGGCTTGAATAACTCAATTTTATAGCCTTGGTGAATTTTCCTATGTGCAGAAAGAATACAGTTAATATTTATGTGTTATCTAGGTTGATTAGATCCTTACTATGATTTTATGTGTTAATTATAACTTTGATATGATTGAGAAACTTTAACGAGCAATGGGTTGGGAATCTGGGCTATAGTGATGGTTGATGTAGGTGATGGTGGGAAATAATATACTATTTACAATGGTGTGGAAATGAAACTAGGGAAGTTGAGATGAGTTTAGATCATAGATTTCTCATTGATATATTTGATCATTTTTTATTCTTGTTGATGGTTGGATGTCCGAAATATTATTTATATGATCAGTTTCTAACTACTCAACACAATTTAATGTTATACGCTATAAGTTAATCTTTGAAGTGGTGTCTTAGGTTATGTTCTATAGTACCCAAATGACTAAGAAATGATAATTGAACTAATAAATTAGCAGGTTTGGTTCATGGTGCTCATAGATGATTATGAAATACTTGGGAATATAAAGGAATTTTAATGGTGTGAAGGCACCAAGATTAGGAGATTAAAATGTTAATCTTTAAAATTTAATATGGAATAATATTAATTAATGGTTAATTAATTAATTAATTTGAAACGTAATACTTTTATGCATTCTTGAAACCTAGTCCTTAGTGGTGGCAGTTGGGTGTTAATGGTTAATGCAGAAAGAGGAGTCGATGGCTTCATCCAGTAGACTCAACCCTTACGAAGCCCACTTATCAGAGCTTGGGAAGGAGGTAGCATCTGTGGGCTTCGCTTTGGACCAAGCCCAATCTGAGCTCCAGCGTGTCAAGCTTGAACGAAAACGCTTGCAGGAGAAGTTCAAGTTAGCGGAGATTGCTACTAGGGCAATGTTATCTGAGCCTCCCTCAGATTCTCTCACCATAGCACACCTTACACTTAGGTCTTATGACAGTGTTATAAGGGGCTATGTTATGAGACCCTAGTTTCCTTGTGTAATCCTTTCGGGTGAATAAATTGAGATTTCTTCCTTTAGTGATGTTTGTGAAATTTCAAATGTACAGATAATTTTAGAATGTATTTTATTGATGAATTTTGAAAAAGGGATATTTTGAAATATTTATGTAAACCCTAAATAACTAATGATGTGTAATGATTTTTAAAAAATGGTCTTCTACAAAAGTGTTCATTAAGGAATTTAGAGTCTAATAAGATCAACTTAATTTTTGATGAATAGTAAATAGTGAATAGTGATTTTACGCTTAGGATTAGTAATGTGACCAAATGGATTAGTAATCTCACTTAAAGAAAGTTTTAAAATAATCTAGGCACCTTGATTAAGTAATGTGATTCAATAAAATGGGTAAATAACGGTTTCATAAATTATTATTCAAGTATTAGTTTTTTCGGATGAATAGTGTTTTTTAATTAAAAATTTAATTAAAAATAATTATAAAATTATTTTTATAAAAATGACTTTATTTTTGAACTCAGAGCATCGATATTATGTTATGGTAATTTTTGGGGATTTTTCTGAAAAAATGAATTTTCGATGAATAGTGTTTTTATTTAAAAATTAAATTAAAAATATTTAGAAAATTATTTTTATAAAATGGATATCATTTTTGAAATCAGAGCATTGATATTTGGTTAATGTGAAATTTTGGGATTATTCTGAGAAAGTTGAATTTTCGGTGAATAGTGAAAGTATAGTTTTTAAGGTACGGGTGTTTAATGACATCATTAAATGATGTATTAAGTATATATTCAATATGGTCGAATTATGAATAGTAAGATAAGGTGTGAGGTGTCCCAAGTGGCCAATACCATGGGAAAATACCATGGGCAAGCCCATGGTTTTGCCAAAACCACTAGTGAGGTGTCCCTTGGCCATTAATGCTTTGTCCCCTCACTTTCCCTATAAATACCCACCCTTTCCTCCTTTAGTTTTCACTCCCAACTCTTCCCCAACGAAGTTCTGGTCTTCTTACCTTCCAAGGAGTCCTCCCAAGGTGCCCCCAAGCCCTCAAGGTCCAATCCTTTGAGTTTCAAGAGTCACGTTTTAAGGTAAGGGATCCGACCCCTCTCTTTCTTTTCATGTAATCTCTTTTATGTCATTCCTATTATGCTCCATGTTTTTATGTGAGAGGATGTTATTTTATATTCCTCTTACTGCCCTTTCATGTTTATATGATGAGATATCCCCTCTTACTCTCATCATTTCGTTTTATGAAAGTTTAAGTGACGCCGTTAGGCTGCCGAATTTTTAAGGGATTCTTTCACCCTTCTCATTTTTCAAGTTCGATTTTCATGTCGAGTCTTTCAAGTTCTTTTTTTTATTATGTTGGGGTATGATCTCTATATCTATCATACTTATCTCTTATGATCATATGATTATAGACCCTATTTTATCTTTCAAATTCATTTTTATTGAAGTTTAAGTGACGCCGTTAGGCTGCCGAATTTTCATAAGAGAAATCTAATTTTTGTCTTCCTTCCATGTTTTTATTTTCAAATGGTATGTCCTCCAAATTTCATTTCCAGGTCCATATATCCTTCTTATTCCGTTCCCCTACTGTTTTATGGATCATTTATGAGTGGGTGACCCATGTCCCCTCTCTTTTCAATGTTTTCTAAAACCCCGAAACATAGCCGTTATGCTGCAGAATTTTCGTCTCAAAATGCCTCTCTCTTTTCTCAAAAATTATTTTATGTTATGAAGTGAATACTCAAAGCTCTTATTTCTACAAGGGTATTCACATATATATCAAAATGTTCCATTTTAAATTCTGGGATTTACATACATGATACCCGCTTTCCCTTTCCGTGGGTTTAAAGTGACGTAAAGATCATGTCTTTAAAGCAGTTTTTAAAACGTTATGATTATGAAATGAAACCCATTTATTTTATGCTATGTGGGTTATTTATGAAATGTTTGATGATGATATATGTGGCTCACATGATAATAAAGGCAAATTTAAGGGTGCGCCCTGATAGCGCTCCAATGCATTGGGTAATGATGTAACCACTAGAGATTACAATTTTCATGATACCTTGGTGAATAACCTTGGTAATTTTCAAATGACACCTTGGGGATGGACCTTGGTGATATGTTCATGATTGTCTATGTTAAATGATGTAGCCACATCTTCAATTTATGGAAAATGTTGTTTTTATTATGAAATGCCTCATGATTTTCTTTCTCATGCCTTAAAGTTCTTTTCATGTCCTTATTGAAGTATGTCAAGTTCACATGTAAAATGTTCCTCTTGTTTCCCTTACTGGGCCTTCTTCTCACCCTTTCTTTTGATGTATGTCCCCAGGTTATCAGATGCAGTAATGAACCTAGGATGAACTTAAGGAGAATCCTTTCAAGTGTTTAAGAAGAATGCTTTATGTTGTTTTTCATGTATTATGTTCCTGGTTTCCAAGACACTAAACCTTAAAGATCCTCAGTTGTGTGTAATGTAATGAAAGTTTATGTTATAAAATGGCGGGATGCCATAGTTGGTATCAGAGGATGGTTTAGTTATTTGTGGAAATTAGGATATAAAAACTTTAGGAAGAACCCTATAGAAAAGTTTAAATATAGGAAAACTTCCTGGTATTTTGGTAAGTATTGAGTAAGTGGTCTATCAAACAAATACATTCATGTCTGGATACGATCAGGTAGAGGCGGCTCTGGCACAGATGTACATAGGGGTAAAACCCGAAAACACCGCTTTGATCTAGAATCGAACGGGAACTGGTGCACGATAACGGGCCTTGCTGCACTCTTGGTTACGACACTCCCGGGGGATATGTTTGGTTAATCGCAAGCTTTTTATGAATCATTATGAAGGAATTATAGAGAAGTATAATTGTTTAAGCATGAAGTCTTAGTTAAAAGATTCATAAATAAAATAAGTTTCTCACTAAGTTTTTATTCTTTTAGAAGATGGCGGGCAATAGGAGAAACTGTGCCGATGGTGACCGCAATGCACCATGTGCTGACGGCCCTCCGATGGAAGCCGGAATGGAAACATTCATGTGAATGATGAACCAACTGACTCAAGTTATGAGTAATAACTTGAATCAAGCTGAGAGGCCAACCTCACCACAAAGGGAACAACTTTCTGTTGAGTCCTTCATGCGTCAACGACCGCCAACATTCAGTGGATCTACTGACCCATTGGTTGCGGAACAATGGATAAGCTCCATTGAAAAGATCTTTTCTGTACTTCATTGTTCGGAACAAGAAAAAGTCACCCTTGCTGTTTACCGCCTTGAGGGAGAAGCTGATCAGTGGTGGTCACTGATCAAAAACACGAACCCACGAGGAGAGATGGAAGCTATGGAGTGGGAAGAATTTCGGGGGATTTTCTTTAGCAAGTATTTCCCTCGTTCCATGAGAACGAAAATGGAGAAAGAGTTTCTCGATATGAAGCAGAAGGAGAACGAATCTGTTGGAAGCTATGAGATGAACTTCACAAGGCTTTCCCGTTATACCTCAAGCTTTTTCATGGACCCTAATGGGAAGGTTGATAGATTCTTTGGTGGACTACGACCTCATCTGCGGAAGAATCTAGCCAACAGGGACTATGATATCTATGAAGAAATAGTTCGAAGTGCCATGAAAGTTGAACTAGAGTTTGGGGAGACACAATGGTCTCACAAATCTAATGAGTAGAAGAGAACTCTAGAACCGAGCCTGGGAAGAAGTTTTGATCAGGAAAGAGGTGGAAAGCATATGCAACATCCCACATGCAATAAATGTGGGAAGAAGCATTCGGGGAACTGCTTGATCGGAAGTGGTAAGTGCTATAGGTGTGGAAAAGAAGGCCATATTTCTCGGAATTGTCGTAGTGATGTGAAGCCTCAACTTCCCAACACTAACGACAGAGGAAAGATGGTTATGTCCCTACCCGAAGTCACATGCTTCAAGTGTGGACAACTTGGGCACTTTGCTAATCAATGTCCAAATCTGAGGGCGGTGGGGGGGAATCACCATCAACCTCAGCAGAGGCCAAGGGAGCAAGGTCGTGCTTTCGCTATCACAACAGCTGAAGTTGAAGTCCCGAACGATGTGGTAGCAGGTACTCTTGTTGTCCTCTCAAAGCTAGCAAGTACTTTATTTGATTCTGGTTCTACGCATTCCTTTATTTCCTCCAAGTTTGCAAGGAAAATAGAATCAATCCCCGAACTGCTAGAGGTAGAGTTGTCAGTCAAGACTCCAAGTGGGATTATCCTTGCATCAAAAGTATTTAGAGACTCTAGTGTTTACTTTGGTGAGCATAATCTTATCGCAAATCTAGTAGTCATTCCCATTATGGAATTCGACATTATACTAGGGATGGATTGGCTCTCAAAGTATAATGCTAAGATCAAATGCAGAAGTAAGGAAATCTCAGTAGTCTTGAAAGAACGACCTACAGTTATCTTCCAAGGAGAGATATCCCGAACTGATCCCTATCTAGAAGCACCTCCTATAGCTTTCTTTATGGAGTTAATCGGTGATGATGAAGAAAGAAAAGGGAGCATACAAATAGAAGATGTTCCGATTGTTCAGGAATACATGGATGTATTTCCTGAGGAGTTACCTGGACCTCCCCCAGAGAGAGAGGTAGAGTTCTCCATTGAACTCGTACCTGGGTCCCAACCGATATCAAAGACTCCGTATAGAATGGAAAATGTGGAGCTAGAGGAGCTAAAGAAACAACTCCAAGACTTGTTGGAGAAGGGGTTTATCCGACCGAGTGTGTCTCCTTGGGGAGCACCAGTTCTCTTTGTGAAGAAGAAGGATGGATCAATGCGGCTATGCATTGATTATAGAGAACTGAACAGGATCACAGTGAAGAACAGATACCCTCTTCCAAGAATTGATGATTTATTTGACCAACTTCGTGGGGCTCAATTCTTCTCTAAGATTGACCTTCGATCTGGTTATCATCAACTGAGGGTGAAGAAGGAAGATATTCCAAAGTCTGCCTTCCGATCAAGATATGGGCATTATGAGTTTACTGTTATGCCCTTCGGCTTGACTAATGCTCCTGCTATTTTCATGGATTTGATGAATAGAGTCTTTAAGGACTACCTTGATAACTTTGTGGTAGTTTTTATTGATGATATTTTGATATATTCAACAAGTCACAAGGAGCATGAAGATCATCTGAGGGTTATTTTGAAAACTCTACGGAAGGAGAGGCTCTTTGGGAAGTTCAGCAAGTGTGAGTTTTGGTTATAAAAAGTGGCTTTCTTGGGGCACATCGTAACCAATGAAGGAATCTCGGTTGACCCTGCAAAGACAATGGTTGTGGAGGAGTGGCCTCAACCCACAACAGTAACTGAGATTCGTAGTTTCCTTGGTTTAGCGGGATATTATAGGAGGTTTGTGAAAAACTTTTCACGGCTTTCTAATCCACTAACCAAGTTGACTCGAAAAGGGGTTAAGTTCATCTGGACAAAGGAATGCGAGGAAATTTTCCAAGAGCTGAAGAAGAGATTGGTTACTGCACCTGTGTTAACACTACCCTCTATCGGAGAAGGATTCGTTATTTTTAGCGATGCATCTCTGAAAGGGCTTGGGTGCGTCCTCATGAAAAATGACAAAGTAATTGCATATGCATCTCGACAGTTGAAGATTCATGAGCAGAATTATCCTACGCATGATCTAGAGCTGGCGGCAGTTGTTTTTGCTCTAAAGATATGGAGGCACTATCTTTATGGGGAGAAATGTGATATATACACTGACCACCAAAGTCTAAAGTATATTTTCACTCAGAAAGAATTGAACATGAGACAAAGGAGATGGTTGGAGCTTATTAAAGACTATGATTGTTCAATTCATTATCACCCTGGTAGAGCAAACAAAGTCGCGGATGCGTTAAGCAGGAAAGATCCTGTTGTTCTGGCAACAATGAGGATCCTGGGAGATCCCTTGATTAAAGATCTAGTAAAACTGGACATGGGAATTATAAGGAAAGGGACATCATCAACCCTATCTCAAATGATTTATCAACCTTCATTACTAGAGAAGATCAAGAAGGCTCAAAAAGAAGATCCTTTGCTGCAGGAGAAGTTTGAGGCTATAAAGAATGGGAAGTTCCCTGATTTCAATATTGATCAAGAAGGTGTATTGAAATTTCGTACAAGACTATGTGTTCCTTCTATTCCGGAGATAAAGAAAGAACTGATGGATGAAGCTCATAGCTCTACTTTCTCTATACATCCGGGAAGCACTAAGATGTATAGAGACCTTCGTGATTATTATTGGTGGGATAACATGAAGAGGGAGATTTCCGATTACACTACAAGGTGCCTGGTGTGTCAGCAAGTAAAGGCAGAAAGACAACTTCCTAAGGGGGTATTACAACCGCTACCCATACCAGTATGGAAGTGGGATAATATCACCGTGGACTTTGTAACTGGTCTCCCAAAAACATCCAAAGGAAACAATGCGATATGGGTTATTGTGGACCGTCTCACCAAGACAGCCCATTTTATCTCTATTCGGGAAGATTTCTCTCTGGATCAGCTTGCCAAGATATACGTGAAGGAAGTGGTAAGGCTGCATGGGGTACCACTATCCATCGTATCTGATCGTGACCCAAGATTCACATCAAAATTCTGGAGAAGTCTGCAGCATGCTCTGAATACTGAATTGAATTTTAGTACGGCCTATCATCCTCAAACTGATGGCCAATCTGAAAGGACTATTCAGACACTCGAAGACATGTTGAGATTATGCTCAATGGAATTTAAAGGTGGATGGGATCAACACCTCCCATTAGTGGAGTTCTCCTATAACAACAGCTTCCATGCGAGTATTCAGATGGCACCCTATGAAGCTCTGTATGGAAAGCGGTGTAGAACTCCTACTTGTTGGGATGAAACTGGTGAGAGGAAGCTTCTTGGGCTTGATCTCGTGCAAGAGATGACAGAACAGGTTCATGCCATCCAACAACACATAAAGGCTGCTCAGAGTCGGCAGAAGAGCTATGCTGACAATCGTCGAAGGGACTTGGAGTTTGGTGTTGGTGACAAAGTCTTCCTTCGAATTTCTCCATGGAAGAGAGTCATGCGGTTTGGGAAGAAAGGGAAGCTCAGCCCTAGGTACATTGGCCCCTATGAAATCCTTGATCGCATAGGAGTAGTGGCCTATCGTCTAGCACTTCCACCGAACCTAGCTCAAGTTCATGATGTCTTCCATGTATCTCTCTTGAGGAAGTACATACCCGACCCTTCGCATGTACTGAACCCAGAGGTGGTACAACTTGAACATGACCTCTCTTATGAGGAGCAGCCAGTGGAGATCTTGGACCGTAGAGACAAGGTTCTACGAAACAAGACTACCCACCTTGTGAAAGTGTTGTGGAGGAATCATAAGTATGAAGAAGCGACTTGGGAGCCTGAGGAAACGATGAAGCAAAAGTACCCTCACCTTTTCGACTAGGCCTCAAGTATAAATTTCGAGGACGAAATTTCTTAAGGGGGGAAGAATGTAACGACCCAATCTTTTTTAGTATTATATTAACTTACTCTTATTTATTTAATAAGATGTTAATGGTTAATGTAGAAAGAGGAGTCGATGGCTTCATCCAGTAGACTCAACCCTTACGAAGCCCACTTATCAGAGCTTGGGAAGGAGGTAGCATATGTGGGCTTCGCTTTGGACCAAGCCCAATCCGAGCTCCAGCGTGTCAAGCTTGAACGAAAACGCTTGCAGGAGAAGTTCAAGTTAGTGGAGATTGCTACTAGGGAAATGTTATCTGAGCCTCCCTCAGATTCTCTCACCATAGCACACCTTACACTTAGGTCTTATGCCAGTGTTATAAGGGGCTATGTTATGAGACCCTAGTTTCCTTGTGTAATCCTTTCGGGTGAATAAATTGAGATTTCTTCCTTTAGTGATGTTTGTGAAATTTCAAATGTCCAGATAATTTTAGAATTTATTTTATTGATGAATTTTGAAAAAGGGATATTTTGAAATATTTATGTAAACCCTAAATAACTAATGATGTGTAATGATTTTCAAAAAATGGTCTTCTACAAAAGTGTTCATTAAGGAATTTAGAGTCTAATAAGATCAACTTAATTTTTGATGAATAGTAAATAGTGAATAGTGATTTTACGCTTAGGATTAGTAATGTGACCAAATGGATTAGTAATCTCACTTAAATAAAGTTTTAAAATAATCTAGGCACCTTGATTAAGTAATGTGATTCAATAAAATGGGTAAATAACGGTTTCATAAATTATTATTCAAGTATTAGTTTTTTCGGATGAATAGTGTTTTTTAATTAAAAATTTAATTAAAAATAATTAGAAAATTATTTTTATAAAAATGACTTTATTTTTGAACTCAGAGCATCGATATTATGTTATGGTAATTTTTGGGGATTTTTCTGAAAAAAATGAATTTTCGATGAATAGTGTTTTTATTTAAAAATTAAATTAAAAATATTTAGAAAATTATTTTTATAAAATGGATATCATTTTTGAAATCAGAGCATTGATATTTGGTTAATGTGAAATTTTGGGATTATTCTGAGAAAGTTGAATTTTCGGTGAATAGTGAAAGTATAGTTTTTAAGTTACGGGTGTTTAATGACATCATTAAATGATGTATTAAGTATATATTCAATATGGTCGAATTATGAATAGTACGATAAGTTGTGAGGTTTCCCAAGTGGCCAATACCATGGGCAAATACCATGGGCAAGCCCATGGTTTTGCCAAAACCACTAGTGAGGTGTCCCTTGGCCATTAATGCTTTGTCCCCTCACTTTCCCTATAAATACCCACCCTTTACTCCTTTAGTTTTCACTCCCAACTCTTCCCCAACGAAGTTCTGGTCTTCTTACCTTCCAAGGAGTCCTCCCAAGGTGCCCCCAAGCCCTCAAGGTCCAATCCTTTGAGTTTCAAGAGTCACGTTTTAAGGTAAGGGATCCGACCCCTCTCTTTCTTTTCATGTAATCTCTTTTATGTCATTCCTATTATGCTCCATGTTTTTATGTGAGAGGATGTTCTTTTATATTCCTCTTACTTCCCTTTCATGTTTATATGATGAGAGATCCCCTCTTACTCTCATCATTTCATTTTATGAAAGTTTAAGTGACGCCGTTAGGCTGCCGAATTTTTAAGGGATTCTTTCACCCTTCTCATTTTTCAAGTTCGATTTTCATGTCAAGTCTTTCAAGTTCTTTTTTTTATTATGTTGGGGTATGATCTCTATATCTATCATACTGATCTCTTATGATCATATGATGAGAGACCCAATTTTATCTTTCAAATTCATTTTTATTGAAGTTTAAGTGACGCCGTTAGGCTGCCAAATTTTCATAAGAGAAATCTAATTTTTGTCTTCCTTCCATGTTTTTATTTTTAAATGGTATGTCCTCCAAATTTCATTTCCAGGTCCATATATCCTTCTTATTCCGTTCCCCTACTATTTTATGGATCATTTATGAGTGGTTGACCTATGTCCCCTCTCTTTTCAATGTTTTCTAAAACCCCGAAACATAGCCGTTATGCTGCAGAATTTTCGTCTCAAAATGCCTCTCTCTTTTCTCAAAAATTATTTTATGTTATGAAGTGAATACTCAAAGCTCTTATTTCTAAAAGGGTATTCACATATATATCAAAATGTTCCATTTTAAATTCTGGGATTTACATACATGAGACCCGCTTTCCCTTTCCGTGGGTTTAAAGTGACGTAAAGATCATGTCTTTAAAGCAGTTTTTAAAACGTTATGATTATGAAATGAAACCCATTTATTTTATGTTATGTGGGTTATTTATGAAATGTTTGATGATTATATATGTGGCTCACATGATAATAAATGCAAATTTAAGGTTGCGCCCTGATAGCGCTCCAATTCATTGGGTAATGATGTAACCACTAGAGATTACAATTTTCATGATACCTTGGTGAATAACCTTGGTAATTTTCAAATGACACCTTGGGGATGGACCTTGGTGATATGTTCATGATTGTCTATGTTAAATGATGTAGCCACATCTTCAAGTTATGGAAAATTTTGTTTTTATTATGAAATGCCTCATGATTTTCTTTCTCATGCCTTAAAGTTCTTTTCATGTCCTTATTGAAGTATGTCAAGTTCACATGTAAAATGTTCCTCTTGTTTCCCTTACTGGGCCTTCTGCTCACCCTTTCTTTTGATGTATGTCCCCAGGTTATGAGATGTAGTAATGAACCTAGGATGAACTTAAGGAGAAGCCTTTCAAGTGTTTAAGAAGAATGATTTATGTTGTTTTTCATGTATTATGTTCCTGGTTTCCAAGACACTAAACCTTAAAGATCCTCAGTTGTGTGTAATGTAATGAAAGTTTATGTTATAAAATGGCGGGATGCCATAAGTTTAAGGCTAGGTAGTTTCCCTTAGTGTGGAAGTGCATGATATTATTTATATTTTTTGATTTCTTATGCTACCAAACCTATGTTGGTAGGGAAAATAAACCCCAAATTTTTTGGGTGTATTTTATCCAATATTAAGGATGGAGAAGAAATGGATTGATGACTTTTCCCTCTCCCATGATCTCCCTTTATACATAGTTATGAGTAGGAATATTTGGGGCTATAATGGAATATGGTATAAGGTGTGTTCTTACCCTGGTTGTGATGCCTTTAGGTTACATTATATATTAATTTTTGGACTATAACATCTTTATTTATAATACATAATTGTATCCAAATGTGGTGGTTATGTCTTCCCATGGGTGTACTTGCATAGGATATGATGTCTTGAGGTATAATGTGTTTACACGAGCTATGGTGGCTTCCAGACTATTACCTAGTTACTATTGATATGGTTGCATGAGGTGTGATATGGGATGATGAGATGGATATAGGTATTGATTCCAACATGATATGTTGGGACCTATGTGGGATTGAGGTGGGTAGGTTCGAGGCCCATCTCACATCAGGGATGACTTTACTTATAGAATGGATAAGCATAGGACACTAGCCATTGGGGAATGAGAGAAAAAAATTAGTGGGGATGTGGAATTTGGGTACCTTAATTTATATAAATGTGTGTGTGTGTGTGTTTGGATTAGAATGGTTTACTTCTATTTGTTACCTTGTGAGTGGGCCATGGTGAGGATTATAAAAATAGTATTACTTGTTTATGTGATGGGTTAGTTTCATTTGTATATTCACTAGGGTTTAATATACCTCTTTAACATTTTTCATATGAGTTTTTAGGGTGGATCCTAATGAGTATACATGTTATGATCACCCTAAATATATATAAAATTCTTTTCAAGTCCATAAGTGTTGGTTGGTGATCATGCTAGGAAGTAATAGCTTGAGGAGTTATTTCGGAGTTGGGGATTTTTGGTCACTATCAAGGATTTTACTTTAATACTAATCTTTTACAACCCCCTCCCTCTAAAGGTTCCCCTCCTAGGTCTAAAATGATGAAATAAAGATAATGAACCTCAAATACCACCTCTATTCAGCCATGGGTTAGAGACTATCACCAAGAATATATAAATCACACCCATGGTAGTAATTATTCCCATATATATTTAAGGAGTAAGATATAATATGAGAAATACACCAACCAACACCATGTACAAAAATAAAATCAATATCAATGCATAAAATTTCATGCATAAATTGATAAATATTTGATTCTCAAAAGATCCTAGTGACTCCCATATCATGATTATATGGTCCTAGACAATATCCACTCTATGAAATCTTCTTTCACCATCACCTCGGAATATGACTTTAATATAAATAGAGTGACCTATTGCTAGATCTATTATTTCAAAGCCTCTTCAAAATTTATATCCCTAACATCGCCATATAGAAAAAGGTTTGAAGCATAACATAGGAGGTTCTTGTATCGAACTTCTCCTTAATCATGACTCATATGACAGTGTTGGCCAGGAAGGGTCATGTGTTTGTGTGGACTGACCAGTGTGGAGTTTCTTATGATTATTTGAAAAAGAAACTGATGATTGCTATAGTTATTCATCTACTAAATGATGACATTAATTTCAAGGTTTAATGCATTGCTACACATCTTTGATTGGGTTTGTAAGAACCCGGACATTCTTTTCAGGTATGTTTTCCTTTTTTGGTCATTTTCTAGAAAAAGAGGAAATTCTGGAAATTTTCGAAGTACACACCGTGTACTTTATGAGTACACATTGTGTACTTGGTTACCGCAGGTAGCTGGGTGCTAGCCGTGTAGCAGCCATGCACATGGCCGTGTGGGGTGACCTGGAGGCTGCCTAAAGAGGAGTATGGAAACGACGAGTACACACTGTGTACTTCAAAAAGTACACACCGTGTATTTTCTTTTTTTCATTAAACACATCAGGGTCACATCTAACTGCCAGAACGCTCTCCTTCTAGGTCTAATTATACCGAGAGCTCTGTACGGCCGTGAATCTTTGACGAACCCTTGAGCGAGCATTCGTTCTCTGAATCGAACACTGTCGGTTATGTTGGAATCGCATTAGTGAGTTTTATTTTCTCCTAGAGCTCCATCTTCTAATTTCTCCTCTCTCATGAGATATCGTGGGTTGAACATTTTAGATGTTTTTTTAGATCTTCAGCATTCCATGGTGATTCATGCCTCGAGGTTCACGTATAGAGATCTTATAATGTCGAGGTAGGTGGTTTGTGCCTTTTTGTTGAAAGTCTTTGAGTATTATGTGTAATTAGGCCCAATACCCATGAACGGGGTATTGTGTGTTTATCGTTTTACCCCTGTTAATTCCCTGTTATGCCGGTATGTGTAAATAGAGGCTAATTGGATGTGAATGGGGTAGTTTTCTATGCCTCATATGTTTTTTCCCATTCATGTTCTATTTATGGATGTTTGGTCCTATTTATCCATTAGGTTTCCTTGATTTTTCCATGCACAATACTATAGGATGGAGTGATTATTTTATCTGACATGCTTGAGATGTTGTAAACTGTTCAGCCAAGTAGTTCTTGAGGTTTACTTTGTCTATATTGCTTTACTATGCTTGTTGACTTACACAGGGTAGTGAGAACCTGGTGTAGGAGACTATAAGGGGAATTAACTAAGTGAGCTTCCTCAAAGAGTCTTTGAGAACTTTAGACAATATGGGGATTGACAGTGTGAGCTTCCTCAGAGAGTGTTTGAGCACCTTAGACTATAAGGGGAATTGATGTGTGAGCTTCCTCAGAGAGTCTTTGAACCACTTGGGCTATAAGAGGAATTGACCAAGTGAGCTTCCTCAGGGAGTCCTCTACCTTGGGGCTATAAGGGGAATTGACCGTGTGAGATTCCTCAGAGAGTCCTTGACTTACCTTATACTATAAGAGGAATTGACCATGTGAGCTTCCTCATAGAGTCTTGATTTATCTTTTACTATAAGGGGAATTGACTGTGAGCGCTTCCTCAGAGAGTCTTTATATATTCCTATAACTGAACTAGAGGGGATAGGCTGTGTGCACTTCCTAGAGGGTTACTTTTCTTGAATAGTTTTTTTTTATATGTGGAATTGTTTCTGCTGAGTACTTTCTTGTTTACTGCTTTGGTACTTTTACCTACCATATATTCACTGAATTTTAGGCATAGATATTTGGGTGGTTGCCTATTGGGATTTATTCTCACAACCTGTTTGGGTCATGCTTTTAGGCCTAAACAGATTATATTGTTGCAGGTATAGACAAGGGAAAGCGCCCTTCTACTTCTGGTTCTTGATTGACACTGGAGTTTGAGAGCATGGGACCAAGCTGAGGCTTGCGATGCTGAGGAGCTGTTATCTATTTTCCTTTTTTTACTTTGGTTTAGTACTGTTGGTATTCCAGCATTGTGATTTTTTTGGCTGCTTTCCTAGACACATGTTACCATGCATCATTTATATATGTGCTTTAGTTGTTTGTTATTCCAGTCTTCCGCTATTACTATTGTTGGTATATTTATTTCTTCCGCTATTTTGTATTTGTTTCCCTTCCGCTATGTTACTCTGCTAATGAGGGTATAGTTTCCCCACTATCACACCCAAGACCCTCACTGCTAGTCGGAAGCCTCTGGCGTTTAGGGAAAAGCACTTAAGTCCATGTGACCAACCGGGTACGAGGCACCTCTGGGTGGATTCCGGAATCGGGACATTATAAATTGGTGTCAGAGGAATTCTTTTCTCTTAACTTACTGTTTAGAGCCTTTAGCCAGAGATAGGATGGAACAGGTACTTGGAAATAAGTTGTGCCCGAGAGTAGCTAACCTGTGTATAGGGAAAAGCCAATCTACCTTGTTTAATTCCAATTTTTCTGGTTTTTCAATTATTACAATTGATTTGATTTCACCTTGAGTGATTCACATGATTTGTGTTGTTATTGTTAATGTTATTGAGGTTTTATTTCTATTGTAACCCGATGGGATGAGGGTATGCCATCTCATGAATCATATAGTCACTTGTTAGGGATCACATGTCATGCATTCTTTCCATGCCATATAGGGTGCATTAGAAATTTCATGTTGTTGTGATAGGTGTTGTGCTAGATAATCATGATGTTGCGATAGTTTTCGTGATAAAAATACATGTTGTTTGATAGGGTATTGTTGTGTAAGATTTTGTTTGAATTAACGAAAAGCATTGGTTCTTTAGGTGTTATGGGCCCCCATGGACTGTAATTTGATGGATCATTGCCTTGTTTGCCATATTATAACATGTATAAGATGTCAAACTTTGATTCACGGGGACTATGGGCCCTCACAGATCAAAATTTGGCACTTTCAATGTTTGTTTCAATTTTTTTCTAGGTTTTGGAGTAGTTTTTGAGGCTTACTATTCAGAAAAACCCAAAATACACACCGTTTAATGTTAATTACATGCCATGTGTTCTTCTGTTCGGGAAGAAACTGTTTTTTTAAGTACACGCCATGTACTTTATGTACACACCATGTAGTCTCTAACCATGTCATAAGTCATGTGGGCAGAGACACGGGATGTGGAAAGTCTGGTGGGAACATGCCATGTATCAGTCAAACATGCCGTGTAGTGTTGACCATATGCCCGCCCGTGTAACTAACAACACGGAAGGATAAACCTTAAGTTATACACGCCATCTCAGGATTGAACACGCCATGTAGTCTGACCGAGGTACCCGGCCGTGTCATGAACAACACAGGTTGGTGTTATCCTTTCACGTACATGTTGTGTCTGCCTTGAACATGCCATGTAGTGTGAGTCATGTGTCAGGCCGTGTCACAAAAAACATGGGCCAAGTGAATATTTTATGTTTCATTCTGTGTCTACTGTGAACACGCCGTGTAGTCTTGTATTAGGTGAGCTGTGTGGCTTAGCCGTGTAGAAGGACTCTGGCATGGGAATAGGATTCAAGTACATGTCGTGTGTTAATATAACACACCATGTGTTTGGGTGTTACACGGCCATCTTAGGCAGGAGTACACGCCCATGTAAATGACTTAATAGAATACACTGTGTAGGATTTATACACGCCGTGTAGTCATGTTTTGTAAAACTTGAGTGTTTTCTTTCTCCTGTTCCATTATTACACTTCTAGTTTCAATCCTTGATAGTCTTGATATAAGGTGTGTGCTTAACCTTGCAGAGTCATGCCACCGAGATGTCCTCCAGTTGTACACCACTTTCCAGGCGGTGATCAGACACCGGACATGGCTTATTAGGGACTACCTGCAGATCCTCCTGTCATGCCAGTCTTGGAACTAGCCGTTATACCTGACATAGGTGTTGATACACAGTTCATAGAGGAATTTTTGAGAATGATGCAAACCTTTCAGGGAGTGCCGCCTCCTGCCCCGTCGATGGTAGAATTGACGCGGGTCTTTTAGTAGCAGCATCCTCCCACTTTCTTAGGGGATGGAGTACCCCAGGCTGCAGAGTCTTGGTTAGAAGCCAGGCTGAGGATTTTTGAGCATCTGGAGATACCTCTAGATAAGAGGGTGAATCTTGCTACCTACATGCTTCGAGACTCTACCAAGAGGTGTTGGGATGTGATCTCACAGGCGGGACGCCAGCATAATATGGCTTGAGATGAGTTTTGGTGAATCTTCTATTATTACTTCTATTCATAGACCTTGAGGGACGATCGAGCCTGAGAGTTCATGAGTCTGGATCAGGGTACTCTTACTATTATGGATTATTCCTCTCACTTCACAGAGCTTCAAAATTTCATGCCTATTCTAGGAGGTGATGAGTTGTTCCTTGCATGGAAGTTTGATGATGGTCTGAGGCACAAAATCTGATCTCAGGTGAACATCTTCAGGTTGATTTCGATATCCTCTATCGTCAACCAGGCGCTGATTACATAGCGTAACGTAAGGGATTCTGGAGGTGTGAGCTATGGAATTTTGGCATCCATAGTTACTATTCCTCCTACTGATAGCAGGAAGCACTGCAGGGAGACTTCATGAGAATATCATAGTAGGCAGGATGCATCTTCTGGTATCCAGGTGGTGTGATGCCAGTGCGGGAAGAGTAGGCATACGAGGCCACATTGCTCGAGGGACCCGGTGGAGTGCCGATATTATGGCACGATGGGTCACCTTCAGATCTTCTGTCAGTTATTCTCACCAGCGTCTGGTGATAGGGGTTCTTCTATGACTCCTCATTCAGTGGAAGCACCACCAGTTTCTCACCAGTCTGAGAACTGGAGTTCTTACAGCCATTCAGGCCAAGGTATAGGTCATGGTCATGGTAGCCAGTCACTCGGTTTTCAACGACATCAGGGAGGATCATATCAGAGTGGTCAGGCAGGGTCATAGGTCCGTGGTACAGGTCATACATTTGTAGTGAAGCAAACCCAGCAAGAGTAGGATCACGGACCCTCTACCATTCGAGGTACGATCTTAGTAGCCTCAATTTTAGCTTCTACTCTTTTTGATATAGGGGCTTCCCATAGATTTATATTTGTTGCTGTCATGGAGATTCTTGGTCTCTGTATCTTTTATTCTACTGATATCTTAACGCTAGACACTACATTGAGGACTATAACGTCTAGTGTACATCAGTGCAGTGAGTGCCCTCTATAGGTTGGTGGGTGTCGCCTCTTATGGGGCCTCTATATCCTAGAGATGCCATGCTATGATTTCATTCTCAGGATTGACTAGTTAGTTCCATTCTAGGAATTCATTGACTATTATTATCGCAGGGTGAGTTTCACGTCATCATAAGGTGAATCTTTTCTTCATAATGGCGAATGGGATGTCCAGGAGAGCAGAACGGGACTCGAGCATCATGGGCTGGGAGGAGTTACAACCCATATTTCTAGTCTATATCTGGATGACTAGGGGAATTCATAGTTATAATTTCCTCCAATGGTGGATTATTTCAGAGATGTCTTTATAGAGGACTTTTCAGGTTTTCCTCCAGACTGTGAGGTAGACTTTTCTATTGATCTTTTTTCAGGAGCAGAACTGATGTCCATTCCTCCTTATAGGATGGCTACACTTGAGTTGTAGGAGCTCAAGAAACAGTTGGAGGAGTTTCAGGACAAGGGTTTAATCTGACCCAGTACTTCTCCTTAGGGTTCGCCTGTCCCATTTGCGAAGAAGGCAGACAGTACCCTTAGTCTTTGTGTGGACTATCAGAAGTTGAACCAGTTGACGGTCAAGAACCGATATCCCTTGCCTAGGATTGATGATCTCTTTGATCAGCTTTGAGGAGCCCGGGTGTTCTCGAAGATTAACCTGAGATCCGGTTACCATCATTTGCATGTTAGACCATCTGATATACCTCTCACCGCCTTCCAGAGAAGGTATGGTCTATACAAGTATATGTTTATGTTGTTCGGTCTAACGAACACACCGGAAGTTTTCATGGCACTAATGAACCAAGTGTTCCATCCATACTTGGATCCCTTCATGGTGGTCTTCGTGGATGATATCTTCGTGTACTCTCACACTCGACATAAACATGCTACCCATATTGAGATCATTTTGAGTACACTGATAGATCATCAGTTATATGATAATCTCTCAAAATTCTACTTTTGGATGGATTAGATTCACTTTTTGGGTCATGTTATCTAGAAGGTAGAAGCATTAGTAGACCCAGAGAATGTGAGGGCAGTAGTTTTCTGTGAGCAGTCAAATAACATCTTTGAGGTGCGGAGTTTTCTAGGTCTATCTGGATACTATAGATGTTTCATACTAGACTTTTCACTCTTAGCAGCACCGCTGACGGGTCTGACTAAGAAGGGTGTGAAGTTTATTTGGTCAGATTCTTGTGAGTCATCCTTTCAAGATCTGAAAGGGAGGTTGACTTCAGCACCAATACTAGTCTTTCCAGATCCAGGAAAGATCTATACTATTTACTATGATGCATCAGGTATCAGTTTTGGAGTTATGCTTACGCAAGAAGATGGAGTCGTTGCGTACGGGTCTCGGCAGTTGCGGCCACATGAGAGGAATTACCGACGCACGATCTTGAGTTAGAAACTGTTGTTCATGCCTTAAACTATTGGAGACATTATATTCTGGGAGATAATTTTTTGGTTTTCACCAATTATAAGAGTCTCAAGTACATTTTCACTCAGCGTGATCTGAATCTGAGACATCGAAGGTGGGTTGAGTAACTTCATCCCTTTGACTTTGAGCTTCCCTCTACACCTGGGAAAGGCAACGCAATGGCCGATGCATTGAGTAGAAGAACTTAGATACAGGCAGTTCAGGAGGCCATCAGTGAGTGGTATCTTATGTCTCTATTCTCTGAGATTCATTTTCAAGTGTACGACAGTCAGGGGCATACGGTTCTATCTTCAGTGGATGTTACCTCTACTCTTCTTGATCGAGTGAGAATGAGTCATCTATCAGATTCAGAAGGCCTAGTCCTATAGGAGAGTGTGTCATGAGAGGACCCTATTCCTGGATGGACAGCAGGCAGGGATGAGATCTTGTGTTTCCGTGGGCATGTATGGGTGCCAGCAGATAAACGCGAGGAGCTGATGTGGGATTTTCATTCCCCATTTTGGGCAGTTCATCTTGGTGTCACCAAGATGTATCATGATCTACACTGTCAATATTGGTGTCCAGGTATGAAGAGGGATGTTTCTGGTTTCCTTATAAGGTGTTCCACCTGTCAACAGTTGAAGTTGGAGAATCAGCGGCTAGCAGGGATTTTACAGCAGTTACCCATTCTTGAGTGGAAGTGGAACGACGTCATGATGGATTTCATAACATGGTTGTCGAGGTCGCCTCGAGGTAATGATGCATTATGGGTTGTCATTGATAGACTCATGAAGGTTTCCCACTTATTTCCGATCAAGGAGACCTTCAGTGTTGATCAGCTAGGATGGTTGTACATCCGTGAGATTGTACGTCTGCATGGAGTCCCACGCTCTACTTTTTCAGACAGGGATGTTTGTTTTACTTCTTGGGTCTGGAAGGGGCTTCAGAAGGCTTTGGGTACATAGGTACTTTTGAGTACAGTTTACCACCCCCAGACAGATGGTTAGTCTGAGCATACGATTCAGGTGCTTGAGGACATTCTCCGAGCATGCATCCTGGATTTTATAGGTTCTTGGGAGAAGAACATACCTCTTATGGAGTTTTCCTACAATAATAGTTTTCAAGCAACTATTCAGATGGAACCTTATGAGGATTTGTACGATAAGACATTCCAATCACCCTTATGTTGGCTAGAGGTAGGAGAGGTAGCTTTTCTGGGACCTCATCTTTTCCAGGAGACCACAGAGCATATAGAGTTGATTCAGAAGAGGATGGCTACTATATAATCTCGACAGAAGTCTTATGCTGATCAGCGGAGATGACCTCTAGAGTTCGAGGTCGGGGATTAGGTTTTCCTACGTGTCACACCGAGGTTGGGACATAGGAGGATTAGGAGATAGGGTAATATTTCACCGAGGTACGTCAGGTCATTCAAGGTTGTAGAGAGAGTCGGTCCGGTTTCCTATCGGTTATAGTTACCCCAGAGGTACTGAGCTATGCATGATGTTTTTCACATTTCTCAGCTCCGATGTTACTTTTCGGACCCATCTTATATCTTTTAACCTGAGGAGGTTGAGCTCGAAGAGGATGTGTCATTTGAGGAGCATTCTATTCGGATTTTTGATCGTAGTAAAAAGGTTCTTTGTGGTCGGTCTGTTCCTCTAGTACGAGTGCTATGGCAGCATGGGCGGGTGCAGGACAAGACTTGGGAGAGGGAGGCCGATGTACAAGCACAGTGGCCAGAACTATTCGAGGTTTCTTCTTCTATGCCGCGCTAGGGAAATCCAGGGATGAATTTCTTTAAGGGGGGAAGTTTTTAAGAACCCAGACCTTCTTTTCAGGTATGTTTTCCTTTTCTGGTCATTTTTGAGAAAAATAGAAAATTCAAGAAATTTTTGAATTACACGCCGTGTACTTTATGAGTACACGCCGTGTACTTGGTTACCGCAGGTAGCCAGGTGCTGGCCGTGTAGCGGCCATATACATGGCCGTGTGGGGTTACCTAGAGTCCACCTAAAGCAGAGTATGGAAACTATAATTACAATTCGTGTAATTCAAAAAGTACACACCGTGTACTTTCTTTTTTTCATTAAATGTGTCGGGGTCACATCTAATCGCCAGAACACTCTCCTTCTAGGTCTCTTTCAACCGAGAGCTCCGTATGGCTGTAGATCTTCGACAAACCCCCAAGATAATGTCTTCCCTCTGAATCAAACACCGTCGGTTACGTTGGAATCGCATCAGTGAGTTGTCTTTTCTCCTAGATCCCCATCTTCTGATTTCTCCTCTCTCGTGAGATATCATGGGTTGAACGTTTTAGATGTTTTTGTATATCTTCAGCATTACAAGGTGATTCAAGCCTCTAGGTTCACGTATAGTAATCTTCCAATGCCTAGGTAGGTTTTTTGTGCCTTTATGTTGACAGTCTTTGAGTATTATGTGCAATTATACCCAATACCCATGAATGGGGTGTTGTGCGTTTACCGTTTTACCCCTGTTAATTGTATTTTATGATGTTGTGTGTAAATAGAGGCTAATTGGATGTTAATAGGGTAGTTTTATATTCCTTGGATGTGTTTTCCCATGCATATTCTGTTTATGTTCATTTGGTCTTGTTTACCCGTTAGGCTTCCTTGATGTTTCCATGCCTAGTACTGTAGGATGGAGTGATTATTTTATCTAACATGCTTGAGATGGTATAGAATATTTAGAAAAGTAGTTCTTGAGGTTTAATTTGGAAATATTTCTTTTCTATGCTCGTTGACTTACACAGGGCCGTGAGAACCTGGTGTAGGAGACTGTAAGGGTAATTGACCGATTCAGCTTCCTTAGAGAGTCTTTGATCACTTTAGACTACATGGGGATTGAACATGGGAGCTTTCTTAGAGGGTCTTTGAGCACCTAATAGTATGAGGGTAATTGACATGTGATCCTCCTCAGAGAGTCTTTGAACCACTTGGGGCTATAAGGGGAATTGACCAAGTGAGATTCCTCAGAGAGTCCTTGACCTTGGGGCTATAAGGGGAATTGACCATGTGAGCTTCCTTAGAGAGTCCTAGAATTACCTTAGACTATAAGGGGAATTGACCGTGTGAGATTCCTCAGAGAGTCTTGATTTACCTTTGACTATAATGGGAATTTACTTTGAGTGCTTCCTCAAAGAGTCTTTATATATTCCTATAACTGAACCAGAGGGGATAGGCTGTGTGCACTTCCTAAAGGGTTACTGTGCTTGAATAGTTGTTTTTGATATGTGGAATTGTTTCTGCTGAGTACTTTCTTGTTTACTACTTCTGTACTTTTACCTACCATATATTCACTGACTGTTAGGCACAGATCTTTGGGTGGTTGCCTACTGGATTTAGTCTCACACCATATTTGGTCCATGCTTTTGGGCCCAAACAGATTATATTGTTACAGGTATAGACAAGGTAAAGCGCCCTTCTACTTTAGGTTCTTGATTGACTGTGGAGATGGAGAGCATGGGACCAAGCTGAGGCTTGTGATGCTGAGGAGCTGTTATCTATTTTCCTTTTGTAATTTGGTTTAGTACTGTTGGTATTCTAGCATTGTGATTTGTTTGGCTGCTCTCCTGGACACATGTTACCATCCATCATTTATATATGTGCTTCAGTTGTTTGTTATTCCAGTCTTCTACTATTACTGTTGTTGGTATATTTACTGCTTCCGCTATTGTTTATTTTTTTCCCTTCTGTTGTGTTACTCTGCCAATGAGGGCATAGTTTCCCCACTATCACACCCAAGTCCCTGGCTGCTAGTCGGCAGCCTTTGGAATTTGGGGAAATGTGCTTGAGGCCATGTGATCAACTGGGTACGAGGCACCTCTGGGTGGCTTCTGGAACCGAGACGTTACAGGGTTATATATTGATTCATCAAAGGTTAGTTATCTTTTATGGGTCTTAGCAATTAACACCTTACGAATGTAATTATTCCACCCAAGATCTTGAGCTTGCTATGATGGTGTCCACTTGGGATTTGTGATAACACTACCTTATTATTGAATGTTTTGTGGTATTCATAGATGAAAAGATTCTTAAGTACTTCTTTTCACAACATTAATTGAATTTTTGACAATGGTGGTGAATATAATTCTTGCAGGAATATGACTTTAATATTTCTTTTACACCTAGTAAAGGGAATTTTGTATCCAATTCCTTGAGAATTAAATCATGAGGTAGTGTTTTTAATGATTTTAGAGACTCTTGTAGAGTGATTTAAGAGTTGGAAGTAATGTACCTTGATATGGGGGTATTTTATGGAAGAGTTTTTCTTTATTAGATGATGGAGTATTCATCTTTAGTGCGGCTAGTGGAGGAGTCCCAACTAAGGGACAACATCGGGTGTTATTCCAATGATGATTTTTGTTCCTTACTTCATGTATGGGTGGTTCTCCATGAGTTCCACAGTTCTAACTTAATGGTACATTTAGTTGTGATGAATATTTACTTTTTTATGAGATACCAGTTTTGGTATCCTAATATGAATAAGTTAGTTACAGAGTTTGTTTCTCAATTTTTGGTTTTCCAGAGGGTGAAGGTTTAGAATCATATACCTAGTGGTTTGATTTAGCCACTCTATCTATCCCAGTGGAAGTGGGTGGAAATTTCTATGGGATTCATAACTAGTTGACTTAGATATCATGGTGGTTATGATGTTATATGTGTGGTCTTGGACTGCTTGACGAAGTTAGTACACTTCTTAGTGATTAATGAGTTAAGCTCAGTGGAGGTTTTGTTGATGTGATCCCTCAATGAGATAGTGAGTCTTCATGGGGTTCTGAAGATTATTATCTCTAATCATGATCCTCATTTTACCTTCAATTTAATGACCCACATCTTTATGGGTTGAAAATTATCAATTGAATTTGAACTATTCACTAGGTGAGGGGTTCTTTATAAGAACCAGGGCTAATACTAGATTATTTTAGAATTTTCACATCTCTAAAATGTGATTTTAGACATTATTTTATGTTTGGGTGGTGTATTGAGGGTTTATTATGGAATTTAGGTTTGTTTTTTGAGGTCAAGCAACTAAAATCAGTAGTAGGGGTCCATTCACATCTTGAATATATGGGTTATTCCTTGAAATAGTCAAGTACAAGGGTTATACCTCTACCTAGAGAGGGTTCATGGTGTGAAACACTATTTAATCTATGAACCATACATGATATGTTTTTTAAAAAGGTTTGAGGGGATTCTAAAATAGAAAACCCATTGGTTTTTCCTCCTAGATATCCATACGAACAAAGGGGAGGTCGAACCCCCTACCCCCTTTTCCCCTTGGTTCTAGGTGGTTCTGGAGTGTTTCGTCATATAATTTTTGGTAAGATATTCTCCCCTATTATCCTTGTTCTCTATAATTCCCTTTTATTTTATTTTGGTTCATTCATAAGGGTTTTAGATGGAATTATTTCACCAGAGAATGGAAAAATCATCACCCATGATGAGACATTTGTGTGAATCTAGTAAAGGACGTATCGAGAGGATATATTCAAGTTGTCCTTCATTTTTTTACATAAGTTATGTATCCATATGGATTTAATTAGAGATTTTGTAAATTATTTATGAATTTGGTCATTTAATCATCGTTATTAGTTGGTTATTTTGTGTTTCCTAAGTTTGGGGGTTTATCGGGAGTGGACTGCACCTCATCGCTTGTGGTTTCAACATCGTTGGACTACCCAGTGAGTTTGGAATCAATTTTAAGGATTTAGGTTTTTTTTAATAAATTAATTTTATGTTATTTAAAGATTATATATATTCTCTTGGACTCATTGGAGGTTGGTAAAAGCTCTGGATAAATTGTTAGACCACCGATTGAGGTAGGGGGCCTTGAATTTATTTGATTATCTTGGTTAATTGATGATTTTATGTTTTTATAACTCATTTTTATTATCTTCCTGATTTATAAATTATTTTTTTAAGTTTCAATACGGTTGGGATGGGATTTCATCATCCTAATAGTAAACATGAACTGTATATCTTGCAAAATTGTCCAATGGGGATGCTATGGTCGAATGAGTGACGTGGCCCGCTTTATGATCTTTCTTGGAAGAGTGTATTGGTTTTAAAATAGAAAATAGTTCCATTTTAAAATGTAATTTTCAAAATATGATTTGGTTATGATGTAAATTTCAAATGAAATTGGTGATTTGTGAAATAATTTTTGAAATTTTATTTCAAAATAGAGGATACAATTTTCTAAAGAATGGTTTGAAAAATTTTGGGCCAAGGAACTAGTGTTAGTAAATATCCTAGAGAAAACTTTTTAAAATAGTTTTAAAAGTGGAATTTTATTGGGTTTTTTTGGGAAATACTTAAGGTATTTGTGTGATTTTGTTTTGGTTTGTTTTACCTTATGAGGGTGAGGACCTGTTTTTTCAAAGATTGTGTGGTTTTTGTGCTTCTTGGTTGTGGTTTCCTAGGATGTGCATGTTATTACATGGTGATTTATGTTGTGTGTGTATCCCCATGAGAACTTTTTTTTCTATCAAAGTGATGGTTTGTTCAGATGGACATGATAGACCCCTTAGAGGGTTGAGGTTGGTCTTAGGATGTGTTCAAGATGTGGGACTGGGTCCTAAGGGACTAGTGCCCAGTTGATGAGTTAGTGAGATATGATAAATTATATGTGCAATTTTTGTTGTTTTATACATGTGTTGACTATGTAGTTGATGTAAACTCCATTTAGTGTGCAGGGTTGGGTTGGTGTGCTTGTTTATGACCTCCCTTAAGTTTATAGGGATGGGTTGTTATACTTATTTCATACCTCCCTTGAGTGTGTGGGGATTGGTCAGTGTGCTTGTTTTTTCCCTTCCTTAAACATGCAGGGATGGGTTGGTGTGACTAATGTGACCTCCCTCGACCATTCATATATGGTTCAGTGTGCTTGATGTTGCCTCCTTGAGTGTATAGGGATTGGTTGGTGTGGTTGATGTGATACAAGATATTGGATCTTTCTTGAATATTCTTGGATCAAGGATCATATTTGGGGTTGGTTCATGGTAGGAAGAAATTCATAAATGATGGAACTCCCTTGATTGAGGAGGGATGGTTCGAGTATTATGGACATATGATCATGATTTGTTCCTCCAAGTAGTGGGTTAAGGTTTGTATAACACACCCACACCGAGACTTTGGATGTGATATTTACATCATTTCGGTTGGAACCCCACCCTATGTCTTCAACTATGGGTTGGGTTATGGTATAAGCTGACTCCTTCCTTTTGGTATAATGCTAAAGCAGGTAGAGTCAAGTGTTGTGGTGACCTTTTTAGCACACAAAAATCTGACTTGTATGATAGTATGTTTATTACTTTTTATGATTTATGGTTGGTTGTATTGAACATACATGATTGCACCTTATATATGTATTTCATGCATATCCAATTTATCACAGAAACAATCAGTATCATTTAGGCAATATGGATTTCTACAAGGTCATTGTACTCACCCCTACCCACATACATGTAATGGGTTTCGATGTACATGGGTAATTTTTTTTATTTTATTTCAAGATATATATATCTCTTAGATATGAATGCCTATACAGATCTAGAATTTCATGGAGGATAATGATTTTATAGGCTTGTATGTGAGTTGGTCCAGAGGTTAGTATAATTTATTTTTAGGTATGGTTCAGTATGTACTAGACAGTGTGTCATTTTTATATATGATTCTTATTATTATATACTTATTTTCTATTTCTCTATTTTATATTGATTCATCATATAGAACATTTTACAAATTTTAATCTAGATTGAGTGGTTCTATTTTCCTCCCCCTTTATTTTTCCATGGGTTTGGGGATTTCCATCATACAGAAGAGACATACCAAATTCTCAATATATTGGAGCATGACCCTAAATATTTATATTAGAGGGAATATTATTTCCATTATTATATTAGTCCCTCTCTATTTTTCAACATCCTCTAGTGTATTAGGAGTCATGCTTGATGACATGCAGTAACCCCCACGTAAGAATAGTTCAGGTGGCTTGGGAAAGGGAGTTAAAAAATGGTATTAAATCATTTCATGGGATGGGCTGGTGTTGTTTGAGGTAGATATAGATTTAAGGGAATTGAAATGTATATTGAGTTTATGCATGGATATTATGATGTCAATTAAAACTTGAGTTGTCAATGGATGTCCAGTTTTGGGACAAGGAACTCTAGGATGAGTTTGGTGTTTAGTTGAACTGATAATCTTGATATAGGATGGATGAGACTCGGGATGAGTAATAGGTATTAGCTGGTATCCAAAGAGTTGAACATTCATCATGATAATGGTATGCTTAGAACTTGATACATGCACCTATGAATAGTGTTTTTTGACATGATTCATCATTATAATACATATAAAATAAAGTAAATTATAATATAAATTATTTTTTATTTAATATATTATAAGGGGTGATTAGATTAATATGGATATGAGGGTATTGTTTAACTTTTTATTGACTATAATTGTGTTTGTTTGTCCACCATAGGGAAATGGTTTTTGAGATGTGTGGTTTTGGTGAAAAAATAAGTTTTAGAAAGAAAACTCATCTAGTAGTGTGTGGTGTGAATGAAATGGTTTTGAAATTTGGTTTTACTTGAAATGGATTATAGATCTGGTATTTTTAAATGGTTTTGTGATTTTAGATTTTGAGAAAAAGTATGGAAATGAATTTTGAAATAATATTTAAAAATGGTTTTGGGAAAATAGATCAGTTTTTGGAAAAGGGACCAGCTAGGATGAGGATTTTTGTGATTTTTATTTTGATGTAAACCCTTATATTCCAATGGGTGTTTTGAAAACTCATGTGAGTCATGATGTGTGTAAAATTATTTTAATGGTTTTTTGAAAGAAGTGGTCAGTACCTTGGTAAACCATGTCTTCTTGGAGTTTTGTGTTAGTAGATAGTGTCCTGGATACTTAAATTATGTGTTTGGATGATGGTTCATGTTTATTTATAACTTCCATGTGTGATTGGTAGGTGTGGAACTATTATTTCCAAGTGCTGGGAAAATAAATAGGTTCCTATGTAGGCCTGTTTTTCTTGGTTTTTAGTGGTTGACTGAGAGTTTCTTAAGTGTTGGCTTGTGTGTTCAGTAAGAATGCCATGATTATTTTGAGAGAGATTCATGTGTTAGGATTATGAGATATATTCTTTTTGGGTGACACTTTTGGATAGATATTATATGGATATTTAATGTTGGGATCAAGCAACCAGTTGTGATTTTTGTGGGTTTGGGAGTTGGACCCCTTGATGTGTGTTTTGATGGTTTCATAGGTTATATCACTTGATGTGTGTTTTGATGGGTGTGTGATTATGACCAATTGAATTGTGTCCTCTATGGTTGATTCCTATGGTGGGGATAACCATCAAGAATAATTTTTCATTGGTAGTGGATTCTTATGGTGGAGAGAACCATAAGCTTGGGATGAATTGGTTGTTCGCACTTCATTGTGTTGGGACTGATAGGTGTCTTTGGGTTCTATCAAGGCACTTGGTGATTGGTTTTTGTGTTAGTGCTTAGGTTGGAGTGGGAAACAATGTCAATTAATTGTTTTGGTGGATTTTTTATGTGACAATATGATACTCATGAGTGTTGTACTTGATTCATGAATTAGGGGGAGTCATGTTCCATCAAGCAGACTTTCATTGGGAGATAGTTTGATTTGTGGCATTATTCATGAGTTAAACCATGATTCATGGCATGATTCATGGGGTGAACCATGGTTTGTGGCATGATTTAGGGTTGAATAATTTGGTGAATTATTGTGTGGTTTCAGTTGGAGAATGTGTGTTGGAAATAGGTTCTGGAGGGTTTTGGTGTGATCTGAGAGAGTCAAATCGGTAACGCATTGGTGATCAGGGTATATCATGCAAGTTGGATGGGACAATTGAGGATCAAAATATGGAGTCAAACTAAGTGACGGTTTTGGACCTTGGTGTGTGAATTTTTTATGGTTTAGAAATTCATTTAGGTGTTAAGGCATTTTTTTGGGTGGTGCAGTGATGTGGTGATGCCTCTAGGTTAAGGAATCATGCTCGAGTAAGTGATATCACATCAATGAGTGAGGTCGATAATTTTCAACAAAATTCAGCCAAGAGATTGACCAAAAGGTAGTTTGTTATAAATTTGGATTTGGTGAGTTTGGAAACATATTGGTAGTGTTGTTCAGGATATGGTTGACATGGTTTGAGAATCAAACCATGACTTTTGGAGAAAAGAAAGTGTGAATGGACTTGGTGTTTAGAGTTGTGAAGTTGAAGCATGTTGAGAATTCAACGATGTAACTTGACTGGTTAGCACTAAATTGATGACTGAGGTAGGTCTGAGTTCAAGTTTGGAAGACTACCATGACTTCTTGATGATGATAAGTATAATTATGTGGAGTTTATAATGGCCCACATCGTAATGGGTTGTAAATTCCCTAGTGAATTTGAACATTTTTCTTGGTGAGGGGTTCATTTTGAGAGTCGAGGCTTAGGTTGGGTTTCCAAATACTTGAAAATCTCTAACAAGTGCTTTCATGCATGATTTTAGGTTTGGGTGGTGTCCTAGGGGTTTGGGATGGAATCAAGGAAGGTTTTTGTGGTTAGGATGATAGAATTAATAGTGGGATCCATTCATAGTGTGACCATATGTGTCACATCATGAAATAGTGAAGCAGAAGTGTTTTCCCCCTACTTAGAGAGGGTTCACGACATGAAAACCTATTCATACTATGAAACATGTGAAATGGGTTTTTAAAAATATCCAAGGGGTCTAAAATATAAACCCCTTAGGTTTTTCTATTGGATGGTCTCAAAAACAAAAGGAAGAATGACCCACTATATCCTCTCTTACCCTTGGTTTTGGGTGGTTCGAGAGCATTTTTTTCAAATGGTTTTAGGTAATATATCATCCCCTATTCTCCTTGTTCTTCCTTTTTCCCTCTTTTTTGATTTTGTTTTTACCATCAAGGTTTCGGAAAGGGTATTTCATCAGATCATGGTGATATCATCATGTGTGATGGGGCTTTCATGTTCAACTTATAGAGGATGTCCTGAGAGGCCGTAATTAAGACTTCACTCATTGTTTTTTATAAGTTATGTTTCCTTGTATATAACATATTACATTTTTTCACATATTATTTTTGGATATTATATGGATTGATTTCAAGACTAGATGCTGAGACGGAGTGTGATTCTGAGGCCTAGTGTGATTAGAATAAATGTTTGAAAAATATTAAAATATTTAATAGCAAGTGTGTGCATTTTTCCTAAAAAAGTGTAATAACTCTTAAATGGGTGCCCGAATCATAAATCTGAGGGTACCATTGAGTTCATAAAAGTGGTTTTACCCTAGATATGACCTAAATTTAGTCATCGTGGATAGTTTTTGGAAAAAGATATTGGGGACGTAAAAGGAATAAAATAATTTATTAAAAAAATATTTTGACACAATGAATTTTCCCTTAAATTTATTGTTGTGTTGGAAATACAAGGTTATCTGCATAAAAATGGAGATGTTGGAGGATGTTGGAGAAAAATTCGGTGAATTATCTCAGGTGAAAGACAACAAATCAAGATTAGATCTTAGATTGTTGTGCCAATAGAATCTGTGGAACTCGTCTACAATGGAAACACAATAGGTTTTCATAGATGATCGATCCAACTTGAGGTATGGTGTATGATTTATTGGTTTAATTATTTGTTCTTGATTCCTAAAATGAACATGGTCTAATCCATGAATAGATTAGCCCACGGATTGATTGTATTTGAGGGATGGGTTTTATTTATAGGTTATCAGGATTTATTTGATTTGGTTTTCTTACTCGAATCCCCAGATCATGATCATTGGCCAAGAATGATTGTCCAAAAATGATAAACCTTTGCTCATGTGAATTTATCCATTCATTCTTTGCCTTGTTCACTATTGGAACCCCGTGGTTACCTGATCGACATTTCCAGGTGGTTCTGAACACAATAGGACCCTCAGATTCGAGGTGAACTGAAAAATGAGGCCTAATTTGTGTAGATCGAGACCTGAGGAGCTTGGATCTACTACCATTTTATTTTTTGGGCATTATAGGAGGTGTGTTGGTCTATGGAATGGACCACCAGTGTGGAACCAGTGACTGGTGGTTGTAGGTAGTGTGCAGCGCCGGACTGTGAACGGGAGACGGGATGCGGCGGCGGACGTGGTGGCGATGGCGATGGATGTGGTGACAAACACAAGTCGGGTCGAGTCAGGCCGATGGGTCGGGTCAGACCTGGGTTAGACCCAGGGAAACTGAGTAGGAGCCCTATTGTGGATGACCATGATGGTCGACCGCAGGTGTAGAGACCGCGTGGCTGGGTGGCGCGGTTTTTCAACCGACTGCGGAGGTTGACCGTAGTGGTAGGTATGTAGGCCTCCGATAGGATTGCGGGTAGTTTCACTAAATCAAAATCATCTCTTAAATGGAGAATCCAATCGAAGATCCATCTACGGCATTGAATCCCTAACATTGAGGTGTTCATTTTGAGACAAGTGGTGAGTTTTTTAGTTTGTACTAGTATAGGTTGAGAGTGTTCCCTTGGTCTTTTTCATTAGGGTTCCGTATGACATTAAATCCACATCACTGGATTGTAATCCCCTCTGGAGGTCAAGTCTCAGATAGAGTATGGTATCCTTCCCTAAGACTAGAGTGAGATTCTTTATCACCCCTAGTGGACTTTTTGGAATCATATAACCTCCTTGATCAGGGCACTGATCCTCCATCTAGTGAGTTGCATTGGTAGGGTCGGTGGTATCCCCTAGTGTGTCTGGGCATGATCCCCTATGTAGCGGTTTGATCCAGATTAGGCATGTGGTATCCCCCAGTCAGTTCTAGGAGTGATCCTTAGCATCCCCTATTCAGTTATAGGAGTGACCCCCTCTCTGTGTATCATAGTCTTCCTTGACCAATTTTTTCTCTCTAGGCAGGGCCTAGACAAGCTAGACCTCTTCCTTGAGTGTCTCTGATGATAATATGGATCGAGGAGTGAGCTCTCCTAGAACGAGCATGCTTCGAGAAGAATCATGTGGCTAGAAGTTGGTTATGATCACCTAATGGAATTTTGTATCTCTTGAGTATATCAAGATATCCTTGATATATGTGTTTTAGATATACACTTGTATAGATCTCACTATAATTTCCTTTTATTTATTACTTTTTGTTTTTGGGGTGTCTTACTGAGTATTGTTATACTCACCCATGCAAGGGCTTTGCCCACATGTGTTATGCCTTATGCAGACGATTGAACTTTCAAAGGAGTCCTGGGAGAACCAGGACTGGGTGGAGCATAACTAGAGTTGGGTAGATCGAGGTGTTTTCAAGGATTGTACCTTTGACATAGTTCTCACCCCTGGAGCAGGTTGTACTGTTTACAGTTTCAGTTAGTATTGTGTATTGACTCTTTATAGTGGGCTTGTTTTTGGAATTGTTTAATTTCCAATGTTTTCACTATCATACTATATTATAGGATCTTAGATATATGCATTCATTTTTTACTTAGTGTTTTTTTACATTTCATCATTTTCTGTCTTGGAGATGTTTGTGTGCATACAGGTACTCTAGGATAATGTCTCCCATTTGTGGGATATGTCTACTCGATGCTAGTCACCAGCCCCTAGCCTATTAGAGGCCAACTTGGGGTTATCATGACATGGGACCCTCTGGGATGGGTTGTGTCAGAGTGGTATTAGAGCAGGTTGGTTCTACCTTATGAATGGGAGTCTATGAGATTGGTTTTGGGAAACAATGTTAAGTGTTTTGAGTTCAGATTTTAGGCCAGGGACTCCAGTGTTGGTGTGACAGCTGACATATCTATACACACTCTAATTACCTATTTTTAGGCTTGATACATGAAAACACTAGTCGTAGGAAAAAAATGGCACATGCATCATATAGGAATGGTTGTGTTTTCCATGTACTTCTTGAGTAAGCTCTCCAGATATACTTTATTGATCGTGGTATATCTTGTTTTATTTCAGGATTCCTCCATGTAGATATCCATCTAGGATTCCTCTGCGTGATCATGAGGATGATCCTCCTATTGACGAGGCATCAGTACAGAGGCATGTACCAGAGATAGAACCTTTGGGTGGTTTACCGGATATACCACCACACATCGAGCAACATCTAATACCAGCACTACCAACTGAGGATGCATGAAGGCTGTGCATTTCATGAGTTTTAGAGCCAGTGACGTCCTAGGTTTTGGGGTGAGATAGACCCCCAGTTGGCTGAGGATTGTCTAGAGGAAGTCACCCGTGTTTTATGCCTTGTGGGGATTCTTTCAAACCAGATGTAAGTCCTTCCCACAAGTATTATTTAGGGATATTCAGAGTAATGGTGGAGCTTGGTGACTCATTCACATGATGAGATAGCTCTCTCTTGGACAGACATTGAGCATCTATTTAGAGAGGAGTTCTATATGGACACATTGTTATTGGTATGCATACAG
This sequence comes from Viscum album, assembly GCA_963277665.1. Classification (NCBI taxonomy): domain Eukaryota; kingdom Viridiplantae; phylum Streptophyta; class Magnoliopsida; order Santalales; family Viscaceae; genus Viscum; species Viscum album. The sequence continues at coordinate 345,578,168 of OY728152.1, read as the reverse complement.
TATCTTCTACATCTACAGTAGGGAAGTATGACCATGGTGAATTATTCAGCAAAGTTTACTGATCTTTCATGCTACTCCTTGGATATGGTATGAGACCAGTTATTCAGAGCTCAGACCTTCGATAAGGGATTATTCTAAGACATCAGGGAATCAGTGGTATACCTTATAATTCCTACCTATGATGGGGTACTTGAGAGGGACCTGGTAGTGCAAATTTTTCTGGCCTAGAAAATGCTAGTAGTGAGAGCTGGCAGTGGGAACCGGGTAGCTGAGACCTTGGCAGTGGGTAGCTGATGGTAGTCATAGAGATCCAAGTGGGATAGGTGTTTTAGGGGTGATCCTGGGACTTAGGGTTAGAAGTTCAGGTCTCTCAGGGTGTATCTAATCATCCAAGGGATAAACGGTGTTACTCATGTGGTTGTCGAAGACATCTGGCATAAGATTGCCCGACCCGTCATACAGTTGATCGGGATACTATTGAGGGACCACTAAGGTAGAGATATATACAGGATAAGGGTAGTCTGTAGGGAAGTAGACATGGTATAGGGGAAGGTAGGGCGCTAGGAGGTGGTCAGAGGTTTGACCTATTACCACCACCACCCCCAGGAGGTCCATGACAGGCTTAGGGAGCTAGTGAATTAGGACGAGGATGGCTACAAGCGATGGAGGCATATGACCTCAGGGATCTAGGGATGATACGAGGTATGATATATGTATTTTCCACCTTATTTTTAGTTTTTATATATATAGGTGATTTTCATTCCTTTCTTTCCATGAACCTTGTTCAGGACTCAGATATTCAAGTTGAATGATTGACTCAACCCTTACGCTTAGAGACTCCTACAGGGGGAGACTCGATAATCACACATTGGTTCTGACAGTGTGACCTGAATCTTGGAGGTGAGATTTTAGGTTGGGATCTCTTGGTAGTGGAATCGAGGCCTTATGATTTCATTCTTGGTATGGACTATTTATCCACAGTTCATGCTTATATTGAATGTTTTAGGAAAATAGTGTGGTGTTTCCATATTGATGGAACTAGGTTTTCCTTTTTTGGTGAAAAGGAAACATAGGCAGTGTAGGATGAACCCACACATAGGAGGGTGAAACCGATTACTCATCAATTGGATAGCCTCACTGAGGGTGCAGTGGATGATATGAGTCCTCAATTTCCTATAGTGGTGGCGGAGTATGAGGAGATATTTCCTAAAGATGTTCTAGGTTTACCTCCCTAAATGGATATGGAATTCTATATTGATCTACACCCCAGGATGACACTGATATCTACACGTACAAATCAGATGGCTCTCGTAGATCTTCACAGGCTGAGGGTGCAGTTGGAGTACTTGTAGAGGAAGGGCTTCATGAGACCCACTGTTTCACCCTATGAAGCCCCAGTTTTGTTTTCCAAGAAGTAAAATGGGAGATTGAGGTTATGTGTGGATTACCAGTGCTTGATTCAGGTGATCATGAAGAACAAGTATCCATTGCTGAGGATTGATGAACTTTTTATCAGTTGAAAAGGGTGTGGTGGTTCTTGAAGATTGACCTCAGATCAGGCTATCACTAGCTATGAGTGAGGGGTGAGGATATACCAAATACAGCCTTCATATGTTATTATTTTCACTATGAGTACTTATTGATGTCATTTGGAATAAGGAATTCCCCAGCAATGTTCATGGGACTGATGAACTGGATCTTTCAGCCTTACTTAGACTGGTTTGTGGTGGTCTTAAAAGATGATATCCTAGTGTACTTAGTGTAACGACCCGAAATTTTGAATAAATCATGTTTTCGAATTTTTTGTGTTATTTTATTTTATACTCAACAAAACTGTTTCATTTGATAACATGAGTATAATTAAAATGAGATCGTGGGGTTTCAACTGTTATATGACTGTGGGTCAATATGACCGCAGGAAACTAAACGTTTTGATTATTGTCTCTAAATACAAGTGATATTGGTTAATTAATATAGAAAGAAGATTTTATGGCCTCATCTAGTAGTCTCGGGCCAATCGAATCTCATCTAACGGAACTTGGGAGGAGGTAGCACCACTGGGCTTTGCTCTGTATCAAACCCAAGCCGAAATTCATCGTGTGAAGCTAGAACATAATCGCCTTCGTGAGAAGTTCAAACTAAAAAAAATTACTACTCGTGCAATGTTGGTCGAGCCGCCCCAAGATTTTATCACCCTAGCACACCTTACTCTTAGGTCATGTGCTGGTGTTATAAGGGGCTATGTAACGAGATCATAACAGCCTTGTGTAATCCTTTGATTTAAATAAAAATTGTGATTTCTTCTTGTGATGAAGTTTGTGAATTTTCAAATGTCTGGATAAATATAGTATGCATATTTTTGATGAATTCTAGAAAAAGGATATTTGAAAATATTTATGTAAACCTTAGATAATTAATTATGTGTAATGATTTTCAAAAAATAGTCTTCTACAATTATATTCAGCACGAAATTTAGAGTCTAATAAGATCAACTTAATTTTTGATGAATAGTAAATTATGAATAGTGATTTTATGCTTAGGATTAGTAATGTGACCAAATGGATTAGTAATCTCACTTAAAGAAAGTATTAAAATAATCTAGGCACCTTGATTAAGTAATGTGATTCAATAAAATAGGTAAATAACTGTTTCAGAAATTATTAGTCAAGTAATAGTTTTTTCAGGTGAATAGTGGTTTTTAATTAAAAATTAAATTAAAAATATTTAGAAAATTATTTTTATAAAATGGATTTCATTTTTGAACTCAGAGCATCGATATTATATTAAGGTAATTTTTGGAGATTTTTCTGAAAAAATGAATTTTCAGTGAATAGTGTATTTATTTAAAAATTAAATTAAAAATATTTAGAAAATTATTTTTATAAAACAGAGTTCATTTTTGAAAACAGAGCATCGATATTTTTTTAAGGTGAAATTTTGGGATTTTTCTGAGAGTTGAATTTTCGATGAATAGTGAAAATACAGTTTTTAAGTTACGGGTGTTTAATGACATCATTAAATGATATATTAAGTATGTAATCAATATGGTCAACGTATGAATAGTAAGATAAGTTATGAGGTGTCCCAAGTGGCCAATACCATGGGCAAATACCACGGGAAAGCCCATGGTTTTGCCAATACCACCAATGAGGTGTCCCTTGGCCATTAATGTCGTGTCCCCTCACTTTCCCTATAAATACCCAACCTTTCCTCCTTTAATTTTCACTCCCAACTCTCCCCCAACGAAGCTCTGGTCTCATTACCTCCCAAGGAGTCCTCTCAAGGTTCCCAAAATCCCTCAAGGTCCCAACCTTTGAGTTTTAAGAGTTACGTTTTAAGGTTAGGGGTCTTACCTCTCTCTTTCTTTCCAAGTACTCTCTTTTATGTGATTTCTTTTATTCTCCATGTTCTTATGTTGATGATGTTCTTTTATATTCATCCTACTTCCCTTTTTATGTTAATATGATGAGAGACCCCCTCTTTCTCTCATCATTTCATTTTATGAATGTTTAAGTGGCGTTGTTAGGCTGCCGAATTTTTGAAAGGGATTCTTTCACTCTTCCCATTTTCAAGTTCTATTTTCATGTCAAATTCCTTTTTATTATGTTGGGTTATGATCTCTATATCTATCATACTGATCTTTTATGTTCATATGATGATAGACACTATTTGATCTCGTCAATTCATTTTTGAAGTTTTAAGTGACGTCGTTAGGCTGCCGAATTTTCATAAGAGAAATCTTATTTTTGTCTTCCTTTAAAGTTCTTCATTTCATATGGTTTATCTTTAAAATTTCATTACCATGTTCTTAAATCCTTTATATTCTGTTCCCATACTGTTTTATGTATAATTTATGAGTGGTTGACCCATGTCCCATCTCTTTTCAATGTTTTCTAAAACCTTGTATCATAGCTATTATGCTGTAGAATTTTCATCTCAAAATGTATCTCTCTTTTTCTCAAATTCTTTTATTTTAGTAAGTGAATACTCAAAAATCTTTATTCTACAGGGGTATTCACATATATATCAAAATGTTATATTTTAAATTCTGGTATTTACATACATGAGATCCGCTTTCTTTTTTTTCGTGGGTTTAAAGTGACATAAAGATCACGTCTTTAAAGCAGTTTTTAAAATGTGATGACTATGAAATGAAAACCATTTCTTTTATGATATATGGGTTGTTTATGAAATTATTGATGATTATATATGTTTCTCACATGATAATAAAGTCAAATTTAAGGGTGCACCCTGATAGCGCTCCAATGCATTGGGTAAAGACTTAATCTCTAGAGATGACCATTTTTAATGATATCTTGGTGAATAACCTTGGTAATTTTTAATGACACCTTGGGGATGGACCTTGGTGAAACGGAAATGATTGTCTATGTTAAATGTTTTAGCCACATCTTCAAGTTATGAAACATGTTATTTTTATTATGATATTCCTCATGATCTCTTTCTCATTCCTTAAAGTTATTTTTCATGACTTTTGATGTGTCTCAAGTTATCATGTAAAAGGTTTCCCTTGTTTCCCTTACTGGGCCTTCTGCTCACCTTTTCCTTTGATGTATGCTCTCAGGTTATGAGATGTTGTAATTAACTTAGGATGAAAAAATTAATAAGCCATTCAAGTGTTTACGAAGAATGTTTTTTTTTTCTCATGTAATAATTTTCTGGTTTCCAAGACACTAAACCTTAAAGATCCTTGGTTTTGTATAATGTAATGAAAGTTTAAGTGATAAAAAGGAGGGATGCTATAGTTGGTATCAAAGAATGGTTTAGTTATTTGTGGAAATTAGGATATTAAAAATTTAGGAAGAACCCTATATAAAAGTTTAAATATAGGAAATCTTCCTGGTATTTTTGTGAGTATTGAGTAAGGGGTTGCCAAGAAAATACATCCCTGTTTGGATACGAGCAAGTAGAGGTGGCTCTGGCACAGATGTACATAGGGGAAAAACCTGAAAACACCGCTTTGAGCTAGACTCGAACGGGAACTGGTACACAACAACGGGCCTTGCTGCACTCTTGGTTACAACACTCCCGGGGGATATGCTTCGGTAAATTCATAAGCTAAGTATGAACCATTATTAAAGGAACAAAGATAAAATAAAATAAAGATTCACATAAGAATATATGATCATGGATAACCTATATTGGAACCTAGGGGATCACAAGTTAGGGTATACTTTCTTTCTACAAGTTTATCCTTCTATGCTTAAATTTTCCTTTTAATTATTATTGGCTAAGTATTTAAGCCCCTAATTATACCTTATTTTCTTAGTTAATGGCGGGAAATGGAAGAACATGTCCTGACAACCAATGTGATAGGAAATGTGATTATTTCCCTATTAATGTGATAGATATGATGAGAGATCAAGTTTAACATATTGTGATTATGCCAAACCAGTTATCAAAAATCATAATTAATAATTGGTACATAGTTGAATACCCAAATTCATCAAGGAAGAAGAAGACAAAGTCTCAAGGATGTTCATCTGATAAAGTTGATAAGGGAAAGAAGACCCAACTTCCTTTTTGAAAAATGTGTGGGAAGATGCACCAAGGAGAATGTCACAAAGAAACCGGGAGATGTTTTAAGTGTGGGAAGATAGGGCATAAAGTAGCCAATTGCTTTAAAAAAATGGATAATGTGATGAATAGAGATAAGGTTTGATCTAATGTAACTTATACATTTCAATATCGTAAATGTAGAGAAGTTGGAAATTATCCAAGGAAATGCTCTCTTGTAAGGGATGAGAAGCATGATGATCATCAACAATATTCAAGGACAAGGGAACAATGCAAGACTTATGCTAAGATGGATCATGATGACTGAAGTACATGTAACTTCTTTGCAATAATTGTCTATGTCATGTTGTATTTTAGTTCAAGCTCTATGAGCATAACTTTTATGTTTTCTAAGATCATCGAGTCACTACCTAAGATTATTTTATATCATTAAGGAAAAACATCTATTGTTATGTACCACATGTTGATGTAGTGAATCTGTTCTTCTTAAAAAAAGGTGATTAGGGGATTAAAAGATGATTATTATTTTGTAAGACATTCACTATTTTTGGGAACCATATATGATCGAGGTAAATAGATTACTATGGTATTTTCTTTGAGGAATAAAGGTTGACTTATATTTTGAAGAATCGATGAATTTAAGGCAAACTTATGGTAATTTAGGTTACTTATGGAAATGATTAACCTATCTTGGGGAAAATTTGATTAGGTTAGTTACTTTTGTTATAAGATGATAAGAGTTGTTGATGTTGTTTGGAGATGAATGATAAATTCTATCTTGGAAGACTATGTTATGAGATCGTTCTTATAACTGGGTTTCGATCTTAGTTTGGTTTATTTTGAGGAATTTTAAGGACAGTTATTTTTGGAATGGTCTATGATGAACTTTGGGTAGTACCGTGGAATTTTGAAGATTTAAATAAGTTTCCCTTCCTATGGTATTCTTTCTTTTTGAAGAGTTGTTTTATCTTACCCCTTCTGTTTTTTGGGATAATGTTTAAATATAGAAGAAATAGATAGTTAAACTTTTGTGGATTATGTGATTCTCTAGAAGATGATTCTTGTGCTTTGATGAGACCAAGTAGTTTTGAATGCTCATCATTTGGAGAAAATATTAGTTTTGGTAGAAACTTATTAAAGGATGAAACTCTACTTGAAGGTAGGTATATTTTCTTATGTTTTTATTCTATGTAGTAAATAAATTCCTCAAAATTATGAGAAGAAACATAAAAAACGTTGTTGGTTTACATTTCATACTGGGTAATCAAAGACCGTTTACACACATCATAAGTTTGTGATTTTCTTGTTGCTAACTTTCTCCTAATCATGTTTTCTATCACTCTCCCTCAGAACTTGACCATTTGTTTTCTCTTCCATGTCCATATTTTCCTACATGGAATCCTAGTGTGGGTTAACTCAGGTGACCTTTGTACTTCCCTTTCTTTCTTTTAAAGTAATAGTTTTACTGGATCCTTTTCCGATGTGGGACTTTCAATTAAATTTCCAAACCCAATTTTTAAAAATTGCGAGGACGCAATTTCTTAAGGGGGGAAGAATGTAACGACCCGAAATTTTGAATAAATATTATTTCCAAATTTTTCGTGTTATTTTATTTTATACTCAACAAAACTGTTTCATTTGATAACATGAGTATAATTAAAATGATACCATTGGGTTTCGACTGTTATATGACAGTGGGTCAATATGACCACTGGAAACTAAACATTTCAATTATTGTCTCTAAATACAAGTGATCTTGGTTAATTAATATAGAAAAAAAGATTCAATGGAATCATCCAGTAGTCTCGGGCCAATCGAAGCCCATCTAATGGAACTTGGGAAGGAGGTAGCACCACTGGGCTTTGCTCTGAACCAAACCCAAGCCGAACTTCATCGTGTGAATCTATAACGGAATCGCCTTCGCGAGAAGTTCAAACTGATAGAAATTACTACTCGTGCAATTTTGCTCGAGCTGCCCCAAGATTCTATCACCCTAGAACACATTACTCTTAGGTCCTATGCTGGTGTTATAAGGGGCTATGTAATGAGATCATAAAATCCTTGTGTAATCCTTTGATTTAAATAAAAATTTTGATTTCTTCTTGTGATGAAGTTTGTGAATTTTCAAATATCCGGATAAATATAGTATGCATATTTTTGATGAATTCTAGAAAAAGTATATTTGAAAATTTTATGTAAACCTTATATAATTAATTATGTGTAATGATTTTCAAAAAATGGTCTTCTACAATTATGTTCAGTACGAAATTTAGAGTCTAATAAGATCAACTTAATTTTTGATGAATAGTAAATTATGAATAGTGATTTTATGCTTAGAATTAGTAATGTGACCAAATGGATTAGTAATCTCACTTAAAGAAAGTATTAATATAATCTAGGCACCTTGATTAAGTAATGTGATTCAATAAAATAGGTAAATAAATGTTTCAGAAATTATTAGTCAAGTAATAGTTTTTTCAGGTGAATAGTGGTTTTTAATTAAAAATTAAATTAAAAATATTTAGAAAATTATTTTTATAAAATGGATTTCATTTTTGAACTCAGAGCATCGATATTATGTTAAGGTAATTTTTGGGGATTTTTCTGAAAAAATGAATTTTTAGTGAATAGTGTATTTATTTAAAAATTAAATTAAAAATATTTAGAAAATTATTTTTATAAAATGGAGTTCATTTTTTAAAACAGAGCATCGATATTTGGTTAAGGTGAAATTTTGGGATTTTTATGAGAAAGTTGAATTTTCGATGAATAGTGAAAATACAATTTTTAAGTTACGGGTGTTTAATGACATCATTAAATGATGTATTAAGAATGTAATCAATATGGTCAACTTATGAATAGTAAGATAAGGTATGAGGTGTCCCAAGTGGCCAATACTATGGGAAAATACCATGGGCAAGACCATGGTTTTTCCAATACCACCAATGAGGTGTCCCTTGGCCATTAATGCCTTGTCCCCTCACTTTCCCTATAAATACCCACCCTTTCCTCCTTTAATTTTCACTCCGAACTCTCCCCCAACGAAGCTCTAGTCTCATTACCTCCCAAGTAGTCCTCCCAAGGTGCCCTAAAGCCCTCAAGGTCCCAACCTTTGAGTTTTAAGAGTTACGTTTTAAGGTAAGGGATCTTACCTCTCTCTTTCTTTCCAAGTACTCTCTTTTATGTCATTTATTTTATGCTCCATGTTCTATTATTGAGGATGTTCTTTTATATCCATCCTACTTCCCTTTTTATTTTAATATGATGAGATACCCCCTCTTTCTCTCATCATTTCATTTTATGAATGTTTAAGTGGTGATGTTAGGCTGTCGAGTTTTTAAAAGGGATTCTTTCACTCTTCCCATTTTCAAGTTCTATTTTCATGTCAAATTCCTTTTTATTATGTTGGGGTATGATCTCTATATCTATCATACTTATATTTTATTTTCATATGATTAGAGACCCTATTTGATCTCATCAATTCATTTTTGAAGTTTTAAGTGACGTCGTTAGGCTGCCGAATTTTCATAAGAGAAATCTTATTTTTGTCTTCCTTTCAAGTTCTTCATTTCATATGGTATATCTTTCAAATTTCATTAACATGTTCTTAAATCCTTTATATTCTGTTCCCATACTATTTTATGGATAATTTATTAGTGGGTGACCCATGTCCCCTCTCTTTTCAATGTTTTCTAAAACCTTGTATCATAGTTGTTATGCTGCAGAATTTTCGTCTCAAAATGTATCTCTCTTTTTCTCAAATTCTTTTATTTTATTAAGTGAATACTCAAAAATCTTTATTCTACAGAGGTATTCACATATATATCAAAATGTTATTTTTTAAATTCTGGTATTTACAAACATGAGATCCGCTTTCTTTTTTTTTTTGTGGGTTTAAAGTGACATAAAGATCACGTCTTTAAAGCAGTTTTTAAAATGTGATGACTATGAAATGAAACCCATTTCTTTTATGCTATATGGGTTTTTTATGAAATGATTGATGATGATATATGCATATCACAAGATAATAAAGGCAAATTTAAGGGTGCGCCCTGATAGCGCTCCAATGCATTGGGTAAAGACTTAATCTCTAGAGATGACCATTTTCAATGATATCTTGGTGAATAACCTTGGTAATTTTTAATGACACATTGGGGATGGACCTTGGTGAAACAAAAATGATTGTATATGTTAAATGTTGTAGCCACATCTTCAAGTTATGAAACACATTATTTTTATTATGATATGCCTCATGATCTCTTTCTCATTCCTTAAAGTTATTTTTCATGACTTTTGATGTGTCTCAAGTTCTCATGTAAAATGTTTCCCTTGTTTACCTTACTGGGCCTTATGCTCACCCTTCCCTTTGATGTATGCTCCCAGGTTATGAGATGCTATAATGAACTTAGGATGAACAAATGAAGAAGCCATTCAAGTGTTTAAGAAGAATTTTTTTTGTCTCATGTAATAAGTTCCTGGTTTCCAAGACACTAAACCTTAAAGATCCTCGGTTTTGTATAATGTAATGAAAGTTTAAGTGATAAAAAGGCAGGATGCTATAGTTGGTATCAAAGGATGGTTTAGTAATTTTTGGAAATTAGGATATTAAAAATTTAGGAAGAACCCTATAGAAAAGTTTAAATATAGGAAATCTTCCTGGTATTTTGGTGAGTATTGAGTAAGGGGTTGCCAAGAAAATACATCCCTGTCTGGATACGAGCAAGTAGAGGTGGCTCTGGCACAGATGTACATAGGGGTAAAACCTGAAAAAACTACTTTGAGCTAGACTTGAACAGGGACTGGTACACAACAACGGTCCTTTATTTACTCTTGGTTACAACACTCCCGGGGGATATTCTTTGGTAAATTCATAAGCTTAGTATGAACCATTATTAAAGGAACAGAGATAAAATAAAATAAAGATTCACATAAGAATATATGATCATGGATAACCTATATTGGAACCTAGGGGATCAAAAGTTAGGGTATACTTTCTTTCTACAAGTTTATCCTTCTATGCTTAAAGTTTCCTTTTAATGATTATTGGCTAAGTATTTAAGCCCCTAATTATACCTTCTTTTCTTAGTTAATGGCGGGAAATGGAAGAACATTTCCCAACAACCAATGTGATAGGAAATGTGATGATTTCCCTATTAATGTGACAGATATTATGAGAGATCAAGTTTAACATATTTTGATTATGCCAAACCAGTTATCAAAAATCATAATTAATAATTGGTACATAGTTGAATGCCCAAATTCATAAAGGAAGAAGAAGACAAAGTCTCAAGGATTTTCATCTGATAAAGTTGATAAGGGAAAGAATACCCAACTTCCTTTTTGAAAAAAGTGTGGGAAAAGGCACTAAGGAGAATGTCACAAAGGAACTGGGAGATGTTTTAAGTGTGGGAAGATAGGGCATAAAGTATCCAATTTCTTTAAAAAATTGGATAATGTGATGAATAGAGATAAGTTTCGATCTAATGTACCTTATACTTTTCAATATCGTAAATGTGGAGAAGTTTAAAATTATCCAAGGAAATGCTCTCTTGGAAGGGATGAGAAGCATGATGAGCATCAACAATCTTCAAGGACAAGGGAACAATGCAAGACTTATGCTGGGATGGATCATGATGACTGAAGTACATGTAACTTCTTCACAATAATTGTCTATGTCATGTTGTATTTTATTTCAAGCTCTATGAGCATAACTTTTATGTTTTCTAAGATCATAGAGTCACTACCTAAGATGATTTTATATCATTAAGGAAAAAATATATTGTTATATACCACATGTTGATGTAGTGAATATGTTCTTCTTAAAAAAAGGTGATTAGGGGATTAAAAGATGATTCTTATTTTGGAAGATATTCACTATTTTGGGAACCCTATATGATCGAGGTAAATAGATTACTATGGTATTTTCTTTGAGGAGTAAAGGTTGACTAATATTTTGAATAATCGATGAATTTAAGGCGAACTTATGGTAATTTAGGTTACTTATGGAAATGATTAACCTATCTTGGGGAAAATTTGATTAGGTTAGTTACTTTTGTTATAAGATGATAAGAGTAGTTGATGTTGTTTGGAGATGAACGATAAAGTTTATCTTGGAAGACTATGTTATGAGATCGTTCTTATAACTGGGTTTCAATATTAGTTTGGTTTATTTTGAGGAATTTTAAGGACAGTTATTTATGGAATGGTCTATGATGAACTTTGGGTAGTACCGTGGAATTTTAACGATTTAAATAAGTTTCCCTTCCTATGGGATTCTTTCTTTTTGAAGAGTTGTTTTATCTTACCCCTTCTATTTTTTGGGATAATGTTTAAAGATAAAAGAAATAGATAGTTAATATTATGTGGATTATGTGATTCTCTAGAAGACGATTCTTGTGATTTGATGAGACCAAGTAGTTTTGAATGCTCATCGTTTGGAGAAAATATTAGTTTTGGTAGAAACTTATTAAAGGATGAAACTCTACTTGAAGGTAGGTATATTTTCTTATGTTTTTATTCTATGTAGTAAATGAATTCCTCAAAATTATGAAAAGAAACAAAAAAAATGTTGTTGGTTTACATTTCCTACTGGGTAATGAAAGACCGTTTACACACATCATAAGTTTGTGATTTTCTTGTGGCTAACTTTCTCCTAATCATGTTTTCTATCACTCTCCCTCAGAACTTGACCCTTTGTTTTCTCTTCCATGTCCATATTTTCCTATATGGAATCCTAGTGTGGGTTAACTCGGGTGACCTTTGTACTTCTCTTTCTTTCTTTTAAAGTAATAGTTTTACTGACTCCTTTTCCGATGTGGGACTTTCAATTAAATTTCCAAACCTAATTTTTAAAAATTGCAAGGATGCAATTTCTTAAGGGGGGAAGAATGTAACGACCCGGAATTTTGAATAAATCTTTTTTGAAAATTTGTTGTGTTATTTTATTTTATACTCAACAAAACTATTTCATTTGATAACATGAGTATAATTAAAATGAGACCATTGGGTTTCGACTGTTATATGACTATTGGTCAATATGACCGTTGTAAACTAAACGTTTCAATTATTGTCTCTAAATACAAGTGATTTTGGTTAATTAATATAGAAAAAAGATGAAATGGCCTCATCCAGTAGTCTCAGGCCAATCAAAGCCCATTTAATGGAACTTGGGAAGGAGTTAGCACCACTGGGCTTTACTCTGGACCAAACTCAAGCCGAACTTCATCGTGTGAAGCTAGAACAGAATCGCCTTCGCGAGAAGTTCAAACTGATAGAAATTACTACTCATGCAATGTTGGTCGAGCCGCCCCAAGATTCTATCACCCTATCACACCTTACTCTTAGGTCCTATGCTGGTGTTATAAGGGGCTATGTAACGAGATCATAACATCCTTGTGTAATCCTTTGATTTAAATAAAAATTGTGATTTCTTCTTGTGATGAAGTTTGTAAATTTTCAAATGTCCAGATAAATATAGTATGCATATTTTTGATGAATTCTAGAAAAAGGATATTTGAAAATATTTATGTAAACCTTAGATAATTAATTATGTGTAATGATTTTCAAAAAATGGTCTTCTACAATTATATTCAGTACGAAATTTAGAGTCTAATAAGATCAACTTAATTTTTGATGAATAGTAAATTATGAATAGTGATTTTATGCTTAGGATTAGTAATGTGACTAAATGTATTAGTAATCTCACTTATATAAAGTATTAATATAATCTAGGCACCTTGATTAAGTAATGTGATTCAATAAAATAGGTAAATAACTGTTTCAGAAATTATTAGCCAAGTAATAGTTTTTTCGGGTGAATACTATTTTTTAATTAAAAATTAAATTAAAAATATTTATAAAATTATTTTTATAAAATTGATTTCATTTTTGAACTCAAATCATCGTTATTATGTTAAGGTAATTTTTGGGGATTTTTCTAAAAAAATGAATTTTCGGTGAATAGTGTATTTATTTAAAAATTAAATTAAAAATATTTAGAAAATTATTTTTATAAAATGGAGTTCATTTTTGAAAAAAGAGCATCGATATTTTGTTAAGGTGAAATTTTGGGAATTTTCTGAGAAAGTTGAATTTTTGATGAATAGTGAAAATACAGTTTTTAAGTTACGGGTGTTAATGACATAATTAAATGATGTATTAATTATGTAATCAATATGGTCGACTTATGAATAGTAATATAAGGTATGTGGTGTCCCAATTGGCCAATACCATGGGCAAATACCATGGGCAAGCCCATGGTTTTTCCAATACCACCAATGAGGTGTCCCTTGGCCATTAATGCCTTGTCCCCTCACTTTCCCTATAAATACCCACCCTTTCCTCCTTTATTTTTCACTCCCAACTCTCCCCCAACTAATCTCTGGTCTCATTACCTCCCAAGTTTCCCCCAATCCCTCAAGGTCCCAACCTTTGAGTTTTAAGAGTTACGTTTTAAGGTAAGGGATCTTACCTCTCTCTTTCTTTCCAAGTACTCTCTTTTATGTCATTTCTTTTATGATCCATGTTATTATGTTTAGGATGTTCTTTTATATTTATGCTACTACCCTTTTTATGTTAATATGATGAGAGACCCCCTCTTTCTCTCATCATTTCATTTTATGAATGTTTAAGTGGTGTTGTTAGGCTGTCGAATTTTTGTAAGGGATTCTTTCACTCTTCCCATTTTCAAGTTCTATTTTCATGTCAAGTTCCTTTTTATTATTTTGGGGTATGATCTATATATTTATCATACTGATCTTTTATTTTCATATGATGAGAGACCCTATTTGATCTCGTCAATTCATTTTTGAAGTTTTAAGTGACGCCGTTAGGCTGCCGAATTTTCATAAGAGAAATCTTATTTTTGTCTTCCTTTCAATTTCTTCATTTCATATGGTATATCTTACAAATTTCATTAACATGTTCTTAAATCCTTTATATTCTGTTCCCATACTGTTTTATGGATCATTTATGAGTGGGTCACCCATGTCCCCTCTATTTTAAATGTTTTCTAAAACCCTGTATCATAGTCGTTATGCTGTAGAATTTTCGTCTCAAAATGTCTCTCTCTTTTTCTCAAATTATTTTATTTTATTAAGTGAATACTCAAAACTCTTTATTCTATAGGGTTATTCACATATATATAAAAATGTTATATTTTAAATTCTGGGATTTACATACATGATACCCGCTTTCTTTTTTTTCGTGGGTTTAAAGTGACATAAAGATCACGTCTTTAAAGCAGTTTTTAAAATGTGATGACGATGAAATGAAACCCATTTATTTTATGATATATGGGTTGTTTATGAAATTATTGATGATGATATATGTGGATCATATGATAATAAAGGCAAATTTAAGGGTGCGCCCTGATATTGCTCCAATGCATTGGGTAAAGGCTTAATCTCTAGAGATGACCATTTTTTACGATATCTTGGTGAATAACCTTGGTAATTTTTAATGACACCTTGGGGATGGACCTTTGTGAAATGGAAATGATTGTCTATGTTAAATTTTGTAGCCACATATTCAAGTTATGAAACACATTATTTTTATTATGATATGCCTCATGATCTCTTTCTCATTCCTTAAAGTTATTTTTCATGACTTTTGATGTGTCTTAAGTTATCATGTAAAATGTTTCCCTTGTTTCCCTTACTGGGCCTTCTGCTCACCCTTTCCTTTGATGTATGCTCCCAGGTTATGAGATGTTGTAATGAACTTAGGATGCACAAATGAAGAATCCATTCAAGTTTTTACGAAGAATGTTTTTTTTTGTCTCATGTAATAAGTTCCTGGTTTCCAAGACACTAAACCTTAAAGATCCTCAGTTTTGTATAATGTAATGAAAGTTTAAGTGATAAAAAGGAAGGATGCTATACTTAGTGTCTAATTAGGATCATGTGAGACACTTTAGGATGGTCTTGGATACACTCCAAGAGCACCAACTTTATGTAAATATCTCAAAGTTCCATTTTTGGATTCGAGATGTCTATTTTTTAGGATACATCATTTCAGAGATTGGAGTTGAAGTGGACCCACTGAAGTTTGAGACAGTACTTGCTTGGGAAACACCTAAGAGTGATACAAAGGGGAGGAGTTTCCTAGGGTTATAATGGTACTATTAGAGGTTTTTACCAAACTTCTATAGAGTGTTAGCACCCCTGATAGCTTTGACACGAAAGGGTAATCCTTTCGTGTGGATAGAAAAGTGCCAGTAGTACTTTTAAGAGCTAAGGAAGAGATTGAAAATCACTCTCATCCTAAAGTTGCTGAAAGAAGGAATTGAGTACATTGTGTTATATGATGCATCAGGTTCTATTATTGTTTGTTTCTTGATGCAGATTCAAGCGGTGATTGCCTATGGTTCACACCAATTAAGACTGCATGAGCAGAATTATGAAACCCATTATCCTGAGTTAGAAATTGTATTCTTTGAATTGAAGATATGGATACACTTCCTAATGGGGGAGTGGTTTATCATATACTTTGATCACAAGAGTCTCAAGTATATCTTATCTCATAAGGATCTAAACTTGAGATAGAGATGTTGGATAGATTTTTTCTAGGACTATGACTTTGAGATTGTACATACCCCTGGGAAGGGGAAAATGGTGGAAGATGCTCTTAGTATGAGATCTAGTTAATAGTTGTTGAATGAGGAAATAGAGTATTTGGCCTCATTGAAGTTATTCTTTGTAGATGAATATGGAGTAGCATACCTGTAGTTTATGGTTTTCACCCCTTTACTCTTACAGCAAGTCAGGGAGGTTCAACTTGGGGATACTGACTGCGAGACCGTACATGCTTAGATACCCATAGGGCATACTCCTGATGGATATTCAAAAGGTAGGGAGCATGTCATTATTTTTAGAGGAAGTATAGTATTATCAGTGGTGTTGCGGGTGTAGGTTCTAAGGAAGTTCCATAAATACCTTTTGGCAGTGCATCCAGGTGTGGTTAAGATGTACTAGGATCTCCAACATCAGTTTTTGTGGACGGGGATGAAGAAAGGAGTTGTAGAGTTTTTTTATCAGGGACTTACTTTTCAACAAGTGAAGGCTGAGCACCAGGTTCCAACGGGTTTATCTCAACCCCTTAAGGTTCCATAATATAAGTGGGATGTAATATTGATGGATTTCATGATAGGTTTGCCATTTATTTCCAGGGGACATGGTGCCATTTGGGTGATCATCGATCGACTTACCAAGTAGTACCACTTCCTAGCTATCTAAGATCAGATTTCAGTAGAGATCTTGGGCCGCCTCAACATACAGAAGATCTTTCAACTCCATGGAGTCTCATCGATGATAGTTTTTTATCATGATTCTCTCTTTACATCTTGGTTGTGGATGGGATTATAGAAGAATTTTGGGACCTGGATACACTTGAGCATAGTGTTTTACCCATAGAAGTATGGCTAGACTAAGTGAAAAATTCAAGTTCTGGAAGATATTTTGTGGGCTTGCATGTTAGAATTTGGCCATAATTGGGAGGATCACCTACCACTGGTGGAGTTTTCATACAAAAAAATCTATCATTCCATCATTAGAATTGAACCATTTGAGGCTTTGTATGGGTGACCCTGTAGGTCACCAGTTTACTGGACTGACCCAGGAGATTTATAACTCATGGGCTTAGAGTTGGTGAAAGCTACTACAGAGAAGATGAAGATCATACAGGGGTGGATGAAGACTATAAAGATCCATCATAATTCTTATTCTAATAGAATATGGAGGCCTTTGGAGTTCAAGGAAGGAGACCATGTGTTCCTACAGGTTTCACCTCAATAGGTATTATAAAGATTTGGAAAGGGAAGAAAGATATCTTTGAGGTTCATCAGCCCTTTCCAGATACTATGAAGAGTTGTTGAGGTGTCATACCACTAGGCTCTACCGCCGTAATTATATCAGGTACACGGCGTCTTCTACATGTTGAAGCTGAGGAGATACATGCATGACCCATCACACATCAACGACTGGGGTGAGCTGGACATTGAGGATGGAGAAAAATTTGTTGATTACTCAGTGGAGATTGAGTATCAGAAAAATAGGGTCCTTTGTGGGTGATCAATTTTTTTGGTTCATGTCTGATGACAGCACAGAAATCTCCAGGAGAGCACATGGGAGTGGGGGGCTCAAATTCATGCTCAATACCCTCATTTGTTTGAGTAGCCCTTTTTTTGGCTTTTCAGGGACATAAAGACTCAGGGTGGGGATAATGTAACATCTCATATTTTTTCATGTATTGTTTTTTGGATATTATATGGATTTATTTCGAGGCCAAGAACTAAGACAGCGTGTGATTCTGTGGCCCGGTGTGCTCAGAATAAATGTTTGAAAAATATTAAAATATTTAATAGCACACGCATGCAGTTTTCTTGAAAAAAAGTGAAATAACTCTTAAATGGATGGTTGGATCATAAATATAAGGGAACCATTGAGTTTATAATGGTATCTTTACCCTAGGTGTGACCTAATGTTAGTTAGCAAGGGTCATTTGTGAAAAAATATGTCGAGGATGTAAAAGTAATAAAATAATTTATTAAAAAAATATTTTTGACACAATGACTTTTCCCTTAAATTTATCCTTATATTGGAAATCCATGGTTATACACATAACCCTATAGAAAATGGAGGAACATTAGAGAGAACTCCGTAAAATTCTCTTAGGTGAACGATAGCGGAT
This sequence comes from Viscum album, assembly GCA_963277665.1. NCBI lineage: Eukaryota > Viridiplantae > Streptophyta > Magnoliopsida > Santalales > Viscaceae > Viscum > Viscum album. The sequence continues at coordinate 345,559,946 of OY728152.1, read as the reverse complement.
CAATATCGGATCGCATATTGTTGTGCCAACAGAATCTGTGGAACTTGTCAATGATGAAAATTCAGTCATTCGCCATCGATGATTGATCCAAATTGAGTAGGGAATATGATTTATTAGTTTAATTCCCCATTATTTATTCCTATGATGAATACAGACTAATCTATGAATATATTATCCCAATAATCGATCATATTTTTGGGATGGGTTTTGTTTACGGGTTATTAGGATTTATTTGATGTGGTTTTCTAACCGGAATCCCCTAAGATTTATATTTTTCTAAGAAATTTTGGTCAATGATGATAAACCCTTGCTCAGGTACATTTCTCCCTTCGTTCTTCATGTTCTTAACCGTTGGAACCTCGTGGTTCCCAACTCGACATTGATGGGTGGTTTTTAACATGATCAGACCCCCAGATTCAATGAAAATCGACAACCATGGCTGAATCTGTGTAGATTGGGACACAAGGAGCTCGTATCTATGATCGTTTGATTTTTTGGGAATTGGAAGAGGTGTGGTGGTCCGAAGAAGGGACCATCGGCGTGACACTGATGACCGGCGGTCTGTGGTGGTGTGCGGTGGCGGACCATGTGTGGGCTGTGGCAACAGGTGACGTGGATCGGTGGTGGGATGTGGTGACGGTGGAGGGACATAACGTTGGGATGTGGAAATGGATGCAGAGTAGGTTGGATCGTCATGTCGGGTCAGGCCGATGGGCTGGATGGGACGTGGAACGGGTTGGGTCAGTGTGTCGGGTCAGGCCGATGGGTTGGGCTGGACCAAGGGAAACCAAGGTAGAACCCGCTTGTGGTCAACCATGATGGTTGACCTCAGGTGTAGCGACCGCATGGCTAGACCACATGGTAAGTCAACCGATTGTGGTGGTAGGTCCACAGGCCCCCAACAGGCATGCAGGTAGTTTCATTCAATCGATCTTATCTCCTAAATGGTGTGTCCAATCAATGATCCATCTACGGAATTGAGATAGTCATTTTGAGGTAAGTGGTGAGTTTTTTAGTTTGGACTAGTATATGTTGAGAGTGTTCCCTTGATCCTTTCCTCAAGGGTTCAGTACGACATTACATCTATATCACTAGTTTGTAATCCCCTATAGAGGCTGAGTCTCAAATAGAGTATGGAATCTCTCCCTAAGACTGGAGTGTAATACTATATCACCCCTAGTGGGGTATGTAGAATTATGTAACCTCATTGAGTAGGGTACTGATCCTTTATCTAGAGGGCGACATCGGTAGGGTCTGTGGTATCCCCCAGTGTGTCTTGGTGTGATCCCTTACGTAACAGGATAATATATATTGGGTATGTGGTATCCCTCAGTCAGTTTTGGGCGTGATCTGTGGTGTCCCTCAGTTAGTTCTAGGTGTTACCCCCTCTCTGTGTATCATAGTCTTCCTTGACCAATGTGTTCTCTTTGGATGGGGCCCAAAAAATCTAGACCACTTTATCGAGTGTCTCTGATGATAATGTGGATTGAGGAGTGATTTATCCTAGAACAAGTGTTCTTCGAGAAGAATCCTATGGCTAGTAGTTGGTTATGACTGCCTAATGGCGTAGTGTCTCTCTTGAGTATATTAGGATATCCTTGTTATATGTGTCATAGACATATACTGATTTAGATTTGATTTTACTTTCCTTTTATATATTGTATTGTGGTTTTGGGGTGTCCTACTAAGTATTGTTATACTTTCCCTTACACAGGCCTTTCTCGCATGTGTTGTGTCTTCTGCATACAATCGACATTTCAACGGAGTCCTGGGAGGACCAGGAATGGGTGGAGCATAGCTGGAGCTGGGAAGACTAAGGTGTTTTCTGGTATTGTACCTTTGATGTAGTCCTTTCTCTTGGATTAGGTTGTACTCTTTATAGTTTCAGTTAGTTTTATGTACCGACTCTTTGTGGTGGGCCTATTTTTGGCCATGATTAATTTTCAATACTTTCACTGTTGTACTCTGTTGTGGGATCTTAGGTGTTTTCATGCGTTGTTTACTTAGTGGTTTTTACATTTCAGCATTTTTTGGCTTAGATATGTGTGCATGTGTACAGGTACTTTAGGATAATTCCTCCCATTTGTAGGATATTCCTACTTGGTTCTAATCACCAACCCCTGGCCTATTGGAGGCGGGCTTGGGGTAGTCATGGAATGGGCCCCTCTGGGAAGAGTTGTGACATCATAGATTAAATTTATAATTTTAGCTGTTTTTTATTATTTTATCCATTAAGTCATCATTATTAATTGTGGTTTTTTTTGGACTGGGTTTGGGGGTTCATCAAGAGTGGGATACACCCCATTGCTCATGGTTTCAGTGTGGTTGGATTATCCAATGAGTTTGGCTTCGATTATGAAAATTTGGGTTTTTGTTTTAAATGTTTAATAAATTAATTTATCTTCATTTATGGATGAGACAAGTACTCATAGACTCAGTGGATGTTTTTACAAGATTAGGATAAATTTTTGGAGCACCAATTGAGTTAGGGGTCCTTTACTTTATTTGACTCTCTTAATTGACTAAATATTTTATGTTTTCATTCCCCATTAGTATTATCTAACTAAATGTTTCATGATTTTTGTAAGTTTCCACAAGGTTTTTATGGGATCACATGGACCTAATAGTAAGCATGGATTGTATATCTTGCTAAATGATCTAATGGTGGTGACCTGGTTGAATGGTTACTAGTGTATTTATTTATGGTTTTTCTTGGTCACATTCATTGGTTTTCAAAGGTAAAATGGTTTCTTTTTAAAATTTGGTTTTGAATAGAGGATTTTATTGGGATGTAAATTTTAGAGGAAAATGGTGATTTGTGAAATGAGTTTTGAAATGGAATTTCTAAATAGAGGATGGGTTTTCTAAAGAATGTTTTGATGGATTTAGTTCAAGGGACTATTGTGAGTAAATAATCATGTGGTTCCTTTTTAAAATGGTTTTAAAAGGGTATTTTTATCATTTTTTATTAGAAATTATGAAGGGATTGGTGTGAGTTGGTTTTGGTCCATTTGACCTCATGAGGGTGAGGTTCTATTTTTTCCAAAGCTTTTGTGCATGTTGTACTTCTTGGTAATGGTTTCCTGGGATATTCATATTGTTACATTATGATGTATGTTGTGTGTATAGCCTTGTGAGAACTCTATTTGGTATCAAAGTTATGGTTGATCCAGATGGAATTGGCAAACCCCATGGAGGTTTGAGGTGGGTCTTTATATGTGTTTAATATGTGGGACTAGGTTCTGAGGGACTAGTTCCCTGGTGATGAGTTGGTGAGCTATGAGGCAGGTTGCATGTCATGTTTCTTATTTCTTTTGTGTACTGACTATGTGCTTGATGTGACCTCCCTTGAGTGTGTGTGGATGGGTCAGTGTTCTTGTTTGTGACATCCCTTCAATGTGCAATGATGGGTCGGTGTTCTTTTTTTTCACCTCCCTTAAGTGTGTGGGTATGGGTTAGTGTGCTTGTTTGTGACCTCCCTTGACTATGAAAGGATAGTTTGGTGCATCTGATTTGACCTCCCTTGACCATGTGAGGATGGTTCAATGCACTTGATGGACCTGACTAAGTGTGTGGGGATGGTTTGGTGTGCTTAATGTGATATGAGACAGTGGACCTTACCTTGGTAAGCTTCGGCCAAGGACTACACTGGAGGATGTTTTATTATGGGATGTCACACATAGAAGATATAAATACATTGAATGAGGAGGTATGGGTTGATTCATATGGAAATATGATCATTCCATGTTCCTTAAAGTAGTGGTTTTTGGTTTTGATGATGCCCCCACCTTGAGTCTTTGGGTGCAGTATGGATATTTTTTCAGTTGGAACCCTACCATGAGTCTTTGGGTATGGTTCAGATTATGGTATGAGCTGACTCCTTTCTTCTATAATAGTGTCGAAGTAGGTAGGTTCGAGTGTTTTAGTGGACTAGTTTTCACATGGAGACCTGAATTGTAGGATTTTTATGCATTGTGAATTGTGATTTTTGGGTGGGTGAGTTTTTTACACATGACTTAACATTATAAATGTATTGCATGAAAATAAACTTGATCATGGTAGAAATCAGTATCATTGAGGAATTAGGGATTCATACTAGGTCATTGAACTCACCCCCTGCCTACATACAAGGCATGGGTTTCAATGTACATGGGTAAGCATTTTTATTTTCTCTCAGGATACATATAATACCCTAACTCCATTAATCTAGAGTGACTGGTTATCTTACTATGTTGGAAAAATATATATGATATTTCATCCTAAAGGATATAATAGTTTAGTAGTCTTGAGATGCTATATATATACATGATTCACACATTAAATTCTAAAATTAGGAATACAACTTAAAATTATAGTGGGGAATTTATTATTTATTCTAGTATATATATGGAATCATTTACAGATCACTTATTGGTATCCTAGGGAATGTAAAAAATAATAAATGTTGAGAAAAAATGCTCAATAAGGGAAAGTATATAGATATAAATCAATGATCATAAGTGATCATAAGCATAATGTTATGATAACATGATCATAAAATGAAAATTTCATACCCATTTAGTCAAAGATCTTTAATCATGAATCATGTAATAATGTTTTTTCATAAAATACATAATACATGATAATGTGGAATCATAAATAATCAATCATGAGCCATCATAACATATCATAAAAATAATACATAAAATTTTTGAATACCCATAATCATTGAAAATAATTTCCTTAGTCAATGACTACTACCAAGACAATCATAGTGGATGTAGTACCTTACTGAACTGGGTTGACTCCCCATTCCAATCCTTATTAACTAATGAGATATCATTCTTTTCCCAGTGAATTAGAGGACTATAATAGAACCACTTATCCCTAGTTTATAGGCTCGGTCATTCGTGATTCCCCACCACCTCTTAGATTATTTTACAGATCATTCAAAACCACCTTCTCAAAGATCCTCCATTCATGATGCACTATTTTGATTTGTCATTGTCACAAATCTTTCTGTCAAACCATTGCATGTCGTGATGCTCCAATTCCCATAATCATGGAGATCACCTTCACCATTCTCAATGCTATAATTCTTCACTGTCCGTGATACTCATTATTGTCATGTAGATCACCGTCATCTTTCCTTAATCCTTTATGAAACACAATTCACGAATCTCATCTTCATGAAACTCATTCCTTTTCCATATTTTCATAAGTCCTTAAAGTAAATCCACTTTTCATGATGCAATCCCTCCTTCAAATTTTGGACCCCAAAATTTTGGAAAACACTGGGAAACGATGACACTGTCAATACTGTTGTCATCTTGAACTATAATATCTATTTCCTTTCAAGCTTCATGAACTTCCAAGTGAGGATTGAAAACAAACATAAACCATAGTCTATTTCCAACAAAGAATATCCTTGGTTCCCACAATCTTCCCCTTTGGTTTTGTTGTAAATTTGTAGATAAATTCAATGAAGCACCAGCCACTATCAAAACCTGATACACAAGAAACAACTCAGCCAACACTATAAGTCTATGTGATCAATGCTCGGTGTAGAAAACAAGAGGGGAAATGTGTTTTAGAATGATTAAATATGTCCAAGATAAGATCTGACTATTTCCTCATAACACTAAATTGTTTTCTCCATTATCATTCTCCCCCTTTACAACTCATTTTCCACATTAATAATTTTGAATTTATCTATTTCTTCATTATCCACCTTTGGAAATAAACCCAAGGAACAAAATAATTTTTTCCCCTTGTAGAGTTTAAAAAAACACACTCCCCTAGATCGTATCTCCCTCATAAACCTACATCACTTCCACAAATATATTAAAACAATTCACAGAATTGAGGAGAGAGGAATACTCATAACCTCCTCATGCACTGGGAGGTGGATGAACACCGAGGTTAAACTGATGTTTCTTGAACACATGTGTTGCAAATTACTTAGTTAGAATGTCAGCCACTTGGTCATCAGTTCCAACATGATCCATTTTAATCATGCCTTGTTCAAATTTTTCTTTGATGAAGTGATATCTGATTTAAATACGTTTCATATGAAAATTATAAATAGGATTCTTCATAGGATCGATCAAAATCTTATTATCATAGTGAATCACCATTGGTTGTTTCACCTCATCGCCAATATCATTCAGTTGTTGCTTCACCCATAATAGCTGTGTGCAAACCTTTCTAGCAGAGAAATACTCAGCTTCAGTAATACTAAGAGAAGCAATTTTCTGTTTCTTACTCAACTATCCCACCCATTTCTTTCCAATAAAGAAAGATCCACCACATGTGTACCTTCTATCAACAACATCTATAGCCTAGTCATCATCGTAAAACATGGATAGTTCATTATCTCTTCTTACAGCAAAGTATAAGCCATAATTGTGAGTACCTTGAATATACCTCATGATTCTTTTCACTTCTTCCAAATATTCTTCCATCAGATTACTTTGAAAGTGGGCCACTAACCATGTTGAAAAGACAATATCTAGTCATGTCATTATCAGGTACAATAAGATTCCAATGATTCTCATGTACATTGTGGGAACTATAGATGTATCATCTTCATGCTTTCCCAGTTTTTTCCCAATCGAAATCAGAGTTGACATTGGTTTAGAGTCATGAATATTGAATTTATTCAGAAACTCTCTTTCATAATTTGCCTGAAAAATGAAAGTGTGATCCTTATTTTTTATCACATGTATCCTCAAGAAGTGTCACTACTGGAATTTTACCCTTTACCAATGGTTCTGAACCATTGGTAAAGGCTGGGAAACCATAGGTATATTATATACCAACGGTTTCCCAAACCGTGGCCAAGTAAGTCATTTGTATAGGCTTATACCAATGGTTATGTGTAAACCGTTGGTATATGTGTTAAAGTAAGAGATATACCAACAGTTTCACAAACCATTGGTATATGTTACCCTTATAACAACAGTTTAGAACCATTGGTATATAGTGTAAATTGTACATCCAAAGGATATACCAACGGTTTTGAAAACCATTGGTAGAATTTTATACCAATGGTTATAACAAAACTGTTGGTATAATATACATGAAAGGGATATACCAACATTTTTGAAAACCATTGGTATACATATGTTGCGGCTCCACAGTTGCAGCATCCAGAAGCCACCTCCAACCTGCAACCTGCAACTCTCCATGACCTGTAAGAACACATACACCCAGAATCCAAAAGGGTACATGGGATGTTTAAAATTCATCCAGAATTCAGAAATTTAGAAATTTAAAATTCATTCCTCACTCAAACCAAAACACAAGAGAAAAATCCAGAATCCAATACATCCACAATCCAATACATCCAGAATTGAAATGAAATAACACCCATAACACCAATACAAAATTAAAATCCAATACATCTAGAATCTAATACACATAACAGTATTCAAAATTTAGAATTCATTACCAATACAGCCAGAATCCAATATATCCAGAATTCAGAAATTTAGAATTGAAAAACAATAACACCCATAACAGTATTCAAAATTTATAATTCACTCCTCACTAAAACCACAACACCAATACACACAAGAGAAAAAACCTACATGTTATAGGAAGCACATGGGATGTTTACTCATGGTCTTGGGTTGACTATCTTAAAACCAATAGAAAAACTTGGGTAGAGTGGACAAGGATCACGATACCCATAAGATAGAAAATGGTAGTGGTCATGTGCTTAGACCTAGGATGAGTTATAGGAAGCTCATGTGATGTTTATATTACTCTAATGACTATGTATCCATGTATAAATGTTTCCTGATGTGTTAGTAGGAAACATTGGCCAATATCGACATATGAGATGGGTTACCAGAATAGCCTACATGTTTTTCATTGAATTTTAAATTGGAATAAGGGGGTATGTGGATAATTTTAATTTGGTCTCCTGGGTGTGATGTGAGATGAATCCCCATTTTGGGTAGTGGGTATGAATATTCAATTATGTCTTTGGTATTGGGTTCCCAAAGGGACTTTTGTTTGGTCCTAGAACCCGTTGTTTGAGGATGGGATTGGCATATTAAATGTCATGTGTTTTAGAATAGGGGTAGGAGTTCCTCACATGATAAGTGGATTGTGTGAGGCTAGATCATGGATCCTTGTGCTAAAGTATCAACACAATCCGAATACGTTTGGTCGGTTTTCCGTATGCAAGTTGTTGTTTTCACATAAAATCATGTCCATTTAAAATTAAAGTGAGATAGTTTGAGTGGTACTGGCCACACCGTGCCTCGGATTGAGGTGGGGTTGACTCGTACACATCACAAATGACTCATGGATCTTTTTCATAAAGTATAAATAGAATCCTAATTCGTTTGGTCGGTTTTCTGTATGCCAGTTGTTGTTTTCACTTAAAATATTGTCCATTTCAAATAAAAGTGAGACACTTTGAGTGGTACCGGACACACCATGCCTCGGATTGAGACGGGGTTGACTCGTACACGTCACAAATGACCCATGGATCCTTTTTCTAAATTATCAACACAATCAGAATATGTTTGATCGGTTTTCCAAATGTCTGTTGTTTTTACTTAAAATAATGTCCATTTTAAAAAAAGAGAGACACTTTGAGTGATACCAGCCACACCGTGCCTAGGATTGAGGTAGGGTTGACTTTTACACGTCACAAATGACCCATGGATCATTTTTTTGAAATATCAATATAATCAGAAAGCGTTTGGTTAGTTTTCTATATGAAAGTTGTTGTTTTCACTTAAAATCCTATCCATTTCAAATAAAAGTGAGACAGTTTGAGTAGTACCAGCCACACTATGCCTTGGATTGAGGCAGGGTTGACTCTTACACATCAAAAATTACCCATGGATCATTTTCCTAAAGTATCAAAATAATCTGAATGCGTTTGGTCAGTTTTCCGTTTTCAAATTGTTGTTTTCACTTAAAATTCTGTCCATTTCAAATAAAAGTGACATAGTTTGAGTGGTACCGGACACACCATGCCTTAGATTGAAGAGGTTTTGACTCTTACATGTCACAAATGACCCATGGATCATTTTCCTAAAGTATCAATAGAATCCTAATGCATTTGGTCAGTTTTCAGTATGCAAGTTGTTGTTTTCACTTAAAATCTTGTCCATTTCAAATAAAAGTGAGACAGTTTGAGTGGTACTGACTACATCGTGCATCGTATTGATGTGGGTTTGATTTTTACACGTTACAAATGACCCATAGATCGTTTTCATTAAGTATCAATATAATCCAAATGTGTTTGGTTGGTTTTACATATGCCAATTGTTGTTTTCACTTAAAATGTTGTCCAATTCAAATAAAAGTGAGACACTTTGAGTGGTACCAGCCACACCATGCCTCGGATTGAGGTGTAGTTGACTTGTACACGTCAAAAATGAACCATGGATAATTGTGCTAAAGTATCAACACAATCCGAATACGATTGGTTGGTTTTCCTTATGCCAGTTGTTTTTACATAAAAGGGTGTCCATTTTAAACAAAAGAAAGACACTTAGAGTGATACCAGCCACATTGTGCCTCATATTGAGGCGGGGTTGACTCGTAAATGTCAAATATGACCCATGGATAATTTTCCTAAAGTATCAACACAATACAAATGTGTTTGGTCAGTTTTTCGTATTCCAGTTGTTGTTTTCACTTAAAATGTTGTCCATTTTCAATAAAGGTGGGACACTTTGAGTGGTACCAGCCACATCGTGCCTCATATTGATTCAGGGTTGACTCATAAACGTCAAAAATGACCCATGGATCCTTTTTCTAAAGTATAAATAGAATCATAATGTGTTTGGTTGTTTTTCCATATGTATGTTGTTTTTACTTAAAACAGTGTCCATTTTAAACAAAAGAGAGGCACTTTGAGTGATACCAGCCACATCATGCCTCGGATTGAGGTGGGGTTGACTCATACATGTCAAAAATGACCCATGGATAATTTTCCAGAAGTATCAATACAATCAGAATTCGTTTGGTCAGTTTTCCGTATGCAATTTTTTGTTTTCACTTAAAATATTGTTCATTTCAAATAAAAGTGAGACAGTTTGAGTGGTACCAGACACAACATGCCTCATATTGAGGCGGGTTTGACTCGTACATGTAAAAAATGATCCATGGATCATTGTCCTAAATTATCAATAGAATCCAAATGTGTTTGGTCAGTTTTTCATATGCAAGTTGTTGTTTTCACCTAAAATCTTGTTCATTTCAAATAAAAGTGAGATAGTTTGAGTGGTACCGGCCACATTGTGCCTTGGATTGAGGCGGGGTTGACTCGTACACATCACAAATGACCCATGGATTGTTTTCCTAAAGTATCAACAAAATACAAATTCAATTGGTTGGTTTTTCGTATGCCAGTTTTTGTGTTCACTTAAAATGTTGTCCAATTAAAATAAAAGTGAGACACTTTGAGTGGTACCAGCCACACCATGCCTTGGATTGAGGTAGGGTTGACTCGTACATGTCACAAATGACCCATGGATCTTTATTCTAAATTATCAACACAATCCAAATACATTTGGTCATTTTTCCTTATGCCAGTTGTTTTTACTTAAAAGGGTGTCCATTTTAAAGAGAGCTTAGGTTGGGATCCAAGACACCGAATAAAGAGTGAGATTATCTCTAGAATCAAGGTAGGTGGTCCTTAGCCTTTTTTGAATTGTCGTGATGTTCTATATATGTTTAATCGTCACTTTCCCAATGTTGGTATGTTGGGTAGGGGGGTTGTCTGAGGTCCAGGGAGGAGGGTGGGGGGCTGTCCGGGGGCTGTCCGGGGTCCAGGGAGGAGGGTGGGGGATGTCAGGGGGGCTGTCTGGGGGGTTGTCCGGGGAGCTGTCTGGGGGGCTGTCTGGGGGCTGTCCAGGGTCCAGGGAGGAAGGTGGGGGGTTGTCCAAGGTCCAGCGAGAAGGGGGGTTGTCCGGGGTCCAGGGAGGAGGGTGGGGGCTGTCTGGGGTCCAGAGAGGAGGGTGGGGGTTGTTCAGGGTCCAGGGAGGAGGGGGGGATGTCCGGGGCCTAGGGAGGAGGGTAGGGGGTAGGGGGATATCTGGGGGTTGTCTCTAGGGAGGAGGGTGGGAGGCTTTCAGGGGGGCTGTCAGGGGGGTTGTCCAGGGGGCTGTCCAGGGGGCTGTCCAGGGGGCTGTCTGGGGGGCTATCTGGGGGCTGTCCGGGGTCTAGGGAGGAGGGTGGGGGGATGTCCGGGGAGCTATCTGGGGGCTATCCGGGGTCCAGGGAGGAGGGTGGGGGGCTGTCCAGGGGGATGTCTGGGGGGCTATCCAGGGGGCTGTCTAGGGTCCAAGGAGGAGGGTGGGGGGCTCTCAGGGGGGTTGTCCGGGGGGCTATCCGGGGGGGCTGTCCGGGTGGCTGTCTGAGGGTTGTCTAGGGTCCAGGGAGGAGGTGGGGGGGCTGTCCAGGGTCCAAGGAGAAGGGGGGATGTCCGGGGTCCAGGGAGGAGGGTGGGGGGCTAACCGGGGTCCAGGGAGGAGGGTGGGGGGTTGTTCGGGGGGCTGTCTAGGGGGCTATCCGGGGGCTGTCTGGGGGGCTGTCCGGGGGGTTGTCTGGGGGTTGTCCGGGGTCCAAGGAGGAGGGTGGGGGGGGGGGGGGGGGGGGTTGTCCGGGGGGATTTCCCAGTCACATGGGATGTTATTTACATATTTTCTAATTAAATTATTTCAAGGTTAAAAAAATAATTTCAATATATAAACTTCTAATCTGACCATCAATTTTCTAAATTCCACTAAAAAATTACAATTTCATTAATATAGATAAAAAATAAATATAATGTGACCTACATAATCACACATATATTCAGGCACAATATATCAATAAATATCAAAGGTCAGTAATATCAGTCAAAAATGTAACAGATCAATATGTCCCTCATCACCATCACTATCATCACCATCATCGTCACCCTCACCCTCGTCCTCATCATCGTCCCCATCATCGTCCCCACCCTCCTCCTTGCCCTCGTACTCAGCCTCGGCCTCCTCATCGCCCTCCTCCTCCGCCTTGGTCTCCTCCCCGCCCTCCTCCTTCGCCTCGGCCTCCTCCTCACCCTCCTCCTCCTCTGCCTCGGCCTCCTCCTCGCCATCATCTCAACCACCATTATAACTTCCATATGGTGCACCATATATATAATTCATCGATGGAATATATTGATCAAAAGAAGTGTTGGCCTCTGGTGGAAGTGTTGGACGTAAAACTTCCATCAGTTTTATAAATGTAGTGCTTGCCCTAGCAGACTATTCTACCGTCTCTGTGGCCCTTTTTTCAGCATGTTCTGCCTATGCCTTAACCTTATTCTACTCGTTGGAACTAAAAATCATACCTGAGGAGGGTCAATACCTCGTCAGAACTATACTCTTCCTAGGTCAGCAGCGTACTCTACCATGGTGCTCATCTCCCAACACCTGATGTAAGTGATCGTTTGGCCTAAAATTGTCAGGTTCCTGGGAATCAAGGGCCTCTAAAGTAGACTGTTACAAATATAAATAGATTATTAAGTTAAAAAATAGAGATTAAAATTTTAAATCTAAAAAGTAAAACTTACAATCTTCTGTTGAGTCGGTTCATTAACCGCACATCCGTCTTTCTTCTTTCTACTCGAGCAAAACAGTTTTTCTCAAGGCACACGTCCTTCTATATTAAATTTATGCCTCTACAATGAAATTGAATGTAGAAAACCATAATTAAAAATAGGATACCAAAAAAACATAGTAATTTCATAACTAAAATTATATAACAACTTTAGCAATCTAATAAATTATGGAGAAAGTAATAGAAAGATCAATCTGTAAAGAAAGATTATAAACTGTCATACCTGTTGTCTCTCATGATATGGCATCGTAGTACGTCCCAATGTGTGGATGTATTTATTAGCATCAATGTTTTTTTTATTTCTTGCAAATGCATCCTAAATAAATTTCAATAATTAGTATTAACGAAAAACATGAAAAATTTTATTTAAATGATTCTAATTTGATTAATACCGTAAATTGGATAGTTGCCCAATGAGTAATCATCTGTCGGTACTATTCTAATGGACAATAATCCACTATAGGGATTGCCTCTAACTCTATGCCCACTCTAGCACGCCATCCAATGTACAACTCATGCTTATAAGCTCTTCAAAGCTCGCCTAAATCCTTTAGATGTGCTGGATGTGCACCCTCACCATCGGGTAAATTAAACCGTAGCTGAAACCAAAATATTAATTGATATAAATACAAAAATTAATATATTTAATTAAATAAAACATATTTTTTTTACCCATATCTTTGCCCAAGATTTATCCTTGACTTCATTTGGTATTTTTCTCCATTAGAGCAAGCTGACAGGAATGATGTCAGAGTATTTGGCAAGCGTCGCCAAAAACTCTGACATTGTTGCCCTAACTTGTCAATCATCTGACTATCTTCATTGTAGTCCACCATCAACTATGTGCGGCAGTTCCACACTGAACACATGCGTGTACGCCCCTTCCCCCATCTCCTAGCAGTAGATGTATCTGTTATGAAAGAAAAACAAATATTTTATCAATACATGTTATAATGAAAATAAATTATGGTGTAACAATTTGTTAGGGTTGTATAAGTATACCTATGGTAGTCTGATCAATGGGCACCACTGGATCCGCAGAAACTGAAGGAACACCCAGTACATATGGAGGGGGTCCCAATGTATGCTCCGCAGGGACAGACTCTGGAGGACCAGTAGTCGAAGAAGATGGAATATAAAATCCCGGATAGAAGGAAGCAGAAGTAAAAGAAGATGACAGGGATGGATGGTCAAATACTGGATGGGGAGTGGGAATAATCATTAGATATGGTATGTAAGGGTGATGAGGCTCAGATGTAAAGGGTGGTGAAAACATGGGAGGTCTAAATATCTCGTGTGTCCCTAACGGAACACCAGGATCAGAATGTGGGATGAATGTTATGTCATTGGGAGGGGCAGGTTCTAATCAGGTACGCCGACTAGATTTTATATCTCTCATACCACCCCCCCCCCCCTCGTACGAACACCCTGAGTACTGGGACCACTACTAGGCTTCTCATCAAATAACTGTCACCTAATAGATGGATCCTGAAAAAATGTTTAAAAAAATTAATCACATGACATTATATATTATTTAAATAAATATATTTTAAGTAAAATACTCATTACAGGCACTAGTGGTGGAATGCCTAGCTCAGCCATGTGAAAAATGTTGTCCATAATCTATTTTCGTCACCTCTCTTCAATTGGTTTCATTTTCCTGCATTTGAAAACAAATATGGAAGTAAATAGAAAATGATAACTAATATGTAACCCAAAAACAAAATAAATGAGAGGGAATATGGGGATTGATGGATAATTTAACTAACCATTATTTTAGGTGAGCTTGAACAAATATATAATGAAGTCAATAAATCGTACAAGATGTAATAATGAAATTTAATTTTTAGTAGGATGATTATTTACTAAGTTTCATCAATCTATTAAAATCATGGAACATTGATTCTACCAGATTCATAAGTGGTGAAGCATTTGTCAAAAACAAGGAAAAATTTAATTTCTTTTTCTCAGTAGATGATGCAGGTTTCAATACATTTTTTGCAGAAGAATACAATCTATCATGTTTATTACCTGGTAAAATGTTAAAGAGAGGTCTTAGAGTTATACATATTTTATACAAATCACAGTTGAATCATTGAAATGTTCACCAAGTTAGAAATTTTGGTTTCGTAGGTTTAAATACAGTTCAATTCCAAATTAAAAAATGCAATTCAAATAAAAATTCCAACCAATAAACATTAAAAATGCACATAATGGTCAAATCGGATACAACATATTTGTAATCAATATTAAATCAATTTGAATAGTACCAACCTTAACAACCCAACTCGAGGTAAACCAAAATAATTGAGAACATGGATGGATGATTCTATATATTTTCCACCACAACTTTAGGTTCACAATAAACTCTGACAATTGAGCTATTTGATTCATCAAAAGAAATAAATGGATTGGTTCCAATGGTAGTAGGGATAGTGTCAATTCCATCATCACCATCATCAAAATATGTCTTGTAATTACTTCAATTATGACACCAAATTCAGGTTGAAGTTGGTATTTGACATAAAAAACTTGTTTATCCATGGATGCCAATACATATGGTTCTTCAATAGCTAGAGTGTGAGTCATATTAATTACTCGAAATCCACAATCATCAATAAATGTGCCATGCCTTGTCATCAAATCAAAAAAATGGTATTTCATCATCATGACTCTTCTATGAGAGTAATAATCCAATATTACTATTTTTTCAATGACTCCATAATAAACCATATTTTCAAATCGCGGTCTACTATCTGATGCACTTGCATAAAAAATTTTTGTGGCAGTAACCATAACACCATCATGTTATGTTCTCATGTTCTTTACTCGCTCAGTGACAATAAATTTGTACCCATTGATAACAATTGATTTATAGTCACGAACCACGGTATTAGGACCAAAAGCCAAAGCTCTTATTTCCTCAGAGACAGAGTCTACAGAAAAACTAAATACCTATAATATAAATGAATATTAAACTTAATTAAATATTGATTTAATTATTTTAAACAGTAATATATTTACCTTCAATTTTAACTAAGCATAAATCTCTTTGCTATGCAAAGACTCCCTCCGTCTCAAAGATAATGAACGATGCTTTCTATTTATCATTGTTTTATGTTCCTTGTAGATAAAAAATATGAATAGATTAACATATATATATGTAAGATATAAATATTCAATTTAGTTACCTAATGCAGTCATCGAACAAATCACAGTTGAACAAAACTGTGCGATGTGCCATCTCCTACTCTTCAAGGCTTAATGTCATCAATGTATATGATCCAGGAATTCCTCTTGTTTGAGTAAGTGATGGAAAACTGGGTTCAATTTTCTCATACTATTCTTCTTCATTTATCATTGGTATGTTCATTCTTGTAGTAAGATTAGACAAATACATTGAGCAGAAATCCATACATTCTTGAGCCAAGTAACCATTCATGATAGAACCTTCGGGATGAGTCCTGTTTCGGACATAAGACTTTAATGTGTACATATTTCTTTCAGTTGGATACATCCAACAAAAAGAAACAGGTCCTCCAAGAAGTATTTCAGTGGGAATATGGATAGTCAGATGCAGCATGCATGTGAAAAATAATGGAGGAAATATTTTCTCCAACTCACACAAAATTAATGGGGAATCTGTCAACATTTTTTGCAAGAAAAACATGGATAACTTATTAGCACAAAGATCTCTAAACAAATGGTATAACTGAATAACAGTCACCCTTACATTATTGGAAAAAAGATGATGAATTTCTATTGGAATCAACTCATACAGAATAACGTGATAATCATGAGTCTTCAAAGATTTTAGCTTCAACTCTCTTCTATTGAATCATTTAGATATGTTTCTTGAATAGCCATAAGGAACTCTAATAGTCTCTAATACTTTCAGAAATTGTTTTTTTACATAGGTGTCATCACATAAGAAGCACATGGAACTTTCCATTTATTTTCACTGATACGCATAGGATGCAATTCTGGTATGATGCCCCAATCCACCAAGTCACTCCAAGACCATAAATCATATTTTGTCTTTCCCTTAACATTTAGAAGTATCAAAAGCAACATTTCACATATATTCTTTTCAATGTGAATTACGTCTAAGAAATGACGTAACAAATTGGTTGACCAATAAGGCAAATCAAAAAAGATACTCCTCTTCCTCCAATTATAACAGGTTTCAGTGGAAATATTCTTTCTCTTTCCAGATTTCATTTGACCCTTCCCAAATGAAAAATTGAAATCTTTCAATTCATTAAGAACATCAGTTCCAAACATACACTAAGGTGGATCATCAGTCTCTATGGTATTGTCAAATCTTCGACGATTATTTCTATATGGATAGTCCATTGGCAAGAATTGTCGATGTCCCATAAAACTGAAACTACAGCGATGTTTCAGTCTTCTGGATTGTCTATTATTCATACAAATAGGACATGATAGTTTTCCCTTCGTGCTCCATCCAGACATCATTGCATAAGCCAGAAAATCATTGATCATCCACATAAGCATAGCACGCATCTGAAATATGTATTTCGAATACGCATCGTATGTGCGCACACCAGCATCCCAAAGAAGTTTCAACTCTTTTATTAAAGGTTGAATGTATATGTCAATATCAATGTTGGGATCATAAGGGCCAGATATGAGTATACTCATGAAAGTGAAAGGTTTTTTTATACACAACCATGGGGGAAGATTATAAATGTGTAAAAACTGGCCATGTGTTGTGAAAAGTAATCATCTACCCAAACGGATTAAAACCATCGCATGAAAGACCCAGCCTCACATTACACACATCAGTTACAAAATCAGGATATCGAGCATCAAATCCCTTCCATGAAAATTCATCTACAGGGTGAACCAACTCATCATTAGTCATCTTTATCTCAGTATCATTCCATCTCATTTTTATTGATATTTCATCATGCATAAAAATATTCTAGAGTCTAGGGATTAATGGAAAGTTAAACATTACTTTTTTTGGCACACGGGATAGTGTTCCATCAGATTTTGACTTCCAGTGGGATGTGACACATTTTATACAATCATTTCATTCAGTGGTTTCCTCCCAGAATAAACTACAATCTTTCATGCAAGCATGAATTTTGTTTCTTGAAAATCAAAGTTCCTCAACTAACTTCCATTCCATATAGTGGTTTGAGGAAATATCTACATCATATTGAAGTAAATCCTTCAATAAGGTAAGAATGTAATCGATTGTTGTATTAGAAATCCCATGCATATTTTTCCCATGAAACAATCAGATTAAAAATTCCAACTTTTTCATTTTATCACACTGTTGATATACTGGAGTCATGGCAGCATCATTCAATTTTTTCACCCTAAAAACATCATCATTCTCATTAGACACATAATTTGTGCTCATATCGAAGTCTTATTGGGTCGGAATCCTTTCTTTTTCATGATGATGAATAAAAGGAAACCAGTTAAATAAAAAATTCTCCACTCCAATCCTCTAATTTAGTTCATCAGCAATTTGAGATTTCATTTTCTCCCCATTGTGATACCACACATAGTAGTTTTCTTGAAAAACATATTTGGTTATGTGGTATCTAAATTCTTCACGGCTCAACCAAGGTCTTCCAACACAAATTAAACATGGGCAGTGTATGCAACCACTATCTGAAGAATTGTGAAATGAAAAATCTAAAAAGATCTCCAAATTTTTTTGAAAATCACTTGAGATCCGATCGGTTTCATATATCCAGCTTCTATCCATTCTATAAAAAAATAATTGTTATAAGTCATTTCATCAAAAGAAATTCAATGAGATTGAAGTTTCATTGAAAATATATTTAAGTAAATGAGAATTGTTCACTTTATATGAAACCATAACTGACACACTACTCTATTTGACAATCATAATATAAAAGACAAAAAAATACTATATTTATAACAAAATATCTTTGAAGAATTATACATGAGTGTACAAGATCATGTACACTTGTGGAGGAGAATTATTCAGGAGTTTACTAAATTTTAGATCGAAGAAATTTTATATTTTAGTAGATAATTTGAGTGATCACATACATTTCCCAAGGGGGAGGGAGTGTCCAGGGGGGGTGCGGGGTGTCCAGGGGGTGGTGGGGCTGTCCAGGGGGGTCGGAGGTGTCCAGGGGTGGGGGCTGTCTAGGGGGGTCGGGGTGTCCAGGTGGGTGGGTTGTCCACGGGGGTGGTCGGGCTGTCCAGGGGGTAGGGGGTGGGCGGGTTGTCCAAGGGGGTGAGCGGGGTGTCCAGGGGGTGGTAGGGGCTGTCCAGGGGGTACGGGGTGTCCAGGGGGTGGTCGGGCTGCCCATGGGGGTGGAGGGGCTGTCTAGGGGGGTACGGGGTGTACAGGGGGTGGGAGGGATATCCAGGGGTGGGCGGGCTATCCACAGGGGGTGGTCAGGCTGTCCACAGGGGTAATGGGGTTGTCCAGTGGGGTCAGGGGTGTCAAGGGGTGGGGGAATCGAGGGGGGTGGGGGTGTTTGGGGGGTGGTGGGTGGGTGTCCGGGGGGCGGGGAGTCCAGGGGGTGGGGGCTGTCCAGGGGGGTACGGGCTGTCCAGGGGGTGGGTGGGCTATCCATGGGGGTGGTGGGGTTGTCCAAGGGGGGTCGGGGTGTCCAGGGGGTGGGGGTTTTCCAGGGGGTACGAGGTGTCCAGGGGGTGGGTGGGCTGTCCAGGGGGGTGATGGGGTTG